>OX101735.1:12316054-13750765 GCA_944452665.1 Stenoptilia bipunctidactyla
AAAAAAAGTACTTATTCAATATTTGTAAAACAATAGCGCACACGTGCAAATTGTAAACTCTGGCGTTTTTCAAGTTCTGAACCGCTTCTGAGAAGTGTTACAGTTGGGTATTGTCCTGTAATCGCGGCCGGCTAAGCTCTTGCACATGGTCGCCTAATGAATGCCATAATAGTATTGTTCTCTGAGTGGACTAGGAATTTTGTGCTCCGATACACTGTGACGAATAGGTACCGTTTGCAAGTAATGTGAAAGTGACGTTATCAAACAATGACCTAAGTTTAAATCAAAAGCAAAATCAAATGTCAAAATGCGATTCTGTGAACTACCTACGAAATAAAAATAACCAAAAAGTATCCAATTCAACAGTTAATCTGGTCATCATGTATTGACAGATAGGTCAGAAAAAGTAGGGCAACAATAATAACTATTCCCTCAAAGAAGAGCTTACACGGACTTATTAAAAACACTCTAAATGAAAATCGTTATCCAGAGCATTTATAGCGGCGTCCATAACGAACTGGGCTCAACAATGGGCTTAAAGCACTCATTACAAAAAGCGACATAACATAACGAAAGCTCCTCTATTCAAAAGCGTCTACTCCAGTTTTTTTTGTGAGCCTCGCTGCGATTGGTCCGAGTGCGCCCCGCCTCTAGAGGCGCGCGCGGGGATTGGTGCGTCGGCGTGGAGCACCCTCGAGCGGAGTAGGTTGTCGGGGTGTTGTTCACCCCAAGGGCCACTCGAGGGTTGTTTAGTGTGAGGCTAGCTTCGCGAGAGGCAGCACGTGTTCCGCGAGTGTTTCTAAAAGTCGTCAAGATTATTCCGAAGTCGGTTTCTCCCGTTCGGGAGATGAAGTGCGAGGAGGGTTCTGGAGGCGCGCGGTCGCCGCCGGCGCCGTTGGTGCCGTCGTTGCTGGCGTGGAGCCCGATGCTGCTGCCGCCGTGGGGGCCTGCCTTCCTGCCCGCGCTCTACCCCGCCGCCTTTCGGTCAGCCTTCCCTGGGTGAGCTTTCACCACTTACTGCATGACTCCAATATCATACTAGTGATTTTTAGACGATGGAACAATATCTCTTGTGATGTTTGACAGTTGCAAAAGTGCTCTTAATAATTTTACTATTTTGCCTGGTTTTTTCGTACGTAGATATAAAAATGCTTTTGAATTGGATTCTTCCGGATGTTTTGTGTTTTATAAGGTATATTTTGTACATACATACTTGCGTTTTGAAACAAGATACTCCTCCATAAAACTTGAGTGAGAAAAAGCCTTTGTTGTAGTAGCCTAATAAAATCTCAACTCTAGTCAAAACAGTAGTGAGTGCTTACAATAGCTCGTTATAAGTTATAACAAGTATTACGGATGTTTGTTAAAGTTGCAGTAAGTTCATTCAAGGTTGACTTCGTGTTTTGGTTTCTCTGTTGAAAAGCTCTCTGATTAGTAATATCTGACATGTTTAATTTTATTGCGAAGTAAATGACTGATTTTTTTGACGCTTTAAAATTACTCATCTCACAATAATGACGCGATTTAGTTCATTTTCGTAAAATTTAAGTAATTATATAAATAACGATCCCTAGTGTTTATCAACGCTCTTTTGCGGCTTCGCTTATATTGTTACTACCATAGTAAACTGACTGGTAAACCCCAAATTTCTGCAAATTTAATCGATGTTGGCTATAATATTATTGTACATAAAAAGTCAGACTTTCTTTTACTTTTCGTAAATGTTTAGGCAGTGGAGAACCTTATCATCTACATACGCAGGAAGATAACGTACTCCAAAATGTGTACTCTACAATAATAATGTGCGTATTATTATGTCATAGTTTTATTTGAATAACACCTTTTTTATTAAACAGTAACCTATAAAAGAAATTTAAACTTACCACAGAATCAATACTGGCTAAGACCCGGCTACTCTTATTTCAAATCCCAACTTAAATACTGAGCTCTAAACGAAATAATAACCGCGATCTTCAAACGGGTCGCATCAACGTCGGTCTACGTGCCATCCAGGGCACTCCACATCTCTTTAGATACGTTTTGTTAATGAGCATGTTAACAACCTGCCTTTTCCACGCCGCCCATTCTCAGGTCACGTACAGATTACCAAAATTCACGTCTACATGTTGCACTTGTATTTTAATAGACAAACTTAAGGTGTCAAATCGGTATAGTTCATTGTCATAGTCACGTCCTCTTGAGAGGCTGAGACTTATGAATGAATTGATAGAATTTAGGCTTGTTTTCTTTCAATTATACACTCTCGAGACGAGACGGCTTTGTGATCATGGGATTTTTTCATGGTACATTCTTGATTTGGATTTTTTATAAGTTGAGGTTTAAGTGTATTTTTAAAGGCTGAATCCATAAACGTTTTTTGTAGAATGGAACGAATGGCGAATAGGCTCGATCGTGGAGTGATTGATATTTCCGGAGAGAATATATCGGGTTATTTAGGATATATAGTCCTTGAAAATTTTCCCAACATTATAAATAACAACTTTGTTTCTGAGATGTTATTTTTCATCTATAAATAAAATATTATAATGAGTTGCTCTACCTACATAACACTATCTAAACTATGTACTAAAAGATAATGCAAACATTTGTGAATGATTTCTTTGTACCTATAGCTTACATTTATACATATAAACTAAAGGTTATTTTTATTGAAATAGACGAATTTTCAATCTATTACGAGATATAACCCCTACCACTGTTAGGTTAGGTTAGGCCTATCAAAATAAAAGACCGCAAAATTTTATTAGCCGTTCATAAAAATACGTAAATAACCTAATAAAGACTAACCAAAACAAGTATCCTTAAAGCGCAGCTTCCAAGGCCATCGTCTAACCTATCCTCTCCTTACAGCCTCCTGGACAGCATGAAGATGCCCGGGCAGCGGCCTGGCTTCCAGATCTCCGATATCCTCGGGCTGAACGAGGGCAAGCCCTTGGAGCATCCACCACCCAGCCTGCACGGTCTGAGCTCACTCGAGCTGTCTGCTTACGGCGCCCCACAGCACTACCCTCATGAACTCCTGAGGCACCACCAGCCATGGCTTAATTTGGATCATCATGATACTAATGGTAAGTTACTGAAGCTAATGGAACTTGTATATACTAGATTTCGTAGTGTATTCAGTATAAATGTGAGACTAATATTGAGGTAAAGGAGGATTTTTATGAGAGGATCTCAAGTTTTTTAATGATGTTTAGGACAAACGTGTCTTCTTAAAATTATGCTATTTGTGATGTTGTCGAAAGGATAGATTAAAATGGTTTTACTTTTCTACGTTACTCGTGACTATTATGGATGTCTGTAAAGACGCCGAACCGTTAATTTAAAATGTAGCTAATGTACATGTACTTAATATCCAATCAAAAATGATTTAATTAAACTAATGAATCATCTTCAGAAGTTAATGTGTAGATCAGCATGAAATGGAAAGTGCAAACAAAATACGGCATACTACATTTATATTAGAAGTTGTAGGCCCCAGTCAGTGTTTCTACATGGTTTGCCTTTTCTTATGTACACATTCTGGTTTAAAATTTTAAATTTATAAAGTTATTACTTTCTAACTGAATGGTTTGCGACTAAATATTATTTTAAACGAAAATTCATTTAGAAGATGTGTACCCACGCCTTAATATTCATAAACACTTATGTTTGCTGTTAAACTTTTTTAAAGATCTTGAAATTCGAACACATTGGTTTGAATTTAAAATATAGGCTAAACGTTCGCTATCACCACTTAGATCTAGGTTAAGTTTAATGAGCCAAAGAGTGTAGGATTTATTTTATTTATTTAAAAACAGGCGAGCATTGTCATTACCGAATTAATAAACAAATTCGGTAAACAAATCTGTGCTACAGTGAAATATTTGTGCATACTTATAACAGCTTATAGTACGGTTAATTCAAATATATTTAACAAATCAAACAATGAGTATAAATATAAACAAAATTTAGTTTGGTGTAGTTCTCAAGAAATAAATTTTTACCTATACTAGTTTAATAGACAAACCCATTTCCTATAAGTATTTCTTTGCTTTATAAGTAAGTATTTTCTCGCGAATGAGTGACGCACGGCAATAGTAATAGCAATATTAGATTAGCTACCTGTAGATAACTTTATTTCATTGAAATTGATATTGTTATCAAACTACAGTCACAGTACCTATGGTTTGCATTGGAAATGTTTGTATTTTTATAAATGTCATGAGATAAATATTGATATGGATACGATTAAACGTCTGTAGATGCACCTAAATGTTTCGTAACTGTGTTACAAATAAAATGGATTGCGTAAAGATGTTTTTTCATGATTTGCGATAAACAGTTCGATTGATTTTTCATTTTTAAATAAGTTTTTAAGACTTGCGTTTGGGGAAATGTGAATATCCGCGATCCGAATGCGAAGCAATTTTCACGCAGTGAAACGCCTTTGCCTCACACGAAGTTTCGAATCAGGGTATTTTGAAATTTTTACAATTTTTTTAAAGACTAGGCCCGCATTTTCCTCAATCTCACCTGATGGTAAGTGAATCGAGTTGAAATAAAAGCACACGGGCCTAGGATTAATTCAATACCTACTAACTGTTAGGTATAACTGTAGGTATTTTCTAATGAAGATAGCAAAAAATGTTCTTTGCATTCTTTTCAAAAAATATTGACGCTATTTTGTGCTTATGCAAAGGTATCGTGTAATTAGATATGATGATATTTTTCACATGAAAATATTAAGAATTTTGAGCCTAAGTCATACTTTGAAAGAACCAGCCATAACGGTAATAGGTGACCAAAATTATTTCACCGGTAATTTAAACTAGCGTAACACTACACAAATAAAGCGGTTATAGACTTCTAGAAGTGCTAATCTTTACTCTAGTGCATACTTACATTAGGTTACAAAGGTCATCAGATTATTCAAATCATCTCACTCGGATAATATTTTTTTTTTATTTTTTATAAGTGACTAAACCCGCGTTTGACCTCAATCTCACCTGATGGTAAGTGACGATGAGGTCGAAGATGAAAGCACACGGGTTTAGGAAGGAACTGGCTCTTTATACAATATTGCCGGAACACATTACCGCCGGAGCGGTAACATTTGGCGGCAGACTTTATATAAAGGGTGGTCGCTAGCCAGTCGGATCCAGAAGGGATCCTACCACCAAGCAAATATTGTTAAATGTTTTGTTGACCCACTTGAAATAACAGGCATTCGGCAGCCGCTTGAGAGTGGCGATTATGTTTGAACTACACCAGTGAAGTGCCTTCGTACTAATCCGTTGTTGGCATTAATATTTTTTATCGGTTATCGACAATTCGGGCACTTGATTTAGGCACTTCTGAAACTCGATTGCAGGTTTTCAAGTTGACTATTCGAAATTATAGCTTTAAGTATGTTGTAATTGACGTGACTTCAATTAAATTAAAATAAAATAGATAATAATAAAATAGTAGGTATAATATTTTACTTATTTAATGCCTAGGTGTTCCAATTGGGTCAACTCAAACACTACTCGTACCGAACGCTTTTTTATACTATATGTACCTAGATTTTCATTGATTTGCAGAACAGTAATAATTAGGTACCTACTCTAACTTCTTATTTTCGAACAAAATAGATATACCATGATACATTTTACCCTATGAAAGGTAAAATGTATCATGGTATATCTATTTTAGGATAAACTGTTAGCTAGGTATTGTATAGTTTTAAAAGATGATTGCTGTTGAGTTTCTTTTCACTTCTTCTCAACTGATCGACTTTAGTTGACAGTGGTGGTAGATTCACTTCAATTTGAAAATAGTTTGACCGATTTCAAGTTATTTGTGTACCTATGTTTGAATTCTGTTTTTTTTTTTAAATTTAATTTCGACAGCGCGCTTTACAGGCGCGCGTTGCTGCCTTATTATACCTGTCTAGGTACATTAAAATACAGAATTGAATTAAGCATAAATTAAGTACGTTAACATAGTACTTATTTTACCTATACTTCTACTAAAACTCTTACTTGCATCTCATCTCCTCTATCATTGCAATACATTATAAATCAAACTTTAAATAGAGATTAATGACAGTCGAATTGAAATCTCACGCTCAATCGGGGTGCGTTCACGCCCTTAGAGGACAATCACAAGCATAGGGCTGCCAATATCCCTAAAGCTCAATAGGAGGGGTGTGAGGCAGAACTAATTTGTCACCAATAGTCGCGCCAGCCCTGCAGCTGCAGATATCAATAACACAATGTTTGCGGCTGTTAGGGAAGTCATTCCGGTATTATTTGATGACAGTAATAGCCTTTTTTGTCTCGCTCCATTTTGACTATTGTCCCTTTTTGATTAAGTTCAAGTCGTTTAGATGATACAAAGGCGGTTAGGAAGAAAAAATAAAACATGTATCAAGGACTGTTTTTCTGAACGCTCGTTAAAGTCGTCTCTAATAAAAGCCAGTTTCTATTTTCATTCTCATTGATGCTGTTACGAATTTTGAACGAAAATGATGTAAAAACAAAATTTATTAGTATCTTTTACAAATATTTTGGCACTGATTCTCAATTTGTCTTGGCACTGTTGTAGCATTATTTTGATAATTTTAACAATGTACGGATATTCCGAAAGAATTATTACGAAGCAGATGGTGCTATTGTTTCAGGTATTATTCCCGACTATCTACATTTTCCTATTCTGAGAGTATAAGAAAGGAGGAAGTAAATGAAAGTCTCATAATGAAAATAGCTGAAAGGAAATTCTTTGTTATCCCTGTAAGCGTAGTTTTTGAGATAAATAGCAGATTGTAGTTGAACAATAGGAAGCCCGCAGCTGGTCGGGGGTGGGTGTGGCCTCCCCCTCCCCTGTGCACCCCCTCGCAGCCCACACCACGCCCCCTGCCGATTATATCGTGTGAACACTCTATACAAGGGGCGCGCGAATCAAATATCACAAAGTATATTTTTTCATATTGTTTGTTTGCACTGAAAGCATGGTTAAACCTAAATAGAGTGCACCCTAACAGGGATTTAAGTAGGGATTTATAAAGCGGCCATGTTACAATTTGTGTAGTGGTTTTATTATTACACTATTACTATGCTTAAGGGCACTTGCGGATAATTCCAAGAGATGGATTTGAAAAATCTTAAAAAAACTACACTATTTGATATTTTGTATCTATTTCACTGAAAAAAAATTACCTACTACAAAATGTAGTTCAATTTCTAGTAGGTGCGAATAGGATTACCTCCTTAATTAAAAGAAAATGTTCATAGATAGCAAAATGATGTCACTTGACTCAACTAACAGATTTTTCTTTTGTTCCAGGTATTCTCGGCCAACAAGCAAGTCCAGATAGTACATCCCGTGCCTCCGAGCTGTCCTACGTGGGCCCTTCAGCGTCCTCTCCTCCCGGGGAGCCGCGCATCGACCTCGAGCATGACGATAACGATAACGACCTGGATGCCCTCGATAACGATGACGAGCACAGCGACCAGCCGCCTTCCCATTCCGACAACATGTCACATAAGAAGCGAAAACGACGAGTTTTATTCTCCAAAGCGCAGACTTACGAGTTAGAAAGGCGGTTCCGTCAACAGAGGTATTTGTCAGCGCCTGAAAGAGAGCATTTGGCTAGTTTGATTCGATTGACGCCGACGCAAGTCAAGATATGGTTTCAGAACCATAGGTACAAGACGAAGCGAGCTGTTCAAGAGAAAGGCTCTCATGATTTGAACGTTGGATTGAACTCGCCGCGAAGAGTAGCCGTCCCAGTGTTGGTAAAGGACGGCAGGCCATGTCTTGGCAAGCCTGATGGTCTACCTCCACTAGGCCTTCCCTACCAAATGCACCACCAACCCCCCACTTCAGGACAACCCGGCTGCTGGTGGTAAAAATACAATTTATTTTAAGGTTTACCTACTGTGGTTTCCTAGTCGTTATTGTATAATAAGCACCGTTTGTTTTCGGTTTTGTACAAAATTGTAGATTACTTAAATGATGGATTTGATAACTCGAATATTTAGTGGAAAAATTTTAGAAAACGAGTGCTAGTGGAAAACAATGTGGTCTCTGGAGTTCCTACTAATTTAAACAGTATATTGGGTTATTGTATGATCAAGTTATCCGCAACAAAAAATAGTATTACTTACTTGTGATTGTTTAACCATTCTTATTTATGCAGTGGATTTGTTAAGATCCGATTTAGACCAAACTTTTAGAAATGCAGTTAATTGCAAATGTGCCAGTTATCTGCAAGTTAGTTACTTAATTAAAAAATACATTCCAGTGATATAGGTACCTAACTACAAGTACATTCCATCTGAGCTGTGCTTAAAAAGTGTGTATATTTGTGTAAAAAGTTCGAATATTAATTAGGTGTTAGTTAAATTATAATTATCTACAGAAATTAACAGATGTTATATAATTGCAATATTAACTTAAGGTGCAGTATTATATTATATTAGTCGAATATTTTCATTGTACTATATTGTAGCAAGTATAATCAGGGCATAATTTTATATAAAATATTAATTTTTATTCTATCAGCTTATTTATAGAACCTCATATTGTATAATTCCAAAGCCGTTTCGCAAATAAAGAACCTTTGACTTACTTGTAATATTAGTACCTACCTAAGTGGCGAGCATACATATTGTGTAAATACCAAGATATACATTACCAATTATATCTACATTCAATATTTATTTTTTATTTTAGATTTATGTCTTATTGTAAAATTTTATTTCGTGCCTGCATCACTTTTCCACAAATTAAGAAGCCTAATTTGACTTTGATTTCTCTGATTTTAAGTTTCTCTATAGTCAAATTTAGAGACATCACATTCAGAAGGTGTTGATAATTATAGGGTTCGCTAAACTGGCTTAGAATTAGAGAATCGAAAGTCAAATGGAGCCCAATGTGAATAGTCAGCTAAAGTTCCTATTTTAAATTTATGTCACAGGTATTTTAAGATCATTCATTCTTAATCAATAAAAGAAGATGTGTGTATGTGTTTCACGAATCATATATTTAGTATCTCCTTGTAGTCGTTTTATTTAGAATTTAAGCTAGAAGTATAATGAAAGATTACCTACCGTATCTATGTAAGGTTGTAAAAATGTGTTAAAAAGTATATAAATTATAATGAAATTATTAAAATATTCGCAAATATTATTTGTTCGTTTCTATTTTACTTATCCTACTTCCTTTATTACATTTATTCCAAACTTATTTCAATAAGTAGTTAGTGTCTTATGAAATACAATAAATTATAAGAAACTTTTTTTCGTATATACAGGATGTAGAAATTTCTCATCTATCATAATATAATTATTTCCTTTACTTTAAAAAAAAACTTTTTTAAACAAAATAATTGAAATTACCATGCCTTCCAATCACATCACTTTTTATAAGGATTTGATTGATAGTTGATTAAATTCAGAAACAAACAAAATTGCATAACCATTATGTTCTGCAGTCGCATGAGGCATCGAAGTCAACTTTTGAATATCCAACTACTGTTAACTTTTATTATTGTAATTTTGTACGAAATTCGCTTACTTTATTTTAATTAAAATGTCGGTTTCTTTTGGAAGGAAGTATTCATAGCGCTATAATAAAAAGACTTGATTCCTAGTGTAATTGAGTGGTTTTCCCAACAGAAAATTTTAGACGGCATCGATGAAGAATAATATACAGGTTTAATTTAAATAAGCGCATCATCTCTCGCAGGCAGCCTCTCCACATCAATCCCAACAGCATTAATTGTTATACGACTTTTCACGATCAATAGTTTATAATATGTAAGTTTTCCCATACATTTTTTTCATTAATTGCTTCTTCTGGCGTTCTGAGCGTAGGTATGCCACGTACCTTGCTTAGGCAAAATATCGCCACATGCAGCGGGCAGACAACATTTTATATGATTTTTGAAAGGAGTCAAAATTCTTTTTTTTATTGTGTTATTTATCAAGATTTGTAATAAGTCGTACAACAAATGTTGTTAGCCCTGATTTTGAAGGTAGAGAGGCTGCCTGCAAGAGGTGATGTGCTAATTGAAGTTAACCCTGTATACCAAGTGACCTTAAGTCTTAGTATGTTTTGATTTGGAAAGCAGTTAATTAAAGAAAAAATTTAGGAATTAATATAGGATAAATTTAATTTCGGTCGTACTTAGAAAACTCGAACTTATTGCGGGTTATAGCTTAAAAGACTGAAATCTTTAATAGCTATAGTATCAACTTTAAGTTACTTAGTAATAATATCTACTCAGTTTAATAAATGGAATTTAAAATTGCAAGTGTCCTAAAAAAGTGTATATAAGTATATACAGGGTGACTGGTGACAAATTTTAGATACTGAAGGAGAGCACCCTGTACTCGATTCTGATCATAATTATGTAATAAAAGTAGGCACGTCATGTTTCACTAGAATTCCCTATTATATAAATACTACTATACTACTAGTATTTACTTTACATACAACTGAGTCAATCGCGGCACGTGACCTGGCACGCGGATCGCTGCCAACGCTAGCGTAACCATGTGTTGCGTAATCAATTCCTTAACTTTCGGTTTAGTTTACTCAGTAAATAATTAATATTATTTTTTTATTTTATTTTTTCTCTTCATTTATGATCTCAAACTATCACGTCCTTGAATTTCGAAAGTGACCCACCAGTCACCCTCTATAATTTCGATGGCCGTAACGTAATACAATAATATTTTAATATAGAATTATTTTCAGCCGTTAAATAGTGGAAGGACGAACGCAGATTGCTTTATGTTCCCGCCGCAAACGTAAGTTTGTTGTATAGGTGATCACAGTTTTATATCATTTTCTTGTTTTCCAGCCGCTCAATCTATTTCATATTTGTGAGTTCGCTAATCATGCTCCATTTATCTTTGTTTGTGATATCCATTAATTCGTATTTCAAATTGCTTTATGTAGTCCTTATTTCATCGATTTTGGGGCCCAAAATGATGCCAGGAATTACAAAATTCTAAATCCAAATTTACAAAACATTTATAATAGTCAAGCAATTCCACTGAAATGTTCCACTAAGACTTTGTTAAATTTCACACTAGGATTTGCTATGGTTCAGCTGTGAAACCTGCACTACTACATTGTTTATGAACGTATGGTAGAGTTATGCAGTATATCTTTGCGATTGCAGTGGATACCTTTTTTTTTTTTGTTGACGAGGGGGAAATCTTCCGAAGATACCCGACATCCTGGGGTTGCATGCAGGGTTATGTGTGATTTTTACCCACTAAAACCCCCCCGATGGCCTTCCTCTACATCTTGGAAAAGAGCTCCGGGATCTCCTGTGAAACGCACCGGAATTGTTTCGATGTTCACCACTTCTTGGCTCTGCCGCTCTTCCTTTCCTCTTTTGTTTTCTTCCTTTACTTCTTTTCTTGTGGTTCGCCATCTCTGTGACTGCTATAACGTCATTTTGTATCTAAATCCCCAATTTAGATGCTGCAGTCGATCCTTTTAGTCTGGATCTTACGACAGGCAGGATATACCGTAGTTCAATTCTAACGCTCTAGACTACAGGGCACTGCAGTGGATACCTAGGTCAATCATATAAGGTAAGTTCTGCCTATTCGATGTTGCTAATTTCTTGGTCAACACGAAGAAGAAGAAGCCAAAGACGGAACAACCTGTTGCAAGAGAATTATACATCATCGCAGGAGAGAAGAAGATTTTGTACACACGAAGGAAATTCACTAGGTTATACGTACCTTGTCACCAAGCAGTGATGCTTAGTAACAGAAGTCCATTAGGACAAGCTTATCACGGAGTGGTTGAGCTGTTCCTATCTGACGTAACATAAACAACATAATATGTAAGTTACATGGTTAGTTGAAACTGAGGTTTGATAATTAGACTCCTGCAAGCAGTCTATAGAACTATAAAGACTTAAAAGACCTATCTACAAGATACCTTGGAACATTCCATTCTAGTCTACGCCAACAGTGTACATGTGTGCCATACAAATATTTGCCGATCCCGCAGTTTATCTAATCGATGTGAGATAGTGATGACCTCAATATCGACATATAGGTAACTACCATACACCTGTAGTAATCATTGTATATGTGCGTAAATATTTCCGATGAATATCTGTTTGTTTAGAGCTTGAGTAAAGCAATGTTTTAAATTGCTGAGGTGAGTAATGTTTTGATTTCTGAAATAAATAAGTAGGTATATAAGATTTGACTATAAAGTATATCGCTTGCTTTGTCGTTTTTAAAATGAAGATCGAAAAATAGATGGACGCTAGTAATAATCTGTAATAATAATAATAATAGACTATTTTGAATCATCAAAATTGCTACCCGATCAACACACAAAAATGTGCCCTTTCTTTGATTCGAACCCACGAACTCTGGTACTTAAAGTGTTAATTAAATACCTCTTCTAAATTAAGAAAGCTGTACCTAAAGCTCACAGGACTGGACACTCATGGGACTTTTTAAAAGACGAGATAGGCAGATTTGCACTTGATGTCTACTCACAGTCCATGCTATTTTAAATTATTGTACTGCTAGGTAGTACTAAGCACTTGCAAATAATAAAACAATACAAATAATAACACCTATGTTTTGGCCCACACCTCTAGAAATAAATATCGCGTAACTACCTGCACTACAACCATAAGTAAAAAATGATAAGAGCATTCTAACGAATTAATGGTTGTGGACCCCTTAATTCGTTTGAATAAAGTATTTTTAGGCGATGGCCAACTTCTCCATCTACAATTTGGCTTTTTGCATAATTAAACAAGACTTATAAAAAAAGCTTTGTAATAAACAATATTACATCACGGGTGTCTAGTTCTAATTTACCTGAGTAAGTGGCAATAATGTTTCTTCTCAAAATTACTTTTTTTACAAAAAAATCCTAACGTAAACCATTTCCATGCAAAATAAATTTCGAACTCTATATTGAGTTAGAGTCGGAGGCGCAGCAGGAAAATGTTCTACGAATAATGTATCTCAATCAAATAATTAAAATAAAACCTTAAGGCAATAAGAATATTTCAATATTCGTATTTTGAATCATTTTCAGTAGGTATTTACGAAGGACATTTACAATAAAATATAAGTAAGTACTTACGCCATTGGCATGTTTCTTAATAAAACATTTTAGAATTACTTGTTTTTTTACAGTTTCAATTCGTTTTTTTACGTAATAGCTACCAGTAAGCAGCAAAAAACCCTTTACACACAACAATTTTTTGACTACTTACAAACCTTTACTTTTATTTTCTTAACCATTTGTACTCATAAGGCGTGATAGCACACATACCACTACATCTCGTAAAATCCCGCCCTTCAACCATCAGGATACCTTTAACAAAGAAACTGTCGTTTACTAAATAAATAATAACACTCCAACAATAGCCTGGTAGTCGTCGGTATCGACAGTTACAATGCACAAACACAGTGTGAATTAATTTCGATAACTTTGGCCTTCCATTTGAACGCCTTATGCGTAGACGCTGAATGGCGCAGGGTGAAGGCTCCTATAAGCCGATTAGCTCGATACACAACAAATAACTTCGCTTGCTGAATGACACACGTGGGATAAGTTTGTTTTTATAAACGCTTGAAAAGATATCAATTAAACTTTGTTAGAATGCTCCGTAAATGCTTTGCTTTCGAATAAGTATTGTGTAAAAAGACCTTTTGTTATCATTTTGATTGGCATTGATCAAGAACGAAATAAAGTATTTTCTTGATTATATTTATTAACTTCTATCGATAGTTTTTACTAAGCCAAAAGGACCATCGACGTCGGTCGACCGTCGATCGATATCGATCGAAGGGTTGTTGGATCCTTATACTGCAGGCTGCAGGGTAACTTGAAACAATGAAATGGACGCAATGAATGCTTGATGAATGAAAGACTTTTTGCTTAACGACAACGTTGGCGTTTTATAGCATATTTTACTTATACCTAATACTAAAATTGACTAACAATCTTTAGATCGACCTATGAATAGATGATGACAAATGCCAAGGCTTAATTTGTAAGAATCAACTGTGTCTATGATTTAACTGCCTGGTTCTTTCCTTGTGAGATAGGTAGTTGCAATTTCTTAAAAAATGGCATTCTCATTAGGCTATTGGTTGCTTTCTTCACTTGGGTTATCAAGTCAAGTCAAACCCAAAATATTTCGGAGATTGTGGTTATAGGATAGCTCGTGCTTTGTAAATGTGCCCTTTGAAGCTTAGAAGTTGTTCGTATTTATTGAATGGTCGGTGATCACACATCCTTGCACAGATCTTGGCATCAACCTTGCTTAGCCAGATTTATTGAGCGATATACAGTATGATGACTGCCAGATAAAAGCACTAAAGTATAAAAGACAACATCACGTCACATTGATACAGCTAAAGCCATTAGAAAATGCATTACACGAACTAATGAGCGCTCCACATTTATGACGAAGCATTATAGTCGCGGCATTGTCCACTAAACATTACTAATAAACTGTGTCCACAAAATTAACCTTCAAAAATGAACTATATTACTAAGAGCATACCGTTGAAATTCTATTAATCTATACGATTTACTAGCGGCTAGTTCTCGATTTATAAACATGGGGTGTATTGATTTTAAGCGTTGGCCTCGCGTTTGATTTTAAGCCGTGATTAGAGGGGTTACGGTTAGTTTTGGTTCGCTGAGGACGATAAGGAGACAATATTGAAGGTGTAGCAATATGTTATGATGGACGAGCGGGCAGTGCGCAGTGGGGTTGAAACCTGATAAGCTGATGATAATCAGCAGCGGTTGTGGTCCCGGAGTGGTAGGAACTATAGCAGTCCGTAGAGATGCTGGAACTTTTTCCATAACTTTAGTACGTGTGAAAAGACGTAGTAAAACACTTATTACTTTGTAAGTAAAAAAGATTAGAATAGGTACATTTACTGACACTATTTCAATACAGCATTTTTCTAGAATGGATGGCTTTAAATAAACACGCTTTTAGTAGATTCTATATACAAGTAGTACCTATGCAAGAACCTAATTAATAGGAATTGTGCTGAATAACTCTATCAATTGATATTGATATAATTGAATAACTTTACCAATTAATAATATCAGCAATGTATTTTTTTACTATTACATACAAATATATATATTTCTACAGTCTTCAGAAAATTTACAAGTAGGTAGGTACTTGACCACTACTTTTAGTATCGAATACAAACTAAATATTACACATGTTGTGCATTGCAGAGCAGCGATGAATAATAAATTTGTTTCCCACAAGGCAAACTGCAGTAACAAGCTATAAATATTTCATGTGATTTAATTTGCCCCCAAAATTCCTGCTAATAGTCAGAGACCACCGTCGCAGTAATCCGACAACTGTATTAAATGTTATATTGACTGTCAGCTTTTAAGATCATACGCGGTTTTATCGCAGAGTTACCGCCACGTGGCGCCAGCGCGCGGCTAAACCCCGAAACTACTTGCGACTCTATGAACCTTCAATAAACCATTCTGATTTATTATACAGAACAGCTCACACTAAATTAGGTAACGACTTTATTAAAATATCAACCATAGGTCGGATTAACATAACTTTCTGGAAATGTTAACACGTTTGAATTATGATTTGACAGAAAATAGCCGAATAAAAATACAAAGTAGCGATGTAGTACGAGCAAAAAATAGATACAGTTTCCAACTATCTGTCCACATGAATAGATTTATTATGTCACGGATCATGCTTGGTTTACGAGCCAAGCCTTCCATCATTCGGGAAACTATCGGAGTTTCCCGCGAAACTGGTTTGTTTAACTTCTTGTATCGGCGGTCCATTTTTCACGTGCCATCGCAGAACGAGCATAAAGGTTTATGACGTTATATTTATGGCCGAGCAAGACGCAGGCCATTGTTACAGTTTTTGATATATTTTTTTGTTGTACGCATTAGGTTTTATCTCCGTTTCCGCTAAATCAAGTAACTGTCCGATGGCGGGAAGTATCCCCGCATATATCATAAGTTGCGAACGTTTTTGGGGTTATCTAGAGGGGTGAAGACAATCATCGTGTTATATCGGTTGTGTAAGCAGCCAATTTGTTTATGAAAAGGTGTTTACTAAACGTATAGAATATCAATATATATCAATCCCTAAAAAAAAATATTTACCTATTTTTTTAATCTTGGCATTGATTTAATGAAATACTTTAGAGAAAATTATTGTATCCGTCAGAATAGCGGGACCAAATCAATTATTTATAGTTTTGTAAGTATGGAAAGTTAATACTTACTTTATGGTATTAAGAACACAACATATTATAAACTAAAAAATAAAGACAAAAACAATTAGGGCAGCCTCATTTTAATACAATTTAATAGATATTTTTGTAATGATAAAGTTAATAAAGTTGTGGTTTTTATCATAAATAAAGATAAGCATCATTATACATGTAATGCGACCATATTGACTGTATTACCTATGGGAGCTTGTTGTACAAATAAAGAGTTATGGAGGCTATGTAGCGAAAGAATGGAGTCTCGTCTTCTGTAGTAGAATCTTTAGTTATTGCGGAGTAAAGAGTGAAGTAGTGAAATTCCACCGGGAAATTTCATTCACGGAATGAATAATCTGCTGAGTTGCCAGCAGGAAGTTGCTGGCTGACCGTAGGTATGTATCGTTCATGGTGTCGAAGGTGAAAAACAAGTGATTCTTAAAAATATAGACGAAGGACTTTAGTCGCAGTTGCGTCTACGTAATTCCTTATTATCTACACAGGTTGCGTAACTTTTCTTAGAAACTTTATTACGTAAAATATACTTTTGAATATACTTACGAGCATGTATATACGACTCTCTCTTGAAGGTATTATCAGCAAGGAGCGACAGTCTTTTCACTGAACTACAACTGAACAATGGATATCAGCAACTGTTCTATCAAATGAGCAGTTGAAGTTTTACCAGCGTAGTAATTCAAGTTACTTTACCAACGTAGTAAATCATTTATCAGAAATAAAGCTTTTCATATGAAATGTCCACAAATAATTTAGGTACAGCCAATGATTCACTTGTCATCACATTCAGGCATTTCCTTTCTTGCAGACAAACATCTTCATCGCGCATCGATTCGATCACAAATCAGTGGATTACTATAAAATAAATCGTACCCTTCGTAAGGGCTAACAGGCTTGGATAAAGACATTTGCCGTCGCGCCCTTTTTTACCAAAAAAAGGAAAAAAGAAACGGAAATATTACTGAATAACGGCATTTCCGCACGATAAATCGTCGACCAATCAAAGGAAACAGTATTTCTTTGTTAATGCTACACTTTATTATATTAGCTTTTTTATCTGTTACGTCGTATTGTCATGTTTAGTTTAATTGATGGCGGGCAAGAGGGTTTTTCGTATCGCGGAGTTTTCTAAGACACCCTGTCTACTATTTTCTAAGATTATCTGACATTTGTTACTATATTTTTTCCAAATTGTCTGTTGAGTGGGTATTGCAATAATCTACGTTTATTTTCACGTAAAGCAACAATTTATTCGTAAAATATAGGTATTATAAGAATAAAATACGTCTTTTCCTAAGAACTTATGTTACGAAATTATCCAATATGTAGTTAAATTATAAACTATGTTTCCTACTTCAAGATAAGTGTACCTATATTCCGATACCACAATTCACCCTAAACCTGAAGTGGATCACTACTTTTTAAACTGAGCTTTAATACTACAGATGCTATCATTTTAAAAGCAGCAATCCAAACCTCGGATCCACGGAACACATAGCAGAAGCTATATAACACAAGGTGAGCCATTACCTGTCGTTATCTGGCGGGGGAGCTAAATCGGAAAATCAATACGAAACGAGGGCCCGTTACTGCACGTCACTTCTCTGTCCAATTTAAACTTGTGCGAGCTTTTATTAAACTTTATCTGGACTTTGAAACTGTGAGAATCTATTCGAAGTATTTAATTTAGAGGTGTGAATTTGTGAATTGTACTAAGTTCAGAAAACTAACGAAATAAGGCAACTTAAACTTTAGTTCTACGACGCACTAAATGCACAAGAAAATGTTTAGATTCTGTCTATAATCATGATTTCTCTACATATGACTTGTAAAATATTTAATTTATGAGCCAGTTCCATTTGCTCTATTTTTGTAAAAGGCTTTCTTCGGATCCAACAGCAGATTTAAATTCCATGTTACCTGGTAAAAAATCATAGATTATTTTAAAGGACAGAAAGGTCACTGATTTTTTTGTTTAATGTCTTTGTTTATACAAACAATGTTTCATAGTTTCATCATTAGAAATCACCTTAGACTGTGATTTTTAAGCGAATTTAATTGGGTGTTTTCTTTTGGCTTACATATTAAAAACGATGGTAATTAAATGTTTTTTTTTATTGAATATTAATATTTCAATAAATAAATGGAATCATTAATAAATGCCCTAATTTATTTTCATGGTTCTTTAATCGTTCCTAGTTTTAGTTATTTAGTACTTATTTTTCCATAATTTTTCCTGGTATTTGCTTATTACTACTAACAATTAGATTTTATTGTTTTCACTTTAATGGCCATAAATAAAAGGTCGTGAAGAAACTCTTTTCTTATGAGTAATCACTTACCTAAACTTTATAACTCAACAGTGCAATCCTTGGCTAAAATAATAATTCAGCAAGTAAGCATAAATATTAAATAAAAATAAATAAAATCCCCAGACAATCACACCAACTACATGGCCCCAAAGTAAGCATAGCTTGTGTTATGGGATACCATGTAGCGAACTAGGGGGGAACCTAGAATATGAATAGATAAACACCCAGACACGGAATTTTTGTTTTCTGGTTCCGTGCGGGGATCGAACCCGCAACCACTGGCGTCTGAGGCAGATAGGTTTACCCCAACGCAAAAGTGGTCGTGGATATTTGATCCAATAATTAAGTAATTTGATATTTTGTACAATTTATTAAGATATTTTTTTATTACGTATTACTGTGATAGATGTAGTAAAGTAAAAACAGATTAATTGTAATGATGGATGAGCAGATGCAGCGTCAAGCCCCTCTGCACTAATCACAGCTGTAGCCAGCTATCAATAAAATATATACTAATTGTAAAGCACTACTCCACATTTGACCGCGGGAGGGCGCTGCATGCGGTCAAGACTTTTTTGGATATGATTGTTTGATATAGATGTTAGTGCGATGTAGGTGGTGGACTGTGTGATGGTGTTATGCACTATTGCGCCAACAGCAGTTTGGACATAAATAGGAAGGAAGCATAGACGAGAGTACCTACTTATTCACTTTAATTGAACTACTGAAGATTATGAGTTAAAGTTTTCATGAATAAGAGATTTATTTTTAGGAAATTCGAACAAATGTGCTAATATGTGTTTTCCATATTTTACAAGATTATATTGTTTAAAAAAAGAATCACAGGTCCAATGAGCACTTGCAGGTACTTGATAAAGATGTAGGTACAAGATTTTCATTTAACTCCAGTTGATATTTGATAATAAAATTTAAAGCAAAATGACTTTCGATCTTGGTTACGGACTCGCATAAACCCAATTTCCCTCTACCCTTACCCGGAAGAATGGAATTGAGACGTCAAAATTGACGCACTTCCGGTAGCCATAGTAACCGCAAAATGGCGCCCCCGCAGCTTGTTGTGAAAGAGCTGTCAGAAGGGCAATTAATGAGAAACGGATTCGCAATATTATTTGTCTGCGGCTAATAAAATATAGGGCCACCTAGGAG
Organism: Stenoptilia bipunctidactyla; assembly: GCA_944452665.1. Taxonomy (NCBI): domain Eukaryota; kingdom Metazoa; phylum Arthropoda; class Insecta; order Lepidoptera; family Pterophoridae; genus Stenoptilia; species Stenoptilia bipunctidactyla. The sequence goes on from OX101735.1 coordinate 12,335,835, forward strand.
TGGCACACGACCTCGCTATCAATCTCGGTACTTAATTTGTTGCTGCAGCAGCTGGTAGTTGAATAAAATTTTATTTAAGTATCTAAGGAAAACTTACAGTTAACTTATTGACATACTTTGATGTGATAACCCATTTAAAAGTTTCACAAATAGACATCTTGTTACAAATAAAACAAATCACAGTCAACTCAGTATTAGATAATTTGACAGAATTTTAGAATTGATATTAGAAAGCACAAAAGTAAGATACTCGTATATCTGTAGCTGTCCCTACACTATTGTCACTTAATATTATAAAACAAGATGATGGTTGAGGAGAAATAGTTTAAAGGAAGGAGTAATAGGACCTAATACCTGTTTTATAGGTACCTATGTTTTAGACTCTGCATTTTTAGCGTTTAAATTATCGCATAACCCATTTATTTGAACTAACTAAAAATAGGTCCTTCACCGAAAATAATTCGGAAACTAATTTCAAAGGAAGACGTGCTTAACAAGGCATTTACAAAATATATATTTGCATCCTTTGGTTTAATTATATAAAATCCTTGCCTCGAGATGCCCAGTAATCCAGTTTAAATAGAGATTAACACTTTAACTATCATTAAGCAGAGCTTTCAACTTGTACCTTGATGATGCGTTGGTCGCCGCGTGACTCAGCGTGTTCGGCTAATGGTCACCTCCGTTTATGATTTATCGTCCTTGTCCGCGTTCCCATTGACTAACGTAGGTTGTCGTTACTGTCTTCATCCACACAGGAAGCATACTTTTCACGGTGACTGAACCCGCGCACGACCTCAATCTCTCCTGATGGTACCTAAGTGAAAATTAGTTCGAAGATGACAATAAGTTGCGTTCATTCAAACCTATTCATAAACATTCCATTATCAAATATTTCAAAAATGATAGTAGTTCTTTTTCTGTGTCGAATAACTTACTATTTCTTAGGCCAGAGCAACTTTCTGAAGTAATGATAAAATAATGTGACCAATTTCAATCAAAGTAACTACAAAACATAGATAATTATTATTGTAAAGCTCTATCTTATCTTATTTATAAGCAAGACAGATTAAACGATCGTGTGTTTTTTACAATGTTCCAATTTCATTTACTATCCCAATGTATGTTGCACGCTAAGTGTAATGGAAACAGACTCTTATCGCTATTCTGGACACTCTGATGACTCTATGATGAGAGTCATTTGTGAGATGAAAGGAATCATTTTGCGGCTGCTGGACCTATCTCTCGATACTGCATGTCCTGACACTCAGCATTTTACCTTCGTTAGACTTTTAAGGTCCATGTTATGTGGTTAAAGTAACAAATTAGGTAAATAAAGCTGTCGACAACTTTAAAAACGCAAAAGCTTCAGTTAGAATCGCTGTTCGCTAGCTGTGCCTTTATTTGTCGGAACTGAAGCCTTTGAAGTTTCAAGTGGAGTAGGTACCTTTTCTTTAGATCATAAAATAATATATAACTTTAAAAAAAGAAATTTTCTTTTTTCTTTGATAGGTACAGCAGTAGGAGCATTACCGGAAGCAGGATTCAAATATATTTTTTATTATTATATTTTTTAAGGTTCATTATTATTTATTTTTGTCTCGATTTTCCAGTTTAAATTTATTGAAATAACATAATCTTACACTAGAGTATTTTCAAACTGTGATCAATTGAATATACTTAGTAAAGAAAAACACGATGACGTCCGTTATGCTGTAATAATGACCCTTTCAATATGAAGCGATAGATAAAAGTAATAAATGGCTCTAACCATTTGCTACCGTTTCCTTTATCTGCGGTAGGTGGCGTGCTACAATCGAACAAAATGATTTGAATTTGTACCCATTAGAGACATGTCTTATTAGAAAATACAAGTGAATGCCTATGATTAATGATCTCATCTTAGATTTAAAGGCTTCAATTGCAAACAAAAGAGATAATATTAATAATGTATAAACTGTTCTAAATAACACAATAGCGTTTATTTTAAAGCGTGCAGATGTAACAGACCAAAAGTTCTATGTTATACATTGGATGCTTATGTATAATTTTAGTAGACAGCTTTTAAATATAACGTAATTTTTAGCATGAATGTCATCATTATTAATCAATCCTGTTAAAATATTATTTCGTTTAAGTGCTCGCCAACGTTCATACCACGTTGAAAACACCGGTTCTCGTCCGATCACCGAAGTTAAGCAACGTCGGGGGCGGTCAGTACTTGGATGGGTGACCGCCTGGGAACACCGCGTAATGTTGGCTTTTTGCATCGCCATTTTTTTTTGTTTATTTACAATTGAACTGGGGTATTTCAGTATTTTATTTAAAAAAATATAGTATATTTTATGATTAACATTAGTATATTTCATTTAATTAGTATATCGCCTTGGCTCACTTATTAATAACAAAACTAACAAACCACGGAACCAAGTAATACGGGTAACGGGTAAAATAAACAAGGTGAAAATATTTGCTTTTTAGCAAATTAGCTAAATCATAGTACTCTTTTTTAATCAGTATAGAGTAGACGTAGAGGATAGAAGTGTACCTAAAGGTTAATTTAAATCACATGATATGATCGTGATAATATTTGATCCACGCGTGATTACGGCGCTCGATGTCAATGCAAGAAAATATAATGACAATTAACTATTTTTACCAGTGTCCCCCGTGATGTAAGAATGTGATTTTTTTTCTATAAGCACTTATTATATTGTTTTAAATCAAAAACGGATGTTAGTTCTCTACAAATTTCAAGCCAAGCAATTTCCAAAAAAGCATTATCGTTACTTCTTCCGGTTTCAAAGAAGATGACCAATGATATAATACACCAGTTAGCCGCTTTTACTTTTGTTTTTTTAAGTTGTTGGTAGTGCCTATGCATACCTAAGCATGTTATAGATACATACATCTATACATATAATAAAATGGTAGGAAAGTCAAAACTGTACATTGAATATTTTTTTAAAAGAATACTTGGGGTATGATCTACAATCGAAACAGAAACAAAAAATATAGTTTTTAGAATTTTTGTCTGTTTGTCTGTTTGTCTTTCCGGGATAAACTCAAAAAGTACTGCATGGATTTACTTCAAATTTGGCATGAAGATAGTTAAGAAGTCGGGTCAACATTATAGGCTACATATTATCACGCTAGCAGTGTTATAATCGTAGGTGCGTTTGGTGCTGCATAGCGTTCACGCAGACGACGTCGCGGGCAGCAGCTAGTATTACTATAAGTATCCGTATAGTAATGTTCAGAATGTATGACTGTTCTGATAGAAAGAAGACATAAGAAAGGGCAGAATATACTAAATCTCATTGCTCTACAAGTATTTTCACGCATAACTGCAATCAAAGAAAAACCAAATTAAATAAATTCTCTACAACTCGTTAATACTTACAACCATACAATTTTTTTTCAATCGTGCAAAAACTAACAGATAAACTATTTTCAATCCCAAATAAGTATTTGCTTCAATATGTCTAAGTGACCATAATAAATAAGAGATGGACAAAATTAGATTACCGCGGGGGGTCTCGGCTGACAAAGGCATACGCCGAACTTGCGAACAACTAAACTTTTTTTCCGTCGATTAGTCACAAGGGCAGCTAGTAATTTATATTTCCGATTACTTTTATAACTTCGTATTTTATCAATTCGATCGCTTTTTATTCCTTTTTTCAGTTGGAATATAAAGATGACTTATTAATATCAAAAAGACTTAAATTAACTTTTTATATCGAAGATTAAATTACACTAATCCTTCTTATCCTTTTAGCGAATTCTTTGAAATTCGGAAGCTAATGTGAAGAGTCTTTTATAAGATCGGGCGTCGGTAGTCTATATAATTGGCTCCTTTATGCAGCCGCGACCGGAAAGAAGACCCACGTCAATGAATGCTGGCTGAAAAGAATTTGTAGACTTAAAGAAAGGAGGTGTAATAAGGAATTACCATGGAGGTTTTTTTGTGGATTCGTCCCAGACAGTATGTCGCCGCGCAGTCTGCGTCATATCGAAAGAGGTGTTAGGCATTCCTATTATATTGAAAATTTTAAAAAAAAACAACGACACATTCCTTTTGTACAGAACAAATTATTAAACGTTTAAGCTAAGTACCAATGCCTACACCTGTAGGTTTTAAATTTATGTTTGCATGTTAAAAGATTATTTATTTAGATAAAACAATACAATTGATTATTATTTGTTTATCTTTAATCGTTCAAGTGTTTTGAACAATTTATTAAATTGATAAATTAATGTTTATCTAAATGTATTGTTTGATAATTGTTATCACAGTTATTGGAAACATGTACACTGATTAATTTGCAACCAAAGTAATCTCCTGTTACACATACAAAGTGCATACCTACCTCCATTCTGAATCAAGGTTTAATAAATAATACGCAGATTTCTTGTAAAAATACCTTTACCTTACCGCCCCGGTTTCGCAGGGTTTGCATTAAAAATAATTTTACAGATGTCGTTTATAGTGTCAATAAGTAACAATCGATTTATTTCAGTTAATTAACATAAAACTTTTATGAGTTAGAGATCGTTATCATCTCCTCTCTCCTTTGGTGCAAAATAATATGAATGAATGAAAATCTGTTGGGAAGTTTTTGAGTTTGTTTCATTCAGACAGACAGGACTTAGATTATATAAAATTACTAGCTCACCCGGCAAACGTTGTTTTGCCATATAAAAAAATAAATAGATGTTGGCCGATTCTCATAGATACCGGATAAGCACAAAAAAATTCATCAAAATCGGTCAAGCCGTTTCGGAGGAGTATGGCAACGAAAACTGTGACACGAGAATTTTATATATTAGATATCGTATTAAAGTCGTTTTCAATAAGAAACTTAATGTTTATTTCTTACTTGAAGTTGCTTTTTTTATTTTTGATGTATCATATAGCTACATTGATTAATCTCATTGAATTAAACCCACCGGAGATAAAATTAAATTCATAAATGAAAAGACGCACTATTTCAGTACACGTCATAACCGCATCCGCAGTTTTCAATAATAATTGTCAAAAAGAACATTTCTAAATAATTTTAAATAAAGAAGCATATTAGTCGTTACATTTTAAAATGCTTTTAATTAGGTACCTACAGTCTAACTTTTTCGGATTAAACTTACGTTAGAGTCTCCTAAGGAGGGTGCCTAATACACCATTATACCTACATACTTTTTTTACCCGATATTTTAAACTACATACCTACATATATTATAAATATAATAGAGTAGTAGCCCATATTAAGCTGGGATTAAACCAAATTTCCCAAGATCAACCTCAGTTCACTAGAAATCCATACAACAATATCAATTAAAGGGCACAATTACAATGTTTGGGGTATATGGCAACAATAAAATTAAACTTTAGATAAACTCTACTGACAGTCCATTCAAAACTTCGAAGCAAAAAGATTATAATCATTTACGTAAAAAAGAACCATATTACATGTGGTTTAAAGTTGCAGATTCTTTTAAATTGGGTCGTATTTATCGATAAATGTGCCAATAAGTTGTCGTATTTTGGTATTTGAGTATTCTCTGGAGGCGTTCATACATGTAACTTGTTACCCTAAGCAAAACCATGGTATTGTGCACAGACTGGCATAAGTCGGTCTTCATGGTATCCTTTATTGCCTTAATTCAGTTTTATGCAACGCCATGCGACCGTGAAATTGTGTCGATTAGGCAACGGAAGACTGCTAGCTTTCATTCATGAGGCGTTCATTCATAAAAATTACTACAACTTGTCCTTACTACGTAGGGATTTGCAGGTAGATTAGTTTTTTGAATGAAATTCTTTCCAAATTTTAAAATGGTAACTCTTTCTTAAACTTAAAAGGACTGTTCTTTGTCATTGCATTGGTTATTAAAATACTAAGTGAAGTAAAGTAAAGGCTGTTTTATGAGTATCTGATTATAATTAAGATTAATCTTCACTAGCCTATCGGTGCAGCCTCAGTTGTTCTTCTTTTCGAGCTTATCGAGACATCGAGCTTATTTTATTGCAACATCTTTCATGGGCGTTATTAAATGCAGAATCCATGAAAACTTATATTTCTATGTGAGAATATATTTTTGCCTTTAAAATAATTTTGAATTTTGAGTGTTCGTTGTAGAAAAATATACAAAATTTTCAAAATTATCTGCCCATTAGCGTTTTAATTCAATGTGAATCGCGCGACATAGACCATGTATTCCAAGAAAATAATATTCTACATAACATGATCATATTCCCTGCAGTAATAAATACTATAGAAGTTAAAGTTTTTGGGATGGATGACAAATATTAATAAATTTAAATGAAATACTTTTTGAACTGGATTTTACATGTTTAATAAAATTTTAATTTAATTCTAACCCGATGTTTTGTTTTATTTACAGATCTCAGGATTTATTAAAATTAAATCCTTACGATGAAACGCGTTGAAGTTTGTTGCCCTGCCACGCTAGAAAGGTCCAACGGATTGTGCTGACAAAAGGTGTAGTAGGCTAGAAAAACACATATGATGACTTATATTCTGATATTTTAGGGTTTTTTAGGGTACTTATATTCATCACAGTAATCGATTGGCCGTCGATTGCTTGGTAACACCCTTAGAAGGACAGTGATAGCCGTATTACTGTACATCGTATTACAGACAAACCAACAAAGAACAAACAGACTTGACTATTTAAACATGTTATCACTGCATGGCATTTTTCCGTCTCATTGCTTACCCACGCGGGGTGACAGCTGTCTCGATCACGTAGCCCTCAATCTTGACATAAAGAATGAAGCGGCTTTTACTGCGGTTTTAGATACGACAGTAACGGATCATTGTCTAGTTATTTTATCGATTACGAACAAGGCTCAACACAACGCGAGACAAAGGTATAAAACAGTTGTAAACTATAAAAATGCAAGTGAAACTTTAATTAATACTGACGTGTCCTTTTTTAACATGTTCAAAGACCCTGATACCTACGCTTTTGCGTTAATAGAAATGGTTAGGTCAGCCATTCTGGCGAACACTAAGCATGTAATTGTCACGAATGGCAAAAGGACTTTGAAATCATGGATCACTCCAGGTGCCTTACGGTGTATAAGAATCAGAAATACTATATACCAAAAGCTTAGATCTAATCCGCACAATCAAATTTTAGTAATAACGTATAGACGATACCGTACCTTCTGTGGGAACCTTATCAAAAAACTAAAAATAAAATATAATAAACACAAAATTAAATCATCAGTAAGCAACCCTCGAGCTCTATGGTCGTCTATAAATGAAATTACCCATTACAAGCCACTCAAAAACCGTAATAGCGATTTACTCAATATAAAATCCTGTCCGCAAGACTCTGTCAACCACGTAAATGATTATTTTACTAAAATTGGACCATCCTTAGCTGAATCCATCTTAAATAACTCTGTTCCCTCAGAACCAAATAAAACCGAAAGCTATAACCACCTTTCCTCTTTTGTCTTGACTGATACCTGCCATGAGGAAGTAGAAAATACCTTTAAATAAAACACTTTTTTAACCGGATTTATCGCGTATATTTACATTTTAAATTTTTTGACTCGACGTTTCGGTGTCTTTGCAGACCCCGTGGTCACGAGCGACTGAGGTGTCAAGCGTCGGATTGATAGATTGAAAAAGTTATACATCATCATCTCCATCTGTTTCTCAGTCTTCGAGCGTAGCGTTCTGGATTGACACAAAACGAGCTGACAGTATCTTGAGTTTCAGGTCGTGCAGCTTGCTGGATGTTAGATTTAATGTTTTTCAGGATAGGGGTCCCATGTCGGTGATAGTTTCCAACCATCTTCTCTATTGAAATTAGGGTGTTTTTTAATTTCAATCGCTTCTCTGATCATCCTAGGAATGTAATGCTTCTCTCTAGATAAAATTTTCACAGAGTCAAACCTTAAGTAGTGGTTGGGCTTGTCCATGGAATGCTCACAAACTGCAGACTTTGAAGCTCTTCGATTTTTAATATCAGCTATGTGTTCTTTTACGCGGGTTGATACGTTTCTTTTGGTTTGACCAATGTAGGAAAGCCCACAGCCGCAGTCAATCTTGTAAACACCTGGGTCTTGTAAAGGGATGCTGCATTTAACTGAGCGAAGATGTTGACTTATTTTTGAATTAGGTTTAAATATTGTTTTTATTGAAGCGCGCCTAAGAATGTTTGAGATTTTATCTGTGACGCCCTTTACAAAAGGTAAAAATGCAGGTTTGCGTTCGACTGTCTGCGGCTTCACGTGGTCACTGCGGCGGCGACGAGGTGGTTTGAGGCCGTTTTCACGAAGCACCTTGACAACATGTTTCAGTTCATCATCAATGTGCTGAGGATCGCAGATTCCATGTGCTCTCTGAAACAAAGAGGAGCCTACGGCGAGTAACTGGCTCGGGTGGTGGTGGGACTTCCCATTTAAATATCGGCCAGTATGGGTGGGTTTCCTATAAACTGTGTGACTGAGTGTACCATTTGGATTTGGATTTGGATTCCAAATGGTACACTCAGTCACACAGTTTATAGGAAACCCACCCATACTGACCGATATTTAAATGGGAAGTCCCACCACCACCCGAGCCAGTTACTCGCCGTAGGCTCCTCTTAAGGCTCACTACTTAAGGTTTGACTCTGTGAAAATTTTATCTAGAGAGAAGCATTACATTCCTAGGATGATCAGAGAAGCGATTGAAATTAAAAAACACCCTAATTTCAATAGAGAAGATGGTTGGAAACTATCACCGACATGGGACCCTATCCTGAAAAACATTAAATCTAACATCCAGCAAGCTGCACGACCTGAAACTCAAGATACTGTCAGCTCGTTTTGTGTCAATCCAGAACGCTACGCTCGAAGACTGAGAAACAGATGGAGATGATGATGTATAACTTTTTCAATCTATCAATCCGACGCTTGACACCTCAGTCGCTCGTGACCACGGGGTCTGCAAAGACACCGAAACGTCGAGTCAAAAAATTTAAAATGTAAATATACGCGATAAATCCGGTTAAAAAAGTGTTTTATTTAATAGTATGAATCGCGAAAACTTAAGACAGAAAATACCTTGATGTCATTAGATTCCCAGAGCGCACCAGGTTGGGATGGAATACCTACCAGTTTCTTAAAAGAAACCAGGAAGGTTTTAGTCCCCTTAATTACAGACCTTGTGAACCTGTGTTTTAAAACTGGAGTCTTTCCTTACCTTCTTAAGAGATCTATTGTTACACCCGTTTATAAGAGTGGGGACAGAGATGAATTCAACAATTTTCGCCCTATCTCCGTGTTGACCTCTATTTCTAAAACAGTTGAGAGGCTAATAAACACTCGTATTGTTAATTATTTGACCAAGTACAGTATCTTATCCAACTCCCAGTATGGTTTTAGGAAGGGAATTTCAACACAAGATACGATCATGAATCTTACATCCATCATTACGACAGAGATAGACAAAGGCAACAAATGTCTTGTCGCTTTTATAGACCTCAAAAAAGCCTTCGACACTGTCTCTATCCCCACTCTTTTACGCAGGCTAGAAGACATTGGAATACGCGGCACAGCTCACTCCCTTCTTAGCAGTTACCTTCAGAACAGAAAGCAAGCTGTGAAAATTGATAATGTTATAAGTGACGAAAAAAATGTAACATTTGGTGTCCCGCAGGGCAGTGTTCTAGGTCCTACGCTCTTTTTATTATATATAAATAACCTCTGCAATCTTAGTAACACTGGGGGTAGGATACTATCCTATGCTGATGACACTGCCATCGTCTTTATGGCTAAGACCTGGGAAAGAGTTAGATATGAGGCTGAGAAGGGGCTAGCTAGAATTAGTTGTTGGCTTAGAGAAAATCTCCTTACCCTTAACACCCAGAAAACTAGTTACATATGTTTTTCCCCATACATTAACTCTCAGCCCTCCCCAGATTTTGAAGTCAAAATCCATACTTGTTCTGTTCGTCCCCCGAATATTTGTAACTGTCCAATAATCCAGAAAGTCAGTCAAGTCAAATACCTTGGAATAATTGTTGACCAAAGATTAAGCTGGTATCCACACCTAGAACTGACTATAGGTAGGGTAAGAAAGCTTATATGGGTTTTCAAATCCCTTAGACACATTATGAGCACTGAGCTACTGAACAAAATATATATCGCGCTAGCCCAGTCTGTTATAATATACTGCATTTCAGTATGGGGAGGTGCAGCCAAGTCTCACTTTTTAGATGTTGAACGGGCACAAAGATCTCTAATCAAGGTAATGCACTTCAAGCCGTTTAGATTTTCTACTGAAATTTTATATAATAGTAGTAAATTGCTCTCGGTCAGGAAATTGTATATTTTACATATGATATTAAGATATCACAAAACGCTACCTTTCGATAAAGCCAAACTGAATAAAAGACGATCCGATCTTGTTGCCCCTACATATCCTGCACGAACAGTTTTTGCTAGTCGACAATATATATCACAAGCCCCTTTTATATATAATAAGATTAACCGCACACTTAAAATTTACTCGATGCAACTTTATGAATGTAAACAAAATCTGACAGAGTGGCTCTATAGCATGAGTTATTTTGACGTAGAAAAAATTCTGGTAAGAAAAGCCTAATCTCCTACATAACCCTCACACAGTTCAATCAAGTAGGGAAATCATTATACATTCTCATTAGTACACACACTCAATCAACCACTCACTCACTCACCCGGTCACTCACTCACACACACCCCATTCATGCCCCATTCACATATACATGCACACTTCCACACAACCACTACACATTATTTTTTTTCTCCTTTTAAAAGTTTTATTCACTTTTAATCCTTAATCATTATTATAATTTTTTTTTTTTGTATACCTTTGATTGTAAAGTTAACAAATCCAACAATTACATCTGTTAATAATGCATAGGAAGAGCGAGGCATTCCCAACACAAGTATCTTAAGATTACTTTCTGGGAAGCCCCGGCAACTGATTTGTAAATGATTTACTGAAATAAACTATTTTTTTTTTTAATCTACTTGCCACTGAATCTGAAAGCTCTTAAGTATCATAGTGGAATGAAAGTGTTGGAGGCGTAAATCGGACATGACTCACTAGTGAGAAATTATGAATTTTCCGAACGACGATCTTTTGAAACTATTAAGCGCAAAAGTAAACGGCAACCCTGCGCATTGTATGATTTTTTAATTTTTATGCTTTATGACATTTTTTCACGCTCAGCAGATATTATGTCATATGTCTGGTCTGACGACGTCAATTGCTTCATCGTATAAAAACTGCTATGTGTTATATAAACTTTTAATTACAAAACCGCTTTCACACCAGGACTTTTATATATCGTATTTTCAGATATTGTGCGATGACCTTTCAAAAACTATTTTTGTTTTACAGTTTCTCAGGTTTTCAATTTATATTGATATAGAGGTATAAGGAAAAAAATATTCATAATTGCATTACCGATTTGTGGAATATAACCAGACTGCCTAATATTCATTAAAAGGCTGGGTAACGTTTATTTAATATTTTATAAAGTATGACAGTATTCCTTTTCACATATTTTTATACATAATTGAATTATTATAAAACTATATAGATCTTCACTTATCCAAAACATTAATAAACGAAATCAATACAACGTTCAATTGCTTACAATAGAGTGTCATAGTATCAATGAGCTATTCCATTTTAAGAGCCAATAAAACAACACGAGTATTTCTTCAACTACGCACTCATTGAAGAAGTGAGATCAATAGGCGGACACTCTATTTTATGAATGGGCAGCCATTTACACAAGTGTTTTACAATATCCTTTAAAAAAAATCAGGTACTTTCCGGATGCGAATGTTGCCAGATCCAAGTTCCCACGAGATGGACAGTTATAGAAAAAAAAAAAACAATTGGCTATTTTGTTTATGAAGTGACAATTTTCGATACTTTGTCTCAATGGTTTTTTTGACAGTTCCGAACAAAGCGCCACATGGTTAGGTTTTGGTTTTTTCTTGATTGAGAGACAAATGTTGGGATTTAGTTAGGTTTTTGTTGAAAAGATGATACCGTCGGATGTATTTGTAGAAGATAGTGTTTATAGTAAAATTATATTTAAGCAAAAACCTGTCGTCGGGCCGGACACAGAATAAAGAGAGCTAATTGTAGCAGAGCGCTGCTTTTCTGAATAAGTTCGAGGTTACTGAATCGTAACTCCTCAATTGGTTTTACAATTTCTTATGGTTTCGAACTTTGAAGCTATTATATCTTTTGATAAATAAAAGATAAATTAAATCTTCGATGAATTATGATGTAATATAGATTTAAAAGAATGCAAAGCATTAAAAAAACTGACTCAATTAATAATTGAAAACTCTCTATCTACACGTGCTAACCCTTCTCTACAAAGCGTACAGACGTGATGTTATGTTATGGAACACAGAAAACTATAAAAAGACAGAAGTTAATAGCGATTACGGATCAAGTTGCGGATACCATGATATATTTTTATCAGATATAATAGTTACAGGATTCTCATCGAGACTTCATTCACTTTCAGCATATCCCGTGTGGATAATCACGATACAACATATTTTTTGAACTGTATCTGTTATTATAGCCTATGTCCTAACTACTTAATTACTTTTGAGTTCAATCATTCAAGCCATTAAACGTAAACGAGTAACAAACATCCATCCATCCACACTCACAGACTATAACGTTCAAAAATATAAAAAAAACTACATTTGCATTAGTTTTATTGGTAGTTTTATTGGTACCTATCTTTGAAGAGCCATTTTAGAGTCAATTATAGTACTAAAACTTAATATTAAGTACAAAAATTATTCTACATTTCTCATAGAAACTAATTCTAAAAATGACTAAAGACTACGATTTAAGTCTTCACCCCATACCATAGAAACTGATTTAACTTCATACACACGAACTAACTTGAAAACCGAAGTCAACTGCAATCACACACATTACTGCACACAAATTGCACAGAGACTTATCTTATGTTTGAATTTGGAAGTTGGAAGGAAGTCCGAGGTTTTACGGAAGTGTCATCGGTAACAAAAGCCTGCGGACAATGATGCATAGAGTAGTGTTTACACAGATTGTTGTAACAACATTTACCGACCACCCAAGTGCCTGTAGTAGCCCTTCGTGGTATGGGCACGGGAAAGTACTGGTATTATTTTGTGTCGTCGCGTCGGGTGAAATTGAATTATTTTAATACTGATTGAAATTGAAATATGTTTAAGATTTCTAAGATAAGTAACAACCTGTATTATATTTCTTTATTTGAATCAAGTATGTGGGAATTGTTAAAATCATTGTAAATGTTGTTTGTTTAACGGTAAATAAACCAGCACTAGGGTTTGGGAAGCAAATTGCTCTTTATAAGATATTGCCGTAACCCATCACTATCAAGAGTGGTGAGTAGCCAGGTGAACCCTGATACTAATACCACTCTTACCCAAGCCGACTCTTCAGGTCTCCAAATATATTTGAGAATTAATTACTATCCGCCTTGTTAGTCAAAACTAAGAATGTTATTTCAGTGTTATTTGCTTTTAATTGATAGTTTCAAAGACGGTGAAACATAATGGCAGTTACGTATTTCGGTGTTCAGTGGCGTCGGTGGTGCGTGCCAAAATTTCTCCGACCTTTTGCTTTTACGCCCGCCCGCTCCCGTTTTTGATGGCCAAATTATTTTTAATTCTTGTATCTTACGTAGGTATGTATCCTTGGAATACCAGCATATTGATTGTAAAAGTCGGTCAAGTAGAAACTGAAGCGTTTGTAATTTATCTCAGGACGAAAATGCATGCAATGTGTTTATGTTAATTTATTTTGTTAGATCGTATTACATGAATTATTTAAAGTAATAGTTAGTAAGTACCTCTCATGTAAAAAAAATGTATTAGGTATGTAGTTATGTAAATCAAAAAGTGTCACAAAATCTCAAGAAACTTAAACTTTCGACTTCGCTTGACCACAACAAAACAGACCCAGTAATTCATCGTAGCTGTACCCGCACTTACTATGCTTACGTCCATTCATCACTACACCTTTAATTCTCGCGTTCCATCGCATTGTGTCCAGGCGTTATTCTGTAAACGCTCATTATAAACCACACTTTGTATAAAAATATGTGCTCGAGTATAAAGGTAAACATTGATTTTTTCTTCGGTTTGAAAGAATGAATGTTTGGGTCGTTGGCATAATGTGGACAATGAGGGATGCGCATGAATGGACCGCACAGCCTGCGTGCGCGCACACCTACCGGGGAGTCGAGAGTCTTGAGGAATTATTGAGTATTTGGATTGATTGATTATCAAGTTAAAGTGGAAGAGGAGACGAGTTAGATGATATGAAAATAGAATGTTTTTTATTTACCGTTTAACAAGCGTTTACCTATATCATAAGATGAAGGTCGAATGCAGATTTAGTTTAACACATTATTTCTTTTTTTTTATAATATAGCTCAATAAACGCCTGGCCTCCTCTCCCGGTGTAATATCTATCAAATGTTTCTTAGTAACGTGTAGGTACTGTATTTAAGTTAATTGTCAAAGGGGTTGTTAAATCGAACACCGCAATCTCAGATAAGATGCTTAAATTATGTTCAAGAATGCTTATACTTATAAACATAATCCATTGCGAAGAAAATATCATATGGTTTACCTACTTTTATGTAGTCACGCACGACGGCCCAAGAATGAGATGTGTTTCACATAAGATGGACATAAGAAGTACCTGCTGATGTCAGTAACTATACAAGTGCCCTATCGGGATCACATCAAAACCAAAGCAAAAAGGAATCATGAGGATACATATCTTTTTTGTTTTGTTTTTACACTTTTTGCCTGAAAGTCAATTTAACAAATTTTACTGTACCTACCTACTACTTTATTTTTGTAGTGGTCATTTGAATTTCGTCCTCTAAAGAAGAGCACTGATAACTTTCTGTATTTTCTTCATTATCTTAATCCATTTACAGTATCCTACAGGGCAGTGGGTCTTTTTCTGGATTACTTAGGGTTAAAGCCAATTGTCTACCACCAACTATATAAACTAAGCGAAACTAAACAGCCCGTCCGCCAAAAAATAAGCATAGTTTGCGGTGGACGCACATATAAAAAACTGTCTCAAAACATATGAAAAAAAGTTAAACTAACTTAGTTTAGTTGGCGGTGGATGATCGGCTTTAAGCCCTAAACCACAAGCTGCTTTGGTTGGAGATCTCAGATCTCATTTTCCCGGGTTTTACGGCGGCTTTTCATGCCATCATGATAAATTAATTAGCTTTGTAATTAATTAGATTGTTCGATATAGTTATGTAAGTAACTATATCGAACAATCGCACCTTCAAAATTGTATAGACTCAATTGAAAAATCCAAGAAATCGATTTACCATCATAGAAGTAAGTAATTTATTTGCTGTTATTTCACGAAAGATAAACTTAACTTTATATCGGAACCAAATAACTAACATGTTTCATACATTATTAATAAATTAAATCAGTTCAAAGTTGAAAGTTTGCAGATTAAAAACTTCATTCTTGATTTGCCAAAAACACGTGTTTTTTTAAATACGTCACTCACTACTATTCTGAACACCTTCACAGAAACCGTCTCGCCAAGACTACTCTTTTTATTTAAGTTGTGACATTGCAGATAGGTAGTTACTTTATTTTACGTCTATTTGTGAAAATCATGCAGTTATTCTGTTATATCTTTTCATTTGACGAAAATGTAGGTTATGGTACCAAATAAAAATGCTCTGGTAATGTGCATAATGTATGAAAGGTAGATTAGGTACATTATTATTACGACGAGAATCATTACTTTGCCGTGCCACAGTATTATACTAGGACGGAAAGTAGAGGTTACACCACCCAAATAAAATGTTATCATAAAATTATATTATTAACTGTACAAATTGGATTAGGTATGCACAATAAAAAAATACTATATCGATCCGTGTTCTTTACAATTATCTATTTACTTGAAAACATAAGTAATAAATAAATATTTCTGACACTCACACAACATTATCTAGCCCAAATTAAGTTTCAGAACTTGTGTTATGCATACTAGATAACTGATATACTTAAGAAATATATACACTTACATATTGAATAAATACATATTTTTTATTAGAATAAACTTAAATAAACATATAAACATCCATGACTTGACGACTAATATCTGTGTTCATCACACAAATATCCGCCGCCGCCGGGATTCGAACCCAGGACCTCTGGCATAGAAGGCAATGTATGTTACCGCTACACCTGCAGCCGGTCGTCCAAATAATAAATAAATATTTCTGAAACTCACACAAACAACATTGTCTAGCTCAAATAGAGTTTCTTAAAGAACTTGTGTTATGTATACTAAATAAATTATATACTTAAGAAATATATAAACATACATATTTTTTTATTGGAATAGAAACACAAATAAACATCCTTGTCTTGTCGACCATTATCTGTGTTCATCATGTGTTCGTCGCGCCGCCGGGATTCGAACCCAGAACCTCTGGCATAGAAGACAATGCATGTTAGCACTGCACAAGCCGGTCGTCGACTTACTTTCTAGTCTTTCTAGACATCATTAGTTTTATTTTATACTAGCTGTGACCCGCGACTTCGTCCGCGTGGATACCGTTTATTAGAGTTAGATAAATACTATTATTATATCCTCCTTGAAGTTAAAACTTACCTTATTCTAAATTTCGTCAAAATCGACTCAGTAGTTTAGCTGTGAAAGCGTTACTGATAGATAAACAGACAGAATTACTTCAAAAACTGTTACAACAAAGCAGTGATCCGCAGTTTCACCTGGGATTTGTGAAAAAGTATAGGTAGGTAGGTATATTACACAGATGATGCCCGCGACTTCGTCTGTATTGAATTAGTATTTCGAGTAGGTTATTTTCTTCTCCAAGGTCCTAACTATCTTTAATGACAAAAATAAAAATAAAGAATCTTCGCCCATATAATATGTATAACTCCTTACCACAAACATAGGTAGGTAACTATCTATTAGGTACATTACAAAGGCACATAGCGTTATAAACAAATCGGGTGCCAAAGTGCCTTAAATTTTAATATTGTCTTAAGTTTTTGCGATAACTACGAGGGTCATTTGAAAAGTTCCTAGCCTAACGTACTTAATGAAACCACATGATTTTGATTATATTTTTATTTTTCAACATACTCTCCCCCGAGCTCAATACACTTTTTCCATCGACCCGGTAAGGCTTCGATACCCATTTTAAAAAAATCTTCGTCTAACTCCTCAAAATAAGCGTCTACGGCGGCTATGACCTCTTCATTTGTAAAAAAATGTTTACCACCTAAAAATTTTTTCAGCTTTGGGAACAGGTAGAAGTCTGACGGTGCTAAATCCGGTGAATATGGGGGATGAGGTAACAATTCAAAGCCACACCGATGGATTTCTGCCATGGATTGCACAGAAGTGTGAACGCGTGCATTGTCCTGATGAAACAAGACCTTCTTCCTCAATAAACCTGGACGTTTTTCTTTGATTTTTTCTCTCAAAAGCCGCAGCAGGTTGCAGTAGTAATCAGAATTTATTGTTTCACCCTTTTTTAAATAATCCACCAGAATTATACCCTTTGCATCCCAAAAAACTGATGCCATGACTTTGCCAGCCGATAAAACCACTTTTGCCTTCTTTGGGGTGGGTGATCCTGCCCTTTTCCATTGTTTCGACTGTTCTTTTGTCTCAGGTGTATTGTGGTGAACCCAGGTTTCATCCATGGTTATAAATCTTTCAATAAATTCCTGTGGATCAGCTTCATATAACTCTAAACAGTCGCGGGAAGTTGTGAGTCGGTTGCGTTTTTGTTCCACTGAAAGCAGCCGACCCACCGACCGACCCACCGCGCAGACACCTTAGAGAATCCAAGTTCAGAAGTAATTATATGATGTGTTCGCTCAGAAGAGATGCCTACAGTCTTAGCTATTTCCTCGACTGTCAATCTTCGGTCAGATAAAATTAAATCACAGATTTTTTCTTTGTTTTCATCAGTGGAAGCCGTCGAGGGCCGGCCACTACGGGGCTCATCTTGAATGGACTCACGACCACGTTTAAACTCTGCCACCCAATTTTAACAGTCGCATACGAAGGAGCGGACTCACCTAAAGTGGCAGACATGTCTTCATGTATAGCTTTTGGAGTTAAACCTTTCAAATACAAGTATTTTATCACTGCACGATGTTCAATTTTATCCATTTTCAAAAATTGCTCTGACTTGACTTACGGTATCACGTGTAAACGAACAATTAATTATTGCAAATAAACTAAACTGTGCATACTTGTTGCTAAATAATGTAGCTATAAAATGAGGGTAGTTATAAAATATACCGACGAGTCTAACAATGTTAGGCTAAGAACTTTTCAAATGACCCTCGTATTATGTATGACTATTAAATAAAACACTTTTTAACCGGATTTATCGCGTATATTTACATTTTAAATTTTAACAGTCGCTCGTGACCACGGGGTCTGCAAAGACACCGAAACGTCGAGTTGAAATGTAAAATATAAATTATACGCCATTAATCCGGTTAAAAAGTGTTTTATTTAATGCCTTCAATTTTACTTAATTCGTGCAATATCTTCATTAATTATACTTAGCTTATTGTTATTCTAGGTAAAGCTAAGTAGTTTTTGCGTGAAAGAATAGCAAAAATCCATCCATCCAGCCATTATCAGTGTACATACAATACTACCTATAGTTATGTATGGCTGCTTTTCATTCCTAAACGGCTAAGCCAATATTAATGTAATTTTGTATAGTAGTTAACACATACGTTACTTTTTATTCCGAAGAAATCTACGGTTTCTGACTTCCGAGAGGCAGAAACGATCATGAAATAAACAAAACCTTAATTTCCATTTTATCTCTGTATGTACAGAAGGCAGTACATCAAGCGTTACAAATCTGTCAAAATTTTTTACTTGAATTTGAACTCTATGCCCTCGATAATAAGTTAAAATTGGTTAGGGAAATTTGACAGGTAATGTAACGCCTGTTCCTTCTGTACCTACCTATATTATATCGCGCAAAAGCTCGCCTCCCGCCTTTTTATACCCTACCGCCGCGAGCCGCGTCGAGAGCGGCAACCGTTACGCAAAAATAATCCCTATATCATTCAGTATTCACGCGCGATGGGTTATTAGCGTATTTCATGTATAAGTTTGGTGTTTCTATACCGATTTCTATGATTATTTTTTTATTGAATAGGTAATAATGTTATTTTTTGAGTGAGAGTATTATAAACGTAAGAGTAAACAAATATAATCAGAAAGCTCCGAACTGCTAAGCTATCGGGATTTACACGTGTTATTGTGAGTCAACCATAAAATATAGATATATACTGTTGTATTTATATACTGGGATATTTTTTATATAATTTTATGAAGAATATTTCTGTCGTACATGATTTCTATGTAGCTTTAAGGCTGCATACGCGACGGAAGCTTAAAAATTGAAGTAACTTCTCCCGTTTTTCCAACATTTCCCTTCACTGTTCTGCTCTTATTGATTGTAGCGTGATAATAAGTATACTATAACCTGCCCAGGAGTATGAAGAATAATTTTACCAAGTTTCGTTAAAATCCGTCGAGTAGTTTTTGTTTCTATAAGGAACATACAGACAGACAGACAGACAAAAATTTTACTGATTGCATTTTTGGCATCAGTATCGATCACTTATCACCCCCTAATAGTTATTTTGAAAAAATATTTCATGTACAGAATTGACCTCTCTACAGATTTATTATAAGTATAGAAGATAGATATAGAAGAAGATATAAGTATAGATAGAAGATAGATAGATAGAAAATGTAAAAATATATATTTTAAATTCCGTTTTATTATGCCTACTAAGCATATATCCTCTAGTTTTTCTATCAATGAGTATTTATTTAGTTGCATAAAGTAACCACACGTGTTGTAGAAGTGCCCATAGAGAGTATTTTTTGCAAAGCCGTCTACAATTGAATTCGGTTCCACAAAGACGCTCACACCCACTCCTAGATATTGGTTCCCCGCCCACATTGGTTTTTGCAAACAAAAGCCAAACATAAAATAACAAATACTACGACAGTGCACAGATGTTTGCATTATAGATTGTCAAAGATTTAGGCTATTTATCTTGAATGAAGGTGATAAAAGCATATTTGACGAATTTACCCAAAAGATTATGGTTGTAAGGACATTGTACCTCTAGATGCAAAATGAATTTCATAATAGCTAAGTACAAAATTTTTCCAAGACGTTATAATAGCGTTTCCATAATGATGTAGTATTAGTCTTTTATTTTATTTACATCTGAATTTTAAAACAAAATATAACCATTGAAGTAATATTGTTTTTATAAATCTAAAGCTAGTTCTAATGTTCATAGTACCTAGCTCAAAAGATTTTTCTCTCTTTCTATAAATATATTTATTCGAAGGTCTAGGCATATTTTAGATAAAATGACTTAATTAAATCGATCCCGGCTGCGTATTTACAAAGGCTATGAGGTACGATTCAAACTCTAGCTTTTGTTTATGCATATTACTCTACTATACCTAATCTATCTCAGTAAAAAAATTGCTCAAGTGGATTAGCTTTTTGTCTTGATGTTTTCAAAGAAATGCAAGGACAAAACCTAGTACTGTATTAGGGTGTTACCACACCAATCAATCGACCGTCAATCGACGGACGAATGGAACAGTCAACGTCCATCGATAGTTTCTACTACACCAAACGATCGACCGTCGCGTCGATCCATGGATGAATGGAACTCGATCGAGCTGTTTGATTAGACGCGCCGCCGCTTTTAGAAACTTTTTAGAAGGAAATTAACCTTTTTGGAGCAATATTTTCCCTTGAATGACTTTTGCGTAATTCGGGATACCATTCAGTTAAATGTAGGTATTTCTTCTATTGAGTACAAATTAATGTATGTTATTTTTTTAGGGAAACGGAAAATAAACTATTTTTTTACTTCTGCTACCTAAGCTGCGATAGTTAAATAAATAAATCACACTTTTAGGTTTAAAGAACTTTATTTCTCATCCAAACAAGTTGCAGTTCACTAAAATGAGATACAATTAATTTTTGACTTAAAACTGAATAAATATGATGAAATATTTATATTATTTGTTTATCTTTGATATTTTATAGATACATGTATGCATGATATCGTTTTAAGAATGGTTTTGAATGTACTAGAAACCATGCTTGAAACCTGTACGAAGATAGTCCAAGAATACTTACTTGTATGTAATTCCTGAGAAAACATATTAGCGCACTGCATACTTTTGGAATTATATAAGAAATACTTTGTTGCGAAACTTTAAATGCAAGCACCACACTTTGATATGAATCACCACTGGCTAGAAATCGGAGTGTTATAAGTAACCGAGTCTTAGGTAAAATTGATTGTCTGTAATTTGCGTCTAATTTTGCTATTGCAGGAGCCACCATATTCAACAAATTTTCAATATCACTGTTAGTCATTCGAAAAGCATCCAAAAAACTGCTACCTACTACTTAAAATATCATTTGGATAAGATAAGTGATCCTTGGCTTTAAAAAACTGCCGCACCCAGATTCTTCTGCGTTTAGGTACGTCTCCGTAATAATAGCACGAGTCACATCGTACTAGCCAACAACAATACGTCCTCTTCTGGATACATTTCGAAAGTAATCGAAAGAAACTGACGTCGACTCACCACCGATCGACGTCAACCGAGCGTCAATCGACGGCTGGTCGACGTCGATCGACGGTCGGTCGAACGACTGCCTTATCACGTAACTTGCAAGAGCAAAGCGATGGCATGATTTGCGCAAGATTTGCTCAAAAAAGAACTAATTCGTATTACGTTACAGCAAAAACAAGGCCATAGCAATCCAACGACTGTGCTGCCTCTATCGTACAATAGATGTACTAAAAGTGCATATAATCCCTTTGACTTTAATACTTTTCATGTGTACTTTTCTGCGAAATTTTAAAAGCAAACATCTGTTTCACATTTTATTAGTTTCTTTTTTAGCTACCAAATTGTTTTTGATACTAGTATCGTAGCAATAAATGCATTCTGCGATCAACGAACGATTGAACAGCTATCGCTTACATAATACGATGTAAAGCAATGGATCGCGCGTCCATGGCGTGATAACTGCGTTATTATAGCTGATCGCTAATATTTACGTGATACTGATAAGGCAGCGGTATCCATCGACCGTATCTACCAGACCAGACCTATCTACCAGAAACTAGCTACCAGATCCATCGATCGATTGGTTAGTCGGACGGTATCCGTCGATCGACGAAAGCTACCAGACCAGTTGCCCGACGTCGATCGATCGATTGATTGGTGCGGTAACACCCTTATACATATTCACTCAAATAGCTTTAGTCCAGATATTTTCACACATTACGAACGAACAAAACCTAATCGATTGATTGATTGAAAACTGAAACTGAGCCGCGCACAACATTTACATGAATTCATCTTTAAAACGTACATGGCAAAGGCCAATTTATCGATTCAATAAACAAAATATATATACCTAGTCGGGTCATAAGTTCTGTCAAAACCTCATATTTTTAATTTTCGAATACTGGCCAGAAATACGCTTACTAATTTTAAAAATAGAACGGTTGCGATTGTTGAAAATAAAAAAGAAATTATATTTTATTCATTTTCAAATATGGAGTGGTCGAGTAAAGAAGATAGAATCGCGGTTATCGCGTTGCACCGCTGCGGTTACGCGCCAAAAGAGATTTTCAATATTCTACAAAAATTGAAAATAACGTTACGGTTCGTTTATCGTACTATTAAACGATTCACTGAAGAATCAAGCTTCGAAGATCGTAAAAGAAGCGGCCGACCTCGCACAGTTAGGACACCAGCGGTCATCAAAGCAGTGAAGGCGAGAATCGAAAGAAATCCCGTGCGTAAACAGAAAATCCTAGCTCACCAGATGGGGCTAAGCAGAACCACGGTCAAAAGAGTGCTAAATGAAGACCTAGGACTACGAGCTTATCGTAAAAAGACCGGACATTTCTTAAACGAGCGTTTAAAAAAAATTAGGCTAGAAAGATCCCGCGCTTTGTTACGATGGTACGCGGGAAAAAAATACCGCGAAATTCTTTTTTCGGATGAAAAAATTTTTAACATTGAAGAAAGCTATAACAAACAAAACGATAAGGTGTATGCCCACAGTAGTGAAGAAGCGAGCGCGCGTATTCCGAGGGTCCAGCGTGGCCATTACCCTTCCTCATTCATGGTTTGGCTTGGAGTCTCATATTCAGGCATAACTGAGGTGTTTTTCTGTGAAGAAGGTATGAGAACCAGTGCCGTGGCTTATCAAAATACTGTCCTGACAAGCACAGTGGAACCTCTTTCTCAAACAATGTTCAAGAACAGACATTGGACATTCCAACAGGACTCTGCACCGGCTCATAAGGCACGAAGCACGCAAGACTGGTTGACCGCCCGCGGAATTGACTTTATCCGGCATGAAGACTGGCCATCTTCTAGTCCAGACTTAAACCCACTGGACTACAAGATATGGCAATATTTGGAGGAGAAAGTCTGTGCTGAACCTCACCAAAATTTGGAGTCTCTGCGAGCATCTCTGGTTAAAGCAGCGGCAGAAATAGATATGAATGTGGTGCGTGCAGCGATCGATGACTGGCCGCGTAGATTAAGGACATGTGTCCAAAATGGGGGAGGGCATTTCGAATAATGTAATTAAAATTATATTGTACATTTAATAACCTTTCATTTCATATATAATTTTTAAGTAATTGTCTAAAGGTGTATCAGTAATAACATTAAAAGTTTTTGACAGAACTTATGACCCGACTAGGTATATATATATATATATGATGCAAATTTAAGTTTTATTCGATTTAAAAAAACAACTCTTTAAAAATCACCCTTTTTATGCAAAATTAGTTATCTACCCTATCCTTATACGATGATCTTTTACTTTTTTTTGTAGGTATTTGGATATTATTTGGGGTTACGGGACTGTTTGAGCAGCCTTGTCAGCTCGTCACGGCTAGGTATCTATAAAGATAAAATATTGCATTCTACATTTATATATACCATGCACTTCAATTCTTCTTCGTTCAACCTCTTTAAGGTATATCGCTGTAGAAACTGTGATAATAAAACAAAGTAGAAGTGGGAACTTTCAACTCTCCTGCCTAAAACTCTACGAAAACTTCTTATATTTCTTCAAGAAACTTAAAATTAATAGCCGCCTACGGTAACGCTTATGTGAGCCGCCATTTTGCGAGCAAGCGAGATGCAGCTATCATACAGGGACGTACTCACGGCTAACAAGAACAAAAGGCTGTCGACTTAATACCTAGCTAAAGGATCGACTATAATAAAAGCAGAACAGCCAAAGTTTTCCTATAAATACAAGTGGGTTTTAATTTCCATAGGGAAATATTAAGTAGATACTCAAAGTGTTTTGAGTGAAATATTGTGTCAAATTGTACCTGGGTCGTGGAATTGGAACCAAATGATTATTTTTATAAAGATCTTCAAGGGATTTTTAATAATCGCTTTCCTCGATTAACCTGAATACCAAAGTTTCTTACCATTATTTCAGCTACTGTATTCGAGAATCTATTCAATTTTCAATAACTTCTACTTATCTTACTACGGTTTTTGAATTATCTCTCTCCAATGACTTGGTGTGGTGTATTTTATTGTTGAACTAGCAACACTGCATGAAAAACTTACATAGTGTTGCAAGTAGTAGGTACTCTACCTCTACACTGTATTTTAAATTTGACAGGGGCATTTCATGGGTATTTCATACCCGCGTATGGAGTTTATGTTGATATAGTCTAAATTATTCCTGGACTAGATTTCAACAAAAGTACTAAACTAACTAAGTTTTTAGGCTAATTCAATAGAAACAAAATAATATAGAAAAAAGTATACCTATCCATTTTTACACAGAAAAGCATCAGAAGTTTTCAGATATACTACAAACAGACGATCTCATAAAGCGCTGAAAATCCATCTCGAGTAAATTGAAATTGGAGCGAGACGCACTGAGGCTTCAGGATGGTGCTCTGCTGCAAGTCTGAAAGAGATGGAGAACAAAGGAGTGAGAGCTCAATAACGAGGTAGCCAAGGGTTGGTTGTTTCTCTTACAGTTAGATACTCGGAACCCGGCAATATGAACAGATTTATGTGCCTCCCCCAGGCAATACTTACGAGCCAAGTTGACTATGTTGATGCACGCATTTTTCAGGTCTCTTTTTGTTTTTTGTTAAGTATAGAACATAAGGAGTTTAATCATAATTTATAATGTAAGTATACCGATAAATCATATTTAGATAATAATCGTGAAAGCTTATTAGACTATGGATGATAAAACTATATAAGTATTTAAATTTGACTTAACTTGATAGAGTTTGCAGATATAGATTAACCTAACAAGGCTAATTTTAATAAACGCATCGCCTTGTGCGGGCAGTCTCTCCACATCAATCCCAACAACGTTGTTCTACGACTTTAAAAATCTTAATAAATAACACAAAAAATAAAAACAAAAATATGTTTGCTTATTACTCTACATTTTTTAAGAAGTACCTACCTATTATTATTATGAAGCGATATTAAATCAAAGTAAATAGAGTTACGCCTCTAAACAGACTCTAAACAACTGTTAATTTTAAAAAGTCGTAGACCAAATGTTGTTTGGATTGATGTGGAGAGGCTTGCCGCAAGTTGATGCGCTTATTAAAATTAACCCTGTTAATTCTGCCTGGTTCTACGAACGCAAAGACTAAGATTTTGCGTTCTTCTTTAGAAGTCTTCGGTTTGAATTTCGGTTGGGGTGGATATTTTATGATGAACATAGATATTTCCCATCTAGTCATGGATGTTTATGTGTGTCCATAATGTGAATTTTAGAAATATTGTATTTATTTATAACTTCGTAAGTTAGATAAACTACGCCGGAGCCTAAGGAGCATACCAGTTTCTCATGTAGATAAAAATTCTCATCAACACTGCTTCTTGACCTGCTAAGGGAAATTAATGTAGAATCTACATCGAAGGTTCTGCCGGCAGGGTTCCCTGTCGACGTAATGTAAACCAATGACTATGGAGATTGCTCTGCCATCGTCTTGGCGACTGTTAGGACGTGCTTCACAGGAAAATGAACCTTTTTACATAATTTGGTAAGGTTTTATGTAGCATGAAAGAGTAAAGAAAAATGACGTCTTATATTATTCATGCTATATGTTAAGAGAGCAAAATGCCGTGACAATGCTTGATTAAAATACGTTTCAATGATTACTCATCAAACCAATGAAGATTAAAGCATAGTTACATAGTGACTGTTGTTACCTACTGATTTTAATAGTAATATAGCTTCTTCAGTAGCTCTATAATGAATAATGATACCTAACTACTTAGGTTCAAGATAAAATGTCAAAACTGTCCATTAAATAGAAAAAAAGTATCATTTAACTATGTTATCCGTCCGCCTGCAATGGTTTTGACTGATTATTAATACCTATTATTATCACATACATATGATAATCTCTATAAATAAACAGAAACTATTCAAATCACGTACCCTTACTCCTACAAAATCGAACCCTTACCAGCTAAAACATATTGGCTACAGCATCAGCACCCTCGCAACAAGATCAGGAGAGCCCTCCCACTTAATATCAGAGTATCGTTAACAAATTTAATATTTACTCTGACTGACTTATCTTTATAAATCGACGACCATATTAAAACCGCCAGTACATTTGATGGCGCCGCCCGTAATATTAACACGTGGTGTAGGGTATGAGAGGTAAGCGTTTATGTCTAGTAATCAAAGTGCAGGAAAAGAGCGTAATTGTTTTTGAAGTCAGGTAGTAAAGTACATACATAACGACACGCCTGTATCCCTTATGGGGTAGGCAGAACACCAGAGGTTATAAGACCATCTGATGTCACGTTTGACAAAATTTTGAGGTATTATAAAGATGGCGAGAGACTATGGGTAAATATCGATAAATAGTGATAAATATCGACCAAGTAAATCTATATCTCATCCATCCTATGAGGTTAATACTACATTTCAGCCTCTAAATTTATATTGAAACAAATCGTTTCCTTTCATGTCTCTATCATGACTCTCTACCGAAAAACTTTGATTGAAATAAAACTTAATATACAAATTATGTTTACCTCTACATATTTGATGTAGGCACCATAATAAACACGGAAAGCTGGGTTAAAAATATTTGTATTTATTTATTTGGTTCGCTAGATCGGTATTGTGTTTATAGAAACAAAAAAGTTGAGTAACTATTGTGTTTGTGCTAAAGTGCATAAAATTCTACTTTTATTCTTCTTTTTTTGTCTAAATCTGTAATTTATCCGGACAAGACATCGTTTTAAATATTTTATAAGTTAACCGCGCGACGCCTTTAGCTTGTTCCGTATTATAACAAAGTGGCAACAACAGCACCCCCGTATGCATGTGCACGCGCGGATTTGTCGCTAATCCAAGTCGCCCTCACGAGCCGCGCAGTTTATAACAGATCACTTTATTAAAAACTAACATCTACATTCTATTTGTTTTTTATTGTGATTTATATTCATTTATTTTTTGGGTGTTATTAATTTAAAGATACTCTCTAAAACAGTTTATACATACTCGTATATTTAACTTTTTGTGTACACACTACAAACAATAACAAATATAATACAGTTGCATTATGTTATGTGATGCTTTTTATATTAACTATGCTATTGCTGTTTTATTCAACTGACCACTTTCTCCTACTGGCGACTAGGGTTTACTTAAAATGGAGTTTGTTCTATTATATTTAACGTTAATTTGTTTGTTTTTTTTTTACGGTTTGACTTCTTGCATCACTTTAATTTCCATCAGCCAAAGCTATTCCGAACGACAAGACTTTTATTTAAAGAAATCACACTGATATCTGTTTAATCGTTTGGCTGCTACGATGCCACAGCAGAAATAAAAACGTATGCATTGCTGGACTGGGAGCGGAAGAAAAACATATAATGTTCCAGCTATTTCTCTTCCCGGGCATTCTGTAAAAGTCAGTTAAGGAACAGAGATAATTGATTGAATCAGGCGTTACTTTGCGGAAATCCATGACATGACAGCTAATATCATTCGGTCATTCATTTCGGTGGTGGTCGTTGCGCCCTGAGGATGCTTCTGGTTGAAGCGAAACACGTGTCGGTGATAGCTTGTGGTGTGGGTTCCAGGTGTGTGTTCATGTCTTGCTTCTTGCTTGAGGGAGGGAGGGCGGTGAACCTACGCATGAAAATCCTGCATCACTAGTGCAAGTACAAGTCGCGGAATTAGCAAAGCAACTTTTTATATTAGCTAAGAGACAGAGGTTTATTGGCGTGTTTTGTGGGCGATAGGCCGACTCCCTGTCACTGCAATAGTCTCTATCCATCTTTATAATACCTCCAAAGTCAAACGTGACATCAGATGGTCTTATAACCTCTGTTGTTCTGCCTACCCCAAAAGGAATACAGGCGTGAAGTTATTTATGTATGTATGTCATATTTTGCCATAATAATGGTTCATTTATGAATTTAATGGCGCTGAAATGGGCTCATGCGGGCAATGGAAAGGGCTGTGCTCGGAGTTTCCCTGTGGAATCGAATCAGGAATTTCCTCAACTCCGCAACTAAAGTCACCGACATAGCCAGAAGGAATGCAGAGCTGAAGTGGCAATGGGCAGGGCACATAGCTTGCAGAACAGATGGCCGTTGGGGCAGAAAAGTTCTCAAGTGGCGGCCACGTACTAGGAGACGCAGCGTAGGCAGGCCCCCCGCAAGACGACTTGGTCAAAGTCGGTAGTAAACGCTGGATGAGGGCGGCGTGGGACCGAGCGACGTGGAAAATCTTGGGGGAGGCCTATGTCCAGCAGTGGACGTCTACTGCCTGTGGATAATGATGAAATGGATTCTGATATCCTCTAAAGACTTCTGTGTACAAGTATACAGCACCGGGGACCGACTGCAAAGCGTGCTCCGAAGCACGGAATTCGTCATGAGGAAATAATGACCGACAGTCACCCATTCTTGTCGTACCTGCTTTACCAAATGATAGGTATAGGTACGCCATAAAGATTTCCTATTTAATATTAAGCTAGAGATCTCTTCAGTTTCTTATGCCTTTAAAGTCAAACATGTGTTTATTGTTAATATCTTATCTGCAACTAGGACAACAGAGCTTAATTAATAGTAAAGTTTTTGCCCATAGCAAACAAATGTGGAAATACAGAATTCCAAATCAGTGGCAGTTTACCGATGGATTAGCGCATCACCTCTTGAAGGCAGCTCCTCCACATAAACCACATCAACATTTGTTAAAAATTAATAGCTTCTAAAATTTTAGTTTTCCCATAAAAAAAAAAAAAATTATAGCCTCTGTTTAGAGGCGTATCTCTATTTACTCTGAGCGTACGTATGCCATGCACCTTGCGCTGTAAAATATCGCTTCATAATAATAATAGGCACTTCTTACAAAATGTTGAGTAAGGAGCAAAAATTTTCTTGGTTTTATTTTTTGGGCTATTTATCAAGATTTGTAAAAATTCGTAGAACAAATGTTGTTGGGTTTGATGCGTAGAGGCTGCCCGCAAAATTAACCCTGTATATAAAGCTGTATTATCCGGTATTGCCTAATAGCAAGATGCTACTAGCTGACAGTCGGACAGTACTCAACTTAGTACGCAACTTACCGTTAAGTACGTTGAGTACCGTTGAGCCTTTCCTAATTTAACTGCCACAACGACCATGAATAAAGCCAGTCAGGTGACTGAAACAATAGAGTTTTCCAGCTTCAGCCAAATAATGTGCTGTCTATAAAGTCTGGCTAATGAAAGTTGAGACTGAAAAAACCTGGAAAATTAAAAATAATACCATCATGGTAACCCCGAAAATAGTACGAAATACATAGATTAAAATAAGTTGATATTTGTTGAATTTTTTTATTAAAGTTTCGTAAAAAATAACAAAATTGGTGCTGTCCTAATTTTGGATGAGAAGTATATAATAAAAACAATAGACAACTAGTATTAATCAGTTTTAAAAATAAAACAACAAAATACAATAATTATTTTTATTCAATGTAATCAAAATCTTAATACAGCAATTCTATAGGGAATGAAACGTCAGAGTCACAAGTATCGCAGTTCACGTGACAATCGAACTTATTTAAGATTATTTTGTACATAACTTTAGATTAACATTACAGGAACATTGTATTACTGAGTTGATTTAATTAATTACTGTAAAAAATTTGATTCCAATTTTTTACTTTTGTTTATCTTATCTATTACTCATCATCATCATCATCATCATCACAACTCTTTGTAATGAGCCCACTGCAGGGCATGAGTCTCTCCCCTGGGTGAAGAGGAGGTATAGGCCATAATCCACCAAGCTGGCCCAGTGCTGGGTGGTGGATGCCAGAATGTTTAGGGCGCCTAGATGGCTTCTGACAAACCCTAACGACTACTGTATACAAGTATACAGCACCCGGGACCGACTGCTTAACGTGCCCTCCGAAGCACGGAAGTCGTCGTGAGATATGAATGGTCGGCGGTCACCCATCCAAGTACCGACCGCGCCGAACGTTGCTTAACCTGTGATATCGTATGATACACACAGTAACCACGGCGCCACGACGACTTCATCTTATGACGCCCCGTCTTATACCACTGTGAAAAATGGGTTGCAGAATTTAAACGTGGACGAGAGAACATCGAAGATGACCCTCGCTCCGGCAGGCCAATGACGTCTACGACCGAAGAAAACATCAATAAAGTGTGTGATCTCATATTGAAAGACCGTAGATTGACGATCAGAGAAATTGCAGACACTATAGGCATCTCATATGAACGAACGCAAAACATCATTGTCCATGAACTCGGCTTTTCTAAGGTTTCGGCTAGGTGGGTCCCCAGATTGCTTTCAGTAAAGCAAAAGCGAATTCGACTCACGATTTCTCGCGACTGTTTGGAGATGTTCGAGGCTGATCCACAAGGTTTTCTTGACAGATTTGTGACAATGGATGAAACCTGGTTTCACCACTATACCCCAGAATCAAAACAACAATCCAAACAATGGAAAAAATCAGGTGAACCAACTCCGAAAAAAGCAAAGGCAATTCTGTCGGCTGGCAAGGTGATGGCATCGGGTTTTTTGGGATGCTAAGGGTGTCATTATGGTGGACTACCTTCCAAAAGGCGAAACAATAAACTCTGCGTACTATAGCACCCTTCTGCGCCGTTTACGTGAAGAAATTAATCAGAAACGCCCAGGATTACTGAGAAAGAAAGTGTTGTTTCACCAGGACAACGCCCGAGTCCACACGTCTGTCGAGTCTATGGCTCAAAATCGTGATTGTGGTTTCGAATTGTTGCCACATCCAACTTATTCTCCTTATTTGGCACCTTCGGACTTTCATCTGTTTCCAAACCTGAAAAAACACCTCGGTGGGCAGAAATTTTTAACGAATGAAGAGGTCGAAGCCGCTGTTAACCTGTATTTTGAAGACCTTGAGGAATCTTTTTTTAAAACAGGTATGGAAGCTCTGGAAAGCAGATGGAAGAAGTGCATAGAGCTAAATGGAGATTACGTCGAAAAATAAAAATATTTTTGTATGTACTTTATTCTGTTTTCTTGACTAGGCCGCGAACTTTTCAATCCACCCTCGTATATTCAAAATCCACATGGAGTTTTTTTATGTATACCGATTTTTTAACGAATATATTTGACCCTTGTGTTTTGTGTAAACAAAAAACGTTGCATACGGTATATTGATTTCCTTTATTTTGCATTTTTTATTTATTATTACGAATTTTTATTAGCGATAAATGCGTACAACTAAACGCAAAATCTATCGATAGTATAGTAGTCCATCACAGCTTTCGAGCGCTGATTTTCAAAAATGCGTGTTATTAGGTTCATGCGACAATGAGCGTGACAAATTTTCACGTGTAAATTTTCACGATTATTTTCCAGCACTCGCCTGTGATTTCGAGCGCTCGAAGACTCTATAGTGAAATCCACTACTGTTAAACCTGAAAAATATTTATTTGTTTTTATTTGTTTTAGGGCCCACTCAAAAGCATATGCTACTCAAGTATATAAACTAATTCTATTCTATTCTATTCTATATTGGAGGCCTTATAGTGTGACATGATGATCAAATAGGTACCAGATTTTGTATCAATTTTACCACCTAAAAATTTTGATGCTGACGTCACAGATGAGGATTCTGGCAACGAAAATCAAATACTTATCAATTTCTAATTTACCTTGGTCTTACCTACGTGTAGAAGTGAGAATGATACGTCTAGATGACGATGAAAATCACGTACCTACCCTTTTTTTTCACCAAAGTACTTTTTTAACCTAAGAACCTGGATGCTATTTACCGTCAGTTTGATCTAGAGCGCGTTAGCCAGTTTACATAATAAAATTTTTAAAGAAACGAAATATCTGGAAAACAAAACCTTTTTAACGGTAGATAGTTTTGAAATTTTGCTTTTATATATATGCATTACAAATAAACTTTTGAATAAAACACAATAAAATTTTGAGCCGAACAGGCGAAACAGTACACTACTTACATTCCATTAACAACAATATGCATAAAAACTCCCTATCCATCGCCACAAATAAACTAATTTACCAAATCTCGTAACCAGATTAAGCACAACACCTACTAAGTCAATCAACAAACACCAACAGTTGCCAACAGTCAGCAACAGATTGTAAAGTGAAACAATATCAATTTAACCCTAAATCGCGCACAATGAATGTGTAATTAACCGCTCGGAGGGCGACACCGCAAAGCTGCTCTGATGGATCCCTTTAATACCACGCTAGGGATGAACGGTCTGGTTTAAAGTTCATTTTGCATTTTATAAGGTTTATTAAAGTCATCAATCAATTGGTGAGTGTAATAGCCTCTTTCTATGAGTAACAGTAAGTTAGAATCGATAAAATATTGTTTAGGTACATTATTGAATCATAAAAACGCTATTTAATTCCAAAGTAAGCGGCACAGTTTGTAATGGATTGGATTTTTCAACCAAATAACTTATAATACGTAATATTTATAAGTATACACTTATAGTACAAAGAGAAATATCTTGCTCTATGAAAAATATCGCTTCCCTTTAATGGCCTAGACATTTCTGACTCCCACAATAGAAATAATGTAGAGCGATAAGGCCGCCTTTGTGCAAATATTAAATTAAAATGTGCACTTTCTCTTTATGCTACTATTGATGTCTTGAGTGCCTTGCATGAGGTCATGATACTAAATGTGGATTGGTCCAAAGACATTTTTTTATGTCATTCGGTATATTTCTATGACTAGCCAACATGTAATTTTTTTTTGGTAGAGTTAAGCTTTATCCCTCGTTTGGTTAAGATGGCAAGCTGATTACAATGCCTATTTTACAAAATTTATTTAATTATATTTATACTTCAATTTGTGTTTCATGTAATGCAATAAAAATGGGTTATAGATTTATGTAGAAAAATAACAATAGTTAAGTCTGTACATATGATGAGTTATGCATGATTGTAGGAAAATTTCTGAGTTATCTGTGCCTGATTCATCAAATATTGTTTAGATCAATCAAACCACTATATTGATCAAAAAATAAATATTTTTTTTACCTTTCCATCAAAAAAGGATCGCTTTTATTGCTTAATTATGCTGCAACTAAAACATTTTTTAAAAAGAAATTGCCTTGAAACATATATACAGTAATTTATCAGTAAATTTCTCTGAAGACCTGTAATTGGATTCAAGATCTGAAAATAGTCACTAAAACTGCCGGAACAAGTTAAAACGCTAAAACGATGACAACAAATGAAACGTTCAAAAAAGACCTCACAACAATAAAAAATTAGCTTTTTGTCGAAACTTGTGATCAACAAATTCTGATTCATCTAGACATAGAATTTTCAAACATCGATATCTCAAAAACTACCATTCCAAAACGAGTCCCACATTAAAATATATGTTGTACGGTATATATATTTTCATATAAACATGTGAAACAGGGATAAAATTGTAATATAATTTTAGCCAGATGAATCAGTCAATGAATGATTTTTTGGAGAAATACCCAAATAACGTCTACTACAAAAAAAATCTCTTAATACCAGTTGCAAAATAATGTGATCCTATTATGTAAATAATATTCAAACACCTAATTTTACGTTTAACAGGATTGCAATACATTACCTTCTATTATCAAACATCCGATCAAGATAAGTCGACCATGTCGGTTACAGAGCTTACAACTATCAACTCTAGTCAGTACATTGGCTAGAGACGGAGAAGTGTGGTTGCTTGTGTTCTTAACGTTTATAATCCACAAAAACATGATTTTTACGCACGATGACTTGTAAATTATTAATCCCTAATATGTCATTTGTCTTTTTACGTGATTTTAGATGTTTTTGTTCTTGTAAATTTAGAAACTTGAAGTTATCTGATAGAGATCGCTCTAGTAGAGAGCGATAATACCGCCTTTTGTACTTTTTGTTCCATTGTCTTTATTTTCCATTTATGTAATTGTACAATAAAGAGTAAATAAATAAATAAACTGCCTGCATTACCGCATTACGATTTAATTTTTTGCAGAATATTTGTTTCGTAACATTGCATATTGCTCAGTAAAGGGCTTTTTGCGCTTGAAGTATAACTTTTTAAGTTAAATATTCATTTATATGATAAAAAAAACGTATAGAAATCAACTTTTAAATTTCTTTTTTCTTAAATAATACACAAAAAAGGTCATTCAAAATAAGATTCCAGTTACCATTTCACCTCTAGAAAATACTAAAAATCAACTCTTCACTCCGAAACGACTTAAGTAAGACATGACCCCGGGGGTCGCAGGGTGCGCCCCGCTGGCTGAATATTGCCTAATCATGCCGTTGGCACCCTTACACCCTTACGACTTTGTTTTAGGAGCCATCACGCCCTCGCAGATCGCACCCTGTAGTCGCTGCGCTAAAAAAGAGATTGAAGCTGCCTATTTACGATCTAATGAAGGATTACAATGGAGTGATGTAACGTGGTGGACTGGTGTTAGGTGGTGATTGTATTGGAGTTAAATAAACAAATAGAAATACGAATAACATTTCGTGTGTATAGTAGGTTAATCGTTGATATGTTTGCGTTAAGCAAGTGTTTCAATTATGACTATGATTTATTTTTCTATGTCACGGATTCAATATTTAAATCTTAACTATGGATTTTTTAATGGACAAGCAGTAATTTTTTATGTCTCGTATTGTTGTTTCTTGTGGATTTTTTGGATTTTTCGTCCGTAAAATAAATGCATAAAGTTAGTTCATACTCCTTTAGCAGAGATTGTTTGTGGACGCACGCCTCGATGTTTAAAATGCTACGCATCTTTTACTTATCGAAGGCAGTCGTATTACCATACGTTCAGTATTGTATACTTACTTAGATGGATATAACAATTCAGATGAAACTTTTATTCCGTCTGTTTTTGTTACATTTTATTTTATTTTTTATGTCAGTTAAATTGCATCAACACTTACTCCGGTCTTATGTATATATATTTTTATAATTTGCTCTTTTGTTTTGAGCAAAAGTTGATTAGGTCTTTTGTCTTCTGATCTTAGATTCTTAAAGGTACCACGTATCATGGTGTGCATAGGGTAGATCTTGTGTTAATCGGTTTTCATTGGTTTATTCAAAAAATCTCAGATCATGAATAAAATGTTGCGGTAACCGTGTGGTGGCATTATAAAACATATTTAGTGATTCACTCAGGTACGAATATCTTACTGGAAATATGATCTTAGATTATAGATTTCAATAAAAACACACCTAACCAAAATAGTTAACAAAAAATAAAGATTAAAATTCAAATCATAAGTAACAATGTTTATTCATAAGTTTCCAGAATGTAAACATCATAACATCGTCTTCTTGCTTATTTGTGTAATTGGATTGTCAGTTAAATAATGCGTGAAACAATCGAGGAATCTGTAAGCACCCCGAGCCCCGCCCTCCCCCGCAACCCGCGTTCACGGGTTATTAATCCTGACAAACAGCACCGAACGAACTAAAGGGTTGCTTGACGACGCAGCACCAAAATATTATGACATTAAACCAATTTACATTTTTTGAAATAATTACCTCGATCGATCGTGAGATTAACAGTTTTCTCTATCCAAAATACGTTTCACGTTTACGACGCCATAACCGATTTAATGCGACTCGTAATAGCCGGCAAATATCAATTGCACAATGAGCTCGACCGAACAAAATGAGATCGGAAGGAACAAAATAGACACCCCAACATACATCATTGCTTCAATAGCACGACAACAATCGGACAACGAGCCGAACACTGTTACGACTATTGTGTGACGTAATTTTATCAAAACTATCGAACACGACAATAGGATGTCGCGACAAAAGTCGGAAGAGCGGATGCGATTCGAGCCGACTCACCGACAGTCAGAAGACGGATTTTTTTACGCAATCGATGCAATGTCAGAAGGAACCCGCCATTGTGAACGAGGGATGTTTCCACCCACAACCAGCGGGCTAACTCATCGGTCATTACGTTACCGACAATCGGAAATGACTTCACGAACTTTCGGAACTTTTGATACACTTGTACTTTTCTATGTTCAGAAAAAACATTATTGATAATCTCTATAGAAATCATTCGGATTGTTGATGTGTACTCAGGTGCGCATGCGTCCATTTGGACGTTTACTACAAGATTTATTGAACAATACACATTAGGTATATCTACGATGTTTACAGACATAAACCCCTTTAAATACATCACCTTAAATTGGCAATCGTTATGGCGGAATTTATAGTCTGCCAGCCAATTAATCTGCGGGAGGACAATTTGGAAAGTGACGTGATGTCGACGGCCATTATCGAGCTTTTAATGTTATCGCATCACATCGCGTGTGTTGTTAACTTCAAAATGAAAATGCAATTTGTGTTTCTAACAATTTCAAGGAATTGCAGACTATATTCGAATCGAGACTTTAACAAGTAATAAATATAGCAGTATTTTAGTTAGTTGTACATTATTATACAGTAATAAGAATAAGAAGAATACAGTAATATAAAAACATAGTAAATAATCCTGTAATAAGAAGTAAACATTTTTTCGTTTTCATAAATTGAAAATCCTTAAGAATCTTTTGAAAAGCTAATTATTTTTACCTCACTCAAATGGATAGATACAATAAAGTTTCACTATTGCTCCTTATTTGCTGACAATTCGTTTGGAACTGTCAAACCTGTAAGGCCTATCGCGTATAATGCACTTATAGTTCGGCCGTTCAGAGAATGCGTTCCTGACACCTATCAGTTAGTCACGACTAGTGATGGGCGCAACATAACACTGAGTTTGTTACCGTTACTCCAAAATGAAACGCCGCGTTATTTTTAAGATTATTTTCGTTTTAAATTGGCGGAATCATTTAAAATTTATATTTTAGTAATTTAAGTGGAAACCAAAAAAAGGTAATATAAGTATAATAAAATTCATTTATTAATTTTTTGTTACAAAGTTACAATCTTTATTTCTATGCAATAAAGTACATTTAATTGAATGTGCGTACAGAATATTAATCAGACTCCGATTCGCTTGAGGAGGTAGTGTCTTCATCATCATCTTCGCCTACATGTATAATTATTTTATTATCAATTACAGAATCAATCCTGTCAAAATGTTCCATAATCAGGTTTTTAGTCTTTCAACAACCTTCAACCGTCATCTCTAGTGACTTCCCCGCAGGCTTCTTTTAATAGGGTCATCATCTTTTTCGTGCTGAATAGCGGGGAAGTATAGTGGCGGGTGGCGTAACCTTTTATTTGAGCCCAGATTAGCTCAATCGCGTTATATTGGCAATGATACGATGGAATTCTTAGAACGCGATGACCGTACTCCAGAGCCAGTTCATCGATTTCGTATCGCACATTTGCCACTTTATTTTCTTTAAATAATTTAATTAGCTCTGCTTTTAGCATCTGCATATTTGCGTCAATGCCTTTTGCTTGTAACCAACTTTTTTTCGCGCATTCGGTTTGGTCATAGTTTTATTTTTTAATTTAATAAAAGTTATCTTATAGTCCATTATTTTCAAATTCTTGAAAAGAAAAACAAAACGTATTATTTCATAAAGTATACCTGTTTGAGAACAGATTACGATACTGTTATAGCCTGTTATTGTTAGCACAGCACTACAAATATAAAGCTTTGACATAACCTTGTAATAGCGCAGTATAGATTTTGAAAAATATTGTTTACCAAGTTATTTGACACTCAGTTTGGCACAAAATTATAAAATTCATTGATTATTGATATAATAATGTTATTTTAATGCTCATCAATTGTTAAAACGGTAAACAACCAGCAAAAATATTTTTTATCGTAACTGCAACGCCATTACAAAGTTACGTCGTCAGTTCAATCGCGATGTGTCAGGAACGCATTCTCTGAACGGCCGAACTATAGGATACTTCAGATACTGTAAGAACTCTGTACTCAGTAAATGTCAGTGTCGAATTAATTGATAACAAGTTTGTCACCAAGAAAACCTATCTTCAAGCGAATTTCGACCTACTTGCATTGAGATGTTTTGCCAAAATGAGCTTTTTGAGGGTCATGATTCAGTTGGTTCGATTGTACCTATAGCATCTTTATTAAAGCCACTATATCGAGCACTTAATAATTTAAAGATCTCGTAATCGAATGAAATTAAAATACATCACATTTATGAATAATCAACTCTGTTCACACCGTAATAAAATGATTTCTCTGTATCGTCCATAATATGAGAAATTTTATTTTAATTTTGATTTTACTTAAATCAATTAAAAATCAACTGAACAACAAAACACAAACCGCCGCCTTCACCTTTGAACCATTTGCTATTAATTCAACCGATTAATATTAATTTCTGCTCTTCTCCCTTTTGAAAGAGCCAACAATATCCTTTATCTATTTCTGTAACAACAATAAGGGAAGGAAGAGTATAATTTTTATTCGATTATCGTGTAGTCGGCTTCGCTAGTGCGCACAAAGGAGCGCCTTCCTACTGGTTTTACTGCTAGAGAATGCCGGACCATTAGGTGACTTTAGATGCCATGCTGTCTACGGATTTTACAATCAATGACTGATATAGAATTGAGTTCGTAAAAAAATATTTGAATAACATTTTTACGAATATTAAGTACTCTACAAGATACTTTTACTAGTAACGATTTATTTAATCAGTGTTAAGAAAGTAACATCTTTATTGTACCATGATTGTTTTTCTTTTAAATGATTTTCCAGTCACAGGTCTGCTCGAAAAATATATTGTTTATTAATATATAACATAAAATTATTCTACAAACAAATAAAAGAATTGATTTAGTTTTAGTTTCCAATTTAATATAAGATTATAGTCACAGATCTTATAAAAACTAGCAGGTCCGCGCGGTTACAACCGCGTAGCTTCTGATCCTTTAGGAATTTATTGATTAACTTCAGGATAGTGTAGCTTACTATAATTTTTATATTTTTTTAAATTGGTATAGTTTTTTAGTTTGTCCAACACAAAGAAACAAACAAAATCTTTCCCCTGTGTGATATTTGTACCTATAATAAACTTCTTATGATTAAGAAACCGCCAAATCTTCTGCATTCTCAATTATTATTGTCGAACTAAATTGTATTATTAGTTTTAACCGTGCGGAATTTCTGGAAAAAATCTGTCCGAAAGGATCTGTATTCTGGAAAAAAGGATTATTTCAGACATTAGGACGTACAATCCTGACTGGTGGGCGTGGTGTGGTGATTCCTATTTGCCCCTTATGATATTAATTAAGATAAGAGTATTGCTGAGTATTAAATGATCAGTTAAAGCAATGTTTCATACAGATTTCTTTTTCTAACCGGGGCCCGTTCTAACATTGTCCTCATCGTTGCATTCTAGAAGTCATAGTTGAGATCAAACTGGGAAAATTTATTTGATCAAAGCTGGTAAAGGAGTATGTAACGAAATAAATAAAGGGCATCCAGTTTTATGGTTATCACTAATATGACACCACATTGGAATAAACTGGCTCTTCATAAAATATTGCCAGAACCTATACTTACTTGATGCGATGATATTAATTGTATTCGCTAGCCAGACGAAGCCTAAATAAGCATCATGCCGGGATCGCTTGAATTAGTTGCCTTTTACTTCAAGCTTATGTAGTGGCGGTGGAGCTATTCTAAGAAAGTACCTACGTAATAATTTTATCATGTTTACCGCAAAATGTTGATCACGAATAGACAAAGAGTTAGCAAAACATAAAACCCTAAGTAATACTGTAATTGACGCTCACGCTAGCTGCCTCGCTGCAACCACAGTTGTCTGCGCGAATGACTACGACAACATTGCATCGTCTACATCAGAGAACCAATTTAATTGGATTTGTTACTTTTAATGCACAGACATGAAAGCCGATGCACGAAATATCATGCTTTGAATAGTGATAAAATCGTCGGCAAAATATATTTTTGTTCAAATTGAATGTCGTTGGACTTGAATCAATTAAGTAATAAATTTAAAAGCTCTTTTATCTTATTTCAAGTAAAAAATCATAAAATGGGAAAGTAAATTTTTTACAACAGGATCACGATAAACTAAGTTGGTTATACATATAGTTATGCCAATATTGAAAATTATTATCCATCTGAATCTAAGGATTCTTATAACAAGAACAACAGTTTTAGTAGTTACAGTTATGTAGTGTTGTTAAGCAATTGTACGTAATAGATGGAGCTTTCAAGTTACGATCCATTTTATTTAATTTGGAAAGTTTATTCATTCCAAAACACAATGAGAAACAAATCAGCTATGCCTAATGATCATTCGTTATTAACATACTTATTTACAATTTATATGTTAGAGCGTATATTCTCTTGCAATTTTACCCCTTTATCATTTATATATAATCACAGTCACAATACATTGGATGAACTTCTAGATAATTTACTGTAGGTACTGTAGGGGTTTAAATTATCAATTAATTTTGGTATATACATACAAAACTTCACACCTGTATCCCTTATGGGGTAGGCAGAACACCAGAGGGTTTAAGACCATCTGATGTCACGTTTGACTTTGAAGGTATTATAATGATGGATAGATGCTATTGCAGTGACATAGTCGGGAAGTCTTCGTGGCGCCGTGGTTACTGTGTGTATCAAACGATATCACAGGTCAAGCAACGTTCGGCGCGGCCGGTACTTGGATGGGTGACCACCGACCATTCATTTCTCACGGCGACTTCCGTGCTTCGGAGGGCACGTTAAGCAGTCGGTCCCGGGTGCTGTATACTTGTATGCAGTAGTCGTTAGGGTTTGTCAGAAGCCATTTTCGGCGCCCTGAAAATTCTGACATCCACCACCTGGCCACTGGGCCAGCTTGGTGGATTATGGCCTATACCTCCTCGTCACCCAGGGGAGAGACTCATAGCCATGCAGTGGACTCATTACAAAGAGTCGTGATGATGATGATGATCTCACAGTCCTACGTAGCTATCAATTCCGAAGGCTTCTTATTCTTAAGAAAAAACTGTTCTCACGTCAAATTTATAAGGCCAGTGGAGTACAAAGAGGTCGTATTCCACAGTATTTATTTGTTTAACATTTAGGCATATAGGTGCTTTTCTTTACTTGTAGTAGCCTATTCTCAAAAGCTTCTTGATGTGTTCTCTTGCTATCATAATTCTTTTATAAACCACCATCACGACGTTGTCGACGTGCTAAGCGTAGAGTTATGTTCCGTAAAGGCCTACATTTTAAATGTGGCGGCGGTAAAATTTTAGAAACAATATGCTTTTCGAGCTTAAACCAAGGGAAAGCAGCACCAAATTAATTAATGACGTCCATGGGCCTTGGTGCCACTTAACATCAGATGGATTCAATCCTCGTCTGTCAGCTATCGTAAAATTACTGCATAGGTTCAAATTCTCTGTGGTGCATTTGCATTCTGTACTATTTTCTTGTGTATATTCTCGAGATCCAGCTGAAACACTTTAAGGCCCCAATTCGCGAAATCTATGCGTTTTCAAACTCATTACAGCAGGCCAATATTGTTTGTTTGGATTGGAGAAAAATATTGTATGTTGAAGTGTGTTTAATGTATTTTTAAATGACGATACTGAAAACTTCACTCGATCATAAAAAATTACGAAAAACATGAAAATTTCAAGTGTTTTTTCTAATATTCTAAGAAAGTATCATAGTCATACTTACAAAATTTTGTCATAATATTGGTAAGTAATGTACCTATTATAGAATTCATTTTAGCTATATCTTTTTATTTCAACCGGTTCTATTTTTTCTAATATAATATTATACAATAAAGAGGACAGCGCGAAACAATTCAGTACCACGCGAGGCGTCATGGAGGTAGGAGCTGTGTCGCTTTTGCTTAAAAAACTGAGTATTTAGAAAAAATTTGAGTATCATTATTTAATTAATTGACACAAGCACTAACGCTGTAAACCAATATTATTATTACGGATCTAAATAGCCTTTCCTTGCGGAAATGACCCGGAAATCTAACTGCTCGATTCGGCAAGTGTATAGCAAAATGTTATTTGATATCACATTTATACTCACTGTTTAATATCTATGAGAAAATTGTACGCAAGCAAACAAATATTTCTAAATCTCTCATAACGTACTTTAGGCCAAATAAGTTTCATAAAGAACGTGTATTATGAATTCATAAACTTAAGAAAAAAATATCTGTGTTTAACCAATTAATATTTACATGTTGGAAATGCAACATCGTTATAAAACGACTAACGTTTGTTTCAATTATACTTGCAATGTTTTATTTATTTATTTACTTACAAACTAGCGACACTCTAGCTTCGTTCGGATAAAGCAAAAGGCAAAGTAAAAGCTTCTATTTAATGCGCAAATACTGTTCCCACTTTTTTTACAGCAATTCCAGTAACCAGAAACATTGCTGCAAACGAAGGTATCAATGAATAATTCAAAAAAACCAAGTCGGCCGCTCTATTTATCAGAAAATCTTAATTAAAAATAATAACTCCACCATTTCAGCGTCAGTGAACAAGGCAGGTACACAACAGTCACCGCCACGTGAACCGCAAGTGACGGTAACTGCTCGCGACTGACGGTAAATAACCCACGTCAAGTCGAGGTAAGATCATGTTCACAATGGATTGTTTATTGTACTTTCAATTGAATCGATCTCAATATTGTCTTAAGTTTTCTCGCGTTTAATTATACAGTACCTACATATTCCGTGGCGTCACGTTTTTAAGGCGACAAATCGGGATTAAATCTATACCTAACTTAGTTTTTCATTAGTTGATTTGAAAGTAGAAGAAGTAAATAAGAGTTTTGTTTCCTGCAGTTTTCTTTTATGTTTCACTTAACCCACGTTTGATCTCCATCCCGCCTGGTGGTAAGTGAAAATGAGGTTGAAAATTATACACGGTCTCAGATAATACAATAAAATAAAATAAAATCCCCATACAATCACACCAACTACATGGCCCCAAAGTAAGCATATCTTGTGTTATGGGATACCATGCAGGGCGACCAGAGCGAGGTGCATCTTTGACGTCAAAATTTCCGGATTGAAAACGCTTAAACCAAATTTGTGCTACTCTCACAGACACTGCACTAGGTCCATAAAGATCGCAAATTTATTTCGCGGCTTGCATTACATTTTTACCTTTTTTGTAGTAAAATTATGTACTGGGGGGAATCTAGAATATAATTACTTATATAGATAAACGTCCAGACCCGGAACATTTTTTTTTCTCGTTTCTTGCGGGAATCGAACCCGCGACCACTGGCGTCTGAGGCAGATAGGTTTACCCCATCACCAAAGTGGTCGTGTTAGCCGGAACACGTAGCTTAACATCGCGTAGTGCGGTGATATTTGATACAGGTTTTATATGAAGAGTGGTCGCTAGCCCGGCGAGCCGTGAAGAGATCCTAACGCAAAGCGGACTCCAATGTCTTCATTAATAATAGCCTAGATAGTTTTTTTGTAAAAGGGTAACAAATGTTTTTAGGGCTACAAATATATTTGTAGAATAGGATAGGTAGGATTTACTCTATTCGTAATACTTAGTTCTCTTTCTCCAATTATAATATCATAGAAAATTGAATTTAAATTAAAACTGCTTTATAGAGAAGGGCTAAGTTTCCATTACAACAATAAAGAGCCGTTGATGCTAATAGCTTTTGATTGAAACGGAAACCATCCGTTGGTTTTGCTATGACTGTAATTGCTTGTTTGTCATACGTCTTTCTTGAAGTTGAAGCTATACGATAAACAATAGCAATCGGTTTTATCTTTCTAATAAAAGCAAACGAAACATAAAATGTCCGTGTACAGTCGAATTGATGTAGAGGGAATCTATAAAATCTATTAAA
This sequence comes from Stenoptilia bipunctidactyla, assembly GCA_944452665.1. Classification (NCBI taxonomy): domain Eukaryota; kingdom Metazoa; phylum Arthropoda; class Insecta; order Lepidoptera; family Pterophoridae; genus Stenoptilia; species Stenoptilia bipunctidactyla. The sequence continues at coordinate 12,380,434 of OX101735.1, forward strand.
GGATAGCTTTGCGAATCGAAAACTTTTCATAAAAACCCTGTTGACAAACTTCATGCTTTTGACAATGTTGTGGTTACTTCTAAATATCATGTTCTCATTAAGATAAACAAGGCATATTTTGCAGGTCTCTTAGGATCCATCACTCGTTGGAATGTTGATAAAGAATTTTTTAAACCCATAGGCATTCTCAAAAATTCAAAACTGTGACCTAATCATCAATCAAAAGGTTATATTCCAATGAACTTCGGACTTAGTTACTTAAAAACAAAAACCAAAATACCAAAAACAAATAAATAAAAAACCAAAATTATTTCCTGATAAAAAGTTGAAAAATCAGGAAAATCATTTGAAATATCAATGAAGTAAAATCAAAAAACGTCAGCTATTTAAACATATCTACGTTTCCAAGGGTTAAGGGCTCATTAAGTAGGTAGGCCTTTTTCATCGCCATTGTCATCCCGTGCTATAAAAAGCACGGATCTCCCGAGCACAATGATGATTTGTCATCGTAGAATGACTTCGAATAAGCACCTGGCCTCCACGCGACCCCAACTTCGGTGGCTTTTTGCTGATTCGCAACACGCCGAATTGTCAGTATGATTGTTTAATTTATATTATGTGATCTTGGAATGGCTTTTAAGTAGTTCTATAAACAGACCGATGCCGGGGGGCGGGGTAGGCGCAGCTGGTACATTCCCGAACTGCGGTTTATGTATTTTGTTTATACAGTTATGTAACTGTGACTGGGCCTTTTTTTCGATTTTGTGTATCTTTTTTCGCTTTTTTTACGTTTTTAGCAACGAATTCACATTCAGCTTAATGTCAAGCTATGTACCTAAAGTATATTTTTGTATAATAGTCTAGACTACAGGCAATACAAACAATGTTTGTATGTTGCCTAATACAACAAAATACGATTACGGGAACGTACAACTTTGACGAACAAAGTCTCACAAATTAACAAAAGCTTAAGAATAGTTACATTTTAGTAGCAAAATTCAAACAAGATTAATTTCCAAAAGCTAAAGTTTCGATAAACAAGCGGTAAACGAAAAGATTTTTGTGGAAAATTGAAAAACGAGAATGGCAACAGTGAGTCGACAGTGGCGCCTTCACTGTTCGCGGTCGACGGATCCACTTCCTGCATTTCACCGTTTCCCGCCGAAATGGATCGCTTCCGCCTGGGATTTGTCATTTCCAAATGATAAAAAAGGATGGAGTTGGTTATTGTATTATTTTTCCATTTTTAATATAATGAATCAAAAATGAAAATACTTGTTTTGAATAGGTAAACTTAAATTGGTTTTTATGTTGCGCTTTTGTCTAAGACTAGTCAGTGAGCTTAAGATATAACAAGAGCAATACGACACCCAGAAAGGCTGGTTTATATAAATTTGCCTAGACTCCAACTCTGTCATACGCTTAGTTATATGGATGTGAAAGTTTTAAATGTTTTACCCAAAGAATTTAAATTATTACCTAATTGTAAATTTAAAAATGGGTAAAAGAAAAGTAATTTCACTCAATTGACAAATCCCTGAATAATAATAAAATAATTTTATTGGTGGTGGGTAAATATACATTGACATAGGTGTGCCTATAGATATTTTGTCATTATGCTGGCGATACTTAATATTGCACGCTGTTATACAGCATAGTATTTAGAACGAACTTTTTATATAAAGCATTGTTTTTTTTTTGTAGTTATATAAATACTCTAAAGATTTCTGTATCTGATAATTATATTAGAAATAATATAATCCGTTTGGTGGCACACATCGTTACCTCCGAATCTTCAGCCAAAAGCTATTATTAATATTATCGCTTACTTGGCTCCGAAGGGGATTCGTTCCAGCCCTAACACTTTGGATTCCTCATGTTTTTGGGTCAGTATTAATTGTACAGTGGGTATAAGAATTTAGTTAAGCATTTAAAATTTTTAATAATAGAATTTATAAGTTTGTGAGTATGAGTAGATGTTCGTCACTGTTTAATTATAAAATAGTAGCTAGGGTTATCTGTCCAGAAATGGCTTGCAGGATTTTTGATACTAAACAATTTCAAATAACTGTATCTTTTGGACAAGGATGGATTTTGGTCACATAATTATCATGTTGGTATGCAAATTTTATAAAGTTTATAACAAGCACAACAGAGATCCGTTACCAATTCCTAAAATCAAATAAATAATTACGATGCGTAAGCTATCTCCAATCTCCATTAGGTTTTAACGGACGTGAGGTCAAAAAGTCGCAGTAATTGTGAGAACTGATTGTGTAATTAGCACGAAGTGGCACAGAGGGCGCGGGAGTGCCAACAGTCTCCCCGTGTTGTTTTTTGTCACCCGACCGTGGGACACGGGGGAATAATTAAACGGCAGTGGCTTATGTTTGGTTTCTATTTTATTAAACAGAATATTAATTTCGTGTCATGTAAGTGTAGGTAGAGTTACATGATTATTATTTTATGATAGGATAGGAAGAAAATCGTGGCGAATCGTATCTACATAACTACCGTATTGTTTATCTTGATGATAAATATTCGTGACAACAGTAGGCCTTAGTCTCAGTCTCATTAATAATACTAATTATTAATATTATCTGTGCTTGACTAATGATCGACTGAGAACCGAGTACCTACGTAATATATTTATCGTTAAAAAGAAAGTATTATAGTTGTTCAAAATTTGAAAAGTAACAAAAAATCTAAATTTTAACGGACGTAAACGCAAATTCACAATACAGTAAATTTAAACTTTGATTGTTACGTAAAAATAATAACGGTACATCAATTTATTTCAATTTACAGGATGGTATTGTTTTGGCGGGCGAGGGCAGCGCGTTCCCGCGTTTCCGGAACTTCCGCCACGCGCGCGCCACGTGCAGCGCCATCTTTACTTTGCACCCTACAACAATTGCTCAATATTGCCAGACTAAAAAACAAATAATATCTAAGGGAAATATCACAGCAATATAACTCTTCGTTACAACATAATAAGGAGTAATACGGTATGAACTGATAAACACTTTTAGTCATTTTAGAGAGTATTGTTGGCCAATGATTGTTTTATCTATTGCGTTAATGTTGTTTAATAATTATCTGGAACGTGGTTCCGTGTGTAGGATAAATTATTGAACGCCGATAGCTTTCAACATGGGTGTTATTTTAACTAAAAGTCAAGTCATCAAGGTATACTTAGTTTTACTAACTTCATAATGACTTCCTATTAATACTTTCGGCGCCAACAGGATTAAATTCTGAAAGAATCCTCTTTAATGGTCTTATAGCTTTCTACAACCCATAGTGTATAGTTATTCTAACTGGAGGCTTTAAATTTACATTCCTGTCCAACAGGATTTTTAAATAATTTTTCCAACTAGAATTCTTTATGATGATATTTTTGGCCAACTTGAATAAAATCCTACATTACCTTTAACAATACCTGCAGTCTTGCATCAGAACACAAACAAAGCTGTGCAATTAGAACACCCATTACCGTAACAAATAGGGTTGTCCCACAACTAACACTTTGTGAGAATTACAAACGAATGCATCGAGCGCCCCGTTACGGAGGCGACAAGCAAATATTAGTGCAGGCACACCCCTGCAGCGACGAGCAGTTTGTGTGTTAACTGCTTGTTGACTCATCTAGTATAAAACGAGTTCAAATAAGAATGGATTTTCTCACTTACTAGACATTAGACTGATGAGGTGATTTGGTGGAAGTAAGGGCTGTAAGCGTGAAGCTGGACACGCATTAAGTATGCTTGCGTGTAAAAACTGAAACATATAATACGATAAGTACTATCTCTTTCCGTCTCCTCCTGAGTGATGAACTTTTCTTTCTCGCTAGGATTCTGGGTCGGATCTTTATTAGGGCGGTAACTGTGTGATGAGCCCAAATCTTAGCTGTCATTTATGGATATATTTAGGTATGTTAATATTAGTATACGTATTGTCCAATATGTATCATTATGTTATTTAGCATCCATCACATAAATTCTACAAATTTTGGCTAATTTGCGCTAGATAATATCGTGGGAGACATTAGAAACGTTATTAGAAAAAATATCTTTCATAGGCAATAATTCAAGCTTTTTTCTCAAAAGAAGAAAAGTAGTTTTCTCGAATTATAACAGACTGACGGTCGATGACTGATCCGTGATAATAGAATTATAGAGTTTTTTTCTAATACAAAAACAAATACAAATGTTTAGGCGGTACCTACTTAATATAAAATATACAGAACCATTTTAACAAAATAAGGTTTATGACTCAAAACATTGTACTTAAATCCAATGGGGACATGAATTCGAAAACAACATTCTAAACTCAAAGTTAGTCAACATCAAACAACTTGTATAGCAGGAAGCATTCGAGAAATTACGAGTGAAGTACGCCGATCTCAAAGTGTAATACGCTGCAAAAGTTTTGTGTAACAATATGTAATGTTGCCATTTGTATGCGCAAACCTCCCAACGCCGGAAGTGACCGGGGATCTGGCAACTTCGCTATTGTGGCGCCATCTACGACTGTCCGTACCACTGACGCGTTTCCGGCATCTCTTCAAGAAGACTCGAGCTGTCATCTTGTGAGGGAGCTGGAGTTTTCCTTGAGGGTCATTTTATTCTTAGCTATTGAATAAATGTTTATTTACATTCGACAAATTACGCGTCAACGGAGACAATAAATCATTCGTGAAACTGTTTTATTTTTATTCCTCTGAGTTTAGCTAGGTATTTTGTCTACGATAAAGAATTTATGTTACAAACAAACGTTCAAACAAACTGATTTCCTCAAGTTTTCATGTGTCTTGAATATTTTGATGTGTAGAATTCATTATTTATATCAGTACTAGCTGTATCCCGCAACTTCGTATGCGCTTAACTACCCTTCTCGTGGAAATTTCAGAAACTATACAACCAGACACCCACTGAAAGAACCTTTATACCAAATATCACACCCATGCACTCAAGGAATAAGTTCTTTTCCTACAAACTAAAAATCATATATTTCCCGTGCCCGTGGGAATTTTTGGGATTTTTTTTCGTAACACAACCAGTCACTCTTTGAAGAACCTTCATGCCAATATCACATCCGTACACTCAAAGAATAAGATTTTTAATACAAATTAAAAAGTCCAACCCCTTCCCGTGGGAATTTCGGGAATTCCTTCCATAATACAAACAGACACTTATTGAGGAATCTTTATATCAAGTATCACATCCGTGCACTCAAGGAATGGGATTTTTACATACAAATTAAAACATCATATATTTCCCGTTCCCGTGGGAATTTCGGGAATTCCTTTCATAACACAACCAGACACACATTGAAAAACCTTTACACCAAGTTTCACATCGGTGCACTCAAGGAATAAGATTTTTCATACAAACTAAAAAGTCCTATATTTCCCGTTCCCGTGGGAATTTCGGGAATTCCTTCCTTAGTGCACCCCTACATCTCCTAAAGAATGTATGTTCCAAATTTCAGCTCTCTACGCCCAGTAGTTACGGCTGTACGTTGTCTGTCAGTCACTCAGTCACTCAGTACCTCAGTACCTCAGTCACTCAGTCAGTAACGGAACAGTTTTATATATATTGATGATGTGTTTAGCCTTAGATTCGATTACAATTCTCAGAAATACTTAGATACAAGTAAATTAAAGCATGAATGAAAGTACATCAATAGTAATAAAAACAATACCAAAATTATGTTATTGTTAAAGCGCAGAGATACGAACAAATCAGCTAACCTTTAAGATTATTAGGTAAAATTAACAGTCGATCGTAGGTTTATTTTCTCATCGCGAGGATGGTCTGCGCTGACGCATCGTAGGCGGCTGCTATTTCAGCAAGGTCGAGATTATGTTACCGCTCTAGTCAAATAGTTCGCTTTCTATACTACAGCGAATCAGTTTTAAATATTTCTCAGTGGTGTTTTCAATAAATGTGTAAGTATATTTTCTAAAGTTTTTCACATATTTAAGGTATCATATTGTAAATAATGGTTAAATGTTTTATAACTTCTAATAGATTTTTTATCGTTGAATAAACCCGCGTTTGACCTCATATATACCTGATGGTAAGCGAACATCAGGTCTACGATGAGAGCATACAGATTAAGGAAGAAAAAAGTTTTTCAAAAGCTTGACGAAACTTGGTATTGCTATAGGTTAAACAGAATAGGACGTAATCTATAGTTGAAAATTAATTCAATGCGAACAAAACAAACAGCTGATGTTTAATGTTTGTCAAACATTAATATTTGTAACTTTAATCAAAATACACAATGTAATAAAAAAATAATAAATAATAATAATATAAATATTAAAATTGTCCGGAAATTTTTATCACTTTGATAGTTTTTAACTTTATCTGCACTACTGTTTGGCCACAAGCTCGCAGTAGTGCAAAAACCACCCTGTAAAAAGGAGATTCTTTAGAAGAATATAAATATAATAACCCTACAATAATAATGTGATTATTATTGTAGGGTTTTTATTAAATATAAGTTTTATAAATTAACGACTTTTCAACATACCTACCTCCGTGTTTGATGACCTAACTGTAAATGCCTTCAATATTTTTTACCGTATGTGAAAATTGTATTCAACTTGATATTTTCACCAACGTCATTGACAAAAACCGTGTTAACTCGTTTCATAGGTAATCGTGATATGTAATAGTCCCGACAGCTACTCTTCGACGGACGCAAACAAGATCAGAATCTGTTCAATATTATCTAAGCTGTCCCCCCGCAAGGTCGACTACGATCTGGTCGCGGTCGCCGAAAAATGCTGGATGAGGGCGGCGCGGGACCGAGCGACACGGAGAACCTTGAAGAATATTTCTTTTGACATCTTCAACTATAACTATCATGCCAATGTATTGAAAAAATTTAAATTACTTAGATATTTGTAAGCGGACTCATAGATATAAAATAATTATAAATACGCAATGAAATCCGGTTACAAAGGTCTTTTATTCAAAAAATGAATCGTGAAACCTTTAGAATACTTATATACGAGTGTAGGTATATGTTATATATGTGTTTATAGTTTTTTCTTTCGAACAAATTACAAGTTTTTGAGGTAGAGATCGCTTTACAGCTATAAGGCCGCCGGTTGCGCCTATATTTATGTTCTTTTTATTTTATCTTTTTAAAAATGTTTTATAAGTTATTTTTATTTTGTTTTGTAATTTTGCGCAATAAAGTATAAATAAATTACTTTTCAATAAAATGAAATAAAACTTGTTTAAAAAAATATAATGAACTTTTTGCACGATCCGTCCATTGGTGAAAACCAGATGAAAATCTTGGTGTTATCGCGTTCAGTCAGACAGACAGACGCGGCAGCGGGAATTGTTTTTAATTATATTTTTGGCATTCAAACTTATAATTTGGCATTAGTTCTAATGTCAATCATGTCCACAGGGCGTTATTGATCTGTAGTAGATATTACATATTATTTTTCAATTCAAGATTTTCTTAGACAAAAAGGCAATGGAGATTTTGGCTGTTATAGCGACGAAGCTCTTAAGCTTTAGTGTATTTTTAATACTTCAATTTATTACTAATTAAAGTTACATCACATTTCTGCCGTATCGGTGACTCTAGCCAGGTGAACACCGAAGGGGCTATCACCAAGCACCTGCTTTTCACCCGCGTGGCGTGAATCCACCAAGGAAAATGGAATTTAGAAGACCCACGGGCTTTTTAATCGACACAAAAGGGGAACATACCTACATGAAAAGAAATAGATGTAGTTCCAATATTATTATTAAAATATTATTCAAACTTACAATTAGTAGATCCAGGTATGCGCATACACTATCTAATAAATTATTTTGATGAGACAAAGTATGCGTATAGTTGCAAGCGAATTCATCACTATTAGTAACTTTCCAAGCTTTTAATTTCATGAGTTTGAAGCTGATTGTACCAGCTTCTAATTTAACAACACAAATCAATTGTTATTTATTTTAAAATAAATCAACGTCGATCCTCAAAGACGTTTTACTAATATCCTTCAGGCATCAATGTTGATTTAGCAACTAATTACTCATTAGTAGAGATATACTCAAGCTTCATATTGTCATGCAAAATGCAGCCTTATGAGCAATACAAAAGGGCGAACGAATTATAAATAAAACAATATTCAATATGTTTAATTAAACATAATGTACAGGTGCCTAATAATCATCATTACCATTTTCGCACCATGCCAACTTTTTATGTAGCTACAAATTTCTTGTCAGAGCTATTATTAGATATATTATTACTCATTTCCTTGCCAAACGTGCTTCTTTATAGTGATGGATTTAGCGATAATAAAATCCGCACCAGTTATTAAATAGATCGTAAGGAGGATATAAAGTTTTATTGTCATAATTTGCCGAGCATTTATCTTAAAGTACAGTTATGCTGATAAAAATGATTGAATACATCCACAATCGTTCACTACAAAAAAGCACTTCCAAAATTCTGCGCAGACAAATGCCAGCCAATAACTAGGGAACGTTCTATAATAAGGTGATATTGAGAATGGCACAGGTAACTTTGATTTTTTTGAAACCCCAAGACAATCACACGTAAAATTTTAATGTACCTATGTTCCCCTTTTGTGTGGATTATAAAGCCTGCGGGTCTTTTAAATTCCATTTTAGTCGGTGGATTCACGCCACGGGCGACAAGCTGGTGCTTGGTGGTAGACCCCTTTGGCAGGAATGTGATGTAACTTTAATTAGTAATTAGTTTTAATATTAAAAAAACACTAAAGCTTAAGAGTGTCGTTGTAGAACAAATGTTGTTAGGATTGATGTGGAGTGGCTGCCTGCAAGAGGTGATGCGTTAAATAAAATTCACCCTGTATAAGCAAAGACGAAACTGTCGAAGGCTGAATTATTCATTAATACACAAGTGCCTAATTAATATTCGAAGTAAAATTTAGATATATAAATTTAACTACTTACTCGTATTTGAAAAAATCACATAAGTGTAAATAAGTGTTAAAAAAAGTGTGCATATTAAAAATCTATTCTAGGACACATTCATGTCCCTGCATGGATTAAGGCGACATATTGAAAAAATACATTGACTTTCATCGCAAACTATGAGAATATGACATGACGAGTGGATCTGACATTTTGATATGTGTAAATTCATATCTTTATCTATACTTTGCCTGCTCAAAAACATGATTTGATGATTTTGACTCGATAGTTTTATTTTTCGAAAACACGTCTAAAAACATAGGTACTTTTGTTAAAATTACTACGTAGTTATGCAATCCATATGCTTAGAATTTACTTAAATTCAATCTTCACATTATTGTTCGGACTTTGGTTGCTCAAAATTTACGTAGCATTTACCGTTATTTTTTTATCGATTTTTGAAACGATTTCAGTGTCTGAGCGGTGTTGATGGTGGCGATTTCTATGCAATACGCGACCTTATGTCGGCGTGTTAAGGTGCTAAGATTTCAAGAAAAAACATTTCGATGTGTCGTCTTAACATATAGGAGACAGATAGAAGCGATCCACAATGGTTCCTTTTGTGACTTAGGTGATTACTTAGACATTTTATACATTGGCCTTAATAACCATTTAACTTAATAAAACTCAATTAATTGAATAGTCGTAAATAACATGTACTAGCTCGAGACTTTCCTAGAAATCAGCATGGCGGACGAATTTAGCCGTTCTTCTTGAAATAGTTTGAAATATCCTCGACGTTTAGACGCTAAACTATTCCGCATAGCAAGGCGGCCATGATTAACATCCTAACTAATAACTTATAGGAATTTATTGGCTGTTTAATCTGTCTTGTCCGCTGTTTGATGAGCTATTATTTCCACTTAGTTGCTGAACTGTTTCCCTAACATACACGCGTTGATGGAAATAGATTATATCTGGACGAGACTTTGTTTATGTTGACGTTGTATTGAAATTGTAAAAAAAATCAGTTCGCGTGTTATTGTTCTTGGTTTCATTGTAAGAGAGTGCGAACTAAGTGACCTAATAGAAGATTTCACAAGGTAGAAAAATACTAAAAAGCGGTGATAATCTTCATAAGCTAGCTATGGGCATTGTTAATTTATAACGTCATCGCTCAAACCTCTTACATTGACATTGACTCGACATTGATGTGACATTTGACTCGTAAGAAGATGTTGCTAATGGTTTACAAGTATTATAAAAAACTCTTCTTTGCTTTTCAACCGACTTCCAAACGGAGCAGGTTCTCAATTCGTGTGTATGTTTTTTTGTGTCTTTGTTACACAATATTTTGGACAATTATAAATTGATTTTGAAAATTCTTGTTTCATATGACAGAAGATACTTCATAGTAGGTCCCATATAAATTTCATCGAAATCTATTTAGTACTTCATGGAAAATTTCGAAATATGTCTGAATTCGGAGAATGATTACCTTGACGACGTTATAATTCAGACAAAGTTGGTGAAGTCGGTTTTTAATGCTCTGCATTCGTTAATTATATTTTTAATAACAATAATTCTTATAATAAAAAAACAAGAACGGGCCATCATGGCGACGGTTTGAGAGCTTCATAGCGGTACTTTCAGAAGAAATTACGACATTTTGAAATGAATGGCATGCGCCACCTCGTCAGACACGGAACATACCCAAAGTCAAAAAGTCAAAGTCAAAGTCAAAAGAATCTTTATTTCGTAAGTATTTGAATACATTTGAAATAAGTCATAAAATTTACAAATTGAACTGAATCTACCGCCACTTCGGAAAGTCGATCTGTTGAGAAGAAGTGGCAAGAAACTCAACAGCAATCATCTTTTAAAAATACACAATAACAATGTGGATATCAGAACTTTCAGTATGATTAATGTATACAAATACCTGGGACCAACTGCTTAACGTGCCCTCCGAAGCACGGAAGTCGTCGTTAGAAATGAATGGTCGGCGGTCACCCATCCTTAAATTGACCGCACCGAACGTTGCTTAACCTGCGATATCGTATGATATGCACAAGAACCACTGCGCCACAACGACGTTGCGCTTCTTTGTAAAGTAAACTAAAATAGATTTTTTATTAAAGTTAGATTATAATTTTGAAACAATATAAAAAAATAATAAAAATATATTAGAGCTTATTAAAAACGTCATTCTTACAGCACGGGTGGGGATCAGGATTCTCTGCAGCTGATTGTACACATCTCAATAAATTAATAATAAAATCATTGAGAATCATGTTCTTCACAAGTAAATCATTTCGATAGCATCGAGAAGTGCTTGTTCAACATTATTTTTGACGTGAACAAGGAATAAAATTCACATTGCATGTAATGTCATAAACTTCATGAGAGTCAGGGCAGTAAAACTGTTGCATAAGCCCTGACTCGTGATTATCGCGTTAATTTATTGTATCACATTTGTACCCTTAATTAAACTGTAAAGTAAAATGTAAGATATTCGTCCAAGAAATTGCGTTTAGTTGCCAAATGTAGTCATTGGGTAATTAACAAAAGTGGTATTTTGTGTAGGTATGTTATGTTATTACGGCAATCAGGCTATTTAAATTTTACTGGCTTGAAAACTTGATTCACTTACTTGAACTTTTTTGGTCGTTATTCATTTTCAAATTAGCGAGCGATCGTGCATAAGTGTACCGTAAAAGGTGACTAATGGGACCACTTGATAAAAGGATCCTTTTCTGGTCCACCCGGCAAGCGATTACTCTATATGTAATGTATGCCCCAAATATGACCGCTTCCGGTCCGGGCTGATGCTGGTCCAGGAAAACTAATCGATGAGGGAGGACTCAGGGTGTTACCACATCAATCGATCGATCGCTAGGTAGAATTGATTATTTGACGTCGATCAACAACTGCAGATTATTAAAAAACCTACTTCACGTCCAAAATTTTGGCTGAATTACAAGGTCGTCAATGTACTCGTTCTCCGTACTCATAAATATTTTTTAAAATAATTAAAATCTTTCGTAAAGTACCGCACTCAATCGATTTCGATTAAATTGACATGGGACCACCACTGAAGTATCCTCTATCATATGAAATAAGAAAATTTAAAATCGATCCATAATTGTCAAAAAAATCGTGTAACAAAGACACAAAAAAACATACACACGAATTGTGAACCTCCTTCTGGAAGTTGGTTGAAAACCGATCGACGTCAATCGACACCTTTCAGTCGAGCACCGATCGATTTCATTCCATCGGTGCGATAGCACTCTAAGCCTGTGAGCTTTCATTCAACTTCCTTTGATTTCCCTCTCACCCATCAGGTGAGATTGCGATCAAACACAGAACACAATTCGTGTGTATGTTTGTTTTGTGTGTCACCGATATTTTTTGAATAATAAAAACAAAAGTTTAATTAGTTACCCATTCGTATCTTAGAACAGATTTTATGCACTTACAATGAAGTTACAGAGCATTTTTTAAACTTTAAAGGAAGGTGTCACATTCCTATTTTGAAGACTCTGGTAACTTAATAATTAGGTACCTTATTTGCTAATCAAGCAAAAGATAGTTAATCTTGCTCTACGGTGAAATTAAAAATATGGACGTGATGACAGTATAATATTGTGAGACAAATGTTTTATAGTGCACATAAAAAGTATGTAAGGACCACAGATTACATACAGAGACCACTTATATGATATTTTAGAGAATGATCACATCTCAAGGCCATGTTGTTTGAAAACTCTAATTCCGGATCTTCTAATATTTACAGGATCTATAACGAGATCACGTTTTTTGTCCTCCCCTCAGTAATAACAAAGAATCACTTCATAAACACTACCAACTACGTAATATCACGTAAACATCTGAATATGATTCCAAACATAAATGATACACTGTTTAAAAATACCCGTCGGATGTGATATTATTACGAAATGATCTATTGCGTGTTGGATATAAAACTAAAGAACAATAGTTTATTTGTGGACTTTAAAGTCTTTGATCCATAACCATAAAAGATTTTACTAACTAGCATTTTATTAGATTTTCTTTGATCTTTAAAAAAAATTTGACGATTTTTTTCACTATAATAAATACACTGACAGTTTAATTTCGAGAAAACTATCAAAGTATTTTACATATAATAAGTAAATTGGTTTGGAGATTTCAAAAGCATCTCTTTTAATTTATATTATTTTAAGAATACCTGTTGAAGGTATAAAAAATATATTTGTCCCATCGAATAGTAAACCTTCTAAGATATAAGTATATTTAAAGATGCCAATAAAAAATATTAAGAGTCTACGTTCTACAACTCAGTCGTAGTCAAATCGTAGCACATCTGAAGGGCGTAACAAGTGTTGATGACGCTACACTTCGGAATAACCTTGATATGATGTACATTTATTACAAAAACAACATGTTTTTTAAGATTTAAAACCTTAACTTATGCCAAAATTTAATGCTATTTACAAAGAGCTACATCCGCTCAATAACAATGATTTATATCCACAAAGCAGACACGATGTAAAGTATCTGAAAGTCAAACTGTTAATCTATAAATAGCAAATATAAATACTTACTGTGTGGTATTAGCAACAAGCTATTCAGATAATATTTTTAGTGTTCCGCACAAAAAATATTTTTTTACAACTTTGTGTATTTATTACCAGATCTCAAGGTAGGTGGCGCTGTAATCCCCTGCCCCGCTCCAACACACTTCCACGATCTTTGACCATTATTTTTGTCTTTTTCTTTCGACCTCAAGGTAATCTAGAAAGTTGGTGAGTTCAAAGAGGAAAGAATACGGGAAAGAAGAAACAGGCTCTTATTAATTAAATGCAGTAACACAGCTGATGTGTTACTGCATTTTAATACATGATGTGAATAATGCAGCTGACTCGGTGATATACAGGGTTGATTTTTCGTCACCAGCCAAATTTAAATGTTAGTTTCTTTGATACGATATAAATGTACTTGCATATTTATTTTAGCGTCGCTCAGTACAAAAAAAGTAGAAATATCGAACCACAAACTTTTCAAAAAATAGTCGCTGTTGATGAACATAGCTACTACGACGCGGAATTTCCTTGATAATACTACGACGTAGTATTACAAAATGTGTGTAGTAGCGCGTAGTCATCTTTATTTTAATGGTAATTTAGAGTGACCATGCCTTGGTTATTAGCGGATAAATTAATTTCCTTGTAAAAAAAATACTCTTTTTTGCAAAAATCGTTTCTATAAATAATACTTATTGTGTAAAAAAAATTTGGCCGATGACTACAAACCAACCCTGTATAGCACCAGGCTTTACATGATGAGTTGTTACCATCAAGTGGGTGCTTGGATCAAATGCCTTTTACGAGCACTACAAGCTTATTCACGGGTGGTAAGGTTATTCTAGAGCGATCCTACGCTTGCTGTTTAAGATAAGTAAGAGCTATTACAAAAATCTGAAACAATCCCCTAAAGAATTCATTGATTCTTCCGCAGTAGACTTCAGCAGCGAGTGTAAAATAAACTGCCAAAAGTTGGGCTTAGACGCAATAGCCCACTGACTTTATAGCACAGTAAATAGGCTTTCAAATACATTCCAAGGATAACAAAAAACTAATCATCTCAAAAGCTCGCCGTTATTTTGGCGCGCAGAAAATATCCTTACCTGTGAAATTTCATCAGTGACATGTTATCTCATTATTCGAATAACAGTAATAATTATCTTCATCATTAGGTACTTCACCAGACTAAATGAGCCTCAGCCCTTCGAGAATGGTGAATAGCATGAGAAAATATTTGTGAAAGTATTCGTATTTCTGGCTCATCCAGCATCATCATCAATTGGAAGTTTTTATAATGGCTTTCTAGGTTTATACAATATTAACCGTCCGTCTTATAGGCTCAACGTACTCAATATTTTGATTACCAGACGTTTTTATAATGAGAAGATAATGAGTGCCATTATTTACGAAGTCGAGAGTTCATGAACCATGAACTGAATAAAGTTATCATCCACTACTGTTTGTTCATGAGTTCTCTAAAAATTAAATAAAATTTCCAAAGACTGAAAAATACGGTTAATATAGTACGTAGACCATCCGTTTACAGCTTATATAACCGCGTCTGCGCGGACGCACCGATCTCGGTTTCATTTAGTTTTCGCTTATGAATACAGCACCAGTTCTACTACAACTACTAACAGTATCCATTCAGGAATATAACGTACACTACTTCCTCTATAAGACACCTACCACACGACTCTGTACTCAGGAAATACTCTCCGGAACTTACTAAATTTGATCGTGTACGACACGTCTAAATATACCGGTCGGTTTCGTGCCAAAATTCAATAAAACGTGATTTTTCTCACACGTGACTAGACGGCCGTCATGACAAACCAACAGACGCAGACGCAGCTGTAAACAGGATTAAAGTGTAACCGATTAATTAAGTATTCATTCGGGTTTGTTTGAATTAATGATGACAAATGCAAGCGAATGTAGTTTTGATTCGTTTAAATTAAGAACTCTGAAGGCTGAACTTTAACGGATCGAATGGAAAGGTTTTCAAGATTTCAGTATTTGTAATTGTAAATAAAACAATTTTCACTGATAAGGAATGACTCTGAAAAATAAAATTTTGTTTAAATATAAAATATTAAATAAGCTTTATTATTATCAAAAAGAATTACTATAAAATACAAGACTGTTTTCAGTTTCATTTTATCCCATTAGCTGTTCGCGTTTGATACCCTCAGAAGTAAGAATAAACACTAATGTGTTATTAATAATTCACAATTTAATTTTTTTATACAAATCTATGAATGAAGGGAAAAAGAGTAAAGAGATCCATTCAATAGACTTTCACGTTTAAAATATTTACATGAACTGTCAGTGGGTCAGCCAGAGTGACCGATATACAATTTTTTTATTAACTATATTTTTGGAATCTGTATCAATATTTTATCAACCACTGATGGTTTTAGTTCGTGAATTTCATTATAAACATAGTATCATGATCAATTTTAGTAGATTTTCTGGTGTCAATCGGTTCGAATTCGTAAGAATATACTGACTTTTGTGGCTGCACTGCAGCATGCAAAATCTTTTTGAAAAGTTTGCGTCGATGTAGGTTCAAAAACATGTTGTTTGCCTATCCCATTACTGATTTACCATTTATGATTTGCGTTTACTCCGTAGCTAGTCGTGTTCTGATCTATTTTATTACATTTTGTACATACGATTTTCTTTCATCTTCGCTTTTTTTTGTGTTATGGGTTGTCTTAAAATCATTGTTTCACAATCATTTATTTCTTAGATTTCCGGTTAAACGTAGACGATTTATCCTTTCACTATCAGACATCAAAATATTATTCAAGGTTTGTATTATATCGGCACGTTGCTGCTGTTTAGTATCGTAACCCATTTCGGAGATCTAGTTTATCAGGTGGCAAATAATTTTAGTACTATAATAGTATAACTCTACAGACGGGAGCTTTTTTAACTACTTAATTATAATTATTGCTTGTTGGTAGATTTCTTTTAGGGTTCGTTTGGTTAACATACATAACATACATAACAAACATAAAAAAAATTACTAACAGTGCCAATGTGCTCCGGCAATGAAGTGTTGTCAACCGTTTTCTTTTTAGTCTTTTTAGTCTTTCCTTTTTAATATCCCTCTTTGACTTAACGTTACTTACTATCAAATCGAATTGAGATTGAATGTGGCTTTAGTCATCAACAAAAAATAAAACAACGAAACCAGCAGATTGTTTTGAAATTTGTGAAATAGGTAATATAATATATATTAAACCTATTAGCCGGTCCTTGCAGTTCCTTGAGCTTTATATATTAGTATAGATTAAAATAGATTTTCTTAATAACTTATTGTATTAAATTCTGCTAAAAACTAACAAGAGAAACTGCGCTAAAACACCCTAAGAAGTAAAATTACGACGGTGTTCTATTATAAAAATTATAATTTGTCATGGATAAGTGTCTTGATTTGTGCGTTACCTGTGCCGCTTGATTACATGTCAGGATTACAAGTAGGTATCTTGTGATATGCTTATGTGCGAACCTGTTTGCAAAATTTTGCTCTAACAAACAACTACCCCTTCATCATTACAAACTTCACGTTTACTATATGAAATTTTGTTACTAGATTATAACAGAATTTATAATGGATTTTATATAGCTTCAATAATTATAAAAAGAAATAATATTGCATTAGTATTCTTAAAGATCACTAGTACCTGTTCTAGTCTATATTCAGTTATTATTAGAATCAAAAATTTTGCTGCAATTCCAATTTTATTAATATTTCTTGTAAGGTCACTTGCAAGGTTGACTCTCGAAGCTGTCGTAAAAATAACTCGGAAAGCTCCTGTTTCAATGAAGCACTAAATTATCCCACGCCGACACGTCACTACCATCTCTGTTTTGATTATCAAATATACTAAGATGACGAAATGCGCAGAAAATAATGAATTGTTTGTAAATAATATTTCTATAGAATTAGTGACAGGTTTTACTAGAAAAAGTCTACTTTTCCTGTATTGCTTTTATTATTTTTTGTCGAATACTTTTTATCGGCTTATATTTAACTGATCAACACATACATATTTAGTAAAATGCAACAGTCAAAGTAGTAACTTATCACCGAAGTTAAAACCGCATTTTAATGTGAAATTATAACCAAAGTTTTGACGTCTTGCGATCCTATTTAAGCAAATGTCTCAACTCATTGTTACAACAACAAAAAAAAATCCAATCCATTAAACACATTTTATTTAAAATAACAAACAAATATTTAACAGTTAGAGTAGGTACGGAAAGTAAATCAGGTACATCTATAAAATAATTAATTAAATAAAAATAGTATGTAAATAAACTCCTAAAGCTTTGTTAGTGTAAAATGATTACTAGGTAGGTATATAATGTTTTTTGTAAGATCTGAGATTTATATTACTTACTTCGAATTGATTTACCATTAAAAAGTAAAACTCATACAATTGAAATAATCCCTTTGTTACTTAGCTTTGGCTGGTCGTCCTCTTTTTCACTTCAGGCCATTCGAAAGAGCTTTTGCCTCTGAAGGTGGCAATGTAACGAGATGCTTGTTTCCCAGTCCCCAAAATTTTGATCGTTGTATTCATCAAAAACTTCCACGTCTTCTCATTATTTTTACAATCAAAATCCGACCCAGCTGGAATCATGTATAAGCAAATCAGCTCATTGTTATTCGTTAATAGCACCTGCTTGAACTAGTTTGCCCATTGGTAACTTTCTGTCCAAGTTCTTAAAGTCACTAGTGGCCGTTGAGAAAACCGTCTCTCAGTCGTTATATACATGTATTCGTTACACCAATTCTTGTCTATATCAAAAGCAATTAATAAGAATTGGTCAATGGATGTCGCTCACGAAGTATACCACCATCTTTATTGTTTTATTGGAAGATTCTAGAGTATTGCTTGTAGCAGACCTCCCAGGAGATGCGCCGAAATACCAGAAACCAATACCAAATACCAGAAACTAAATAGTAAGTAAAAGCCACTATTTGTTTTCAAAGTATGTAATTAATAAAATAATTTTCGGCTATGCACTTATTCAAATTTATTTTGCAGGCTTGATCACATTTATCCTGAGTTGAAGCATTTGTTTTTGGGACTAAGTTTTTCATACTTTACATCTTCTTTGTGTCGGTCGGTTCCAAACGTGTGCGCAAAGGCAGTTTGTATAATCTTGGCTTTACAAGTTAAAGTGATTAATTTTCTAAAAACTTTATTACTAAAGAAAGTTTATATCATCTTACTATGATTAATTGAAATGGTAAAAAATAATCTTAGTCAAGCACACTACTATTTCAATAACACATAGTTATAATTTTTTTTTAAATTGTTAATTATATGGTTTTCACCGCATTTTATCATATACATTAATTATTTTATTTAATGCGATATAAATGTCCCTGCATATTAATTTTAATATCGCTCAGTACCTCCTTACAAAAAATAAGATATGGCATCACGAACCGTTTTACAAATAGTCGCTGTTGATGAACATTGCAACTAAGAGGCGGTATTTCATTGATAATACTATAAAATGTACCATAAAATGTTTCGTAGTAGCTCGTAGTCGTTTTTATTTAATTTCAATTCATTCCGTGCTTTTCTTAGGATGTTAGCGAATATATTTATTACTTTGTAAAAAAAAACATTCAAACCTTTTTTTGCAAAAATTGTTTCTATAAATGATACTTATTGTGTGAAAAAACATTTGACTGGTGACTAAAAAACACCCCTGTATTAAAAACTCGATGTTTCAGTATCTTTCGTATCTTTAGTATCGTACTATATGGCAATAAATATATTTGATTTGATTTGATTTATAGACACCGTATAGCGCCTTATCAGAACATCTTTTTTTTAAATAAATAACTTCCCCAGACGTTGAGTGAATGGATCATGAAACCTTTAGACATCTTATCATAAAATATGAAATAAAATCTAAAAAGACATTATAATAGTAAAAGATTGGCTGTATATTATATAATGAAGGTCACAACTTATTCAGTTGTAATAGAAGTCTGATTAATATACTGACTTTTGTGACTGACTGATTAGACGTGACCAACCAACGCACCCTACTACATACGACCACCCTACGCAAAGTTATCTGAAGATATCTGAACCACCCTTCATATAAAATCTGCCACCAAATAAACCACCACCAAAAAAAAAGCTTCCGTAATGACATATCCCGAGAACATTTTATGAAGAGCTGGATTCATCCTTTTCTGTTCCATTTTCTATTTAATTGCCATTTACCATCTGGCCAAAAGCGGATTCGATAACTGTGAAAAAATGAAGCGATAAAGAAAAGCAGAAAATAGAGTTCGGAGTTGAGAGTTCGGATAGAGCATTCTTCGTAAAATTTATTAGCAAAATTTCCAACTCCTGGTTATACGGATAATAGAAAGCGATTAATCCAAATGACTAAATAAGTAATAGGATTTATTTGGATATGCCATCTACCGCTATATATCATCAAGGCTTTTGGCAACAAATTTTACATTCATTAGGTACTCAACGCGTACTCCATATCTCTCTCCGAACCCCACCATTATTTACCTTCAAATAAACTAGAAAATTAACAATGGTTTAGTCCCTATTTGAAAATCAATGTCAATAACTAACAATCAATAGTTCTAGAGTAGAAGCTAAAATTAAACAAGCCCAAGTTTATTAATATGAATCAAATCGGAAACACAAGGTTTAGTTGACCGAATTAAGAAAGCTCGATAAACAAATAAAAAGTAGTATCAAGCAATATAAAAATAGGATTTGCCACTATATCTTCAAGAAAAACAAAAAATAATAAGTCAAGACAGTAAACAAAAGCGCCAAAGCCCAGCCAAATGCTGAAAAATTAGGTAGAAGCTATGTAAACCATTGTTGTAATATTATAATAACATCTTCCACTCATATTATCATTAAATTATCTCACCGTGTGCATTTTCTGTGCGTCATAAGTCGAAGCTATCCAAAATCTTACATTTCATGCAAATCTCAATGTCAAAGCCATTCACTTTCAGGTGAACTGACTCACGCAGGTATTTCATTTATATACCGAAATGGCTACCATATTTATCACCAAACGCAATCTGGATGTTATTTAAGACTATGTAGGTGTCTGTCTAAATATACACAATTTAGTAATTGCTCCGAGTAAATAGGTAATGTAGGGATCGTGCTGAATTCAGTAGTGTAATGTGATTCGGAAGAACAGCATTGCACTTCGCCTTATAACGATAACGAACGATTACATCGATTTATAAGGTAATATTTACCAATTATTTATTCCGATTATTACTCTCGATGAAAACTAAAAAAAATACATATTATTCATGACAAACAAAGCATCAACACACAAAAGCGGATATCCATGTTAAAGAAGTGAGGGTCATAGCGAAAAATGTTTAATTTGTGCTGAAACGTATTAGAAAATAGCGTATTATGGTCAGCGTGGCGTCGGGCGGGCGGCGAGGTGGTGTAGGGCGTCATAGCTCGGACGAGGCTCAGTGCGCGCCCGCCCAGGACCGACACTCGACGTCGGCTCGTCAACGCAACAACACTACTTTAAACGACCAATATTCTTATCGGTAAATCTTACTATCCCTTAACACGCCCAGTGGAATAGGGCTGTGCCAAGTGTCGATAATTTCATGTGTGCCCAACTGATATAGGGCTACTTATTTATTGCTTCGTTTGAGTTTACTTCTTTGCGTTTTCGTGAGTGATAGGTACCGAAACGATTGGTTCCGATAGTGCTAGTATAACCAGGTGCACACGTAAGTCGTAAAGCCAATGTTTGAAAATTTTGATATGACGATAATAACCTTGAGTTAAATGTTACTATGTACTGCAATTTACTTAAATTCTTATAACCAGGTTCTTAAAGCAATATTCCTTTATAAAATTCATTGATATGGACATATGATTAGAAAATCTTTGCTTAAGCTTTCAAAATGTGGAGGAATCTTAAACAAATTGATCGTCCATAAGTTTGTGTATAGTGTAAAGAACATAAATCATTTTCGAACAACAATAACTTAAGGTAAAAAAATCTCAAACTTCTTATTTTCTTTTTACATAGCAACAGGTTCTTATCCGGATATCGGTCCACTATCAGTGCCGTGCACCTGTCGGCACAGTGCTCGTAATCCGGGAATGCTGTGAATCTGATACGGCTGCGCGCACGCAGCTATTTTTGGCGGCACTCATCGCGCGCCAAATTTGCGAGTCCGCCAAATCGTCGATACTAAATATATTTTTGTTACAGTTTCACAATCAAACCGTTTTTTTAAGCTTACGTTGCGAAGGCTGCGATAGTTCGATAGTCGATAACCCAGCGAGAAGAAGTCGAACGTTTTAATATTAACCCGTAAATTTATATTTATATCGGAACGGAGAAAATTGTTGAAAAAAGTGGGTTCTCAAAATAGAAATGGCAAAACATATTTGACATTGGCCTTGATACTTGACCGGAAACTTTTGGCAGCTTCTGTTTTTTTTTAAGTAAACGAAGCAGCACTTGAAAACTATAAAAGCGTAATAAATTTAATTCGATAATTGATAATAAAATGGAAATAAAATTTAACAAATGTAACATAGGCAATCGTAGCATTAAAATGCATAAAAAAACAACCAGAAATATCAAATATAATAACAAAATTTTATTAATTTAAAAAGCGATTAATTTCCTTATCGCAACGTATATTTTATACAAATCATTCTTTATCATCGATCCTTTTACCAAGGAATTGTAGAATGCATCCTATGAAGATCGATCAAAATATCGGTAGTTAAAGAGAACGATTTGCATTCCTTCAGATTGAAGTACACGGTTATCTATCGAAATGTCGATCTTAACCCAACTCTTGACGAATGGTGTTTCTGGATTTCTATATTTAAACAGTCTGACGCACACTAGTCGAGTCGCATTAAAATTTACTATACATAACGTTATTACGTCATTTTCACGGGAAAACAGACCAGTGGGCGGGAAATCGTAGCTGTCACAGCCGTAACAAAGTTATGAAGATAGGATAGCGTGGGCATATATTTTCTTAATATTGTAAATATATGATCTACAAGTCTGTTTGTTACATCAAATAATGTAGAGCAAATTGTAAATGGGAACGGGGCCTCGCATAAGTATGTCTTCTCGAGCAAACTAAATTAGAAATGGTGGCAGGCGACTGACTTATCCTCGGCTAGCTCGTACAAGGTCGCGTCTAACTCGAAAATAGTGCAACATTAGTAAAAACGAGCATTTTCAAGTTTCCACTGGACACTAGGTGATTGGCGTGTTTCCAAGAACACGGGCCATCCGAACACCAGCTCCCAGTTATTTAAAGATCTGCTACTAATATCCCGTACGTCATCGCTCTATTTGCAAGTTTCCATTGTACTCAGTTATGTCACCCAAACGCTGTTTGAACTCAAGTTTGATGTTTGTTTTACAAAATCGATTCAGCATGCTTTAGAACACTTTTAGACGTGACTCATAATTTTCATACTTCGATTCTAAGGGCGAAATAGTAGTAAAGTGCGGTTTAAAGGTTTTGAATACACATGAAATTATCCACACACACCGACTAAGTTCCTTTTATTTTGATAAGAGGAGAAATTTTTTAAACTAATTGTATTATTTCAGAAACGAGCTCGACATAAACCGCCAAAATGTTTAAAAATCATTTAGAAATGATTGGCAGAAATGAAACTGCATCGAAGAAAGCCAGATTTTGGCAATCTTACGTCCGATCTCTAAAAGGTAAGACACATAACTCTTTTAAATTCTACTCATACAGCAACACTAACTTGAAGAGTTTACTTCAATGTTCCTTATTTTTCGTCACAGGATCGGAAGACATCAGAGCCGAAGAGAGGTACAGGCCGACCCGTCGCAGCGTGTTCCCTGAACTGACCTCCTCATACCCCTACAGCAGCAAGTCGATTTACGACGACCCCATCGACGCCGCGCACAGGATCACCGTGCCCGGCTACCGCTACCTGCCCGTACACCGTGACGTCTATGGATACTCGCCCCGCGCCATCCACGTACAAGACTACCCTCGCTCGCTCGACCGGTACAGGCCAAGTAAGTAGACCAAAGAGGGGAAGCTTAGCTTTGAATGGAGATCGCGAGGGAGTTCATTTAGGTAATAGTTACTGTATGGCTGTAGGTGTAGAATAGAAGGAAGAAAGGAGACGGAACCTGCTCCATACATTTCTGGGCCACGGTGTTAACAACTTGGCATTTGCTTTTTTTTATTTAAAATATAATCATGTTTCATCACCGAAATTTTCAAGATAAACCAGTGTTGAGGAATTGAGATATCCATAATTTTGCCTATAGGTATACACAGAAGTTAAGTGAGCTTAGAATCACTTTCGAAAGCTATTCTTTTTCTTATTGTTGAGATCTATAAATGAATTATTGTATTTTGAATTAGAGAGTTTATAATTAAAAATAAATAGTAGCACATTTTACTTAGATAGCATACTAGATAAAATAGGCCATTATAAGATATTACCTATACTTACTTAGTTATTAGTTATAGTTTCAAACAACTATTCAAACTAATAAATTGATACTAACAACTTTCACTTTTCTTAGGGCTATCTTAAAAATAGAAAAAAACATGAAAATACTCAAGCGCAAGGAAAGAAACCAAACAAACGAGTGAACAAATAGATCGATTGACTTACTGAACGAATCAATAACCATAGTTTCGTTCTTCATTCACTCAGTATTGCCAAAACTAATAATGAATTTCGCCTATTTTAATTACAAAATAATTATTTAAAATAAAACTAACGCGGTTAGTTTACATTCATTTAACCTTATAATGATTCTCATTTAATATTTCTTCAATTTTACTCAGCGTATTTTCAATTATATTATGAGTTATTCATCCATACTAAAAACCCATGACAGCAATTTCCATATCTTGAATTAACTTGTTTCCCCCTCACTACATTTTTAGGGGTTTTATGTATTTTGAATAAGGATAAAATAAGCAATTTTTTTAGACCAAAGTCAACCTGTTAACCCTGTGGCCCAGGCTTACTCAATTTCCTTTGTGTAGTCTAAAGATTTGCATGTCCGTCAATATTGTTGTTCTATCATTTGTAATCAAGAATAACTAAATCAATGTAGCTTTTGATATCACAGCGTCCTCAGATGCAAGTGTTGACATCTCAAAATAAATAAAGGCCAACGTGTTGATTAACTATCGAGTGAAGTCCTCAAACGATTGGCAACTGCCACCGATGTTTGGCAATCACCGAGCAAATAACTTTTTAATTAATCAATGCAAAACTCTTGCACCTTGCTACTTATTTCTTGAAGATTTTGCAAATTGTAACATTAACTTATATTTTAGAATGTGGTCGTCTTATGGTGTCTCTTGTTTAATATTTCGACTATAGCTATCTATAATTTGTATATAATTATTATGTATATAATTTGTAAAAAAACTCATAATGAAAGGAATTGTAATATATTCACTTCATTATTTTGATCATCTTGTACAACTCATTAGAGATTTTCAACATCAACAATGGTATATTTCATTGTTTCAGCGTAAAAATGTATCCAGAGGAATTAATAGAAAGTGTTTATATGTTTGCATAGAATGTGAACATAACTGAATCATACAAACGAATAAAGAACAATTGTAAAATAACATCATCACGTGACAGTTATCATGGTCATCTAACTGTAAAAATGTTTTATATATGTTTTTCAAAATAAATATTTAAAAATTATTGATTTCTTGTGACGCCTGCCAAAAGTTCGAAGCTTACACTCAGCTTTTACGATTCTTGAGGTGAACTATCCATAACTATTCTAAATTGAATCGATTGAACATTACATGGAATCACACACACAAAACATCAATATTAATCACCTCAGCGTCAAACCAAACGGTTAAAACATTTTTCAAAACGTACCTATATCATTTTTTAAATCCTTTTATTGAAAGAGTTCTTGCCCAGTTAAGAGGTTGTGACTTCGAGTCCTGCTGGCGGCAGATGGCTTTACTTCGTTTATTTGGTCATTATGCTTATCTTCACATTATAAATTTTATGTACTATCAAACCAATCATGACCCACAACAACCTCATTTTGGTAAATCGTCTTAATGCTAGTAGGTCGAAATTTGCTTGAAGATAGGTTTCCTTGGTGACTTGGTTATCATGTCATTCGACACTGCGATTTAATGAGTACAGAATTCGTACAGTATCTAAAAAGCCATAAGTGCATTATACGCGATAGACTTGGACCTTACAAGTTTGACAGTTTCAAAAGAATTTTCAGCAAAAATTGGTCATCATTCAGTTGGTTTGACGATACCTATAATCAAATGAAAAGTAGTATAGAAACATTTTTCCTCAATCTCAACGGTTGGAAAGTGAAGATAAGATCAAAGGTCACACACGGATTTAAGAAGGAACTCGCTCTTCAAAACATATTGTGAATACTTATAGGATCCTAACACCAAGCGGGTTTAGCTAACACTCGGATTGGTTGCCTTTTGCAAAATGTAGATATGTGGTCGGTAGTTGCCTTTTGCAAAATGATGATGTGGGGTCGGTTGTTGCCTTTTGCAAAATGTTGATGTGGGGTCGGTTGGTGTCTTTTGCAAAATGAAAGATGTGTGGTCGGTAGTTGCCTTTTGCAAAATGTTGATGTGTGGTCGGTAGTTGCCTTTTGCAAAATGATGATGTGGGGTCGGTTGTTGCCTTTTGCAAAATGTTGATGTGGGGTCGGTTGGTGTCTTTTGCAAAATGAAAGATGTGTGGTCGGTAGTTGCCTTTTGCAAAATGTTGATGTGTGGTCGGTAGTTGCCTTTTGCAAAAGGTTGATGTGGGGTCGGTAGGTCTGCTTGAAATGCCTAGGATCTAAGTTAAGATGTTTTTTTGCATGTACATATATATCTTTATAGAAATCGCCTCTTATACATACCATCACATCATCACACATTTGTATAATACATCCATGAATGTTACATCGATGTCATTTTATACACTAATCTTCAAGCATTTGTCAGGTTTAGCATTGTTTTTATATTTATGAAGCCCTTAAGCAATGGCCCTTACTATTTAATAGTTTACTCAAGAATGTAAATGAGGTGAGTTCTATAGTATGGCGTTCTTAGTTCCTTTTGCAAGTTCTCGTGATGTGTCGTACGTTTATGTCGTGCTACTAACCCAATAACTTTAACACAACCCCCTCATGTGAACGTCGTATTTCATATCCATACAAAAATGGTCAAAGTTTTATAAGATCTTGAACGTGATTTTTTGTTGAGAGTTATTGTTGTTCCTTAAAGTCTGCGGACTAAGTAAAGACATTCCCATTAACAGTAATAAAACGTTAAGTATTTTTTGTTAAACTTTTTAAATTGCGTTCGCTTAAGTTTGAATTTTTCGGCAGTTTATCACGTACCGAGGCGCCTACGCCGCGGGGTTGACCCCTTCGACGCGCATAAGGCCTGGCAGGACCATCTGGACAGGCTGACAGCTATCGACAGGCTGTATCCCTCTCGCTACGGACTCTACCTGAAGGACCGCGCCTACCCCATCACCGACCTCAGCACCCCTGTCTCCGTCAGACCCCTCGGCAGGTCCCTCAAGGGCATCGAGTACGAACCCGAAGACAAACCGAAATGGGGATCAGGTAACTATTAAACAATATACGCACGACTTAGACTAAGAACAGGCTTAAATGGGTCCAACTGAATGCTTTCTTTAGATGTAATCTTCATTCGTGTCTCGTGAAGACTGATGCGCTCAGGTGGATCTAACTCTACTGATCCATGTAAGAAACCGAGGACGGAATTATTCCAAAAGCATTTGCTTGCATAAATTCTTATAGAATTACATAGCTGCTCATTGGAATAGTTTCCTCCTGGTCGATTATATGAAATCAGTTTATTGTAAAATCATTAAGGACTCTTCTCACTTATATGTTATTCAAACTTTTTTGAATAATTTAAGTTAGACGATCCAGTCCAATATGCCATTAGGTACATTGTAATAATAGGCTAAATTAAAATTCAAAATTTCACGAATGTAAATATAACAGATTTGGCCGTTGTTTTGTTATTAAAGCTTTGAAAGCTTGTTAGTACATTGTAATACCTAATTATCACATTATACACATTGTTGTTGTCACATTCAAAATTATTTGTTACACTTTTTTATTTATATAAAGTACAAACTTATTCATAGATATCAACACTAACAAAAATTGTTTTGTATTAAAATATAAAAGACCCAATTGGTGTTTTGATTTGTAGTTTAGAACCTCTCATGCTATTTTAAGGACACTGAATGATAAGCCATTATTACACGCTAAGGAATGAAAATACGCAAAAACCTGAATTATGCCAGCAGCACTCTGCATGTTGCATCTGTACATAAGCAGCGACAAATTCGAATGATTGCACTCAACACCACCACATAGGACACAACATAATGCAAACAGAATCTATGCTGATCTAAACTATGTATAATTCCATAAATGTAATTTTGTATGAACTGATACTGATAATAAGACTTGGTGTAAAGGACTGGACGTGTTCAAAAACGATCCATTTTTCGCTGACTCTGAAAAATGGCCATGGATATCCCTCGGAGTGGGCCGATCGATGTCACCCACGCCCGTGAAGCCGAGGATCAGTCCCCCAAGAGACTCAGAGATCGCATACGATGCTGACGGTAAGGGCAACAGACCCGATACTACCCTTGTGAACGTCGCTCAAGGCCCTTCCGAAATACGGCTCCTTTAAAACAAAGCCCGTGTTCAGTATGGTACACTGAGCTTCCTTATTGTGATTAATAATTCTTCAAAAAATCCTTCAAATCTGTGAAATAATTACCCAATATTATGATTTTTCCAAAGTATTAAACTTCTTCTTAATAGTGTAGAATAAAAACTCTCTGTGTTCACATAGATTCTCTTCTATAAAATTCCCATCTACATTTGATCCTATGAGTGTATGTGTTTCGTCCTGAACAGCTAGCATGATTGTCCGCATGCATGCTATTTACTTATTTAAATTTATCTAAGGTATTTAAACTTTGTATTAAAGAGTTACTTGAAAATGAATTCTATGTACAACATCATTAACTGATCAGCTTATTCTTTACTTGCTTATGTGTGTTACGTCTGTACTGAACAAGCTATTGAGTCGGTGTTGGAGTCTGTTGTTCCTGGCATTAATGAGTTTACGTGTAGGTGCTCCGATTTACACCGCTGGTGGAATGAGACGCAGGCCGTGGGCTGACATTTTCAACCCCAGCCCGTCCCTGCCCATCTCCGCCATCACGAGGGACCCCTTCTGGTATGACTGGCCCGAGCTGAAGCCGCTCTCCAGGTGGGATCGCAGCCCCTCCTACATTCGTGACTCCTACCTGTCACCTGTCAAACGCACCTACCTCTGGGACAAGCACCCTGTTAGGCCATTAGGTTAGTTCCTCGTTCCTGTAAATAATAAATCATTCCATAACAAATGCTAATCAAGTTTTAGTGCTGTAAAAATTGGCCTCGAATAGTTTGATGTGATTTTAAATCTAACGTTTTGGACGATTTTGAAATCAAAAAAGATTTTTTTTATATATTAGATGTTTTAATTTGAAGTGAAAATCAGGAAGAATTTGAGAAGATCGACACAGCACAATATACAGAAAATAATATGTTGACTTATATGATTATCTCTGAAAATGACAGATTTGATGGCGGATGATGCTTTGACCATCGCTGACTTGAGCATGGCTATGCCGTTCATGCGTACTCTCTAACAGCTAAAGAGGTATCACCTACCTGAGTGAATGTTCTCAATCCTGATACTCTGTATAGAGAGTGGATATCCAATTTGAATGAACTATTAAATAAGTATCGTAAGTTAAAGAAACATGGAGTCATTGTATTATTCATAACATTAACACGCAGAAAGAAGCATCTCATAATCATTGACATCAATGTAAATAAAAACCATAAAATTGACTTCTACCATCTAACTTTTCACATCACTGCTCAAATGCAGTTCGATAATACTACTCAAAATTTTGTACCTATTCTAAAAATAAACAACATAAAACAAATTACTTTATTACATGCCGCCTTCCACTATATTTTAATTTTAATGGAACCTAACGAGTACATGATAGCTATGCCGTAGATCTGGGAGAAAATACACTCAAATTCTGCAGGGCTAAGAATGTACTTTTGGAGTCCTTAGATCCTTTTTATGATCATTATGTACTATCATTTCATTCCGGATCGTGTTCATACATCGTCCTGTTATGTGTTTATTCATTTCGTCCTCCCTAATGTTCCCACCTATTCCGAAATACCTAAAACTAAGGTGCAGTCCGGTGTGGTAGATCGGACTTTATATTACTCTTCTTTTTAAAATCAATGATGTATAAAATTACAAATTGTTTGTATGGTTCATAAATGAATATTTTGTCGAGTAAGTAATGAAAATTATCATCAAATCAAATCATTCTGTGGGACGAAATGACTGGTTTGAAAGTATATTTATCTAATTAGCTTTTTCTTATTTTTGTTAAAGTTTTTAATTGGTCAAGTATCAATAATAGTCCAATTAAAATGGGTTTTATGTTTTTTATTTGACTTTTCGAAAAGCTAAGACTTAACCTTTTTTTTCCAGCCGCAGCCTATTAAGCGTATTTTAAGAAGCCACCCAACAGCACCATCTTACTCAATCTTTACTGAAAGTTTGTTAAATAGACTATGTTAAAAAAACATAAATTACGTTAATTATGTCTAATCATAAATAAAATGTATTTATGTCAAAATTAAAGATCTCAAAGACTGTTACCCCTATAACATAGTCACTGCCGGGCAGATTAAATTAAAAACTATTGTTTTTATTATATTTAAATATTTTTATGTACTTTAAAATAAAATCTTTAAAAAAACAATAAAAATTCTAAAAACCCTCCGATTCGCGTTTATGTCTTTCCCTCTACAGAAATGACTGTTTGTATGAGCTATGTCAAACCTTCTGGATTTCCACCGAATTTGAATCTATCAGATATATGATTTATTTTATTACATGTATTAAATATGTAATCAATTCAGAATTATCGTAAATAAGTCTTAGTGTAAAACAACTAGACTACTAAAGTATTGTAGTAAGTTAAACTGTTTATGTTTAAACTTAGAATAATATTATTATTAGTCTAAGTGTTTAAAGTAATCCAATAAGATCAGGATGTAAACTAAATAAGACTTATTTATTGAGTACCGTAAGTATAAATACGTGGTCGATATGGACCCTATAAAGAAGTTCAATTTCACTCAGTAGGGAATGGAGAGGGCCATGCTCGGAGCTTTCCTATGGGATCGAATCAGAAATGAGGAGAGGAAGCAAAGTCGTGGAACCATAAGGGGCGTAAATGTTGAGTTTCAATGCCCATTCCACTCGGAGAACGGATGGCCTCTTGGGATTGCGATGGCATGGGATTCAGTTCTCGATCCCCCCAGAAGGTGGATCTGGTCGAGGTCGCCGGGTGATATTGAGAATCTTGAGGCAAGCTTATGTCCAGCAGGAAGCGTCTCCCAGCCGATATGAAGTATAAATTACTTACTTCTAGTAAAAGCTAATTAAATAATATACATGGTTGTTTTTTAGTCACCAGCCAAATTTGTTTTACACAATAAGTATCATTTATAGAAACGATTTTGCAAAAGAATGGTATGAATTATTTTTTTAAAGGAAATTAATATATTCGCTACCATATTAAGCAAAGCGTGGTCACTCTAAATTATGAATGAGTACCATTAAAATAAAGACGACTACACACTACTATAAAACATCTTCTAGTACTACGTCGTAGTATAATCAATGAAATGCCACGTCGTAGTAGCTATGTTCATCAACAGCAACTATTAGTAAAAAAGTTTGTGGTGTAATATCTTTATTTTTTTGTTCTGAGCGATACTAAAATAAATATGCAGCTACGTTTATATCGTATCGAAGAGAATAATATTTAAATTTGGCTGGTAACTAAAAAACAACCCTGTATACTTAGATAATAGATGATATGGAAGGGTTTTTTATGAAAGAATGCTCAGCAAACGAGCACCGGACCCATCTGATAGTAAGTGGCATCCTACCCGAGGCTTAATCTGGAAAAATCTAGTGTTCTCTTCATTATAAGAAATTTTTCATGTAAATGAAATACACTGCATAAATCTAATATGTACGGTAGGTATAGATAAACATAGTATAAAACAGTTCCTATTGTGAAAAAGGCACTTGTGACCATGTATATGTTGAGAAAAATTCATAAAGTTGTGAAAAAAGAGCTTGAAGTGCGATGACGTTTGTTGACTTTATGTGAAGGTTGGTTACCAGCCAGGCAGACCCTGATGGGGTTCTAACTCCTGGCGGGGGTCGCTCGTTAGTCGTCGTAAGGTTTAGTCGCCTTTTACGACAGCAGACAAACAAAAATATATATATCAAATACTAATTGCTCGATTTCGATAAATCTTTTTTATGAAATATTGAATAGTAGAAATTCAAATTGTCCGCAAATCATAAATAGTTGACTTTATAAAAGGAAATTTAAACATTAAAATATTTTTTAACTTCTACTTTACTACTTGTAGTAAAATAATACTAGCTAGAACACGTAGCTCAAATCTTGACCGCTTATAAGCTATTTAAAAAAAATATTATTCTCCTTATCATTCCAATACGGACTCCTGTAATAATTTGAAAAATTGATATTTTTGACTAATTTTTAGTTAGACTGATCGGTCAGACAGAATAAGAAGGATAGTTGAATATTATTGAAAGTTATACAGGTTTAATTTAAATCAGCGCATCACCTATTGCAGACAACTTCTCCATATCAATCCCAACAACTACAACTTTTTACAAATCTTGATAGATGACACAAAATAAAAGAAAAATAAACAAATTTTTGCTATTTCTGTTGTATTTATTACTCTGTATTTTGTAAGTCACCCCGCATCCCCGCGCCCACATCCCCGCGCCCGCATCCCATGGCGTGACGCAAGGTGCGTGGCAGCAGTATAAATAGAGTAACTCCAGTTTAGAGACAATAAATATGTTTTGTATGGGAAAACTTAAATTTTGCAAATTATTAAGTTTAAAAAGTCGTAGAACATTTTTTTTATATACAGGGTGATTGGTAATTAGTGGCGGAGCCGATAAAGAGTGATAATATAGGTTATTTGCAGTCGACATTATAATAAGACCTACTGTCCTAAAGTTAATCCTTTCCAAGATATACTTGAAGTAGAACTAACTTAACAAGTGAAGTTTGATCAAAATTATGCGACAGCTTCATTGGATGCGATTTAAGTTAACATATTGTAGTATGCGGTGCCACGCATCAGCCTTGCACGGTTATTTAGACAGGTAGGAAACACTTTTTTTATTCGGATAACTATCTCCACTCTCTCAATCAGCAGATCGGCCACACTTCGTAGTTACTAGACTCTTTTGTTTAAAGTCATGAAAATAAAAAGAACTAACAGATAAATATTAACTTTTGCAGGGCTAAGAAGAACAATAATTAAACTTTGTTTAGATATCTTTAAGGGCGAGTTTATATTAATCGCATCGAATGAATCTGACGCATAATTGTAATCGAACTTCACTTGTTAAGTTCGTTTCATCTTCAATTATGCTTCCTGCCTCATTCTTAGCGATTTAAGTTAACATATTGTAGGATGTTTAAAGACGATGTCAAAAGTTAATATTTTCTTGCAAGTTGGTATGGGATAAACAAAATTCAATTTAATTCGTATTACACACTGTTATTCAAACAACCTATAATTTTACATTAATCTAAGATCATCATTATTAAATTGAATTTGACAAAATAGATCTAGCAAACATATCGTGTCCCTGGTTTCTAGTAATTATATTGTTATATTTGGCGAATGTAAGTGATGAATTCGACCAATCAGCAGTTTTATGAATTAAATCTACACTCAGACCTAGTCTGCTAGCCGCCGAGGTGCTAGCGTGTCGGGTACTATTAGCCGTACATAAAGTAGTGTCAATTCCACTATGAGTTACACAATCTTTTATCCAATGTCCCATTCTTTAACTTGATTATGTTTTGTAAGGTTTACTATACTAATAAACAGAAATTTTACATCAGGTTTACGTAAATCTTTAGTAAATATTCTACAATAAATTTTGCGGGACAAATTCTAGAATTTTGATTATAAAAAGGTAAAATTAAAACTGGTTTTGAAAAACAAGATTTGGGATGTGCAAGCGGGATGTCGAAAAGGGATGGGATGTACGGATCGAGTCTTTTCCTTAAGATCAGTGACCGAGAAGGTTCTGGCCAAACACCGAAAGGTTTTCTACTGCTTCGTCGACTTGGAAAAGGCTTATGACAGTGTGATGAGAAATGAGCTGTGGTCAACTCTATCCGTGGGGTGGACAGTGACTTGATACGGGCTTTCAAATCCTTATATAAGGACTCGAGTACCTGTGTCAGGTTGAATGATGACAACACGGGTTGGTTTAGCATCGAACGCAGTGTTAGACAGGGCTGTGTAGCGTCTCCATGGCTGTTCAACCTAATAAGGAAAGGTTTGAGAGTGAATGTTGGAAAGACGAAAGTCATGGTTACGGAGAGGAATGAAGATTTGACGGAATGCAATATAATGATGGGAGACAAAAAAGTGGAACAAGTGAAAGAGTTTGTATACTTGGGGTCCTGGTTTACAAGAGATGGGAAGTATGAAGGTGATATTGAAAAAAGAGTAAAAAGCAGGAAATTGTGTTAATGGCGCCTTGTACTCGGTTATGGCAAGCAAAATTATACCGAATAAGGCTCGTCTGGCCATACTTGAAGGAGTTTTGGCGCCAAAACTTATATATGGTAGTGAATCTTTGGTGTGGCAGAACAGACATGAAAGCAGGATTAATGCTGTGGAGATGGGATCGTTGAGAAGCATGTGTGGAGTGAAATTGTGTGATAGGGTGCGCAAAAGTGAAATAAGAAAGAGAGGCGGATGAAAAGAAGACGTAGTGATTAAAATTGAAAAGGGTATGCTACGGTGGTTTGGGCATTTGGAAAGGATGAGTGAATGTAGATTTACGAAAGAGTACAACTCTTGCATGGATGGTGTTGTTAGAAGAGGCCGGCCTAGGCGAACGTATGCCGATCAAATTGGTGACATTTTAAAAAAAGAGCCTAGTCAAAAGTACCCGTAACCGGCGATCATGTATGAAAAGATTGATGAACGTGGAAGAAGCAAAAGAGGTAGATAGCAGCAATGGGTGTTCCCTTATCTCTGCCTACCCCAAGGGGAGACAGGCGTGAGGTTATGTATGTATATATGTAATTAAAACTGGTTGGTTGGAGTCAGGTTCAAAGTTTTAATCAAGTCTGGTATTTTTGAAACTACCTCAAATTCTCTCATTTTTATATTTTCGATTCTAATAAGGGAAAATGTCTGCATCCTATGTGCAGTGACAAGAGCCAATAAAGTAAGGGTCTATTTTGAAAGTATTTCGAAACTGAGGTTCTCATCTGGCCATTGTTTTGATAAAAAGTTGAGCTCCAAATTAGGATCCCATGTCAAAGAGTATTTTGGATTTGTTGGTCACACTTTGAAAACACCTTTCAAAAGATTCACGATTAAAAAAAGACAAAGCAGACTTGTAAGAGTTGATAGTGCCATATTAAGCTCCAGATTCAAAACAAAGAGTAAAAAATATATTACTAAATTTACCGTTAATGAACTATAATCATAATTATTTGTGTTACAAAACCTTACCCATGCTTTGATGGCACAGTCGTATTGTTTATATGTTTTCTCAGACAGACAAGAAAGCATGATGTCAACTGAACTAGGTGAAAATGATCTTCTCAATAACAGGTTCCTGACAAATTTGTGGCAACTAGTTGGAGACTGCGGTATAAGTTGTGCGATTCTCTTAAAGGAGAAATTAAGAGTTCACTACTAGGCTTGAATACAACAATCTCAGATATAATTAGTTTATTAAATAAAGGATACCAAGGCTGGGTTGGCCAATACGGCACCACAACAATTCCTTGTGCTTTGTCATGAATAATCTTTTGAAGTAATTTAAGGATTAATGAAAATGGAGGGAAAGCATAAAAATTTAATTTTTGCCACGAAATTGTGACGAATTTACGTTACTTGGAAACGGGATCCGGTTTCCAAGTAACGTAAATACTGTACTTAGCATTCCTGCGACTAACCAACAAATCAATGTCTGGATATCCTAGTTTTAATTGTATATTTTTAAAAGCATTATCACATAATTC
Source organism: Stenoptilia bipunctidactyla (assembly GCA_944452665.1). Classification (NCBI taxonomy): domain Eukaryota; kingdom Metazoa; phylum Arthropoda; class Insecta; order Lepidoptera; family Pterophoridae; genus Stenoptilia; species Stenoptilia bipunctidactyla. The sequence continues at coordinate 12,416,299 of OX101735.1, forward strand.
CCATTCTGTGTCTATAAAACTTTTTCTCGATAAACTATCTGCATCTTTATTTTCTTTAGTTAATATACGAGGCAAAAATTATTATTTTATGTTCTTCACACCATTTCCAAACTTTCCTAGTAATATTATTTGAATGTTGGTACACTTTGGTACCATTCGGATAGCACAGGAACAGGAAATAGCAGTCACATTATCAATCGTCTATAAAATTTAGCAATTATATAAATCTTTAGCAAAAACTTTTAGAGAGAGAAAAACTGCCCTAATTTCCAATTCATTAATGTGTAAAGTTCATTGTCCTTTCAATATCCAAACGCACCGTTTCCGTTACAGAATGCACCCCAGCCGGTGGTCGAAACATTGGAAAATATTTCCAATTTATAGTTATTTAAGCGAAATTTTGAAACATCATGGTCAATGTTCACCAACGTAAGTCCTCTTTTACAGACTCGCCAATAATAATTCGTTGAGCATAAAATGATCCAAGCAGCTTTGCTGCCTTGTAGGTAAGTTGTGTCCAGCTGAAATACCGTAGCTCGCAAGCATTTCTAAGTAATTCATTATATTTTTATATGCATCTGGTCGTTCCTATTTTGAGGCCTAATGTTTATATTAATATCATCAGCTATTATGATACTACTTTGTGAAGGAAGTGACTCCAGATGAGAGTTTAATGAATTTACAAAGTTTTCAGCATTAAGATACGATGGAGACCGATAAATACATAGCACAGTGATATTTAGAACTTCTATTTGTAGGCAAGATGCCCGAAGTAATATTATTTCATGTCTTTATGTTTGAGGGATTTTTTAATAATTATGTACTACCACTCCATCATTTTGATTCAATTGAGCAGTGGTATAATATGAAACCTTTTTAATCATTTAACCTACATTCAGTAAAATCAATGATATCAGTTTCAAATGATAGAGTTGATAGAGTCAGTATAAAATCGTGAATTTTTTATATATACTAACTATGTTTTGGGATATCAAAGTTAAATCATTTTTATTTATACATATGTGCCCCTTGAGATCGGTTCCTTCACATTCAACAGCATCTGCTATTTTAATTTCGTCTAATTCTTGCATAGTGTAAAGTGTATTTTTTATATATTATATTTCAGAGAATAAAAGTTCAGGCAAGGGTTTATTACATAATTATTGATTCAAAAAAGACATGCCAACAACATATATACAATCAATCACAATCATAGGTCTAAAATGTCTTAATTCTAATATATATGTCAATTCTAGGCACATACAGCATTCTCAGTATATTTTTCGCATACCCTACCTAACGAGACGAGATATTTAACAGCTAAAAATTAAAATAACATCGAAATAAATAATACATAATTAAAACATACAACATTAAAATATAAATGAAAATACAAAATGTCAAAAACGAAAACAAAAAGAAAAGAAGAAGCGAGAACCAAAACCAACGAACATCCGCGAAGCACCAGTGTATAGTCAGTGACCATACACAATAGCTCGAAGTTCAGTGGACTGTAGAAGTTGTTGAGATGATGTTGAGATGAATACGCCTGAGATTATTTATAAGGTTTATTGGAAAGTTACAATGTAGTTTTAATGATTTTCAAGTTGTTAAACGTGTGGTTAGAACGGCGTATATTGCACGACAAAATATTTTAAATTATATTGAACACTGCGCTGCGTAATGTAGGTTACCGCGGTCAGCAAAATTAATAAGACCGAAAAGTCAATGTACGAGATCGTACATATTCCCGAGCCCAAAAAAAGGAATAAACGCAACAAAATGAAAATCATTATTCCAAAGTTAAAATAAAAGTAAGATTAGTTACAATAAAAAATATGTATCCATTGTGAAATTAATATTCTGTTTAAAGTAAAAGTTAAAACTATTCATTTAAAGTGAAACTTAAAAAAAGTGTACAAGTAATAAAAGTATTAAGAAATAGTAAATGTTTGTAAAATATTTATAAAAAAAATAATTGGTAAAAATGTAAATGAAAATTAATTATTTAATCGAAATTAAATCGAACTCCATTCGAAACTGCCGTGCGCGACGTTTCCACCGTCGCCGCTGCCGCCACCGCCGACGCTGCCGGCGCCGGTACCCAGGACCTTTCCTTGGCCCCACGTTTCACCGCCGAATAACTGCTAGTTCCAGGTTTTGATGTAAAGGTTTGAAGTTCTATGTCTTCATACTGTCTTGAAGGCTCAGATCGGTTTACTTGGATTGCCTTTCTGTTACATCCACGTTTTTTGATAATCCAGATAAGGATTGCAATAACAACTAAAGCCAAAAGTAGATAGCATATGGCAAACTGGTGAAGATCATTAGAAGTTATTGAAGTTGGAATTATTTCCATGTTTTTTAGGGTTTCCAGTTGTACCTTAACCCTTTCAATTTCGTCATCATTCTTTATATCTAATTGAAGAGGTTTGTGTGAGCTTATTATCGAATTTATTGACGATTCGAATGAAGGGACGCTGATATCAAAATCTATGCTTGCTCTGCTGTTATAGTTGTTGTGAGAATGTATTGTGTACGATTTTGTTTGAATTAAACATCCTTGTTGCAGTGACACAATAGATGACGTATCGATGACGTAAGTCGTGACGTCGTCGTCGCAGATAGTGCGTAATGAACATGAGTCACAGCACACGGCTATCCATGTATTCGTTTTGTGTAATTCTATCCAGCGTTCTTCACAGGTTGCTTTCTTCATATTACAGGGTAAGGTATTATGCTGACTTAATAATTTAGTTTCACAGGGTGCGTTTAGGTTCTCAATATGCTGTACCGGTAAGTTTAGGTAACAAATTATAAAAGTCGCCGTATGTTCAATGCATTGTTTTAACTCATCTTGAGATATAGCGACGTAAGTATTTTTTTTGAAGTTGAATGCCATGTAATCTGATAGGGTTTGAACAGCTGTGGTTTTGTTTTCATTTATTATCAATGGTAATGGTATTATTTTAAATAATGAATAATCTTCGTTACTTGTTAATGGAATGTGCACTTCAAGCAAAAAATATTCCTTTGTTATTCTGGCTTTTGCGTAAAGTAGTTTATAAATAGTTTTGATATTGAGGTGTAAATCTTGAACCGGAAGAGATAATGTCTTGGGTAATCTTCCAGAGATTAAAGTAAGTTGATTTATTAAATTCACCGGCGTGATGAGATGTACGTCTATGTGTCCTTGATATATATCAGTTAGAGCGTTAAATAAAGTTTCTTGAGTTGATTTTAAGTTGTTGAGTAGCAGGTATGCACTTAGAGAAGTTGAACTGAAATAACTTGCTGTTTGAACAGTTTCAATTGCTGACACAACATTTGACATTTCTGAGTTTATTTGATTGATAAAATGATTCATAAGGGTAAATTGACGTATGACGTTTCGCTCATTTTTCTCTAGGATTTGATTTTCCAATTGCACTATGGAAGTTTGATTTTTAATCAGTTCCAGGAGATAATTTTCGTTACTTTGTAGCGTATGTATATCTTCCTTATACTTGTTGGCAAACCGTTGATCTAGGACACCAAAAAGACTGTTTGCTACATATCCGACCCCGTCTATCAAGCCTCGTTTGTTCCTGCTAGATAAGTGCTTGTTTGGGGTGAGAAGTAAATCGTTGTTATGATTTAAGAGTTCTAGCTCGTGAAAAAGTTGTTGCATAGTGACGTCACAGTATCTTGGATCCAGTTTCTTGCATAATCTGTCTACATTTTTTAAATAAAGTTCAATTTTATTCATTCCGTCCCAGTAGGTCGATAAGTTTAAATACATTAGAAGTTTCCATTCGTCGTGTACTAGTTGTATCTGACCCATATTATCATAGTAAATAGGGCGAGATTTTCCAAGGTTAGTAATGGATGCTGATTTTGTTGTGCCTTGTGCACAGGTTTCTTGCACACCGCCAAAGAAAATCATTAGGGTCAGAAATGTTGCAGCTACGGTGAGTAAAGTTTTCTTTTCGATGTTTTTATTCAACGTCTTCGTTTTATGTCGTATTTGATTGTCGTCACCATCATTAATGGGTAATAGTGATAATTTTGTAATCGGACGCTTCATGATTCCAGATTGAGTTTTCAGCGTGGTTACCCTAACTTTACCGTCGCTCCCGGGATGTACGTCCAAAACTCGACCCATGGCCCACTTGCCTGGTGGTAGGTTATTGTCCTTTATTAAAACGACATCGTCCCTTTCTAGGTTAGGGGTTGGTTTTTGCCATTTGCTTCTTACTTGAAGCTGCTGGAGATATTCACTGGACCAGCTTTTCCAAAATTGTTGGTTCATGTGTTCTGTTAGTCGCCATCGGTCTCGTAAAGTTAGTTTTCGATCTTCTTGGCTGGACAGTGGTAAAGTTATTGTGGCAGTGCCTGTGATAAAGTGACTAGGAGTCAAATAGTTATAGAACTCATCTGGATCTTCAGTTAGCGAACAAAGTGGTCGTGAGTTCATGCAGGCTTCAATCTTACTTAGCAACGTAGAAAATTCTTCATAAGTAAGTTTTTGATCTCCGAGAACTCTGCGAAGATGGTGCTTCATAGATCGGACCGCAGCTTCCCATAGCCCTCCGGCAGTTGGCCAGGCAGGGGCGTTGAAGTGCCACTCTACTTGCAGTTTGTGAATTTCGTCGAAAAACTCTGTAGGTAGTTGTATTTTGAATAGTTCGTATTCTTTTTTCAGGATTTTAGAAGCTCCGATAAAATTGGTTCCGCAGTCAGAATAAACGTGTTTAGGTACTCCACGTCTTGCACACATCCTCTGGAAGGCAGCAAGGAAGGTCTCTGAACTTAAGTCCGATACAAGTTCAATGTGCACGGCTTTAGTGGTCATGCACACAAAAATGGAAATGTATCCTTTAGACGTCTTCACACCTCGGCCTTTATTTAATTTTACGTCAACGTGACCAGTGAAGTCCACTCCCGTGTGAGTAAAGGGGCGGCACGGAGTAACCCGTTGAGGTGGTAAGTCAGCCATTAATTGATAAGTTTCTCGAGTTTGATAACGATGGCAACGCACGCAGCGACGTAGTTGAGTTTTCACAGCTCGGTTACCACCCACAATCCAATACTGTTGTCGGATGTAGGCAAGTGTGAGACGGGCCCCACCGTGCATGGTTGTTTTGTGGGCTTGTTCAATCACCAACTTGGTAAATCTTCCTTTGCTTGACAGGATTATGGGATTTTTCATGTTTGATGGTAGGTTAGTTTGGTTGAGACGTCCGCCGACACGCATAATGCCTTCTTCGTCTAAGTACGGATGCAGTTTGTATAAAATACTCTTATTTGTTAAGTATTTATTTTGACATAGAAAAGATATTTCATTTTCAAAATCGCTACTCTGCGCAGATTTAATTATAACTTTAGTTGCAGACTTGAGTTCATACACCGTCAAATAATGCGGACGCGTGTTGTAATCATTCGACGTCGTGTTTGCATTATTTTTGTTTTGCACAATAGAAATAAAGCGCATTATCCAAGCTAAAATTCGAATAACTCGTGTCAACGAACTGTATTTATGTAGTAGGTCATGTAATAAGTTGTTTTCATTGTTTTTCGTAATTATAGGCATATCTTGTTTTTGATCAATTTTTGTTGTGAAAAAACAATTCTTAATAATCTGTTGATCTCGATTAAAGGTTTTTAAAATCGGGGGGCCCTCCCACCATAGTTTATGGTTAATAAGTTGGCTTGGGTAGAGGCCTCGGGTAGCGCAATCCGCAGGATTCAGCTTGGTTTCAATGTAGGCCCACTGCGAGGCTGGTATAGATGTTTTTATTTTTGTTACTCTGTTATCTACGTATCTTTCCCACTTAGTGCTCTCTCCTTGTAGCCATGCTAAGACGACCTTGGAGTCGGACCATGCCCATACTGTTATCCTGTGATCCTTTAAACTTTCTCTAACTTTGAGTATAAGTTGAGCGAGTAATAGAGCGCCGCATAGTTCTAGTCTTGGTAAAGTTATCTTTTGTGAAATTGGTGCCACTCTCGTTTTTGAAGTTAGTAGAGTTATAACTTGCTCTCCGGCTTCGTTTGTCGCGCGTAAGTATATAACGCAAGAGTAGGCTTTTTCGCTTGCGTCGCAAAATCCAAACAGTTCGAAGTTATTGTTTGTGCTTCCGATCCATCTGTTTATTTTTATATTTTTCAATGTAGGTAATTCTGTTTTTAATTTAATCCAGCTATTTTTAATTTCATCCGGTAAGCTTTCATCCCACAGTAGTTTTTCATTCCATATTTTTTGAAATAAAAGTTTAGACGTTATGGTTACTGGTGAGAACCATCCCAGGGGATCATAGAGTTGTGAGATTTCAGATAGTAAAGTTCTTTTAGTTGACGGTGTTTTTGTATTTTTCAGATTCCAGTTAAAAGTAAATGTATCGGAGTTTGGATTCCAACCAAGGCCGAGTGTTTTCATAGTCTCGTCACTTTTGAAGTCATGTATAGATTTAGAAATCTGATCTTTATTTAATTGTTGTAACAGCTCGGGACAGTTACTCGCCCATTTACGTAGGTTCATACCGCCACCCTTGAGTAATTTGATCAGGGAAGATTGTAATTGCTTTGCGCTTTCGATATTATTATGACCACTTATCAGGTCATCAACAAAAAATGAAGATTGTAGTATTTTTGCAGCTTCCGGATACTTATGCTCGTCTTCTATTGCTAGCTGTTTTAAAGTTCGCAGAGCTAGCCACGGGGCACATTTTGTACCATATGTTACAGTGCATAATTTATATTCTTGTAATGGCTCAAATTCGCTATTTCTCCAAATTATTTTTTGTAGATTTTGTTGTTTTTTATCAAGCCATAAATTACGGTACATTTTTTCGATATCTGCAGTAAATGCATATTTATATGTTCGCCACTTTAAGATAAGAGATAGTATATCTTTCTGTAAGTTAGGGCCTTTGTACATTAATGAGTTAAGGCTATATCCGGATGTAGTTTTTTGTGAGCCATTGAATACTACTCTTAGTTTGGTTGTAGAAGAGTCTTCCCGCAGGACTCCATGGTGAGGTAAGTAGCAAGAAGTTTCATGACTTAGTCCGGAGGATGAGTTCGTAGGCACCAGTTTCATATGTTGTAGTTCGCTGTACTCATTAATAAAATCTTTATACATAGTTGATAGCTTTTCATTTTTTTGTAAGCGTTTTTCTAGTTGTAGAAATTGTGAAATGGCAATGGTTCGTGATTTTCCAAGCTTTTTTTCGTAATTTTCGAACATAGGCATCGTGACAGTAAACCTTCCGTCTAGGGCTCTTTTTGTAGTTTGTTGATAGAGAGCCTCACATCGATCATTGTGGCTGACGTCATCTGGACCCTGGGCTATGTCCTCGCTTTCCCAATATTTTGAAAATTCAGCTATGTCCACGAGTGTTATGTGACAGTTGAAAGTTTGTAGTTTTCCACACAGTATCCACCCTAACTTTGTCTGCTGGGCAATCGGGGTGTGGTTGGCGCCTTTGAGAACACCCTCTAGAATGATATTTGCGTATACATCGGCACCTAGCAATAGGTCAATCGGACTTGACACATTGTAATCAGGATCAGCTAGTATTAAATTCTCAATGTGACTCCAGTTTGCTTTTTTGAAAGTTTGGTTTGGTAAGTTGTTAGTTATTTGATTCATTATCAATGAGTCTATAGGGAATGTGTATTCCGAGTAAATTGATTTGCAAGTTAGATTCATGTGACCTTTGCAATCTTTAGAGGCAGATCCAATTCCAGATATAGATGCATTTAGTTTAGTGCGAGGTTGTCGCAATAGTTGTGCTGCGTTTTCAGTTATTAAATTAGCCTGCGAACCCTGGTCCAGGAGTGCTCGTAGCGTGATGAATGTTCCATCTGCGGCTTGGACTTCGACCTTCACAGTAGTCAATAGCACCTCTATATCGTTAGAGGAAAGATGATGTGAGTTCTGATGCATTGAAGTTGAAGGTTGAGGTTGTTTGACCGAGTTATTTTCATTTTTGATAATCATCTCGTTAAAATGAAGTAATGTATGATGTTTTAAATTGCATTGTTTGCAAGTCTTTTGTGAAGTGCAAACGGCGTTGCCGTGACTGTATAGGCAATTTTTGCATACTTTCAAATTTCGTACAATATTATTTCTTTGTGCTATATCTTTCGCAATAAATTTGTCACATTGCATTAACACATGATTTTTTTCACAAAATGGGCATTTATTCAATGTTGCGTGAAATATTTTCGAATAATCTCTATTCCGTTCAGATACAGTTGTTTTTTCCTTGTTGCTGGCAAAATTATGTGATTTTAAAGGAAAGCTTTTGTTGAAAGCTTTTTGATGGTTCATGTTGAAGTTTGAGGTATATGATTTTGGAACCGATGCTGGAGCTTCAGTTTGACATTTTTTCATAGTTTCCATGGCGATGAATTTGTTTTCTAAGAAGGCTAGAAACTCGGTTAGATTAGGTAGGTCTCTATTATTTTTCATTTCCTTTGTATACTCATTAAACGACAGGGAATCGAGTTTTTGCGACATGTAGTAAACGACGATGGGTCCCCAGCTTGAGGTATCGACGCCCATGTTTTTTAGACCATTAATACTTTCTGTTATCACATCGTGCATCTTTTTCAAGTTGTAGCTGTTAGGGTATCGAATTGATGGTAGTTGATGCATTGCATTCATAAAAGAAGTAAACTGTAGTTGACGGTTGTCATATCGATGAGTTAGTATCTCCCAGCATGAATCATAGTTCTCTGTACTAATACTGAGGTATTGTACAAGACGTTCCGCTTCACCCTTTAACTTTGTTTTTAAATGCTGCATTTTTTGACATTTTGAGATGGTAGGGTTTCTATGGATAGTTTCAATGAAAATATCTTTGAAAGACAACCATTGCATGTAGTTGCCAGAAAAGTCGGGTATTTCAATTTGTGGAGCTGACCGTTGATAGTGGATGTTAGACCATATGTGACTATTTAATTGTTTTCTGATTTCATCGTATTTCTGTTCTATGTGTTCAAAGTTTTGTATATATTCTTCTTTAAAGTTGGAGCCTTTGAGTGCAGTCTCCAGCTGCCAGTGCAGTTTATCAATATTTTCCCATTTTGATTTTATAATCATTAAGTTATCTTCATATTCCCATTTTTCAGTCAAAAATTCGATGTTAATTTTTGACATCGCTCTATCCAAAGCCTTAAAGTTGCTTTCTTGGCAGTTTAATAGTTCTTTTATTTTATCATCGGTTTCTTCTAGCAGCATTCCCGTTAAGTCAAACTGTAGTTTTTGTTGCCGTTGTTGACGGTAAGAGAGCAACAATTCCATCATATCCTTTTTGGTACTTTCATACATTTGCCTAGTTTTTTCATACACGCCCTCCGTAAAGTAAGGGGTTGTAGATTTTTCAGAAATTGAAGCCAGTAGTAGTTCGTGACGTTCATGGAATTCCACCCATTCATTTTCTAGTTTAGTAAGACGCCTTTCCAGGTAGTCAGAGGTTTTCCTAGCTATGCTATCTTTCTTGTAGTTAGTACACAGAACTTTGATGTTTTCAAAATTTGAGACTTGTTTGTTGAGATGCTCCATGATTAATTTAGTTATTTAGATAAGTTCCGATGTTCACCTTTCACTTGTTTATGTAGTTTAAAAACGTTTTCAATCACACAGAAGTTGATATTGTTCAGTTGCAATAGTTGATCGCAGTTTTCTTAGTTTTTTGTTGAAGTTAGTTGTAGGCAGTTTGCCTTTGAATTGAAGTTAAGTTGAGTAGTATATACCACACGTCGCGTAGAAGCTTGATTTGTTCTTTTCGTCTTAGTTCAAGTTGTAGTTCTTGTAGTTTTGGTCGCTAGGTATTAAGTATATTAATGCACTACTTGTGATATGTGCGCCTTCTCAATTTGACTGGGGAGGTCCGCTTGTGGAAGGCCAGCCAAACCGAATCGCTACCACAAATATTGCTTTTAAATACACTAAATACCTGGTTATTTCTCTCGCTCGAAGGACCAAAATGTATAGTCAGTGACCATACACAATAGCTCGAAGTTCAGTGGACTGTAGAAGTTGTTGAGATGATGTTGAGATGAATACGCCTGAGATTATTTATAAGGTTTATTGGAAAGTTACCATGTAGTTTTAATGATTTTCAAGTTGTTAAACGTGTGGTTAGAACGGCGTATATTGCACGACAAAATATTTTAAATTATATTGAACACTGCGCTGCGTAATGTAGGTTACCGCGGTCAGCAAAATTAATAAGACCGAAAAGTCAATGTACGAGATCGTACAACCAGTATGTATCAATTACCTATAGATTATATACTTATATATTTTTACCAAAAACAAATGAAATTGAAAATTCTGGCATCCAACACCCAGCACTGGGCCAGCTTGGTGGATTATGGCCTATACCTCCTCGGCACTCAGGGGAGAGACTCGTGCCCTGCAGTGGGCTCATTACAAAAGAGTTGTGATGATGATGACGATGATGAATTCTTTACTGTATATCCAGGAATAATCTATAGCTGGGCAAGCTGATATCAAGAGACCTTTAAGTCTCGTAAATTCACGTCATTTGGTATATTTCGAATTTAAAAATGTAAAAGCATATTTTTTATTTTTGATCTCTTTGAGTAGGGTAGTTTCAAAAACATATTTTTGAATCAAAAATGAAGCCAAGAAATTGGCATTCATTGCTTGGGAATAAAGAACTTTTTCCAGTGTTAATGATAAACCCTACTTATTGTAATAATGCAATAGTTTCTTTAACGTTATTTTGACATTCTATATAGGTTCTACCTATGCAAAAAATATAATCAAAAAATATGACCCTGAGAGCGCAAATATTCCATTACACGCTTTAGTATTTTCGTATTTACGAACGGCGCAGTACAGAGACCAAAAGGTAAACAATTAAATTCATACAGTTTATCATTATAATTAAAACGTAAATACTATCTATGAGATTTTTCAATATCAATAAAAAATATGCATCTTTTAACAGAAGACATGTAGCATTCCTTAGTTATTTATTTAGAGGCAGTTCGGTAGTCCTCCATCTTAAAATGTGAACAGTCAATAAAATGGTTTAAAATTTTTCAAATGTAATATAAAACTTTTTTTGACCGTTAGGTTTCGGCACTAAAAAGACACTTGAGAGAAACTCTCCGGAAACATGGGTACATTCAGATATAGCATTAATTTTAAGCAGTTTTTGCAAACCTACTTGAAAATTTAACGACTCTTGTTGTGATGTAGTGTAGGCGACTAGGGCAAAATTTTGTCGCCGAATCGTGTGAAATGGAATAGTATACCCCTGTAACCATGATAATATTACTGTATAAAAAAATAAAATAAACCAACATACTAAAAATGGCGAAACTGCTTAACATAAAACATAAGGCGAAACTATGCTGTAAGCACCTAGGACTTAAGACACAAGAGGACACGGCTGTTCTTCTTTCGGAAAATCTGACTGTAAAAGGGTCACGTTTATACTTCCTTGCTCGCGACCTGGCCAAGTCTAAAGTCTACAAGTTTTGCTGGACTGCGTTCGGTAAAGTATTTGTAAGAATAAAAAGAACATTCACCCGTTATTCCCATCACGAGCGAAGAGAAAGTACGAAATTTTTGAAGCCGCTCTTACATACCTACAGAATAAACATTTATCAGAATTATTATTATGGGATGATCCAATGTTTGTCACTAATAGCTTAATAGATAAAATAAGTGAAAGTCTAAAACTAAGTACAACTATAACTAATATCCCATTCAGCAAAAGACTTATAGAACCGTGGATGACTGCAGGACTGCTGAGATTGCATAAAAACGAGAAATAAATTACAAAAGTGCCTAGATAATGACCCTAATAATGATGTTCTTCGGATAACATATAGACGAGGCAGGAATTATTGCAATAATTTAATAAGAAAATGAAAAGAAAATATGATAGAGATAATATAATCAAATCCTAAAATAACAATAAGTTGCTGTGTAAAAACATTAAAAATATTACATATACCAATAAACAAGTAAAGACTAACACTGAATTATTAAACTTAAAATCATCGCCCACTCACTCGGCAAATTTCATAAATAGTTATTTTGTAAACATAGGGACACAACTCGCAAATAAAATTCAAAATGATAACCCATTAAGCCAAACCTTAAATAGAATTTCGGAGAAACTGCATTCCTTTGCTCTACTGCAGACTGACATAGAAGAAGTTAAAAACACTATAATTAATTTAAAATCAAGCAGCGCTCCACGGTGGGACAATATGCCAAACGACTTCCTGAAATTAGCAGTTGACGACTTATCTTCTATTATTACCCACCTTATTAATCTTTGTTTTAATAAAGGGGTATTCTCCGCAACACTAAAGCATTATTTTATTACACCACTGCACAAGAGTGGGGATAGGTACGATATTCGTAATTATAAGCCTATTTCTGTTTTGCCTGCAATATCTAAAGTTCTAGAAAAGTTACTGAATACTAGGTTATTAAATTACTTAAATAAATTTGACATATTAGCACCTACACAGTTTGGCTTTAGACAAGGAGGATCTACAGAGGATGCTGTTATTGAGTTGAGCTCATTTATTACTAACCAACTTGACCAAGGTAAAAAATGCCTGTCGGTCTTCTAAAAAGGCATTTGAAATGAAATGAAAACTTTTTATTCGTAGTAGGTAATTTTATACACTTTACGAACGTCAAATGCTGGATGAGGGCGGCGCGGGTCCGGACGACATGACGAATCCTGGGGAAGGCCTCCGTCGAGAAGTGTGCGTCTCTCAGCTTATAAAGATAATGATCGCCCATTATCCACCAATGTCTTGGTGATGTCTACTACTACTTCTTCTTCGGCTTTAGAAAACGAAATGAAAGTAGAACCCTAGGTAGACCGAGAGGAAAAAAGCCGGCGGAAAAAAAACTCTTGGCACTCTTTTGTAAAAGTGCTTATTATAGGTACAATTTGGCAGAAATACAGCTCTGCTATGACATGAACAAACAAACAGAAGACAGCTATTCGTGCTTGCCAATATCATGTCGCAGCCAAGCTGCTTACATAGTGATTTATGTTTAATATTTGGAAATAACCTGTGGAGACATCAATCCCACGCTCTTTTGTCATCTAAATAATCTTTGAGTTTATAGTAGCCTTTTTTGCATAATGTTTCTTTGATAGTTCTTTTAAATTTATTAAACGTTAGAGATTGAAGTGACTGTGGTATTTTATTATAAATACGTATTGACATTCCCATAAATGATTTGGTGCTTTTAGTCAGCCTTAATTTGGGAAACGCTAATTTATGGTCGTTCCTTGTCATTACAGAATAATTTTTATCATGCTTATCTTTCATGGTTTTAAATTTACTACTATTCTTATAAATATACATAATGTTTTCATATATATATATTGTGATGCAAAGGTCAAGATACCAATCTCTTTAAACTTTTCTCTTAGAGATTCTCTACTTCCAAGTTTATACATTCCACGAATAGCCCTTTTCTGCAGTGTAAATATCGTGTCAATGTCTGCGGCATTGCCCCAAAGTAGGATGCCGTAGGACATTATACTATGAAAATAACTAAAATAAACCAGCTTCGCCGTATTAACATCAGTCAATGAGCGAATTTTCTTTACCGCGAACGCTGCAGAACTAAGTCTACTCGCTAGCTGTGAGATATGGGCGCCCCATTGCAATTTAGAATCTAAGGTAATTCCAAGAAAAACAGTGTTATCTACTAGATTCAACCTGTTCCCATTAAGCCGCAGATCAGACTCAACTTGTTTTACATTTGGTGCGGAGAATTTTATACATTTAGTTTTTTTATCATTGAAAGCTAGATTATTTACATTAAACCACTGTACTACATTAGAGAGAGCATTGTTTACATCGTCGTAGTTGGTTTTCTGCCTTATCATTTTAAAAATTAATGATGTGTCATCAGCAAACAATACAATATCGTGATTATTGCCTACCATATAGGGTATTTATATAGACTAAAAATAAAAATGGGCCCAGAATTGAACCTTGTGGCACTCCCATTCTCACAACCGACCCAGCTGACCTTTTCCGGTTAACCTCAACCTTCTGGATTCTATCACTCAGGTATGAATTCAAAAGTTTGAGGTCAGTGCCTTTGATGCCGTAGTGGTGGAGTTTCCTGATGAGAGTGTCATGCTGAACACAGTCAAATGCCTTGGATAGGTCACAAAATACACCTAGAGCATCCTGTGACCCCTCCCAGGCACCAGCTATTACTTCAAACAGTTCAACACCAGCATCAGTTGTCGAACGACCCCTTGTGAATAGCTGGTTGAGAATAATTTTTTCATAAATTTTGCTACATGTTGGTAAAATCGAAATTGGTCTAAAATTAGTAGGGTCCGTAGAGCTACCCGATTTAAATAAAGGAATAACCTTACTATGCTTCATTAAATCAGGAAACTCCCCACTTATAATACAGTTGTTAAATATTTCAACAAGGCAAGGAGCTATTACATCTATGATAGAACTTCAGATTTCAACAGATATGCCCCACAAATCAGTTGTCTTTTTAACATCAATTGTCTTAAATGTTTTAAAAATGTCCCCGGTGTCTATGGGTTGGAACTTGAAAGACTCCTTGCACTCACTTACATGATTTTTCAGCAATGATTCAGCCACCACAGGTGAAGAATTTAACAATTTAGTAGTTGAAGCTGGAATGTCAGCAAAACAATTTTCGAATGCTGTCGCAACATTTTCATCTACATTAATGGTTTTGTTGTCAATTAAAAGTTAAAAGTCAGTATTGCGATCCTTAACTTTTCCAGTTTCCTTATTTATTATGTTCCATGTTGTTTTAGTCTTATTAGAACTATTTTTAATCTTATTACTTAGATATATAGATTTGGCTGCGGCACATACTCTTTTGAATAATTTTGAGTAAATTCTAACGTAGTTGCAAAAACTTTCACTTTTGTTATATGATTTCTCATGATAGAGATCATATAGGTGCTTTCTAATTATATGTATACCTGTGGTAGCCCAATCACTGAAGGATTTACAATTGTTTGGAGAGACTTTTTTCGGAATAAATACACTCTCATGTTGTTTATTTATTATACTACTTAAATTACTGTATTGTAAATTTACATTGTTGGAGTGGGCTATATGGGGCATATTTTTAATAATACTACATCTAAATCTCTCCAAACGCTTTTTATTGACCGGAACAACCATTATATTCTTATTAACTTGTTTTTTCTTTGAGTATTTAAAAGTAACCAACTGACCGCTGTGATCAGAACTTAGTTTATTTATAATTGATGAACTTACCGGAATAACATTAGAAAACACATTATCTAGGCAAGTTGCACTGGTCCTTGTTATTCTAGTTGGTTCTAGGAACAGGAACTGTATATCCCTATTCTTGTGCACAAGCTAGAAAAAATCGGAATAAGAGGTACTCCGGTTGCTCTTATTGCAGACATCCTATTGGAGAGAAAACAAAAAGTTAAACTACCTGGGTTCACGCGTGTGGATGCGGGTGTATCATACGGCGTGCCACAGGGCAGCGTATTGGGACCAACCTTATTCTTGCTTTATATCAACGACTTGTGCAGTATGACGTATGGTCATAATGACAAATGCCAAAATTCTATCGTACGCCGATTATACTGCCGTGATTTTTGCCGGTGAATCGTGGGATGATATGAAAACTAGTGCTGAATGTGGTTTAGCTCGTGTTGCTGTGCGGTTGAAGCAAAATGTTCTCACCTTAAATACAGCTATGGCATCTATAACAACTCGCAGCCCCCAAGTAACTTTGGTTTAAATATACACACATGTAACCGGAGTGCAAGTGGCAAGAAACTTAATATCGGGGTGTTATTGTGGATCAGAGACTATCATGGTACCCACACTTATAACACGTCATTAGCAGGACTCGAAAATTGATGAGGATATTTAAAACCTTAAGACACGTTATACCTGATAACATCTATCAGCCGAACGCTTCTAGGTCTCTTTTCAACCGAATATACGTTTCACTTGCGCAATCTATTATAACGTACTGTATCCCAGTATGGGGTGGACGTGCAAAGACACAATTTCTTCACCTAGAAAGAGCTCAACAGTCACTGATTAAGGTCATGTATTATAAAAAACATAGATTTTCCACAGATAGACTTTACAGTATCAGTGGCTTCCTCTCTGTAAGGAAACTATATGTCCTAGCAACTATACTGATAAAACATAAATCTCTTTCATTTGACCCTCGCTTATTGAATATGCGACGAATAAATAAAGTAGCTCAACCTTCTACGATAAAACTGAGTTTTCTCGGAGACAATTCAACTCTCGCTCACAATTTTTATATAACAAAATAAACAGAGTACCTACTACACATATACAGCAAATCCCAACATTAATGTCAAAATCTTTTGATGAACGGGGTGCAGCCTAAAACTTATCATGAAATAGAACTTTTGCTCCAAAAATATCATAATAAATAAATTATAAGTAACTAATGATTCCTATAGGTACACATACAATCACGCGCTTACATACAGACATAACTATATATTTTAATAAATAAATATATATATATATATATATATATATATATATAAACACCTCTTTGCGCACTTAGTTGATCCAGCCACGACCCCGTACATTGCTGACTCCACCTTTTGCACCGAATAACTTGAATCCAGTTGCGTATTTCTCGGGCGAAATGGCAACGTCGCATTCTTTTATGCGATGTTGCCAAATGTATTCGTCGATAGAGCCTATACTCGAAATTTTTTTTTTCAACAATTTCATGCAATTGTGGATCCGTAACGGCAAAATTTTTTGAATGTAAGAAGACTTCTTGGCTCCGAATATATTTCAAATATTAATTACTTGTGCTGATCCATTTATATACTCGTACTTCCATTAGTACTTGCTTTGATCCGAATAGGTATTCGCATTGCTCCATACATTGTTAGATCCGCCTCGGTTGTAACGGTTAAGGCACGTGGGGGTAGCGAAGATAAGGGTACGAAGACTTCTTGGCTCCGAATATATTTCAAATATTAATAACTTGTGTTGATCCATTTATATACTCATACTTCCATTAGTACTTGCTTTGATCCGAATAGGCATTCGCAATGCTCCATACATCGCCTCGGTTGTAACAGTTAAGGCACGGGAGGGGGGGAGCACCGTACCACATCCCGCGCCCTTTAGGCCTCGGTCTCTGCTCTGCTGCGCTATTTTGAATCTCTCATGTTTTACATTTAGTATCTACTTAAGCGATTTTTTCTATGTGAAGTCCCGACACGAGAAGTTATAAGTTTTAAAGTAAAGAACTTATACCAAGCTACGTACCTACGTTAGTTAAGTTACGAAGTTACAATAATAATATATGCTCCCTAAGCAATTATTTGCATGTATTAATTAACAAATCATAATATAATAAAATACAGTGCATCACCTGCCCAATTCAATTAAGTTTGAAGGGCTGTCACTTACATTAACTGTCAATTAAATCTGCTGTTGGCACATTGCTGGTAATTTAAACTTCGATAAAAAATGCATGAAGATGGAAATTAAGTTAAGTTAAACTTACCCTTTTTTGAAAAAGCCTACTTGACTGTTAACACATTGCTATATAATCCTGTACATCTACACGTCGTTCGTTCTATTCTAAAATATTTTTTTTTTTTGGTTGAACTAGGTATCCAGACCAAAGTTGCAGAAAAATTAAGGACCCTACCTGTTTTGTCTAAATTCTGTCAATTTATGGTTTGCAGGTTGTGTATGAGCGTCCGTACTGAGAGTGCCAGGAGAGCAATACTTAGGGGGTGGGAAGAGACCCTTGTCGCGCCCGCTTACGGGGCCTGGACGATCGATGCGATTCGTCCGGTCCTCGTTGACTGAGTGCAGCGAAGGTGGGGACTCTGACCTTCCGCCTTGTGCAGGTATTGACCGGACATGGTTGTTTCGGTCACTACCTGCACAGGATCGCCCGAAGGGAGGTGACGACAGAGTGTCACCTGCACAGGGTCGCCCGAAGGGAGGTGACGACAGAGTGTCACCATTGTGGGGTGGCCGACGACACGGCGGAACACACCTTAGTGGTGTGTCCGGCAGGAGGTCGGCTGCGGCACGAGTTGACGTCTGTCGTCAGAGAGGACCTCTCGCTTCCTAGCGTGGTAAAAGCCATGTTAGGGAGTCGAGAGGCTTGGGCGGCCATGACCTCCTTCTGCGAGGACGTTATGTCGCAGAAGGAGGTGGCGGAGCGGTGCCGGGAGAATGACGCCTCTTCGGCACCGATCTGCCGTAGTGGAGTGGGGACAGAGAAGGAGATACGCTCACCTTCACCCTCCCGATGGCCGGCCGTAGCGGGTGAGGGGACCTGCTGTGGCTATTAGGGCTATGTGTGGGGAAATGGTCTCGTGTGCTGGACCATTTCCTATATGGGGGGCGCTCGGTTAAGGCTAGCGAAATCTGTCGGGGCTCACGGGTAATGCCAATGGCGGTACCGTGAGCTCCACTGTGGCAGATGAGGTACACCTTGAGGTTTTTAGTGGGTAGGTCCAGCCTTCTGCCAGATCATCCCCACATACCCCGCCGTTCTCCCTTGGGCGGTCGGGGACGTGATTGCATGTTTTCCTCAAGTAAAAAAAAAAGCTATCCAGACCAAAGTTGCAAAAAAATTAAGGACCCTACCTGTTTTGTCAAAATTCTGTCAATTTATGGTTTGAAATATATATAAAGCAAAGTTTGGGTTTAGAGTATGAGAAATTTTCGTGTGTGACTAATACCTACATAAAATTGTGAATGTTGCGTGCTAGCTAGGTATATTAAAAGCATGTCCGTATTTATAAGGCTTCAGCGGTGCGAGCACAGATATTTTAAATTTATTGTAAATGGTAGCTACTTGTAGTTACTTGTTACGATTTCACTCATATCATATTTTCCAAATGAAAACTTAAACATAATAGATTTTGGACCCAGACAGGAGACAGACAGACATTGTTACGGCGCAATGTGGTGTATGTTATTTATACAGCCGGGCCTCAGACAGGAGTGGTCCTGAATGTTTCTCCACGGACCACAATGTGCGTTCGAAATGACGATGTTCAAATGTGTCAGCAGTTCACACTACGACGTGCAGTCAAGTGGTCCACCGTCCAGGGTGATTGTTTAGGATTTTTACGTGTGAATGTTCATTCGAATATAAATAAAGAATAAGAGGTTGTATAAAGTTGACGTTACATTCTCAACTCGCGTCAGTGACGGTGAAAGAAATACAAAAATATAATATAAATACACGTATTTTACTGTATACATGCAGTACGTAACGCTAAACACGCAACCGAGGACAACACGCACAGACACAGCCCGCATCGCGAAGCTATGTGCACAATATCCGGCTCGGAACCGCTGATGTCGTTATTTACATATATAGGTATACATTCACGTACATATAAACATAATACCACTCGGATCCGGGGCAGCTAAGCGACAGGGCAGCCAAGACGTAAGGAGCGTCCACCGCTGCCTACGCCAGCAAATACCGCTTGCCGCCGCCGCCTAGCGTCCGGTACCCACCCCTCTTATACTACTACAGCGTGTAGAAAAATACTCCGGTTCGTATTGGGCGTGCATGGTTTTGTCCGTTTGTTATTTTTTTTTAACGCGAGAAGGATGAACGTGCTTGCGGCGTACCGGCACGATTCGGATTTGCACCGGCCGGGCGCGCCCCCGAGCGAAGCGCCTCCTCATTCTCACAGTCCCGAGATGGGATAGTTTGAATAGCACATGAATGATCCTTCCGCAGGTTCCCCTACGGAAACCTTGTTACGACTTTTACTTCCTCTAAATGATCAAGTTGGGTCAACTTCCCAGCAACGCCAACGACCGTGAAGCCACTGCGTGTCGCAGTGGTCAACTTTCCAGCGTCCGAAAACCTCACTAAATCATTCAATCGGTAGTAGTGACGGGCGATGTGTACAAAGGGCAGGGACGTAATCAACGCGAGCTTATGACTCGCGCTTACTAGAAATCCTCGTTTATGGGAGATAATTGCAAACCCCAATCCCCAGCACGAAGGAGTTTCAGTGGGTTGCCCGGGTCTCTAGGCCAGGGAGAACATGTTGATTCCTTCAGTGTAGGGCGAGTGAGGCCAAGGATATCTAAGGGTATCACAGACCTCAATCTCGTGCGGCTCGAGGCCGTCGTCAGTGAGATGCGTGACGGAGCCACGCACACCGAAATAACGACGCCTATTTAGCAGGCTAGAGTCTCGTTCGTTACCGGAATCAACCAGACAAATCGCTTCACCAACAAAGAACAGCCATGCACCACCACCCACCGAATCAAGAAAGAGCTGTTAATCTATCAATCCTTCCGGTGTCCGGGCCTGGTGAGATTTCCCGTGTTGAGTCAAATTAAGCCGCAGGCTCCACTCCTGGTGGTGCCCTTCCGTCAATTCCTGTAAGTTTCAGCTTTATGAGATGACGAGCGTTTGCCCGCGACTTCGTACACGCATAAACTTAAAAGTCCTATTTTCCGCTCCCGTGGGAATTCCGGGAATTCCTTTCATAATACAAACAGACACTTATTGAGGAACCTTTATACTAAGTACCACATCCGTGCACTCAAGGAATAAGATTTTATCATACAAACTAAAACAACATATATTTCCCGTTCCTTTTGAATTTTGTGAATTCCTTTCATAACACAACCAGTCTATTTTTGAAAAACTTTAATGCCAAGTATCATACCATCCGTGCACTCAAAAAATAAGATTTTTCATACAAACTAAAAAGTCCAATAATTCCCGTTTCCGTGAGAATTTCGGGAATTCCTTCCTTAGTGCACCCCTAAAAAATTATGTTCCAAATTTCAGCTCTCTACGCCCAGTAGTTACGGCTGTACGTTGTCTGACAGTCACTCAGTCAGTAACGGAACAGTTTTGTATATATTAACGAGCGTTTGCCCGCAACTTCGTACACGCTTAAACTCAAAATTCCTATTTTTCGTTCCCGTGAGAATTCCGGGAATTCCTTCCATTATACAAACAGACACTTATTGAGGAACCTTTATACCAAGTATCACATCCGTACACTCAAAGAATAAGATTTTATCATACAAACTAAAACATCATATATTCCCGGTCCCGTGGGAATTTCGGGAATTCCTTTCATAGCACAGACACACATTGAAAAACCTTTACACCAAATTTCACATCGGTGTCTAGCTAGACATTATTATGTTACTGTAGCCAGTAATATAGTAGCCCAAACGTGTCAATGAGGTAGCCCTTGGCAAATGATGCGCCCTGATTGGCCCATTTGAATTGGATCAACAACTGCTTATACGCCAAAAAGGTAGATTTGTATAAAAATCCCTTAATTATTATTATTACTCATCGTGACTCTTGTGGCTCCGAACGGAGCTGCATATTTATGGTCAGCTGGCAATGGATCAACAAAGGACACCCGGATCAACAAGTGAAAATGGATCAACAAATTACTACCTATACGGCACGTTGGAGCCACAAAGTGCCCAAAGGGATATCTATATATATATATTATATATATATATATATATTTACACATAACATAAATATATCCTTGTACAACTTATATTATTATATAGAATTTATATAAAAAAAAATATATTAAAAATTGTAAGAGAAATGTAAAATGAATTTTAACAGGAGTCTACTAAATTGTAAAAAAGCTGTTACCGACCTTCTAAATTAAGTAAAAAGGAATTGCAAATAATATCAGTATAGTTAAAATAAATTGTGAAGTTAAGGAAGAGCGGGGTTTCCACATACAGGCATTACTTGCTTAACTGGGACCCCAATCTACATTTGTGATTTGAAGGAAATAAAATTATTAGTATTAAAAAAAAACAAAGAAAAAAAACTGCTGCAATTTTAATACCTCATTCGAAAGGTCATGAAACGTAGATATTTTTAAATTATTATATATGAAATAATTGTAGATGACTTTATTGAGTAAATCGATGTTTTAGAGGCTGTTACCGTAACTTGTTTTTCATTCTATGTTCTTCTTTAAAGATTTTCGCAAAAGGTAACGACAATTATGAAGATTTGACTGTCAATATTATTTATTTAGAATACTTTGCACCCAAACAAAAGCAAAATTAATAAGAAATACCAATCTTGAGGATTTATTAATAGTTCAAGATTTTGAGTTGCATTTTTTTTGTAAAAATCTTTAAGTATCTGGGAGAGTAAAACTACTTTTTACCCGGATTAATCGCGTATAATTTATATTTTACATTTTAACTCGACGTTTCGGTGTCTTCGCAGACCCCGTGGTCACGAGCGACTGAGGTGTCAGGCGTCAGATTGATAGTGGAAAAAGTTATACATCATCTCCATCTATTTCTCAGTCTTCGAGCGTAGCTTTCAGGGTTAACACAAAATGAGCTGACAGTGTCTTGACCACGGGGTCTGTAAAGACACCGAAACGTCGAGTTAAAATGTAAAATATAAATTATACGCGATTAATCCGGTTAAAAAGTAATTTTATTTAAATTATGAATCGTAAAAACTTAAGACAATATCATCTGGGAGAGGATTAAATTTAGGATAGAAGGTCATATAATAATTTCGACTGGAATTAGCCGTATAATAAGAATAGAACGTCTGTCTTCCATGCCACAAGATGGAAAGTGCGCATGAAGACTAAGGTGGTACACGTCCATTCACGAGAAACCTATTCACACGACACTAAAAAATTACCACGACTGTAGTGATCTACAGACGAAAAACAGAGAAAAACAGACGCAAGAAGATAGATTCACACCTTGGCAACCCGTACCAAAAAGAAAATATCGAATCTTTTTGTTCGACTTCTTAGTGAATCCACTATATACGGATGGAAGTTCTGTCTGCGTCTGTTAGTCCGATGGTAAAAAGGAGTGGGTTCAATATGGTCAAAAAGAGCACTTGCACACTCATCAGAATGTAGGCGATAACATACTGTCAAACAAGCAACCTTACGACGATGCTCTAGCGTCTGCAATTTTTGATTTGTAAGTCATTAATAAATTTCCGGGCTCTTCGGTCAACAGTCTAGCGCTTCAAGCTTGTTGGGATTGATGTAGAGAGTGGAGAGGCTGGCTGCAAGAGGTGATGTGCTAATTAAAATAACCCTGTATAGGTATGTATAACTAGGTATGTATAACTAAGTTTTTCGAACAGTGCGTGCTGCCAGATTAGGGCCCATATACGTTGTCGCTATCTGTAGGGATTTGCCAGCGGATTCGAATCAGAATTGAGGAAATTCATAGACTTAGCAATTAATAAAGAAGTACCACTAAACTATCTGTGTTTTTATTTGATTGCCTACTTACTGTTTTACTGTGTGAACTGTAAATAGGTAAATAAGTAAGCATTTTGCGCTGCGATGCGGCCCGCTCCGCCCCGCTATGGCTCAATTTGTGTGCGCGTTCCTTCAATATGTTACTTCTTACCCATGCCAGTTCAATATGCATAAAAATACCTTCTACAACAAAAGGACCTTCACTTTAAGTAGATTTTGTAGTAGAAAGCCCTTCTTTAATAAAATTGTTATGGCGATGTGTAGAGTAAAATAACTCAGAGTAGATAGTCGTTGGGGCTATTAGTCTAAATGTTGACTAGAAAGTGCTGTTCGAATAAGGATACGAATCAGGTACTTACATAAATAATAATAATAATAGTAGAATATAATTCGTAACTTTAAACTTACTGGCTGATAATATTCTGGATAAATATCAAATATACAATATCTGGGGGTCAGCCTACCGCCCACAAAAATGTCAATAAAACCTCTGTCCCTTAACAGATTTTTACAAGCCCGTGCATAGAAGCACTGGCTCTTTATAAAATATTTCCGAAACGCGTCACTGCCGAAGCAGTAAAATTTGGCGGCAGCTTTTATATGAAGCGTGGTCGCTTGCCAGTCGAAGCATGAATGGTTCGTATCACCAAGCAAGGGTAACTCGGATTAGTCACCTTTTACGACACGATTATCCAGGCGCACTAGGGATATTCTAACTCAACCCTACAGAGAATAATAAATAATAGTCTATCATAGTAATAGTAATATGACCTATTTATTTATAGTCTAGGTTCTCCCTAGTTCGCTAGATGGTATCCCACGTAACACGCTTTGCTTAATTTAGGGCCATGTGTAATTGTCTAGCAAAACTGAAAACTGTTTGTTCAGACTGCCGAGTCTTCAGTTTTTATACCTAACTTGTTATATTTTAACTCAATAATCTCTATAACACGCGCCGTTGGGGACTGTGATCTCAGATTTATTGTATTTACCTACGCGAAGCAACTCACAACAACTCCAGAGGGGGCTAGATGTTCGGCGCGACCTTAACCCAAAAAGCATACATAGCTGCTTATAAGCGAGCTCACACGGGGTGACCACACTCGCGCGACGAAACCGAGACACTACAAGAAACTTAAAATTTGATCAGATTTAATGATAATATTATAATTTTATTACTTATACCAATTCTTTGAACGAAAATATTTGACCCGTGTATAAGTTTTCGCATAGGTAAACAAAAATAACGTTGCATATTTCTTAAGTGACACACAAATTCTTCAAAAAACTTAATTTGTGCTAGAAAGTCAAAGTGGCGAATGGCTCCTATGTATATCAATCGATATGGCTGGTTAAGCAACGCTCGGTGCGGTTAGTACAAGAAACGGTGACCTTTCACTACGCGATTGCCGTGCTTCGGAGAGCACGTTGCAGGCGATCCCGGGTGCAATATGTAAATACAGTGTGTTAGGGATCGTATTTCCAATAATTGATCCAAGTAGGACGTATTGCACGTCATATTTTAGGTATTGACAAAATACTATACAAGGGTCCCTTTCAAATGTCAGTAATTTTTAATATCTCATATTTTTATAGTTCACTGAAACTCATTTCATGCCAACCTACACAAAAGTGGTCTTATTTGAAAGATTTTGATATTTTTTTCAAAATAAAATAAAACGTGGATTCATCTAATGTATCTGGTGTTATTTTGAAAGAATATGATGTGGTGCATCATAATCTTTCAAATAAGACCACTTTTTTGTAGGCTGGCGTGAAATGAGTTTCAGTGAACTATAAAAATATGACCCTCCTTTGTATAGTATTTTGAACATACAATAATGTGGGTCAGTTATTGAAAATCCAATCCATAACACACGTTAGGGTTTGTCTGAAGCCATTTCAGCACCCTGAAAATTATGAAAATCACCACGGAGAGGGACTCTGCAGTAGGCTGATTAGGCACAGATATTATGATGACGATGACATTACCTACCTATACTAATCTTTATAATTTTTAATAGGTAGTGGAATCCAAATTGTATTAGAAAACAGAAATCCACACTACCCGCTAAACCTACCGGGTGGACCATTTATATCGATCGATCAGTACCTATGGGAAAGTCTGAAACTAAAAGACAGATATGTGTTCTTGCAACCATGTCATCGTTTTTAGTAACAAGGAAAAAACATACACTAACACTATTTAGATATCGAATGTGTGGAGAAAGGGCAGAAGAAACAATCCCTAAAAATGGGGTAGGCAGTAGTCACCGACACCGTAGCCAAAATTGGCAAGTAAGTACCTATGTTTACTAGTGGTGAGTTTCAATATTATGAAAACTGTTCGTTTTGCCTACGAACAATAGAAATCACTACCAAAATGCCTTTCTATATTCAAAATCTTGACATCTAAACCACTGCTTACGAACTGTTTGACTGTAAAAGGCCTTCCAGACGATCGTACCCAACTGCCAACAAGCGTGACCTTGGTCGGATCAACCGAAATTTGTATTTGTTCTACACGGTCGGATGGTTGACTCAACTTGTCACTTCTCTCCGGACTTCGTAGCGTAAACACGTAGGTATCTAAATATGATTCCGTGTGTTTTGAAGCAACAAAAGATCGGCTTAGCGTTAACTTTTTTATGTTTGAGTGAAGTAGAAAAATAAAGCAATTTGTTTAGAAAGAGAGCATGTAATTTTTATAATAACAATCTGACATTTCATCTCAAAATTTTAAAATTTAGAAAAGAGTTGCAACAGAGGGTTAGAGTTTATATAATAAATACCTCATTACTTTAGTTTAATTTTTATGTAAATCAATTGTTTTAGCTATTGTTACTACACACTTTCCTGTATTATCAAACTGTGGAAACATCGCTAGTTAATGTGTTATTAATGTGATTAAATTTACGTGCTATTTGTAACTGTTTGTTTCCCAAATAAACATAAATAAATAAAATAAAGAAAAAGAAGAGAGTGGATGAATCTGGCTGAAAGAGCGAATAATTTTTATTTTTATCTTTATATGTTTCGGAAATAGAGTCTCAAAGACATGGTAAATCAATATACAGACATATAAATTCAGTCAGAGTCTCTCGTTCGCGGATTTCGTATTGCGAATCCATTGCAACCACAATGACGTGTGCTCGCGACGACCGACAAGCGCACACTGCAGGGCTCGCGTTGGCCAACAGCGTTCCAGACGGTTGGCTCCAACCACGATCGCAGCCTGTCGGGACGGACGCGCTTCCAACCAAGGCCGTTGGCATCAATCAAAAAATTGATTGGACAACCGAGTTCTACACGATCCATTTTTACATCAACTCAACCAAGGTCACGCTTGTTGGCGGTTGGATCCGATCGTCTGGAAGGCCTTTAATGGGTTGCTAGGTTACATTTGACCATTTACAAAATAAGTCATTATAGGTATCTAGCCAACGACGACGTAACAAGTTATTAATTTAAACCAATGAGGTAAAGGTAGCATGGCAGTCTGCTGCGGCCAATAAGAGTTATTGTTTTCATTACGTATGACCAATTAAAGAATAGGTCATTTTATTTAGCCAACGACGTACAAATATATTCATTTAGCGAAATATCCTATCAAATATCTGTCAACATATCAGTAATCCAGTTTTCTCTTTCTAACATATCTATAACTGTTTCTGAAAAAAAGGACGAATGACATAATTTTTCTTTTAAATATTTACTTTGACGTCATAAAAATGTGATTCAACCAATGGCAAAATTAGTCGAAGGATTGGCGTTTCGTTTTACTTAAGCAGTTAAACGCAATTATTAATAAAAAGCTCTAAAAACATACTATAATATATTTATCGAATACTAAAACATAGCAAACATAAATTGAAAATTTTTATATATTTCTTTAGTTCAAATATCATACAAATAATTTGCGAATGCGTGATATTCTATAAATCATATATCACCTATTTTCTTGGAAGAACGTCACGCAAGGAGGTCCCATGCCAAATTTGAGAACTTACAGCCCGTAGCTAGTACTTAGATATTGTGAAACGCTACTTTTTTCCTACCATTTTTGTAGCTGTACCGGTTACGCATAGCAGTCAGTTGAATATTCAAAACCCGCCATAGATCGACAACTTATTGTTTTTTATATTTATAAGCTGTAATTATTAATGTTAAGAACATTATCAGTTTTTTTTAATACACTGTTCACAATGTACTTTCGCTTGCTTTTGATTTTCCATTGTAGTGGTTAAAAATAAATCACTATTAATTGTGCCCATTGATTTGTTAAAAGGTATAACAGCCAAGTCAAAAATTATAAAACATAGCTTGCCCTCACTATGCTCGACGCTGACAAGGGACGAGGACATTGTCTTGTCTGTCAACGTCAATCGACATTGACATTTAAATCAAGTTCGTTATTTTTGAAAATTCAAAACAATTGTGTTTGTTATATTATGAATCTGTTATTTCTGTCAACTCGTTTGCAATTTGTAAATTAATTTGAGCTGTTTGCTTTCATTATACTTGTTGGAGTTTCGTAATACATAAATACAGAGATGGCTGATGAAAAAGATGACTATAATAATATGGATAGTTGCGAAATCACATTCAATAATCTTACAATTTTAAAAGAATTCAGTAATATTGCCAATCTAGTTCGGTAAGTATTCATACTAACTGTTCTTCAAACTTTGATAACTATCAAACATTTCCAAAATTAAACTCTTTCGTTTTCTGCAGGAATGAGGACTTCTTAGAAACAGTACCCAAAGCAAAAATCCGTAGAGTGAAATGGCTTCCTATGTTTAACTATCTAAAACAAACTATTTTAGAAGAAATGGTGAGAGACCTAAGTTTGATGTGGGATTATGAAGCTATGCCTGAAAAAATTGAAACTCTTGAAAAACAAAAGGAGAAATTCATAGACATGAATCAAGACACTCCACTTTGGTAAATGTTTGTTTACTTTGAGTAGGTATTTATTTCATTTGCATGGATTTTAGTATGAATTAAATTTTACCGAATTATCTCTATTTTACTTATAGGAGACCACAATTGGGTAATGTTCAAGCACAACTCAAAGCTGCAGATGTTTCCAACTTACGAAAACAAAAAGTTTTACTTGAGTCTCTTGCAAAGAATTATGAAACACGAGTTGACAGACTGAAAGCTATTGTTTCTGCTAAAAGAGGGTATTTAAAAGCATTGCAACTGGACATTCAAAAATATCAAAAGAAAAATGAAGATTTGAAAGAGCAGCTCAGTAGTAAAATAGAAAACCATAATAAAATGGTCAATATGTTACTGCCTGATAAGATAGATTGTAAAGACATAATTTAGACTAGTGAAGTTTTTAAATAATTATTTCTGCTCTAGCAAATTACAAGAATTAGTTTAATTATCACTGAACATTTTATGAAGACATTGATTTGATGGCAGAGACATGTTTGAATCATGGTGTGTAAACATACTGCGAACAAAAGTGAGCATACCTAAGACTACAGATATTAACAGCATAACTTATGCATCTACCCATATCCTCCAATTTCCTGTTTTGAATTAAATTAAAATCAAACATAAGTTTATCATTAAGAAAATAATGTGTGAAGTTCATTTGATGATGTAGCTTACAATGCATTGTTAAGCTACATGAACTAGTGTTGCCAGATAATCAATTACTAGGTACCCAAGCAATCTAACAATTCAATCTAGTATATATTCTTATTAGCTTCAATTAGATCAATTTTATCAATTCTTATAATTAAACCAATACAATTGACTTTAATCTATTATAATTGCTGATGCTGATAAAAAAATCTATTATATCGACAGTATTGA
This sequence comes from Stenoptilia bipunctidactyla, assembly GCA_944452665.1. NCBI lineage: Eukaryota > Metazoa > Arthropoda > Insecta > Lepidoptera > Pterophoridae > Stenoptilia > Stenoptilia bipunctidactyla. The sequence continues at coordinate 12,445,455 of OX101735.1, forward strand.
AAACAATAATCAATAATATCGACATAATCAATTTAATCTAGGTATTGGCTTAGATAGTATTGCTACATTATTCAAAGGTAACCTGAGCTAACTAGCTAACTAACAAACTGTATACTCAAAATAAATGTAAAACTCTTGCACATATTTGAGTGACATTACCGGCTTACATTATGGCACTGTGACATAGCAATATTATCGAAACCAATACCTCGATTAAATTGATTGTGTCAATAGTATCGATTATATTGTCTTACTTCTCCCCATCAATGAATTGATTATAATCGATTTAATTGGTATATTTATAAGTATCTATGCAATTGATTATCCGGCAACACTAACATGAACCCAAATTATAAATCTACAAGCTACCACAATAATACTAAATTATCAGTTATATTTGACTATTATTACTTATTGTCTTCCACACATATTTTATGTATCTGTTAATATTGTATAGTTAAGGATATGAAGGTTCTTGATGGACCTAGCAAAGGTAGATACTAGAAAATACTTATTTTGTAATTAAAAAATATGTACAAACAATTTATAATCATACTTTAGTATTATATTTTACATCTAATGGTGTCCTTTATTTCCAACATCCAGGCCTTTATTATAAAGCTGCATTTTTTTCCTAGCTTGTGGCAGAACTAATATAAAGGAAGCATAAGCTCCTGCATTTATTGTTAATTAGGTAGGCAATGGGCCATATTCAACACTAGCCGGTCCCTGCAGTTCCACCTGCTTTACTCCCTTCTCGTGGGATCTTCAGGATAAAATATAGCCTATAGCTATATTTTAGACTCGATAAATAGACTATTCAAAGCAAAAATATTTTTTCAAACAGGATCAGTAGTTCCTGAGATTAGCGCACAAACTAACTCTTGACCTCAAGTTTCACCTAAGAGCGGATACACATTGGTGTAATGGAACCAGTAATGTAATATCCAGCGCTCGCTGTATTTGGACGTGGATAGCGCACGAACTTCGCATTTAATATGGGCATCCTGAGTAAGACTTTTTCCGTATTTCGTCGCGAGCACGGTCCGTCGCCGCACACGTTCTTTTCAACCGACTTCCAAAAGGAAGAGGTTACAAATCGTGTGTATAACTTGATTAATTAGTCAATTATGAATCGATTTGGATGATTCTTGTTTTATTTCATAGATCACAATAAGTCAGAGGTGGCCCATTGAAATTTAAGGGAAATCGATTCAGTACCTACCTACTTAAAAAAATAGGTAGGTATAGTAGTGGAGGATAATTATATTCCTACGTAGGTGACATTTCACTTCAGCCAAAGTTTTGACAAGGATTTAAAAATGTTAGTGAAGTTGGTATTTTAATGCTCTGCATTTCATAATACCTCCCTCCGCGAAACTTCACAAAATTTTTTGGGATATTTTTTTATAGTCCCAAAAAAGGTTTTGGGACTATATGAGCAGTCTTGTGACAAGACTCTTGTCCGCTCGTCACACTGCGACCTAAAAGATCTATTGTGTGAGTCCCAATTTATAACGCGCCGTACACTCCAATGGAGTCCAGGAAATTTAGGATTTTCCTTACAGCGATGCTCCTAATCTCTTTTGGATCCAGCTCGTGCTTATCCAGGTGAGCGGAGCGATTGTGCATAACTGCGGGGCAGTGGCACAGTAGGTGTAAAGGGGTTTCCTCTGCGCTTTCACAGTATCTGCAGAGCGCCGTATCAGTGAGACCCAGGTTGGACATATGCTTGTTTAGTTTGCAGTGTCCCGTTAGTGATTTTGCTACAGCGCGTAGTTGGGGTTTGTTAAGAGATAAGTACTACCGATTCTGTGTATGACTTGGAGTATCCCTCTATCAGTTCCCTTGAGTGTCTCATGCCTAGTGAACGTTCCAAGAGGCTTTTGCTTTCTGAGAGGCACTAGGTGGTGAGTATTCAACGCGTCAGGCTCATCGGGATGCCGCAGAATGGTCCTGGACCGTATCGGCTACCCATTGCTCCTGCCCTCGCAAGTTCATCAGCGGCTTCATTGCCGTCTATACCGGAATGGCCCGGAACCCATTTAATAAAAACTCTATTATGGGTTGCCAGCCTGTTTAGCGTTTCATGGCATTGCTTCACCAGTTTGGAGTCAACCCTTGAAGAGTCAAGTGCCATTAGTGCAGCTTTGCTGTCAGAGAAGATGTATATGGTTTGCCCTTTGTAGCCTCTGTTAAGGCTGATTTCCCCACATGATAGAATGGCGGTAATTTCAGCCTGGAAAATCGAGGGGTTGAACCAATGTTGAAGCTAGCTCCATACTTGGGTCTCACCCCGTGAATTCCATAGCCAACCTTGGTGTCCATCTTTGAGCCATCCGTGTATCAGTATCATACTTACATACCTCTATTAAAACTCGCCTGAGTGACTGATAGACAACGTACAGCCATAACTACTAGGCATAGAGAGCTGACGCTTAAACCTCCATTCCTAGGGAGATGTAGGGGTAGGAGTGCACAAAGGCAAGTAACCCGAAATTCCCACGGGAACATATGAACGAAAACATTGAGGTTTAGTTTGTATGAAAAATTTATTCACTGAGTGCAGCGATGTGAAACTTTGACGACCGGCTGGTGTAGTGGTAACATACATGGCCTTCTATGCCAGAGGTCCTGGGTTCGAATCCCTGCGGCGGCGTATTTTGTGTGATGAACACAGATATTAGTCGTCAAGTCATGGATGTCTACAATGTTTATTTAGAGCATTCTTTAAAAAATATGTAAGTACCTATTTATTCAATATGTATGTTTATATATTTCTTAAGAAGGTATATCAGTTATCTAGTATCCATAACACAAGTTCTTTATGAAACTTAGGTAATTTGGGCTAGATAATGTTGTGTGAGAGTCAGAAATATTTATTTATTTACTAGCTGTATCGCGCGGTTTTACCCGCGCAATTTTGAATCCCGTGGGAATATCGGGATAAAAAGTACCCTATTCCAGACTGAAAACTATCACCATGCCAAATTTCATCCAAATCCGTTCAGCCGTTTTGCCGTGATGGAGGAACAGGCATCCAAACTTTCAAAATTGTTTACATTTTCACGATACAAATTAATTCTTAAATTATCTCCTAAACGAGTAAACTGATTTACATAATTCAAATGGATAAATTGATTATATAACCAGAGCTTTCATTTGACATCAAAATCGTTACGATAACTTAACAAACAAAAAATAACATTTTCAAGTTGCTCTCGTAATTATCCAATTTGCAATCAGAGTCCCTTTGATGTTGTCTAAAAAACCTACAATTCACGGATTGCGACGAGCAGCTACAAGCGTCACGCACGCACACAGGCGCAATTCGTGCTCGCGAGCGGTGCTCCCGCAATTAGGACGGGCGCACGAACGCCCGTCCACATTGACCATTTCTTGATGTTATTCAAAAAACAGAAAAGTACGGATAGCTTAGAGGTGTCCGTATCGACCGCGCGGCCACGGCGTTTTTTCTTACATCTAACCATGCCAAGATTATGTAAAAATTTGTAAAAGTCGATTCCTTAAAACATAAATTTGTAAAAGGTATAGTTAAAAAGTTATAAGGGTTTGAACGTGGCCGCGCCATTGAAACAATGCGAACCGCGCGGCCACGTAGATCTTTAAAACTAAACATTGCAGAGACCTGAAGTTTAGGTAAAACACGGATTGAATATGTAAAAAATTTGTAAAAATATAGAAAAAAATCCTGGATTTACATTTTAGAAGCTGTAAGCTTATAACACCATGGCCGCGCCATTGACCGGTATAAAATTACGTTATCGTCGATATCTCGCTGGAAAAGCATAGCAGAGGTCTGAAGTTTTTTGTAAAACCTGGATTCGAATTTGTAGAAACTAGTAAAAATATAATAAAAAATCATAGGTATACATAAGAGGAGCTGTAAGACCAAAAACCCATGGCCGCGCCATCGAAACGTTAGAAAAGTACTTTACCGTCGATATCTTGCTGAAAAAGCATCGCAGAAGTCTGAAGTATTTTGTAAAACCAAGACTTAAATTTGTAGAAACGATTAAAGATGCACAAAAAACTCCTAGGGTCATATTTAAGGAACTTTAGCACTGAATCATTAGTATGGCTTGAATACGTCGATAGGGTGACCATGGCTTATTGATAATAGAAAACTTTCCACCCATTTAATAGAAATTATATCACAAATCCATATTTATTTCGCATAGTAAATTTAATTTAATTTTAGAGCTCATATGACCTGTTACCTGTTACCATGAACAAGAAACAGACATAGTTACATTCGCGCTGAAAACATAACCCTCCTTTGCGTGCAGTAGTCGGGTAAAAATAATTAGGAAACAGTTCATTTTAAAACTTTCCTTAACAATAAGTTTGCTATAGGTTACCACTTTATCTCAGCGACACTTTGATGTAATTTTAAAATAATAATATACTATGGTGCGTGTTTTTGTCGATGTCATAAAACTTTTGGAACAAGTAAACTAGTTAGTAATTTAGTAAATTCTATCAATAAAAGTACGATAATTAGTAACACATGTGCTTTTGACTCAGTTTTTTTTTTGTTAGCATTTGCATACAAACAAAACTTTCACATTGAACAAATGATTGATACACGCGCAAGCAAATTAATATGTGACTTTATAAAAACATTAACACAGTCTTCAAATGTAAATAGTGCTTACAAACTACGGGAGGAAATAGTAGCTAAATATTATAAAAGCGAAAACAATAGTTATAGATGCGACAGTAACATGGCTTTTATTTTCGAACATATATTATTAGATGACCTATATAGTGCCGGTGTAGTAAATGAATGTTTAACCGAAACGTGCGCAAACCGGTCAAAAAGAACCATTGTATTTTTATCAATTAATTTCGAAATTATAAATTTATTCGGAATCGGAGGACTGGAAGATGCCGTCATTATCGATGACGATTCAAATTTAAATAAATGTTTGATTTGTAACAACGAAACCAAGAGGTATATATACGAATTAAATAATATTATTTTATTTGATCTTAATGGCATAGATAAAATCAAACTCGAAGAAATACCCCATTTTATCAAAATAAAACAAAAAAAATATAGACTGATAGGTGCTGTAGAATATGTTCCCCCGGTTGTAGGACTCATTGGGCATTACAAGTGTCATTGCTTATTAAATACCTCTGAAATGATTTGTTACGACGATAATAAATTCGGAACACACGCAAGTTCATTACAACCTATGACAATCCATAATTTGACATATGGTCTAATAGACGAAGACTAAGATTATCTGTGTTTTTAAAGAAATAAACATATATTTTTTACTTTATTGATTCATTTTATTCAATTTACAATCCTTTAGATATAATTTATAATATTGTCTTAAGTTTTCACGATTTATAATTTAAATAAAAGTAATTTTTTAACCGGAATAATCGCGTATAATTTATTTGATCTCGTGACCAAGGGGTCTGCAAAGACACCGAAACGTCGAGTTAAAATGTAAAGTATAAATTATACGCGATTATCCGGTTAAAAAGTAGTTTTATATCATTTATATTATATAGGACATTTCTGTCATCAACAAACCATGGTCACCCTATCGACGTATTCAAGCCGTTCTTAAGATTCAGTGCTAAAGTTCCTTAAATATGACCCTAGGAGTTTTTTGTGCATCTTTAATCGTTTCTACAAATTTAAATCTTGGTTTTACAAAATACTTCAGACTTCTGCGATGCTTTTTCAGCAAGATATCGACGGTAAAGTACTTTTCTAACGTTTCGATGGCGCGGCCATGGGTTTTTGGTCTTACAGCTCCTATTATGTATACCTATGATTTTTTATTATATTTTTACTAGTTTCTACAAATTCGAATCCAGGTTTTACAAAAAACTTCAGACCTCTGCTATGCTTTTCCAGCGAGATATCGACGATAACGTAATTTTATACCGGTCAATGGCGCGGCCATGGTGTTATAAGCTTACAGCTTCTAAAATGTAAATCCAGGATTTTTTTCTATATTTTTACAATTTTTTTACATATTCAATCCGTGTTTTACCTAAACTTCAGGTCTCTGCAATGTTTAGTTTTAAAGATCTACGTGGCCGCGCGGTTCGCATTGTTTCAATGGCGCGGCCACGTTCAAACCCTTATAACTTTTTAACTATACCTTTTACAAATTTATGTTTTTAGGAATCGACATTTACAAATTTTTACATAATCTTGGCATGGTTAGCTGTAAGAAAAAACGCCGTGGCCGCGCGGTCGATACGGACACAGCTTAGAGCAGGCCACGAGCGCGCTCTACTGCGGCTCAGTTCGCGCTCGAGAGGCGTCCAAATCATGGGAACTTTTTTTTGCAGGTTACATTACTAGCAATTTGTACGCACCATAATAGGAGTGGCATTTGTTTGATTCATTGCATAGATGTCATTAATATTATAGATGGTAGGATCAATTATCCAACACAAGGATAGAAAGCCTATAATTTCACTGATCAATTCTTAACTTCATTTGGGACACAAAAATATGCTTTAGTTAAAATATGACTTACCTCAAAACACAAAAACGCGAGGCAAAAAAGTTTAAGAACTCGGTAGCTATCATGACTATAAATTTACATAAAGTTACATTACCTGTTAAATTTCCCCTTTCAATTTGAACTTAATTTTGAGGGCATAGAGTTCAGATTCAAGTAAAAACATTCACAGATTTGTAACACTTGATGTGCTGGCTTCGGTACCTACTTACTAAGGAGATTCCTGACAAATTTTATCTATGACAAAGTTTGTGCAAAGTTGGTGTACAGAGGTCTGTTCTGTTGCTCATCAGTTTACTACTAAACAGTTCTAAAAATGCACAGGCCAAATATTATTTTAAAAGTGAGTAGAGATTCTTTGAATTCACTCCTTCGAAACTTTTACAGTTTATTTCACGCTAAATGCTGGTATTTTGTTGCTTTGATTAAACAAACGGAAAAAAATAAACTTACATCAGGCCAGTTGCTTCTGCTGGTTTAACCAAATGTTCTACAGAAAGTGAGTGGCACGGCGACTCACTTCACGTTTTTACTAGATTTCACTCTAGTAGACACGTGGTAAATAGAGTGAAACAAGAACTGTTTTAAGTACAAGCACACATTCTTCATTATGGCAAAAAAAATATAAACTTGTGAGCCCTTTGCAGTACCTGCTTTCTGCAAAGACCTATGTAGAATCTGTCTTTTCTTTTCATGTAAACTATATCAAAAAGTTCACTGATGATCTGTTACGTTTTTTATGGATAAAGAATGTGATAGATCTGATTAAATCGAATGTTTTTAGGACGTTTAATATCTAAAATAAGTTCTTTAGGTATGTGCTGTTTATTTGGAATCAAATAAAAGCCAAATTTCAATAAAATTTATATTTCAGAAAATTGTACACACCAGAGAAAAGTACAACATAAATCTATAATAAGAATAATAAATCAATAATATCTTCTCCAATCTATTGTCTTACATATACATGAAGAATAAAGTAGAATAAAAATAGAATTATAATTTTAAAAAGTGATAGTAAACCACAAAATCTAAAATCAGTAATATGTATTGTATACAGCTAACACCATCATGTTAGAAGAAAAATATGATATACACCTACAACAGAGACAATGAAATATAATCGAGATAAAGTTAAAGTTTTCGAATTAAAAAATGGAATAGCGAACAAACTCGAGAACAAATCTCGAGATAAATTAGTATTTAATGTAAATGCAAACTTTGAAAATATAAACAAAACAAAATCAAATCCTTTCTAATTACGTTCTAATAATATATGAAGAATTATTTGCCATTAGATTAAACAAAACTGTACAATGCAAACTTGTATTTAATAATAATAGTGATTGCACTATTGCTGCGAGGACTACGCTGCTTCTACCGTCTTATAATTCATTTTAAGACTTATTGCATAAATTGTGGAGAGAAAGCCAGTGTACACACCAATCATTCCATTAATTTCGAAAGTCTACATAATAGTAATACTGAGTGCAACATAGTCATTCCTTCACTGGGACATTCCCGGAAGAAAACTTAACCGAGATACTTTTGGAAATGAAAAATAAAAAGCACTTATTAGCTACATAGGTGTGGTTAATCTTAGGCCAACAAGGGTTAATTCGTTCAACAAAATAAATAAGATAACTAAATGAAAGGTAAATATTTTAATGACAATTTTAGAATGACGCCTAATTTTAATTAACTAGAATTTTAAATCAACCGATTACGACTTATACAAGACCTATATGTAGGTATTTTACACTCTATAGGCACATTAGTTACAGAAAACAAAGCGAATGTGCTTTCGATCCGCTAAAACTTTATAAGTTGATAATATGATGAAAAATTTAGCGACGATTTAACGTGTCCAATGCCCGCATCTTTGAGATGGCTTGGCCGCCTTATAACTCTTCAAAATTAACGAAACAATTTCCCAACACACTTCAACAAGGTATAAACACAACAGGGTATAGACAAATATATCAACAGCTGCATTGTAGGGGATCGAGAAAGCATAAGTCAATCATGGGCCATCGCCGAAAAGATCATGCCTGTCGGATGTTTACACAGTCTCTGTAAGAACTAAATTCATAAATTAATATCACTCACATTAACAATAAAACTAAACATAAGAAGGCACAAGCAAATTAATAAATAATTTTAACAATACTAGACACATTTTTCGGCTCTGTCCAATGATTATACTAAACATAATAATTATAATACATGATATAATTAATTATATTTTGTAGCATTCGTCTCACTGTGCAGTGCACTGGATACCAAACGTCAGTTATTTCTTTTTCGGTGGTGACCGTTGAGGTGTGGCTGGTCTTCCACTGTTGATGCCGTTGTACTGGTATTTTGCCTTCTTCTCAAATGGTTTCAATATCTACAATATAACATAAAATAATTAATAAAACTTTGAGAACATTTACCCCCTTATTCATGACGATGACAGAAGTTAGATATTAAAAAAGTGTTTTGTTTCTTTGGATTTTCTGATAAATTAAAAAGAACCTTTCGTATGAGAATGGATAAGAGGATCAAATTATGATAGTACAATTAAAAGTTTAGCGAACAAAACAACTAGCCATGATCTAATTTTGAGATTGCATTATTAATTATAACGAAATACATAGAATTTTGTCAACTTGAGTATATTCAAGGTACCGCCAGACCAATTAAAAGCTACATTATGCCTAGTGAACTACCTAATAGATGAATGAGTTTAACAATTGGGATTGTATTCTAAATGTAAATAAGGTACCTATCGCAATTTAAGCTGTTACTATTTTAAAACAATGTACGTATTACGACAATTACAATAATAAAAAAAAATAAAGAAATACTGAACTACGCTCTGACTACAAACATAACGTTTTGAATCTAACCTTCAACGGAAAATTAGCGTTTCTGTGTCTTTTCAAGAGGTTTCAAAATCTAAGAAAAGAAAACAAACATTTAATTCCTATCTGCACAACTAACTGGAAAGGATTTGCTAAGCTAATTTAAAACCTCAACATGCGGTTATATAAAGTTTAATTTAAGGTAACGTCAGAAAAAAAAATGTTTTTTGTTTACACGAAATATTCACAATTTCAGTGCCCAAATTGCAAAAATGGAAGTATTTCACTTTTAGCAGTGCCTAATAATTTATGTCATATCATTGATGTCTCCAATAGCCTATTTCAAATATTTCATAACCTTTTTTTCTTTCGCTATTACAAAAAAAATGACGATACACAACAAAAAAAAAACAATCATCTTTACCCAACCGTTTCCTCCTTCCGTCATCCACACAGATACACATGAGACAGTCTGACGGCACCCTGAAAACGAAATCCGATTCTAACCTGAAACGAGCACATTAGTGTTTCATCTACGGACATCATGCCGCCGGCGTTGTCAAACTCCCCGCAGTAGTTGGGCGCGGAAAACAGCGTCACTAGCTGTCGCTTTGCGAAGAATTCGTAACCGTCCTCGACCACCTGAAATAGAAATTAATTTACGTCTTAACAGTCTTCGAAAATGTTGAAAAAAGTAGCAAATTTAAATCTTAACAGCGCAATACCAATATGTTCATATTCGATTCGTTGCGGATGAAGGCCGAGGGGCGTCTTGCATTTCTTTTGTGTGATGCGTGAGACGCCCCAGAACCGTCATTTTTCAATTAATTAATATTCTTTCAAAACATCATTTTATTTCCTGTTGACAAGACTATAATTATTTTTTATGTAGTTTATGCTTATAGTGTTCGTTTCCGGATACAGCGTGAATTTGGAAACTTCAGGAGTTGACAACCTTTGATTAATACGAACTAATTCTTTTGACGACCACTATGGCGTTGGGGTAAACCTATCTGCCTCAGACGCCAGTGGTTGCGGGTTCGATCCCCGCACGGAACCAGAAAAAATAAAATGTTCCGTGTCTGGGTGTTTATCTATTTATGTATTTTTCTAGGTTCCCCCCAAGTTCGCTATATGGTATCCCATAACACAAGCTATGCTTACTTTGGGGCCATGTAGTTGGTGCGATTGTCTGGGGATTTTATTATTATTTGTTATTATTATATTATTATTTTCTGTATTACGGATGACGGCCGAGCGGCGTCGTCGTAATTCAGATCGCTTAATTCTTATTTCTGAGATTTTAATTATTATTAAAGCCCGATTATTATTAAAGGTGAATTCACAAAGATATGCTCGTAATATTCCTTTACACAAAACTAAGTAATGTGTGGACTATAATTACTATCGTAATAGTAAATGAATAAATTAGTATTGAAATAGTAATATGTATAACTTTTTTAGTTTTACATCTATAAACAAGCGAATAGGGCACGATTTTTAATTAGCTTTCTTGACCTAGCTGACACATGACTTAACACAAGTAACGTCCATAGAGAGTCCATAGAGCATGCTAATACTTCATTTCTTTAATTTTCCGAATCATATTTTGTGGCAAGGGTGACGGAAATTGTATAATGAATTTCTTAGGCAACAGTCAACATGCGCGGAGACCTTTTACAAATGTAGAACGCAAAATGAGTGGCTTTTGTTTATTTAATTGGAAATAGGAGAAGTATAATAAAACAATGGTGTAAAGATTGAACAGAAATATTGGGCGTCGTGGTCTCTAGATTCTTTGACATTTCATTGTATGGTTGGTGATTTAGCTTGTAAGTTTTTAGTCATATGTTGAAATCGGTGAGCTTTTTTATTGTTACTATTGATTTTTTAAATGCAGGTTAAGATGCTCTATGACCTATGAGTATGAGTTATCAAAATTCTACGTAAGATTATTAAATACATAGTCCTGAGCGGTAGAAAGTTCAAATAATCAAATATTTTTATAGTTTACTTTTCTTCTAAGAATATCTAAAAAAAATATTACTGCAGACGTTCGGCAGATTTGCGTAAAATCATCTACATTTCATCAGCTACCCAACAAAGTTTAACAATGTGGGTTTTTTTTTAATTCGTAAATAAAGTCTTAGTTTCAAAGGCGATATTGGACGTAATTATTACGCTTATAAAGTTTCATTCATTTTTGGGCCTGGAAAGTAAAATAAAACAAAAGGTAAGTAAATTTGTACAAAAATAAATTAATTATAGTTGCACATTACAATTCACGTTCAACATGTGCGCCTTTGTTTTAGATGCATTTTCGCATTTTTTTTTTTTATATTGTAAGAAGGACAGGACGTTTGTCTTCCATGCCACCTGATGGAAAGTGCGCATGAAGACTATGGTGTTACACGTCCATCCACGAGAAACCTATTCACTCGACACTTAAAAGTTCCAGGACTGTAATGGTCAGGAAAAACAGACGCAGGCAGATTATTCCACACCTGGGCAATCCGTACCAAAAAGGAACTATCAAAGCGTTTAGTTCGACTTCTAGATAAATCCACTATATAGGGATGGAAGTTCTGTCTGCGTCTGGTAGTCCGGTGGTAAAAAGGAGTGGGTTCAATTTGGTCAAAAAGAGCACTCGCACACTCACCAAAATGTAGCCGATAAAATACTGTCAAACTAGCAACCTTACGACGACGCTCCAGCGTCAGCAATTTTTTATTTGTTAGGTTGTTGTTATTTGTGAGCAGGGACCGGAAAACCCCTTTATTTGATTAAGCCTATTGATAGGGTAACCCTATCAAAATCTTACCATATGGAAGTGTAACCCTATTGATATGGTAAGCCTATCGACGTGGTAACACTTTGAATAAAGTTAACTACTTTCGGATGCGCTTACCCTGTGATAGGGTTGCCTATTTCTATCTCTTTTCCAAGCATGCTGTTGAATTCGGAAGTATAATTCGAAGTGCGAGATTGAATAGATGGTGATATTTTTGATAATTTGATATTCTTAGAGATTAAATTTGCCTGCAGGTTTTAAAACCCTATTGAATCGGTAACCTTCAATAGGGTTTTCGATAGGCTTACTGCTTACATGAAGCTAACTCTATTGATATGGTAAGCCTTAAATTAGGGTAAGTCTTCGATACGGTTACCAAATTGATAGGGTTTTTTAAAACAAGTCTATGAAAAACTCAATCAAAAACCTCTTTAAGGGTAAGCGGTTCCGGTCCCTGTTTGTGAGTTTACGGGCTCTTAGGTCAACAGAGTCGCTTCGAGCTGGTATTTGGCAGAATCATCCCAAAGGTGACTACAGTACTCCATGCACGACCTCACTTAGGCTGTGTATAAGTTGAGCAGCCGTTCAGGGCTGAAGTACCGCCGGACCTTCGAGATGATACCCAATTTTTTGGAAGCCGTTTTTGGCTTTTGTAAATACGCTACCGGGTCATGAACGTTGCCTTCAAAATTATTTAGTGTATTGGATTTTTTTCGTTATGTGCTAACGTAGCTACATCTTATCACGTAAGAAAACCATTGAAATACGTGTACAGTGTCATCTTCGAACTCAATGGGAGGTTTTCTGACAGCTCATTAAAAAAACCAAACGGTACAAAAGGCTTCGATAGATGGCGCTTTACAAAAGGCGAAGTCTTGTCTGTCATACAGCCATTTATTCCACACTGCGTTTTTAAAAGTGAAATAAATTTATTGACGTCTGTATCAGAAATTGAACTTATAAATAACCATAGATGGTAGTACCACTTACCTACATTATAGTATAGAGACTTAACGCCTTCGGCTTTTTAAAAGTGCCATCTATAGAGGTTTTTTGTACTTATCTTTACGAGCTGTCAGAAAACTCCTCATTGTGTTTACCATTTGGTGAGATTGAGGTCCAGCGCGGGATTTGAAATAAATGTTGTTGATTAAAAATAAAGTCTCGGGCGAGTTAAATATTTTTTATTAATGTTGTAGTGTATTTCATAAAGCATTTTTTAAGCACGAATTTTTAGTAAGTCGGTACATAAAAATATGTGTTTTCTTATTTCTGTTGCTGACCGTACATATCCGTACGTCAATATTCTTTGAATGAAGGTTAACTATGAATGACTTATTTTAGAATGAAGTGAGCAATGTTGATAAAGTTCAATTTATTGTAAACAATGAAAAACAAAAACAATTCCACTACGACATAACAATGAAAACCTCATTGTTATGTCGTAGTGGAATTGTTTTTTCCGACCAACTGGGAACAAGAGTGTACTTGTACATGTAATGCACGATTGTATGTGTCATGAAAGCGTGTATCGCAAATAAATTATCGGGATCTATTATTACATTTTAAAATGTTCTTTTTTTTTCAGTATATTTTATGTTGAGTTTGGACTATATCTTAATCGCCAGCCACAATACGAACCCTATTAATCCTATTATTTGATTATTTTCAATTATTTTAGTTGTTTAATTTTCAAAGATTAACTAAATATGGAAATGGGTTTTGTATGCCTTTTTTATCTAATCGTAATAACATGTATTTAATGTACCAAAACTTCTATGGAATTGAACAACAAAATTTATATGGAATTGTGAGGTACCACTCTGTATTTATTCATTTAGCAAGTTATTGATTTAATTTTAACCAACTCGGTCTGTTACCAACAGTGCAAGTTGCCAAGGACATTTTAATGTTTCGCTTGCTTTCCTCGCCGGCCATTAAAAATTGTAATCGAAATTGGTTCAAATTCTTATTTGAATTTCCGAACGTTTTGTTCTGTTAGGCTAAGATTTTTTTTTAAATTAAACCTCTCGTTATTGAGTTAGAGTCGATATTGGATTGCATTACCTGATGTGCTCTGCAAATCAAGTCCAAATCGTGTCTGTTTAGGAATTTGCTGACAACGTCTGGACCGAATGTGAATGACACGCCACGGTCGTTTTCGCCCCAGCCTTGCACGTCTTTGTCAGGATCAGACCACAATAAGTCACAGAGTAAACCTGGAAATAATAAATGAATTTTTAGAAAAAGGTTTAAAATTAAGCCATATAATGTATCAGGTGGGAGCCGTGGTTTTCATAAGTGATAAAACTAATGCTCGACTTGAATCACACCAGATGGTAAATGGCTAATAGTTTGTGTGAAAATGGAATATGTAAGTCTTGAGAGGAACTGCCGTTTCGTAAAATTCTGTACATGGCTGAAGCGACGATGATATTTGTATACGGTGCTTGAGTGGTGGTCGCCAGATAGACAGGCGATCGTACTAGCAAGCATGGGGCTTCCACACGCATATTAAGGGGCGCATGGCTGGCCGTAGGGACGTATCGGACTTCTCCGGCCGTCTGAATTGAGAAAAGTTACCATTCACCATCACTTACCCACTAAAAGGACAATCGATATCTCGTTTGATATGTTACTGCATTAATTTAAGTAACTACTTCTAGAACTTTCTAAGCCCGCATAAAATGAGTTTAAATAGTTTCCAACTTAAGCTAGAACAAACCGTGTTTTTGGATACCTAACTCATAGTTTAACAAAACGTAAATAGCGTCAGGCTCATAGGTAGGTAGGTAACGGAAATCATAGTAATTTTCTTAATATCTTTCATGTCTAAAAGATGCCCGATTAAATCATCGACCAGCACGAACTTCTATATAAAAACCTACACTCAAGAATCATTAAAATATAGAATTATATCTGCAAGTTTATTTATTATTAAACATAAATAAACAAGGTTGCACAGAGTCAAAGTGCCGTCAGAAATTAACTATAGGTACCCGCTAAGTAGTCATTGTAATTGTCACGTGGGGGAAACAATGGTTAAACGCGAACGTAGAACGTGGCCTGTATATTAAGTAAATATGTATCGATACTTGTGTTATAATAAAACCATAGGGCTTATAATTCAGCCCATTTTCAAAGGAAAGTTCTACTTAAGCAAAGTATCTATAGCTATAGAGATATGAAACCTTGGAATACAACATTAGTAGTCAATAGGATTATCGAACCAAACCCCAATGCAATACCTTGAACACAAATGCTTACTTTTGAAAAAATGTTATCAAGGTTTTTGTCAAAGATAAACAATCAGGGATAATTCAATTTGCGAGCGAGGCCATCACGCGTACAGCTACCTAATACTTAACTCGTATTTTCATATAAGGGTTTAGAGATAAATTCTTTTTATAATACAGAAGTGGGTTTACTCTACAATAAAATACTAGAATTGTCTTAAGACGTATCCAAATACGTGAAAAAGTCTAACACAAGGGAAACAATATGAAAATTTCTAGTATTTAAAGATGACTTTTCTTCTTTTTTATAAGCCCGTGGACATCATTGATTAAAGATAATAAGATCAGTAAGATCAATGATTGCTTGACTAATGCTCCAAACTGGTAAAGCGTCTTCTTCTCCCCTTTACTCAGAAAACACCTACCCTTCCAGTAGGAAGGAAGGAAGTAGGAAGGACTATAATAGTACCGCCCTAAGCGTGTCCTTCAAACGGACACTATTGCTAATATCCTGGGCTTTAGAGCGGTAAAGTCCTACACCCTATCCGAATCGAAAAATACGGAATAAAAAATTTTGTATGGAATGACGGATGACGAAAGCCGGATCTAGTGTGTAAACTATCATAAAAATAGTTCTACGGCTACGTCGTCGGACCGTATTTTCTCGAATGTAGTACGAAACCACTGTTATAATCGCGTTTTTATCTTGATCGTTCGATAACGCGTTTTTATCCCAACACATCAACAGACAGATTTCCTCTGTACTTATAAGAAGCATCCTCTTTAAATGTAGGTCAGTCACCACTTGGCTAAAGGTCAACGCCGATACTCACTTTGTCGAAGTGCGTTTATTTGAAAGTTACAATTATTAAAAAAATGGGTTGTAATTCAATTTTTTTTAATAGGTCCATATATTCTTAATGAAATAGCAGTTATTAATTAATAATGGTTTCAATCAAAACTTAAGAATAGATCTGTTTTCGTTATTGTTTTTTATTCTACGAAAGGTACTTTGTTTCAATTATTTCACTGTATATGTATATAGCATATTGCATAAAAGAAAAACGAAAATACTTATTTCCATAAAAAAACAGTATGATTTGGAACTGACTAATCGTAATAAATAAATTATTAGACAGTATAGCAGTAAAGCACCACAAAATTACATTATTTGCTTACATGCTCTTAAAAGGCACACAACACAAAAGAATGGGCCCGGCTTTTGCAAACCTTTTGTTAGTGTGTACACAAACACAATCCAAACATAGACATTAAGCTGATGATAAATGTGTTAGACTATTGATCCAGAATACCTTGTAGGTATCAAGGTGACTTATAGGGTCATCTATACTTATATATAAAGCTGAAGAGTTTGTTATTTTGTTTGTTGGTTTGAACGCGCTAATCTCAGAAACTAAAAGTGGGATTTGAAAAATTCTTTTTGCAGTTGATAGCCCAACTCTTGAGGAAGGTTATAGGCTATATTTTATCCCGAAATTCCCACGGGATCAAAAGTTACGCGGGTAAAACGTTATAGGCTATATTTTATCCCGAAATTCCCACGGGATCAAAAGTTACGCGGGTAAAACGTTATAGGCTATATTTTATCCCGAAATTCCCACGGGATCAAAAGTTACGCGGGTAAAACCACGCGCGGTGGCTAGTTTGTAATAAAAAGAGGATATAAAGTAAAGTAAAAAAAGTGAAGTACCTGATCTTTTATATAACTCAATAAACTATTGATTTTTAAGAAATCAAACATCTTTTTAAGATTAATTTCCCAACAGAGAGATGATGGATGCATATTTAAGAACAGGCCTCATTAATGATTGTTATAAAAACAGTTAAGTCTCTAGTTATTATTTTTTAGAATAGAATAGAAGTACATTTATTGACAGATACAACACATTACTATAGTTAGAACATACAAAAGAAAGTAAAACCACAAAAAAAATATGACATAAACAAAATTACAAATATAACAGTGGGAAAAGAAAGTAAGATTATTGAAGATTTTTCCTATATCTTACTGCTATAAGGTTTTCTAATAGAACATTATCAGCTCAGAGTTAGAGCAAAGAAGTTAAGGAAAGAATAATCTCATATAAAACATGGCAATGTCAGCCTTAGTGTAATTCTAGTAAGTTGAAATTTGCATATCAAGTCTTAGCAACAATATTTTGTGTGTTATTTATTGTCATACCTGTATCAGGGACATCAGTGGGTCTCATTATCCTTCTGATCTGCTCCATACCCTGCAAGTCTGGAGAGAGACCACCGTGACAGCAGAAAATCTTTTCATCAATAATTGCAGCAATAGGTAAGCAATTGAAACAGTCCGTGAAAGTCTTCCACAGTTTTATATTATATCTGCGTTTGCATTCATCATAGAAGCCTGTAAAAACAAAATAAAAAGTTATTATTTTACTAATTAAACATCAATTGAAGTAACATTAAATTTGATAATTCATTACCATAAATACGGTTTATGCTAGCACATTCGTGATTGCCTCTGAGAAGAAAGAAATTCTCTGGATACTTTATTTTATAAGCAAGCAGAAGACAGATTGTTTCAAGAGACTGTTTGCCACGGTCTACATAGTCACCAAGGAAAAGATAATTAGCTTCAGGTGGAAAACCACCATATTCAAAGAGACGTAATAGATCTGTATATTGTCCGTGTATATCACCTGAAAATAAAAGACTTTTTAGTAAACTTACATTCTATCACAGATATTGTTTTTCTTGTACTCACGCTGCCAACTAATAACATTTTTTCTTTTAATGACAAAGGCCTTTGTTACTTTGCATGAAGTTAACCCCTTCTGTATAATTGAATGACTTAAATAAAGGTATATTCAATGTATGTAGGTATTAGCAGTTGCAAAATGCTATATTCACATTATCTATCTATGTCTTATTTTGGTTATTGATATACATTTGTATTTGTAACTAGAATAATAAAAATAAAATTTTTAATATAAACTATGCAATGAACTCTTATCTTGGAATATTATTTTACACCTTATGTGTCTAAAACACTGAGTAAGGTAAAAATCATATCAAGTTCAATGTACAACTTTGAAGGCTTAATATCTATGTAGGATCCATTTTGATTGGCTTAACTAAGTTCACTTCAAATTAAAATATTTGAATGCGGTCATAATTTGGTATCATTCTAGAAGATTTTTGTAGACTCATAATTTTATATTTGGGAGATCTGCCTCCTAATGTTGACCAAGACTAGATTAGAACTGTTCAGCAACAGTAAATAGATTACACTAAACTTAATTCTCAAGATAGAAACACATAACACAGCTCATATCGCCGATGAAGAGTCAATAAATAATAACTGACATTTTGGCCATTTTCGTTTTATTTAATAATTCATTGTTAAATATAGTAATACAATTGTTGATTAAGGTATTGGATCGATTTCTTATTAATTTTCCAAGAAAAATAGTAATTGCAATATATACTAAGTGTTGTTACGTCTTTTATGATGGCAATATATACTATCTACGACTCATCACGTTCACTCGTGTTCGTTGTAACAGGCGTACTAACTGTTTGCGACCTGTCTGTCGATTTGGCGCAATTACTGAGAGAGAGAAAGAGAGGAGAATACAAAATGACGACGATGACACGGTCGCTACTTAGCTTCCACTCGACACTTAAAAGTTACAGGACTGTAGTGGTCAGGAAAAACAGACGCAGGCAGATTGTTGACTGACCTTGGCAATCTGTACCAAAAAGGAACTATCGAAGCGTTTTGTTCGACTTCTTGGTAAATCCACTATAGTCCGGTGGTAAAAAGGGGTGGGTTCAATTTGGTCAAAAAGAGCACTCGCACTCTCACCAAAATGTAGCCGATACAATACTGTCAAACAACCAACCTTACGACGATGCTCTAGCGTCTGCAATTTTTTATTTGTAAAGTTGTTGTTATTTATGAGTTTACGGGCTCTTCGGTCAACAGAGTCCAGCGTTTCGAGCTGGTATTTGGCAGAACCATCCCAAATGTGACTACAGTACTCCATGAACGACCTCACTTTTGATGTGTATAAGTTGAGCAGCCGTTCAGGGCTGAACTACCGCCGTACCTTTGAGATGATACCCAATTTTTTGGAAGCCGTTTTAGCCATAGACTCGATTTTTTGTCCGAAGTTTAATTTGGACGTTATAGTGACGCCCAAGAGCCCTAGTTGGTCGGTGATGGGAACAGATACATTCTGGAAAGTGGGCGTAAAAGTAAAGGTGCTCTTTTTTGCGGAGAATAGACACGCTTGTATTTTGGAGGCGTTGAATTTGACCAGGTTAGATTCGCCCCAATCGGACACATTCCGCAAGGTCGAATCAACGCGCTCAATCATAGACTCTCTCAAAACCTGGATTTCATGGGCGCTCGTTCGCGCTTTGGATATATATCTCTCAACAACAGTGCTGTCATCAGCATACCCAATAATGCCTGGTGTTAGGAGGTCATTAATGTGCAGCAAGAATAAAGTTAAGAGAGAACAGATCCCTGAGGTACCCCGGCATTAATTGCCGGGGTCAGAGGAGTAGCCGTCTAAGACTACTCGAATCGACCGTTCCCTCAGAAAATCAGATATACAGTCGCAGAGCCCGGTCGGTATGCCATATGCTGGAAGCTTGCTTAAGAGACCATCATGCCAGACCCTGTCAAAGGCCTTGGAGATGTCTAAGGATACAGCTATTGCTTCACCATGACCCTCCAAGGCCTCACTCCATAAGTGTGTGGCATACACGAGAAGATCGCCAGTCGAGCGTCCACTGCGGAAACCATATTGGCTATCGCTTAGGAGCTCGTTGGTCTCAAGGTATGCCAGGATTCGATTGTTCCATGACTTTACAAGGAAGGAGTGATTGAAATTGGTCGATAGTTTACAGGATCAGCACGACTTCCCTTCTTCGGTACTGGTTGTACGTTAGCCAGCTTCCAGGATTTAGGGACTTTACCAGATTCCAAAGAAAGTCTATAGAGACGCGTCAAAACGGGAGACAACTCAGATGCGCAGCGTTTCATAACCACAGCAGGAATACCATCTGGACCTCTAGCCTTATTCTCGTCCAGGTGCAACAAGCATTTAAGAACCTCCTTTTGGCGAATATGAACGGTACCCATTGTAGGACCGAACTGAGGTAATTGGGGTGTGATTTTTCCTTGGCTATCTAGACGAAAATGTTCCGCAAAGATACTGGCAAATAAATCCGCCTTTTCTTTAGTGGTGTGAGCCAGAGAACCGTTAGGCAGCGACAGGCGACAAAAGTTCGTTTCGACCGACTTGGCGAGGGACCAGAAAGATTTACTTCCCGAGGGGCATGAGGCTATTCTGTCTCCGATACAGCCTATGTGGAAAAACGAGCTCTTTTGATCACCTTTTTGCAGGACTTGGCGGCAGCATTGTACCTTTTCTTGTGTTCATGCGAATCCACGGCTTTGCTTCTGCGAGCGGTTGCCCAGGCTTTGTACGCTTCTTGCTTACACTTTTCAGCGGAAACGCATTCAGCACTAAACCATGGGCGACCTTTGGTTTCAAGGGATAGATCAGCGTATTAGACCAGAAGTATTAGACCAGGTCGTAAGGTTGGAGATCCACATGTCGTTGATATTAGGGCTATAACATATGAAAATATTACAATTGAAATAAAATAAAATTTCGATCAAGACTGGATGCCTTTACCACAGCGGACCAAAAATATGAATGACGAAGTAATCTATAATCGATTACATTCCAATAGGCTACCAATAAAAGCCACTAAATTTACTGTTACACAGTGCAAATAACTGCTCATTTAAGTGATTTTATTTAAATATTTATCTTTTATTTCTACTTCACTATTTTTGTAAGTATACCCCTTATTTTTTAAAAAAAAATTTAGAAAAATGACATTAAAATACAAGCAGCATTTGTGTTATCTTCCTGGTATTTTAATATTTTTGTGTAAATTTAGAAGCAATTTCTTCTATCTGCACTAGCAATACCGAATATCTTCAAATTACAACATTATATTTCATTCGAGGAAACAATACCTTCTATCTGCAATTTATTTAAAAACCAGAAATAATTCAATAAAAATTTTAATGTAGTTATACGGTAGTTGGCTTAAATGAACATTTTAAAGAATAATATATAAGAGAAAACCTTTGAAACGGACGTGGTACGTTTTTTTCGCCTCCTGAAAAGTTGCGTTTTTGTAGTTATTATTTATTGCATATTCATCGGCGATATGCAATTATTACAAAAATATCTTTGTCAATTTGTATTGTATTTGTTTAAACTTTACCACAAATTTTTAGTGGTGCTTCGAGTTCCAGCAATATTGGCTGCTGAAGAAATATCTCCCGGGACTTGGTGCACAGTCCACGAACTTCTGCCTCCGACATTTGGACAGTCTTTCCAGGCCTGCATCCTCGAACTAGATATTGTGAAATTTAATTCTCATTATAGTATTGATATATGGCATGAATGTAAAGAAACAAGATTAAATAGTCAAAAACGTTTTTTTATAAAAGAAGCAAAATCAGCTACTATGGATATCATAAACATGCCTTTCAAAAAGGGAATTATAAAAAAATAAATGCAATTTTCACACTGACACAATTTAAAGTAATGAGACAAAGAATCTTATTCAGATTATTATTTTAAAGCTACAGTGACTACACATAACTTAATTTTTTTTTACTGAAACCTCTGTGTATTTGTTGTCCAATTGTTTAGAATAACTTTTTTTATAGTAATATAAGTATCACAGACCTAATGTTAAAAAACAAATTCACAGAATTTTCTGTATCATAAAATTGAATACTGGAAATCATAATAGTAGGCATCAAAAGGAAAATTTAAAACATGTAATAGGAAATGTTGTATGGATGTATCATATGCAATAAATTATTTCTTTTGGGATGTTCTTGGCAAATGTAAATGAACATTGATTGTTGAGACACAGTGAGTAATGGAATGAAAATTGTTTGAACAATTGATGTAGGTACTTCAAAATTGAGAAATCAGAGGATCTAGCACAAGTACTCTGGTATAGATTTCTATTTTCATACATTCTCCTGAAAAGATGTCTTTCAATTTTCCTTTTCTCCTTGCTGTTTCTTGCTGCAGTCTGTACACTGTTGTAACCCATCATAAAGCAGCGTAATAAAGTAAAATAAATATTTAAATACGAGGATATTTAGCTACATTCGCAAATAAATCATGAGAAGCCAATATAGATAATCTATGCAAGTGTCTGACATCATTCTTAGGTATACAATAGAACCAATACAAGTGTTAGGAAATTAATTAAGAGAACACCGTAAACCTTCTGTAAAATTGCAATAGTTGCATAAATTAGATGAAGAAGTAGATATGAAATTAAGTTAATCGATTTATTTATGAGATTGACGTTTCTATAAGTACATACTAAACATAGTGATTATTACGCAACTAAGTGCACGGTGCGCATGAAACTGCTACATATATGTTTCCTTGTAATGTTAAGTACGATAATAACTAAGAAAGTATTTAAATAAACTGCATTTACCTTCTAAAAGTCTATGAATTAGACTGTCAACATTAAGTTCGTCAGCCATATTTACTACACGAATAATTTACGTCAAACAAAAAGTCAAGCACGATCGAATCAGTCTATTGTCTTTGACAAACTATGCTTCTATCATGTTTATGCTTTTTTGATTAAAAACAATGTCGACAATATTATTTTCAAATCAAAATTAGACTCAACTGATAGGCAACATTACTTAAAACTGCTCTGTTTCTGTGTAGTTTAAATATTCGGACTTCAACCGCAATTTGAAAACCCTGCCATTCTGAATAAACTTTTATTTTTTTGGCGAAATTCACCGCAACAAACGTCTGTTAAGGTTCTATGAGGGTTCTATGTATTTCACGCGACGTCCAAAAGATCCAACTGTTAGTGTGTATGTTTTTTTTGTATCTTTATTTCGCGAAATTTTGCTCAGCTATGAATCAATTTTGATGATAAGATAAAAATATCAAAAAATAAAAAAGTATATAAAATATAGATATTATACCTATATAAATATAAAATGGTTGTCTGGTAGAAATCGCTACTCAGCGATAAGACCGCCAAGTTTTTATGTTTAATGTAAGTGTTCTTTTTTCTTTTACTGTACCTTTATAAACTGAAGTGTAAATAAATAAATAAATATATACATTTAGATATTACTATTATTTTTTCCATTGTAAACAACAGATTTTTGTACCAAATAAACGTTTTACTTACTTACTTACTACTTCGTATAGAGAGGATATCCCAAACAACTTTTTTCCGTCTCGAGTTAGGGCTTTCTGCCCTAACTAACCGGATAAATTCGTGTATGACGAGCGTTTGTCAGAACAATTAAATACCCACCTTTCAAGCGTTGGTACACCTAAAGTATCTATTTAACAAAGCAATTTGTATTTACCAAGTCACTAAGTCTTTACAAATCGCATAAAGTAAAAAAACATATTCATTTGGGGCAGAAGGAACATTGCTAACGGATTTTGATTTTGGGTACAGTTTGATTTGAATATTATCTGTATTACCAAAACTTGATTTGCATAATGTTGTGTTAAATATGAAAGGGTTCGAAAAATATTTTTTTCGTAAAACAAATATCAAATTCCAATTTTATTATATTAAATTTAACAATAGCTGTTGCGCGCGGTTTTACCCGCGCAATTTCGAATCCCGCGGGAATTTCGGTATAAAAATTGGCCTATGTGCTATTCCAGATTGTATTCTATCACTATGCAAAATTTCATCCACATCCTTTGGGCCATTTTGCCGTGATTGAGGAACAAACATCCATAGAGAGCTGCGAGGTCGGCTGATCGGTCTGGCTGTGGAAAAAGCCGCCGGCCCTCCCCGACGACGTCCTGCCTCCACCTGAGGCGTCCTGTGTTGCCCGGCGCTCTCCACTGCTGCTCGCTGCTGTCCCTACCGCTGAGAGCGGTCTCGCTGTGGCTATCATAGCGGCTGCTAGTGGCTGCCTCCGCCACTACCTTGGCTGTGAGCCGCGGTCTCCGACGACATCTACTGCGGCCGAGGGCCGCTACCTCCGAATTCACTTCTAAAACTAAACTTTTTACTTATAGTGAACTCTAAGTGTTTCTTTACTATTATTTATATATTAAATTTTTAAGTGTTATTTATTAATTTGTTTCATTTCAGCACCCTCTTCCAACTGCGAGCGACGGACCCTGTCAGGGAGCCGTCGCCGCGTCGCTTCGAGACAAGGTTTACTCAGAAATATTTATTTTTTGTTTTATTTTTTCTCTTCATTAATGATCTCAAACAATCACGTCGTGGAATTTTTAAAATAACCCACCAGTCACCCTGTATAGGGAAAAGAGAGCCCATTTCAGCGGCATACTCAAGGCATTGCCTGCAGGGCCCTACTTGCAGTGGCACTGCGAATCGTATTGTGTGTAGGCATGCAGGGCCGATATTTTAATTGTTTACCCTGCCGCAGATCGGCGCTGCATGCCTACTACGTACTGCGACTCTCTTACGAGACAAGAATAGTTAAGTTAGTTATAGAGTATTTATCACTGACCTCTATATTACCACTGGACTGGCGGCTGTCAAAGTGCTTTTGTGCCCGTTTGATAATCGCCATTTTGGCGCTGTCGGACGTAGCGAGTGTCCCTGGTACTAAAACTAGTCGCTTGCAATATACACATGTCCTCATTCTTGATAACTTTTATATAATGCTTATAAATAACAATAACAACATAAAATTCGAATTAATGTTTAAAAAATATAAAATCACTTAACAATAAGCAAGCACTTCTCTGGTGGCCACTTGCAATATACGTCAAAATTTGTTCTGCGGACACTCGCTACTCGCTAGTGGCGCTTCAAATAGGCACAAAAAAATAGCTGTCAAACTTACGGAACAGCCAGTCCAGTGGTAAATATAGAGGTCAGTGGTATTTATGCATAGAATCTATTCACTACAATATTCGCTTGTAATAACGCCGCATGCGGAATAGCAAATAACTGAAAAGCCCGTGAAATTTAAAAAGTACTATGCGTTTCAAATGAGAATATGGCTTAGCGCCATATTTTGATGCATTAGATGTCAATTTGAAACGGTTGGGTAGAGTCAGCAAAATAATATTGTTTAATTTAGACGACCACTTTGGCGATGGGGTAAAAGCCAGTGGTTGCGGGTTCGATTCCTGCATAGAAAATAAAAATGTTTCGTGTCTGAGTGTTTATCTATTTATGTATTTATATTCCAGTTTTCCCCCTAGTTCGCTACATAGCATCCCATAACATAAGCTATACTTACTTTGGGCCATGTAGTTGGTGTGATTGTCTGGGGGTTTTACTTACTTATAAAAAAAAAAAGTTATATAAAAAATATTCCGTGTTTTCAATTACTTTCATTCCACTTAGTGATCAAAATTATTTTTTTGAAGAGTAAACGACGTCGCATAATGTTGGCATGGTTTCCACGCTTTTTCACAATGCATCCTCTTTACTGTTGCGTGTAAATTCAAAAATTCAAAAAGTTTTTTTCATTTTAGGAATTTCACAAACCACTTGATCAAGGCAGTCATCACATACTTCGCTTTAACAAGTTTTTAATAGTTGTTGAATAAGATATTACAGTAGGTAGACCAAGTGACAAAAAAAGCCGGCGGAAAAAAAACTTTTGGCACACTTTTTCAGTCAGAATTATCAAATTAATAGAAATAGGTACAGTACAAATTGACCGTGACATGAAATAAAAAATAAATAAAAAAAGTCATAAAACCAAAACCAAAATGAAAGCAAACTAATTATTTCTTTTTAAGAAAAAGTGAACCGTATTCAAAAAACCAACCCACAAAAATGTTTAAATAATTTTTATTAACGCCATCCTATTCCTGTTTCTATTCCATCCATATTACTACCCCGTATATTAAATTTCTGCCAAAAATTAATTAATATTAATGAATGTAATAAGAACACTAACAATTTATCTGGGTAGGTATTTACATAGTTTTTGAAGTAAGTGTGCGTAGGTATAGGTACAACATTTGGCTTTATGGGATTATGTGACGATTCTAAACTATTATGACTACATGGAAAATTAATTAAATTAAAATGACATCAAGCAAAAGATTCTTGACGTAATTTAAGTCGTCCCAATAATTATTCCCAATAAACGTCTGGGTAAATATTTTTTTAACAACTAAGAAAGCCTAATAAAAAACTGAAGACAAATATTTACAAAACATTTAACAATATTTGCATACAGACTAGATTTAATTCCTGAGTTTCGGTAACATAATATAATTCCAAGGTTACGCCAGTACCGTTATAAATGTTTTATTTCGATAGCATTAGAATACTGTAACTGCAATGAGCAAGTCTTGTAAATTATTGCCTGAAGTTTATGTCGCAGTAATGTCAAAGTATTGAACGAGCATTGACGAGCACCTCGGAAAACGCCTGGGTCATAGACAAACGAAAAGACATAGACAATTGACGAATGTTTTTCAAATCCATTGGTGGTCGGCCAAAATGTCGCTATTCTTGATTGTCAAGCTATTTTCTCATCGTAATGTCCCGTTCAGGCGCATACTATGTATGAAACAACGCCTTTTTGCGTGTGCGTTCTGTTTTATTTTAGACAAGACTTGACGTAAACTAAATAAATAGCATAGTTATGAATTTTCAAGTTAAGTAAAACATCATCTCAGTTTTTCCTATACATCTTAATCAAAACAACGTGAAAACGTATAGTGAAAACATTATTACTAATGGGTAAACCTTCGTGTTAAATATCCACTATAATGGATATTGTATAAAGCAAGTTTTAGTAGTGGCCTAGACTTGAGTTGTTTACAATACAAAATGGAAAGTGAACACAGTTATAGTGGTGACAGCAGCACCAGCTCCTCTGACAGCTCCAGCAGCAGCTCAGATGGAGATGAAGAGATTATGGAGCCTCTGCGCATATTGGGGAATTCTTTAGAATTGCCCCAGGATCTTTGTGAAGACTATGGAGTGTTTAAGGAGTTCTTTTCTATGAAACTTTGGGAATCTCTTGAAGATAAACACAAGGATGAACTTAAGAAGTATCTTCCTAAATTTCCAGAAAATGATGAAGAAGAAAAAGAGAAGACTGTTAAAATGTTGTTTAACTATGAGAATTTTCATTTCAGTACTCCTTTAGGGGACTTTTATAATAATTTAAGGCAAGGTAACTTTAGACCTGATATAGCAAAAATGAGGAGGTTTTTGAAAAAAGCCAGATCTAAACAACAAAAACACAAGGTACTTATTTAACTTTTGTAAGTTACAGCTCATTTAGTTAGCTTTTTAATTTATTAAAAAAAATTATTTGTAGGTCAAGTCATATTATGCTAAGTTATTACCTGAAGTTTTGATATCTCGAGAGAGGTTACTGGCTGCTGCAAAACTTGCACCACCAGGTCCAGCACCATCCTTGCCCCCTTTGCCTCCAAAACCATCAGCGAAAAATAATTGTCAGCCGCTATATTTGAGGGCAAGACAGAGGTATTTTGAAGAATTAACTGCCATAAGAAGTGAGGTAGGTGGGGATGATTCTGATGATGAAAATTATCCAGAAGGACCTCCAAGTTCTAATTCGAAGAAAAGAAAGCATACAAATGCTGCACAGGTAATTATTAATAATAAGTAATATTTATGTTTTGAATATACCAATACCCATGCAATGCTCATATTTGCAGGCTGACTTTTTGAGTGAACATAAAAATTTATTTGTATGAAAAATTACAGTCTTTGAATTTTAAATGCTTATAAGTTTAAATAACTTTGAACTATTTTTAAACAAACCAAAAATCAATTTTTTTATTGGTCTCCAAGACTCTGTGAGTATACTTATAGCCTATTGTGAGTTGTTTTTCCCACTGCATTTTAAAATTAGACGACCACTTTGGCAATGGGGTAAACCTATCTGCCTCAGTCATCAGTGGTTGCGGGTTCAACCAGTTCGCTACATGATATCCCATAACTCAAGCTATGCTTACTTTGGGGCTGTGTACTTGGTGTCATTGTCTGGGTATTTTATTTATTTAAAAAAAAATATTACACAAGAATTCATTATTAACATGGTTTTACATGTCTTGAACTTAAATATTTCATCAAAATACATTATCATAACTTGAAGTATCAACATAACTATAGCCATTTTTTTTACATTCAAGGCTGCAGATGGAAACATATCAGGAACTCTAAGTGGAATGGATCCAGGGCACTTGTCATCTTGGGACTGTTTGAAGAACATACTAGCAGCTCACAGAACACGGAGACAGTATAGAGAGGTATTGCATTGTATAGGTAGTGTATTGTTATAAATAACTTCTTATGAGCTGTAAGCTTATTAATTGTGTACATTGTTTGTATAAAAGAATAGAACTGAAAATTGTTTGTATTTGTTTCATTTAAAACTTTAATTTGTTTATATAAAATGTGTAAAGTTTAAAGATTTATATTAGATCAATATTTAAAGGGGTGAATTTTCAAACTTATATTTCCCAAATATTCAAAATTTTACAGAATCACCCAGAACTCAACACTGTTGGTATAACATTAGAAGATATAAAACAAAGAGTAGCCTTAGTAAATGGTGCTAAAAAACTGATGTTTGGTGGTCAGAAGAATGACCCCACTCAAAGGCTAAAGAGAGGTCCAAAACCTGGCCAAAAGCAAACCAAACGAGAACTGGCCGCCAAGAAGCTTAGGGATGAAGCGCAAGAAAGTGTGGAGAATAAACCACTTTTACCAAATATTAAAATAAAATGTGAACGAGAGTCTGATTCTGAAAGTTCATCATTTGTGGACCCAGTGGCTAGCCCTAAACAAATCAGGAAATCTATAGATCAGGAGATTAAGCAGGAAAGTGATGCTAGACATTCTAGTATGTCAAAGTAAGTTGAAAATAGGTTACCATTATAGCAGTAAAATTCAAAATGGATAGTCATTGTGTAAATAAATTGGAATGTTCTAAACACAATTTTCTCTTGACTGTTCTAGGTTATTTTTTTATGCATTTTTTATTTCATGGTAGTTGCTAGAAAGTTTTTATGTTAGTTTGAATGGTTAATTAGTGAATTAATTTATTTATGTTTTTATTTTATAGTACAAGTTACAGTGACCTGAAACTTGATAAGATCAAACAAGAGCCACTAGATCCCAATTCAAAAGCGCTGCAGCCAGTGCCAATAAAATTAGAGGACTTGGATGGCATTGGTAAGTACTTCTAACTTTTCAAAATATTTAAAAATAGGGCAGCATTAAAGAGTACTTATTAAATTAATTACATAGTGTTTACTTTTACAATTTTACTTATGCAGCAATATCTTAATATTAAAATATTATTTAAAAAAAATAACAGAAATAAGCAGTACCAGTCCGACCTTAAATTATTACATAAGTACTTATTGTTTAAATAAAGCGGACTTTCCAATGTAAAATTTTCAGACATGATGTCTCTCCCAGTTGAAATTGCGGACGATTCTGGCGACGTAATGGCTGACACTTCCACAGAAACCAACGAAGAATCTCTGTTCGGTGACGAGGCATTGACAGAAACAACTTATGCAAACTTTTTCTCGCTGGTGAGGGCTTTGTTCCCCGCTCGAGCTGCGCATAGAGCGTCGAAGCAACAGCTGCAGGCTAGATGTTCGGCGGTTATGAAGAGCCCCATTGCACCATTGAATACTTGGTATAATTGTAAGTATATATTGTTACTTTACTAATAACCTGGTCTGTCTTCACACACTTTATAGTAAGATATTTTGAATCTTTAATACTAGCTGATTCGCGCGGTTTCACCCGCGCATATTGGAATAAAAATTAGCCTAAGCGCTATTCCGGAATGTACATTTTTGGCAAAGAGTAATGTTCATAGCTGACCTGTCAGATTTTTGACAACTCATGAAATGTATGAAAAAAACATATAGTGCAAATCATAAGATACCTGAATATTTATTTGCTAAGTTGGATTGGATGCGTGCACAAAACCGTTACAATACTAGGGCAGCCCTCTGCAGGTTGGTTACCCCAAAACATTGGACTACAGCCTTCAGAGTCAGTTTTCAATATCAGGCCAGTAAATGCTGGAACAATCTACCACCCCCAGTAAGACAGACAGATAACAGCGTAACTTTCAAAACCAAGTTAAAAAAACATCTCCTATCTCAACAATTACTAGAATAATCGAAAACCCTCTAAGAATTTATATTTGTCACACCATTTGTTTTAATTTTAATATCTCTTTATATTTAATTTATTTTACATTCTGTACATGTTATATATATTTATTTTATGTATAATTATTTGTATTCTCTAATTTAAGATTATCAATAATTACTATTATATAATAAAGCTAGTAAAGTGGAAAATAACTCTACACCAAAACCCTCATCCCCGACCAACCGTGGGATACCACTCACTTGGTGCCAACTGAAAACCAGCGTTGTGAACCCTTTAGGGTACCGACTATATGCTGAGTTGGTTACCATTTTTTATAATAATCATCGTTGGTATTTGTTACAATTATTAATTATTTTCATGTCCTTACGGTTAAGTTTTAGTTGTAAGTATTATTGTACGAATTTCAGTGGTGATTGTTTTAAGAATAAAATATTTTCTTTCTTTCTTTCTTTCTTTCTTTCTTTCTTTCTTTCTTTCTTTCTTTCTTTCTTTCTTTCTTTCAAATTAGAAACCGCATCAAGGATTTTAATATTTCACCCTCTCAAGTTACTCAAAAGACTACTTGTATCATCCACTTGAAATTAAAATCCTGATATTGATTCTAAGAAATCAAATCAAGTCTGCACCAATTGTTTAGATATGAACAGGCAGAATTTCAATGACAATATCATCTTTGTACATTCACATACCTAACAAAAAGTAGTTTGACAGGTCAGAGTCGGACCTTGAACATTACTCTTTCATACAAATCCTTTGAGCCGTTCTGCCGTGATTAAAGAACAAACATCCCATACATCTGCACATCCATCCATCCAAACTTTCACATTTATAATATTAGTAAGATAGTGTAACATTGCTGGATTGGGAGCGAAACAAAAACATAAAATGTACCAGCTGCTTCTCTTCCCGGGCATACTGTAAAAGTCATTTTAGGGACAGAGGTTTTATTGGCATTTTTGTGGGCGATAGGCTGACCCCTTGTCACTGCAATAGCCTCTCTCCATCATTATAATACCTCATATGTCAAATGTTACATCAGATGGTCTTATAACCTCCGGTGTTCTGCCTACCCCATAAGGGAGACAGGCGTGAAGTTATGTATAAGTGCAACCTATTCTACACTATAACTATACCAAATTTCATCCAAATCCGTTAAGCTGTTCTGCCTTGATTGAGTAACAAACATCCATAATTTGTGTTGTAATAATGTAGGTTAGTGGTTAGTCATCAACACTGTTAGTTGCTCAATTCTAATTCATACTTAATTCTGTACAGCTTGTGTATAAGTGAGGTTTGGTGAGGTGGTGTCAAAGCAAAGGGCCGTTTAGTATATTCCAAGCACCTATGTATTTTGCATTCTTTTTATAATAAGAATATGAAATATGCAAAACACATAGGTCCTTTGAATATAATAAATTTAGCGTTCTGTCTATTGTCTGGATCCTACATCATACCTTTATTGGTTTTAAGGGCAAGCTGGTAATTGTTTAAAGCACAACTGGGACATGACACGTGGTCCACTACTTCCCCGTGACTGTATCATGTCGTCAATCGTACTTCGACGCGTGTCGTAAATGCAAGGATATCTGCTGGTCATGCAGACAATATTGGCTGGTAACATGTGACTTGGATGCTTGTACACAGACCACCGTCTACGTTGAACCCAGCTAGACGATCGTAACTCCTTTGTGCTGCTCTTATTTACTCTGTAAAATTCTGTGTTGTACTTTTCAGTGTTCAGAATGGATTCAATCGCAACTACAGCACGTGACAGTTATTCGCATAAAAAAAGTTGTCCACATTTATTGTTATAGGCAAGAGGTTCGGGATAATGTTCGGTAAAATTCACAAGTTTGGACGCACCTTTATATTTAAACTGTGCGATTCCTTTGTCCTTACAGACTTGTCACTATAGTCACAAGTCGAAATCATCTTACATTTAATACAATAAATTGTAAAAGCTTAGAACCAGTTAAGATCTATATTTTAACTATTTCAGTATCAGAAGATTGGTGTTCAGAATTGGAGTCAGTACTAGACTTCCTCGCAGGGGAGCGAGGCACCCACCCCGACGACTTCGTGCCTTACTTACAGTTTATTCCGGAGACGCAGGTCAGTAAGCTTATAAATACTGCTTTTATTGTAATGGAGATTTTTTGTTATAATCTTGAAAGGTCGCCTATGTAAGTATGATTTTGTTCTGGTTAAGGGAATTCGTTTAAAGGATACGAAATGTAGGGCCGCCAGATTTCTCAAGGTGCGTATGTAAAAAAAAGAACAGATTATACAGGTTGCCTGGTAGAGATCGCTTATAAGTGATAAGGCCGCCCAAATTGCACATTTAATGTTTTTTTGTATATTATTATTGTTTTTTAATATTTATCCATTCTATGCAAATGGCAATAAAGTATTTGAATTGAATTGAATTAACAAAAAAGTTGTGTAAAAAAAGGCTTTCATGAAATATCTGAATGTAGACTATTTTTGATAAGATGATAGCTGTTGAGTTTCTTTCCACTTCAGAACTGATCGACCTAGTGAAGTGGTGGTAGATTTATTTCAATTTGTAAATCATGCGACTTATTTCAGGGGAAATACGAAATAAGAAATATTTTGACTTCGACTTTTGGCTTCAATAAATATGCCATATAAGTAAATGTAATAACCAATCATTCATCAAAATTACCTATCATGTAGTATAAACTTTGCCGTGACAACTTAAAATCACGTTGTTGTCGATACAAAGGGTGACTGCCGCCAATCATTAATTTCTCACGACAACTTCCGTGCTTCGGAGAGGACGTTAAGTAGTTTTTCCCGGGTGATACTTGTATAGTCGTTAGGGTTATTTAGAAGTTTTATTGACGTCCTGAAAAAAAATACTACCAACCAGCACTTAATGGTATAAAACCCGCTCGTCACCCTTGCGAGTGACCTTTAAGCCTCCTTTAAAAGGGTTATGATAATATCTACGGAGATGATCTGCGAATCGACCATTGAATGGAAAATTTAAATATATGAATGAATACCCGACAGATGTACCAATGGATCGGCGCCGGGAGAGATTGCGACGCAATACTCGGCCGGCTTTGCGAGCGGTGGCTGCACACCTCGGCCTGGCAACCTCGACAGAAAGTTAGTGAAGCCAAGTAAGTTACACTTAACTGTTTATATTTTATCTTTATAGTATATAAATATGGCCACTCATTTCACCTAATTATATCTGTCACCGGAAAATAGCAAAAAGTCGCAAATTTATAAATTTACTAGGAAATTTATAAACTTTCTAGAATTCTAAACGGAGACAAATTGTATTATTTTACGTCCATATATTCACAATATGGTCACGTGTCCAAATTTCAAAAACAAATGCTATTACTACTAACTACGAGACCTACGATGACGAGCGTAGCGAGGAAGAGCAGTTAGGTTGATAAGAGCATTAGTGTAGATAAGCCAAATTTTGTAATTTGTAAACAGTGTAATATTTTCCGCATTTTAAAAAAGCGTAAAATTAAAAGCTTCTATGATTGATCGAGCCGTTCAGAAACTTACGAATGGTTATCCATTGGTTGGTTATATATTTGCAAAAGTGTAAGTGTAAAATAATATAATATATCTCTCGAGGCGTTATGGGAGGCTTTTTTGTGGGCGATAGGCTGACCCTCTGTCACTGCAATAGTCTCTCTCCACTATTATAATGCCTCCAAATTTGTCAAACGTGACATCAGATGGTTTTATTACCTCTGGTGTTCTGCCTACCCCATACGCGATACAGGCGTAAAGTTATGAATGTATGTATGTATATCTCTCGTTTTGAATCTTACGATTCTTGTTATTTTCCGGTAACATATCTAACTTTATAGTTGAATATTTTTCAAGTGGTTTTTGTGACAGTTCAAAATTGACAATCTTTGTGGCGTTGCCGTAATGAAATTGTTTGATCTTCCATTCGATGGGTTTGACGTATCGAATCAGTTGGTGAAAAAATGTATACAAACTTCCGATTACAAGATGGCTGCTCATATTCATCGATTCAATGTCGATTCAGTAGTGTCAATCACTATCAACTGAACGTTCCGTTTCTTTGAATCTGTCTATTTAAAATGAATATTTTTATGACAATTACTTAATTTATTTACAGTTGATAATAACAATTACAGTTTATTAATAATTCAATTTATAATTTTAAAATAAACAATTTTATTGACATAGTTTTTATTTTCTTAACGCGCCAATTTATATTTTATTAGTTGTAAATAGTTTGCGCGTAATGGAAAATGAAAACTGTCACGAAAATCATTCGAAAACAATTCAACTATAGTAGCCTATAAGGCGCGACACGATAAGAAAGTATTGAGTTCGTATGAAACCGCGGCAAATCGCTCTCACGCCCGCTGGCGTCGAGATCGGCCCAGATTCCCCGCGCCGCTGTCGCTGCCGTCCAGTTTGCAGCCTTATATTGTCGTAAATTTTCACGGTTCATTACATGCACGACACTTTTCAACTGGATATAATAGCGTATAATTATACATTACTAGTCAAAATTTCGTTGTCTTTACCAGATATATCTACGACCATGATATCTGTGACGACACCGGAACATCGAGTTAAATTTATCTTTGCACTTGTACAATAACTTTTTTCGTCGTAGGTATCAATCTTCGGTGTCGGTAAAACCGCCCACTAATGCTGAGCTCGTGGA
Source organism: Stenoptilia bipunctidactyla (assembly GCA_944452665.1). Taxonomy (NCBI): domain Eukaryota; kingdom Metazoa; phylum Arthropoda; class Insecta; order Lepidoptera; family Pterophoridae; genus Stenoptilia; species Stenoptilia bipunctidactyla. The sequence continues at coordinate 12,480,800 of OX101735.1, forward strand.
GTTTCGCGCTCAAGAACGAAGGCGGTACGCGGCCGCTGCTAAACCGTTCACTTACATACAACATGGGTAAGCTATATTTGTATTGTGTTGGTGTTTAGTAAGATATGAAGAGATAAAGATGGCATTTTGTGTTTGAGAACAAATATAATTGGAACGCGTAAGGTTGGAGTATATTAGTCCGACCGCCCCAGATAATTGTGCTGCAAAAGGCGATTAATTTGAACGAATCCTGGTTGGTGGTAGAATCCCTTCAAGGTTCATCTAGCTAGCGACCACCTGCCGTTGTCTCCTAATATTACCGCTACGGTGGTGATATGTTCCGGCAATTTTCAACCAACTTCAAAAAAAGAAGGACATTCAAAAAAATATGTTTATTTTTTTTAAATATTTGTTACCTCATAACTTTTGAGTGGGTGAACCGTTTTTATGATTCTTGTTTCATATGATAAAAATCGATTGAGTACTTCATGAGAAATTTCAAAATGTATGAATTCGGAGATCGTATATATTGACGACCTTATAAAAGGTGTCCAAAAAGAGTATCGGGTATTTGTTATTTCGATAAAACAAAGACTACTTAAAATCAACAAAAAAGTTTATTATTAATTATTGCAATATAAAGTGGAAAATTACTTGGAAAAAATTATGTTATCTAAATGGTGACCGTTACGCTGCTGGCACTCTTCTAATCGGGAACGAAGATTGGCGATAACACGCTGACACATAGCTCTCGATATTGCTGCCATTTCTGACCTGATGTTTTGTTTTGTTGATGTATTGCGTCAGGTTCATCTGATTATTCTCATAGACCTTACCTTAAGGTATCACATGCAAAATAGTCAAGTGGACTAACGTCGGGGCTTCTGGGAGGCCAGTTGATGTTACCCCTACGCGAAATGACCTTATTAGGGAATAATTCGTTAACAGCTTCCATTGCTTGATTTGATGTATGGCTAGTGGCCCCATCTTGTTGAAACCACGTTCTTGAGTTGAAACCTTCAAACTTTTGTAACTCTGGAACCAAAAAGTTTCGCAGCATGTCGTCATAACGGTCACTTTTCACATTGAGTCGATCTTCATGAAAATAAGGACCGATTATGCCTCTAGCAGACATAGCGGCCCAAACAACGACCTTTGGGCTGTGCAGGGATCGTTCATGCTTTCGTCTAGGGTTTTCCTCTGCCCAGAACCTACAATTCTGTTTATTTACATGACCATTGAGATGAAAGTTTGCTTCATCCATCACTGAAGATTATGTTATCAAAATTGTTGAACCGCCGTAACATTTCGTTGGCGAAATTCAATCGATAAGCATAGTCTGTATCCTTCAATTCTTTAATATCAAATGCAAGGATGATTTTTTTATGTTAAATGATTGACTTCGCTTTCGGATGGATAAAGACGGATTTTGACGAACTGACGCCTTCACTTCTCCGATAGTTTTCTCTTCGCGGACTAACGAGGGCGGCCAGAGAGTTGAATTTTTACCGTCGCACCTGTATTCTCGAACATTCGGATCCATTCTCTAATGCTATCGTCACTTGGTGCATGCCGTGTACGATATTCGGCACGATACAAACGTTGAGAAGTCACTGTTGAATCACCTTTGCGATAATACGCTCGTACACAAAAATCACGATGCGTACTGCTCCACCGTGAGTAAAACTCCACAAAATGGCGGACGTCACGATACCCTCCCCACTCCCTTCCGTCGCTCAGTTTCAAAAGCAACGCCAAAACAAATACCCGATACTCTTTTTGGACACCGTGTAGGTACTTCAGCCAAAGTTTTGACGTGAAGTCGGTGATTTAATGCTCTGCATTCGATTCGAAATGTGATAAAATCGCTGAACAATAAACTGTTATATTACACCCTTACGTCTATCAAGTTAATTTAATACTTTTGTGATCGTTCTTAGTAATTAATACAGAAAAACAGGTTATAAAAGAAAAAGATTTCCTTTTCCGTAAGAACTTTCTGAAACATTATCGACTGATTAATGGCCGGTCTCAATAACTCACGAATAAGTTAATGAAATTCCTGAACTACTTGTTTTAAATGTGTCACTTGTGTTACTTTTGATAGGTTATTAATATTAATTGAAATCGGCCGTAATAGATGTCCTTTCTACCCCCAGCTACCGCGCGATAGTGGGCCCCTGCGCCCGCTCAGTTTGGGCGTGCGCGAGCTGGTCGTCGCTGGTGAAGGCCACGCGGCCGCGGCACGCCACCTTCATCGCGCTGGTGCGGGACGCCGTCGCCAGGCTGCCCAACGGAGAGGGCACGCGGCGCGATGTACTGGAGCTGCTGAAGTGAGTCGCTGCTTGTTGTGACGTGTTAGTTGGTCGGCGCTGGTGAAGGCACGCCACCTTCATCGCGCTGGTGCGGGACGCCGTCGCCAGGCTGCCCAACGGAGAGGGCACGCGGCGCGATGTACTGGAGCTGCTGAAGTGAGTCGCTGCTTGTTGTGACGTGTTAGTTGGTCGGCGCTGGTGAAGGCACGCCACCTTCATCGCGCTGGTGCGGGACGCCGTCGCCAGGCTGCCCAACGGAGAGGGCACGCGGCGCGATGTACTGGAGCTGCTGAAGTGAGTCGCTGCTTGTTGTGACGTGTTAGTTGGTCGGCGCTGGTGAAGGCACGCCACCTTCATCGCGCTGGTGCGGGACGCCGTCGCCAGGCTGCCCAACGGAGAGGGCACGCGGCGCGATGTACTGGAGCTGCTGAAGTGAGTCGTTAGTAGTACCAGGCCCGACTCACACCGCGCGGTACATCTGTGATTTATCTACAGCGAAGCGCTCCGCCGGCGGATTTCGAATCAGTCGAGTGTCACGCGCGCGCCCGTCGTCGGGACGTTGTAGATACCTACCTACCTAATAGCACTCACAGTAATTCTATGATCGAGGTCGCAAATAGTATTTAAAAATGTACATAAAGAGACACAAATATTGTGCGGCGTTCATTCTAGATTTGATACGCATGTAACTTAACACATGATTATGTTAAGTTTAAGTTTCAAGTTAGTAAACAAAACATATTTATTCGTCGTAACTTTTTTATCATTTTGTACTTTAGGTATGTTGAAATAATATTTTTTAACAAAGGTAGGCTGTAATACCTACATCGGTAGATACTTAATTACAAATAAGGAGATTAATTATTCTTCACTAGGCAGCACTCCTAACAGCGCGTAAGAAAAGATAAGAGGCATGCGATAGAAAGAGACAAAACTGATATAAATTTGCAGGTACGTAATGCTGTGCGAGCTGAACTCCATCGCGTCGTAGCAAGACTCGCATTTATTTAGATCTTCTTGCGGAATAGTTCTTCTGTACCCCCGGTACTATTACTTATTTTGTGGTAGTACATAACGATTTCACGTTTAAATCATTAAATAAATGAGTCGTATATTTGTGAATCGCTGAGGATCAATATTAATTTCCTACAATGAAAGTAATCATCACAACTCCGTGTAATGAGCCACTGCAAGTCTCTCCTCTGGGTGACGAGGAGGTTTAGGTCGTAATCCGCCAAGCTGGCCCAGTGCTGGGAGGTGGATGTTAGAATTTTCACAACGCCGAAATGGCTTCGTGTACTGTATACAACGTGTAATGGATACAAGTAAACAGCACCCGGAAAAGACTGCTTTACGTAGCCTATGAAGCACGGAAGTTGGTCTGAGAAGTAATTGGTCGGACTGTGATCGGATTGCTTAACCTGCAATATCGTATGATACAGCGTATAAGCCACTGCGTTACCACGATTTCTTTTTAAATATAATTATGAAATGTACTTTCTTGATGCGTGTTTGAGCCCTTTCAATATTACACTAGTGTTTTCAACTAAACCAGATACATCATTACATAAAAAATATTTAAAGACCAACCATAACAAAAGCGTTTTTATGCTTCTTCAAACTATTCTTCCTATTTTTTTATCCTTATATTCTTTGTCTACTAATATTACTTATATAATTTTATTTATTTACAACAGAATGTCGCAGTACATAGCGCCGGGAAACGACGAAATGTTACAAAACGCCGTGAACTTGGCTTTGGAAAAGCTATTTACGGCGAAACGCGACCCTATAGTCAAGTATGACCAAAGAACTGCAGTCTGGAAGTATTTGTACAGAAACCGGTAAGTTACATAATCTTTTTAACATTAACCACTTTATTAATTAAGCTTATTCTCATGAAGAGAAGTAATAACGCAGTCTATAACTGTGATGAACATAATTTTCAAGTCATAGATGTTTTAATCTTTTTAAATATTCATTATATGAATAACATGGAAACATTTACGTTATATTTCTTAAAAGGCTTATTTTTTATGGTTAGTAAATAAAAAAATATATGTAATTTTTTTCAGACATAATAATATAGATTAGGTATTTAATAAGTGTTTATTTGTAATTTTATTTTAGAACTGAAGAGGAATGGTTAAAAATGACAAGCAAGAGGGGCGCGAAGGGAGGTGCTAATACTTCTAGTAATACGCCTTCAGTGGGCTCCAGCCCTTCGTCTCATAACACTAGCTTAGTTAAGGACATGGGTCCGGTAAGTACTGTCAGATATCTTTCAAAATGTTCCATCAACATCAGTTCAGATATTGGTAAATCACCATATCCCACTTTTATTAATTTATTCAAATATGCGATTTTCATCATATTTCAGATGGACTTAGAACTTGGAGGCATGGAAGAAGTTATTGATAACGGATCTGACAGTGACGTTGACGTTGATGACGTTCCATCGTCATCAACTTTATCATCAGCTCAGCTATTGATGCAAGTCAATCAAACCTTACCAAAGCCACCAGCCCCAGCGCAACCGAAGCCTAAAGGAAAATATAATATCCAGTCGCCAAAAACCAAACAGACACCCAAACAACCAACTCAGAAGAATTTAATGGCTCAATCTGTAAAACAAGCTAGTTTGATCAGCCAAGCAACGAAACAAGCAACTTTACAGGCACAGACTATGAAGCAGAACAGCTTAGCACAAACCAAACCACAAGTCGTAACCAAACCAAACATAACACCGACCAAACCTAACCAACCGCAAGTGCCAAAGTCAGCAGTCACAACCGTCAATGTCACAAAACAAACCTACACTGTTCCGAAAACGAGTGCGGTTCAAGCGAAAGTTAATATAGCGAAACAGTTGCAATCGCCCAAACAGAATGTTATTGAAGTGAAGCAGCCGTTTATTCAGAATATTGTGAAGACGTCAATGAGTCAAGTTATGACGCAAGTGAAACCCAGTGCGACAATTGTGGTGAACAAAAACGTGGCCCAGGTGGTGTCGACGCCGAGCAAATCTCCTTTGATTAAACAGAGGCCTTTACAGCAAAAGGCAGAGGCTGCAGCCGTAAGAATGTTTATATGTTTTATTAAAATAATAGTGTAAATAATAGTTTTAAAACTCCTTAGTTTATTGTTAAGCAGAGATGATATAAATACACTCCTTAGATGAGTGTATAGGTAGGTTGGGGCCCGATCATAATTATACCCATTTACAGTACTAGCCATATTATCATTTTTTGAAGCAATTTAAGTTTTTCTACATTATATTGGTATTGGTTATATTATATTAAGGTTCATAAATACACAAAATTTCAAACCCAACTCGTAATAGAACAACATAAATAAAATAGTAAAAAATTCACGATCCAGTTTTCGATTTGGTCACGACATATACACATACATTCTACATATTATGAGTAGTTGTCGTTTTCATTATGGATATACCAAACCCGGGAGAGTTTAAACTAGTTCCTTTCTCATATCAAAGAACTCATATTTATTCTTAATTTAAAAAACATCTTGAAAAAATTCTTGAGCCATCCTCGTCTAGTTCATTCCTTCCTATTTGGTAAAAATAATTGTGTGATTATAATCAAATCTCTATTGGAAATATTGGTACACAAAATGAACACAATACAAAGATTTAAAAACAATCAGGTTTGAACCAAGGACTGCACACCGGTATGAACTTCTGTACATTTTTTTCTGTATGACGTCATACCGTTAAATTAGGTGTATTTAAAATAACAGTACAGGAATTCATACTGAAATAATTCGTGTACCTTTTTTATTATTGTAGCATAACTGATCTCTTTTTCAGTTAACTGAAATTTTCGGTATTAATATTTAAATTTTATTTTGAAATAACTGTAGAATGTTCGATAGTTTAGTTGCAAGCCTAGGAAGCGTAGGGACATATGCTGACCTATACATTTCGGTACAGAAATTTTACTAGTACTATTTAAAAAAACTATACCGATATGCAGTCCCTGATTTTTAAACATTTTATGATTGTAGTTGACTGTTTTTGTTTGTTGTCAATCTTTTTGAATGATGTACTAATTTACGTAAAAATTCATTTCAAATTTGTGATATTTCCCATAATCTTTCTTAAACAGGCTTTATTAATGTCATCTGCGCAAACGGCTACCACTCCAACAATAATACAGCAACAAATAGTTGCGACCCCCACCCAGCCTAAAGTAAGTCAATTGTATTATTACTTGGTAATAGAAATAAATGTTATTTTTTTTATTTATCAATAAAGTTTTTAGTCTGAAAACAAGTACGAGCTTCAAAGATACTTAAATTAGTTTATGCATTAGATTAAGTGACTGCTTTTTTTCTTTTATTATCCATGTGCATGGAAGAAAAGAAAGTATTTTGTCACTTTTAAATACATCACCGTTAATATCAATATAGCTTAAGTATTATGAAATCGGAGAATTGGTTTTGAAGAAGTTATTTAAAGTTAACAACTCACGAGATCTTAGCAGTTAGAAGTTTTTTTTCTTGATCTACATTACGATTGCCTTAGCGCAATGGCCAGTGTCCGCTTTTAGTATGAAAGGTGCTGGGTTCAATACCTTAGTAGGAAGTGAACTTTTCTTAACACACTAGGATTTACTTTACAAAAAAAAAAAAAATACCCGTCTAAGCCTAACTAGATTTAAGTGATTATGCGGTATGAATCCGAGTTCACTGGACAATTATTAATTTCTTAATTTCTGAAGCTTTATCACGATTTCCTTAGTGCAATGGTCAGTGCTCGCTTTTAGCATGAGATGTGCTTGGTTTAATACCTTAGTAGGAAGGGAACTTTTCTAAACTCAGCCGGGTTTGGGTTTTTGCCGTGATACAGGTCACCACTAAGCTTATACTTTTAAAAGTAAATTAGTTGTCAGTTGTCACATAGTTTGCATGCTAGTTTGTAAAGCTTTATCGTGAAAAAAAAAATATCGTGCATACTTTAATTATACTTACTTAATAAGAGTCACAAAAAAAACTTTTACTTTTGAACTGGATTTTACTTTTGATCATGATGTATTTAAAGAGACTAAAACATAATTAAACGCGATGAAATCCAGTTATAAAGTCTTATTTATTGTAATGAATCTTGGTACCTTAAGCCAGTATTATGCTTAATTTATGTAATTTTTCGTAGGTCCCTACCGGTACAAGGTCGTTGTTGATAAGGCCACCGAATGTACAAACCACGGTTTCAGCAGTTGTCTCTACGCCGAATCCACAGGTATACACATAAATATTATAAGATTATAAACCAATAACAAAAATTGTATAGAGTATCCCCACTACTTCCCCTGGATAGCCTTATGGTCATGCAAAATAAATTTAAGTCCTACTTAGCAGTAAGATTACCAGATTGAAACTTGGCTTTAATGAAGTCTGTTTTATTTGAGCAACAACTAACACTGCGTTATACAAGGTTAATTTTAATTAACGCATCACCTCTTGCGGGTAGCCTCTCCACATCAATCCCAACAACATTTGTTCTACGACTTTTTACAAATCTTGATAAATAACACAAAAAATAAAAATATAAAAAAATTTGCTTCTTACTCTACATTTTGTTTTATTATTACGAAGCGATGTTTTACAAAGCAAGGTGCGTGGCATATCTACGCTCAGAGTAAATAGAGTTACGCCTCTAAACAGAGGCTATAAATATTTTCTATATAGGAAAACTAAAGTTTTAAAAACTATTAATTTTAAAAAGTTGAAGAACAAATGTAGTTAGGATTGATGTGGAGAGGATTGTGATTGGTGATTCGGTAATTAAAATTAACCCTGTATAAAAATACCAGTTAAAAGAGGTCAGTCTTGAGTTAATTCAGTAACAAAGAAACAAGGTTCTTTTTTGCTTTTTCAACACGCTATGATTGTGATTGTCATTTTCAACTGTCATGCCAGTCATCTTAAGACTTTTGTGAACTCAGTTTGTAATATTTTTGCGTATTTCAGATTCCTGCAGCCAGAAGAGGCGTGGTTCGTGTCCTCAGCCCTGCTACTCCGTCATCGGGGAAATCTCTTATTTCTCCGAGAGCGCTGATGCCGCAAGGTACCATATCATTTTGAAGATTAATTTTGTTTAATTTGTGCTCTTAATAACAATAAATAAATTTAAAATAGTAATAGTTAATGACACGATTTTTAAATTCATACGTTATTTTACAGGAACGCACGTATTAAAGAAACGGACTACTATAGCTGGGACACAAGCTGTAACTACAATTGCTCAGGTATTTGTTTAAAACATAAATATATGGATTGAAAAGTAATAACAACTTTCGCTAGATGCCTCAATTTTTCGATTCAACGGTAATAATAATAATGTCATCCTAAATACTTGTCGCATTGTCAGAAAATTTTTGCAAGCTAGTCCTGAAAATCCGACAAACACATGAGTAAAGTAGACATTGTTGATTTTAACTTGGCCTAGGCCCGTTAAAATCTACTAAAACCGGTAGTAATACCGAGCTTAAAATCCAGAACACAAATAATAATAATAATATTCATTTATTGCAGAAAACAAAGGTTCCATAGATTAGAGAATTAGAAAATTTCACACACAGGCATAAAACTAAAATTAAAATATCATAATAGTAATAAAGTGAATCCAAATATTAGTCACATTTTTAATACCAATAAACTACCTCTCTTCAACAGACCTCAAGCGTAACGACAGTAGTAAGCAGCGTGAACTCGGCAGTGACTTCCACACTTCCAACAAGAACAGTTCAATTAGCCGACGGAAGAACTGTCCAGTTAGCCAACCAAACAGTCCACCTACCCAGCGGACAAGCCGTCCAATTGTCCTCCGGACACACCCTACAACTATCCTCCCTCCAACTACCCACGCACAGCGTAAGACTACCCAGCGGACAAACCGTACAGCTAGCACAAACAGTACAAACAATGAGAGCCAAAAACCAAGCCCCAAGGCTACCATCACCAAAAACAAACCAGCAAATACCAGTCTCCACCGTCCAACTCTCCGGTCAAACAGTCCAAATTGGAGGACAAACCGTTCAACTTGCAGGCCAAAGTGTTCAATTAACAGGCCATACTGTGAAACTACCTTCCGGACAGAGTGTTCAAGTGGCAGGCCAAAGTGTACAATTACCCAGCGGTCAAACGGTCCAACTGTCAACTGGTCAAACCGTACAAATAGGTCAAAACGTTCAACTAGCTAACCAGAATCAATTAAACACCCAAACGGTTCAATTAGGTTCTCAAACTGTTCAGTTACCGGGCGGTCAAACAGTACAGTTATCAGGAGGCCAAACTGTACAGTTACCGAGTGGTCAAACGATACAGTTGTCGAGTGGTCAAACGGTCCAGCTGTCAAGTGGTCAAACGATTCAATTGGCTGGTCAAACGGTGCAGCTGGCCAATCAAACGCCGAAGACGTTGACTCAAGTTGTGAGACAGCAAAATCCTGGAGACAAGAATGCTCAACCCATTGTAGCGAAGTTATTGACAAATGCGCAGGTAATTATTTTACAAATTAAGTACTTCTTATTTGTTATAGCAAGTGCTATGACTTTACAATTTCAATTAGCATTTGAAAGTGCCATAAGCGCCAACATGTGGAGTTAAAATGTTTACATTAATATAAACATTTTAACTCTACAATTTAATTAATCAATTTAGATAAAACTGTTTGCATTTTTTGACGGATATAATTGTTACGTTATCTTTCCGTGTTTAAATTAACTTCTTAAACTTCTGATGTCCGCCGACTAGCATTGGGCCAGCTTGGTGATCTACGGCCTAAACCTCCTTGTCACCCAGCGGAGAGATTCATGGCCCTGCAGTGGGCTCATTACAATCTCGCTAGATTAATAATAAAGTAACAAGTTTTTTATACACAATATCATATTAATGGAAATACTTTTTAACCGTCAATGCTGACTGAAAAAGAGTGCAAACAGTTTTTTTTCTGCCGGCTTTTTTTGCCTCTAGGTCTACAAAAAAATTATTTATTAAAAATTATAATATTTCATTCAACAACTAGTTAAAGCCGAAGTATGTGATGACTGACTTCATCAAGTGTTTTGTGAAATTCCTAAGATGAATAAAACTCAATATCATATTAATGTAGGTAAATACTTCTTAACCGGATTTTATTGCGTGAAATATATTTTATATATTAACCAAGATACCGAAACGTCGAGATTAACACTTTACTAGCGGATCACGTACCTAGTACGACATGGCACTATCGTGTTGGGACGCCGATCACGCACTCAGTACGATACCGACTTTCTTAGCGTTTAGTTAAAAATCACGCGCGTGAGCCGTGAGTGGCGTGCAATGTTGTTCAAGCGTAATCCTGTAGCTACATACACATATATCATTCATCGATACGCGGTGCGGGGTGTGGGCGGGGTGACCGATTCCAGTAGACCGGGCCGCGGCCGACGCGGGCCAGTGCTCTCACATTACTGTTTTTTTATATTTGTCTTGTAACATATAAAAAAAAATGTAAAAATAAAAAAGTAATTATGTATATAACACATAAGTTTTTTTTTTACAATGTTGTAATATAAGCAGAAATGGCCGGCGACCCATAGAAGGCTAGCTGTTAAATACTATTAAAAAGTCATTTTACTATATAAATGCTAAAGTTGTCAAGGTATTCCATAGGTAAAATAAAAAATTAGTCTACTAAATCAATATTCACATTTCCAGGGCCAAATGCTCTCATTAGAAGGCATGGTGAGCGGCGGGAGAACATTGCAAGTAGCGGGCGTGCGTCCCCGGATGCCGTCCAACGTTCGAGTCCTGTCCCCCAACGCCAGATTGACGAGGCCGCTGCTCTTGACTTCGGGGAAACCATTGCAGAATATTATTTTACAGGTAAGTTACAGAGAAATAATCATATTCTGTTAACTGAAAGACTCGAGACAGAAAGAAAGGTCGAATGTTAGCCTACGGGGTGGAAGTTAAGTTCCTGGGTTCGAGCATTTTGCTTTGTTTATGTCTTTATCGATTACTAAACCCGCATTTAACTTCTATCTCACCTGATGGTGAGTGCAGATGAGGTCGAAGGTGGCAACATTTGGGTTTAGGAACAACTGGCTCTTCATATAATAATAAATAATAAAATCCCCTGACAATCTCACCAACTGCATGGCCCCAAACTAAGCAGAGCTTGTGATATGGGATACCATGTAACGAACTAGAGGGGAACTTAGAATATACATACAAGGTGACTGGCGGGTCACTTTTGAAATTAAAGGACGTGATAGTTTGAGATCAAACATGAAGAGAAAAACTATAATAAAAAATAAATATTAGTTATTTACTGAGTAAACTTAACCGAAAGTTAAATAATTGATTACGCAACGCATGGTTACACTAGCTTTAGCAGCGATCCGCGTGACAGATCACGTGCCGCGGTTGACTCAGGCATAAGTAAAGTACAAAGTAACAAAACTTTACTTATTTATAGGCAATTTTATTGAAAAATTAAGTACCAACTATTATTACATAATTATGACCAGAATCGAGTACTCTTTCAGTATCTAAAATTTGTCTCCAGTCACCCTGTATAGATAAACACCCAGACCCGGAACATTTTTTTTTCTTGTTCCACGGTATAATCGAACCCGCGACCATTGGCGTCTGAGGCAGACAGTGCTACCCCATCGCCAAAGTGATAAGAACACCTCACTGCCCCTACGGTTATATTGGCGGCAGACTGTATATGATGGGTCGTTGCTATTCAGGCGGACCCTGAAGGGGACTTACCAATTAGCGGGGCTCGCTTGGAGTATTCGCCTCTTACGACACGCTTGTTCTGCGGCGGTGGGGCTTTCTGAGCCGACCCTACACTCTACTCACCGGTGCCAGTTTAGGAAACGAGTTTCGGTTGTATAGTGGGATACTCTATAGCTCCGCTGTATGTTCTCCTTAAAGTAAAGACTTACTTTGGGACCACTTAGTATGTCAGTGTGGGTAATTTAAAATGAAATGAAAAAAGTTTTATTTGTGACAGAAGCAAAAATTATGAACAAAATATAAATATAAAATAAAAATCCCAAATTAAAATTGAAACACAAATTAGTAGAAAAAAAAATAATGAAAGAAAAATATAACAAATGCCACAAACAGGCCGCAACTCAGCATATTTTTAGTTAACAAACTAGCGCTGGTCTTCCGTTGCAACCATCATCGTTGAGTGTCGTCACGACAGCAAAAATGCACTAGTTAAACTGTTAAAATATTACACTTATGCGTTTGACAAAAATAAAAATGACTATTATTAACATTAATTAAATTAAAAGGCAAAGAATTAAAATAAATGAAAACAGTATTTTTACAATAATAATAAAAATATTGTTTAATTTATTTTATTCTTGTACTCGTGCCAATTAAGGTTAATTTAGAATTCTATGTTTCAGCAAAGTGACGGCACTGCGATTCGAGTAACGTCATCCGGCGGGACGACTCCTACGCAGACTATTGTATTAGGAAATATTGGTAAGTACACAGCTTAAGTTTATTTATTTATCAATATATAACTGTTCCGTTACTGACTGAGTTACTGAGTGACTGACAGACAACGTACAGCCTTAACAACTGGGCGTAGAAAGCTGAAATTTGGAAAATAATTTTGGGTGCACTATGGAAGGAATTCCCGAAATTCCCACGGGAACGGGAATTATTGGACTTTTTAGTTTGTATGAAAAATCTTATTCCTTGAATGGAGGGATATGATACTTGGCATAAAAGTTCTTCAAAAAGAGACTGGTTGTGTTATGAAAGGAATTCCTGAAATTCCCACGGGAACAGGAAATATATGATGTTTTAGTTTGTATTATAAAATCTTATTCTTTGAGTGCACGGATGTGATACTTGGTATAAAGGTTCCTCAATAAGTGTCTGTTTGTATAATGGAAGGAATTCCCGGAATTCCCACGGGAACGGAAAATAGGACTTTTGAGTTTATGCGTGTACGAAGTCGCGGGCAAACGCTCGTCATCTATATTCTTTTATCATACATAACTTCACGCCTGTATCCCTTATGGAGTGGGCAGAACGCCAGAGGTTATAAAACCATCTGACATCACGTTTGATAAATTTGGAGCCATTATAATGATGGAGACGGACTATTACAGGGACAGGCGGTCATACTGTCGCCCACAAAATACCTCCCATAACACCTCTGTCATTTAACTGACTTTTACAGTACTTTTATTAGATACTAGCTGACCCGGCAAACGTTGTTTTGCCATATAAATAAAAAAAAAATAGATGTTGGCAGATTCTCATAGATACCGGATAAGCAAAAATTTCATCAAAATCGGTCAAGCCGTATCGGAGGAGTATGGCAACGAAAACTGTGACACGAGAATTTTATATATTAGATATTCTTTTATAATTTATCTATTAACCAAAACAAGGTAAAAAAAGCGGCCAAGCGCGAGTCGGACTCGCATATTATGAAGTTTTCGTAGCAGCATGTAACATAATATAAAAGTTCTTGTAGTTCGTTGCAACTTTGATCGATATTTGAGTTGATTGAATGAAAGGTGGTTTACGATTTATAACGTTTAAAAAAACTTACTACATCTCGTTATCCGTTCATGGTAATGTACAGAAGGCAGCAGATCAAGTGTTCCAAATCTGTCAAAAATTGTAATTGAATCTGAAGTCTATGCCCTCGACATTAACTTAAAAATTGGTTGGAGAAATTTTATAGGTTTGTAAAGCGATCTGCTGCCATCTGTACATGATATAATTTTTATAGTTTTATCATTCTCTTAATTTAGAAGTTACATGGGATGTGGCACACATTTTACCACTTTAAAAGTGTCTCTCGCGTGTACTTTTCTGTTTAGAAAAAAATATATTAGAAACAATAATGACATATCCAAAAAAAGACCTATACTATACGTAGTGGTTGGATGAAAAAAAAAAAATGTTTTAGGACAAATAATGGGGTATCTCTAAAACTTTTGTTTTTTTCATTCTATTTTTGTGTAAAATCTTAATGCGGTTCACAGAATACTACTACTTACCGAGTAAAGTACTCATCAGTAATAGTTCTCCAAATTTCGGAGGGATGACGAATCTACAACGTGTAACAAAATGGAGAGATAAAACTTAAGGGTTAGCTTCTAGGTTAGAATATACAATAAAAGAATTGGCATGATTAGTGCTGGTATATATTTTGACAATCCTAGTCAACCTAATAAGCTAAAACAAGACTTGTGCCGCAGTCGGTGACCTTATGACCTTTTCCGCATCGGCTGAACTTTGTAGTATCTGTCTTAGTTACCCATCACTTTATTTTTATGCCATCTGTTATCGAATAGATCTTATCAAAAGCTAACAGCTGTTTTTAGGTTTGACAGTAAGATATTTTGATCTTAACTTAGAACTTGTTTTTCGGCCGAACCGTAAGGATAACAAATTTATTTTACTGTTACTTATATACTGTTCCTACATCACCAAACATTCAATCCCCTTAAATCCCATTATTTCTTCATTATGTTACACGTTGTATAAGGGTTTTTCGCCATTTGGCTACGGAACCCTTAAAAGGCCTTAGTTTTAGCCAAAACACCTAAAATATTAAGAGGACAGTCAAGCGTGGAATTAAATCATTTTAAATCAAATTCTTTCATTTGAAATAAAAACCTGCGGTTTTTTTGTTACGTTCATACATTGTAGTGTATTATCTCTATCCCTAAGATTGAGGACTGACACTTTTTAAACAGCATGTGAATATTTATATATTAACCCACTAAATGATAATAATAATAATAACTTGTGTCCACCGAAATCATCCCAGCCGCAAACGGTCCGACCCCAGCCACACTAGTCAGATACCTTGAAAGGCTGGGATTCGGCGGCGGTTCGCTTCCAGCACGGATGCAAAAAGTGGTTTTGTTCGAGACTGTCCGAATCGTTCGCCGGTTTCTGTCCCTAATGGCCTGAACCCCGACCTACTGGTGTTATGGTCGGGTGTTTTCCGCCGAAAGGCGTGTTGATTTTGAAATGCCGAATAATAATTAACTCTTTATTGCACAACTACAAATATATGCTTAGACAATCTACAGAAATTAAAATAAGACTTTATTATTTTGGACTGTAAATCCTAAAAAATAAATAAATAATGAATATGAAATCGTATTTAATCATAAGAAAATTTGCAAACTATGGAATAGATATTGTAGAAATAATGTAACGAAGCGGTTGAAATCATTGTTGTTATTGAGATTACGTGAGCTCCACGTTGGAACCGTGTATTTTCCATTTCGTGCACAGTTAAACGTAATAAATATGATGTCTTTTATTTGTTAAAGGTCAAACATCGTCAGCATCTGCTACTTCAGCACCTATCTTAAAACTACAACAAGTAAGTAACTTTCATTGTTATTTTACGTTAAAACATATAATTAAATGTTTGTTTTGTTAAACTTGTTTCTATTTATAATTTATTTTTTACCCTATTTTGTTATATCTTATGTTGCCTTTTAAAAAATAAACAATGATTTTAGGTGAACCCAATACATCAAGTCAAACTTCCGCAAACAATTAAAATACAACAGGTGATTAACATTTTGAGATTTGCATGTGTTGAATAAACATGAGTATGGTTTTGGTGATTAACCGTTCGAAAATAAATATGAAAACGAAAATAATCTGCATGAGATACTAAAATTATATACAGGGTGGACCATTAAAATCGGATTACTATTGGAAAGTCTGAAACTAAAATAGATACGAAGATTTGCTAGTAACCATGGTGTCGATTTTAATAAATAGTAATCTATTTACACATTTACTGCATTCACACATTCACAAAAAACTTTCATTTATCTCGAGAACTGAATTCGGAACTTTGGAATAATAAAACAAAAACTATTTCCTGTGAAACATGATATCTGAAAAAATATTCTAAAAAAATAAAACCGACCTCAAAATTGACCTAAAAAGTAAAAAATAAAGCCGACTTCAAAATTGAACTAAAAAACGACATGGTTTATTGCCTACACAATCGAACACTTAATAGAAATTGTTTTTGTTATATTTTTCAAAATTTCCGGGATCGATTCCCGATCTGAAAGAAAGTTTTTTTGCAAATGTGTGAATGCAGTTTATGATTTTGATAAAATCGATGACATAGTTCCTAAGGACAAATCTTCGTATCTCTTTTAGTTTCAGACTTTCCCATACTGACCGATGGACTTAATGATCCACCCTGTATAAGTATTATTTGGAAATGGTTTTGCCAAGTTTGATTGCATCCCACAGAGTATGGACACAAGAAAAAATAAATATATTATGTATTTACAACCAACTTTTCAAAATGCAGCAATACTTCTTAAAGTGCAGTATTGCATGTATTACATGCTTAGATAGCGCACCCAAAAGATTGGTTTTTCTATGAGAGTTAACTAAGTAATGTTCTTTACTGAATTATTGAGACATCCATGTTTGCATAGTGTCTGTCTCTTTCCATACTAATTTAAAATCTACTGGTTTGCGGAATCCATTAATGACGCTATCGTTTTTTGCCATCAAAGATTGACATGTGTTTTCCTTTTCTTACGTTTTTTTTTATATTTGATTTGTATTTCAATTATTGTTTGTTCAGCGCTGTTTTCAATTATTATTATAGTTTAATTTTAATTAACAGAATAAATTCAATACCGAATAGTATTATGGAATTGTCCAAGCTAAGTTTTGCTTTTAGTTAAAAATGCTTTAAAATATTTTTTTCAAATAATTTTGAGCAAAATTGGTTATAGTTTTATTATTTAAAGTTATCGTTGAGCAATATTTAATTTTTCAGCTATGTTAGTGTGCTCTTTAAAAATATTGATCATGTTAGCCCATCAATTCCGCGTTGATGATGTGTTCCAGTAGTGTTTTATTTTACAAGCCTAACTTTTGGGTCTATCGTCACTTACCATTAGGTAAGCGGTTTTACTCGATTTCAACAAAAATAATTGTGAAATTGTCCTTTATCGAGTTAAATTAAAACAAAAAAAAATTGTTATTTAAAGTCATGTTTTACCAGAGATCTCTGAATTGAACCAATACACTTGACCTTCATTCATCCAACTCTCCACGTGCAGAATTCCTGGAAGAAATTTCAGTCGGAATGAGCAGTACTTTTGTACTTACTTGTCTTTAAACGCATTTATTATTATTTTTAAGTGACATAAATTGCATCACTAATTGTATAAAAGCAAAAGTTTTTATGCATGGGTGAATGAATATGCAATGCATACGCATAATATGGATGGATTTTTGGAAATAAGTAAATAAAACTGCACATTATCTAAGTTTAAAGCTAATTCTATACATTGCTAACATTACAGGCTGGTACGACGTCTACGGTGGCGACCTCAAGCGGAGTTCGCAGCGTACTAATGGATGGCCAACAGTTGAAACTCGTCAGCGGACGGCATGTATTGGCCAGGTTACTTAGGCCGGCTAATCCACCTCAATAGTCTGAAGCACATCGAATGCTTTCACATAGTATTTTATTATCAAGTTGAGTATGCTTTGACCAAAACAAGGTGAAAAAAGAAACACAAAAATAGACATAAACAAAGACTTGTCATTGTTTCTTAGAAAAAAGTCAAACAGCATTTGTGGAAAATAGTAACTATCTGGATTCTGAAAAAAATATCGATAGTAACGTATAATTTTAATCACTTTAAAGTTTGTGGTAAACTATTTTTAACCGCGGCATTTTTTCACCTTGGTGTGACTTCACCTGTTTTTGTCACAGATTATTGGTTCTTATCAATCACTCATTTGATTGAAGACAAGGAAGATAAACTAGGATGCCTAGGCACCTAGACGAAAATATTATAAATAATGATGTACAAATTCGGGTTTTTGTATTCAGGTACTAGGAGTATATGAATAAGTTATTTAGATGGTTCTAACATTTTGCTGTCAGTTAAATTCGAAGAGGTATTTTAACTTACTTTATTCGCAACAATCTTAACTTTCCTTTGCGATATCTTAATGGCCCCAATATTCAGTTTCTTTTTCTACCAACCTGAACTTTTTAAACGGTTAAATTTGCTTAAGCTTACCGTAAGTTGTCCTTACATATCTATGTATTTAATATGCTTTTGATAAACTAAAACTTTTAATTCATAAATCCTTATTAATCGTTAACAATAAATGCATAGAAATACGTGCAGCAGGAAAATAAATATTAGTTTATGTTACTGTTGATTGAATTTGGGCAGTTGATAAGGGTGAAGTTAAAATGAGCCTAATTTTGATGGATTTAGTTTTGGTTATTTAAAATGTATAGATTTCTAGTAATTATTAAAAACGCAGTAAAGTTGACAATCTCCTGCGTCATCTTCGGGTTGTTGTTTATTTATTTTTGTTGTCTTTTCAAATCTATGTTTATATCAAAAATCTTTTCCACTTGTGGCCGAGAAATATTAATTTACATAATTGTTTGTCATTGTAAGAATTATTATGTTGTTCACATTATATTCATGTTATAATATATTTTCTGTAAATGCGTGCTTACATATACGTTCGTGTGCAATAAAAATAATAATTTGGTTTCTTTGTCCCGGTTATACAACTTAAGTATTATTTAATGTTTTTTTAGTGAACCTAAATTAATGTGTATAAAATTGGCAATCTAAGTATGTTTTTGTAAATTACTGAAAAACCAGTTCTTTTTCGTTTACATGTTATATGTAAAGTTAAGTTACGAATAGGATATTTTAAGCCATAGTTTGTATTTAGTGTAAATTGTATTAATTTATCGTTTAAGGAGTATAAACTATTATTTAAGATAATTTTCTGTTATGGAAAAGATTTTAGTCCGACAAATATGAACATTCTCACAATTTTGGTTATGAATGAAGAAAAAGTGTTTATTTCTGTGTAAATATTTTCCCTAAAATAAAACATGTCAATTACAATAGTCAATTTTATTTCTCGTAGTGTAAATAGAAAGAACAGTTGGTGAGAAAACATAATTTAATATTTTATTTACACGGTGAGTTTTAGCAAACGTAAACCAAACACACTTACAAATGCATCACAGAATATCTATTTGGACATGAAGCTAATTAATACTTTATTCTCTTAACCTAATGTGCGATATTTGCATGATATAAAATGCTAGCTCGGTAATTATAAATTGATACATTTCATTTTTATTTTGATACACGGTGTAGCCATGGTAAGTCCAAACAATACTTTTTAAAATTTATATTAAAATTGTGAATAATAAATAAGCAGGATCGAAAAAATCCAAAAGGATATAATCCCGCTTGCATTTATGAATTTACGTTTTTATTATAAATTGAAAAAGTCATTGAAGACGACTATCACCTATTGAGTAATACCTATCACAAACTCAAAATATTTTTCATAAATAGTACTGATTAACAAAGATACATGCAATATAGAGTTTACGATAGTTATACATCCATATACATTATACAATTCCTTCTACAGGGCACGAACACCAGGATGTTATAGACACAGGTATCACAATTTAATTCCTAACTACTAACACTTTCCATTCCTATAATTTATTTGATGATAAATTATACAGGATGACTGGCAGGTCACTTTAGAAATTCGAAGGCGTGATAGTTTGAGATCGTACATGGAGAGAAAATATATGATAAAAAATAAATATTAATTATTAAATGAGTAAAGTTAACCGAAAGTTAAAGAATTGATTACGCAACGCATGGTTACACTAGCGTTGGCAGCGATCCGCGTAACAGGTCACGTGCCGCGATTGACTCAGGCGTAAGTAAAATGAATAGTAACAAAACTTCATTTATTTATAGGCAACTCTAGTGAAAAATTAAGTACCTACTTTATTACATAATTATGACCAGAATCGAGTACAGAGTGCTTCAGTATCTAAAATTTGTCTCCAGTCACCCTGTATTGATTTACTTGCAGTTACTAATTGCATTGCGGCGACTATTTGTGCCATAGACTATATTGATTTTACGAATAAAAAAGCCATGAAATATTTTGTACTGTCCTATAAATAAAGCGTGATATAGGTTTTATAGCAAAAAACCACTCAAACTATATGGGTCACTCGTTTAGTAACTTAGTTGTATGATTGAACAAAGCTTGTAAGTGCAAAAAAATGAATATCTTGATTGAGTGAGTACACCGCTGCCGCAATACGCAATAGCAACCGGAAAAGTTTACATATAATCAATCGTTTAGCAAAATATCTGAAGTCGACTATTTGAACGAAATGGTAGTGCCGTTATAAAAATAGCTATAAACATATTTCTACATTTTTCCACTAAACGCCGAAATTGTTACAAATCAATCTATTTATCAGTCTTATAACTACGATCATGTTTTTTTTTGCAATACATTCATGGTACACCATACTTTAAATTTTTGATAAAAGATAATACATTCAATATATTAAGAAGAGCTATGAAGTTATCTTCTAATCTAGATGTTTGTTTACACAAATATATAGTTGAAGGTACCACAGATGAAATTTTAATACTGACGAGTTTATTTTATCTTATGCACTAAAGAAAACCAAGCAAGAAATACACCTTAAACGTATTAATACTAACGTTCTTTTTAGAAAGTCAATATATTAAAGATTTTAAGCAAAAATGTTCAAAATATCCGATAAAGATAAAAATACTTAGAAATGTAAAGCTTAAAACCAAGAGAAGAATAACTTTGCTATATAAATATCTCAAACTAAGGATTTAAGAGTAGAGTTGGGTCATTTATTCTTTTATAAACCCGTGTTCCCAGACGCTTTTTATATTGAGAGCAAAACTATTTTTTGTAAGTTTATCTTAAGTAAATGCCAACTTAATGGAGTGGATTAAGCCGATCCTCCGCCGCCAACTAAACTAAGTTAGTTTAGCTTAGCGAGCCAGTTTTTCATACATTTGTGTAAAATAGACATAGTTTGCGGTGGACGCACATGTATGAGAAACTGGCTCAACTATGCGAGCTAAGCTTAACTAACTTAGTTTAGTTGGCGGTGGACGATCGGCTTTAAGCACTGTAAATGCTATTAAGTACCAATTACGTCGATCATACAATCGTTAAAGATATTTTTAGCCTTATCAGCTACCTTTTCCTGACTGTCGCAGGGCCCAGAATCGAGGTCTACCAACCGTGCATTGTACAAACAACGGGCACTGAATATTTTAAATTCTGAATTAAAACATGAACACCAATATCCTAGCTTACTAAAAAATGCATAACTTTTGTGACTTTGGCATTTAAATGATTACGATGTGCGTAGAATGGTTACTAATCTATGTAGGTAAAGATTCAATAGTGTACCCACAATGATGGGTATAATATTGAATTTTAATTATATATGAGATAATGATATCATGCGTGATATTAGTGATGGAATAAAAATATACAATCTTTCATGTTTTCTACGACCTAACATTGAAAGTACAGCCAGCATCAAGCTACATTTGAAGAAACTATTACATACGTTGTGTTTCCTTCCTACTAATGGCCCATGGACAAATAAAATCTCAATTTTCGAAACACGTTGACAAAAACATGCAGGCACGTTAAAAGTTGTTCTGAAAATATATTCTGTTGATCTCAAGCGTAGCGTGCGCGTAGCAGTGAGTCAGTAGTTTGAGTAGGCACGTTGTTCAAATCTTCGTTAGAGTTTGGTCACCTGTTTGGCTATCACTACTTAAACCAGACTTGGTGTATCGGAACTAATTTAATGAGCCAAGGGAGCGGGTCGCGGTTTTATATTGAACTGCCTCGTCCGTGTCCCCGCGTGACCTTTTTTGTATGGAAGAAACCGCGCCCGCGTAACGATGTTAGAGAACGGCGTCTTCAACATTATGATGATTACGTGCAATTCTCTCGGCTGTTTTCAGTTATTCTTCAGCATCTTCGGGGTTTTCAGCTGTAAGCAGATTGGTGTTGTCGTCGGTTTGTGGATCATCGCCCTGTAAATAATACCAAATTATTATGTTTTTTTTTTTTCACTTTATGTTGGACCTCAATCTTATCTGGTGAGGTCGAAGATGACGCGGGCTTAAGAAAGAACTGGTACTCCAGAAAACATCACCACTGTTGCCGCTAGCCACTTTGCTAGTCTTTACTACACGTAACCAGTGCGAGTTGTATAAACTTTATGTGAAGTAGCTTACCATCGAGTTAATCGACCAAAATACTTTAAACCACCAATCACGTTCTGATAATTTGGTTCCCCATTATCGTCATTAGTTGGTGCTGTGTGGATTCCATACAAGACGTGGTTATGGCACGAGGCACGCAGAGGCGTAGGGCTAAAGTAAGTTAAGCAGACTTTACACAGCATATTTTTGTACTGAATCCGTTATATTTATACTATCTACTTAATCCATTCTTACTCCAATTTATTCAACACTTGATTGATGCTTATTTGTAACAAGAATTTAATCTCCCAAGTTTTAAAGGGTTTTCTTTAGCTGTTTTGCATGAATGAGCAGGTTGCTATTATTTATTGGGAGTTATGTTACGTCGTAAGCTTTTAAGTTCATTATTTTTATACCGAGTATTATGCATAGGAGGGTGAATATTAATTCCTTCTGCGGGAGTCATTATTGTGGATTGTAAGTTAAGCTGATAATTCAGGCAATTTTCTTCGAGTCTTGAGAGCAAACCAATTTCTTTTTCTTTTTGGTACATAATACAATAGGTACAAATAGATATTAATAATCTTTTTCTGAGGCGGGGTTCCTATAAAATCTGCTGCCATATATCAACGCTCCTAAAATATAAAAAGAGCCAGTTCCATGTTCATTTAAAACATCCAATTCGTATGCCAATTAATACAAAAGAAGTATTTTCTCTTTAAGCATTAAATCTAATTTAAAACAGATTTTAAACGAATGTTTATTCCTATGGCCCCTCCGTTTTTATACGATTAAAAACTACACTCGAAGTCTCAAGAAAATTGGCGTGTATCCAAGCTTAAAGGCTATTAAGTAAGTTGGTAAGTACCTACTCTAAGTTATATTATAAAGTTGATGACCCCTTTAGTGCACCGATGGTGTCATAAGTGGCTCGTTCAGATATTTTTCAACTCATCTAATTTGTTTATCATTTTGTTTAGGTTTTGGAAGTTACATTTCAAGTTTTGTACATTAGCCCACAAGGCGTTTAGAGAAGATATAATAAAAGTAAAGTCTTCGCTCTTTCTTATTATTTTCGGCAATTTCAACTTTTCAAGGATCAAATTTGGGGTCAAAAAGCACCTCATAAGAAGGTAAATTGTTCGACCTCAGTGTAAATATAATGCGTAAATTCTGTTTGTTTCAATATTCGTAGTTTTTGGACACTAGTACACTATCAGCTATCAGACGAAATTTAAATGCGTACCTACCTACTTACTTATAATTGTAAAAATATTAAAACCATCATACTCATTAACATCTGAATTCGATATATTGGCTTTGCTGCAACCTCCATGATTTCAAGAACTCAAAGTAAATAAAAAGTATGCGAAATATCCCGTTACTAAATTCAAATAAAGAATGAAGATGTGCATACCCCGATCTGTGTAGCAGCTGATTGACTGCGCTTGCGACGGCGTAGAGCGAACGCGAGCAGCAACACTAGCGCCACAGAGGATAGAGCGGCAACTAGCAGCGGCAGGAGCAGGTTGTCCCCGGGAGAATAACCCTGGAAATATAAATTCAGTTTATCTGTAGCACAAATATATTTTATAAAAGGTAATTAAGCATCTGCGTCTGGATAGTGTTTGATACGTGTCGGTAAGTACCTAGATAGGTAGGTATACGAAAACTGTTATATAATAATAATAATAATAACCCCCCCCGGGAATGAACCTTGGCGCGGTGGGGGGGCTTAAGAAAAGAAGGAGCTCTATACAGATCAGCACAACTTGATCAAATACCCCATTTGGGAGATTCTAGCTGTAAAAGTCGTAACATCAAGACTACCCTTTTCGAACTAATCATTCCAAACCCAACCTGGAGACAAAAATGACGGAGCAAAACAGCAGAAGATATAATTTACGGTCGCTGCCCGGGGGTCGCCGGGGCGCATCTGGAGCCGGCGCTGGATGCGACAGTATGCGGGACGCCGGTGGCGCGGCGCTGAGCAGGCGGGCGCTCGCCACCAAATCTACTACAGCCGGTCATCGCGAGCTGAGCAGGCGGGCTCGCGGCGTAGAAGCTACAGCCGACACTTCTGGCGATGATACATCGTCTTTATTTTCATCCATCCCTTCCACTCGCCCCTCATATATGACAAGAAGTATATCTTCCTTGTCTACTGTTACTACGGCCGACGGTGTTGTGCGAAATGCCCACTTTGACATTGAACTTGTACCCACCTCGGTCGAACGAACTACGCGCAGACGATGGACACCTGAAATGAATATGTTCATACTGCGTACTTACCTTAAATTAACAACATTAGAAACTGACACAAGTAACTACGTCGAACCCCTCCACCTTCAATTTATTGAGAAATTTCCAGCAATGCAAGTAAGCCGACAAAGAGTAGCCGACCAACGGAGAGCTATTATCCGCCGCAAACTACTACCAGAAAATACCATTACCGATATATATAATGAAACAAAACAAGAAATCACAAACATACACTCTAATATAGTTCATGCAATAGCTTCTTCACCTTTGTCATTAAATACTCAAGCCAATACACAAACCAAAACACGGATGAGATGGACCGTAGAACAAAACGAAGCAGTAATGCGATCATATTACAGAGTAACTCTACTAGATACGAACAGGACCACATACCGAAAATTACTTCATGAAGATTTCATTAAAAATATTCCTTCTCTGTCCCATTTAACCGAACAAAGAATTTCTGACCAACAAAGAGCAATAATCAATAACAAATATATTGACCAATCTAGGCTAGATATAATAAGACAGGAAGTAGCAGACGAACTGTCATTATCAACAAATAGCACTAACGACTCTCATCTAGTAACCTTAAACATTATAGAATTAAGCTCCTTTCCTGATCTACCCGGAGAAGAACCACCAAACCACCACAATCAGTCCAATTTAATACCAAGTACTGAAAATATCTTTGAACAAGCCTTTCAGTATTATAAAAATACAGACCCTTTGCACAGGACATATATTCCGAAACAAAAATCGTCAAAAAAATTCTCAGAAATAGTTCATTACATTAATACAGTAACCATCCCGAATAAAATAAATATTAACACTGATTTCTTAACTTTACAAACAGTCATATACTGCGCTGCCTGGACTGCTGCTAAGTTAAATGGTGCTAAAATAGAACTTTCTGAGAGTAATGTAGAAAGATCACGTAGTACTCAGGAAGAATATAAACCCAGATGGCAAAAGCGTTTAGAAAAACGGTTAGAGGACTTAAGGACTAAAATAGGTAGAGTAACCCAATTCATTAACGGAAACACTAACGAAAGGATCACAAGACATGTAAAAGTAATTATGGAACAATATAAAACTCACTCTACACATGAAGACCCGAACACTCAAATAACACATACACTGGATACACTTAAACAAAAACTTTCAGTTTTAGCAGGACGATTACAGAGGTATAAAACATGCACACAGCGAAAACAGCAGAACAGCCAATTCATTAATAACGAGAAACTTTTTTATCGTAACATTAAACAGGCCACAAAAAATACACATCAAAACAATGCAGTCATCAATGAAAATAGTACGCCTAACGTAAATGATATTCGTAATTTCTGGGCAGGAATATGGGAAGAACCAGTTATCCATAATAGTCAAGCCGAGTGGATTCATAAAGAAACAAGTAATTTTCGCCAAACTGCAGTGCCAATGCAATTTGAGTTCATACCAGTTGAAATATTTAAACGTGTCATTGCAAGACTCCATAATTGGAAAGCACCCGGGTCTGATTATATTCACAGTTACTGGTATAAAAAATTTACAAGCGCCCACTGTTACCTACACAATTTCATTAATATTTTCATCCAAAACCCTAATGCCATACCGCCTTATATTACAACAGGAATAACCTACTTGATACCTAAAGACCACGACGACCTCATTAACCCTGCAAAATACAGGCCAAT
This sequence comes from Stenoptilia bipunctidactyla, assembly GCA_944452665.1. Lineage (NCBI taxonomy): Eukaryota > Metazoa > Arthropoda > Insecta > Lepidoptera > Pterophoridae > Stenoptilia > Stenoptilia bipunctidactyla. The sequence continues at coordinate 12,507,218 of OX101735.1, forward strand.
CACATGCTTACAAACATTATATAAAGTAATAACATCTTGTTTATCTGAAGTCATACACCAACATTTGACTGATAATAACATCTTGGCCGAACAACAAAAAGGATGTAGAAAGGCTTCTCAAGGCTGCAAAGAACAACTTGTAATAGATTCAGTAATATTGAAGCGAGTCCAAAAAACTAAATCTAACCTATGTACTATGTACGTAGACTATAAAAAGGCATACGATTCAGTCCCACACACGTGGTTAATACAAATATTAGAAATATATAAAATCCATCCAACAATAATTTCATTCTTGCAGACCGTGATGACCAAATGGGAAACTAAACTCAGGCTTAATACTCCAAACCAAACTATAGAAACCAGCCCGATAAAAATAAAACGTGGTATTTTCCAAGGCGATGCACTCAGCCCGCTTTGGTTTTGCCTAGCACTCAATCCCCTTTCTAACTTACTAAATTCCACATCTCTAGGGTACCCTTTAACATTACAATGTAACAAACGAACACACAGAAGACCAACAAAATATGCTCAGTCATTTGCTTTATATGGATGACATTAAATTATATGCAATAGATGAACAACAACTTAACCAACTAGTCAACCTAACGGAACAGTTTACTAATGATATAAAAATGCAATTTGGGATAGATAAATGTAAAATTAACTCACTGATATCAGGAAACATAATTCACCAACATAATTACGTATTAGAATCTGGAGAACAAATAGATGCATTAGAAGAACACCAAACTTATAAATACCTAGGCTACAACCAATCGCGTCAGATACAATATAAAGAAACCAAGCATCAATTAAAGCTACAATTTAAACACCGACTAAATAGCATATTAAGAACACAACTTTACTCTAAAAACACAATTAAAGCTATCAATACTTATGCTATCCCCGTACTAACTTACTCATTTGGTATAATAAATTGGTCGAAATCTGAAATTAAAGCACTGCAAAGAATCGTTAATACCACGATGACTAAATTCAGAAAACATCACCCAAGGTCATGCTTACAAAGACTTACATTACCCAGAAAAGAAGGAGGACGCGGAATCATAGACATATCAAACCTTCACAATAGACAGATTTCAAACTTAAGACAGTATTTTTTCAATAAAACAGATTCTTCACTTTTACACAAAGCAATAGTTTACAATGATGTCAAATTAACCCCTTTAAATCTTCAAGATAGATCCACACAAAACAATGAAGCTATTTCAGATGAAAATAATAAAAAACTAGAATGGGCCAGAAAGTCTCTACATGGAAGACATTACCATGACTTATGCCAACCTAATGTCGACAAAGAGGCGTCGAACGCATGGCTAAGCCGTGGAGAGCTCTTCCCAGAGACTGAGGGCTTCATTATGGCCATTCAAGATCAGGTCATAGAAACGAAAAATTACCTAAGACACATAGTGAGAAGCCTTCCATCCGATATATGTAGAAAATGTAACAGCTCCCCAGAAACGATCCAACACATTACAGGCGCGTGTAAAACAATAGCCCAGACAGATTATAAACACAGACATGACCAAATAGCTAATATCATCCATCAAAAACTTGCCTACAAATACGGATTTATTAATTCTACCCAGCCATACTACAAATATAGACCCAATTCTGTTTTAGAAAATGCCACAACTAAATTGTATTATGATAGAGCAATTCTCACAGATCGCACGACTCATTACAATAGACCTGATATCACACTTATTAACAAGACTAGTAAAACAGGATTCCTCATTGATATTACCGTTCCAAACACACACAATCTCCAGTCCTCAATAGCAGAAAAATTTACCAAATATATAGAGCTGAAAGATGAAATAACCCGCCTTTGGCATCTTCAAAAAGTAACGATAGTCCCAATAGTCATCTCTACTACAGGCGTTATACCGAAACAACTACACCAATCCCTTGAAACTCTCAATTTAGCCCCAAACACTTACCATCTTATGCAGAAAGCTGCTATCCTTAACACGTGCCGGATAGTGAGAAAGTTTTTACAGACCGAACAGGAAAATACGTCACTAACTCAACCTAACACTATCGCTCAGTCACACTCAAGCCCTCCGAACTCTACCCTATCTGACATGCACTTGGCTTAGGCCCGTGTATGCCTTAAAAAAAACCGGCGCAAGCCGAGATGAGAAATCATAAAAAAAAAAAATAATAATAATAATAATAAAATATTTATTGACACACGAACTTAAGAATAAAACACGAAAATACAATAATATAAAATTGAATAGTTTATATGAAGTCTAAGATATAAAAAAAAATTCTTAAGGCGTGTATGATAAATAAATGCATTTCTTCTGAAATGAAATGATTTTTTTATTCATCATAAGACCATCGAATGTTTGCTCAATGACGTCACAATTTTGTACTTCGGCTTTAACAAGGTGTTGATAGTTATTGAATAAGATATTACAGTAGACCAAGAGACAAAAAAATCCGGCGGAAAAAAACTCTTGGCAATCTTTTTCAGTCAGGATTATACGAATTAATACAAATAGGTACATACAGTACAATTAATTTTATTGAGTTATTATTACTACGTATGAAGAAGCTATCCCAAAAAAAAATGTGCTGCAATTTGATGTCATGAATGTAGTGACAAGCGCCCGTCACAGACGAATTTATAGTCCAAAGTAAAAAAAAAATGTTTTGTAGGTATTTAAATAAACTTGAAATAGTCTATTTACAAATTGAACTGAATCTACCACCACTTCGGAAAGTCGATTTGTTGAGATGAAGTGGCAAAAAACTGATCAGCAATCATCTTTTAAAAATACACAATAACAATTTTCAGCCAGGGAATCCCAACTTCTTGGATATCTTATAGTAGACCTTTTTACACAACACCAATCCTTAAATCTACCTAAGGGTTCATTTTAGTGACTTTCTGAAGTCGACTATAATATTGATACATTAGGCAAAGAGATACTAGATAGAAACGTAGACATAGATATCAAAGATAGAAGTAGAGATAGACGTAGCGATAGAGGTGAGGGAGAATAGAGAGACTGTAGAAGGAGATAGACGTGGACACGGACAGGACATGGAGAAGTCAAAGTGAAAAAAGTAACAGTCATAAAGTCATCAGCAAAACGACCTGTCACCGCTAGCAGCACCTGTTCACGAGTATAACGCAAGCACCTGCCATCACCCTCAACCGTTCTTGCATGACGTTCTTGCTGTTGTATGGACAAGAAGGAGATGGAGTTGAATATGGAGATGGCGAAGGAGATAGAGAAATTTTGAAAAGCAATTTACAACCAAGGACTTTTATCGTCCATATATTCAGATATTGTATAATAGCCTTTATTACACAATTTTGTTTAATAGTTTCTTTAAATTTATCAAGTAGTAAGTTAATGGTATTATATTTGTGGGAACCTTATTATAAAAACGTACACATTAACCCATAAATGAGTTAGTGACTTTAAGAAGTCTACTTATACTATATAGGAGAAGTTAAGGCGAGTAGGCTCTAACAAGAGGCGGTAAAATTCTGTATACTTTCAACCCCAAGTAGCCCTATACTGTGCTTCCTACGGTAACCAGATAATGATAAGAATACGAAACACTTTTTTTAAATAGATACATAGAAAACATCCAGATACTGCAGATGTTGCAAGCATTGTACATATACAGGGAATCGATATCGCGACTTCACACGTATCAGCAGGTTATTCGCGCACTGCGCCACTGAAGGCCTTTATTGAGACAGAGAGTTATAAATAATAAATAAATAAAATTCCCAGACAATCACACCAATTACATGGCACCAAAGTAAGCATAGCTTGTGTTAAATATATCATGTTGCGAACTAGGGGGGAACCTAGAATATAAATAGATAAACACTCAAACACGGAACTTTTTTGTTTCTTGTTCCGTGCGGGAATCGAACCCGCAACCACTGGCCTCTGAGACAGACAGGTTTACCCCATCGCCAAAGTGGTCGTCGAATATTATAAGTACGTTACATGAATGTTCATATGCATGGAGCCGGTGATTAACCACTATACTAGCGAAACATTCTTTCACGATTCCTTTCACTAAACTACTCTATTTTTATGAGCACTCAGTGAGAATGGTAACTAGCATTCGCATATGGTCCCAAAGCCGTATGGTATTTTTCGAGATTAGCATGTTCAAACAAACACACACTTTGGCTTAATTAAATTGGTAATTGCTGTAATACCCGACTCCACTCAGGTTAATTAATTTAGAATTAAAATCGTTGAAGTCTTTTCAAATAGATATTTTTTAATACTGTCTTAAGTACCGGCTCGTGTAGCGGTAACATACATTGCTTCGTATACCAGAGGTCCAGGGTTCGAATCCCAGCAGAGGCGGATATTTGTGTGATGAACACAGATATTAGCCGTCAAGTCATGGATGTTTATATGTTTATTTAAGTTTATTCTGATAAAAATATGTATTTATTCAATATGTATGTTTATATATCACTTAAGTATATCAGTTATCCAGTATCCATAACACAAGTTCTTTAAGAAACTTAATTTGGGCTAGATAATGTTGTGCGAGCGTCAGAAATATTTTATTTTTATATTTTATACATTAAAACATGTTTTAACTGGATTTATCCCGAGAGACTGTCTCTCATGACCACGGGGTCTGCAAAGACATGATGAGAGTTAAAATTTTAAATGTGAATTATACGCGATAAATCCGGTTAAAAGTGTTTTATTTCACAAAATTTTTCAGCGTATTAATTATGTCAATTTTCCAATATTTAGAAGCTTTGATTATAAATATAGTTATAATTAATTGAATGCGTTTACTTCTTTTGAGATGAAAGACATCGTTGTAAACGATAATCTATCCAGAAGATGACGATCCCAATTTATCTCTTCGAATTCCCATAAGGTCTAAAGCAGAAAATTGTATGTCGTTATGGGAAACAAACGGAATTAATTCCCTTGGTTTTCATAAAAGTTAGTCGTATAATATTACATTTTCTCTTCCTTAGAATTCTATGACACTTTGTTCCTACGGTCACGACATATTAGGAAATCCATTTTTGCCGACTTCGGATTACGTGGACCCTTTTTGTCTTGAAGTTGGACCGAAGCCCAACCTATCAGGCTAGAGCGACTTCATAAAATCAGCATTAAGTTCATATCCGGCTTGCAAAATTGTAACTTAGATATTAATTTCACATAAAATTCAAATGATTTACGGTTTTCTGAGGCACTGTAACTTATAGCACCTGTACATAATGTTTGGCAATATGACTACTCCACATAAGTCTATGAGCTACTCCTTTAAAGTCCGAGCTGTCAGGCTATGGAATGTCTGCCTGAATGACATGCAAAATCTTTGCCAGCGTCTCTACCATATCTCCATAATTATTACTCGTTGATGTGAAGCTCAGTAACTACTTACTTCAATTGTATAAGGATATTTCTTGATAATGGATAATATCAAAGTAAAATTAATGAAAGTTAAAATCTAGATAGCAAGACACATATATTATTTGTTTGAATTATTTCTAGTCTAGTGTGTAGAGTATAGAAATTTATTTATGTACACTCAGTGGTAATCTGCACCAAAAAGCTACGGACCAGTTGTAATAATAATAATAATAGTCATTTATTTCAGAATAAAATTCCATAGATTTGGTTAGTAACATAGAAATTGGTTATATCCAGTTATTCTAAGTGTGCCTATAGAACTTTTAGGGATCAGATTATCGCGCTTTATCTTGCTCCGTTTTTTACATTTTATTTATGGTGAAGAGAATGTAGAGCTTTTGTAAGAGACCATAGTTAATCTGGGCCTAGTATGACTGTGGTAACTCTTTAAATGTACTTAGCGCGATGAATATCAAGTATTTGCGATAAAGTATTGCTCCTAATCAAAAAAAATGAGTGCCGTAGTCTATTTTATATAAAACTTGGCACAAAGCGACAGAGAAAACTGTCTTAAAATCTGTTCTCCGAAATGGTTCTTAAAAGGATAAGAAACGATGCTGGCGCCCAAATATTAGAATCTCCCAAAAGTAGGCATAAGCTCAAATGAAGAATCCGGACAGTCAAATTAGTTTTCAAGAAAATCCATGATCCAATTTCCTAACTAAAACCTCAGTAATGTATTCAAGACCGAGTGATTCTTAGGAATTATTTAGGCTAAATAAAAGCCAAGCAAAAATAACTTTTAATGAAATCGAAATAAGACTGCAAATTTATTCAGATCCTTACCATTTATTCAGGCTTTAGGCTGTGGAAATACTATAGGAGGTACTTGAATAGAGCCGCAGGGGTTTGATTGCTGTGGTTTGTCCGTGACGTAAGAACGGCAGAAATAAGTAGACAGTATAGCAAAGGCACCAATGGTTGACACTAGTAGGATAGTTAAGTAAAGAACATTTAATTTTATGAAAACTGTTTAATATTTTTAAATAGAAATGTATCAAATACATTCTTACACTATTAATTTTTTTATTTAGGGCCATAAGTTGAGTCTACTCGAAATAAAAATAACTATTTTTATAAACAAAAACAAACTCTCCTCTATCCCAATAGTTGACAGGGCGGAGAAAATAAATCCGCAAGAGTTGAGGTTCCCCAATAGTTCCCCAATAGTTGGAGACCTAGGTCTCCAATAGTTGTCAGTCTAGCAAGTAATAATTGGAATGACTTTATAATCAAAAATTTTAATCAAGAACAAATAATAATATATTCTACAGCAATGACAACATTTACCTTATGATTAAAAATTTACATTAATTACTACATAATATCATAATATTAACATCAGTAGGGTAAGAAAAATAAATGTGATAGTTTGGATGGATGTACGAATGTTGGTTCCTCAATCACTGAAGAACGGCCCAACGGATTTGAATGAAAGACATGGTGATAATGAACAGTCTGAAATAGCACATAGGCTTTTTGGATCCCGGTATTCCCGCGGGATTTGAAATTGCGCGGGTAAAACCGTGCAAAACAGCTAGTACTGAAATATTTGTAGAATTTATTTTTACCGGGAAATTTCACTTAAACGTAATATATAACCTTCTTAATATGTTTCTGGTGCAGAGTGAATATTAATAGTCACATTTCTGACATATTCTTCTTCTACCTCATTTGTCTGTGCTATCAAATAAGAAAAACCCTAAATTTTAAAAAAAAGCTACATAACAACCAAATCCAATAATTATTGTTTGGTACTCCTAAATCTCTAATATTTGACATCCTGTTAACTGTTAGAATTCTATCCAGTTTTAGAAGGCGTTTTTTTCCACAAAAGTTAACATTGAACCCTAAATATAATGATAAATACAACATACAATAACGGAAAATATATGAAAAGTCTTGAAGTTTCAATAGTTTACACCAATGTCAAGCCTTGGGTTTTTTAAATACAGGGTTAATTTTAATTAGCGCATCACCTCTTGCAGGCAGCCTCTCCATATCTATCCCAACAATATTTGTTCTACAACTTTTAAAAATTAATATTTTTAAAATTTTTGCCTGAATTTTGTATAAAACTATGAATTACCAATTAGTAATGTTTCTAATATAGCAAAAACGTTGTTGAGTGGGTGTGCATTTTTTTTGTATGTTTCAAAACACTTTCCGTCACGGAGAAAATACAAAAGGTTTGGCTCTATTTTTTTATACTATCTATGTTTTAATTCATAATGCTTAGTTTTTTTCAACAATTCTGTATACAAATAGTGTTTCTTAACCGTTATAATATTAAATTTAAATCAAGTACCCAGGCGAAGTTCAACCAATGCTAGACTTCGCCTGCCTTTAGTGACGGGGGTGAAAATTCGATGATTTAGCACAGTCGATATTTTTGTAATTTTTTTCATGTTTGCTTATAGATTAAAATTTTTCATAAAAATGAAAATAATGCTTTTTTTGTTTTTTAAAGCACTATGTTATGTTTATTTTGATTTCTATACGTAAAATTTCGATCTTAAGAGCCTAAATCATAACTCCGACCGTGTTTCTCCGATTGTAAAATCTCCGAATAGTCGTATCGCCGATCGTCATTTGAACGTGCATTCGTTTTTACATTTAATATTTCTACGATCACTCGTATCGCAGACGGTCATCTGAATGTGCATTCGATTGATAAATTATTAGTTCCACAAACACTCGTATCGCCGATTGTCATTTTGAATGGTATTCGTTTCGCTGATAACTTGCTTCGCCGTGAGTAACTTCACATCTGTACCCTTTCTTGAAACAAAATAAGTTAAAAAACCGTAGAAGTAATTATTATGTATGAAATACAAAAACTGTATATTATCTTATACTATGTGTGATCTTGGTGCAATTAATGGGTATCTTTTAGAATACAGTTTATTTTTACATTGAGTTTTTATTTTACAGAAAGCTATTCCACAATTTTATACTTACGTATTTTTCTTAATTAATAGTCACATTTCATACTGTAAAACAAACAATTCGTAAAAAAAGATTTAAAATAATTTTGTTTACTAGAAAACCGAAACCTATATCAAACTATTATTTCACATTAGCTTACAAGTTGTCTATAAAAGTCGTGTTATTTAATTAGTATAAAGTAATGGGCTCCCGTACTTATTAGTTATGTTAAAAATAACTGTAATTAGTACTTTATCAAGTATTTATTGCGCAATGTATGTACAATAAATTAAAACGTTGTTTTCTGCAGTTATCTTTCTATTTTTGCTTAATTTTTATATAACTAGGAGAGTTGACCTCCTTAGGGCATTTACAAAAGTGTTAAATGTCAATGGCTGTATGTACTAGATCACTGTGTCTTAAAAAAAAATTAAAAAAAAAGGTAAAAAGGCGCAATTTTAAAAACAATATTTAATGTTTATTGTTGTAAAATTAAGTAGTTCTCACAACTATTTAAGGGTAGACATTGTTTCTAGTCACTAACTATCAGGATTGCGTCCGATCTATTCATTTTATCATATATATTGCTGCAAAACCGTCAATGGACTATTTGTGCAATTTCAATTGCTTCTAAAATGAGCTTTAACAATTGTTGTGATAAGTGCGTTTTATTGAAAAGTAATCGAGGACGTGACCTCTTGCTGTGCAATGGATATACTTACCATTTGAATAAGTTTTTTTCATTTCACATAGAATATCTGGCGACAAATTCAAGCCCAAAAATTTTGCAACTAAATATCACAACGACAGCGAATTTGCTTACAAACTGCGCCATTTAGAGGCATTGGCTTTTCTAGAACCCACTGAAATCCCTGAAGCATTTGATAAGCTCAAAGAAATAGTTATGCCAAATGAAGCATCGCCTCTGTTAGAATGGTTTGCAAAATATTATATACACGGAATATTTACACTGAAAGACTCCCGTGACGTGACCCATCTTCATCGAAAACTTTAATTCAACAAAAGCCGCCAATTTTCCATCCAAAAATGTGGTGGGTTTACGAAAGCCGTTTGTGCTCGATTCCACAGACTCAAAATGCATTAGAAAGTTGGCATGAGCGTTGGGCTACACTTTTGAATAGAAAAAAAATGGAATTTCTATAAAACTGTTGAAGAGTTTCAAAAAGAACAGACCCACAATGTATTGACTATTGAACGTATGTTTTCCTCTGAGCCGATGCCGAAAAGAAGACGGGTCCAAGTTCAGATCTACAATGAAAGACTGAATCGGCACCTGTCACGAAAAACGGAGATGGATTTGTTGCAATTTCTAAATGGATTGGCACATATTTGCCATATTATAAAAAAATAAAAGATTCCCTTTTTCCACTAGTTTTTCTGTTGGTGTAAAATTTTATTTTGTTTATTTTTTGAAGATAAGATTGTTCTCATAATAAAAATAACGTTTCAACGTATTTTACTTGCATTTCGTAATAAATATTTAATTAATTACTAAAAACAGCTGTGTTTTTCAACATATCAATTATTTACACCAAGATAATTCATAGCAGGTATAAGATGAGGTTTTTGAGCAGTTTTTGAGAAGGTTTTTGTATGAAATATAACTTACTGCTACGTTTTTAACTTATTTCAAAGAATATTATTTCAAGAGAGGGTTACAGATGTGAAGTCATAGATGAATATATGTGTGAAGTTACTCACGGCAAAACAAGTTATCAGCGAAACGAATACCATTCAAAATGACAATCGGCGATACGAGTGTTTGTAGAACTATTAATTTATCAATCGAATGCACATTCAAATGACCGTCGGCGATACGAGTGATCGTAGAAATATTAAATGTAAAAACGAATGCACGTTCAAATGACCATCGGCGATACGACTATTCGGAGATTTTACAATCGGAGAAACACGGTTGGAGTTATGATTTAGGCTCCGATCTTAATGCTAGATATACCAGCATATGCAAAGAAACAATACCGAATGTTCTTTATTGCCATAACTAGTGGTCTTGTGCATAGTAGAATTGAAGCATTGACCACTTCTACCTCTCTCAATCGTCAATCTCTCCTCTTGATATCAAACAATATAAATAACACAAAAAAAAAACAAGAAAACTGTGTCCTGTACGCCGTGACAGACCGAAGGACAGACAGACAGAAGACACAAAATGCCTTGTAGAACTAGACACTCTCGCTACGCTCTCTTTGCTCCATCAATATATTGAAGTAAAAATATTGATTTTTCCCCTTTTTATATCTTTAGTAATAATCAAATCATTGAGTTTTACTTTTTATCGATAATAAGTGTTTTTATTATTTCTTTCCATCCCTAGACTAAATTGCTCACATATGAAAAGGTTCGTAAACAGTTCCAAACTTCGCCTTAAGCATTTTTTTTTCAAAAAGAACCCTTTTTATTCACAGAACAGAACATAAAATGTTTTAAAATTATAACAAGCATATACCTATCACGTCTGAAAATAACTTAATAACATAAAGTTCTGAAAAGTACAACTGCCAGGCAAAGCTATGGCATTATACCCAAACTTTGCCTATCGATAAAACATTGCAGTTTCTCAAGCTTTTCTTGTTAACAAGAATTTGATGACTGCATCAATCTTTAGGCATGGATAAACTTAAGCACATATAGAAAGCATACACGTGAAAACTTAATAGATATTAAGATGATTCCAAATATTTATTAAAAACCAGGCGAAGTCTGGGGTGACGACCCTATGAATGCGAAAGTTTGATTGGATGGATGTTTGTTCCTCAACCACGGCAGACCTGCTCGGCTTTTTATCACAATATTACCGCGGTTTTAAAAATAGCACAAGTGAAAACAGCTAAGTTATAAATTATCGGATCTATTCCTTTATTTTTACTCTTTATTCCTCACTTATATGATTCTAGGTCAACGAGAATTACCATATAGGTTTTGATTACCTTGCGACAGTCAAAGTATGCGCCATAAACGGATAATAAACAGCCTATCTTTTGATTGGTTTGTTGGCTTCAAGGGACTGCGAATCTGAGTATTTGATATTGATTTCAGCTTGATACCTCTACGCATTTCCAAGAAAAAGCGTTGACGTACGGACAGACAAAAGGATGGCAAAGTTGTACTATAAATACATATTTTCTTTTGAGTATCGAAATCAAAAACAACACATTACATATACTTAACTGTAACTATACTAAACTATAACAACTTCTATGTTCCGTTAAGTGCAAAAAAACTTCGATACCACACTAATACTGTACTTTGTTACAAAATGTAAGTAGAGCACAGTCTTATCGATACTTCTCGCCTCATTACCACGACGACATGACTGGCTTGCGACTTGGTCGCTTGCCAGGCTGTTTGCTAATCAAAACTATTTCATTAGAAAAAGTAGGGAAAAATATCAGTAAACATGAAAATGTATACTCATATTTATGAAACGTATGAAAATACGATATTGCTGCGTAATACAAATCTACGTTGGTAGAGTGTCGTTGAACTCCTAGTCGTTAAATTCGAATATAAACTCCAGGGCAACTCAGTAATATATATTATTGTTGGATTTTGAATATTATTTATTATTTTTCAAATCAATCAACTACACCTAGCCCAAATATTGGAAAACTTTATAGGTAGGTTTATACCTACACATTTTTATTCTAATTTACCTTAGTTATGCTTTGCAGATATTTCAGCATTATTGGATTGTACCTATAATGTTTGTTTATTTTATTTGGGAGGCAAACATAAAAATCAAACGTAAGGATTAGGTAAGTTTTTGGAAAAAAATTATATAAATGATATATTTTCTACGTGATTTCCGATCAGTTTTTTTCAGTTACCTACCAGACAACTCAAACACCCCTAGCAACTATCTAAAACAACTATTGCGAACTAACGAGAAAAGTTACATAGCATTCACAATTACCGGCATATTACATAAGACCGCTGTTAGTATGATTTCATAATTACCTCCACATTTTCCATATCCGCTTTCATAATTTACATTGCCGAGTTGTTACTGAATAACTCAATGTAACGACTTATGTATCGATCACGCAATTATTGCGGATTGCTGAACATCGGTCTTAATATTGCATAAGTTAAGTAATCTGTATTGTCGTGACTTACCGTCCACTGGAAGTACGACGACGTATCCACGAAAGGCCACCTGGCACCGTACCAACTATTGTCTATGGCTTTGGAAACTTTCACTTCGTCCGTCTCCACCCCGGAGTTCAAGGGAGGGAGGGAGAACACTTCGTCCACCTCAAGGGACTCTTTAAACTCGTCGTCGTCGTCCACTGATAGGATCGTATCTTTCAAATCTTTGAACTTAGAACTTTCCGTGCTCGACACAATGATCATTGGTGGTTTTGTTACTGGAGCTTTAGTTGTTATAACAACTTCTATGTTCTGCGCGGTAGAAGTTTCTTGTTTCTTTATTTCAAGTCGCGGTTTTGGATAGTAGAGGCGGAAAATGTCGCGAACTGTCACTATCTCCGGCGGCACGGTGGTTTTCGCGAGGACGTCTTTTTGCCACGGCTTCAATGTCAAATAATGATCGAGCATTCGAATACTGCCAGATGGGGTTCCCACTAGCGGAATCTCGTTGTCTTCCGTCGGAAGAGGTTTGATAGTAGTTGAGAGTAAAGAAAATTTCCACGGAGTCAGCGCCGGCACGGGCCAAGGAGAACTTATTAATTTCTCACTCGCACGAGTTGCGGCAACGGTGGGCGACATGGTCGTCGTCGATGTTGTTGTTGTGCTCATATCTAATTTAGACTTCAATGTTGATACTATATCTGACGTGATCTTAAGTTCTTTTTTGCGAGTTTTTAGCATTTCTCTTGCGGCAGGTGCAAACGGCGGTGCGGTTGTTGCATCCTGAGTAGAAGGATGTCTCCAATTATTCAAAGCACCATGCATTATGTATATTGGCACAGCGGCTAGCGCTAGTGCTATGATAATGCAGAATATCACTAAAAGCACAAAGTTCACTGTGGATCTTCTTTTCGACCGCCTCACGTGAATAGACGGACTGTAGTCTCTGCCTTTGCCTTTGACCCCGCTGTTGTTGAGCACCTCCTCAGTTTGCGGAAGTATAGTGTATTGAAGGCTGTTTTCTCCATGTCTGACGGTTTTGTACATTTTCTTGGAGTCTACAAAAGATACGGTTGAAGATTGCACTAGTGTCACTTGTTATCACATAATAGAATGTCTGCGTGGGAGGAAGTTTGTTGTTCTGGCGAGTTGTGATTTATGATCGCGTTGAAGGGTTTGTGCGAGACATCGCGCAGTAGGAAGCTTTGTGCAGCGACGGAGGGTGCTGGTAGCGGCGAGCCGCGCGGCGCACGCGCGACAACATCGAGCGGCCGCGCCGCGCGCCCTCCGCCCGCTCGCTCCGACACAACCCGACTTTGAGGTTATGACTGGATGCCGGCTTTGTAAATTGTACATCACGCCGCGCGACAATAACAATGATGATTCCAGACCCGTTTACTACCGCTGCGCCTTAATTAGAACGTGGAGGCTTCTACATACATAACTATCGAGATCAAACGAGGAAGAGAATAACTAGAGCTTTCTAACTTTATTCCAGACATCACTTCATTTTTTTTTTAATAAATAAATAAATAATTCTGACACTCACACGGCATTATCTAGCCCAAATAAGGTTTCTTAAAGAACTTGTGTTATGGATACTAGATAATTGATATACTTAAGAAATATATAAACATACGTATATGAATAAATACATATTTTTTTTATTGGAATAAACTTAAATAAACATATAAACATCCATGACTTGACGGCTAATATCTGTGTTCATCACACCGATATCCGCCCCGGTGGGATTCGAACCCAGGACCTCTGGTATAGAAGGCAATGTATGTTATCACTACACCAGCCGGTCGTCAAAGCGTTACTTAGGCACTTTTTGCTACAACGCTTCGTGATATCGTAACTGAGGTGTTTCTTTTTTGTGCGGCTTATATTTACTTGAGAACTTTGCTTGGGTCGGGACTATGCTTTTCTTGTTTTAACACCTACCTACATTAAATATGAATTAGCATAGTTATGCCAGGGTAAAAGGAAGGAACACAAGGAAACAAGCAGCAAAATAAATGGTATTGGTAAGAAAATTCAGAACAATATTTTTATGTACACTGTCTATTATATGTTAGTAACAACAGCTGATGAAAATAAGGACCGTATCATTATCATCTGTATTGGCAAACAGGTTGTCCGTTGCCTGTTTGTTTTGATCTATCATAAAAAGGAAAAAAATACTAAACCATGAAAGTAATTGAATCATGAGAAAGGAATAATTCACTACGATTTTGTGCAAAATCTAGGTATAAGGTTTGACGATGTTTGTTAACTATGTCGGAATATAGTTTAAAATGCGTAATGGGTCGCTTTTAATAAGTGAAACACTGATAAAACCAGATTTACCGCGTTTATATAATTAGTCTAAATAAACGCGCTCCCAAAAAAATATTTTACAAATTTTTACCTCGGCTTCCCCAACACCCGCAAGAATAAATCGCAGCTCGGTTGTGATTGTGAATCAGTAAGAATAGTTATTCAAGCCATTTTAGTTTGTTAATAGTAGAAAATTTTAATTACACTAAACCATAACTTTTCATCTGGGTACTCACTCTTATGTTATTTTTTAAACAATTTATGGACACAAGTTTAAATACAATTGATAAAGAAATTTATTTTTATTTTTTAGTAATCTGAAGAACTAGTGTTGTTATTAAAATGTCCAATAATAGTAATGAACTGAACAACAATCCCTAATGAAGGCTAATATTGATAATATTACCTGTATTGCTAATATTGCCTGTCCTTTTTTAACAAGCTCGTAACTAGAGGACGTAACTCTCAAAACTGTTTGTTTGTTTTAACGATTGTGTGTGTGTGTACCTACCTATTCATTTTGCGATGTGGTATCCTAAACTCAATAAAAATTCATGATATTTTTCAAACAAAAAATTTATGATGCGTAAATTAGAAAATAACAGTTTACTTTCGTGAAACACTGCAAACATATATGAACAACCAATCTTGTGTTGTAATTACAGAACTTCAATACAGTTCATTACTAATACACAACACTTAAAAAGGCACACTTATTTTACATTTCTTTAAAATTATTTAAGCTTTAGACGACAATAATTTCAAAATGTTTGCAAACAAACTCCTTGTTATAATTTCATAATGGCCAAGCACACGAGCAAAACCAATCAAGTTTTCGCAAAAAATCAATAAGGACATGGAGCAACTTATTGACGAGTCCTGCGTCCGGTCAAACAGCACCACACTCCTTCGAATACTAATATACTTGACCTTGAACACACACATTTCCTTTCGAAATTGCTCCGTGATTGTGTATTTTTAGAACAAAAGTAAAAAGAGAACCAAACAAAATAAAAGGGTCGCATTGGACGGCGATCGTCCCAGTTTTTGTTTGCTGTTCCCATTTTGAATTTCGAAGTAATGGTTCGATCCAGTTAGATAAAGGATTCCGTTGTCCTAATGCCGGAGAAATATTTTTGGCGTTTTATTTGCGAGATACTCGTTTGTGCTTGTAGAATTTGGGTTACAGACATTTATCATATTGGGTTTTGTTTTAGTTTGTTATTTTTATTTATTTCGGTAAGAAATTATTGTTTTACGCACAAGTAGGTACGTTAAAGCGGATTCACTTTTTGACTGGCAAAATCCAATTACATTGGAATATATTGCCTGTTCGTCGGTGTAAAGGCAAATCAGTACCTAGACCTCGGTTTTATATTTAACTTTTTCTAAAAAAAAGACAAGTTCGTAATTATGTTTCAGTTAATGTTCTTGAAAAAAGATTCAGTGTGAACTTAACCGTTTTACTCCAATTTAGACATTAATATTGTAGACGGTGAACATAATATAGCTTAGACATAAATATATAGTTTCAAACAGTAACATAGAGTTTGAAACTATTAAATTATACTACCATAAATCATAAAGTTATTAAAATAAGGAAAAAGCAACCCTATCCACTTCCTAAAAGACAATGACTGGGCATTTTCGACCGCACGCGAATAATTTTGGAAAATGGTAAATTCCATTTTACTTTAACTTGATATGCAGGTCATTTTTGTGAATGACCTCTTCAATTTTTTGTTGAGTTTTGTCTAGGAAACTGCATACCTACTTCTTTTCCTATAATTTAGCCTCTTTGTAGCATTAACCTATGTTTGATCGCAATTCAACAAAATAGAAATTATTAAAAGAAAGTCTTTTAATAATCTTAATCTATTTTCTAACTTCAAGGGTGGTTCCGGTTTTATTGATGCTGCTGTGATGATCCTTTAGCGTCAAAGCAAACAATAAGGAATATTTGGGTGGGGTTAGATCATATATATTTTGGCAACCAATAAACTGATAGAGCTGACTGACATTGCAAGTCTATTTTCCTTCCTTTTTTCTTCCGTATAAAAATGTTTGCAAGCCTTTAAAATTTCAATAACTTTTAATCTCCTTTAAAGTTCACTGAGCATGGTTAAGTAAAATTTTTAAAACTCTCATATTATAGGTATTAAAATGGATCTGGAACACCTGGTGTTCAGAAAGAAACTAGGTCTTTAGGAATATTTTTAAGTTTTTTACCGTAGCGATTTAGGTATATTTTTAAGTTTTTTGCATTTAAAAGTGCAAAATTATTCTTAAAAATTATATTTCGTACATTTTTTCAGATCAATAACATAGTGAACATATTTACTGACAGCTTTCAATACTCATAAAATATTTCACTCATACCAACATAAAACTCTAACATTTATTCAACCATGAGTCGTCAAAAGTCTTAAAGGCATTTAAATTTAGTCATGAAACTTGCAATAGATTTTTTATAAGCTGGACGTATTCTAGTAGTAAAAACTTTCTTTCATGAGCCATGCAGATAGCTAGTTTATGGAATTCACCTTCTCCTTATCTAAATTCAGCGAAAATAATTTAAAATGTTTTTAACAGCCAAGCAAGTTGTAAAGTTAATTTTTGTCCTTCAACCTATCTTGTATGAGACAACTTTACACATTTTATGTATCTTTAATAACTTGTTGTTTCAATACATACCTAATGTATCATGTGTTTTTATGTATGTTATTAATTGTATGTTTATCTTGATTGTGTATATCTATAAATTATAGTTATAACTTTAAAGCTGAATATATGAAATTTTCATGCTCTATTTTTTGTTGCAAAAATCTATTGCATAATAAATAAATAAAAATAAAATCCCCAGACAATCACACCAACTATATGGCCCCAAAGTAAGCATAGCTTGTGGATATCATGTAGCGAACAAGGGGAGAACCTAGAATATAAATACATATACATATAAGTAGATAAACACTCGGACGCGGAACTTTTTTCTTTTCTTGTTCCTTGCGGGAATTGAACCCGCAACCACTGGCGTCTAAGGCAGATAGATTTACCCCATCGCCAAAGTGGTCGTCAAATATGCATATCCATATACGTATATTTTTATTATAAGACTGTTAACTGTCCAACTATTAACTGTCCAAATTAACTCGACGTTTCGGTGTTTCTACAGACACCGTGTTCATAAAGGCGAAAAACGAGAGGCACAACAAGCGGCTTTATCGCTGTGAAGCGATTTCTTACCATCGATTTTATGTATAACTTCGGATTAAAAATTAATTCCCTTGAATTGAAAAATGTTTCATTTGGCTATCTTCTTTGATTAAATAACATCTCTTCTACCAATATCAAGCAATATTTAACCTGTTATTCGCCGCGCAGCAGTTTTATACTTTGATGGTTATAATAGATCATACTTGCCTTGGTTTATTTCTAATGCATTTCTTCTTAGCGGGGTTCCGTAGGATGAACAGTGGGCAATTTGCTTGTGAAGCATTTACTGGCTTGTAACATGCAACCCTGCTATAAGGTAATGCAGTTTATATGATAACTTTTAAATTGCTTTTGTATTTTTAGGTTGGTGACTTTAAGTGTTTTTGTATATCTATTATTATGAACGATTCTATCAATTGTTTTGTACATGGTACTTACAGAATTCTTGCTTATTAGGATCCTTAAGCGTAAGATTTGTAGTTTAAGCAAATACTTATTAAGTATATTAAAAAAGGACATTTCATTTTAAGTTTCTAAAAACAATGGAGTCCTGAAACAATTAAACTAATTAATGGTAACATATTATCTCGTTTAGAGTATAGGATTGTCGTTTTTGGACACTCATTGAAAATATTGTAGATTTAAAAAAATACATATATAAATCAGGGCAGGACTCTCAGATTAGAATATAGTTTTTTTAATCTATTTGGGGTCTTAAGGGATTTTTTCTATCAGTTCTTTTTTCTATTCTAATGATATTGTTACTTATATGTACTAGTGAGTGTATTTATTTATTTGCTCCCTATAATTTCATATGATAATATGAAATTGGTGTATTTGTCACATACTTACCTAAAATTTGGTTATCCTTGTTCTTTCAAATAGGGGGAGGGATCAAAAGTAGCTAAAATGATAATCCAGTAAATACCTAAGAAATCTCAATTAATTAAACACAATGGAGCATTTGTAATTCGCGTATATAATACTTAGGTATTAGTAGGATTCCTAAGGTAATAAACAGACATATCACTGCAAGCTTAACAAGATCTACTAACAAGGCTGCATCTCCGTCTAACTGTACCCACATGAGACACACAATGACTCACATTTATCACCATATCTTAACAACAACAGTTATCTGCATACAAGTACAAATAATTACAAGTTGCAGTACGCAGCGTGGTCTAGTACAATGACATCCACAAGTTATTTCGGTGCTTCTGGAACACAGCCAACGCCGCGGGGCATCGCGTAAATAAACCTTCACGACAAAAACACACCTCCCTCTTTGAAACATTTCGACAAATTTAGTACTACAGGGAAAAGCTAACTCATGCTGAGTTGGCTCCCTGAGGATTAATGAACCAAGACGATTGACTTTAATTAGAATCACCTACCAAGGCTTTTTTTCACGATTTCGGAACAAACGAATTACGTTTCTTGACACCGCAAACATTGGCAGTGTAAATGGACATTCTATGACATTTGCCAAAATATACAAAACGGACAAATTTAAAATACGAACAACCTTGAGGGTTCAGAACACATCCTGTCAGTGAGTTTTACGATTTTGCCTAAATAAACACACGTCCATGTGGCCAGGCCCAGTGTAGGTGAAGCAGTGATGCTCAACACAATTGCTACGTGGTATGAGATTAAATATACCGTGACTTGTTTATAGTTTGACTGATAATTTACCTTATCTAAATAACGTATTTTAATTATTTACATTAATGAGCACCATAACTCCCTTTGACTGTTAAGACAGCTTTATTAGCTATAGCAAGGAATTTAATTAATGACTATTTTGGATTTGAAAAGCTGTATGTATTGTATTATTGTCGTAATACTTTAATTAAGGTACCAATTTCTGTGTGCAGCATAATATTTTTCCTGCTGTACAAGGACAACACAATCACCAGTTATCTAATCTGTTTTTTGGGGAATCGAAATAAATATAGTTTCTTTTATCATAGAACTAACCAATTTTTTGCGTTGTTCGTACATTTCAAAACGTTACGGCAACGGCAACATAGCTGCCATTAAAAAAATCTTACTTTCTAATTTAAGTGTTGTACTTAAATCATGTTTGCTATGTGGGCACAGAAAATATCACCAAAATAACAATTTATCTTAGCCCTTAACATAACTTCCCTCTCAAAAGAATTAACTTCGCAATGTGCAAAACAAAAAGTTTTAACTTTTTAAGCACAAACAAAGAAAACTTAAAAAAACGTTGTTTTATTGATTCGTTCCTTTGTCTATAGGTCTTCATAAATCCAAAAGCACCACGTTCTGTCTAAAGAACATTGTATTTCAATTTATTACATTTCACTAAACGACGTACCTGCTGCGTTCATAAGGGTACAAACGGATACTTTTTTTTAATACTTTTTTTTGTAATGGACTTTCTAAATATTGCTGTGTCCCTTCGGTCCCTTTTTCACAAGGACTTAAGCTCTCGCTGCTTATCTTATCTGCGGAAGAGATATTTTCCTAAGCCGCGATTACGTCTTCATATTTTATAATGTGTACTTTGCATAAAAAATGGGGGTCCTTGATAAATCGTTGATAACCGAAGAGCGATGCAGTGTGAAAATATTAAGTGTTCTTATCTTGTGTTTATATTTACTATATGTGCATATTTACAAAGTATTGATAACTTATGTCCTGAATCAAGGCTCTTTTTCCAATGATAAATATTTATACTTTAATTTCTGGAATACCTGGTCTAGATACTAGTTGTGGCTTTGAAAAGGGATTAATTAAGTTTCGTAACTTACGAGCTAAAAAAAAATGCAAGTTAAAGGTTTTAGTTTTATTGCAACACTATCATGTTCTATTTTGGGATATCTATGCAAATTGTATGGATTGAATGATGGGCGGGAGCATCGGCCGCTCCTGACCCTGGCTGGCCCAATGCCATCATGAATGTGCCAGCGCTGGGCAGCCAGCCAACCCCAGCCCTTCCGCATGGCGTCATTTCACACAAACTTTTATATTACACGCGTTCGAGGGAAACTGCCGCGTTAGAAGTTGGACTAGTAAATGGCTTTCTGACAACGTTATGAGAATTGGACTGAGAAACCAAGGTTGTTCCGACTACAGAAATAGTCTAATTAAATTTTTTTTTGCTATTTGGGTTTTTGGTGAAATAGTTTTCCAGCGTTTTAAGTAGTTAAGGGCAGTGGGTATTTGTAGCGATGTCGTGTGAGACAAATGAATTATTTAAAAGAGGAAAATGATTTCACAATGATTTTTATTTTGGCTCTTAAAATTTAAAACTCTGTCATCGAGACATTGAAATTTAATAATACGAATATTTTAAGCGGAAACTTTGTTAAGATGTGCATCTCAGATCTGTGCATTAACAATTGATCGACTAGAGCAAAGTTAGTATACCTACGACTACGAATAGACTGTGTTCTAGAGGAAACTTTTATCCTGTTACTATGCTCCCGTAGGACAAGTTCGTAGTTTATCACATAGTATTCACAATCGGTATGTAACTAGTTACAAAGTTGATAAGCCATTTTTTTTATACGGCTCTTTTGAGGTTAGCTAAAGCTTATTTTTTGACAATGGTGATGTTTTATTTGAAAACATTTTTTTTCATACATAAAATTCGGTTATAATAATCTATACTAATATAATTAATTAGATTGTTTAAGCGGTCTAATTTCAGGGACCATCAGTCGGGCCGGGGCAGATAGCCTTATTTTCGAGCAAAGCATTACATTGCATTGCATTTACATATTATACGAAAGTTCAAACGTAAGATGTTATTTCATTACTAAGCTTCAATTTCACCGTGTAAAAAAACGCGATCAATTCGAGGCAAACCCGGCTTCCGCCTTCAATTTTTCTTAATTCAGAGCCGAGATTTGTTAATTTAGGCTCAGAAGGAAATCGTTGAAATCGGGGCTCAGATTACATACTTTGTGCGCTAAGGTTAATATGTCTAAGTAGGTACTTCCATATTATTTATGAAGGGTCGGCTAAGAATAACTTTGCAACGTGATAACCGTCTCGTAATCGCGATCAATAAGAGTGACCCCTTCTTGGTGGTAGGTCCCCTTCGGATTACAACTGGCTAGCGACCACTTTACATTGTATAGGTATCTATAGGCTGTGCCGATATTTGACCGACAATGATATTTGATGAGTGACGATAATGTATAAATCTTTTTTTTATATTCTAGGGATAGGACATTTGTCTTCCATGCCACCTGATGGAAAGTGCGCATGTAGACTATGGTGGTAGTCCATCCACGAGAAACCTATTCACTCGACACTTAAAAGTTACACGACTGTAGGGGTCAGGAAAACAGACGCAGGCAGGTTGTTCCACACTTTGGCAATCCGTACCGAAAAGGAACTATCGAAGCGTTTTGTTCGACTTTTTGGTAAATCCACTATATAGGGATGGAAGTTCTGTCTGCGTCTGGTAGTCCGGTGGTAAAAAGGAGTGGGTCTAATTTGGTCAAAAAGAACACTCGCATACTCACCAAAATGTAGCCAGTAAAATACTGTCAAACAAGCAACCTTACGACGATGCTCTAACATCCGCAATTTTTTATTTGTAATTTTGTCGTTATTTATAAGTTTACGGGCTCTTCGGTCAACAGAGTCTAGCGCTTCGAGCTGGTATTTGGCAGAACCATCTCAGAGGTGACTACAGTACTCCATGCACGACCGACCTTGAATCTAAAGCGGTTTAAAGGATATTGATTAAAAAAGAAAAGTTACATAACTATATGTATAGTATAGGTACCTACTGAAAACGTTTTTTATAAAGATCCAGTTTCTTACTAGGCACAAAAGCTGTAACCTATTCATCATGTGACATTGAGGTCAGACGTGGACTAGGTCACAGATTTTGGGTACTTGCTGCGTCGTGCAGTTTTACAGATAATTTAATTTAATTTCGCATTATTTACATTTACATCTTTATGTAGGACGTACCTAAGTATTCATATCCCTATGAAACCATTAATTTCATTCACCAAAAGGGTTCAAAGATCTGAAGTTTATCTACCAAGTTGTTGATAAAAGCGAATCGTTTAGTAAACATAGCGCATCACCCTGCGCTCAACAATAGCCAACTATACCTACGTACCTAATTTGTTGTCATTAGCGCAGCATCGGTCATTGACCCAGCGCCCGCGCATTGACTGAGACTGAAAGTGCAAGTTTCTGCAATTATATGACCGCGGGTAATAGATGTGTGTTTGTGTGTGAGTGCTAATTTTAGATATGAAGTATTAGGTCGGTTTGTCTTTTTTGGTGTTACCGATGAAAAAAATTAATAAATTGTAACAATTAAGTTAGAAATTGTAACGTTTTTTTATCTTCTATATCATACTTATAATAAATCTGTAGAAATAAAAATTCTGTACCTACATTAAAAATATCAAAAAAAATAAATGTAAGGGGTTGTTACTGGACCAAGACCGAACCCAAAATTGTGATAAAAATATTTTTGTCTGTCTGTCAGTCTGTTTGTTAAGGCATTACGCAAAAATTACTGGTTCGAATACGATGAAACTTTAATAATCTGGGCACCACATTGGGTAGTTTTTATTACGAAAAAGTATATAAAATAAAAAACAAACTTAATTTCGCGGTTTGATCCCTAGACTTGATAGTGTGTCAACCGCAAATAATAAGTTTGTCGTAGGTTACGTCACCCGCAGTGGAGTTCACTAAGTTCTAAGTTATACTGTAAATGTAGCGCCGAAGGTTGAATTTGGCTTGCACCTTTTGCAATTCTATGCCATCCTTTTCGGTGCGACCTTTTTATTCCTTTGAGATTTTACTAAGTAGGTACTGTATTAGGTTAGGTAGAGTTATTTAGATTTATTTTTAGTATAAGTAGTAGCGTAGGTATAGATTTTAATTTTAAAGTATACGTAGGCAGTATATTTGATATTGTACGTAGTGACCGTAGGTCATTTTATTACACTATTAGGTAGGATTAATCATTCGTATAGAAATTAGTTTTTAGGGATTTTGCTTATTAATGAGTTTAATATGAGCTATCGTCAGAAATAGATTTATTTAGGTAGGAAGTAATTTATTTTCTGTTATTGAGTTTATTTAATTTAATTAGGACTTACATAGGTTTACTTTTATAAGGCGTAGACCGTATAGGTTTTAATTTCAACTATAGGTTGAAATTAAAACCTATACGGTGCTACATTTGATATTGTATTAGGTAGTGACCGTAGGTTATTTTATAATACTGTTAGGTAAGTTTAATATTCGTATAGATATTAGTTTTTAGGGACTTTACTGATTTAATAATGAGTTTATATTAGTTATCTATAATCAGATATAGGTTTATTTAGGTAGGTATGTATTTTATTTTCTGTAATTGAGTTTTTTTTTAAATTAGATAAGATAAAGATAAGACTAATCCATTCTACCATAGATCGACGGTCGATCGATTGGTGTGGTAGCACTCTTAATCACCGCTAATGAGACATAATTGGTTTTCTTTTGTAATTAGCCACAGAGTGCCCACGCCGAGAAATATTAGGTAATAGACAAATAGCACTTTACTTACACAAAAAACTCATAGACAAGTTTCATCGTCCACGCGAACGAAGTCGCGGGCACAGCTAGTAACACTATCAATGCAGTTCCACGTGGGTGTACCGGCGTCACTTTTAATTTTGCAGGAATTTCTTGATAAAATATACCTAGCCTAAAACCAATTCAAGACAAAGAGTCGGGCAGTTAGCTATCAAATACAAAAGATACGTAGGTACATTAGGTAGGTACCTATAGATGTTTCAAATGTACGATCGAGAATTGTCATTTAATATTGAAATCTTATGTAAACCTTGGCATAAAACCATAATGTACAAGTGATATCGGAAAGTGGCTACACCCTTTTATAAAAAAATATTATTATTTAAATATTATTGCGGTCTGTGATTTCTGTGAATAAGCAATCTGAGAGTCTGTGACTTACGATATAAATATTTAAATTCTTTCTACAGAAGTTTTCAGGCGCTCTTGTGTGATTACGGTTTGCGTAAAATGCAAGAATACGAATAAACAGCTTATATAAAAGTTTGCAAAAGTAAAATATCGTTTGTTTATACTGTATGTGCGGTAATATAAATAACGTGACATAGTATGAAAGTAATTTAATTAGAAATTAGGGAGTTTATAAATGGAAAAAAGTAAATATTTGCAATTTACACTAGGTATCGTCCATAAACTAATTAGTCCAAATAAATTTCCTTAAAAAATTGTGTTATTGATATTAGATATCCATGTCTAACTTAAAAATAAATAACTTAAAAATAAACTTGTACAAAATAAAATACCAAGACTTAAATCTGTACTCATCACACGAATAACTGCCTCAAACAAGATTCGAACCCAAGAACTCTAGAAAAGTTAGGTGGCCGTTATAATTTTGTTTTTACTTTTTTGCTACATATTAATGTATTTTAAACACTTCTTCAGATGAAAGTAAAACTTTTACGAGTACAGAGCTGCGTAACGTAGTAAAATTCCAAATTGCCGTGGCACATCGCCAGTTACGAAGGTGATCATTCAAATCCGAAAAACCTTGGTCTTGACATTGTCACGGCGGGTACCTTGCTGTCACTGTCACCCGACAACCGAAAACTTTAAAATATCCAACGTTTTTTTGCGCTTTCTCGTTACTCGGACGAAAATAAACGGTAGTTATGTGGGTCACTGTTTGAACAAAGCAACACATTAATCACTACGTCGGACTTATTAAACTGGTTAATGAATTAGAATTTATACATTGTAACTGGATTGAGCACTTGTTAAACGTAATTCAAGTTTATTACCTACTGTATGATTATTTATAATTGATATTATGAAACTACCAGCCAGACACGGAAAAACAATGAGGTTTAAAGCATTATAAACTCCTTACTCTACATTTTTTTTTATAAACCCCATGTTGAAAGAACGAGCATGGCTCGCGTTCTAATTATGAGTTTAAAAGATTGTGTTAACTAAATGATATTTATTATGATACACATGTCGCATATTATGCGCGCTAGAATATAAAGCTGGCCTCCACATGTGCGTTTCTGTTCCCACGATCCCCCCTTTACCCCTCAAACATACCATATGTCTTCTACCAGAGAAATGAGAACTTTTAATTAGCCAACATTGTTTGGAAACAGAGGTCTCTTGTTTATGGTTACCTCCCGCGTATTGCTTAACTTCTCGTTATTTCACGCGTAGGGCTTCAGTAGTGACGATCGATAATGATGCTTGAAATTGATTAATGTAATATTAAATATACAAGAAATTATCCTTTCATCAGGATGTGTTGAAAACTAGCAGCATCTAGACATTAAATACAAACGTAACATGTAAATAAACGAGTAAAGCTTACATAGTTAAGTATTAAACGCACACGTTTGCGCGTATGCGCCATTTCTTGTTGGAAAGAAACGAGGAATTTCAGACTTCTACCTATGCCTTTGTTTTGTGAAGAACTAAAGAATTACGTTTTGATCAAGCACTTCTAAAGGGTGCACCGTTATCTTTTGAAGATAATTCTGGCGTTCTTGATAAAATGGTGGTGTAACTTTTTTAAGTGCCCCAAGAGAGCCAACGAGAGAAAAATATTTAAACGCGATAAAATCTTATTATTTTTTGTTTATTATAATGAATTGCGAAAACTTGAGACAGCAATAAACAATAACTATTTACTTTACTCGTAGATACATCTTCCAAGATTACTAAAGATGAGTGTGTAATGTAAAATATTGCACATGGCAAGTGTGCTTAACAGGCTTCGGATATGGCGAAATTCTGAAGGATTTCTTGTTTGCAGGCACAGCAAAAACGTCAAAATCCTTTTAAGAGTAATGCTCATGCGCCATTGATGTGTCGTTAAATTTTAATTATGGTTTATTGTTCTTTGACGCATTAAATTCAATTAACTACGAAGCATGCATCCTGCGGGGTTATTCTGTGAGTAGTTTGTGCAAAATTTCGCTGATATTTGGTCGTGATTGCTAAGTAGCTATTAAATGAGTTAAATTTTGTATATTTAAACTTCTTTTTATTTGTGAGTTCAGATGTTATCTTTGAATAACGCAATTATTGGTGGCGTGGACATCGCATAAATATGACAGTTCCCTAGTCGAACTTTGGATAATTGGAGATATACCTAGTTATAATTTTAATCAGTATCTCTCTGGTTTAATATGTATGAACTATAAAAAGTAATATAGTACTACCAGGTCGTACATTAAACTTTTAACTATAATATTGCGTCGCCGCACTGAAAGCAATAGGTTTGAGACTTATTGAGCAAAAACACCGAAATTTCAGATCTAGGTACAAAATATGGAGCATTAACATTGTTGTCAGTATTTACATAGGTTACTGAATAGCGCCTTTTCTCTGGATTTGTAGGGGATGTGATTATCCTAAATCGCCGTCGGGACACTCCGTTACTCCAACACTTGTATGTTTTCGATTGTGCTGCACCTGTACAGTAAAATGTGACACCGAAAACTTAATCTGATTTTTTTTGAGCACCTTAAAGTTCGTAAATTATATTGCTGTGAAGTATGAATTAGTAGATTATAGTCCGTGGAAAGTCAACTAAGAATCGTCCTACTTGCCGATGATTCAGTAAAAGTAGTAGGGTATGAGAGGCAGAGTTGTAGAGAATCAGAGTTATAGAGTATAAAATGCATACCTACTAAGTTTTTTTTTTCATTAGTAACCGCGTTTGACCTCAGTCTTATCTGATGCTAAATCTATACTAATATATAAAGCTGAAGAGTTTGTTTTTTTGTTTGTTTGTTTGTTTGTTTGTTTGTTTGTTTGAACGCGCTAATCTCAGAAACTACAAATGGGATTGAAAGCATTTGATAGCCCAACTCTTGAGGAAGGTTATAGGCTATATTTTATCCCGAAATTCCCACGGGATCAAAAGTTACGCGGGTAAAACCGCGCGCGGTGGCTAGTTAAGAATAAAACACGGGCTTAAGATGGCTCTTCATAAAATGTATCCGCAACACATCACTGACAATAATATTTGGCAGCAAATTTTATAAGTAGGTTGGTCTCAAGCCAAGCGAACCCTGATGGAATCCTACCACTAGTGGGGGTTCATTCAAATTATTTCACTTTTCATCATCATCATCATCATCATCACAACTCATTGTAATGAGCCCACTGCAAGGCATGAGTCTCTCCCCTGGGTGTCGAGGAGGTATAGGCCATAATCCACCAAGCTGGCCCAGAGCTGGGTGGTGGATGTCAGAATTTTCAGGGCGCCAAAGTGGCTTCTGACAAACCCTAACGACTACTGTATACAAGTATACAGCACCCGGGACCGACTGCTTAACGTGCCCTCCGAAGCACGGAAGTCGTCGTGAGAAATGAATGGTCGGCGGTCACCCATCCAAGCACCGACCACACCAAATGTTGCTTAATCTGTGATATCGTATGATACACACAGTAACCACGGCGCCACGACGACTTCTTCACTTTTCATTCACCTTTAATTATATTTCATTCACCTTTTACGACATGCTGAGCCAGGGGGGGTAGATCTATTCTGAACCGAACCTACACGGCTACTAATGAAGAGCAGATCCATACTAAACCCTTGGGTTCCATCCTCAACCTCATCATCATTCTTTACCCTCTAAATTTGTACTCTCTCTGTTTAAATGAAACGAAAAACAATGTTCAAGAGACGTTACAAAACATGAAAAATTGTTAGCAGTAATAAGTTAGTTTAAAATTCATAAATTGCATTATTCAATTAGAAAATATTTTTGCCTAACGTTAATTTTATAACCACTGATTAAGGATTCCTTTTTTTGCGTTTCTTTTTTACTCATCCTTATTATTCAAAAGATATAGTATACATACGTATTTATTTTAATTTTAATTTTGTTTACACTCAGACCCCCTTTTGCCTGAAAAACAGGGTAAACCTAGTTCAGGCACTAAGACATAATTGTATTCCTTAATATGATATTTTTGGGTTGAGATTATGAAAATAAATAAATGTTTAAATATAAAAATAAATGTATATTTAACATCAGCGAAATTAAAATCAAACGCAGGCTTAGTCATCAATAAAAAACGAATACAATTTATTTTATTGCATCTTCAAACCTAATTAACAGCATCGCTGTTTTATTGATCCTTAAAAGCCCTTAAGGGATAAACCATCTCAGCCAAATTAAACAATTAAAGTTTTATTTTCTTTTGGCTGTAGGCACAGGTAACAGTCGCAACATTAATTCTTTACGAAAGATCTTTGTTTTCTTTTTGCTAAACTTATGCTATAAATGTGAAAGTTTGTAAAGAAGGAAAGTTAAATGAATGTAAAGCTGAAAAGACTATGCTGATTTATCTGATATTTCGCATATACGAAGAGCAAAGACTCGAGTATACTTTTTATTCCGATATTTATACATTTTACACATCATATTTTATATGTTACAGAGGTAGGTGCGCAGGTAAAGCAACTTTAATTTAACAATTTTTTTTTGCCAAATATAGTTCTGATATTTGTATGCTCTATGCTACGCAATTGTGAGTATGTTTTAAGTACAGTTTTACACACCGCTGAGCGAAAATATCTAAAATTAGGCCGAAAACAATTCAAAAAAATGAACTGAAATCATTTCCGATGTGATTAAAGTGGTGCTGATTTTCCGAAATTTATCAATTTTTGACAAGCAAGTTCACAGAAATGTTCAAAATTATACCACCACTTTTTAATAAAGTTTCATTATTTAAAACAAGTGTTAACACCAGTTTGAAAATTCTTGAAAGTCCTTTGTTTTCAAGTGACGAAGGGATCTTAATGTCATACATACTTAAACAGATGTAAAGAAATATTGTTTAGACGAAGAGTGTGTGGCACCTGACCTTACCCAACCCTGCACAAGTGCATTCAGTCCCGGGGGTTCTAGAGCTGCGGCGCTGTTATAATTAATTCTATCGATAACGATAAAATATATTGAGCAAATAAACTAATAGGACTGGGAGAGCTCGCAGAATTGATAAACTTTAGTACCTATGCAGTAAATTTTTAATGATTTTTATATTATAAATGTACATTTAGTATCGGTATTTTCCCATACAGCCAATTTTAAACCATGTAGTATGGATTTTATGATCTATCATTCTCGTCAAACGAGGAACATAAATAAAGAAGAATTATAAAATCACACAAGATTTATTAAGAAAGATTATTTTATGTAAAGTAAAACTTCATGAAGATGGTAATTTGCGCTTGTCTGCTTTTAAAACAAAACAATAGTTCTAAATTAAATACTACTTTTTATTTTAGCATTTTTGTAATGTGCGATGAAGCCTTTGTTCCTTAAATAAATTAGGTACACAAATTGACACATCAACCCCGTAGTAAAGTAGGCTTTACTTAGGTTGTGTCATGGAGACCGCATAGCGGAACTATGTGGTGTCCTTATCAACACACACAATAAAGCTAGTTTGATTGAAGAACTTCGTTACTCAAGCTGGCATGGCACCTAGGACCTCTCGTATACCAGGCGAACCATTTAACTTTATCACTACCCTACACACTAAAATTAACACCTTGAAAATTGTTGCTAGCCTATATCGATGAGTTACTTAATCACATTACAAGTCTCGGTACATCACTAAAGTGTGTTTTGTTTAGTGAGTGGGGTTGACAGGGTGACAACAAAAAATTCAACTTGCTTTACTGACAAAGACGACACGTCGACAACCAATTTTTTTTTTTAATTTTAGGCAGCATTGAATTTTCACGAGGCTAGCTAGTGGAGGACTACTAATGGCCCATAAATATAGTCGTATGGCTTGTAATAAATAACACTTGTCTGGGTATAACTTTTGCCATATTTCGGTTTAAGATGTATTTTTCGTTTTATACTTATTGAGTCTTTAAATTTTACGAGTATATTGGTATATGCTAAATGAATAAATATACACTATGCATGCTGGTACAGTCTGCAACAGAATTATGTAAGCGGTATACATACACCCATACGCGCGAATCCGCGCGAACGTCCAATACGGTATCTTGCAGTCTGTACTTGGATTACAGTTGGCTATTGATTGCAAGGATTGTCTGGAAGAGATCGATTTTGGAGTGGTTGTTTTTGTATAATTGTGTATATGTTTTATTTATGGCAATGGTAAGAAAACGTATTTGTTTATGAGTGTGGTTATATTTGAACTTGTTTTTTCATATTGGACATTTTTATCATATAGAGCTTGCACAGGTAAAGCATTACTATATCAGAATATATTACTACAAATAGAAATATCTGTCTGCAACTTCTTTAATAAGCAATGTGGTCGATAATTAATGTATAATAAATTGATTCATCAAGTTTTTGTAGTTAATTAATAATTCCTGTTTCAGGTAACTTACACATATTTGAAGAGCCAGTAGAACCTTAAATACTATAAAAACGTTAAGATTACCGATGAACTCTTGCTGCGATTCATCACCTTTCATATGTTTTATACAATAAAGAAAAAAAATTGTAACTGGCAGTGTGCAAATCTTTTTTCTTTTCAAAATGTTGCTTGGTTTTGAAACTAAGTACATAAAAGTGTAATGAAAAACACAAAAAACAAGGAATCGCTAGTTCCTTATTTAAAAATAATTCTTTTTTATCTTGCTCTCGTATTCAGAACCGGATATCAGTGATTACATTTAGTACGTGTTTTGGCGGGCTTCGTGAATTCTATTACAATCAGAAGTTACGTTAACTTTGGCAGTTTGACTCGATGATTGGAAATGCATCATGATTTTATAATGATGGCTGGTATGGCGAAAGTTGCTGCGGTTTTTCTGTTCGAGAGCTTTGAGTGCGAATCCTTGTTTCGTCAAACAAGCTCGAAGGTTTTAAAAGGAAGTTGTAGAAAATTTAAATGTTTGGGTGTAGTATTAAAATATTATAGTTTAATTGTTAATTATAAAGACAAGCATTGATAGTAAAAACCAGGGCCGAGTAAACAACAAAGTTTTTTAAAGGAGACGGTTATTTCGTGAACAATAATTTTAACAATACTCCTGCAATAAGTTAACTATGAACTCTCTAAGCACATTTTAATTTTAACAGTAGATAAACTTATATTATTTTTTTTAAAGTAGCTTTTGAGCGCCTGTGATTCCATGAGATCAAAATTAATTTTGTTATCGATAAATCAATTGTGATAGAAAACTACGAGCAATTCGATAGTTGCAATTTCAAATGTATTGGTGTGTGAAATAAGGCTCAAATTATAGGTAGGTACACAACAATTTGCAAAGCGAGTGGCGTGAGCAGGGCGGGCACTGGGCGTGCGTTGAGCGTGCGTTGAACTTTTATTCATCCACCAATTTTAAGTTAAACCTAACAATATTTTATAAACCTCAAGTCCCAGGAATAAGAGGTTAAATAATTACTATAAAAAATCAGTTTTATTTAAAAATTAAACCAGTAAGCCGTTCATAAAATTACGTGAGTAAGATTATTCCGCTTCTGTGAATAAATATAACTCTAAATTAAATAACCAGTACCACCACATAATAGCCAATATTTATCAATAACCATAAAATAGGAGCCGTTACTCCAAGCAAAACATACGTTTCGCATATAAATACAATCTATGAGCTTAAAAAAAGACGGCGTAGATCTGATCAATAAACTGCCACGTACCATGTCGCCAAATACTTAAACCCTTTGTTTTATTTCGCGGAATCGAATAAGGTCACATCTCGAATACGAAAAGAGCTTCACATATTTGTGACAAAGGACCATGTTATTTTTGTCTGCTTTTTCCATCTTTATGATTGTCTCTTGTTTCACGGTATCTGCCTATTTACAAACGAACCTTTTTGCTTTTTGTTACAAAGATATGCGGAAATTTTTCGTTCATATATTATTATTATTCTATATTTCAGCAGTAGCACTTATCCACTCTCGTTTTTAAGATGTTGTCTTTGTAGATGAAGTCTTATCAAATAATAATAATAACACACAGAAAAATAGCAAAATATGTCGATTTGTCTTAAGAAATAAAAACACAGTGGAATGTATCTAAAACCAAAACTATCCCCATTGTATTATCTAGCACAGGCTCCAAACCGAAATCCTTACATACAAGCTTAAAATTATTACATATTAGTCAATCCACTTATCGTTTACTACAAAAAGCAATAATATAAAATACATGCCGTTCAACCAGAAAATTTTGAAACACCCAGTGATTATCTAACGCACTTGGCTTTGGCCCGTGCTCTCCATTAACCCCCCTCAGAGGGGAGAGAATAAAAACTATTCAAAAACGTTAATAATAATATACATTTATTTCGGACACTGGATCCATAAATGGTTAGTAACAATAAATATCTACTTATAAATTAATGTTGTATACACATTTTTATTTTTATTTTACATCAATTTTGTTGTAAAAGCTCGGCTCGTGGATAGTGTTTCAATCACGAAGTTTAATAGCCTAAAGTGAGCCCCGACAACTCTTACTCTGACAACTCTTACGCTGGTCAAATCAAATCAAAATCTGTTCCACAGTTTCCTAGATAATCCCGATCATACAGACATACAGACGTTTGATTCTATACTAGCTTTTAACAGTATTTCATACAAGTGGTCTTTAGGTTGAGAAATCAATTTCAGGCTGAATTAGAATATTTTCAATATAATATTAAAAATTGTATACGTCGTATAATCCATCTTTATTTCACGTAACATCATTGCGTATACGTACGACGTTTTCCAAGAGGCGTACAATGCACTTTTATAGTATGCACGTCGTAAACCAAGCCTACCGCACTAGGGTTGGGTTATAGAGGATCAAAAAAATATCGATATTTTATAATGTATATCGTATCTTATAATGGCTCGATCTTACATATACATATCGCAGTTTGTAAGGAGTTTAAGATATCTGTTACTTTAATAGACGAAAAAAATGCAAAAGAAAATATTAGCAGTAATTAGGTTTTTTTATGTGCAAGTGCTTAGTTAAAAAACTGAAAAGGGTGCCCGCCCTTATCAGTATGTTTGATTTGTAAATATCCCAATGATTGTGTTTTTGCAGCCACAATAAAATGTAAATATTACACTCAAAATACGATAATTGAAATTTTTATGGTTATAATAAGTATGTATGCAAACGTTGACAACAAATTCGAAATAGTTGGTTATTAATAAGTTAAAATGCACAATAAACTAAACTAAAGCAAATCATTAATCCCAAGTCAACCACTCGATAGTTTATCAAAAACCGCGGATCTTCCCTATCCTTAACCGCAGGTTAAGAGTCTGGTCACGCACTTCCTAAACGCGCTTGTCCTATTGTCTCCACGACAGACGATGCCATATCATCTACATATGTAACTACTGCTTAAACAGACGAATTTTTAAATTATTATCTGCTTTCTGTCATAGAATTTCATACATACGGGCATGGAAAGATACTAACTGGAGTCTGGAGTAGCATGCTTGGGGTTTAAGTTGCTCGTTGCTTGTCAGAAGATATTTGATGTCAAATTAGTCGCAGTACTACTTCTAATTTCGCCTTTAAGATATACATAGTAAGGATAAGTTTGGATAGTAAGGTGAAGAATGGATTTATCTTACGAATGATGTGAAAGTTTGGATGTCTGGATGTATGGATATTTGTTCCTCATTCACGGGAAAACGGCTCAACGGATTTGGTTGAAATATAACATAGTGATCGTGTACAGTCTGGAATAGCACATAGGCTACTTTTTATCTCGAAATTCCCGCGGGATTCAAAATTGCGGGAAAAAAAATTTTAGCTTAACGTTTCGCGTCTTTGCGAGCTTGTAGTCACGAGCAACGTGATATTTTTTTTATTTCAGACTAGCTGTTTTACGGATAAAAGTAACCTATGTGTATTTGTGTACCAAATTTCATCAAAATCCGGCTCAATAGCCATTCTGCCGTGATTGAGGAACAAACATCCAGACATCCATTCATTCAAATGTTCACATTTATATTAGTAAGATTATAAAGCACAAACTTAAGACGAAATGAAAAATATAATTGAACGAGATAAAAACTTGCTAAAACTGTTTTTTATTAAAATTTATTAAGTCGTACAACCTTAAGACAATATTATCTTAATTGCGTTTTAGAATTACACATAGTAATTACCAGTTTACATGGATTAGGAACAAGGAAGGTGGGACGGCCTCGTCTTAGAATCAGGAAGAATGCACTATTCACTCACTTCCTACTGTGCTTCCGGAACGTTGACATTTACAAACAATATTTCGTGTTGTCTTTTTGTAGGTAGTGTGCAATGTTTGTAAATAAAAGTAATAAAACTTTGGGCTTTTTATTTGAAGAGGGAATTTTCATGTGTAAACGACAAAAAGTAAGTGAAGACTTCTGAAACTAGGACTTATAGGTAATCTCACAGTAATCTCATAGTAATCTTAGTAGGTACTGACTTGGCCATCACTCGCTAGGCTACTATGGCAAAATCTTACCTAGGTATAATCTAAAAAGTCTAAGGTCATAAATATACTTACGACTGTATCGGAAGTGTCAAAAGTTTCAAATGCCAACTTGTTCTAGTCCTACAAACTATTTTAGTTTGGAATATTATTTTTAACAAAAATAATAGATGAGGTATTAAAAATAATGACTTGGCAGCTAATATTAACAGGAAGATGTAGTCGGTACGGTTAGGTGTGCCGACGAGCGCAGCGAGGAGGAGCATTTTAGGTTGCATATAGTTATATATGCGCCATAGGCCAGGTTGGCTATCATTGTCAACCCTGGACAATCCCGACATGATCAAAAAAGTCAAGTGTTAAGACATCGAGGTAACGATGATTCAAATTCAGTTGCTACACCAAAAAATCACTGCCAATTTAAATTTAAACAAATCTTAGAACTCAATATAAAGCTGCTACTTTATAATTAAAATGCTACTTCACTGTAGCTGCCAACTTATTACTTACATACATACAAACATAACTTCACGCCTGTATCCCTTATGGGGTAGGCAGAACATCAGAGGTCATCAAACCATCTGATGTCACGTTTGACAAATTTCGAGGTATTATAATGATGGAGAGAGACTATTGCAGTGACAGGGAGTCAGCCTATCGCAAAAAACGCCAATAAAACTTATTACTTTTCCTACCCATTTTCATTAGTTTTAAAACCCTAAATCTAATCTAACCCAAATCTGTGTTTGTCGCCGTGTTAAATACATGCCTTTTAGTTTTGACTAGTAGCGGTTTTATTCGCGCAATGTCTAAGATGAGTTAAACACGCTGGAAAATCGGGATAAATAGAATCCTATGTGTTATTCCAGACAATAATCTTTATCTGTACCAAACTTCATCCAGATACGTCAACCCGTTTTTGCGTGAAAGACCACACCAATCGATCGATGGTTGAATGAATTAGTCGACGTCGATCGATAATTTTTACTAGACCGATCAGAAAAAAATGATAGACGTCGATCGACCCTAACAAACACCCACACATACAAACTTTCACGTTTGTAATATGTATAAGTAGGATGTTCCTTATTAATCTTAAAATTATATCATAAACTAGCCACCGCGCGCGGTTTTACCCGCGTAACTTTTGATCCCGTGGGAATGTCGGGATAAAATATAGCCTATAACCTTCCTCAAGAGTTGGGCTATCAAATGCAAAAAGAATTTTTCAAATCCCACTTGTAGTTTCTGAGATTAGCGCGTTCAAACAAACAAACAAAAAAACAAACTCTTCAGCTTTATATATTAGTGTAGATGCATTACATAAAGCCCACATAAATTGAACAAAATGTGACTGGCTAATAAAAACTTAAGCACAAAATTAGCTCGTGACTTCACAATTATAAACTATTTCAAGTGCAGAGATTTAATAATTCGTAATTACCGCGGTGATGAGTTAAACACGTCTAGTTATATGTTATATTAACCTTTTTACAGACGGTGTTAGGCGCTGTGTAATTTGAAGTCGAAGGCCTAAAAACTGGTTGGCCGAGTGGACGGCTCCTTTGTAAGTCGCCTTGCCGGGGTTAAATAAAAAAAAAGTTTCGCGAGATTTTTTCGATTCGTTCGTAATCATTATTTAAAAATAAATTTGCCCTAGGATAAACACCTTTTTGTTCTCAAGTTATTATTATGTTAAGCTTTAATAACGAGTTCGTTGCTTGGCGTCGGTTATGTAATGGACGTAGTTGGTTTGAGCAATTATTTAAAATTTTATGGATTTTAGGTAAACACGATTAATAGGTACTTGAATTTTTTGTGTATATGGCACGATCGGTGTGAATGAGTACAAATGTATTTGCTTTTCCATATATTGTATAAATATTTTTTTAGTTCCTAATGGATTGCAAATCTTTCAAATTTTTCTTGAGATAATATTCTTGAGATAACTCAGCTAATACTAGACTAATACTAAACTAATCAGATAATCATAAATATTCTGTCGGTTAATAAGTCGTTCTATAGTTATAGTTTTTTCCCCTAAACAGCTTTCTTAGTCCCAATTTCACGTGTAATAAAACGCGATCAATTCGAGCTGAACTCGGTTCTGCCTTCAATTTTTCTTCAGTCAGAGCCGAAATTTGTTAAATTAGGGTCAGAAGGATATCGGTAAAATCGGGGCTTAGAGGTTTATTGAGTAAACCTCCTGATTACAGTGGAGACTCATGGCCAATGAGGGAATTCAAATAGATGAATAAATATTCAAAACTCTTAAAATAATGCATAATGGGTTTGTTTACTGAATGGTTCTCATATTAAAACAAAGTCGTATCAAATAACTCGTAAACAACTAATTAAAACTAAAAGTGGCATTATCTAAGCGGACACTGTTTCATTAGGGTTATCGAGGCGAACCAAAATAGCCAAAACTTGCCAAATTGGGGCTCCAACAAAGAGCCAGTGTAGCCCGATGCCGATCTAATTGGTAACACTGGATTCTCAGAAAACCAACTGCTTATTCAAAATAGACCGACCGAGGTCTTTTTATTTTTATCGGCAATAACTTGCTAGGCGCAGTCTGTTTTTAGATTTATTATTTCATTTACATTTTAATCGCCAGCTGTTTTCGAAAAAAAAAAACGCAAATTTTGGAATAATTTTATTTAAAAATGACAAATTACACGTAGAGAGCGGGCTGACGACATTTCTTGAAAGCCCCTGTGCAGCCGCCGAACCAGAGCTGAATATAAATTAAAAATAAGAGTAAAACACTCGCCAGGTGAGGTGAGTCATTATTTCCAGAAAATTTATCATTTATCTCCACGAAATTCTAAGATTTTTCACACTATATGCTAAACCAAGTCTACTTCTAAACCTAACCTAAAAACAAAAACAAAGCTCCAAAACCGAACACACTTTAGGGAAGTCGTTAACTCATCGTGCGCACGAAGTGATCTAATGATCACAGACACAATCCAGACATACGCCATATCTAGCTGGGTTTGTTTCCTTAATTCAAAGCCTTATACGCGTATTCTCGTTCATGTAGGTTCACTGTTCACACAAAGGAGCCTTGTTCATGAACTGACGAAGGTCGACAACAACGAGTTTCCTACATGCGCTTGCGCAGCGCTGGCAACGCACTCGCTCAAACATTTAAGAAGTTCATGGCAACTTTTATTTTTGATTTGAGATCTGGGATGCTGCAGAGCAAGGTCAAGCATTGTATTTTCGGCGATGCTCGCTTTGTCTTTATTTATGCTTCGGTCAGTTGGTATTAATGGATGCACTTCGTTTGTGGTTGTGTGTGACGTTCTTTTTATCGGTGATAAAACTCTTATACGATATCAAAGGATTTTATCGAGTTTAGGTAATTATTTTGTATATTTCAAATCGACATTTCGATGCCTACACCTTTGTTAGATGTTACAATAAAAACTGATGATATTGTCCTCAATAAACTAAGGTCTCAGAAACAAACTGCGCTGCAAAATATCCCCTTAGCAAGAGATGGTTATAAATAAAACAAATTCAAAAACAATATTCAAAGATAAAAATATAAATAAGTAAAGACGACAAACTCTTCATTCAAAATCCAATACTTGTTGAATACTAACTCACTATTTACCTCGCTTCATACTATACAGTGACATTTGTTTCTTGCTAAACCAGCAAAATTTAATTTATTGTTCGACGCGCAGACTATTTTATAATGAAACATGGTTAACATTTTCTGTAGTAAGTATCTAATTAGATGCATAAGTGGTTTTATAAAGGCTTCTTTGATGTCTATCACAAGCGAGTTGTAAATATACCTACTTATTGAAAACTTAAATGAGATTTTAACATTTCCCAAGTTGTTAAATCGATAACATGTAAGTACATTTATTTGAACAAAAATCTTTATTTTTCAGATCAGATTTTTCAATCTTCGAAAATACTTTAAACGGCTGTTTAAAATTTAGCTTTTACAAATGTTATCTTACAGACTAAACTTATTGTCCTTTTCCTTATGAAAACAATTGTTTGCTATACTATTTCGCAATAGTTTGCAGTATTATTTTGTCTTAAATATTAATAGTAGGTATACTTTATACTAATAGTTTAATCTTTTTGGTTGCCTGGAGATCCACAGGTGTGTGACATTAACAGAAGGTGTGTTATTGCGCGTGACAAGAACGAAGTCATTTTACTCTACGTTTCAGTTGAAACGTATAAAAATAAAAAAATAAAATAATATACAATAATCATGGACTTTAAGTATATTTAAATCCAAATAGGTAGCAAAAGATTTACCATTATATGCATAATCTTTCTTCACCTTTTTCGAACACTTTGTCACGATAAATTTATACTATGTAGAAATAATCTGTAATATATTTATATTAATAGTGCATTAAAGTTAAAAAGAGCTTGAAAGAAGTTAAAAAAAAATACACATTGCAAAATAAAAAAAATACATTAGCATAAAGTAACTTTGTCTACAGTGTATGTAAAGATGCGATGCTGAGATGCGTTTAAACCAAATGTTTACGATCTTACTGTAATTGAATTGATTGAAATTAAATTGAAATGCTTTTTTTAAGATCAAAATAACTTCTTAATAACTACGCTATACCAGTTTAGCGACGAGCAAACTAGTATATTTGGCATTTTCCTTATGATAGCAAGTGTACTTGTTGTTTTAAATATCACATAAGGTATTCACCGTATAACGTTGAATTAGCATTATGTTGGTAATTCACAACCACGCTAATGTCCTTGGAATACGGATGTGCTTCGTATGTGTTGCCAGATAAGCACATTTTGCGAGAAACGACGCATTTAGTGGGCTCTTAAGAGTAGTCCTAAATTGGCTGAAAATGGTCTTGAAATAGTCATGAATGTATTCAAGCTTTTGTTACGTTATCTTCATTTTACATTAATAATGGATTATACTTTTCAAAACACTATGTTAAATATACAGTAGGGTTCATGGTACGAGTACTTTTAAATAAGCACTATTGGCCAGACACTGAATGATTATTAATGAAACTTTGCAACTGCACGCTTAGCTGACGGACCGAATATGAATTATATGTAAGAGTTATGAGTCGTTTCAAAACATATAGTTTTTAAATTACCTATGTTTTATTGACATTTAGCTTGTAAAAATGCGTAAACAAGACTCTAGGTATAGAGTAACGGGTTCATAATACGTACGTACACAGTTGTTATTTGCAGCAATTGGTTGTATGTACCTAAGTGATAATATAGTTATTAACCTATATACATAGCTTCACGCCTGTTTCCCTTTGGGGTAGGCAGAAACAAACTTTCAAATGAAATACGTGGTTGTGTAATTCCCAAGCTCTTAAAATGTCTTCGTAAAGTTCAATTTCATTTTATTCAACCACATTTTGGAGCTCATCGTAACTTTTAAAATACTCCAATTCAATATTCCAATTTTCCAATAGTACCAGTGACAGAGAAACTGAGTTGTACTTTTATAGAACCGTAAAGAAGTCAAGAAAAACCTTGTTTATGTTTAAGAGGATCTAGCAACACTTATTTCGCCGCTTGTCTGACAATCCAACTGTCAATGTATTCTATGATCAGTATTCTACGATCCTATTGCATCCATGAACACGAAACATGTAGAGGACACTGGTAACACACGCCACGATATTATTATTTATTGATCGTATTATCTTTAAATTATTTTGTTGACGAAAGAAACAAACATATTTTTTGACATATTAGATAAATTTTACTACTTTTAAGAATGGTACTTGAACTCGAAATAAACAAAATCATGGTATACATATATCCTTTTTCTAACTCTTGCTATAGCGTTAAGAACATGTTAGTTTCAAATTTTAAACAATACAAATTTTATTAGACTTTCTACTTTAAAAAAAAACTAACTTTTATAAAAGTTCGATGAATTATTTTATCATTTACACCCATTACAGTTATAGGCCACTGTGAACAAACATAGTATCATAGGATTCACCCGCGCAAATGCTGTTGCTGTAGCTGCCGTCCAGTTTGCAGACTGAAGGATATTACTGTCAGGATGTTATCTTATTCATTTAAATCTGCAAAGTTGCTTCCACGTGAAATGGTAGCCGACATTCTTTCATGTATTTAACAGTGTTAGGATATAAGATATTTTTTTAAATATTGATTGCTTAACCCGCATTTGGCCAAAATCTTAAAGTTGAAACTGGTTTAATCGATTCACTAAATTGGGAAGTAGGTACTTTACTAGTTTAAATACGAAACCCTATACTTTACGCACTATTAAATTAACATTATTCAAATAAACTAGCAAAAACTAGCTTTAAGGTTAACGCCGCTAATAGATAAGTAGTTTAACTTGTATCCGTACTCTGTAGAGTCTCGAGTTTGTTGCTCGCCATTTGCCATTTATGGGCTCTTCCGTGATCGAATTATCATATAAATGGGATTTCTGATTTACAACATCAAATAATATTAATATTCTCTAATTAGCTTGGTTGCGAAATATTCTGGTATGATGGTTATTGAAAACTTTAAATAAATTGGACTTTAAGTCCTTCTCAATTTTTTAAATGTATATTTTATAGTATGTATCACGGTCATTAATATTTGAATTACCTTTAGAAATTAGATGTTGACCATGTGTCTTATTTATTTGAGTTCTCGTTATAATCACATTCAATTGAAGACATTGAAGAAGATTTTTTTATAAGACTGACTGTGGTGAAACCATACAGAAACACAATAATAGTACTTGCGAATGAGTGAAATGAAAGATTTTTTCTAGGCTGCATTTTATTTTCTCTATGATTCTTACTCACTCTGATCGGTTCTACAATGATATTCTTAAAGTGATATAATAAAACTCAAATAATGAAACCCAAATAATGAAACTCAGATATTCTAAGTTAAAAAAACTAGAGTAAATTAGAGTAGGTGTTACTGAGCTAACAAAAGTAAATTACCTACGTAACTTAGTTTTCATTAAAGCCAAACCCGGAAACTTTGTAAAACGACAAAGGTCAGTTACCAGCATTTAACCTTCATTGAGAATTTGTTTATGAAAGGTCGATAACCTCAACACGTCGTCTTAAAACGACTTCAGAGATGATGAAGAATATCAGAAATATCTTGTAAATATTTGTGTACGTCATCGCGGGGATACAACGACTGAAAAGATGCGCTCACGTGGAGGCGCGGAGACTTTTATGTTAATATTTATTGTAGATTTGAAATATGAATGTTTGTCAACAATATTTTGGTGTATTCGTGGGCGCATAAAACAAGCATATATACTTCAAACCTTCTGGACGGCAATTTTTGAAAACCAATTGCGTAGTTCATATAGCTATCACGAACTATCCAACATCCTTACCAAAAGAGTACCAAAACTCGCAAACACTTACTAGATTTTTTTAATGAATTCAGTTTGTTATTAAATATAAGTTAAAAAAAACAATTGATTTCATTTCACAAGCTTAAAAGGCCTGATGGTGAAAAAATAACCTAATGGCAGTCGCTGTTCAATTCCTTCATAAGAATATCTTGTCCTTCTGAGGAATATTTTGTTGTTCCGATATGAGAAACTAATACCAATACTTAAATATAGCTATTGACAAACAGCATCATAATACACAGGATGACTGGTGGGTCACTTTTGAAATTCAAGGACGTGATAGTTTGAGATCTCAAATTGAGATCATACATGAAGAGAAAAATATCACAATAAATAAATATTACTTACCTAATTGTTTACTGAGTAAACTTAACCGACGACAGTTAAATAATTGATTACGCAACGTATGGTCACGCTAGCGTTGGCAGCGATCAGCGCGCCAGGTCACGTGTCGCGATTGACTCAGGCCTAAGTAAAGTACATAGTAACATAGTAGTATTTATTTATAGATAATTCTAGTGAAAAATTGAGTACCTAATTTTTTACATAATTATGATCAAATTCGAGTACAGAGAGCTCTCCTTCAGTATCTAAAAATTTGTCACCAGTCACCCTGTATAAGTTATAAAATGTTTCACTTCATACTTGGAGCTGATAAGTAAAATACGTCATTGTTTGTAAAAAATAAGTAAACAGGTAATAACTGTTACACATTTTTCAGGCATGCACACGAACCATCTACATAAATTATAGCGTAGACTAATCACTAATCAATGCTGCAATGCAGTGTATTAAAGTTATAAAAGTTGTTTACTTACAATAACAACAATAATAAATAAAATCCCCAGACAATCACACCAACTACATGGCCCCAAAGTAAGCATTTCTTGTGCTATGGGATACCATGTAGTGAACTATGGGGGAACCTAGAATATAAATACATGATATATAGATCCGGAACATTTTTTTTCTAGTTTCGAGCGGGAATCGAACCCGCAACCACTGGCGTCTGAGGCAAATAGGTTTACCCCATCGCCGAAGAGCTCGTCAAATATAAATAAATTATTATTGACTTATGAGTAATTTATTTAAGGTACTTAATCGTAAGATTATACACGTAATGACGTTTATTCCATACGTACT
Organism: Stenoptilia bipunctidactyla; assembly: GCA_944452665.1. Lineage (NCBI taxonomy): Eukaryota > Metazoa > Arthropoda > Insecta > Lepidoptera > Pterophoridae > Stenoptilia > Stenoptilia bipunctidactyla. The sequence continues at coordinate 12,551,319 of OX101735.1, forward strand.
TTAGCACATTGACATGATCAAAAGATATGGCGAAAAAAGGCTTGATCTATATCCTTTTATGTCATATATCGAGTTACTTCCGTTCTCTCCGGGAAGTGGATTTTGCGCCATCACAATTCGTATTTTTCGGCTCGTTGTCGCAGTAGGTTAGCTTTATGCCAAAACTGGAACGACATTGGAATATCTACCTATGTAAAAATAGTTTCTTTTTTCCGCCTATCGAAAACTCAAAATAACAGCGGAATCTTTTTTAATCACCTTGTTATTTTGTTTTAGCACAATATTATGAGTTATGTAAATAATAATACTTACATTGGTTCATTTTTGTTTATTTTTTTAAATTGGAAACAACTCGGAGAATAACAAGTAATGCGATGATGTAATTTTCATTGCAAGACTCAAGAAAGTCTTGTCGTAATTGATGTCCACTACTAGGATACTATTGAAGAGTAGGGCTCAAGCGAGTTATTATTGTGACGGGCAACTATTTTGTGCTGTACGGATATAACAGAGTTTCTGAGAATAATATAGGTGAATATCAATAGGTCACTCTACTATAGTCATATCAATAGTAGAGAGGGACCACATAATTTTGAACTAAGCTTACTTACCTGGACGCAACACGACCGGCTGGTGTAGTGGTAACATACATTGCCTTTTATGCCAGAGGTCCTGGGCTCGAATCCCGGAGGCGGCAGATATTTGTGTGATGAACACAGATATTAGTCGTCAGGTGTTTATATATTTATTACACAGATATTAGTGTTCAGATGTTTATATCCCCATAAGGGATACGGGCGTGACGTTATGTATGTATGTATGTTTATATATTTCTTAACCTATATCAGGTATTGAAATTAAACACTACAGATAGGAATTAGGCGCAGATAGGAATTAGATAAAGTCTTCTGTTTTTTTTTAAATATTTAAATTAAAGAAACGTATACAAAACAGATGGTTAAGACAGGTAGTTAAGTACGTACTGTATCTATAAGTATTTTTCTTGCTTTAAATTAAACCACAAATATTATTCATACTTAAAAACAAACATATTAAATTTATTTTCGTTAAGAGCAAGTAATTTTCATTATAATACATGGGTAATAAATCTTTTATTTCATAGTACGGCCTCGCTGAGAGTGTCAACCCCGGAAGTCAGCATTCCTAGCGGAAGTCGGCTCAGCCGGAACCGAAGAATCGCTTCCGATTGGCCTTACCCAGCCTCTATGGGCGTGCGCCGTGCCTCATGCCTCTACATTAAAAAAAGAAGTCGATAAACGGCGGGAAATTGCTTTTTCTTCGTTTCATTGCCTTTCTCATTTTAGGCTAGGGTGCACTCGATTTCTCATGAAATAAACTGATAATTTTTCACCCATATTAGGTAATTTTTTTTTCATATATGAAATCTTATACATACAACAAATAATGTTGACTAGCAGAACCATATTTACACAATTTTATAATCGTGTAGAAGATTCCGCTAGGTCTCGCAGTTGCAAACGAGTTTTAAATTGAAGGTAAAATTAAAAGCTGCAGCATTGCAAGGAAAATCGCTGTTTAGAGATGCAAATAGTTTGGTAACTTGGGGTTATTAGGCGTTCCCAAGGATATAATCATAGAAGTCCTGAAAGCTTTTCTTATTTGATATCCATTGCTGGTTTAACGTGGTGTACGATCTTAGTTTCTCCAATGAACTGCGTATTGTATTGGTGCTTGATATTTTCGATAATGATGTGTTGTGTTTGTGGTAAAGGACGTAAGGTTCAGTCATTGCGTGGGCCAAGGAACGAGTGCGACCGGTCCCCAGGTGTAGCCAAGCAATCTAGACCTGTAATAAGGTTAATCGAAGTACGAATTAGTTACTGAAAGTTAATTATGAGATAATGCACTTAACTGTCTAACAACAAATAAGAAAAACCCTGCTATACTTATGTTAATTAAAAAAAAAATGCTTTACATGCGGTAACTTTTCTTCAATCTTACATTCTAGTAACTTGTATTGAAAACTGAAGTTTTCTAACTTATTCTTCTTCGTTAGTGGTTTATTTAGACGTAACAAGATAATTTTTAAACTAGTAAGAACAATAACGAGAGAAGTAAAACACAAAGGATTTAATTTGCTAAAAATACAGGAAAAATGATTATCTTAGGTCTTAGTCATCAAACTCTTGGTGTGTCTCTGAAGAACTCTTCCCGCATGACGTTTTCTGTCGTCCGAACCCATGGCAATGAGCAGATGACCAAAAATATTTTCACAGCTACGCGCGAAAATTCAGCTCAGCCTGTTAAAACTTTTGGGTTTATGATTATAAATTTATATTAAAGTAGGATTTGTTTGCTTTCAAGCCCAAGTTCGCACCTGTATTGCAATATAGCAGAGTCGCAAGCAGGAAAGTCAGTAAGTCTGCTTGCGCAAGCGCAGACTCGCAGACGCAGCTTGAGATAGCCTAAAGCTATTAGGATAAGCTGTAATAGCTAGAATTTTATCCTATGCATATATAAGTATGGGAAGATACCTCTATGATAGTACTAAAGACGTTGATTTTGATTTATAGTTCTTCGTTGATTGGTTAGGATTTATGTTGTTTATTACTTATCATAATTTTTGAACAGTCTTAAACTTTATGGTGTGCTGATTTAACAATATAATATAAGAAAATACGCGTCAGTAAATAAGTAAATATAAAGTATATATATAAAAAATGCTTATAGTCATTCCTTGTACGTCAGACCTGTAGTCTGTAGTGTACTTGTATACAGTAGGTAGGGTCAGTCAGAAGTCATTTCGGAAAATTCTGCCTTCCACCGATCAGCACTGTGAATGTGCCTAGCCTGCTGAATTATGGCCTAAACCTCCTCATCTCGCAGTTCACATAAACCTACGTATTTTTTTGAACAATTACGGTCTTGTAGTAGGGAACACGGTACATTAGTTATTATCTATCATTAGGTAAACATTTAATTAATCTTGCGTTATGAAATGTTATGGATTGTATAGTTTTATTGTGTATTGTATGAAATATCAATATTTATGAGGTTTTTATTCGTTTTACGGGACGACTTGATAAAAAGTATCTTATGTGTCATGCGGTAAACAATTTAGCTGGTTGGTACATGACCAAATGAAGTTTCAAATCCGTTTACTATTTAGAATAAGAAACCGTACGTAACAAATAACTATAAATCTTAATATAAAATTTTACTATTGCGGTCCGGGTTTAAGCTCACTAAGTCTACCGAGTCGGTAATAGTCCATGAGAAACACTTAAAAAAATGCATGAAACTTAATAAGTACCAACAAAATGCAAAATAAGCATTTTAACTGTAGGAGAAAAAAATATTCGATGTTTACATTGTGAATTTGTTTATTGAAGTGACAAAAAGAATGACATACTTACATATAGTTCTATAAAAAATTTAAATAATATTATTTTATTTCTAATTGACATAAGGTTATATACAACATTAACTATCAGTGTATAGGTAATGTGGGTTCTATGAACGCGTCTATCGGGTTTCAAAATTCATTCTCCATTTAGAAATCTGGATTTAAAGATAACGTTTATTGTAATGTTTTTAATCTAAGTTCAAGGATTGAGACTTGAACTTAGATTAAAAACTTGAGATTTCAGATAATTATGAATTGATTTTGAAAATTGTTGTTTCATAATTATAGAGGATACTTTATAGTTGGTCCCATTTAAAAAATCGGTTGAGTACATTAAAAATCACTTATAGTGAACACGTTGTAAACTTAGGTAGGTAATATAATACATTACACATTAATAACGCATCACTTAATAAAAACTTATCACTATCGAAGTTTCCCACGGTTTTAAAAACAATACCTATACAAGTTATCTTGTAAACAAACGTATTATTTCAGTGACATGAAGCTTATTTCGTGCTTTATCTTTATTAAGGCAACATCAGTGTGTACCGACGCAAGAGGTTTGATATTACGCATCGAGTAACGTAACTTGAGGCTGTACAATCTGCTGATGACGTATTCAAACATTATTGAAATCACATGTGCCACTCGAGGCAAAGGCAAAGGGTCGGTTGGGTTGTTCATCCATCTGTTAGGTAATGAAGGATATGCTGTTCTTAAGGAATAATGAACGACATTGCATTATCAAATTTTGAGTCTCCCTAATGCAAGGACTGCATACCGGTATGAATTCCTGTACATTTTTTTTCTGTATGACGTCATACCGTTAAATTTGGTGTATTTAAAAATAACAGTACAGAAATTCATACTGAAATAATTCGTGTACCTTTTTTATTATTGTAGCATAACTGTTTTTTTTTTCAGTTAACTGAAATTTTCCGGTATTAATATTAATATTAAAATTTTATTTTTAAATAACTGTAGAGTGTTCGATAGTTTAGTTGAAGTCTATGAAGCCGATAGTTTAGCGTAGGGACATATGCTGACCTATACATTTTGGTACAGAAATTAAATAGGTTAAAATATTTCTGTACTAAAAACATCTACAGAAATTAATCCGGTATACACTATTTGGGTACTGATATAATGAAATTAGACTGTAACGACTTGTAAAGGGATTGTGTTTGATGAAGCAGTACAATAATAAGGGTACTGAAATTTTACTAGTACATACCTACTATTTAAAAAATTATACCGATATGCAGTCCCTGCTAATGTAATGACTTAAAAGCCTCAAAATCAGTTCTTGTTTACGATTGTTAAAGTCCTACTTTGACATAAGTGAGACCTAAATTTAAAAAACGATATGTCATTGTGTTTCACGGTATGATTTTAAGCAATTAGGAAATCCTGCCTGTGTTAAGAGGCGACTACATGGGTGAACAGCTAAGACCGATCTCTGAATGTTGGGGCATTAGAGGTTTACGACGGAAGTGGTCCAGGGAAGGTTCGTAATGAAACGCAAAACAGGAGAAGGTGAATGGAGACGAGGTAACAACTATACATAGCAGTAAAGAAGCACCGGTGCGTTCCACAGGAGATCCCGGGTCTTCTTTGTTAGTGTGGACGGTGGCCATCGAGGGGGGGGGGGTTGAAAATCCCACTTTACACGACATCATCCCCAGGATGTCGGTTACCTTTGGGCATTTGAGTCTAGTCAAAACAAAAAGGAAATGGATTTTACAACTGTGTATTTTGGAAATAACTTGCTGCTCATTTTGCACCTGAAATCTTTTCAAATTTACATTCTTTCCAACTTCTTCGCAAAAATTTGGCTCGGACTAATCCCAACGGCCCCCGATTAATGGTACGATTCGCCTGGCTAGCCATCAGGCGCGGTCCCGGGAGTGTCACAGGGGACATGACCCCCTAAAATCATGAAAAATAGAAGGAGCTAGAAAAAGATACTTCTGACTAAATATTTGTTGTGCCCCCCCCAAAATTTCAGTCAACGACCGCGCCTGATAACAACCACCCTTCATATAAAATCTGCTGCCTAACACCACCAACCCAGCGTACATGTGTTCCGTCATTATTTTATAAAGATCCAGTTCCTGTGCGAATGGTACGAGTACAGTCACGTCTACTAAGATGTATACATTTTCATTGGAATTTGAAGCTTATCACAACCGAATAAGTTGTGAAGTGTGTACATCTTATTACACGTGACCGTACACAGGAACTGTACCAAACCCGTGTTCTGTCTTCTTCACTTACCATCGGGTGAGATGTAGGTCAAAAGCGGATTGAGTCACCGATAAAAGAAAATATTAGGGTTGGGATCGTTGATGGAGTTGCTAGGTTTGGAAGAAACTTTGCTTGGTGGTCTTTGCTTGGTGGTAGGATCCCTTCTGGGTCCGCCTGGCTAGCGACCACCCTTTATATAAAGTCTGCCGCCAAATGTTACCGCTCCGGCGGTAATGTGTTCCGGCAATATTGTATAAAGAGCCAGTTCCTTCCTAAACCCGTGTGCTTTCATCTTCGACCTCATCGTCACTTACCATCAGGTGAGATTGAGGTCAAACGCGGGTTTAGTCACTTATAAAAAAAAAAACTAACTTTTCAACCGACTTCCAAAAAAGGTTCTCAATTCGTCTGTTTTTTTGTGTCTTTGTTACACGATGTTTCAGAAAATTATGAATTGATTTTGAAAATTGTTATATCATATGATAGATGATACTTTATAATTGGTCCCATTTAAATTTCATCGAAATCGGTTGAGTATTTCATTGAAAATTTCAAACTTTAGAAAAAATATGTATGATTTCGGAGAATGTTTACGTTGATGACATTCTCAACTCAGCCAAAGTTTTGCTGTGAAGTCGGTTTTTTTAATGCTCTGCATTCGTTGATTGTCAAGGAACTGATAGGCTTTGTATATCGACGACCTCCGTAATGTATATGTTGAATATATGCCTGCGGTGTGAGAGCTGGGTTCGAGTCAATAAAATAACTATATACCTAGATAACTGTAGTATAAACTCGTTAGCCTTTCTTGTAAAAAAAAATAGCAAAAAATAGCCACGCTTGTGAACGTTATAGGTGCTGACCACGTTTAAAAACTAAATCCACATAACGAGAAAAGGTTAAAGAATGTTAAAGCTAACAATGCGGGCACGAAAAGTAAAACTGAAGGGCATTATGCGTCCATTTATAATGCGTTTGCCGATGCACTATACACTAATAACTGCTTGGAGTTTATAAAAGTAAAACTTGTCGACAGTATATTTTAAAAACTTGGCCATCTGAGCCAAAATGCGTTTGTTTTGTAAAAAATCTAGTAATATGAACAATCTAAACAATATAACTTAGTCTAAACAAATCATAATGAAATTGTAAATCGAATACCAATTTTATCTTTATCTCCAACAAGGTATTAGTTTCTTAAATTCAATTCTACCAAACTAAACGTTACTCAATGCGGTCTAAACACGAATCGATACCAACCTGGTGCATTGCCTTTACTTTCAAGGCACGTTCGCCCCAACTACAAACCTAACGAATACAATTGTGTAAGTATCCGTGTGGACTATGCCTCTATGTGTTACATAGTTGATGTAATGCGGAGTCAGCTTGGCACAAAGGAGGGCAATGTCAAGGTTCGAGAACTCCTTGCTGAATTATGTCGTTGTGAAGCAGGTGGCCAGTATGTCGATCGTATTGTTATGTTGGTAGTGTTCTAGTTTTGACTGGGTTCGTATTATTTTCAAAGTTTTTTCTAAAGAATGTGGTTAATGGGTAACGCTTTGTACCATTTTATTCATCATCGTCGGGAAAAGGGAAATCAGAAAAGGAAAATTTAGTTCAGTCAGAATATGTCTACCATTAGTCATATACTTCAATCGAATAATGTCGCAATTAAAGTAATTGGGTATCATCTCGAAGGTCCGGCGGTACTTCAGCCCTGAACGGCTGCTCAACTTATACACAGCACAAGTGAGGTCGTGCATGGAGTACACCTTTGGGATGGTTCTGCCAAATACCAGCTCGAAGCGCTAGACTCTATTGACCGAAGAGCCCGTAAACTGATAAATAACAACAACCTTACAAATAAAAAATTGCAGACGCTGGAGCATCGTCGTAAGGTTGCTTGTTTGACAGTATTTTATCGGCTACATTTTGGTGAGTGTGCGAGTGCTCTTTTTTACCAAATCGAACCCACCCCTTTTTACCACCGGACTACCAGACACAGACACAACTTCCATCCCTATATAGTGGATTTACCAAGAAGTGGAACAAAACGCTTCGATAGTTCCTTTTTGGTACGAATTGCCAAGGTGTGGAACAATCTGCCTGCGTCTGTTTTTCCTGACCACTACAGTCCTGGAACTTTTACGTCCTATCCATACAATATAAAAAAAAACATTCCTGCAGCGAAAAAAAAGCTGGTTATCTAATTTCAGAAGAAATATAAGAATCCTTTACGGCGGTAGGTATTATTCATTGATTATGGCAACATCAAGAAGAAATTTTTGTTATGGTTTCTTGATTAACTTACGTTTCTATATATTAATAAAACAGATGATAAAATATTGATCTATAGAACAGAGACCCAAAATAAGCTGCCAAAGTAGGTACAATGGTTGAATTAAGTACAGTGGTGCGGTGCCCGTATGGATATTGTAAATATATTTTAACATTTCATGCCGTCTTATTAACTCTTAAGACTCGAAATACAAAGTATACTCAACAGAAACCAGTCTTGCGCTTATAAATCTACAAAAATAAAAGAACATCGAAGGTGACGCAGCCATAAGACGTAGTACGCAATAAACAACATTTGCCAACTCTTAATGACGATATGAACACGCCAATAAAAATACTACCGGACATAAATCAATATGGAAGCAAGGGACAAAAACTACCTTCTCCTTTATAAAGGGTAATGTCTAAATAAGGATCGAGTTATTCCCGCTGTAAACTGGTTTAAAAACGTGCGCAGTTTAGTTACAGTTTTTACGATTTTGTTTTGGTTATGATTAAAATAGAATTCTTATGAGTCTTAGTTAGGGAAACGGATTACAGAAATAGCGTGGAGCACATTTCTAAAAGAGTATGTTTTAAGTGTGTTTTCATGGAAATATGATAAACGGTATAATAACAGTAAAAATGTTAACGCAGTGACTTGACTAGGCCTTTGTTTCTAGATAATGGACTGCCTCCATAGTGGTCTAAGACAATTGTGACAATTGTGTCGTGGGTTCGAATCCCTAATAGAAAACAAGAAGAAAAAATAATATTCGGGGTCTGTGAGTTTATTTACATATGTATTTATCCCCTAGTTGTATACTACCATGTTGTATGGAATAACATAATGCAGACCATTTAAGTTTTTTTTATTTTCATTATATCTGGTCCTATTTGAACTGTTACACTACCCTGTTGCCCTTTGGAATTTAGGAAAAATTTAAATAAAGGTACGTAAAAGTTCAGTATGTATGTAATTCGTTTAATACATTGAATCATTTTAATTATGTACGGATAAAAAATATTGTCTATGATTGAACTGGTGTTACATTTCAGTCAGGGTTAGGTGAATTTCAGGTCTTAAATATATTAGGTCTGAATTTGTTGTGAGACTTATGCCCGTCTGCACTAAACTTTGACAGCTCCTAAGTTACTCCTAAGATACTGAAGTCGTGTTTAGGAACAAAAATTAGGACGCAATTAGGAACAAAAATTGCGTTGTACTAAACTTAGGTCAATGCCTAATTGCTAAAGACAATGCAGAGTAAGTCAATAATTATGCGTGACGTAGTTCAGGCATGTCATAACTAAGTTTATGCTAAGTTGAGTTTAGTGCAGACGGGCACTAAAATCTTAAACGTGGAAAATAACCTAGGAAATGCATCAGATCGGGTTTCGTCTATCTATCGTCTTAACTATCAATATATGTTTGATCGACTAGACAGATAAGGTAATCCCACGACACCCATGACTGAGGCATGTAATGCTACAATCATGTCTCATGACGATGCAGTAAGAGGAAACTCACCCTCTTGACGTCTAAGGTCTGAAACCGTCTATGTTGTTTACTTATGTTTTTTTTTTAATATTGTTTATAAGATTTTTTGTCTAATCCGGTTTAAACTCAATATCACCAGCAGGGCTAGCATGTAACCATCGATAAATAGTCGAGTCGACAAGATAAATATTATTTTGTTATTTTATCCTATTATGTAAAATATTAAAAATATAAATTATAAAATATTGCTAATATCCGCACCATAATAGATAGAATTACTCGATTTGATATCATAATAATAAATAAATAATTCTGACACTCGCACAGCATTATCTAGCCCAAATTAAGTTTCTTAAAGAACTTGTGTTATGGATACTAGATAATTGATATACTTAAGAAATATATAAACATATATATACATAAATATATAACATTGAATAAATACATATTTTTTATTGTAATAAATTTAAATAAACATATAAACATCCATGAATTGACGGCTAATATCTGTGTTCATCACACCGATATCCGCCGCCACCGGGATTCGAATCCAGGACCTCTGGTATAGAAGGCAATGTATGTTACCACTACACCAGCCGGTCGTTAAAATAACCACAGAACCAAATATGTCATAATCTCAATAAATTACATACACTAAATTCCATATTCTAAGAAAATATCGATAAAAGGCCTGATTTATCGTTGTCGACGGTAGTATGACGCTAGCCCTGCTGATGGTTAGTGAAGATACCATACCGTTTTAGGAAGTAACTGAGAATTCATCAAATATTGCCGGAACAAAGCACCACCAGAGCGTTGATATTTCGTCACCTCTTGCAGGCAGCCTCTCCACATCAATCCCAACAACATTTGTTCCACACCTTATTAAAATTAAAAGTTTTTATTTTATTTCTTTTCCCGAAAAAAAAATATTTATAACCTTGGTTTAATGGCGTAGTTTTATTAACTGTGAGCGTAGGTATGCCACGCACCTTGCGCAGTAAAATATAGCTTCAAAATAATAATAGGCACTTCCTACAAAATGTAGAGCTAGGAGAAAACGCTTTTCTTTTTTTTTATTTTTGCGTTATTTATCAAGATTTGTGAAAAGTCGTGGAACAAATGTTGTTGGGATTGATGTGGAGAGGCTACATGCAAGAGGTGATGCGCTAATTAAAATTAACCCTGTATATAAGGGTGGTCCACGAGTACCAATCGCGATTTTATACAACTTTATCCTTGTTGAATTTTTAACCAGATTTCCGTGTATATTTCATATATTAACTTGACGTTTCGATATCTTTAAACTCCTAGGTCACGGGTTACTACAATTTTTTAAAATTTTCTCTCATTTGATTGTTCCAAGGAATTAGTAATTACGATATATTTGATTGAGAAAACGTTTTTTGTTTAGTTTGTAAATAATATAATAAAAACTACCGGACTATCTGCTTGGCGGCTAATGTTCCAGAACGATGCCGATATGTATAGTTTTAACTTACCAAGTGAAGTAAGTAAAGAATTCGGTTGGTGCGATTTGTTAAATTTCTTTACGGGGAAGTAGCAACCCTTTGTTTTACCCTTTGATGGGCTGGTGTTAATATTACAAATGTAAAAGTTTGTATGATATTATTTACCGTTTCACACTTGTAAATGGATTGGAGGGAAATTTTGCCCTAGGTAAGGATTCACTTGATGAAGACGCCAATCAATATAGTTCCACCTATTTCGTCGAAAGTTATCACAATTTTTTATATTTATTCCCTATAATTAGACTCATTTAAATAGCAATCTATACGTCAAACTCCCCTTTCGACGAATACTAGTATTTTTGTAAAAGAATGCATTTTGCTAAGCGCACACACTCAAGGGTCTGATTATCAAACGATAGATATATGTTACACGACCATGCCAAGTGTCGATTTAAAACTTCTTTAGGTCAGTGTGAAATATCTCGAGAAATATATAATGCCTTTTATGATTCCTAGCGCAACAAGTGATGCTTAGCAATAGACATAAGATTATCGCATTAGACATCGTTGATTTTGAACAAAAACTTTGAACTAAACTATTGAGTATTTTTTTTAATAGTTTCAAATAGTTATTTTTACCCGACTACGGCGAAGCAAAAAGGAGGGTTATGATTTTGACGTGTATGTATGTATGTGGTTATGGATGTTCATCTGTTCCCTCAGAACTTCTCAATTACTAATCATAATTGGACAAATGAGTTGTCGTTGGAAGCCTCCTCACTGTCTGCTGGTTATAGGATACATAAAGTTATTTTAAATTGACTACAGCGCCCTCTAGGGGACTTACAAAGAAGAACTAAAAAAAAAGTAAACAGTCGAAATATCATTGAAATTCCTATGGTTTACCCGCGATAGCGTTACAAACTTGATCGAACGTTAAGTTATTAATATTATTTACGTTAATATTTTATTAACTGAAACGGCATAATTTTGTTTCTGCATTTATAATATTATTAAGTATAGATCTACCTACAGACCTTTAAATATGGGTTTTCAATAAACAATTTTGATTCTACACTAAGTCGAACGCGATAAAATGTCGCTTCATGCGAGAATCGCCCTGTTTTCTGCGGTTAAGGCAGACAGCACCTAGTTTTTTTATAAACCAGCCAGACTCATGGGCGTTGTGGACAAAAAACTGGTTTTCAAAAGAAACACACTTTAGTGCATCCAGCCAGACACACTTACACACTCACGAATTGTGTATTGTTGTGGTAGTTGTGTGCAGTGACGAGGGTTGTGTGTGTGAACGTGTAAAGGTGACCTGATTGAGAAGTAGGGATATGAATTTAATTTTTTTTTCAAAAGGCTATCGTTAGGAATTTTCGTTGTTGACGGTTTCCTATGAAACCTAACACAAGGATAAATAGATTAATGATTTCAAAATTTTCTGTATTTAGAAGAAGAACAATTCTTATAGTTCAGTTTACAATGATCACATCTTACGTAAGTAAATGATTATGGCTAAGACGTATTTAAAGAAAACATCCACAACCTTTTTATTTAGAACGTTGTACGTATAAATCCAAAAACAATTCCTATTTCTTTTATATCCCAATAGTATTTGCATTTATATTAAACGCGGGTTTAGTCACATATAAAAAAAAAAAAAAATGTATATAAAATATTACTTTGTTAAATAAAACGAAATATGCGCAGTATTTCATTGCATTCATTTTCTGAATCTGCGATAGCTGCTACATGTAAACTTCATTCATCAAGAAGGTGTGAAAAGAATAATGATATTCAGGTAATTACTTCACATCCTACTTTCATAAGGTTGTTAAATCTACGCTAACTTCACTTGTTACACCGATCACGTAAAGACCTTTAATAAAAACGTTACGTTGATCATAAAAAACATTAATATTATATATGGTGGTCGTTTTCCTCACCCAGCATCATTTATTTATTTATCACGACCCGGATACAGCGTTTATTGATTATACACATTATTATTTATGCAAAAAAAACAAGGAAGCTCTTAAATAGCAAAAATTATATCTTTAAAATCATTCTGAATTACCTCAAGGATGCTCAGCGCGTTATTGGAGTACGAAAATAATAAAAAATTAAGAAGACTCATTTATTTTTTTGAGTTAATCTAAACTGGCAGCACTCTTGTTAGATTTGATTCATAGATAATAAATGACGTACAAAATTGGCGGCATCTTTTGACATAATACCTTACTATGCATATAAGTTTTATTGTTTTTTTCGTCAGGTGCTGTTTGCTTTTTGCAGTAAAAAAGAACAACTTTTTATTATCGCAGTAGATAATAAAACATACGTATTGGAATAAAAGTAGCCTCTTAAAGCTTCAAGGAAGTTATAGTGAGATGAAAAGGTCAAAGGTATGTTTATAGGTAAGTTATGTGGATATCGATGGCAGGAAATCATGTTCTCTTGGGTTCAGTTTCAACTTTTACAAAAGAAACCCCTATGATTCCGCTTTGTCTGACACCTCCATATCTTATAAACTGAAAATATTCAAGAAAACATTAATATGGGGTATTCAACATGTTGCAAAAACAAATTTTGTCACAAAAGTGACCGTAACGCTAAATTAATGCTAAATTAGCACTTATTTTTGGGATAAATAGTTCGAAACATATAAAATATATAAATTGCACATTTTAAGATACATCGTTATCTCTTTAGAAAAATTGCTTAAAATTTCATACCCTTATCTCAAATAAATCACATACCTAATAGGAAAATTAAACAATTGTTTTATTGTCATGGTTTCAATTTAATTACCAAACATTCATAAAAAAGCATATTATGTTCCTGAATAACTGAAAAAATGTGTTAACTGAGATTCACAATTTCTGTAAATAAATTGGTAAATTGGTCTCGGGTCTTAGCTCCAAAGCTATACCATGAGGTGGAGCTACGTTAGCAGTATAACGTAAAATCAAAAATGTGTTATGTAATTTCGAGACGTATGGCAAGGCTCCGGTAGCTCAGTGGAAGAGCACTTGTCCGGCAAATGAGAGGTCCCAGGTTCAAGTCCTGGGTGATTTTTATTTAACACATTTTTTTCATTTACTTATTTAAGAGTAATTAAGCATTTTAAATGCAAAATCTTTAAAATAGGTATTTTATTATGTTTCTAGTTTGAATAAGAATTTTATATAAGGCACACTGAGCTCGATTCACTTTCAATATTACACTGTTTAATTTTAGGTCTTTCCTATGTCAAATTTGGGACTTCAAACACGACAGTTGCTAACAATATTAATTCAGAGCATTAAAAATACCGACTTCACGTCCAAAACTGTGGCTGAAGTGTAAGACGGCAATTTAAATATTCACCGTACTCATACATATTTTTTCAAAAATTTAATATTTTTCATGAAATTCTCAATCGATTTTAATCTCTTTCTCCTCTGAAGTATCCTCTATTATCTGAAACAAGAACATTTAAAATCGATTCATAATTGTCCAAAAAATCGTGTAACAAAGACACAAACAGAAACATACACACGAATTGAAAACCTCCGCCTTTTGGAATTCGGTTGAAAACTGATTTTGTAACCTCTAAGTTTTATATTAGAGAGAATTCAAATGAGAGATCGTTATATCGAATAAGGCCCAATGTATGAACAATACAGCCTTCAGCGTTTGTCACGTTTATTCTTAAAAAAAAAAGAGTAGGTACCTACCAAGCAAAGATAAATTATGCACTTAGTCATAAGTATAGTATTGCAACAATTGCCTTCCGTTTTTTTCCGGTTAAATAAACCGAGCACGATAGTCAGATGGTGTATAATTAATTAATGATCTACGTATAGCTATAATGAGATAATTGATTAATGATCTATGTAAAAAACCGATCAACTTTGAATCGATCAACGAAAGCGAAATCCGAAGTTTTCCGTACTTTTCGATATAAGCTTTAAATATTTTTTTGGAGGTAATATTACAACTACATTTTGTCACGTTCCATTTTTTTCCCTTTATATTTAAGTTTAGTTTCACTGCTTGCCAATTTTAAAGTGATTCTATAAGGCTTCCGTTTTTTCTTTCGAAATACGGAACCTACAAATGAGGTTGATCTATTTGTACAATTCAGAACGTCCCTCGCACGTTCAAACTTTGTAGAAAAATAAAACAAAAACTATTTGAATCATGAGATATTTTTGGGTGTCAAAAGAAGCCCAATACAGTACAAATTTAAACGAGATCTTTAGCTGTCTTTACTCAATACTTTTTTTTTCATTTTTACATTTTTATGATGATTTCGGGTTGATAAACAAAAAATGTTTAAAAGTCACTAGAGCATAGCAAATAACCTATTCTACAGGCCATATCAATTTGGCTGGCGATGGAGCAACAACCCTGTATAATGGAATATTTTTATTTTACATTCTGAAATATTTTAAGCGAGAATAGCCTGGTAGAATATTAAAAAAAATAAGTTTGAACGACTCAGTTTTATTTAAACGTAATTTTATTATATCGAAAACAATTTGAACTAGTTCGTCGATGTCAGTGGCGTAGTGCTGTAAGTCTCTACTGCGTAATTGGTGAGGTAGTAAAAAGCAAGAAAACAACGTTCCGGGTCTGCGTGTTTACGTATTTATATTCTAGGTTCCCCCTTGTTCACTACATGGTATCGCATATCACAAACTTTGCTTTGCTTGGGGCCATGTACTTAGTAGGTGTCTGCGGATTTTTTTACAGCTTGACGGTGTCAAGTAAGCCTGCATTATATCTCATCTGATTTAGATATTTGAATAAGGTGTCATAGAAGAAGCATATGAGCTTTATTAAGAAGATCGACAACGTATTACGTAAGCCTACCACCCTATAGTGCCACGGCAGCTCTACTTTGCCTGAAGAGATCACCACTGGTGATAATTTTGATGTAGTAGGCTAATCCAAGTGGTTCAGATTGGATTCCTTTTGTTACTCTTTCTGCCGCTAAATATCACGATATCTGCAATTATATATTTCTATGTAGAGCCGCGTGTGAGCCAGCGCCTGCCTTTGGTTTATTTACACTTAACATCTGGGTAAAACGCCCCTTTCGTTGTACTGACTTATATAAGCCCTTAAGTAATTGCAACGAAATGTACCTTTGAAGAAATTAAAATAGTTGAACTTCCGGTTATCTATACTTATACAGTACTAGCATAGGAAAGACGATATACATCCATTTAACTCACAAGTCAAGCCCCTTGAGTTGCCATTACAAAAAACTTGTTAATCTTTAACTGATAGGCTCGTCAGTAAAAACAGACAAAATGCATGGACTCGGCAACACAACTAAGTGTGGAGGTTTTGGCACACTATCATATAACACAGAGTTGTTCCTTATTAACCGGCCTCGAGTATAAATTATTCTTTGTCAACCTTTCGAAAAGTCTAAAAATATGACAGGCAATATACCATTAAGTTTTTTTTTCTGTCTAGTTAACTTTCAACTTAATTTACGGTTGTAAACTAGAATGGTAATATAACCGTATGTATCTACTATACGCGTTTTTCGATAAGATCTCGATAACAAGCTATGAATGACTAAAAGTAGGTATAAAAGGCTATCGTACAGCCAAGATCTAGTAAATAGAACAAAATGCATACATAATTGCTTGGTAACAAGACACAACTTTGCATAACATTGGCCAAGCCCTGTGTATCAACTTTGTTTACTAACACATCGTGTATGTGATGCGATTTTTTTCCTACACCCAGTCACTTGCCTTATAAGGCGAAACAACTTTACTGCTTCTGTGTCACCTGTCACACGACTGAGTATTTCATTTTTTTTAACGCACGAACTGGCTGTTTATAAATTAATTGCAGAAAAGTATTTCATTAGGTTTTAAAAAGTAAAAAACTTTTGTCTTTACTCTCACTCGTGGAAAACTAAGTTTTAAAGTGACGTTATAGCTTATAAGCAGTTCCCTTGTAGCTTAAAGCACCAGGTCTATAAAGCCCAAGTACATTTCATTTCGCGGAATTGCGGCTTAAGCATGTAAACTTCTTATGACTGTTTAAAATACACAGACAGAGCTGCAAGCAAAACTTGTCAAAGTAGTAAAATAAAAGTAAAAATGCAGTAAATATAACCTGTGGTATGCTTGTTGTGGTCTTCGTAAGAAAGACTGGTAATTTACAAAGGGCAACACTTTACCAATAATTCAGGATAATTACGCATCATGTTTAAAAAAATGTTTTACTACTTTGTACATACTCAGTTTGAACCGTTATGATTTACTTTACAATAAAATTGAGATTATCTTCTTTGAATGCGGAAATCTTAAACTGAGGACGGGGCTTTTATTGCATTTAATAAATAGGGAAGAGACAGTGTCTTATTGCTGGCTTTTGAAAAACCAGTCAAACGAGCCATATTGAACCGCTTTCAGTTCCTTTTGGTGGCAGCCGTCAGGACGCCGCTCACTGCGCAGCGTCTTTCACCAATTGGCTGTCAGTAAAGAGGGATGTTTAGTGGGTATACTCAGCCGGATCTGAGTGAGACTCGTAGCCGAACTTTCGGTCCCCACACTATCTGGGCACTCTATACTCCGTTAGCCACTGGGGTTAACAGCATATAGAATTCCGATTCGTCCGTAACAGGATTCATCCTCCTCCCGCTAGAGCTTACTTTAGTGGGAGCCAAGGACTTTCCTTGGCGGGAAAACAAAAAAAATAATCAACAATTTTTCTCCAAAATTTGCTCCTAGTATGTAAATATATATTTTTTGTATTTATTATTGTATAAAATTAAAGACAGATAGATAGGTAATAATACGATAAAGTCTAATTTAATTAAAAAAATCTGAGAGTCTGAATTTTTTTAGAGTATGGCAGCTTTGGTTCCTTAAGCTTAATCATGGCTTAAGGACCTGTATCCATGCCGTTAATAAATTAAAAAAAAAAGCTTAATCATGGTGTCTATCAATTTTGGTGCGCATGTTAGCTAACATGACAAAATAAAATAAGATTTATCTTGTCGATTCGAGTCTTAATCGATGGTTGCATGCCAGCTCAGCTGGTCCGCTTAAAATTTAAATCTACCTGTAAATTATTGTGTCACTTGTTAATTTTGTTGTTTAATATTTGTAACTTACAACTTACCGACTCCATACTAGGCGAACATTCGTACGAACGTACAAACGTACGAATGGATAAAGGTCTCTACAAAACGAAAATATTGCAAACTTGCCTTTTTAATAATCAAAATACCTAAGTCAGGCTAAATCAGTCGCAATCAATAAAATAACGAACTATTGTGTTGCTACTGTGGTAGTTGTATAAATTTTATATTTAATTTACAAAAATGCGGAAAAACCTGATTGATCTGCTGCTAAACGTTCCATTTTCTAAAAATAAATTGAACTTCGATCCTCTGAAATGCTTAGCTATTTTATAAATTTTGTAACTTATTAAAAAAATCAACTTTTTTCAAAGCACTTCATCACCTTCTGGCATCGGAGCGGTGATATTTATTTATTTACTCTTTATTGTACAATAACACAAATGGGTAACAAAAAAATTGGAACAAAAGGTACAAAAGGCGGTCTTATTGTTCGAGAGCGATCTCTACCAGACAACATTATTATAGATTTAAAATGAAGGATCGTTACATACATACATACATAACGTCACGCCTGTATCCCTTATGGGGTAGGCAGAACACCAGAGGTTACAAAGACCATCTGATGTCACGTTTGACAAATTTGGAGGTATTAAAAAGATGGAGAGAGACTATCGTAGTGACAGGGGGTCAGCCAATCGCCCACAAAAACGCCTTTAAAACCTTTGTCCCTTAACTGACTTTTACAGTATGCCCGGGAAGAGAAGCAGCTGGCACATTCTATGTTTTTCTTTCGCTCCCAGTCCAGCATGGAAAGAATGTTAGGAAATGGAAGGATCGTTAACATGGTGAATCCTGAAACAGTCCTTTCACCAAGCTGTGTCACTCGGATCCGTAACATGCTTTTCCAAGAGCTGCATGGCTATTCTGACCCGACGCTACACGACAAGATATTATGTGGCATGTTCAATCATTCTTTCAACTCTCTGGTCAAATTCCGATACATTACTTTTTACTTTGTCCGAAAGAAAATGAACTTGCCGATTAAATATTATGTATCAAATCCAAAAAACAGTATTGAGTTACATACGCACAATAAAATATGATGGAACACGCGATATGACGTCACACAGATAAAAATGAATAAATGAAATAGTCAAAAGATATATTGAAAAGATATATTTGACGCCCACTTTGGCGATGGGGTAAACCTGTTTGCCTCAGACGCTAGTGGTTGCGGGTTCGATTCCCGCACGGAACAAGAAAAAAAAATGTTCCGTGTCTGGGCGTTTATCTATTTATGTATTTATATTCTAGGTTCCCCCCTAGTTCGGTACATGGTATCCCATAACACAAGCTATGCTTACTTTGGGCCCATGTAGTTGGTGTGATTGTCTGGGGATTTTTTTTTTTATTTAAATAAAGTCCAAGATAAATGGAGAGCGAAAATAAGTTATCTGAAAACGAATTTGTAACTTTTTAACACCATAAATCGCTAAATAAAAGTTAAGCCAAGAAAGAGCGACGTATTGTATTTAAATCATCTATGTTATTGTTCTATGTTAAGAAATTCGCGTAAGTAGTACGAGTATAGCATTATAATTTGTGTTTGAGATTTATAGATAAGTAATATAATATGATGTACGTAGTTCGAGATATTTTAATATAATTGGTTTGTTCCTTGTAAACTGACAATGAGGAAGTAAGCCACTTGATTGAATTCATGTTTACGTCTTGTAAACACACATTCAATGTAAATATTGAGTGAGGATAAAAAATAAAAGGTTTAGATTTACACGTTCTGTAAAATTATTGTTCTGAGAAGATATTAAAATAATGTGTTTGCTAGCGCAGTTTATAAACAGTTCATAATGTTTACGTTTAAATTAAGGAAGTTAGTAAAGGATATTCGATATTTCATTTGAAACTGATGAATCACAACTTATTTCTTTTTTCGAGTAATAGAGTAAACGTTAAGAAAAAACCATTTAGAATTTGGAATAAATGCTCTCTGCCTCACACACATAACATTTAAAATTATGTTAGGACAAGAACAAGATAAAATGATCCGCTTAAAACCTTCCTGAGAAATAGCTCAACACAGAGAGAAATGGAAGAACTGTATGTAGGCTTTTGCCTAATAGTGGGACAGTGCAGGTTGAAATAATTATAATATTTAAGAGGGACATAAAACGAAGGAATATTAAATTGAATACCTATTTTAGTGTCTTTAATTACTCTATTCTACTACTTAGTGTCAAACTTAAAAGTTCCATTAATAATAAAGAATGCAGAGTAATGTCCAACCTCCGCCTAATTTTCAAAGAATGCAAAAATAACTTGAGCGACTTAAGCATACTGTTTTATACAAATCATACAATAAATAACACCAGTCTTTGGTCATATCGTAAACCATTCTATTCAGCTCTAAAAAAACTTTTGACTTGGGTTATAGCTACTGGACCAGGGGATATATACTTATTTTTATATTTATAAATGATGTGACGTTTGTCTTTCATATCACCTGGTGAACAGTGAACATAGAGACTAAGGTTTCAAGAGAAGCCAATTCATTAGATGCTTAAAAAACCAGGGCCGGAAATAAAGCAGGCAGTTCGTTCCACTTGGCGACCGGCATCAAAAAGAAACCATCGATGCTCTTTGCTTGACTTTTTCATAGGCTTATCCACTATACGGGGGATGGAAGTTCTGTTTTAGTCCAGTTAAAAAACGCTTTCTCAAATATATGATAAAATACTAATCCAAACTCCCACACACAATATCGCAAGAAACAACTTGAAATAACTAGATAGTGCCTTCACATTTTAATTTGATGGCGTAAACAGATTTCAAGATTTAGGAAACAAAAAGCCAATAAACCTATCGGAGGCAGCGTATGTTGTAAGTAGGTGCCTTAGTGAGAGGCGATTACTTCATAGACTAGGAAGTGATGGCAGAATGGCCTTGGTGCCCACAGCACAGACTATAGCACCAATCGCACGCAACAGCTGTACGCACATAATCTACAATACCTATACATATAGTTAACAGTTAATCTTTTTCTGTTTACTGTACTTTAATATCGTTCAAATTTCAAACACACATCTGTAATTGCCTTGTGTGATTAATTGGGCGTAATCGAATTAGTTTTGTTTAATGGAAATCGTTTATGTTGCTAGCTATGAAAAACGTAATAACGAAATGAATAAAAAATCGGCTGTTTGCTATTTTTTCAAGTATATTGCGTAGTTTTAGTTTTTCTCTAGTTTATTTTTTATAGTTGTCGTGGGGCCTAATCTTTACATAGCAAATAATTCACGGTATCCAAAATATGAGATATCTATTGCGTTGAATCTAACATACCTAATTTTGTCTTTGGTTTTTTCGACGTATATGACTATTATTTATTAAACGAAACACTTTTGTCTGGATATTAAGGTTTATAGTTTTATTCTAGATTATAAAATCGAAATTTTGTTGTCATTATGACCCCGTGGAGACCACGCTACGCGATGAAATTCGTTTTAAAAAGTTTTTTTCTAAAAATCATAGATATGGGTCCGATTCGACATTGAAATCTCTTATTTGAAGTGTTTCATAATGCCGTGACAGAAGGAGAAAAAATATTTTTTGTATGAGGCTGTCACTTTTCACGTCGCAAAATTTAACACTGGAGAGACTTTAAAATAAGAAAATGCAATGTCGAATACGGACCACTATCTCTTACCTTAATGACGAATATTGCGTAATATGTCTTTATTTTTTAATTTAATTTATCAAGCAATGTTTCATTTAATCTCATTTTGTTTAGTTTTGTGTCTTTTTAAAACCTTAACGTACCTAATAATTTTAATCGTATTCTGTTAGATAGCAGTTACACGAATTTATACAAGAAACCTGTATGTATGTAAAAAAATCTCTAGATCCAAGTGAAAAATTAAATAATGAAGGACATTCTAAATAACATAAGAAGTTTAGGTCAATCACATGCATCTCAAGTTATATAACAAAAAAGTCTATTCAAAAAGACTTATTTAAATAAAGGCAAGTATTTGTTTATTTTACGACCGAACATATTAGGCAAAAATATTAAAGTATCTCAAAATAAAAAAGTGATAATATTACAGCATTATCATTCATACTGATGTCATCTTATAAAGCACTGTTATGAAATGACAATAAATAAAACTCTGAAATTAATGTAACAGGGCCACTGCTAATTTAAAATTAAGAGTAGCAGTGTTGCCCTATTGAATAATGCCGTATTCAAATGTGTTGCCAATAGTTTCACAATTTTTTTTTCTATTATTCAGTGGTGGACACGGTGTTTATCAAACTAGCTTAAGTGTTTTTCATCATAAACATTGCATATATTTATTATTACGTATATCAAAATATGTAATAACACACTTTTTTTATATGTCCGTAAGTAGGTATTGCTAAGGCATGAAGAGTCGGTAGTTTCTGATGAATTGTCATTCAAGATTTTATTGAATGAAACAACTTTTAAAATAATAAGATTCTGTGGTAATATTCGTATATAACCTATCTTTAGTAATTTAATAAAGCTCGAAAGTTTATTAGTTGGTATATTTGAACAGTAGAGTCTGCTCAAAATAACCTAAAACTTTATTTTGTTAATCCTAAAGCCGCGTTTGACCTCATCCTCAACGTCAACGTCGTCCTCATGGTCAGTGAAGATGAGCTCGAAGATAAAAATAAAAAAAATCCTCAGACAATCACACCAACTACTTGGCCCCAAAGTAAGCAAAGCTTGTGTTATGGGATACCATGTAGCGAACTAGGGGCGGACCTACTATATAAATACATAGATAGATAAAAACCCAGACAAGGAACTTTTTTTCTTGTTCCGTGCGGTAATCGAACCCGCAACTAGAGGTGTGAGTAATATATTCATATCAGTTATACGTAGCAGTTACACGGCAGAAAAGTTATATTAGGAAATACGAAAATTTCTAAATAATGTTACTCAATAGCAGTCAAGTAACAGGGAGCGACGTTGCATGCAGTCATCCTGTTCTTATGACGAGCAGACCCGCCCGCCCGCGCGTCTCGCGTTTTGGCTAAAAATGCGACGTTGCCATACATACCAATCATTCCGAGATCCTTGCGATGCACAGCGATTGGCGATAATATAAACTTCGTGTTTTGTGTGGAAGGTTCGTGGATAAACAGAACGAAAGCAAGCAATCGATATCGATTAAATAAAAATTGTAAAAAAAACGCAATAGTTTTAGGTATGATATGGATGAAAGTAATAACGCGTACTACCTACACGGCAAATAATCATTTTCTTTGTGCATACGTCACGTCTTAATTATAAGTGCTTATATAGAGTGAGTGTTTCTTAAATCTCGTAAACAGGGTTATATTATTAGATAATACCTATGAAAGCGCGCGATATTTATTAGGTTATAATATATTAGAATGAATATAATACATTTTACGAACTAGATCAGAAACTCTCACTGTTACTTTACTGTTACCCAGTAGCAGTTAGAACACCAAGATATTGATAAAGCGTTATATTAGTTAACAGGCATATGAAAATTTGATCCTAATATAACACCTCTACCCGCAACCACTGGCGTCTGAGGCAGATAGGTTTACCCAATCGCCAAATTGGTCGTCGCCAGAGATAGGTGGTATATGGGTTTAGGAGGGATTTAAAGTTGGTCTTCTGTCTTTTGTATAAATAGACAACGTTCCGGGGTTCGAACCTTAGGTGATACTAGCGTGATACAAGCGGTAACCACATCTTACTGTACCCATATTAATTCTATCCAGGGTGAAATAAGTCAAATACAAAAATAAGTGTTTTTTGTTGCTTAGTTTTAGTTCAAATATTTGGATGTGACTGTAGGCGAAAAATTCTAGTGCCCGTGTTACTATTATCCAACGTTTTGCGGAAACGTATTCGTTAAACTATGGAATACTTATGTATCGAAAAATATAAATAAATAGGTGGTTAGGAGCAGTAATAGAAACTAAATTAGAATATATTGGGCTCGATTCGACATTCTCTTATTATTTAATTCTCTTATTTTAAGTGTTTCTTAATGCCGTGACGGAAAGAGAAAAAAATAGTTTTTGTATGAGGCTGTCACGTTTTACGTCGAAAAATTTGACATTAGAGAGACTTAAAAGAAAATGCAATCTCGAATACGGCCCATTGTATATTTATGTTTTGACAATCTCTAACAAAGACGTTTCTTAAAACCTTATCACACTTATCTCTCTTCCTCGGGTTATTGCACTGTAAATAGCATATGGTTTGATATCTTACTTCTAATATAATAAAGCTAGAAAGTTTATATGTTTGAACGTAACCACTGATCTTTAAAATACCAATCATATCTTTTATCTGTGAAAACTGTTAAATGGCCTTCTTCTATTTTATTGCCTTATCTATGTATAAATATTTAGCTGTAAGTTTTCCTGTAATAAATAAATAAAAATAAATAATAGGTTGTGGAAAAAGTCTTTTCACATTATAGTATGTATGAACTTGTAATAAAATCTCTTTGGCTATATAGTATTTGTATCTGGCTGGTTTTGGTATCATTGAAAGTTAAAATTTCAAAGAATATAATTCCAAATTCAAATTAGGAAAATGTGTGATTTTCATTTGTTTTTCGTACTGTCAAGGTGAGTAAATCTAAATGAATGAAGAAATTCGATACATTTTAAAATTTTACTACAAAAAAGGTAAAAATGCAAGGCAAACCGTGAAAAAAATTAGCGATGTTTATGGACCTAGTGCAGTGTCTGTGAGAGTAGCACAAATTTGGTTTAAGCGTTTTCAATCCGGAAATTTTGATGTCAAAGATGCACCTCGCTCTGGTCGCCCTATTACGGATAAAATGGATGCCATTTTTGAAAAAGTGGAGCAAGATCGACATATCAGTAGTTAGGACGTAGCTGAAGAACTGGGAATTGACCACAAAACAGTTTTGGCGCATTTGAAAAAAGCTGGGTACACAAAAAAGCTCGATATTTGGGTACCTCACAAGCTCACTGAAAAAAACCTAATGAACCGTGTAATGAGTACACTTATTGTTGTACACACTGATTATTTATTACGACGTAACGAAACCGAATCATTTTTGAAAAAGCTGATAACTGGTGATGAAAAGGGGATCACGTACGACAAGAACGTGCGAAAAAGGTCGTGGTCAAAGGCCGCTCAGGCTTCACAGACTGTGGCGAAACCCGGGTTAACTCGCAATAAGGTGATGTTGTGTGTGTGGTGGGATTGGAAGGGCATTATTCATTATGAGCTGTTACCACCAAGCAGTACTATCGATTCTGAACTCTACTGCGAACAACTTATGAGATTAAAACAAGAAGTTGAGAGAAAGCGGCCGGAATTGATCAACAGAAGGGGTGTGGTGTTTCATCATGATAACGCTAGACCTCACACATCTATAGCCATCCAGCAAACATTAAGAGAGTTTGGCTGGGAGGTGTTAATGCATCCGCCGTATAGTCCTGTCCTTGCACCTTCAGATTTCCACCTGTTTCGGTCTCTTCAGAATTCTTTAGGCAGTGTTAGGTTAACATCACGAGAGGACTGCCAAATCCACTTGTCGCGGTATTTTGATGAGAGGTCCCAAAATTTTTATAGCAATGGAATCATGTCCCTACCTACAAGATGGCAAAAGGTTATCGAACAAAATGGTACATACATACCTTAGTTAAATGTCAATAAACTATATTAAAAAATGTTTTGAATTTTCTTAAAAAATGCGAAGAAACTTTTTCCCCAGCCCAATAAATATTTTTTATTTTTCGTATTTTATAGTCTCACTCTTTAGCAAGGTTATTGCTATAATTTTTCCAAAAAAAGCCAATAGGATCATAAGTGCGAACGGGTAAAACCGCGCGAAGCTTCTAGCAGTTTCTATATCTGACCCAGAATTGTGAAAACGTGAATAAGATTCAGATAACATATTATTAAACAAATAGAGCTGTATGAAATCCACCTTATCTTACAACAATGTTTTGACCGACATTTAATTTACATCCTGTGTGGTGTTGACTTGTTTGATATTTAGCTTTGCATTACGTGTATTATGATGATGAGATTTCAATTTTAGAACGTTAAATTTTTTTTTTTGAAAATAGTTTAGACTTTGTACCTTGTACTTCAAAATATTCAATATTTCATAACGTAAAATATGAAATAAAATGTACTTCGAAGTGAGGGTATATTATAAGGAGTACCTATACCTATATAACTGACTTTGATATTAATGAAACATTTAAAAAGACGTAAATTATTATCGTAAGACGTACTTAATTATTTTTTAATAAGTACTTACTTTTTTTGTATTGAATGTGTGGTTGTAGACAACAATACTATAATTATCTTTCAATATAAATAAAGTATGCACGAATATTAGTTTATTCAGTTTAAAAAATAATTCATAAATTCAATAGGCTAGCATAATTGACAAACCAAAGGTTTAGTATCTAATGTTCTGGTCCTCTAATATTTCCCATAGTTTAGTATCTAAAATATGGGAAATATTAGAGAACCAGAACAACATATTTTTTTACACATTGATTAACTACAACAAAATTGAAAATTTCTTTAAATTTTGTTTACAACTAAAATAACCTATGTACCTACGCATTTTATTAAAATACTTAATTAAATAATGGCAAGTAGGTATTAGAGCTATGGTAAACTGTTTGAATTAAAGTTTTTATTTATTGTTTAAAAACCGTTGTGGATCTGGATCATAAAATACTCATAGCATTTATTTGTAATGCTGACTATACAACACTTTGATTGGGTACCAAGAAAAACAATCTCTTTCGGAAATACGCCATGATTCAGAACAAAATTAAATATTCCTATCACTCATCTGTATACTGAATTCATATGATTCTTTATTAAACTATTTTCATAATGGTTTCAATACAAATAGTCACAAAGAATAAATCTCTAACATTTCAAACTATTGCTCGTAATATCCAGCCGAAATGACTCAGCGCATCCAAAACTGGTATCTAAAAGTTTGTGTGATTCAATATTAGAAAGAGATGTCCAATCATACTTAGTCCTGTAGGAGAGAAAGAGACAAAACATAAACTTACCTTATAATAAAAGGGAAATGAGCATTGAAGAAAGCAAGAGCGAATTCAAAATAGATTTAAATGCCGATTGTTTATCGGCGACGATATTTTGCAAGTTTCTGGATGCTGATTTCTGGAGCATTTTATAACCATTGATGCAGATTTCTTTTTTTGTTGAATAAACCCGCGTTTGACCTCAATCTTACCTGATAGTACCTAAGTAAAATGAGGTTAAAGATGACAGGCTTTTAGAAAGGAACTCGCTTTACATACACCATTTCAAGAACACATCACTGCCTGAGCGGTCATATTTGGCTGCAGATTTTATGCGAAGGATGAATAGCAAGGTGAGTCCTAAATGGATCTTACCACCAGGCCTGGTTCACTTCGAGAAGTCACAATCCAGGAGCGATAGGGCTACTCAATAATTTTAACACATTTTAAGTAAACGCATGTTTGTAAATCTTTTCCTTGAAACTTTTTAACGCGACTGAATGATATTTAGAATTTAAATGATCCTATGAAACCAGGGTATTAGGTAAAGCATTTTGACACTTCGGGCGGCCGAGGCTCGATTTACGAATATAGGCGTATATTAGTTTATTTATAATGATAAGGTAATGATAAACCGTTCTTTCATTTAAGTATAATAATCGTTTGTATATTTTCATTCAGAAAACATAATAATCGCATTACCTACTTCAAAGTCTCCATATGTATAATTTAAATAAACATTCCGGTTAAAATCAATCAAAGATAAGACCGACTGAATCTGTAATCTATTTTGCATTTATTGATTAAAAATTAATATTGATTTATAGGTGATAAAGTCTAGTTCCTATATAAATATCTAGTATATTGACATATTTAACAGCTCTCGGATAGCTGATATTTTGCAGAACATACTTAGTACAAGCACAGTCTAAAAAACCATACAGTCGTCCAACGAAGACGTTTAGACAGGGCAATCGTGCGGGGTGTGAGGGGCGAGAGGCGGGAATGCCGAGCCCGAACTGCAAACAAAATAATGTTAGTAGTTCGGGACACATTATTTAGGGCTAACGCGTGTCTGTTTTTTTTATTTTTTTATGTCTAATGGTGCATAGGATGTGTGCTGTGAGAGATTGCAAGTCTTCATCTCGTATAAATAAACGCAAAATGTGATTGAGATAATTTCTTGTAAATGTTATGATTTGTTATAATTCCAACGGAATATCGTTGTACTGGAATATAGATACGTAAAATAAATAAATGCCATTTTTAAAAGCCTCCAATACGATTCCAATGTAACGGTGACGGCACTACAAGGTCGTGTTGTGGATATTACTGTCAGTTTCATTTTATAAATATTGTTTTCTTGTGACAACCCTGGCATCCTAACGCCGTCTAGACGTTGTCGGCATTTTCCACAAGATCAAAGGCGTCGTCCTACTGTATCATTTTTTATATTGTGGTACAAGTATGTAGTTTCGTACCTATTGACCATCAGTGAATGAAACAGATCGCAATTCTCAATTCTGATAAAGATCACCGTTAATAAAATTATCATATCCAAAGCTAACTAATCATAAACCAATAACATAAATACTGTTTATGATTTAAATAATAAAAACATTTCAAAATATAACTCTACATTACCAACTTTGCCTAATTCAAACAAAATATGATGAAAAAAACAGTGATTGACACACAGAGCTTATATTATATGATTTGAAATGGCTTGAATGCATATATTAATTTAATTAACATAAAATGAATAGAACGGCAATTCGTTTTTGACCTTATTTGTTATTCGATATTATTAAAGGTAGCTGTTTTAGAAGCATTATGTATAGCATTGACCTCTTTTAGGAGTGCTCGCTGTGAGGCTATCATTTGTACTTCTTGAGATCAAAATCGTTTCAATAGGGTTAAGGTTATAATGGGTGGAATAAGGCTTTATTTAAGTATAAATATCCTTAACTTTTACGTAGTTGAAATTAAGATATAGTCACAAATTTGATGAATGAAAATAATAACAACGTAGACTACAAACTTTGTCAGAGGTATATGTTTAAATATCTTAATTACACATACATACATAACTTCACGCCTGTATCCCTTATAGGGTAGGCAGAACACTGCTATAAAATCTGATGTCACGTTTGACAGATTAGGAGGTATTATAATAATGAAGAGAGACTGTTGCAGTGACAGGGGCCGTATCGCCCCCAAAAAATGCCTCTAAAACCTCTGTCTCTTAACTGACTTTAACAGTATGCCCGGGAAGAGAAGCAGCTGGCACATTCTATGTTTTTCTTTCACTCCCAGTCCAGCATGGAAGAAATATGTATCTTAATACATAATAATAGTAGAACATAATAATAGATGAACATTTTGTAAGTAAGAGAATAAGTAGTAGCTAGTTAATTAACATAATTAAAGTTCTAAAACCACATGTACATGTTTTAATCGTTACTGAATACAGTTGAGGAAAATTACATTATTACCGATACACTATTTCTTTGTCGGCTGGTTATTTATCTCAATAACATATTTATAGAAGAAACACGTTCTCCATTTCAGCTTTTTCGCATTTTTATGTGTGAATAAACACGTGTTTATTCTTAATTCAAGCAATTTTATAACCTGCGAATTTTTCGAAATTCTAGACTCGAGCACATACCTAAGGTTATAGGTACAACGAGATACTTAACAGATCTTATATAGAATAGAAATAGATAAATGTGTATATTTTGTACGTGTTAAACTGAACCCTACATAAACAAAGGGTAAGGGTTTGTGGAAAGATTTAGCATTAGAGTCCCCGAAGATTAAAAGGGTCTTAAGGTTAGATCGTATTTGAAATAAGTACTATACTTAGGTATACAAAGAGAAGAGTCCGGTTAAAATGACTTTTATAGCTTGGTAAAAGTTTCTCAATCAGTGCATATAATGTTATATTACTGTCTTGAAGTGAATCTATATACTAATATATAAAGCTGAAGAGTTTGTTTGTTTGAACGCGCTAATCTCAGAAAATACAAGTGGGATTTGAAAATTTCTTTTTGCATTTGATAGCCCAACTCTTGAGGAAGGTTATAGGCTATATTTTATCCCGGAATTCCCACGGGATCAAAAGTTGCGCGGGTAAAACCGCGCGCAGTGGCTAGTTGTTTATAATCTGTCATTTCAAGTACATGATATTATATATGGTTTAACGCTATGTTCGCCTTAAAAAGTATTAAAACGAAAATATGTTTGTTGGTTAAGTTGAACAGTTAAGTTTTTGTTGTCCGCTTATCTCTGTCGTTATAAGTCGGCTGCTATTCGTGTGTACTTATTTATGGCATTATTGATATCTTGGTCGCCAGGTTACGTAAACCGAAATGTTGAAGGATTCCATTTTTTTTGGTTTTTATGACGCTTTTTCTACAGCCCTATGCAGTAAGAGTTCACCTTATTTAAGATGAATACCTCGTTCTATATGTTTATTGAAGAAGAAATTCATCTCTAACCTACTTGCTCCACTTTTACCTCATCGTCACGTCATAGATTAGACTTGGAACAATTGCGTGTACCTAATAAGTACTACTTATACTTTACTTAAGCGCTTGACTGTCGAATCACGGCTTTTCGGGGAGGATGTCATTGTATTACGTATTCAATGGATCATCAGTTTCCGTTGTCACCATCATCGCTTACCATCAGCTGAGATTGAAGTCAAACGACTGGTGAGTTGCGTTCTGATGGTGATGTTAGTATAAGTATTTTATACACACCACATACTCGTATAGGTAACTAGACGTGGAATCGATAAAAAAAAACATTTATTCTTATAATTAAGCTGTTTCAACATTTGATCGATCTTACCTGATGTAAACCAGTGCTGTGGAGTTCGATGATAAAAGTCTCATTTATAAAATACTGCCAAATAATCGATTATGCGTGTCCTCAAGACGATTACTCAAAATTTTGCAACGAGAGTTCATCTTTAGTAGTAAGTATTACTATTTTAACTGCTTGCGGAAAAAGAAACAATATCTTAATAACATGTATATGCGAATTCAGAGGCGTGATTTATTTTTTCTGTCACTCAAACGGATGTCTTAACATTATTATTTCTTCCAGGAAATCTTTAGCACTCTCTACTGCCAATAGTCGTAGGTAATCAAAAGTTGGAAGCTTTAAGTTAAAGTCTTATCAAAAATAACTTACAATGAACCCACCATTGTAAGTTATCTATACTCTATACTAATATATACTACTCAAAACAAAATAGGGGCCACCTCGTTTTTTTCACAAAAAACGATTGTATGAAACTTTAAACTTAATTTTAAGCCAGTTTAAGAGTCTTTGCATGAAATTGATATGTTTATGTATTCTTAACATTATTCTGAACAACTTTTTTTAATCTTTACCCTCAAGTGGAAAGACATAAATAAATCAAGTTAAAATTACCCTATTCACAATTTCTTATTCACTTGTGTTTAGACTATCGTTACGAACGTTTCTCAATTTTTGTTTTATCATTAGAACCCATTACAATGCAACGTAATTGGCACCATACGAGCATAGAAAAATCTTCTAGAGCACTAGTATTGCTGCAAGAGGGAGAATCTCAACGACCAGTAGCTCTACGCCTAGGGTATCGCGGAGAGCAATCCGAGATGTTTGGGCTTGCTACCAGGACACTGGTAAAGTTGTTAGAAGACGCAGATCAGGAAGAACCTGGGCAAAAAACGACTAAAAACGACCAATACATTCGTTTAACTGGCGGTCGAGAGCGTAACATTCTTGCTCGTGTTTTACAAAACAGAGTACAGCAAGCCAATGGTACAAGAATAAGTGACCAAACGATTCTCAACTAACTCCATGAAGATGGACAATGATCCAGATTACATGTGGTTTGTTACGGTACCTTCGTTTAGAATCAATCAGTAGCTACGTTTTGCCCATTCAGCTTATTCCGCCCCACACCGTGATTCTTGACACCCCAAGCTTCGGGTACACAAGGATCGGTAAATTGTTGGCCTTGTCTTCTCCACAAACGGACCCGCCTATCATTGATAAAAAGCTTCACTTAACTCTGATCTGTGAAGAGTACAGCCCTCCAGTTGTCCATGGTCCAGTCCGAATACTCACGTGCGAACTTTAAACGAGCTGCACAACGAAACCTTGCCAATTTGATGCAAACCTCACATGTTCTGGATCTTTATCAATTTTATGCAAATATACTTAAACTAGCTTAAAATTAAGTCTTAAGTGTCATACAATCGTTTTTTGTGAAAAAAAACGAGGTGGCCCTATTTTGTTTTGAGTAGTAGGTATATAAAGCTAAAGAGTATGTTTTTTTTTTGTTTGTTTGTTTGTTTGAATGCGCAAATTTCAGAAACTACAAGTGGGATTAGAAAAATTCTTTTTGCATTTGATAGCCCAACTCTTGAGGAAGGTTATAGGCTATATTTGAAATTCCCACGAGATCAAAAGTTACGCGGGTAAAACCGCGCGCGGTGGCTAGTTATTGATAAACATAAATTGAGTAAAGGTACTTTTATCCGACCTGTTCAACTTATAATTTTTACTTGGGATGACTTAGAAAGGAGATATTGGGGATATTGCATGATAAGCGAAAAGCCTTCTTAAACAGACTGTCGTTTTCTACCTCATCTACACTTCCCATCAGATGAGATAGAGTTCAAACGCGGGATTAGTTAGTTAAAAATAATCAAAAAGAAACTTAGTTTTATGCAATTATTATTGTATATCTTTAATCTAAGGGTTATCTAGGCTTTCCTTTGAGATTTTAATGAAGATGCAGCAATTTCAATGTGTCCAGCATTAATGCTGATGTGGTTACGAGATTGGCACACAAACAGTGGCTAAATGCCGAACGAAACTTAATGTATTTGCGCAAGTTAACTTACACCCAATAGGGTCATTCCCAGTCAATAACAACTTGTATCGGTAAAGTAAACTTTATAAAAATAAATTGAAATGCTCTGTATAACGGTTTTGGATGACTACAATCTTGAATATGTAAAAATTTATGGTTGATTTAAAAAAAAAACGTGCTCTGCAGAAACTGTTTCCGAAATAATTACATTAAAAGTCCTGCAACGATATAAACAGTGTAAATAACAAAATTTTAAGCATTTGCGACTTTATGGGGACATATTACTGTTTCATTATTCTGATATAATTATGCCAGGCCTGTAGTATTTTCATAAAGCTACATATACCTACAATCCTCGAGCGTGAATTATAAGTCATGATTCAAACATAGGTACTGATATTTGCCGCCAATTTTTTATCAAAAACGATCATGATTTTTCAAGCAGAGTGTAAAACGCTTGATCAATATTTAATAATGCGGAACTCTAAAATGAGTATGTTTGCAGAATTGCGATAAGATAAAAAAATTGCTAGATAGCTCGTGTTTGTTTTTCTGTAGTTTCAAAAATAAGGCTGCTTGTAGACTTGGGAACACTCTTCCAAACAAAGAACAAACGTGGACTGTTCGCAGAAAACACTTTGGTGGTCCGTGAGCTTTGTTTTGAACGTGACTCGCACTTTAGTCGCAGAGACGTAAATTAGTTAAATATAGTTTATATACCTCCGTTCTTACTTGGCTTGCTTTAATTTAGTACGAGGTTAGACGCGGTTTTCATTGATGCGTTTGGGCCTTATTTTAATTAAGTTTACAAATTAAATAATAAATAATAATAAAATCCCCAGACATTAGTCCCAATAGTCATTTTAAGTCGGTACTTCATTCTCGTATTTTAATTTTATATATCCATGGGTAAATACTTGTTTTATTATATAATTTTATTTGATAAATGTCAACATAGTTATAAAACTTATATAAAGAAGATCGTGAATGTCATCATACTTTAAATTATTTTAACTTACATAAGTTTCATTACTCTGAGCAATCGATTTTTGCTTTTTGCTTTTGCATTAGAATCCTATGAATGTTGCTTGTACAATTTTAGGTAAATTATAGAACTGCCTTACTTATGTGAATTGGACAAATTATTATGATAATCAAAATTAAATCGTTCATAAGGAACCTAATACAAAATTTAAACTCAGAATTAAACTTTCAGTTTCTTCGATACGTCACAAATGAAGCAGATTTTCAAATTAGTTTCGTCGCCGTTATGGAACCGCGCTTTAAGTTTCGCTTTCATTGATAACTATCAAAACGAGATCTAAATAGGACACGCCATGTTATCTACAAGGAAGCATTACTAATCGAGTAGCACTAATCGAGTGGTATAGATTGTCGGTGTTGGGAAATGTAGGTCTACTTAATCAATCCGATTTTATTTAACACTTCGAAGCATGTATTTTGAATAAAACACTTTTAGGGCGCGAAAATTATATTCAACTTAAAAAATCAAATAGTTTTTATTAAGAAAACAATAAACAAAGAAATTAATTTTTATAGCTGTTTCAACGTGAAAGATTTAAAAGCATTCATCCATGGAAGATCAACGAATCTTACTTTTTATTATAAAAATAAGATGGATACAAGACAATCAGGGACTGCATACCGGTATGAATTTCTGTACATTTCTTTTTCTTTATGACGTCATACCATTAAATTGGGTGTATTCAAAAAAACAGTACTTACAAGAATTCATACTGAAATAATTCGTGTACCTTTTTTACCAATTATTGTAGCATAACCCTTTTTTCAGTTAACTGAAATTGTCCGGTATAAATATTACTGATATTGATTTAAGTACCTATTTATTTTTAAAAAATGTAGCGGATACTTTAGAATGTTGGATAGTTTAGTTGAAGCGTTTGAAGCGTAGGGACATATGCTGACCTATAAATTTCGGTACAGAAATTAAATAGGTTAAAATATATCTGTATTAAAAACATCTACAAAAATAAATCCGGCATACATTATTTGGGTATTGATATAGTTAAGTTAGATTTTAATAACTTGTACAGGTATTGTGTTTGATGAGGCAGTACACTAATAAGGGTACTGAAATTTTTAAATTTTATACCGATAGGCAGTCCCTGCTGGCAATTAAGATGTAACATGTCTGTTATAACAAGCTAATCAGGATCATAACATAGCGGATATTCAAAAAAATCGAACATAACGTTTCGATGGTTCCTTTGTTATGTGTCGCCAAGGTGCGGAATGAACGGCATGCGTCTGTTTTTCCTGGCCACTATAGTCCTCCTGATCACTATACTTTCAGGAATGTAAACTCCTAATCTCATAGACCACCTTATCTAGGAGTCATGGAGGACAAACCGCACTTTCAGAATATTAGGGACGTATTTAAAAAATACATGTTTTTGGCAAATCAAGAATGAAGTTATAAAACTCCAAACTTTCAATTTTGAACTGATTTAATTTATTAATAATGTATGAAACATGTTAGTTATTTGGTTTCTATAATAAAGTTAAGTTTATGTTTCGTGAAATAACAGCAAAAAAAATTACTTCTAAGATGGTAACCCGATTTTTTCGATTTTTTAAATTGAGTCTATACAATTCTGAAGGTGCAAAACTTCTCATCATTTTTAATTCTAAACTTTTTTAATGAAATAATTTCTTTACATATGCCATTACTACGTAATAATATCCCTATAAGCCTATAATAATCAAAAAGCTAAATCCAACTAAATGCTTATTTAAGTACGTTGCAATTGAAACTGGTGAATAACTAAAGGGTGTCATTCAAAGTTAAACTGTTGATCTATTTTGGTCCACACCCCTCGAGACCGTCTGTTTGCAGGGGAGACAGGGGAAGTGGGGTACGCAGGGGAAGCGTGGCTAGATTGGCACACCACTAATAACGTATGCGGGCACTTCGTGATGCCCGCGTCGTTGGCTATACAGGGTGATTAAGTTTACAAAAAAGCAGTTCAGGGCATGCCGAGCTGCTATTAGGGTTTGGAACAAAAAAAGGTTGAAGTTGGCCGAAAAGCGTGCGAATTTAGCTGGCATGTACCTAATTATTGGTGATTTTTTAGTATCGGACGATATAATAGTTTATATTTGATACTTGTATTTTTAACAAACGAAAATGTTGGAATTCGAAACTATGTAGGTTATTTTCGTAAGATCATTATATGATAGTGATATTTAGTTTTCGCGATTCATTATAATGTAAAAAGGTAGGTATGTTTGTTTATTCGGACGCGCTAATCTTAGAAACTACTAGTTTTTAAGTGTCGAGTGAACAAGGTTTGATAGCCCAGCTCTTGGAACTTTGTAGTTCTTATATATTCTATCATGAAATTTGTATGGGGGGCTCAATAGATACGCGAGTTAAACCAGATGTGACTGATAGTATATCATAATTTATGATTGAAACCAGATTATAGGTACTGCATTAATGATATAATACATTTCAACTCTACGTTTCACGTTGTTAAAAGTTAAAAACTTAAATTTATTTTATGTCTAGATGTTTGTTAATCTTAAAGGTAAGTTTGGACTAAATTAAAAGTATCCTGGATTAGGTCATATAATATTTTCAAGTTTTTCATAATAAGACTGTAAATTCAGAATCTACGAAGTGTTTTTTAACATTTATTTATGTGAGAGAAGACGTATGGCATAGGAACAAAAAACTCGTACATGGGCCATTCTACTTTTTAGTGCCCAAAAGTTGGTCTCCGGTAAACTACACTGTCTCATAAACAAAAATGATTGATTTATAGAAAAGGTACGTAATGTTGCTATTCTACATTTGTTAAAGTATCCGTACACAAGTTTGGTTTTAATTCAATCTCGCCAATTATCATCAAATTTAGAGTAACTCAGTTGTATACTTCAGTAACGCAGTTGCTTTGCATACAAATTAAAGATGTCCCAGTATGATGTCTTCTTTTTCATTATCATTTAAGAACAGAAAGTCCCATGACGACATAATATTTAATAAAGTTAGGTAAAGCTATAGAAATATAAGGTACTTATTATGAAACGTACATCCAATTCGGCACGATAGGTATTTTATAAGAATTTCCGAAAGTTTTGTCCTCGGCGTCTAGTAAAATTTTTACTACCCAGTGTTACCATAGGAAAATTAACTTTAAATCAAACATATGAATAGTCTGTTTCCATTGGGCGGTTTGTTGTATTGTGAATCGAAAGTGTCACTTGGAACCCGCGCGGAGGGAAGCGCTGTGATCGCTTCAATTGGCCGCAAGGCGTGGTAAGGTGAGCGTGTGTTTATTCTGTGTCCACTGAGTTACTGTCGGGAGCCGGTGAGTATTACGATTTATTTAGATTCTGATGTATTCCATCACTTATTATTGTTTTTGTTTCTTGAAAGTCATACTATTCTGAAGTAATCATGTAAATTCTATCGTAAATTATTAAAAACGTCTTTGATTTACCTCCGCGTTACCGCTATACTGCGTTACTATGAAAAGGTAACGCAGTTGTTATGTTGGTAACGCAGCAGTAATTTGTAAGCATTTATTGATATTAAAAGTATTCCTATAATAATACGACCTCTTTATGGCTACATAAAACGGCTAAAGGCATTTGCCAATAAACGACCGAGTGAGAAATATTTTTGTGATCTTTTAAGTACTGTTAAAACGCGTAAAATTTAATTGTACAATTTTGTTTGCTTTAAGGTATTTGTTGCACAAGATGGCTTTAACACCAGCTGAAAAACAACGACGTTATCGACAAAAATTAAGGCTTGAACCTGAAAAGTATGCAGAGGCTAAAAAAAACATCGAGATAGATATCATGCTAGTAAGAAATTAGTTAAAGACATGAATGAAAGAGAACACAGATCAACTAAACTGTTACAAACTCATTTGTAAATAGTTTTTTATATACTTTTTTTAAATAAGAATTGTTTTTGGTTTTGATTATTTTGACAGTTGTCGTTCATCTTTGGTTTTTTGCTTACTTACTTGTGTTTTTGTGGTTTGTATTTAATTATAATATATTTCAATACTCAATCGCATTTTCCATCAAACCATCCCCCATACAGTCCACATCGTCCATAATATAAACGTAAGTGGAAAACTGCTAATAAGAAGAGAAGAGAACGTCAACAAGCTGTCCGTAATGCACTTGAAAATGTTGAAACGCCACCTTCAACGCCACGATCAGAGACACCAATTTCTACCGCATCCAGAGGGCGAAGGCACATAAGACGTGACAGGTCTGCGTTATATAGACAAAACATGAAATTACAAGGAGAACTAGAAGAACTGAAGGAAACATGTAATAAGTATAAGAAGAGATACCAAAGAATAAAGAAATCTCCTTTTAAAGGAGATAAAAAAGATGAATACAATATATTAATGCTATCAAAGACCATTACAAAAAAATAAAAAATATCAAAGAAAAAGGAGTCGTAAAACAGATAATTCAAGGACAGCATATTCTTAATTCTCGAATGAAAACTGCCATTGTTCAGGACTCATTGATCGAATTAAGGTGAGACAAACCACTACTAAACAACCCGTGTTAAAACCGACTATTCAATCTTTTTTAATCGTGACGATGTGTCCAGAGCTATAGCTGGGAAACAGGAGACAGTTACTTATAAAACTATTAAAAAGCAAAAGAGGTACTTGCTTGATTCAATGAGAAGGTATGGTAGAAGGAAGGTAAGGTACAGGTATCGAGCATTTCAAAATGAGAATCCCAACATGCACTGCTCATATTCCTATTTTGCAAAACATAGACCATTTTATGTGAGGACTCCTTCTGTTGATGGCAGAGATACGTGTCTATGTAAGACACATGCTAACGCCCAATACCTTATCAATGCACTTTTCAGACATCATTCAACATTTCAATCATTTCAACGTCTAACATGAACAAC
Organism: Stenoptilia bipunctidactyla; assembly: GCA_944452665.1. Taxonomy (NCBI): domain Eukaryota; kingdom Metazoa; phylum Arthropoda; class Insecta; order Lepidoptera; family Pterophoridae; genus Stenoptilia; species Stenoptilia bipunctidactyla. The sequence continues at coordinate 12,590,239 of OX101735.1, forward strand.
TTTATTGAAGGCACAGTGTGTTCTACAGACAGCCGCGCGTGTATGACGACCAAATGCCAGCCATTATATGTATGTCGTTGAATAATGTCCATTTATCAATTAAGTACATTTAGCTAGGATTTCTTATGGGCTACCGAATTTATTTTTATACTTCATAAATACTAATTGTTTACGTTATTAAGTTGAAGACATAAATATAAATAATTTAAAGGTTTATTCTAGTTGTTAGATAAATGTCACTTCATAGAAGGACATAACATGTGATACTAAGACAACTGTGTTACTGCAGCTACAACTGCGTTACTTTGTCGTCCCCATTTGTCAGTGGATGTTTTGTTTGATAACTGAGCTATTTTTTCTATAAAAATACTATAAATGGTTGGAATCTAAAAAAAAATTGAAATCTTAAGTAATTCTATAAATACCAAGTTCTCCTAACTTTACTTTTGATTTTATTATAAATTTTATTGTTCTTAAGCTCAGCTTCGGTAACGCAGGGAGTACTCTCATTAAAAAAGTACAATTTTTTGTGATATTTTTTAAGATTTGACTTAAGAAAGTAATATTTAACATTAAGTCAGACTATTGTTACGAGAATTGATCACATTTTGATTTTTCTTTGAATAAAAAAATATGTTTCGAATTCAGTAACGCAATGGTTTTGTTTCCCCGTCTTTTCCTCTTATAAATTGAAATACAAACTCAAATGACGATAAAACTTCGCTGCTAACATTAGTACCCATTATGGGAATACATTTCCTACATCTTCAACCAATAAAATCACCAAAATTATTAATTTTATATTTTTACTTTTAATCCGATTCTTTGCCTGGTTTTGGGCATCGAAAAGTAGAATGGCCCACATATCAATTTTTGCTAACAGAAAGTCCATTTGCATGTAAACAATAATTACGCAACTATTATGTGACAATACAATGGATTTTTATGATATGTATATTACATTGTAAAGACATATTCGAAACTCATTAATTCCTCCTTGAAGAAGTTAAAATGTTATTTTTTAGTTCTATCTATTAAATATTAAAAAAAACAATTGACGGTTTCAAGCATTGAGAGAAAAATAGTTATTCAATATTTCTTTGGTTTTGGGCATCGAAAAGTAGAATGGCCCACATATCAATTTTTGCTAACAGAAAGTCCATTTGCATGTAAACAATAATTACGCAACTATTATGTGACAATACAATGGATTTTTATGATATGTATATTACATTGTAAAGACATATTCGAAACTCATTAATTCCTCCTTGAAGAAGTTAAAATGTTATTTTTTAGTTCTATCTATTAAATATTAAAAAAAACAATTGACGGTTTCAAGCATTGAGAGAAAAATAGTTATTCAATATTTCTTTATATTTATATTAAAGTAATAAAAACGATCTTCTCAAAATGTGTGGAAAATAGACGTATTAATTTTGCTTTACATAGCTTAGTCCATCAGTATTATTGACAACTAGAAACACATACTAAAGCATGGTAGCACAATAAGAGCACCCTGTGTCTATAATTTTCATTACTCATACATCGACCGTTACCAGCGTACAACTAATTAGCAATTGCTATTGATTCCAATGAGATAAACCACAATATATATTTAATAATAATCATAAAGTGCATTTAATTACCCTACAACTCTAAGAAAGAATTTATTATGTGTAACTTACATTGCTTGACGTTCAGACATGCAATGAATCTTAAAGGAACTGCTCTTTATATGTTCTTATAATCACACATGATTAAGTTAGATAGTCCGTGGCTTAGTGCTCCGTGGCTTAAATGTTAGCAGAATATTTTCCATTGTTTCTTAAGAAATTTCTAAACAGCAACGTCATTTAATAAACTTCTTCGGTCAAGGTTTCCATTCCAAAAATCTTCAGTACACTCGATGTTTACTCGTTCTTATAGAACTTGCATTGCGAGCACAGAACTTTGTCGACTCCTTTGTTTACAAATGTTCGTATAGTATGGAGTCGGTTGCAAGTTTTAGTGACTTTGTTATTTTTTATTTTAAAGTACTTATAATATTTTAACAAACATTCAAAATTAACAAGGCACACATTTGTTTAAGCTGGCCGTGCGGCAATAGATAAATTTCAATTATTGCTAACAAACCGTCTCCATACTATGCAAACATTCGTAAACATACCAGTCGATAAAATTCTGTGCTCGCATTGTTGAATTGCTATAGGATAGAGATAATGCGACAAACACTTTTAAACCACGATTGATGTTAAAATCCCAGGGCCGAACTTACTGACCTGGAGAAGTATTTACTAGTTATTTTTTTCAAAAAGTCTACTGCAAATTATCTTTTACTAGCCACCGTGAGTTTTACCCGCGTAACTTTTGATCCCGTGGGAATTTCGGGATAAAATATAGCCTATAACCTTCCTCAAGAGTTGGGTTATCAAATGCAAAAAGAATTTTTCAAATCCTAGTTGTAGTTTCTGAGACTAGCGCGTTCAAACAAACAAACAAACAGAAAAATAAACTCTTCAGCTTTATATATTAGTATAGATTCAGCGAGGACTTGTTCTTTTGTCCAGAAATATTCCAGAAATAGTCAGTTTCTCACTAAGCCCATGCACTTGTGTCCTTATCATCAAGTGAGATTGGAGTTTAAAATTCGCTTTTGAAAGGACTCCACAGTTTGGGGTTTGCTTGATGTTACACATGACGTTTTTTAAAACGAACAGCTTAGACTCTGCCCTTTCTGTGTGTTTACTAACATACCTCTTAGTTCCAGTATATCGTCACTATAACACACGTGTCTACTGCAAAAGGTTGGTTATGTTGCAAAAAATAATAAAATACATAGATCATATTAACTTGATATAAAAAGTTTATTAGATTAATCAGCTGAAAAGTCGGTATCTTTGATATAGAACTCTTAAGGTAGTTTTTATTACTACCGAGTAGTAAAAATCTTATGATCTAAATAAATTATTTTAGCATTGAGTATTTGATTCAGATCATAAACAATTTGTTGTAAAATGGTTTATTCAGAACCTGAGGGGCTGATTAAGCAATTTAGGATTTCTACTCTTATGCTCTTTGCAAAAAGTATTATATTGTTTAACAACTGTTACGCTTGATTTGAACTTTGCTGTACATATCTGTTTTTTTTTATATTGTAAGGATAAGACGTTTGTCTTCAATGCCACCTGATGAAAAGTGCGCATGAAGACTATGGTGGTACTCGTCCATCCACGAGAAACTTATTCACTCGATACTTAAAAGTTACAGGACTGTAGTGGTTAGGAAAAACAGATGCAGGCAAATTTTTCCACACCTTGGCAATCTGTACCAAAAAAGAACTATCAAAGCGTTTTGTTCGACTTCTTGGTAAATCCACTACATAGGGATGGTAGTTCTGTCTGCGTCTGGTAGTCCGATGGTAAAAAGAAGTGGGTTCAATCTGGACACAAAGAGCACTCGCACACTCACCAAAATGTAGCTGATAAAATACTGTCAAACAAGCAACCTTACGACGATGCTCTAGCGTCTGCAATTGTTGTTACTAAGATAACATGAACAAGGAAATGACCGTAGCGTTCGATTTCCTGCTAATTCACAAAGCTGCATAGAAGCCGTAAACCAGCAAATTCAATATTTAAATAGTAACGGTATTCACATTATCGTCAACGGAATTAGCCACACGGATGCCACACTTCAGCTATTTAGGGGTTGATCACCCCTCACCCCTACACTGATTGCATGGGGTCAATTATGCGGGTTCTTTGCTAACATATTTTTTTTATCTCACCCCTTGTTTAGGTAAACTAAAATAAACTTTAACGTCACTTATAGAGGGGTGTTTTTCATCTGATAAAATAACTTTTAAAATCGCGGGTAGTTTGACGTCCAAATCAAAATAATAGAAAATTAAAGTTATGGGAACTGAACGTGGGAGTTAAAATGATTTGCTGGTTAGACTTTAATATAAATGAACCAGCAGTTTAACCGACTTTTATTAACTTATAATTTACTCATCAGTTATTCATACGATCACTTTGGTGCAACATTAAATTCCCATCTTGACAAATTTAGAAAACGAACTTTTCAATACTGCCCCCGATTTTGGGTGTTTACCATTGGTAGTAGGATACCTACTAGTTCTACTAAATGGTATGATCATCACAAACTTATTACCACCTAATTCTAGACCTATTGCCTTGCAGTAGTGGCATCAAGGTGATAGTAAATTTGTTCAACTCGTAACACAGATAGCTATAATAAAATCAAAATATATCTCTTAATTAACAACAGTTAAACTTCAGGCGGTTACTCCATAGAAGTTGCGCAAGCGATATTGTCAGACACGATCTAATATGGAAAAGTTAATTCCTCGTGACAAGAGACGTTCCAAGAGACACAGTCCATCGGTCCTCGAAAGCCGTTTTCGTGGAACCATCTAGATAAAACCTAGCAGTCTACGATTAGTTAACTGTTTATGCACATTAAAGATGCTGTTTACACTGCAGTTCCTGGTACAGATCGATGCAGTCTGCTGACATTAAAGAAGTGATCGCAAAAGAATGTCGTTTCTTAGTACGGAAGAACATTTAAAAGTAATAAATTTTGCTGTAAATAGTCTTAAAATAGGTGTTTTATAGGATGCCTGTCTGTATCAGATATGGTCGTTGGTGTCAGACAAGCGTGATACTGCATCAAACCTCTTTTGTCGATTAAAGCGATGTAAATTTTTTTTTTTTTCTATTGATGTATATAAAAAAGCAAATTGTTTTAGGTTCGATTGCAGTCACCAGGCGCCAAAGGTATAATTATAAATTAGCATTATAAAATCATCAAAAAATGGTATAATCCTTTACTTTTTATAATCATCAATTAGCTGAGATGATACAATACTTAGCAGTTGAAACAAGTTTACCAAATTCTTACGTATTGGTAAACTTGTTTCAACTGCTAATTACGTATTACTTAATTTCAGTTTTTTTTTCTGTATTCGCTGATGATTTATTTTGCTATACACCATATTATGTCTGCAACATAGCCGAAAAACAAAAATACATGTCCTTTTAAAGTCAAAATTGGATCAATATTTTTCGATGTTTTATACTATTTGGGAGCAGATCTCTTGGTATCTTACATATTACATACCCAACTCTAAAAGAGTTGAAACAAACTTGACAAAATCATCTTTTATAGCTCGATTAACTGAACAAAGTAAGTTTAAAACCTAACGGCTTATTGCGTTCTCTCATAAAAGTAATATGTAGTGACTAATTCCAAAGTTCACCAGTCAGGCAACAGCAGAGCACTAGTAACTTGACCACGGAGGAATCTACTTTGAGAACTTGACAGTGTCATCTTTAAACAGCTCTTAACAACAAGTAATAAGATCTTATTCACTTAACAAGCTCTTCGCTTGCTTTTGATACTACTACATACGGAAACTAAAATGTAATTAAACAACTTATTACTATACTCATTTTATGGCTAAATCGGAAGCAAAACGGTTTATTGCCAGTATAATCTGTACTCTCAATGTTCTTCTTTCAATTCAGTTTTTCTAAAGCTCTTTCAAAAGAATCACCGTAGCCATATCAATGAAGTTTATCGCATTCATGAAACAATGGATTGTGTCGGAAACTCCCAGCTTTTGATTGCGTAGTTTTTTAATCGAATTCATTTATCGTATTATTGTGGACTTACATAGCAATTATATTACGGAAGTAATCTTATGCTACATGAAACTATTAGGTATTTATTATTATTATTTATTACTTATTACAAACGTGTATAGTTGTTTGCGTAAATATGATAATTTTATTGTATTGAGTAAAACGGTTTTTGTTTTGTATTTGTAGGATATTAAATATGGATCTAAGATTTAATGTATAATTGGTTAAATACTTTATAAACAAAATATTGTTTAAGTTAATCCTGAAAAATATAGCTTTTAATGTTTCCTCATTATAATATAGGTTGAGATTACATTATGCATTTTAAGCTTATTTTAATTTACATATGTTAAAAAAATACTTATGAGTTTATTCAATTGTTTCATACTTAATTATCAGTTATCTTAAAAAATATTTTGAAATAGCAGCAGTTTATTCGAATGTTTTTTTTTTATCAAGAGAATGCTTGCAACTATTTTGTAATACTGACACGCAATAATGACGCTGACTGTCCTCGTTTCTACATTAATAGCCTGTATGTAATGTATTGTATGTGCATTTATTTGCACAATAATATTTACTTTATCTATGGATAACTACCGTTTCATGCACAATTTGAAATTCTTTCATAAGATAGTTACTAGACTGAGTTGCCTTTCAAAAAGGTGTGGGGTAACTTTTGATTTCATTTAGAGATCCATTTAAGAAATCTTTGCTAATAGTGATTTTACTAATAGTTATTTAGTTAATATATCGTTTAATTTTCTTAGCTAGTTGTTAAGGGTTTCGCTAATGTATTCGCCTACATCGTTCGGCTCTATGTCTCTCTTTATCTTTTGTATGTCTGTAAAAGAGGGCCAGTCGGATCATATTTCATAACAGTTTTTATAACGGTCATCATCACAGATAAAATAAATTTTATGATACGGTATAGGTCAACAAAATAAAAGGATCATTTGAGTTGTGTATACGCAAAGAGTCTTGTTCTTTATGTTAGAACAAAGTGAGTGGCGGAACCAACTCTCATGTTTAAGGGCTTAATTTTAAGCTGAAGATCTGGGTACTTAGCTGATATCTAATTCCAAATAAGATATTCCTACTCTTGAGTCATACAATACTCTAATGGATCAAGGCTTTGACATAAAATTTCAAGCAAATAAACATACAACTGTACATATTACTGCAGACAATTCATTAATTAAAGAGTCAATCTTTAGTTAAGAAATTATGATTAATACCAGAACGGTATTACTTGGAAATCCTTTATAACAACATACAATAAACGTTCGTGAGTATAACCGATCAATATCAGCGAAATCCAGTTTGAAATATCAACCGGTGTCTTTTCAAGGGGTAATTATGCAAATCTGATTACATCCTCACTTTACGTAGGGTTTATCACCTCCCCTTGTCATTCCTATTACCCTTTCAAGTTTGGTAACACTTAGTCAAAGGACTCATCATACAGTTTATGCGTGTTTCAAGTGACTCGCCTGTTTATTATAGTTAAATTTGTTTGTATGGGGGACACGCTCCTAGCGCGCGACCCGCATGGGAAATTAATAGGGTGGGATTTTGCAACAATAACCCGGTACTCGAATACCAGTTTCCCAAGATAAATTTGGATTGTGTGATAGGTGTAATATTATACGGTAGATTGACAAAACTAAATTATTTCATTCATAATATACTCGTGCGTATTTATTTAAATCGGTGACTTCAACCGCGTTGAACGTCAATCTTGCTTGATAGTAAAGATGAGGATCTGACTCTTCACATAACAACGCTAGAACATTCTTGAAGGATTATCGCTAGCCAATCGGAACCTGTGCGTACAGGCGGAGTTCAGTCGGATTAGTTGCTTTTTACGTCGCTTTTCCATGGACAGTAGTGTTATTCAAAGCTAGGGCAACAAAGGTAAAAGCAACCATAGCATTTTAGGACATATAATATGGTAAAGCATATTAGGATAGAGGATATATCGAGGATATATAGGTTATCCTGAACTCTATTTTTATCCTGAATCTTGACATAATAAACATGAAAGTTTGTGAACGTGTATTGATAGATGTTTGTATCTTTTGCACTCTGAAAGTACTTGAAAAACATGTTGAAATTTTACACAACATTTAGAAATGGCCTGGTATAAAGCATATACAGTTTTCCACGGTAGAAGGAATATCCGTGGTAGAAGCCGCGGAAATATGCTTGTATATGAAAAAATACTGAGAGCCCCTTCTCTACAACTTTGTTCCATTGCAGATCCAGGTCTGTTGTCCACTGAGACAGGTAATAACTTAACCAGCATCTTATCTCAATCTTACCTGATAGCAAGTCATGATAAAGCCGAAAGAAGACTGAGATTTATGTAAGGATTGTTTCTTCATAAACAAAGATGATGAAAAAAAACCATGACCCATTGTCATTCTTACCCTGCGCAATTTGCAAAGCAATCCCATTTTTTAAAAAAGGTCTTTTCTTTCAAAATGCGCATTCGTCGTGAAAATCTGAGACATGTAAAAATTGCGCACAAAGTTATTCGCCGTGTAACTTTATACCTAAAGTGCATTGGCATCGTCAAGTTGTAAAATAAAACTCGCTATGCATTAAGTTCCTACCAGGGATCGTTGACCTATGCAAGCCTTTGTAATGTAGTCAGTGTGTGTACTTTACGAGCCTCGGTTTGACTCATAGCCAGTAAGTAGATTACTGGCTGAAATAGTCAACACGCATGTTGACTAAAGAGCGCTAAACACGGCTAAGATACTATAATATTTTATTTTAAGATACGATACAATTCAATGGACTATCATACACTCATGACGAATATAATATACGTTTCATACTTTCTTATCGTAGGAAAATTTGTCGTAACATGTTATATTAAGCAATTAAATATATCTTACCAAATATTGTACCAAATTTTGTATCTTAATGTCAAGAACTTGAGTACAAATTTCGATATCTTGTAGTCAAACAATATGGTGCGAAATCGTGTGGAAAATTCAAACTCTAAAACTTACAATATATTACATATACGTATCTTCGTCGTCTGTGATTCTAATCCTAATATATCTTAATATAAAATCTTAAGAGAAAATATTATAGTACCTTAGCCGTGTGTAGCGTCCTGAAAGCTGGAAAACGCCGCGCCGTTTACATGCGCCGACGCGATGTCAACAGATTAGTAGTCTTTTGTTTCAGACTATGCGCTTGCGCTGTTAGTCGCGTGCTCCTCTAACAATAACAAATTGTAGTTTTTTACACTTGCCAAAGACGGTAAATGAACGGATAGTACGATACTCAGTAGCTTGTACTACAACTTATTTTATTTTCAGGTCATAAATGTACTGAATTGTAAACAACTTTCAGGTTGTTATAAAGACTTAACGTAGAGAAAAACTACGTAGGCACCTAGTTCTAATATGTAGGTGTAATTACCTGTATGTACATAAACAGGGACTCTACACACCTTATTTTAACGTGATACTTAACTTGTGATTTGTGTGTCATCGCTTACAGTATGACTTATTATTCTTAGATCAACAGTACGTTCGAAATTCCCAAAGCATTTAAATTTTATTAAATGTGATCCTGCGGTCAAGTTAAGTTCAAAATCTTGTAGACATCTAATATTTTTGATTTCGCGATTAGGATACTAAATAACAAAACAAACACCGCACTAAGTGTTGCATGTATGTATGAGTTGGTACATTACTTTATATTCATAGGTGATTTAACACTCGGACACCTTGGTTATGTGCTGTTTGAGCGCTGATAAATATTAATACTTATGTGGTAAACAGTCAATCCATTGGGTACCTACACAGTCAATGCCTTGTGGAAAAATTCTCGATTTCAATCTCAAATGAGGTATTTAAAAAACAGATTCTCCCCTCGCAGTTTTGAAATCGGTTTTGCGCATAACTGTATCTAAGCAAGGGAAATCGAAATGCTGAATCTTTCAAATGAAAATGAACGAGCGCTCTGGCGCTTTCGCTTTATTTTGCTTTCTGTTGGATTTGCTATATTGACCACAGTTCCAACTATTATCTATCTATAGGTTTTATAAAACAAAGTACTTGTTGCGTCTGTATGTAAACAATGAACCCAAAAAAAAATTGATAAATGTAGGGTTAAAGATTTTTTTAGTAAATTTATTGAAATAGATTGACAGTTTTTAAACACATCGGAAAATACCAGACATGAAATTGACTAGAAGATTATTGTCCCACAAAGTAAAAACTCCTTCCTTTCCCTTCTCATCTCCATTTCTATGTCGGTAGCACTTTTTAATATGAGGAATGCAGAGAGAAAAACTTTGGCTGAGTTGAGAATGTCATCAACGTAAACATTCTCCGAAATCATACATATTTTTTCAAAAGTTTGAAATTTTCAATGAATTACCTTGCCGATTACGATGAAATTTATATGGGACCAATTATGAAGTTTCCTCTATCATATGAAACAACAATTTTCAAAATCAATTCTTAATTGTCCGAAATACCGTATAACAAAGACACAAAAAAACATACAGACTAATTGAGAACCTCCTCTCAATTCGTCTATCTATGTTCATCACACAAATATCCGCCGCCGCCGGGATTAGAACCCAGGACCTCTGGCATGGAAGGCAATGTATGTTACCGCTACACCAGCCGGTCGTCAAATATTGTCGTAATTGCTACAGATATAGTAATATCTTAAGTCTACGAGGTATTGGAAAAAAGGTTTATAATAAAACAGTTATTAAATTTCGTTCCGTACTCATCCATAATAAAAATACCGCCGTTTCATATAGGCAATACCCATAAAAAAACTGGATACTTTAGTGCTAATTTACATAGGTTTATTACTACTTAGCTCGCACTTCATTCTGGTTTATCCACATTATTGTAATTGTAGATGGGTAGGCTATACTTAACCCGTAACTTACTAAGTGATTGAAGAGACTCATACGATGTATATGTGCCTTAAATGTTTAAGGCGACTTTTTTTGACGTAGGTATTAAGGATAGGACGTTTGTCGTCCATGCCACCTGGTGGAAAGTGAGAATTGCAGGGCTAGCGATAAATACTCGAATCGACAAGATAAATATTAATTTGTTATTTTATCCTATTTTGTTAGTTTAGATGCGCACCATAATAGATAGAATTACTCGATTTGATACCATGATTAAGCCCACAGAATCAAAGATGCCATATTCTTAAAAAAATACATACTGTAAGTATGCTGGACTGGGAGCGAAAGAAAAACATCGAATGTACCAGCTGCTTCTCTTCCCGGGCATACTGTAAAAGTCAGTTAAGGGACAGAGGTTTTATGAGCGTTTTTGTGGGCGATTGGCTGACTCCCTGTCACTACAATAGTCTCTCTCCATCATTATAATACCTTCAAATTTGTCAAATGTGACATCAGATGGTTTTAAAGCTTCTGTTGTTCTGCCTACCCCATAAGGGATAAAGACGTGAAGAAATGTATGTATGTAAGTGCCAAATTCTAAGTAAATATCGATAAAAGGCCCGATTTATCGTTGCCGATGGTCGCGTGAGAATCCATACATGAGAAATTCACTCGACACATGAAAGTATACCAGGACTGTAGTGGTCAGAAAAAAATGAATAAGTCTTTTTATAAATATAGAATGGTGCGCATAATGTTTTGATATTTGTAAGTGTAATTCGGACCCGTTATGTTTTCGTGTTCAAGACTACATATATCAATGGTTTTTATGAAAGACGCAGTATAAAGTTAGCAGGTGAACCGTAAAAGAACGTAACTTGTTATAGCAGAGTAGGCGCATTGCACAACTGATTATACGACTACTAGATTGTTATGTCGGTGTGTTACCGAGCAAAAAGTAGACCAAACTCGGTTGTTTCTAGAGGAGGTTTCAAATTGTATACGAAGCTAGTGATTGCTTCTATGCTGGACTGGGAGCGAAAGAAAAACATAGAATGTGCCAGCTGCTTCTCTTCCCGGGCATACCGTAAAAGTCAGTTAAGGGACAGACGTTTTAAAGGCGTTTTTGTGGGCGATAGGCTGACCCCCTGTCACTACAATAGTCTCTCTCCATCTTTATAATACCTCCAAATTTGTCAAACGTGACATCAGATGGTCTTGTAACCTCTGGTGTTCTGCCTACCCCATAAGGGATACAGGCGTGACGTTATGTATGTATGTGATTGGAATCAAATTTGATGTTGCGGTAACAAAAATGCCTTCTATGACAAAGTCCTGGGTTCAAATGCCGATGATCAGGTAGATATTTGCGTGATAATTGTTAAAATAAAAGTTGCCTAGAAGAGATTGCTCATGAGTGATAAGGCTTGAGCTGATATTGTTGATTCTGGCAATAAAGTGTATTTGTATTGTAGGTACCTATTGCATAAATAGAATATACCTAATGAAAGATCTATTAACATAAGGGACCAATATGATTAATGCACCTTACCTATACTTTTTAAAAGTAGCTAAGTTCTTTCCAAGGCCCGCGTGCTGTCATCTTCGACTTCATCTTCACTTACCATCAGGTGAGATTGAGGTCAAAGGCGGGCTTATAAGACTATAGAAGTATATAGAGTGCAAGGCATAAATACGATATAAATCAAATTTTTATTCCAATGTTACCCAAAAGGACGGTAAATATCATAATAAAATTGCATTATTCTTTTTGACAAACTTTACATATAGACTCAAAAATCTTTGTGTTTAATTAATGTTTTGCTAACCGTACCGTGAAATATATTTAAGTAAACATTCAGTGTTTTGCCATTTTTTTAACGCTAGTTCTTTCAGAAGCCCGATTGCCTTGAACTTGACATATAGGCGTTACTATTTGCCTAGATTTGCAGATACATGAAAATAAACTTTAAAAAAACACTATTTTTATACTATCTTTATTAGTTGTTGCGCGCGACTTCGTTCGCGTTCGAGATTTTATATGTATGTGGGAGATTAATTGCTTGAAACCTCAGTACTGAAATTAAAAAGTTTACTACGCGATTAAAAATACTATCTGCCCCGTCTAGTGTCAAAGCTTGAAATTGAATTCTTTCTTGAAAAACACATTCTTTTTCGAGATACAAATAGGCAGCCAATTAACAATTTTTACCTATGTAAAATTTCGTCAATATTCGTCAAGCAGTTCTGCCGTGTATGAGGTACAAACATACATCCATCTAAACTTTTGCATTTATATTATAGTAGTATGCGTGATTTGCAATGACCACGCCATTTTCCAGACAAGGGTTCATTTAAAATTTTCCACGCAGTTTTTTGCCCACCGTACCACACAGCAGTCACGACGATCAGCAAAAAAAGTTTATCTTCAAAACGTAACCTTGATCTTTTCTCAGCGAATTAATTATGTTCTCGTTATTAGAATATTATACGTATTGGAATAAACGTCAAATTAACCTGTTTTTTTTTTCAGAAATATTTGACGTCTGAAGGAATTAGTGCGAAACAAAATCGCGAATAACTTTACTGGCGAGCAGTTATTTGTTTAATTAGATTATGTTTGTTATTGTGGAATATGAACGTAAAATTCTATGACTTAATCATGTTACATTCGTATAATATTAAAGTAATAAAATCAATTTAGATGATTTAAGGAAAATAATCATGAATAGTTAAATGCATTCAATTACGTTTAAATATGTAGTAAGTAAATAAATATATCGTCTAATGCAGTTGGGCTTTCAGTAGTTTTTTGTTTTTTCAAAACATTTTTTTTTTGCGATTTTGTTCTCAAATCAAAAACCATGTCGTGATGTATAAACTAAAAGCCTATCGTGAGCTCGAAAAACTAGTCTTAGACAGCAGCAAAAATAGATCAAAATCTGTTTATTAGTTCCAAAGATTACCTCGAACATACAAATAGACATTCTCTATTAACATCGAAAACCATTGAACATTATAAAGTTCAACAACACATAAAAATAAAATTAATACATGTACAACATGATTTGTGTTCTTTTCGATTTAATACTTCAAAACATGTCAACCGAAAGACAAATATAAGACAAAAAGGTTAAAAGAAACAACACATGTCCTACCTACTAACACTTGAAATAAAATTATGCGGTACATGAAACGTGCGAAGCAAACTCATTTGAATTTTACATTTTTTTTTTATTCGAGTCGCACCAATCATTTAGTGTGAATCGGCAACTAAAATATACTCATACACCTACACATGGTTTTCACGGGATACAGTTAATGTTTATGTCGGAATCGGGGTGATTCCTCTCTTTTATTCAACATCAGGTATTCTTGGGGTATTCTTATAATTTCAATCATGATTCTCTAATACAGTCTTTTGTGTGGGCGTCTTTAGGGCGAGTCGGTTTTTCTACTGTCGACAATGCTTGTGGTGCTGAACTAATTGATCTTCGGTGCATGACAGTTTCTACTTCTGCGATATTAGTAGCGTGACACTTCATAGTTGCTACTTCCCTTGGAAATCTTCTTCATCATCTTTATTTTCGTTTCCTTCTTCTATATTGTTGTTAGGTATTCTCTGTGCCGCTGACAAACCCGTGACGTAGACTCTGTCAAACACCAAGAAGGTGCTGGCATCCGAAGTCAATCCAAATAAACTATAAGGCTCTAGCTATTATTTTTTTGTTTTTCCGCCAAGGAAAGTCGTTTGGCACCCACTAAAACCAGCTTTAACCAGTAAAGCTAGCTTTAGCGGGAGGAGGATGAATCCTATTACGGACGAATGGGCATTCTATAAGCTGTTAACCATAAGTGGCTAATGGCAAATAGAATGCCCAGACAGTGTGGAGACTCTCTCAGATAGGCTGAGCATACCCACTAAACATCCCCCTTTTGACTCACCTTGATTAAGGTCCTTAGTCATCGTCGGAACGACAGCCAATTGGAGCGAGAGGCTGCGTAGTGAGCGGCATCCAGACGGCTGCCACCAAAAGGAACTGAAAGTGAGAAAAACAAAAGCTAAGATTAGCAGAAATGACAAAGCTGAAACTAAGATATTATCTAGAGTGATCAGACTCACTCTGAGATAGGAACGCTGGAAGGAAGGACTACGTTTAGAAACGTTGAGCTTGCTGGAGTTTCCTGATAAGGGGAGCGAACTTGGTTAGGACCGGAAGAGCACCGTTGAAACCCTCTGGGCTGGCGTCGAGAGCGGCGCCGAAAGCCAGGATCTCATCAGAAGACCATACAATTGGCAGCGGTGGCACTGACCTGGGAAACCACGCTTGTGTGGTGCTTCGACGCGGATGTTGGAGAGACCGCACACGGAGAGCTTACCTCTGAAAATGGACTGCCCTTGCGGGTTCTTCGCTAGGATTACTAACGCAAGTGGGAACTGCTTGCCTCGGAGGCTGTGCATTTTGTGCACAGATTCGACGGGGAAGCCTTGAGAAGTCAAGTCCTCTTGGATTTGCTCGTTCGAGAGCTCGAACGGCACGTTCCTGAGGACGGCACGAATCTTACGCTCCTCAGGGAGGGCGTAAGTGTGGTACTCGAGCTTCTTGTCAGCAAGAAGCCGAGTGAAATTCCTGAAATCAGAAATTGAGCAGACAACGACCTTAATAGAGTCACCCACATTGGATGCCTTCACGTACTGGATCTTGGGATTGTGCCTACCGCAGAGAGCTGAGACCTCGGTCCAGCGGCTCTTGTCCCGTAGAAAGACGGGGGGCGGAGACTTAACTTTCGGCGGAGCCGAATCTGATTGCGACGCAGGCTGTGATGCCGGGAGCGCTGAAACAAAAGGCGCAGGAGCAGACGCCGGTGCGACATTTTGCGGAGCAGGAACAGCGGCTGGAGCAGCTGAAACGGATAAAGATAAGTTCGAAGAGGCGTATTGCTTCTTCTTCTTAGACTTGGACTTTTTGCGAACCTCTGTGAACGGAGCAGGAGATTCTGGAACTAAAGGAGTGGAGTCGGAATCACTACCCGCCAGGGTAGTTTTCCGTTTGCATGCGGTGGAATCTACCAACATGCAGTTTGAAAAAGGATCGACGAACTCAGAGGGATCTGGAGACGCCGGAGAATCGGTTTGGAACCCCTGAGAGGAGAAGGCGACCTGAGGACGAGTGGACACTTGCTCTCGCAAGGATTCGATTTGAGCGAGAAGGGCTTCCTTCTCGGCTGCATATTGGGCTTCCAGTGATTGGTTTTCGCTGGACAACTGAGAGAAATCGGAAGCCAACTGGCTGTATTCTGAGGATGAGTTCCGCCTGTACGTGAGCGAAAAATTCCTGACGTTCGGACGGCTGATTACGCATGAAGCCTGCAAAAAAGGAGGCATTTTCTTTTTCGAGTTTGCGGATGCGATCAAGACACCTGTAGTCGGTACACGCAGGGTGCCGAGCCATAATGGTGGGCTGACATAAAGTAAGATGCTAACGAGACTGCGCTGTAAAAGAATACAACCTAGTCCGGACCTATTGCCGGTGAACAGCGGACGATCAGGCTTCGTTGGCACGGTTACGTATCCACCTGAGCAGCGATGCTTCGGCCGGCAGCAGTCGGGTCCGCCCTGAAAGGGCAGATGAATTAGCCCCGACACCACACAGCCTCCACAAGAGAAAACTTTCCGAAAGAGCTTAACTTGGCACCTGACCCGCACGAGTGCGGGGGAGGGAACAAGGGCAGCGCAATACGAACACTCGGGAGCGGCCGCAGACACGACCGTTCGGGAGCGAACGCAAACGGGAAGTATCGCTCTAGCTAGACACCACTGACATATATATATTTTTTAGTATAAAATAAACTAAGCGACTGTCGGTTTAGGGTCTTACATTACCACGCCAATCGATCGACCGTGTTGCGTCGACGAACCGAACAGTCGACGTCGACCGATAGTTTTTACAATGCCAAAAAATCCGCTCGACGACGACCAACATCGATCGAGGCCGTCGGTCGACCGTAGATCGACGTCGATCTATTGGTGTAGTAACACCCTTATACTATTTGTGCCTTGTATTTGATTTGTTTTAAAATTGGCTTTTGGTTTAGCTACCATTAAATAATTAGATTCCAGTCAAGCAGCTTTTTTATGTCGATCGAAGTACAAATCAAAACATAACAGATTGCTATTATGTATATACAAATAAGTATATTTAATTTAGTCATTAATAAAGACAATATTGCTTATTATATTAAATGTCTTATCACGATGAATACATCTAATAGCAGTTATTCTCGGTTTTCCCCAAAAGTTAAACTATCAAATTAAAAAGGTTTTTTCAAACTTTACTAGTTTCCGCGTCTAGTGCGTTCGAACAAACAAACCTTTCAGATTGGCTATATTACTAGATATTTCGCGCGGTTTTAGTTGTCCAATTTTTATAGCGATAAAAAGCCTATTCCAAACTGTACATCACTATGCAAATTTTAATCCAAACCCGTCGAGCCGTTCTGTCGTGATTGAGGAAGAAACATCTACAACGTGTAACATAATGAAGAGATAATACTTAAGGGAATTGTATGTTTGGTGATTTAGATATAAGTAACAGTAACCTTTTGTTATTCTTACGGTTCGGTCGAAAAACAAGTTCAAAGTTTAGATCAAAATATCTAAGTGTCAACCCTAAAAACAGCTTTTGATGAAATCTATTTGATAACAGATGGCGTAAAAATAAAGTTATGAGTAACTAAGACAGATACTACAAAGTTCAGCTGGTGCGGGAAAGGTCATAAAGTCACTAACTGCTGCACAAGTCTTGTTTGAGCTTATTAGGTCGACTAGGGTTGTCAAAATATTTTGTTGTGAAATAAATAAATAAATTTGTATGCAAGCCTATACCAGATTTCATACAAATTTATTCATCATGCTAATTCTTTTACTGTGTATTCTACGTATAGTATAGAAGCTAACTCTCAAGTTTTATCTCTCCATTTTGTTACACGTTGTATACGTCCATCCAAACTTTTGCGGTAATAATATTAGTAAGATTATATTGACACGCATAAGTCTAGATCCTTTTGAAATGTCTAGACAAAATAAAGCCCATATATCATCTGATCCATGTAATATATCTTTAGATCCGACTTTTGGTTTCAAGGAAACAATAATTAAGCTCTTCACCTTTATTATATTAGTGCGGATGATAAATCGTTCAAAGTTTAGACAAGTCTAGAGTTCTTTCCAGAATGATCGATTTTCTGTTTGTCTGAAGTTACGAAATCGTTGTTACGTAGTTTAGCTCCGAGGCAATTCTTAAATCTGAACAGAATTCGCTTCAAATCTAACATGAGACTGCTAAAAATTGTGATGAGGAAAATTAGTGAATGGAAATTTTTGGTTATATCTTCTTAATTACTCATAATATTTTAGTCAGGTTGCTTAGTTTGATATCTAATAATTTGTCCATTTAACACAAAAGTGTGCCAAAAGATTTTTCATTGGATCTATACTATCATAGATAGACTATATTATCATAGATAGATTCTACCTACATTTCAGATATACTAACAAAATAAAGCAGTTTGTTTGTTTGTACGTGCCAATCTCTAAAACTTCCAATTGGATATCAAGAAATATTTTTGCCTTCGATAGGCTAACTTTCGAGGAAGGTTAGAGGCTGTATTTTTTTCATAATTTTGTACGGAATCAAAAGGAATATTAATATAAAGAAATAGGTATATTATTACGTTCATTATACTTTTGCCATATATATAACCTATGTTTGACTATTAGCTTGTATTAAAAAGATTACAAAACTACAAAAAAAAAGAATATAAAGAAAGCTACATTATTTAGAAATAATATGGGTGAAACCTCGTGAAACTGGTACAGAGAATATAAAGAATTAATTTTGATACAATAGAAATCGACCTGTCTCTACATTTATATGATTTTCAAAATATTGCTAAAAACATATAATTCAGCTAAATCACAACAAGATAAAATAGGCTGGGAAACAAACCCGGAACCATTAGTTTCATATACAAGTATGCTATACCATAAAGATCCTCATTATGGATATTTTTTATATCTCATACTCATATTGGTCCAGTTGGGTAAAAACTTGATCTAGCCATGTAAGCAGCTATTGCTTATAAAACAGTTGTTAGGCCTGTATGTTGTAACGAAGTAATAATAATAATAATAATGTTGGTCACTATACACGACGCGACGCCATCTAGCGTGAGAAAGGGGAACTGATTGTCGTATATCCAACTGACATTGTAAATGGAAATTTTTGGATAGTTCTTGTTAGTTGTAGTTGGTAAGATCTTTTCACCATCCTTCTGAACAAGCGACCTCTATCTTTATACAAGTGGTATGTTTGGTAATGTTTTATGAAGAGCCAGTACTTTTCAACCGACTTCCAAAAAGGAGGAGGTTCTCAATTCATCTCTATTTTTTTTTGTGTCTTTATTACACGATATTTCGAACAATTATGAATCGATTTTGAAAATCCTTGTTTCATATAATAGAGGATACTTCATAATTGATCCCATATACATTTCACCGAAATCGGTTGAGTACCTCATTGAAAATTTCAAAAATATGTATGATTTCGGAGAATGTTTGCGTTGATGACACTATTACTTAGCCAAAGTTTTGACGTGAAGTTGGTTTTTTAATGCTCTGCATTATCTAAGCCTATGTGCTTGTAAAGTCGCTTACCATGATGATGATATTTGCGTAAGACGTAGAACAATGTTGTTAGTTTTTACCTTTACGTTCACGTACCTATTTATTTATTAAAATAATTAGATACTTATATTTTTTCAAGTGACTGTACTCATATAATATTTTTGTGGATAACGTTATTACTTTATAAAGTTGTTCTTATTTATGATAAATAATTCCATGTTAGCAAATAAAACTTAAGTAACACTAATAAAATAATCATAACAATAAGATTTTTTACGTTCCCGTGCAATATGCTACAAAAAACAAAACGCTTCTTTTATATCTCATATTCTAATAAAGTGGACTGAAACAGGAACTTATTTAATTTTGGTGGTTGTCGCGATACGGAACACTAAGTACAGAATAAAATTAAAGTCAAATACCTCGTCAAGGTTAATCTTTGGAGAATTTGTTTCCATTGTTAGCAGATACTGTGGACGTGAATCGGACCGTTATTTGCAAAAAACTTTTTTATCATGTAATTTAATTCATTTTAAGATTAATACTTGGTTTGCATGTTTACATTTAAAGCTATTTAGATAGAGTGTATATTTTTTTTAAATATATAAACAAAAAATTGTTTCACAAACAATTCAATGAAAGATAGTTTCTTTCTAGGTTCAGGCAAAATGCAATATGAAGCTTACAATGTCTATTATAATAATAATATGATAAAATTATAAAATCCCCAGACAATCACACCAACTACATGGCCCCAAAGTAAGCATAGCTTGTGTTATGGGATACCATATAGCGAACTAGGGGGAACCTAGAATATAATTTTTTTTTTTATATTGTAAGGATAGGACGTTTGTCTTCCATGCCACCTGATGGAAAGAAAAATAAAATACATAAATAGATAAACACCCAGACATGGAACATTTTTTTTTCTTGTTCCGTGCGGGGATCTAACCCGCAACCACTGGCGTCTGAGGCAGATAGGTTAACCTTGACGACCAAAAAAAAAAGTTACTATTCTATGAAACATCGTATTTTAAAAGTCTAAAAATAAACTTAAAACTCTTTTTCTTCTTTGTATAGTTAGAATGCTTTGTGCAAAATCTAAACCAGTATGCGGTAAGAGTAAAAATCTCGTAGAGACAATGGCAACAGGAACGAAGGCGGATACAAATAACTTTATATTCGTTCGGTGTGTTACTAAGTTAGCGTGCCATGTGTTTTTTGTTAAATAGATCCATACATTTTCGTCTAGAATGGAACCAAATGCTTTGTTTAGTTAATCAAGTATTGTGCTTGGATAACTTTAAGTTATAATTGAATTACGATCACGAAATAGTGTCAATGGGACATGATTTATGTGTAAAGTGCCTTATAGGCACTATTTAAGTCAGTTTTGAAGGTTATTCGTTACTACAATAAGGTTTCGATTGGTTCTCTTATTTTCATATTTTAATGTTTTTAAGTTTACGAGGACATTTGACAAAGGTTTAATATTTATAGTAGGATAAAAAATAGCAAAATACCTTAATTTAAGTTACGATTCACGAGTAGACCCTGTGACTTTTGATTGCATAGATTTTTTTTTATGAAAAACGTAATCTCTTTAAAAAGTCAAGCTATTTTGGCAACGATGCGAACGATTTTCCAATCCAGCTGGTAGTTAGGGTAGATTCAGGATCATTATATTAGTATAATCTTATTCAACTCAACCCAAATTAAGACGCCGTCGAAAAATACGTATCGTTCACAAAATGAGTCAAAAACCTTATAATTTTCACCCATAAACCTTTTTATATTTACATTGAGGCTCATTACCGCAAAATTGGGAGAAATGAAAATACAGTTTCATAACATCTGCGGTTTAAAATTGACCTACTGATCCTATCAATTCCGCGGTCACTTATGTAACTCTACATTATCGTTTTGAGAGATATACTTATGAGTAAAGTCTGTTGATTACCACTTCCTATTGTAACTGTACAAGCAAGAGAGACAGACGCTGTCTGTACCACAGATCACTTAATAGCAACTGAACAGATGAAACAGTCCGAATAAATCTTTTGAATACCTATTTTTTAGTGCTGAAATGTATCTTAATTCTTAAGTATAGGGTTGCATTTGCACTGCCACCGCTTTGGCTGGCAGCTTAGAATCTGTAAAACAAACCTTATCATCGCCGAACTTTAAGCGCTAAAATGTATCTAATCTAAACGCTTCAGAATAGAGCTACAATTGCTTTGCAATCATATTAGCTAGCAGCTTGAAGTATGGGTCTATTAAGTACCTAAAGAGTGCTTGAGAGGTATAGTACCCTCTAAACAGTTAGTAGGTATACATCGTACGCCTGAACGTCAAGTTATTTGAGTTTGCTCGTGTGTAGTATTATCAAACAGTGAAAGTTTGAGTGTGTGTGTGAGCGGTGAGGTAACAGCTGTGCTAGCTTAGTTTACTCTCACTAGCGATTGATGCTAACTAGGAAGTACCAGGCTAGGTGTTATTAATTATATATTTAATAAGGAAGCCAGTAGGGTTTAATGCTTCCAGTGTTGCTGGCTGTAAATTTGAATATAAGATGAGATTGCTCGTTGATGTCTTTAACTAGCGGCCGGTATTGGACGGATTTAATAGGGTTTTTAGACGGTATTGATGCCTGAATTTTATAGGTCTTCAATAGTTTATCGATAATACGTGTAATTCCTTATTAATTGGCATTGAAGTGTAGGTCGGAGTGGGATATTAAAATCTAGCTACTTTCTTTGATACTGAAGTGACGACCCTATTACGATGTAAAACTGTTCTTAACAAGTTCCTTATGTGATCTCATAATATTCGAGTGTTTTCATATATTTATCGCTAGTATTATGATAAATACAAACATAGTGAGCACTGTTGGTTTTATTAATGGTAGAATTAATTGTAGAATTTAAAGTATTTATTTTTTATAACTACATACATACATAACCTCACGCCTGTCTCCCTTTGGGGTAGGCAGAGACAAGGAACACCAATTGCTTCGATCCATACATACCTCTTTCGCTTCCTCCACGTTCATTAATCTTTTCATACATGATCGCCGGTTACGGGTACTTTTAACTAGGCCCTTTTTAAGAACGTCGCCAATTTGATCGGCGTACGTTCGCCTAGGGCGGCCCCTTTCAATGACATACCTTGGATATGGAAGGCATAATGACATATTTTTTATAACTATTCTAAAAAAAAATGATTTCATATTATGTATAAACTGCCCTATAAAGCAAACAATATGTTTGCTGTTATAGATATGTCATTGTTTGTCTCAATCACTCAAACAAGAAAAGAGATGATAGAATACTTTGTGTGAATTTCATTTGTAGACAAGTCAATTAATGTTCAATAACAATAAGTACCATATTTTTTCCGACTTAAACCACTATTATAACTGAGAGCATACATGAAAGGATCAGCCTGTGAAATTGTGGGAATAATAGGCTTTTCCTGCTAAAACTTGGTCATCTAAGGATATCAATTACAAGGCACTGCGTTGTTAATCCTTCCATTTAAATCATGGCATCATGGACTGATGCCTAGATGCCGTTAACCATCAAGTTTACTTAGCCCACCGGTATTTGAACCCAGGACCTTCTTGCATAGAAGTTAGGTACCTAATGTTTTTATCCACTACACCAGCCGACCGTCAATAAATATTTCCCAGCTTTCATGTCAAAACAATAAACAAACAACATTGTTTTCAATTCGCTTTTGAATCTGAATAAAATACCCAGCATCATCGTAAAAATTGTTTGCAATGCAAATTAGTTTCAACGATATTCAAAATTTATATTTATTGTTTACATTTCTTCATAACTCAAGTGCAAGGTTAGGTTTGAGGAGCGGGGAGTAATTCTAAGTCATTGTGTTGTAGAAAAAATATCCTAATAGTGATTCAGCAGAACTGGACGCACTCAAGTATGGATATAAAACTGTTTTTATACCTAAGTCATGTATTTATGGTCCAGTGCCTTCGCCCCAGAATAGAGGTTTTTGTTGGAAACTTTTAATCGATTTTTGAATAGGTGCTTTGATTGTACTGTTCGTTTAGATTATAGAGTGTTCACTTAGTTTTTGAATGTTGGCACGTTGTATTTTTTTTTACTTATTCCGCATAACTTGAGCTGGTTAGGTGATATTCAGTGATTTTGATTTTTTACTTGGTTTATTATAATAAGTATTTATGAATTTTCATAAACCTATTATTATTAATTATGGTATTTTTATAGTATGTTACTAACCGCCAAAAAAAGTAACAAAAACTTAACGTAGGTATAAACTACATAACTCAGCTTTAACAAAATGTTTAAAAACCAGAAATTATCTTCATAATTAATTAAAGAATTTCCATAAAATACTAATCTAAACGTCGAAATAAAATTAAACTGTGTGACACATGTTTGACCTTCTCTCTCGGGGCGTCTCGATTGCGTGTTTAAGACGACCTAGTATTTTTCGCAACGTACAGACACACGTAATAGCCCCCTGTTATATGAATGGGATTTCCAGATCGACATACAATGCGCACGAGTTCAAAGGGGCGTGGATTTGAAGCGGTTGTAAAAGAATTAAAGTATGGAAACCTAGTTTGGATAATTTTTACTTACATAATTTGTATATTGTGAACATTATATTTAATAAAAGTTTAAGTTGATTGTTCGTTTTTAAGTAGTTAAATAATCATGTCATTATACCTAAATACATGTATGTAACAAAAATACTTTACTCAGTACTAAGGTATAAACACCAAATATTTTCAAACAATACTTATTCGTAGTTATAAAATCGGTTTTTCGAAGCGGTATAATTAACTGCATAGGAATGGCAATATAGTGTATAGTCAAACAAAGACATAGAAAAAATCCTTAATTGGTCGACTACTTATTTACTTGCAATTGCAAAAAACCTCCACTATCATTATACTTCCTTTAAAAAAGAGCTATATGTATTCAAAAACACACAACTTCAGGTAATCTAAGTCAAATTTGGAAATAGTCCAATTAATCGGCGCCATATTTTGTCATAGGTCTCGTAACAGAATATTTCCATCGTAGATCGTCAGCCGAAATGAGGTGACGCAACGTTGACGCAATGGTTTGCTGGGTCGGTGTAAGTGTGCCTCGACCATTACGGGCACTTGATGGCCCAGTGCGCTGCTGCGCCGGCGCACGGTGATATAACCGAGCTTCCGCAGCTACTAGTGAAAGGAAAACACGCTTTATGTCACAGATATAAACTTACAAATAATCAATATACTCTTTCAAACTTAACTTTAATACAAAGTCAATAGAAGCTACTTTCCTTTATGAAGTTTGTAGGCGATATTTCCGTAAAGTTTTAAGTACAATCTGTGCATTCGTTTATCTTTTGCTTGACATTGAATTATATATGTTTATGGATACTTAAAGCATCTTTCAAAATAGCCGTCTATTTATTAAATTAAATATAAAACGGTCGTCATAATTCTTGGATTTAAAAACTAATTATGAAGATTTGAATCGTTCAACTTATTTGAAATGTCAAAAGTCGAATAAGTGCCTTTTTAGAGGTTAATTTATAGGTTTATTAACAGTTTAGTAAGTACAATGGTAACCGAATTCCTGTTGCATTAATGTAAGCAAATAACAGTGTCAACTTAAGTCAGTAAGTTGGTGTTGTGTTGCGACACGAGACCTGGTCTAGTTAACTTACCAGTCGAACAATGAGCACAAATATGCAGCCTTAGATAATTTTGTCAGATAATTAATTAGACAGATTTGCCTGTAAATCAGTTAAAGTACATTATGTTTTAATATCGACTTTGTAATTTACATGTTGTCTATACTATACTTTAATAGTAAATGTTCTCGCTTTTTGTAACTAAACAAAGTAAATAGTCAATGTAAGTACAGTGGACCCCCGGTAGTCCGACCAACATTTTGCAGGGCAGTGTCGAACTATCGAATTTGTCGGATTATAGAGTACCCCTTTAGTCCGAAGTTTTTAACAAACAATTTTGTATTGTTTACTACAATGAACACACGCTAGGCTGCACCGCTATCCTCCTGCATGTAGCAAATTAAAACTAAGCCGTCAGTCTTTACGAAATAAAGATTTTGACTTTGACTTAGACTTCGCAAGTGGTAATTTGTTCATCATGCATAGAGAATATTATAAAAAAAATATTCGAAAATAAATATTAGTCCATGTCGGATTATAGGGGGTGCCGGATTAGACAGGGGCCGGATTACCGGGGGTTCACTGTATTAAGATGCTTGCCGATTCAGAATTAAGTTCACATTGAGAAACGAAAAAGTTTAAGAGCGTTCCGAATTTTTTTATCTATTTATTAAAGAAATGATTAAAATTGATGTAACTAAGTGTAATTTTATCCAAGTACTAATTAAAGAAATTAAAATGATGTAAGTGTAAAGTACGTTCAAAATATAAATATGATTGCAGACAGCATTGATTCCAGTACCTTTTCTAGGCTATCTATTGTGTAACAACTTAGGCCAAATGTTTAGTAGCTAAATATAGCAATGCTTATAACTGTGGGTGACCAGTGTGGGTGGTAGTCCTATAAGGATACAGTATGCTAGTTGCGACCATCCTTCCATGGAAAGTAAGTACTTAGGTATGTTTTATAAATTCCAAAAATTTATAATAGGGGAGAGTTACAGAATCAATTGCTAATGATAATTAAAAGAGATGCGAGAAGAACCTACACTGATTACAACTTTTTATTTTGCCTTGTTCTTTATCTCTATGTTTGAGTCACTTAACAGGATGCAAACGATACATCGATGTTTTTCAAACATCGATGTATCGTTCATAAACATCGATGTTTTAACATCGATATCGAAACCTCTAACATCGATGTAACATCGTTATTCATGAACGATGTTTTATGAACGATATCAGCTACACACACAAACATATATCCCTCTTAATCGGAAGCGTAGGTTATTCTATTAGTGTCTCGCTCGTTCGTTCGCTCTGTAATACAAACGTGCGCAAAACGAAGCAGTTGCTTTTGCTGCGCTCGCCCACATTGACGGCCATGCCATTGTTTACTGTATTTTATTAGACGTTCACTATATCAGAGATCACAATTTAAGAAATAGAAGTGAAGTTATTTTTAAGTGTTATAGATAACTCAATTGAGTATTGCTAAAGTAAGAGGGTTATTGTAGCCTACAATAACCCAGCAGAGAAACCGCTTACAAGGCACCAGGTTGTCAAAATTATTATTTTTAAATTCTTTGTTAAAAAAATAAATACCGACTTGTTTTCTGCTAAGATTAAAAATTATAATTCTTTAAAGATAAATGTTAAAACGAATTAAGTAGTGTCTCATTTCTGCTAAACAAACATCGATCAAAATATCGATATATCGTTCATAAACGTCGATATTTCTAACATCGATGTTTCACTTGTCAAAATATCGATGTTCTGATATCGATGTTTTTTATGAGCGATGTTGCATCCCTACTAATAAAATGTGTACACTGCGCAACATATTCGTTTGTAATAAGGTTAAAAATTGAATGAAAAAGTATACACCTTATTAGACGTGACTGTACGACAAACTTCCATCCTCAACCCTCACAAACTTTAACGTTTTTGTAAGGAACAACTTCTATTCTATTACATTAGACGATAAGTATTGTTCTCTGGTTCATTTGCATAATTTTACCTATGGATTTAATGCAACCTTAAGATTATCCATTTTTACATACATTGCAACCGCTAACTTCTTTGTTAGCCTTCACCATCTATGTCTTGACCTAAAACTTAACATACTTGTCAAAAATATATGACGAATCGTCATCAATGTACCTTGTGTAGGCAACTTTATCGTCATGCTATTTTACAATATTTGCCGTACAATTTAGCTACATTTTAAACAAAAAAGTTACAGTAGGTACATTTTGCGGGAAATCATTCTGATTTTTTAAGTTTGAATGTTGGTTGTATTAAGGCCCGTGGTCTCTATAGATTTAATTAACAATAACTCGTTTTACTACCGTTGCCATTGGTAACTTACAATAAAATATGTTTAAGTAGGTATACTATTTTAGGGCCCTACAGATAACAAGTATAACTACACAAGCGTAAAATTACAAACGGGTGATACATTGAGCAAAAAAGATTGGAGAGTTTCTTAAAAATACTTATGTTAATACGACTATTAAACCTATTATATACTTAATGTTGGAATAATGGAATTATAGAATATCTATCTCGTTAACTCAGCAACAAAACCCTCTCCCTCCTAGCCACTTCTGGGCGGAGGTCTCGCCCAGGTTTCTTCATTATGATTTAATGTATTTACGGGATTCTTATCACGATTTTCGATTTTATTTTCGCACGTCCGATATTTCGATGCTGTTACAAGCACCATGATCGCGGACTCGAAACAGCATCTTGTAACAGCATTTAAATATCGGACGTACGAAAATAAAATCGAAAATCGAAAACAATTATTAGGATTCTTCATGTCGCCCTCATCCAGCGTTTGACTTTTACAAAGTGTATAAGCATTCCTACTGTAAATAAAAAGTTTTCATTTTCATTCATTTTTATTTTCTCTTTTTTATTAGTGACTAAACATGCATTTGGCCTCAATCTTACCTAATGGTAAGTGTAGGTGGAATCGAAGATACAGCCCACGGATTAAGGAAGGTCCTAGCAAGTTCACTACATTTGCCGGAACACATAACCGCTTATCATCATCATCATCACAACTCCGTGTAATGAGCCCACTGTAGGGCTATGAGTCTCTCCTCTGGGTGACGAAGAGGTTTAGGCCATAATCCACCAAGCTGGCCCAGCGCTGGTTGGTGGATGTCAGAATTCTGACAAACCCTAACGACTACTGTATACAAGTATACAGAACCCGGGACCGACTGCTTAACATGCCCTCCTAAGCACGGTAGTCGTCGTGAGTAATAAATGATAGGCGGTCACCCATCCTAATACCGGCCGCACCGAGCGCGCTTAACCTGCGATATCGTTTGATATGTAACCACAGTAACCACGGCGCCGCGACGACTTCGAACCGCTAGAACGCTGGTATTTGGCGGCAGATTCTATTAATTTTTAACGACAAGCTTGCTTATCCAGGGACGCCAGAGCTTTTCTAAGCCGACCCTACGCAGGTTTATGTCAATGTATACGCTTTTATAATAATCTGATACCCGACCGACTGGTCCGATTGTGGGGATTTTCCGCCGAAAGGCGTGTTGATATTAAAATGCCTAAGAATAAGTAAGTATATGAAACCGCGAGAACTGTTTACATAAATTTAAATGTTTTTATGAAAGTGTATTTGGGTGCGAGATCAAATGAATCATTTGCCTGTTCTCATAGGTAGGTACTTATAATAAACTAAAAAAACACACATCACGAAGTAGTTTGAATGTTTTTTTACCTTCGAGATAAACTGACAGATTAATCACGCTGCAGTGGATTCATAAACAATATTTTATGCAAATTACAAATTGCTATAGGTAGTAAATTACTCATACGTACTCATTTCAAAAGTTCTTCCAAGATATGCATATTATTTATTCATAATAAGTCCATTTTCCGTTGTAGAAGTTAACGACACCGCAAGCGCTCAACTTATATATTACCAACAATAAAGATAAATGACAATGTCATCCATTATACAATTTCACCCTCTTTAGTTTAGCATTCACGGGTGCTGACTGCAATTGTATTATTTCACTTTTTACGGCATTTTCCCGCTTTCCCACAACGTTGCATCACTGTACGTTGCCTATTGTTACAACATGGCGATTATTAAAAAGTGAGATCGTTATGGGTTGCTCTTGGCGTTGTTATTTAATGATAGAGAACCTTATGTATACGGTGACTGGCTGTAGTTTTGACGACTTCCGTGGTGCATTGATTGTTTGGCTGTGACGTGAGAGATCCTGGCTTCAAGTCCTAGGTAGGCCAGTTTAGGAAACTTTCTCGGGCTTGAGTTTATATTAGGATACCCCCTTGTTTCGCTGTGTAAGCGAAACAAGGAAATAATGTGTGTGAAAGCGAAGAAGTGTGTGAGCGAAAGAAGATTAATTTCGGGACACATAGTTAATGTGTGTAAGTATGGGTGATTTATTTTTTATTATGTAAGTTAATGCTAGAGTAGCCGATTCCTTGTAAACGGTTAATGGCATTTACTCCGTACTCGTAAGTTATGAATATCTAGATCCATGAGGAAAAAAAATACGTTTCTTAGTACTTGCAATGATACAAGCTATAATGATACAAGTCTGTTGTTATGTAATGTAACCTATTGGATAAGTGTTAACATTTTAGTTTGACTCTATGTGAGTAACACTAGGACGTTTTGTTTTTATTTATGCACGTTCTCTTTTTAAACGCTATGCAAAGTTTTCATAATAACTCATGCAACATGCAGGTTAAGAAATCAAAGCATACAAATTTAGCCACATACAACTAATATTATAAGTTATTATTAAGCATGGGCCAAAAATCGTTGAGTTTAATCGAATTTTGGCGGGCTCAATGAAATAATACAAGTTTTCGAAAACTATTCAGTGAACACTAGACCGAACCTGAAGTATTAAAAAGAACTCTAGGCGCTCTTAATCAGAATTTTCGACAGTTTTCCATTTAGATTTGACAGCTGGAGTCAAGATCGATTCATAAGTGGCCTTTCAGAACACAAACTGCAGATAACAACAAGGACGTTTGTACAGCACGTGATGATGCAGTGACTCCACTGACAGTTTGAGCCTTCAATCAGAGTGTTCCTGTGTAGGTCTCGATTTTAGATCTTAATGGAGAATCTATAAGAAGGTACCTAAATCTAATGCCAAATATTACTGCTCCAAACGGTGATGTGTTCCGTCAATATTCTATGAAGAAGTCTGTGTGCCTCTTCGACCTCATCTTCATTTTCATATTAGCTTTGAGAAACAGTTATTTAACAGTTGTTTTCGCTCAAGGTATTGTTACAAGACCGTCTTCAAGATTCGACATTATCTTGAAGAAATTAGCACTACAACGGCTAAAGAACAATCATATGACCCCGTGCATAACTTCACGCCTGTATTTTCCGTATGGGGCAGGCAGAACACCAGAGGTAATAAAACCATCTGATGTCACGTTTGACAAATTTGGAGGCATCATAATAGTGGAGGGAGACTATTGCAGTGACAGGGGGTCAGCCTATCGCCCACAAGAATGCCTCCCATAACACCTCGGCCCCCATAACACATTGACCCCGTCTAAAAATATAATCGAACTGTGTATGTTTGTTCAGACTTCAGCTTGATTTAAATAAATTTTCGACAGTTCTCTGTTTAGATTTGACAGCTAGAGTCAAGATCGATTCTTAAAAGGGCTTTCAGAACACAAACTGCAGATAACAACAAGGACAAACATCGTTCAGCACGTGATGATGCAGTGACTCCACTGGGGCTTGGCGCCTCCAATCAGTGTGTTCCTGTGTAGGTCTCGTGTTGTGATCTGAAAAATTTTTGTGTCTCAAAGACTATGTTTTCCTTAAATGTTATATTACTGTACGGTATATGATATAGTTACATAGTTAACCTTATAAATTAAGAGATACATAAATAAGGTTAACAATTGTTCAAATTCTTAGCCTTAATCTTGAGACATTTTTGAAATTTGACTTAGTAAATAAATAAGAATAAGTGTTTGTTGTATATTGGCAATAAAGATCAGTTAGAGCTGAAACATGGACTTATTCATAATTTAAACAATTGTCCTAAAATTATATTTGACAGCTAATCTTTACTTCAGTCAAGATTGATGCTTAAGTAGACTTTTAGCATACGAATTTCAAACGAATGCCACGCTGTAATCACCGGCCTGCAGATAACAATAAGAAGAAGCATCACACAAAACACGTGATGCTGCAGTAGATCCACTTAACGCGCCTCCAATCGAAGTCCTTTCTTACGGAACACTTACGCGTTAGAAGGAAAGCCGAGGAAGCAAACAGCTTAGAAGATGAACAAGAAAATAACGACGCTCCTTTTACGCTCTCTGAACTACGTACGGTGATGAAAACTTTCAATCCGAAAAAGCTCCCGGCTCGGACGGATTCTCTGCGGACATATATGCTCGTATGTCATTAAAACTCAGAACTCTTCTTTTAGACGGGGTCAGATGATTGTTCTTTAGCCGTTGTAGTGCTAATTTCTTCAAGATAATGTGGAATCTTGAAGACGGTCTTGTAACAATAACTTGAGCGAAAACAACTGTTAAATACTTCTTTCTCAAAGTTAATATGAAAATGAAGATGAGGTCGAAGAGGCACACAGACTTCTTCATAGAATATTGACGGAACGCATCACTGTTTGGAACATACTGAATAAATGTTTGGAATTACAATACTTTCCAGAGGTGTGGAAAAGGGCAACAGTGGTGATACTCAGAAAACCTGGCAAAGAAGATTATACAACACCAATGTTTTACCGTCCAATCGGCCTTCTGTCTGTGCTTGGAAAAATCTTTGAAAAGCTGTTGATGGCACGTATCAAACACCATCTGATACCCAGGATAAGTACTCGCCAATACGGATTCATGCCTCAAAAAACACTCTCTCTATGCCTTGATGAAACACATCAAATCCAAACTACATCAAAAGAAAATAGTCATTTTGGTATCACCACTAGACATAGATGGAGCCTTCGACAGTGCTTGGTGGCCCAAGATCAGAGTCCGGTTGGCTGAGGAAAAGTGTCCTGGTAACTTAAAAAAAGTCATCAACAACTACCTTAAAGATAGAACTGTGAATGTACGATACGCAGGAGAAGATCACAGCAGAGGCACGAGCAAGGATGCGTTCAAGGCTCGACAGGAGGGCCCATTCTCTGGAGCCTGTTGCTCGACCCACTCCTGAAACACCTGGAAGCCAGGGCTTTTACGACTAAGCATTTGCGGACGATGTCGTCCTTGTTTTTGGTGGCGATACGGGCCGGGACATGCAAAACGTGGCAATTACCACTCTGCGAGTTCAAGCGTGGGGTGTCGCGAACAAGCTCAAATTTGCGCCACACAAAACTTGCGCTATGGTAATAAGAAACAAGCTGAAGCACGACACCCCACGATTGAGCATGGGCTGAGTTACAATAAATGTGAAGAAGCAAATAAAAATACTCGGTGTTGTATAAGACAGCAAGCTCACATTCAATGCACACGTCACAGCAGTATGCAAAAAAGGTGTTGCAGTGTATAAACAACTGAACCTTATATACACCACCACAGTAGAACCCATTTTGTTGTACGCTGCTAGCGTATGGGCGCACGAATCGAATGCACAAAAAACTTAACGCGCTCCAAAGAGGATTCGCCCGAAAAATATGCAAGGCTGTGTCGTTAAACTCGGCACAAGTTCTGTCCGGTCTGCTCACTTTGGATATCCGCGTCCGAGAATGCGCATCGCTCTATGAGGCCAGAAGAGGCGTCCCCCTGCCAGAACTAGCAAGAAGAGATGTTGAGTGACCGATTCCTTTCGATCCTTTCGATTCGAAGCCCCTCATACCGCAAAACATGTAAGATTTGAGTTACACACCCTGATAGAACAGGATCAGTTAGACGTCAACAGTGATTTTGGAATCCGTATATTCAATGATGGCAGCAAGATTGATGGAAAGGTCCGTGCCTCTCTAGCACTATGGAATAGAGAGTACGAGACCAAAGCCTTGCCATCGTATTGTACCGTCTATCAGGCGGAACTCTTGGCTATATGTGAGGCGGTGGAGGATATTCTACGACGCAAAGAAAGGAAATACGCCATATACAGTGACTCCAGAGCTGCACTTCAGACGATGACTGGACCAGCATGCTTTCATTCCCTCGCGGCTAAAACAAGATCCAACATAATGACTTTATGTCATCAAAACAAATCATTAGATATGTTTTGGATAAAAGCAAGTTTAGCAGGGAATGAGAGGGCGGACCAAGTAGCGAAAGAAGCAGCGCTGAGCCAAAATATGACCTGTGCCCCGTTTCATTCGTCAAGCGAAGCATCCGTATGCAATCGCTTGACGAATGGAACTAAAGTTAATAGTCTGGAGACACTGCCGGGATAACTAAAATCTTTTTCCCCAACACGACTGCGGCATAAAAAAAAAAGTAAGAAAGATTCGATCATCTGGGATAATCTCCCAGGTGATGACGGGACACGGTGGGTTCTCCGGATAACTGCACCGATTCAGATGTAAGGAGAACCCAGCATGCGTTTGCGAGCCTGGTAGAGACGAGACGATACTACACAAACTGTTAGTGTCCAGTTTACGCATTACAAAGTAATAACACCGAACACAAGTTAGGCATCAAGATGGCCCAAAATAACCTCCATGAATTGCTACTTCGCAAACATTTTCTTAGATTATTGCACAACTGTTGCAAAGAGTGTAATAGACAGGAATAAATAAACAACTTAAATACATGTTACCAGATATTGTAAATCATATTATGGGTAAGCGTGTAAGCCTAGTGTAATAAATATAAGCATATGATAACATTAAATAACTAAGTGTAATACAATAAGAAAGTGTATAATAGTTATAAGAATTTGTAAATGATTAAGAAAATATATGCTTCAAAAATATATAAAATATTTTGTGATAGCATATCATGTATATTTGTATTATAATTGTTTTAAAAAAGTTGAAATGTAAGTAGTAATAAAAAAAGACATAGGTTACTAAACAAGTCTATTGTGTTATACATACATACATACATAACGTCACGCCTGTATCCCTTGTGGGGTAAGCAGAACACCAGAGGTTACAAGACCATCTGATGTCACGTTTGACAAATTTGGAGGTATTATAAAGATGGAGAGAGACTATTGTAGTGACAGGGGGTCAGCCTATCGCCCACAAAAACGCCTTTAAAACCTCTGTCCCTTAACTGACTTTTACAGTATGCCCGGGAAGAGAAGCAGCTGGCACATTCTATGTTTTTCTTTCGCTACCAGTCCAGCATGGAAGCATATATTGTGTTATAGATAGTTATTATAAATAAACTTTAGCATGTAAGAAAAATGTAAAGCAAATGAAAAAACAAAAACGTATAAAACCCAATTATTATCCCTCCCTTGAAAACCTGAAAAGCAGGGGTAGGGAAAGACGGGAAATCCCACCCGATATGAGATTCGAACAGATGAAATTTATAAACTGTAAAGTAGGATTAGAATTAAAAAGTAACTGTATGTCGGGAAAACCTCCCGCACAGAATGAAAGGTATGATGAATGAAAGAAAGACAACGTATGTAGAATAGAAGTACGAGAAGCATAAATGTGAGAACTGGGATGAAAGGAATTGATATAAAAAAAGCTGCGCCCTTTTGGCGGAGGTGTTAGAATTAAAAAAGAAAAAAAACTAAGTACTCTTCTAAAAAAACTAAGTAGTTCTTTTGTAGGTCTTCAGTTAAGATTTAATTTTGTTTCCATTTATGTCACCGTTACAATGAAGATATATTTTTTATTCTGTAAGTATTTAATTTACATGTTTGTGTTTTATGTTACATACAGCTAAGAAGAAGATGTCTTTTTGACTCTACTGAGCCTAGTACTATCAATTGTTACAAATGTTGAGAATTTTATTTACAGTAAACAAATAATAAAGTAATTTGTTTGTGTTTTTTGGCTATCAAAATGTTGACGTAGATTCAGATCTAAGAAAAGAATTGTAGTGTTTTTTTAAGTTTCCTTTCTAGGGACAGCGTATTCCATGCGCTATCATCTGTGACTTCATATTCACTTACAACTAGGTAAGATAGAACTCAAAAGCAGGTTTAGTCACCGATAAAAAAAGTTTGACTGTGTGCATTGTCCTTGCATAACTTATTGCACATGTCTCAAAACAGTTTAAGATATTTAGCATTTGATTTAAGGAGAGCAGAATTAAAGTTTCAAACAGAAATTGCCCTTCATGTACAGGGTCAATTGACGGGTAATTTAACAACTCATAGTTCAACATCTTTACTATAGTTACTGGCAACATTCTGGTTCAGTTTTGTAATCACCAATAATTAATATAATGTATATCAAATTCACATTCAGACATTTATATGAACTGTTATTTTTTCAAGGTGTTCAGTCAAAAAGCCAAAGTTAATAAAAGCTCATACAAGTACATCCTATAAATATTGAGTAGCACCCAGGCTGCAATATTAATAGATGATGATGATATTATTTATAGATAATTATGGATCCTATGCTTATTTTTCGATTTTGTAACAAATAATACTTATAACAGCACCGATACGTTGTTAATAACGATTATACATGCGATAGAAATGGAGAATCATCTCAAGCAAGACTTGGCATAAATACTGTTTACATTCATACTTAATTAATTATACGCACACATATTGTGTTAACTAGCGATATATATACAACCGACATACAATCAGCTATCTCGAGGAAGAGCGGCAGACATAGGGGTCGACTGATAACTTATCGCTTGCTCGTCATAAACTAAATTATAGAGCTGTCGAACTCACTGAGTAAGCGATAAGTTTTGTTTAAGTCACTAAACTGACGATACAGCAATTTTTGTTTTTCCTAGGTTGGCGATTGCGTTTGCACGTCAATGTCAGGTTCTTCTTTCTCACATGAATAATGAGAGTAAAAGGTAGAGTTATGACGAAATTGTCATACAAAATGTTAAAAATACCTTCTCTTTTTTCAAATGCTAAAATGAGGCAAAATAAAAAAGCAGAGGCAGCGGTCAACCGCGACACTTATGGAGATGGACATAAGTAGGAGAGCAATTCACATAAAAAGTTGTTACGATGTAGTAATGATTTCGACGTGACAATTTCGTATTAATTTCTGATGATAAAACTTCAACTGATTTTGATTCTGAAATCGTTCAATCGAAGAAGCGTCCCAGCAAATAAATAGAGCTAAAATTATGTATAAATAACTTATAACACCTATTCAACAAAAAATATACATCAATAATAAAAAAGAGTTACAGATTTTTCTGTAGGATCTCGAAGTTTTCTTTTCGAATGTTTATGTAGTTTACGGTTTTTGAATTTATATGTCTCGTACTGGACTGTATAATTAGGGTAATTTCCAGTCTTATAATTGATAAAAACCCTAACTAACTAAGTGTACCTTTATTATATTCAAAATCTATCCCAAGTTCTGGTTAACATCAAGTACGGTTAATCTAAAAGTAAATATTCAATTTAAATGAATTGTGATCAATATAATAACCAAGCATGTTTTGATTGCAGTTCTTATAGTGACACTGATAAGCTCAAATTTCATATACGGTTGCAAAACAATCATGAAGCAATAAAGTTACAATGCCAACGGGGCTTTAGACTTAATGGATTATAAGTATCGAGAGATATGAAAACTGCTTTTTTTATTTTCAATAAGCTTCCGTGTTCGATTGACCGGCTTTAGGAGACATTTAGCGACAATAATTAAGATAACGGGACTGACTTAACTGAAGTTGGCAGCACTGAGGTGCACGATGCGAAACTATTATGCATATAACTATCAGATAAAGCAAAATGTTTAAAAAAGTAGCATAATTGTAAAGAAACACGAAATTACAGTACATATGGGTTATGTTTTCAAATTTGAATTTAATTTTAAAAATATATATTAAAAGACGATTCCATTTTGTTTTGTATCACCTTTATGTCGCTTTATAACTTAATCTACTATAAACTGCACCAAAAACCTCTCAATAAATTTTATTGCAAATTTGTCGGATAAATTTACAAAAAGCTCTATTTAAAAATGGCTGGAAAAAGACTTGGTTCAGGAACATTCGGGAATGGAGTGAAGTAGCGAGAGACAGTAGGTACTTGTCGTACAGAGCTGATTGCCAAACTTAGCTAGTCGGAGAGGCACATTGAGAAGAAGCATACGCATACTTTTTAAAACTGGCGCATTCCTGGACGTAGTCTTCATAACGCACGCTTGTTAAACTGCAGATGAGTTCAAAGATGACAGCACACAGGCTTAGGAAGGAGTCTTCAGAAGAAGGCTCTTCAGAAAACGTTACCGGAGCACATAGTTACTATAGCAGTTAGCATACTACATAGACTAGACGTATTCGAAATTTGAACTTATTGCATCTAACATTTTGGAGGGTAGAGCTGCCTGTAACATAGGTTTCTCAAACATATCATTTTTTTTTTTTTTTTTATAAAAGACTAAACCCGCGTTTGACCTCAATATCACCTGATGGTAAGTGACGATGAGGTCGAAGATGAAAACACACGGGTTTAGGAAGGAACTGGCTCTTTATACAATATTGCCGGAACACATTACCGCCGGAGCGGTAACATTTGGCGGCAGACTTTATATAAAGGGTGGTCGCTAGCCAGGCGGACCCAGAAGGGATCCTACCACCAAGCAAAATTAGACAAGATTTCACATGTTGGAAAGTCTTAACTTTGTTTAGTTTAGCTTCAGTTTTGTAGTAAAATTTCTAGTGAAAAATAAAATTATTGAAATTGAATATCGAAAGCTTGTATTTTGAAAACAACATCTCGAGTCCGCATCGCACATGTTTTTATTATGTATTCTGTAGTTTTATTGAAAATTATAAAAAAATACTATACTAACAAAATAAGTGGGTACTTCATACAGTACTTCTGAAATGGAAATTTTATGAAAGATAAACTATCTAACTAGCCTTTTCATCGTGCTTAATATCTTTGCTTAAAATTTAAAATGTAAAACTAAACCCAACAGATTATAAGGACCCACACCATTGATTATGAATTATTATTAAAGTCATAAATAACTTCGGTCATGTGCGAGTTTGGCTCGATTCCGTGTGATTTCGGCGTCAGTAAAATATGAACTTAATTGTATGTGTGTCGTATCATCGTATGTATTTTTACTGGCGTACTTTATTTGTTAATGTTATATTGTTTTAATTATTTAATGACCGCACTTGAAAAAATATATTGTAATTTTAATATTCTCATTATGTTCACTATCGCATTAAATTAAAACTATCTTAAATTTCAAGTTGATAACATTAGTAGTTCTGGAAACTTCGCATATAAGGGTTCGTTTTGTACTATTTTGATTCCGAACCCTAAGAACAAAAAAGCTCAAATCTCTGATAAACACTGAATTTCTTTAAATCACTCTTAATCACTTAAACTAAAGCTTATTTTCGTTTGCTTATCCATGTTATAACTCTGTAGGATAACTTGAACGAAAGCGAAAACAAGTCGAATGATTTCGGCGTGAGGCAAAACTTGTTATTTTATATGAAGATGTTTAATTTTCCTGGAAACCTGAATTGTAATTTTATTAATTAAAGTCTGATCGGTGATTACTTGATAGTAGTTTGGTGAACGTGGCTTTAAAATATGCAAATTGGTTTGATTTACTGTAGAACTATTTCTAGTAAACTAATATTGTGAATTGGGATTTAAGGCAATTATAGAGATGGTGAAAATATTAGGTATATAATTGAAGCCTTCACAAAGACTCAACATCCTCAAAGATATGCAAGCTGTCAAGAGTGACTATTTCTGTTTGTGTGTTATTGGCTAGCGGTCCTCGACAAAATGATAAGTTTGATAATTTGAAAAAAATCATCACTTCGGTAGTAACGAGAGTAAACACAAAGTTATTTTGCTATATAGATTATCTTCCATTACAATTACACAATTTCGTAATTTTGTATGTGATTACGTAGCAATTTTAAGTACATTACAAAATTTAATGGTATCTACATGAAATTTCTTTCCTAAAGCTTTCTATATAGAAATAGTCGGGAAGTGTAAATCAGGAAGCTTCTAAGGTCAAGCTTTTATAGAGATATACTTACAATACATGGTGAAATAATATTCAGAGGTAGCAATAAAGTTCATAATACTTACAGGTGTAACATTAACAGTATTTGGTCAGTACAAATTCAAAACTAGTTAGGAGAACCGAACGCATGGTCCCTCAGCTAAAGCGGTCACGACTTGAAGTTTATGGCTAATTTGATGTAAGCCTTTATAGGTATAACGTCACAAACATAAAAAAAAGTCGTTTCTTTATTGTTTCCACTCGGGATTTATGCGAGTAGCCGGCCTACTTCTGCCCAACTAACGCATAATAATTCCAACAAAATGGCCCAAGCGCCCAGGCATTGTTCTCAAAACGAACTGGAAGCGATTTTTTACAAGATCCTTTTGTTCTCAAATTATGTTACTTCTCATTTTGGAAGCGAAACAAAAACTCAACGATGATATATCGTTGTCTAGATCGTCTAACGACTTTTTTATTTCCTTGGCAATAATCATGACCGAGATATCGTTCCAAATTACTTTTTCTTCAACGTTAGTGCAGGCGTCATAAATCTGCCAAGACGACGCTTATATTTTAACTAGCTTCTCAACACAATAATGCTTTGCAATGTTAGATAATACAAAGCTTACGTTCCGAATGCAGAATAGAATATCGTGACGCAATCATGCCAAGGAACAGCTTAGAAGAATCGTACAGCAAATTTGCATATTGTAATTGTGGACCAAGATCTAATCTTATTCTCGCGTTAACGACATAAAGTGTTAAACGTTCTTCTCCGTAATTCTTTAGCAGGCGATCCTCGAGAAAATGGCAACACAAGTTTTACGACTGCTGTTTATAGGACAACATCCCTCGGCCGCGATAAGTGGTTACGTTTTCAAAATGGCGTCGTGTACATTGCCGCTCAAGTTCCTGATTAAGAAGTGAGGCTTTATACGGGTCTGGAGATGGATTTTTAATTCTGGTCTCAGGGTTGTTGTTGAGCGTAGGCTATGTATTGAAGGAGCGCCGGCGCAGTGCAAGTCGCGTGAAGAAACCGGTTCTAGCTTTACATTGTCCATTATTCAAATTAGTGCGTGCTGTTATAATTTGAGACTCGCCTCTCGAACTTCGATTAAGTCTCTCGGCCTGCGGTGATGCGGTTTTAAATGACTCTGCAATGTTTTGAAGGTTTCAGATCCGCCATGATTGACCAAATTAATTTGAGGGGAAGGTTCCGAATTTTGGAGGTAGCATCTTTTTTATTGTTTGGTTCATGTGAAATTGTAGACCTTATAAAGGAAAATAATAAGCAAAAACTTCCTGTAGGAGGTTTTCTGGCAACCAATGTAATAACTCAATTGAGTTTTTATTTGTGTCTGCAATAAAATAATTGTTCAAAGAAATTTACTAAACATACGATAACTCCTCGTTAATACACGATTCAAAGAACTATGAATCGTTTTAAACGAAGCCAGTCGTAAATAAGTGTTAACGTTCTGAACGTTACATCCAAAGGTGTACAACATGAACTAGCAGGACAAAATTGTCATACTCTACAGAAATATAGGTAATATTTTCACAGAAAAATATAAGTGAACCTAGTATAATATGTACTCAAATATTATCTAAATTGCATAAGCTAAACGAGTGTGTTGTAGGACTTACAATTTACAGCATAAATACAACCTATCTATAGTAGAGATATTTAAAAGAAAATATAACACTCCAAGCAAACGAGTACCTACTGTTATAGTAGGTATTTAAGTTTAAGAGTTAATGAAAGAATAATGTTCATAAATCTACCTATACAGGGTAACTGGTGGGTCATTTTCGAAATCCCAGGACGTGATAGTTTGAGGTCACACATGAAGAGAAAATATAAAATTAAAAATAAATATCAATTATTTACTGAGTAAACTTAACCGTTAAAAAAAACTTAGAGAATTCATTACGCAACGCATGGTTACATAAGCGTAATGCAATAGATACATAGCGGGTGGTGGTGCGAGTGTGGCGAGAACACTGCTGTGTGCGTGTTGACTGAGGCGGCGGCGCTTCGGGAAAAGTGTAGTAAGGTCTCTTTATTTATTCATAGGTATTTCTGGTGAAAAATTAAATACCTACTTTTATTACATAATTATGATTAGAATCGAGTTCAGAGTGCTCTCCTTCAGTATCTAAAATTTGTCACCAGTCATCCTGTATAGAGACATTATCTGGGTAGTAAAAAGAAGATTTTATCTGCTTGAGTTACACAGAGACCGCAAAGCTAAGAGGTATCTTAGTACACCTGTTCGTTTTCAAAACAGGCTATACTGGGAATCGATACTAAGACCTAGGCCGCCGCAGCTGAGTATCTTCTTTATTATTTACCAGCTAGCTTTTCTCCTCGGCTTCACCTGAGTCCATTCTGATACCATGAGATTATCCAGATAAAAAACATTGTAATATTTCAGGTAACTTGATCAAACAACATTTATTTATGTTTTCCTTTCGAGTACATAATTACAATGTTTTGTGTTTTCGTACATACTGCCTCCCCTACATTATTTTATATTTTCAACTAAAACTATAAGTAGGCAGTATTATAATATTTTACAAAAGGCCATTTCAGATCAGGTCTGACAGACAAACGCTGTTTTTAAACTACAAGGTTCAATTTAAGCTCAATATTATCATAACACTGTGGTCAAGTACTTCAAATTACGACTTTAAGGATAGGATTAGGTTTCGTGGACTACGATTATTTAGGATATTCCCATACATACATAAACTCACGCCTGTCTCCCTTCGGGGTAGGCAGAGGCAAGGGAACACCAATTGCTACGATCCAGACATACCTCTTTCGCTTCCTCCACGCTCATTAATTCCCAGTCAAAAAGAAAAAGATATAAACTACATTTAAAACATTCGGATCTGGGTTTTCCGTGGGTGAACGAGCTTAGACCGGTGGTTGCCAAATCTGGGATATTAGATAGGAAATCCTGTTTTTTTTTTTAAATAAGGACGGGGCGGGCTTTTTCGATGAAGGCTAAATGATAATGACGACTAAAGTGGAACATTTACATCTACGAGAAACCTATTCATTTGTTGCCGATAACAACACTACCTATACAGTTCTTCGGTAAAGTAAGGTGATACAAATAGACGAAAAAGTTAAAGCTCATATACACTCTACCACCAATATCCACTGTTTTTATTTAAGAGTGTAATTAATGCTTTAAGTTAAATCATCAATAATGTGTATGAATGATAAGCTACGGCTACTTATTAAATTTCTTTTATTTATAATCACTATATAGAAATGTATAATGCGTAGTTAATAACAAAGATATGCTCGCACTGTTAGACAGAAATAGATATTTGTTTTATTTTGTACTACTTTTTATCTTAAAATATAAATTTATCTTAGTAACAGAAAAGCTATTTTAGATTGCAAGAAGTAAGAGCTCATTATTTTGGCTCTTTTTTCTATTTAACATCATAACAAGTTAAGATACAATATAAAGACACGTCGAAGAAAAATTAAGTATCAAAAGGCTCTAGTAGCAAGTCTATTAGTAGCCTCCTAGTTAAAGCTTCTCTAAAGAAAAAAAAAACAAAAAGCCTCAATAACTATCATGGTATTTACAATCTTATTTATGCCGTGCGTCATATGCCATGATTTACATATAAGTATGATACTTCCTCGTTGTGTCGGTAGAAGGGGGCATTTTAATAAATGTTGTGGTGTAGTTGTAGATGGTGACTCGCTATACGTAACCGGTTTGAGTTTCTTGTCAAGTCTTTTATTTTGCCGATGATGGGACAAGAAATATTCTAAATTAATTCCTTTTTGATACTGGTGACTTTTTAAACTTTGTCGAATCTTAGTTGAAAGGAAGTTTGAGATTGTCTTTTAAACGGTGTGGTTTGAAAGCATCAAACTAAGAATGTATTTTACTAAGTATTGCATTATTTGAGTTTTTGAGGATGGATAGTTGTTATATTGACTTATATTTAGTTTCAGATGAAATTTCGAACGTTGTTGGGACGAAGCCTGGAATTCTATAAAAGACACTTTTACACCTCGGAATATAGATATACGAGTACATGAAGATAGACGCAATAATAGCTAGTACTAGATATAATTGAAATGATAATTGAAGCTATTTCTAAATAGTTTACATGACTTTTTATAATCAGTTCAAGAAAAAAATATGGCTATAGTTTTATAAATATCATTATTTTTTTCTTATATTAATGTTTTATGCAGTAAATGGTGTCCTAGACATAAGAATCACTACAGAATTTCTGTAAATATTGATTACAGTGTGCATATTCTTTGAATTAAAGTTACTTTCTTTGAAATTGTTTCTAAAAACTTTTCTGAAAGCTATTTTAGAGATAAGTGTGGTTGTGGTTATTTCGGGCCAGTGTTCATATTAAATCGAAAAAGTAGAGGTGCTAAACTTATAAAATCGTACGTTTGTCTGTTCGTTTGTTTTACAACTCGAGCGGTACATTTAGAATTAGTAGGTGACCTATCGACTGATGCATATTTTTTGGCATTAAAACGATTTATTTCGCGTCGAGGAAAACGTACAGAAATATTTTCCGATAATGGCAGGAATTTTACTGGTTTGATGACAGAATTTTCAATTTTTTTAAATAATTGCGCTGAGGATATAAAAGCTTTTGCTATCAGTAGCAATATAAAATTTTCTTCTATTCCTCCTTATTCTCCGCATTTTGGTGGTTTATGGGAAGCAGGAGTAAAGTCTTCCAAGTATCATCTCAAACGGGTAGTAGGGAATGCAAATTTTACCTTTGAGGAGTTTAGCACGGTACTAGCACAGGTAGAAGCCATTTTGAATTCCCGTCCATTGTTGCCTATGTCCAGTGATCCCAACAACTATTCCCCTCTCACTCCTGCACATTTCCTGGTTGGTCGTCCGCTGACAGCGCCTGCGTGTGAAGACTACGAGCAAGCTTTGCCGCACCGACTATCGCTCTACCAGCGAATAGAGCAGGCCAGGCAGCACTTTTGGACTCGGTGGTCAAAGGAATATGTATCGGAGCTACAAATCCGGGTGAAGTGGAATAACTCTGGAGACACCTTGAAAGAAAATACGCTTGTTCTTGTCAAGGAGGACAACTCGCCCCCCCCTCAAGTTGTGCATGGGACGAATCATCGCGATCTACCCAGGTAAAGACGGAGTGTCGAGAGTAGCTTCTATACGAATAGTTACAGGCAGCATCATACGTAGATCATTTTCTAAAATTTGTCCACTACCTATAGAATGCAATGATACAAATTAAATAAGGTGTTTCTCTATGGGGTAGAAAACTGCCAACTTATTCCACTAGAGGCACTAATTACGCTTGACCCATAACAACTGTCAAATACCATAGCATAAGATAATTTTATAATAATTTTCATCAATAAATGAGAAATGCTTCATTGCATGGTCATAAGTTTCATATAAAATAAATAATACAGTTTCTCCGATGATACATACCTGCTATGGTTGTGGATGGACTTGATTTAAACTTTTGTGGAAATTAATATATTACGGTTCACATTTTCCCATTTTGATACAGAAAAACAAAATACTATAAAGATTTACCAAAAACAAGGACACTGAACTATCAATATCTATTAGCAACTTGTTCATTTGACTGTTTGTTATGGGTCAAGCGTATGAAGCGACATCTATTTAGAGCTTTTCGTTTTCTTCCCCATTGGAAGTCGAAACTTCCAAGGCGGGGGGCATGTTAAGAACGCATCCCTACGGTCTAAGAAATACTATGTTGGAACGCAACGTAACGGATGAAAGAAGCCCGTGAAAGAAAGTGTCAATATA
This sequence comes from Stenoptilia bipunctidactyla, assembly GCA_944452665.1. Taxonomy (NCBI): domain Eukaryota; kingdom Metazoa; phylum Arthropoda; class Insecta; order Lepidoptera; family Pterophoridae; genus Stenoptilia; species Stenoptilia bipunctidactyla. The sequence goes on from OX101735.1 coordinate 12,635,142, forward strand.
TAAATTTTTAGCTAACTGTCCATCAGAGTGAAATTCGGTACGTAGGTATCATCATATCACAAATAAATACACTCACAGTCACAAATACACATGCACACAACAGTTTCCGTCTGTCAACAAGTGTTTTTGTTATAATTTCATTCAATTTAACTTTTTCATCTCTATTTTTATTTTTGTTTTCTAATTTATATATCCGCATACATGTAACCAGCCCATCCGGAGGAGGGTCCTGGTGACCTGTAACACAGGTTTTACAAACCTATCATAGGCACCAGACTCACACACATAGGAAAAATATTGTAAATACTGTGTTTAGTCATAAGTTTAAACTGTTTCCTATTGTGAAGGTAAATAAATTATTGAAATGATTGAAAGAATCCTGTGGAGAGGACGAACTTTTATACGCAACGAACTTTCAAGCTTTACGCACACGCATACGCACTAATTCAATTTCTATAATTAAAACCATTTATACTTGTAATACGAAAAATATAAGGTTTAAATACGACACAAAGGCCTATTATTTAACAGCTATCCTTATAATATCTCTTTCAGCAACAGAAAGTATTTAATAGATTATACTTAGGTACATATTATATTTTCTAACACTATCATATTATTAGGGCGTCTGACCCATAATGTTTAAATATATATCGCGAAATGGTGTTCTTCTAAGCAGCCGGTAGTAACTTCTATATTATTAGTATATCGTCGCGACTTTGCCATTTTTTTAATAAGGTTTTTATTTGAAACGTGTTTCGAGTTTATGTAAATGGCTCAATTTAATCTGTTCCTATTCCAAAACGTGTATTTTAAAATCGCTCTTTAGACGTAGGATTAGTAATTGGATTTTGTATTCTTCTAGAAAAAAACCAACACCACAAAGCTTTATCTTCTTAACTTAATTTTCTTGCAGTTGGTATCAATGCATCATACTTCGATTTCAAGTACGTTTTACAATATTGGCAGAAATAAAACTGACGATAACGCGGCGCATCTTTTAGATCATTGTTATAAATTATGTTTATTGCTGACTCCAATGGAAAAAAGATCGTTTTGTTTTGTTTTTGTAAAGAAATGCAAGCATTCTGAAACAAAACCTTTAGACAGTTTTATGAAGCGGCTACTTGAAATGGATAAAGTGAAATAAAGTTGTCATCAAAAAAATATTACTATGGTTAATGAAAATATGTGATAAATAAGGTTCGAGTACTGGTCGGGTGATTTTTATTTATCACATTTTATCATTTATTTAAGAACTAGCTGCTGCCCGCGACGTCGTCTGCGTGAACGCTATGCAGCACCAAACGCACCTACGATTATAACACTGCTAGCGTGATAATATGTAGCCTATATGTTGACCCGACTTCTTAACTATCTTCATGCCAAATTTGAAGTAAATCCATGCAGTACTTTTTGAGTTTATCCCGGAAAGACAAACAGACAAACAGACAAACAGACAAAAATTCTAAAAACTATATTTTTTGTTTCTGTTTCGATTGTAGATCATACCCCAAGTATTCTTTTAAAAAAATATTCAATGTACAGTTTTGACTTTCCTACCATTTTATTATATGTATAGATAATTGAGCATTTTAAGTTAAAAAACTTAAAAACATTATTAAATATTACTATGGTGATTTTTTATGCGATTGTATATGATTGATATGCAACTAATCCAAATGGGAACTTAGTGTTCCGCTCACTGAAAAAGTACCTACCTAAAATCACTTCGGTAATGATACTCGTACCACAGTAGAACTCTACTGTGCACGTACGTTCTGGGGCCCGATTCTGTAACTTTAAGATTATATTTGGTGATGGACGTGCATGTTATTCATCGATGGTTATCCTAGTGACATTGTATTGGAAGAATGACAAAATGTCACATTTTATCATAATGCACCTTATAGGCATATTATTTTTCAACACACTTGCTCGTAAAGTGAGCGTTATTCTATTGAATTTAGAACTATTAACTGGGCTATAAGTCACGCGTGCATAATATATTATACCCTAGTGCATAATATAATGAATCCTACAAAGTTGAATTGTACCTTTGTGCAAATAACATGCGAGAAAACAGAGCATATTTTATTGGTCCGGGTTATACACTAAATATTTTCAGAAACAACAAAGAGGTTTTATACCACTTCAAATCCATATACATTTTTAAATGTTTGCGCCTTATATTAGTAAAATAAATTTGTATAGGTATTAAACAAATTATTCACAATTTACAATCATTTATTTGTCATAAAATATTTTAAAATATTTGCATTTACCTACCACTCCAAATTAAACATTTTCACTTAAAATAGGCTGTATATGCTATACAGACATTGACACATTTGACGGAAAAAAAACCTACGCGCATGCGCGAGGTTCGGCGCCATTTTTCAATCACAATTCACAGCTTTGTTATCAAGTGTGTTTGTTATTTTATGACCACGTATGTCTGTCTTTTACTCACAAGTGGGTTGAAAAACGTCGTATGTAACTCGTGAGCGTTGCTAATTACAGTCTCGGCTCATTATTAAGCCTCCACTGTAATTAGCAACTTAGCTCACTTGTTACATAATATACTATTAACATGTGGTAATTACAAAATCAGGTATTATGATATATAGATAGTATACTATCTATCAATCATATCTACCTAAATATCTAACATCAAATAGGATAACGTACAAATGCAGGTTGAAATAAAAAACAATAAAAATTTGATGCAGAGTCCTAGAGTGTTGGTATAAGACCATTTTTAGACACAGCTAAAGGCGGTCGGCAATCAATAAAATCAATTTACGAGAATTGTTGGAATCTTCTTTTTATGTCTGAAGAAAAAATATGATACGCTTTTTATTTCTGTTCGTAAACTAAAGATTTAATTATGACTTAAAGGTCTTTATTGTGTTCTTATGACAAATGAAATTATGTATGTATGCAGTTTATTTACTTTTTGATTACATTTTTTTAAGCTATTTGTAAATCATGAAACAACTGAGGAGTTAATATTGTCTTAAGTTTTCGCGATTCATACTATTAAATAAAACACTTTTTAACCGGATTTATACAAAGACAAAGACACCGAAACGTCGAGTCAAAATTTAAAATGTAAATATACGCGATAAATCCGGTTAAAAAGTGTTTTATTTAACTGAGGAGTATTACTACCACTTTGTTAGTATTCTTATTTTGTACAATAGCTGTAGTTCCCGACTCCATTAATTGTTCGTTTGAAGTTTGGTTTTCAATTTTTTCTGTATTTGCAGTCGAAATCGAAATTTAAACCTTTTTTGACCTAGACAAAAACCATGATTATTGACCGCATATTTAATTCACCGTGATGTGTTATAGTGTATATAGACTATTATAGAGCCTCGATAGCTGTTCTTGGTACATACATATCAGATGGAAATAAAAAATAAACACTTTGACCGAATATATATAGTCGCATATATTTGACATTTTAATTCGATTAATAAAACACTTTTTAACCGGATTTATCGTGTGTCTAGACACCGAAACGTCGAGTTTAAAATGAAAATTTAAATTTAAATTGTAAATATACGCGATAAATCCGGTTAAAAAGTGTTTTATTTAATAGTATGAATCGCGAAAACTTAAGACAATATTATTTTAATTCGACATTCGGTTAGATTTCACCAGTCACTTCAGTATAATTTTTCGCTATTAGGTATATCCGGTCAAAAACTTTTTTGTTTAATTTTATAAGTTGTGAAAAGTCAAGGTAATAAATCTGTGAAGTAGTTCCTTACCTTACCCCGAGCATACGGATAGACAAACGTTCCCTTTTGTAATATGTAGAGATAGTTCAACATGAATCAACAAACTGTAGCGGGATGTCAGTCAGGTGTCCAATGAGGCGTGACTGCTACGCAAGGTAAGGTAACGAAATGTAACCGGTCCGCTAATTGGGTGTTTCACCGGATTCCGGAAGAGGAATAATAGATTCGATGATTACTTAAGATTTTATTAGTTTTTACCGGTAGTTGCTTCTACGGTCAGAGGCGCCTACCTGGTATAAGCGTCCTTCCTGAGTAACCGCCATAATTCTTCAATGTAAAATTTTGTTGAGTGAAATGAGAGCAAAATGACTGTGAAATCACAGTGAAATGACAGGCTTTTTTAGTATAAGCAATAAGTACCTATAATTAATGCTACTATTCAAAATAATGATATATAAATTACCCTAACACATCAGCCATGTGGCCCACCGCCAAGTTAAGCGTTTACGCATCAGCTATTGTGGACACCGCACAGCGGTACTAGGGGTAATCCTAGTACAATCCCCAACCCGATCCAGATTAAAAAAGTTAGAAAGTTACTTAAATAGCTCGACTGGAACTGGAACTATAGATCACACTCAAGCAACGCAGCATGTATGTAAACCTTCATTTAAAATTATTATGCAAGGACGCTCTGGATATCAGGTCTAGGTACCCATAAGTTTGTGAAACCCTATTCTACAAATATTTTTACATTAAATATTGGTAATTTTTATCAATAAATAAATAAATGATACAAAAACAATAAAACTTTGCTGTGGATTTGTGTTTATAAAATCTAACAAATAAATGGTAATATATGGATGTTTGTTAGCATTTTTTTAACGTTCCAAGCCAAGTTTTTTTATCTCTGCGGTTTCACTCGTTGAGATAGTTATGAAACAAATCTTTCAATTCTTTCGAACGTCTTTAGTAATACCGCAAGTTTAAGCCCCCAGACATACATCTACATAGACAACGCAAATGCATGTAGTTCGCGCGTCAAAACCTTGACGCTTGGTCGGGGCTAGATTCAGTCGCGCGTATGTTTGTCTGTTAGAAAATCGATATCACAATATAGATATCATTCTTAATAATCGATTTCATCGGCAGCATCTTGAATCGGTTTGTATTTTATATCACAAAATATCAGCTGTGACGTCACAGTAGGTGTTAAAAAGTCGGCACGCTTGGTTTCAATACAAATCGTGACACTTGCGTCATTTATGTAGATGTATCTGTCTATCTGTCTGTGGTTTGCCCTTAGTGCCTTTAATATTTAATTAATAAATAAAAAACAACAAATAAACTTACATCATATTCAAAAATAGATAGAATGTGCAATAAATTACTGATTTAATCAAACCGATCACATGGGATCAAAAGTTTAAGTAGTTTAATGCATTATTGAAATGAATTGCAAAGTCGTGACATTTTGTCCCGTGACATTCATTTAGCAAACATTGTTTATTTCAACTTACAATAGTATTTACAAGTGCTAATTTAAAAAATAATTTGGCGCCTCTGATTGACCTGTGCTATAACCTATTTATGTGTAAATTTGTGGTTTTAGTTAAGATTTTGAGACATGCAGGCATTTCGATTGTTACTGTGGAAGACAGCGCCCACGCTACATTATTGTCGCATTTGATTGTAGTTTTATTTATTTACACAGTTTTATGATGTAGGTAAAAATTTCACAATTTTGGATATTATGAGACAAAAACAGGATCTTTAGGACTAATACTCCTTCACTTTTGCCCGAGTAGGGTGCAGCCCTTGTTTTCTTCAAAATTCCAAAACTTTTATTCATTTTAGGTTTACTTATAAAAAAACGATTAATGAAAGTCAAACGGTAGATGAGGGCTGCGCGACGTGGAGAATCTTGTTGGGGGGAGGCCTCTGCCCAGCAGTGTGCGTCTCTCAGCTCACGAAGATAATGATCACCCTATATCCTTCAATATAGCTACTTCTGCGACTTTAAAAGGCAAGCCTGTAGACCAGCTTTTAAGGTTCATCTGGTTAGCGACCATCTTCCATACAAACCATGCTTTTAATTTCATCATTAAAAAGATGATGCAGTTTCTTCCTAACCCCTTATATCTACTCTATGTTCTATCTCACAGTAAGAAGGTGTCATTTTAAACGCGGCTTAAAACACTCGTAAATGTGTAAAAAGTACTTCTTCCATCTCTATTATAATAACACTATCATCATCGCGCAGGTTTACCCGAGTATATTTTGTTTCTGTAGGAAAGTCTTAATTTTTAAACTTAAAACAACTAAAGTACCTACAACTGATCTTTTCACAGCTTACAGCAGACTTTCATTCAAGCTGTTTAAAACTCTTAAGCTGTTTAACTTGAGATTCAGGATACCAATACAAAATTGAAGCTCACTGTATAAAAAATTATTGAATTTAATTTTTTTTTATATTGTAAGTTTTTTTTATATTTGTCTTCCATGCCACCTGATAGAAAGTGCGCATGAAGACTATGGTGTTACACGTCCATCCACGAGAAACCTATTCACCCGACACTTAAAAGTTAAATATTCTTCTTTATTTTATTATATTAGTTAAGATTTAAGATGCTAATACACAACCTCCTCTAGCACCCAAAGTATTAGAAATCAATGAATTTGATTATAATATCCCTCTTCGGAGTACCGTCAACAGTTCCTCTTTGATGGAATAGCGCTAACATTGTGTTATCTAGGAAGGGTAAAAGGTTATCACCCGATAACAGACTGTACAGGCCTTGTATGCGTCCCCTAGGCACCATGTGTCCTAGAGATAAGGCACATGATAGATAGATATTCATATCTTTTAAATATACTATGTGTTATATTCTTAACTTGAAAATTCGATTAGATTTTGGTTTTTGATTTCTAGTATGTGCCCTTAGGGTTAAACGGTTTTTATCAAGGTGGACTAATCCGGCCGTCCATGGGGATTGTTCTGTAGGTTGAAATTTTCAGAACAAAAACGTTGGAACCGAAAACGCACTGTGCTTTCTCTAGCGACACCACTGCCATACACATAATTAATTCTTGCAGCCGTTGCTGCAGCACTGGTGCCACGGCGGAACTCATATTCGTAAATAACGCGAAATTTTAAATTTTCCATTTTGTAAACTCAATGACACAGAGAAAAAACCAAAAGTTTTCGAGACACAAATTGATGAGTGAATAGCTTTATAAATTTGAATTTGGATTTCTAAACCAAAGAGGAGATATTTGAGATTAAAGTGGCCAGTACGACGAAACACCAATTTCATATGTAAGGACCTAATATTCAAATGTTTCAATAAACTTTGCAACTCAAGGTAGCTAGTTACAGTAGTTTGAGAGATGATCGTTACTTACTGATATCGGATCTAATTTGTGAATCAATTTTTTTCACTAGCTTTTCTAATGCTTTCATTCTAAGTACATTCAGTTTTTAAAGTTTATAAAACTTGTGTTTAACAGAAGTTGTTGACAAAATCTAAAACATGATTTTATATCTTTTTAATACCATTTTAATACAAGAGGAAGCTGCAAATTAATTTTCAAAACACCGTCATATCATTGTTTAACCAAAATAAAACTAAAATTATATTAAACTCCCATAAAATAGCAATTTCTAAGCTTGTAGACAAAAAAGATACGTTTACATATAAAATTAAAACGTCAGTTCAGTTCAATTAGTACAATACAGTAAAATATCGATAATTTCCTATCTAATTTATTAAGCACACCTAGGTGGCTGAACCTTAAGTTACTAAAGATTTTTTTACCATACAATACTTATCTAAGTCTTACTTGCTTCCAACTTACTTAATTTTTCTAGGCATAGCGTTCCGTGTTGTGTTTTCTGGCTCGCGCATGTAAACATGTCTTTTTTGTCTGCACAGTGGGCTCGACATGCGTGTCAGTAGAACAAATCCGATCACGAACGTTCTTAACATCGAACCATGTCGTAATTCTTGTAAGTCTGTAATAATTACACAATCGATGTAATCATATGATGCCAAAGTGTAGGTTCAATCATCTTTAATTTGACGCTACTTAAGTGATAATTACGCTTATTTCTTGAGTGTCAATCAGCCCTTTAAATTAGGTAAGTGTGGAGATTAGCGTGTTACGAATTTCAGGTTGAGCAAACTTTTGATGAGGATGTAATAAGGTTTTCTCCTAAATGAGAATGACCCTGTCATTTAATTTTTAAAATCATTGCCTACTGCTTATCTCCTGGATTCCTTTGGATTTTCTGGATTTAGGACCTTAGCTTTTTAAATTTTCCTTCCTTAACCCGTATGCCGTGTTATTTACGACGACATATTCACTTTCCATCAGCTGAGATTCAGGTAAAATAGAGTTCAGTAAAATTATGAAAGTAGAACACTTCGATTGATATTTTAACTTTTCCAGAGGCTGAAATAATCGCACCAGAATTTAGGCACTGTTGCCACTCATAGGCACAATTTGGTCATCTCTACTTATTACATATTTATTTCGTTATATTTATAACATTTAGTCCCAAATGCAATATTTTGAAACATTTTTTAATAATCGCAGAGAACAGTGGTTGCAAAATGTCGATTTCGGCTTAATTGCGCGCAACAACAGACACCGAACCCTCAATTTCCCAATACAAGGCCCTTTTACTTCTGTCATCTCAATTTGTGTGTTAGGAAATCGACGAATTTAGAAACACGTATTTGTAAAGGAAATTAGGTAACTAGGTGCTTCGAAACATTGTGAATGTTAACAGAAATGACGGAGCGGGTTGAGGTGCGAAAGGAATATAGGAATTTATTTTCATTAGGTTTTAGGTTAGAATAGTAAATCTTAAACTTAATACGAGATGTTGTTTACAAACTTTACAGAAGTCATGAATATATGTTACGTTTTTTGGTTGCTGTTCAAGTAGGTATACTATTCCAAGCAAGCACATTTTTTTAATTTAAAGAAAAAATTAAGACAGGCACCCCTTATTCTGAAAAGTTAAAGGACTGTATTGCAAAAAAAAATTGTTATAAGTCTTCCGTATAATTAAAAATAAGTTACCATTTTAAAGACAACCTTATCAAACAATATTTACCTTTTTAGATATTATCTACTTTAGTAGCATCTTATGTTAGACAACCCTATCATTTACGTGCCATCCTTTCATATATTTCTGCCTAGGTACCACTCAAATTTTCATATTTCTTTCTGTTAGTCGCGAAATATCTTCGCTCAAATCGCGTCATTGCGGGTTCAGCAGAAAATCATCCTTTTGTTCACCATCTAGGCAAGCTGCACGACTTTATAATTTGATCGATCTCCACTTCTTCTCTTATTTAAGCCATGTTGTCTGACAAGATCATTAATATTATAATTTGACATGGCAACAAGGTTGCGGTCGTCTTGTTACAAGATATACTTATACAGTCGTCAGCAGGTCTTGAATCGTATTGTGTAAAAGGAACGTAAAGACAAGGCTTGTATTATACGCTTAATTAAGCTTTGATCGTGACTCAAGCATAGATTTTCTGTATTCTTAGAGTCAAGAAAATCTCTCGCGGAGTTTATGTCTGTGTAAGCATTCATATACAAACCTTAATCTTTCATAATATGATGGATTTTACTTCAATACAGGGTGACTGGTGACAAATTTTAAATACTGAAGGAGAGCACTCTGTACTCGGTTCTGGTCATAGTTATGTAATAAATGTAGGTACTTAATTTTTCACTAGAATTCCCTACTAATAAATAAAGTTTAGTTTCTATCTAATTTACTTACGCCTGAGTCAATCGCGTCATGTCTGGCGCGCGGATCGCTGCCAACGCTAAAGTAACAATGCGTTGCGTAATCAATTCTTTAACTTTGGGTTAAGTTTACTCAGTAAATAATTAATATTTATTTTTTATTATATTTTTGCTCTTCATGTTTTACGACCGGCTGGTGTAGCGGTAACATACATTGCCTTGTATGCCAGAGGTCCTGTGTTCGAATCCCGGCGGCGGCGGATATTTGTGAGATGAATTATTACTTATTATTTATTTATTTATGTATGATCTCAAAACGTCCCCGAATTTCAAAAGTGGGTGGTCACCCTGTATATCTTGAATACAAAGATCGCTGTAAAGTAAATTGCTATTGGATTTTTATTGTAATCTGTTTAAGACAAAATCTTTATCCGGTGATATAGTATCGGTCAAGATGGGGCATATCAGCTAAATATATCATATCACTTTGGTGACAACGCCGTGGCTTACTCATTAGGAGTTAAATAGAATAAATTAATACAAACAACTCCGGAGTTTCATTTTAAGATCTTCTGTCTATACAGCTCTAATTATACTGAAGGCTAAGAGACATATTTTTATGAATGGTGGCGTTACTTTTTGTAACGGCTAATGTGATTAGGTACCTATATCAATACCCCTTCAATAAAAAATCGCTTAAAAAGATAAGTTAAGTCGTAATTGTCAAAATAAGTCGAATTTAAGTTATCTATCTCACTCAATTAAATTAAAGCATAAGGTCGAGTAAATAACGTCACTTTCAAATGAGAAAACCAAAATTAAATAAATAAAATATAATGTCGTAGGTACCTTAGTTTTCATGGATATTAAATACAAAATACTTTTACTGATCTGTTTCGGTTTTTTTGCTAATCTTTACATTATCATAAGTAACGTCATCACAAGCCGCCAGAACAAAATCAACAGCAAATTTCGATATCAACAAACACGTTTGCCACTCACAAACATAAATAACCTAAAAGAAAATTCGTTAATATCGAAACGTGCCAATATAAAGAACTGGTACTCTATCACTAATTATCTAACAAACCTTGGTTCAACAAATTGTCTATAACTACCAGTCAAATATTCCACGTTGCTAATGATAATTGCCGCTGAATTGATTTTAATATCAAAACGGAGTTATTATATCTGTGCCAGCCACACGAACTTAGTTATATGAGTTCATTAGGAGATCTCATTTTATTGGAGGGCTATTATCTTTTTCACTTTTGTTAAGATACCTACGTCTCGGTTATCAACTTTAATTTATTTTGAGATTTGAAAGATCAATCCCAATAGATAGATATGGGTAATACCCGTAGTAGTCGTAGAATAAATGTTGTTGGGATTGATGTGGAGAGGCTGCCCGCAAGAGGTGATGACTTAAGTTCCTATGTCCCCTAGTTGGGGCAGAGGGTTTCCACAGTGCTTCGCCATCCCGCTCGGTCTTGAGCTTCGCGCTTCATTTCGCTCCAGGTCTTCCCTATCTTCGTCGCCTATGTGATGATCGTCCGCCTCCAGGTCTGTTTTGGGCGGCCACGCTTACGCTTTCCTTGGGGATTCCATTATAAGGCTTGCCTCGGTATATGGCCAGGGTCCCTTCGCAGAGTGTGGCAAGAGGTGATGCGATAATTAAAATTAACCCTGTATAAGAAAACTATAAATACTACCAGTTATAATTTATAATTATATTCGACCTCTGTTTTTGATAGGTAATCACACGAGTACACTTTCGTATAAGCGAATTGATTAAATTATTTATTATCTAGTATTCAGACAGTAACAGTTAGTTAGTATTATCGGTACATAAAAACTATTATATCTACAACTTTTAAAGGTCGCCTGGATGAAATTGCAAGTTAATGATATTCGATTACCTATTGTATTGAATTTGTACTTTTACTTTAAAATAATGTTTGCTTGTATTAAAATTATGATTAACAATACAATACATTTCCTATTTCGTTACTTTATTCTTAATCATAATTAAGTATTTTGATTGATATTCTTCTAGACTGTAGGCAAGTGTACGTACTTTAAAAAAAATATTTAGAAAGATACACACCTGTACAAGGTTAAGTCAGCTTTTTTCCAATAATTAAGCGTGTATATTATGCGGTGTCAATCTATGGTCTATGTGTCTTTTTGTGTAGTACATCACTATGATAAACAAACCCAATTTTTTTTTCAATTCCTTTTCAATTTAAAGAACCGTCCTAACTTTAGTCAGTTTCAGAAAGCATTATGTAATAAATCTCCAGTACAGTAATGCAACAGTTATGGCCAACACGTAGGGCCGGGACCGCTAGACAACCTATCGTACAAGTCACGATGTCACGAGCCAAGAGGACCTCATTAACTCAGAGGGACTTATAGGTCCTCATTTGAGAAGTGCAGATTACGATGTTTGTCCTTTAAGTGAAGAAGTATGGGGCATTATTTTGAAAAGGAATAAATAATTTTTGTTTTTCTCATTTCTGAAATTAGCCTTTGTGAAGCTTTATGCGAATTAATGCGTAATAGATTGTAGGTATAATTATTTTCATTCAAATTATCATGCCTCACTTATTTACTAATGTTCTCGTTCCATATGGTTTGTCGATGAGGATTGGGCCGTAGATGCGGGCGCATTTCTGATAAGTGGACTTCTGCATTTTCCGGACACTACATACCTATACGGCTTTTGACATACCCTAACGACCACCATTCAACAATAGGGACCTTTCTATACAGCATCCAGGACGTGTACTCAATCGTTTTTATAAATTAATAGGTATTCAGCGACAATTTATTATATGAAAAGTACGGCCTTGTTATATGGAGCGTTGTAGTCGTACCTATGAGCCGCTATTCGACGTCACAGTTATTAGAAAAGTAACTTTATTTTTCTTGCTTTTGTATTAAAGCACCGTATTTATGTATCGGAATAAAACTTAAAAATAATTTATTGCTTATTGTAGGTAAGTACTGATAGAAGCTAGAGTTGGAGGCTGATGAAGACTTTTTATATTTAAACCCTTCATACCTAATCTAGACGCCATATCCCTTATGGGGTAGGCAGAACACCAGTGGTTATAAGACCATCTGATGTCACGTTTGACAAATGAGGTATTATAATGATGGAGAGAGGCTATTGCAGTGACAGGGGGTCAGCCTATCGCCCATAAAAATGCCAATAAAACCTCTGTCCCTTAACTGACTTTTACAGTATGCCCGGGAAGAGAAGCAGCTGGTACATTCTATGTTTTTCGTACGCTCCCAGTCCAGCATATATTTAAAAAAAAATAAGAACTTTTTTGGATTGACACCTTTAATTGAATTAAAAAAATCATTCTATTCTAGATACCTAAGTCTAATTTAAAATGATAATGTTACCGCGCGATTTTAATTTAGCTACCTAAATCCATGCGTGCACGGATATTTCTTATCGAGCCTTCACGTACGAGTTATTATGCAAAATTCAGTGCGGTAGGCCGATAAACGATTTTACTGCTTCAAATACTTATGCAATATTGCAAACATAACCGAGTCACAATGGTTTGTGATGCAAATAAAAGTACTTTTTACTTTTTCGTCCTTTCTTGGTTCTAGATTTTCAATAGTTATGGTAAGAAACGGCTCGTAAAATCGGTTCTTACGGTTACCGAATACCTACGTTTGTTGGTAAAATTGGTAAACCGTAGGCTACGTTATAGCAAATTTGAGTTCTGTACTTAAAGAGTAGGTTTTTTAGAATCTGCCAACTGTTTCCCGGGCTCTACCTTTTTAAAATATAAGATTTCTCTGCGTTATTCCAAGCTATGTACTATGTGTAAGCGACATTTCAGCTCATAAGACATGGTTTTAGCATGAAGTTCATTTATTCTCACAAACTTTAATGTTGATAATAAATGCAGGATAGCTAATAGAAATAATAAGGAAATAAACTATCTTAGCTTTATAATGAAAATAAAATTCAACTTTCTTCTATTTTGCATCTTTTATTTTCTTTTATATTCCGTTCAGAGAAGAAAAACAACAAAAACTTTTCAACACTAACCTCCAAAAAGCAAGCTCTATAGGAAGTGTAAGTTGACTCTTCATGTTATTAAAAAAAAAACTAACTTCCTCTTATGGTGTACATTTAAGCGGCACCTCACTTGCAGCTTAAGAAGTCGACCTCTCTCTTCACTACCGGGTTCCTGTACTCTTAACGTACATACACACTATTTATCAAGCATACATACTCATAAATGAATGGGTAATACGATAAAGGCCATACGTAGGTATGTGTAAACGTATTTGGTAGACCAGGAAGCATAATTTCCTGATATTTTTTTTTTTTTTTTTCGACCTATGCGAGAAAGCATGTGACGACTACGTGAAAACTTAATGTAATTTCATGGAAATTGAAATTTAAAATCTTTCGTTTTGAAGTACCTAAAGTTAATTGGGTTGTGGGATTTAAGTAAGTACAAATTCAAAAGTTTAATTATGATGTAAATCCAATATTTGGGTGGGTACTAAATATCTAATACTCATGTTAATGAAATACTTCCCACTTACTACGACGAGATAATAGGTTTACCAAAACATGAGATGAGCTAAAGAATGACGCATGACTATTTAGTTTGAAAGTGAGACTTATTTCAATAAAAATAGAATTCTAATCTTATAAAACTGCTTTTATTCTACAGAAGTTAATCCTCTTTAATCACCTGGATTATTTCAGTGGATTTAATCAAGTGAAACAGTTTTTGTTACTTTTTCAGGCAATTACTTATTTACCCGTTAAATTGCTGATTTAGTTTTGAACACAGGCAGTCGGTGTCCAGTGTTAATTTAGGATTTTATGTCTGTACTACATATGCTTCAATAATTGACAACCTACTTATTTTGATTACATCCGTAAAGGCGCGGTCAAAGGATTGACACCCTGCCCCAAAACCACACATCTTAAATTGAAAAATCTAAGAAGAGGAAAAAAATCATTAGTTTCCATTATACCTATTTGAATCGATAAAATCAATCACAAAGAGCAAAATGAGTAGGAGAGATAAAGGATCGTTTAACACTCAGTAGAAACTATAAGGTTATGTGCGCTAAGTTTGTATATTTTGCAAGTCCAATTTTCTCGACTTTTCGGGACCCTCCAAAATTTCAGCCTGCAACCACACCTGGTGGCTCTAGATGAAGCAGCGGAATCCACAGTGACTGGTGGGTCACTTTTGAAATTCAAGAACGTGATAGTTTGAGATCATACATGAAGAGAAAAAATATAATAAATATTAACTATTTACTGAGTAAACTCAACCGAAAGTTAAAGAATTGATTACGCAACGTATGGTTACAGGTCACGTACCGCAATTGACTCAATTGTATGTAAAGTACCTAAATAGTAACATAGTGGTATTTATTTATAGGGAATTCTAGCGAAAAATTAAGCACCTGCTTTTATTACATAATTATGATCAGAATCGTTAACAGAGTGCTCTCCTTCAGTATCTAAAATTTGGCACCAGTCACCCTGTATATTCTCTTTGAGACTGAGAAATGTTCCCGTAAAATAATATCTGGATTTATGCAGGTAAAGCCGCGAGCTATAAATACAACGTACTGCTAGTGAGTGATAGTTGTTATAATGCCGTTGAAATTAACGCTGGGACGATGTTTATTGTTGACCTTTACTTATTATTAATGATCGTGTGTCCAGCTGTAGACACAATTTTAATGAAATGATGATGATCATTCGAAATAATTCTGCTATATTTTGTGTCATAATATGTATAGTGGCAGATTAAGAATCTCATCCATATTTAGGTTTAAGTAACCAGCGGCAAGCCGCTGTTTCACCTGTCGATCCTCTGGAAATACATAAACGTATGAAGTATCAGAACAAGTGTTATTCCAGCATAGGCGGCATTTCAGCTTAATCCGCAAAGGTTTTACAGCGTAAAAGAGCTGCTACATACATACTCACAAACTACCACGTTTATAGTAATAGCACGATGTTAGTAGGATTTTTCTTTATTACATAGGGTACGTTGTCGATAGGTCAGATGATACTAATCTAACGCTTCGTCTAACTACACCCCAGATTCGGCAATAATCTAAAATAAAACCCAATAATAAAAAGTAGGTAGCGGTAGTCGTATTGACGATTGGTCTTGGGTATAACAAACTGAATAATTTTAAACAAAATACGCACACTCACTTTTAGGGGGCTAGGCCGTACGCGAGCGACATCAATTTCGGTGTCATTTGGTGGTAACTTGGTTTGGCATCTTTGTTTTTTCAGATATAAAAATGAAAAATCATAACACTCTTTTCGGTGATTCTCATGATCTGCGTCCTTAACTTCAGTCAGCAGCAACTCTTCTGTTGTTAGACCGAGCCCTCTCAAACAAATCAAAACTAGGCGTATTAAAATTTATCAAGTAAGTGCCGTTTCATTGGAAATCTCTAAGCATTTCTGGTACAATTACCATTATTATATAATTTAAGCTCTATTATTAAGTTTTAAAGCTCACGTAAGTTATTGTAGTTTCGTGCTTAGTTCATCTCACAAAGATGAGTATTTACTATCTCTACTACAACCTATTCATAGTTTAAACAATTGTTCATCTCAGTTTTGGTACTATTGTTTTAACTTCTTTTGTTTTCTGCTACGTTAAGAAAAAAAAATATGACTTTTTAGGGCTGATTTGCTTTGTATTATTTTATTAGGGTTAGATCTTTTGTTGTTATTTCTACCTGAAACATAAAAATAGTGCCGTTTGCGGATTAGCCATGTAGGTTTTGAGAAGAAAATATTTATAGTCAACAAACTACATAGAAATGTTTAATGAGTTTTTTCTGAGTTTAATAACAAGAAAAAATGTACTTACCTACCTTGTATTGTTTTAAGTATTCACCTAACAGTTTATATTCGTATGTACTTATCCTTTTTACTACTACCATTATAAATTTTATTATAAATTAATAAAGTCTACAAATATTACATTAAATACAAACAATGTAATTTGTTTGTATTTAATGTAATATTTGTAGACTGGTGATATCTAAGTAGTCATTTTTTCGAGGTCAAAACATGCCCTTCTTTTCTCTATCACATCAGAAAAAGTTATAATTACGCATCAAGAATATCAAACATTATAAATTAAGTTGTTATTTATAGGGGTGTACGCTAATATAAAGTTATGAAATCAATCTCAAGATATGTTATGTTAAATTCCTTGTGAAATGATACTAAGCATACAGCTATGCTGCTTAATTTTAATAGAATATGTAGATCCAGAATTACTTTATGCTAAAGTATGCATTAATTAGTAAGCCTACAAAAGCCTACATGCGTTCGAAGTTTAAATTTCAAATTTGTTCCCACGAAAGAAATTCACAAACAACACGTGGAAACCGCTAAATAAGCGAAGAAATCCTACACTTTCGACTTTGTAACACGATGAAAAAACTTGATGACCAAGAGCTCTGCAGTCTTTGTGATTTTACTGAATAAATTGTTGCCTTATTTTGCCACAATTTGTTTTTTTTTTTCAAATCTAAGCTTATCATAACATTGGCTGGTTTGTAGTCCTATTTATCGCTTTCATAAGAGTCTACACATATTAAAACTAAAACCTAGTTCAGATTTGTTTGTTTGGTCACCAAGAATTTTTTTTTTTTTAATATAAGTACTTATTACCTGTTTTCATAATTATCGTGATCTTGAGAATAATAACTCAATCAGTGATAGAATAAAAAAGTTCTACCCATGTTCCCATACTTTCTCTTTTATAGGTAGTATATGGATATAACTAAAAAGGTAGTAAGAAAGATTAATAGGAATATTGTTTTTTTTTTTAATAATAATCAACAAATGTTTTATTTCTGTTGCTTGCACAATTAACAAGAATCTTCGTACTCTATTTTAGCAATTCTACGATTTATCAAATTTAAAAATAGATAAAAGGAAACTTTTCAAGCAAGCAAACTCTACCTACCTTAGGAAAATTTAACTTTCCTCGCAGTTTTTCGTGTGCTAGCGATAATAATTGTCCATCTACTGAATTCAATCAGAAGTTGTCATTTAAGACATTTAAGTACATTGAAGTCTTTTGGGTTGCTCTCAAGCAAGACTCTACATTGTTCTTTTCATTTTTACCTAGGAGAGAACATCTTGAATTCACGTATCCCCAGATGCTGACCGAAGAGCCCGTAAAATCATAAATAACAACAACCTTACAAATAAAAAATTGCAGACGCTGGAGCATCGTCGTAAGGTTGCTTGTTTGACAGTATTTTATCGGCTACATTTTGGTGAGTGTGCGAGTGCTCTTTTTGACCAAATTGAACCCACCCCTTTTTACCACCGGACTACCAGACGCAGACACAACTTCCATCCCTATATAGTGGATTTACCAAGAAGTCGAACAAAACGCTTCGATAGTTCTTTTTTGGTACGGATTGCCAAGGAGTGGAACAATCTGCCTGCGTCTGTTTTTCCTGACCACTACAGTCCTGGAACTTTTAAGTGTCGAGTGAATAGGTTTCTCGTGGATGGACGTGTAACACCATAGTCTTCATGCGCACTTTCCATCAGGTGGCATGGAAAACAAACGTCCTATCCTTACAATATAAAAATTAAAAAAAATGCTGTTTTTGCTGCAGTTAAAATTTGGCTACTCACAAACTAAAACTCCTCAAGTTGTCGAAATAAAGATGTAAAGGTAATCAACAATGGCTTGAGTAGCTCTAACTGAAATATAGATCAAATACTAACTAGATATTGCAAATGCAAGTGCCATTGAAACCGATGCATGTCTCAGTATAAATGGATAGTTTACTCTGAAGTTTTCTACCGATTAGTTAAAGACGCGATCGCGTGCAAAAGCCCTGTCAGAAATGATACAGAATAAGGCTCCAGGATTCAGTGTTGTGCACTATACCACATAACACAAACGAGTTTCCAAAGAACGGTCGTATGCTATTATAAAAAGTCGTTCGAGAAACGAAGCGAAATAGCCCCTTGGCATATTTACGAGCGGGGCGGGTTTTCGAGGAAAAATGAATGTTGCGCGAGAGTTGGTTCAAGGACATGCCTAGTTATACGCCGCGGCAAAGATAGCTCGTGAGTCGCGTCCATAAGAATAATGGGTATTGGGCTATAAAATAAATTTTACTAAATGACTTTCCATGAGGAACTTAAAAGTTCGTTGACGTTGTTAAATATCAAAGATAAATACCATTTAATGTTTTTAAAGTTGATGTTACAAATTAGATGCGAATAAGTAGTGCTGAGATGAATAATTTTATAGAGTACCTACTCATTTTCGGTGCGTTTGTGCACACTATTTCCTAATATGTGGCATTACTCTTTAAAACAGCTCAGACAGTGCTGACAACTGAAGAAGTATAATTGTCTAACTGAGATTGTATGTTTATTAGATATTTAAGTGTGAATTTCAAGATCATAAAATATCATCGTAGCATGTTGCCAAATGCATGTAAGTCTTACTTATCTATTATTAAAATCCCGACAGTATGAGGACTATGCAACTTTGTAGAAAAATGCAAATCTGCTAAAAACACGCGAGAAAAACGCACCTAGATTTTTATGCTTCGCATATGTTCCAAGTCCCAACGAAATTCGGCTCTACCTATATTTTGAGTTTATCCGTTTTTTTATCAAGTTCATCATGACCCAAACATAGATTCCCTATCAATTCAACATAGAGTCAAAAAACTATTGTAAAGAAGACTTCAAGTTTGAGTAAGGTTTCAAAATACGCCCTGTGTGTTTATTAATCGCTTGACAAACGCACCCTGGCCACACCCTTAACGCGGGCGCGGACTGTCGTATAACTCGATTGGTCGAACCAGCTCTTCCAGATTCAAACTTGGGATTTTTTTGCTTACTTCACCGTGTATCGGCCACTTATTTTTTAGTACTTCCTCGCCGAAACCTATACATGTTTTGGGCAGTCTGCTTACGTTACTGAAGCCTTATTAGTTCTGTTAAATGACTCGCAAGGGTTAGTAGGAACTTATATACTTACCCTGAAGATTTTACCGAAGAATTTTATAGAGCATTAAAATCTCCTGATTTTATAGTTGTGGCAATGCTGTTATAACAAATGTTTTCAATAAAACACTTTCTAAACTTTATCCCGTATTCTCCAAGTAAAAACACAAAAATTTGAACTTCAAATGTAAAGCAAAATTATAGGTAGGATGCGATAAGTCCGTTTGTTAAGATTGTATTTCGTGAAAACTTGAGGAAACAAACGTAGTGTCTATTTTTGAATCTGTAACGGTCATCTCTTCTAATTCATCTTGTCTGAATTCTACCCGAGTAACATGTAGATATATACCTAAGTTCTTAGTTCATATTATACCTAAGTTCTTCATTCTCCTCTTCATTCCTGAATAGAAAAGGTACTTACAGTACTGCGCTCCTTCTTTATATGTTTTATTATTCTTTATTTCTTTATTTTTTTGATTGTTTTATTCATATCTGTTGTGATTTTAAATTTTGGCAGTGCCAGTAATTGTACTTTTTATAAGATTGGCGGTGCCAATGATTTTACTTCGAAGGTGCCAAAAACTGTAATAGCCATTATAAAATTATTATAGTGATGTGCTTGGTTTGTATCATATCAAATTTACTTACCTAACTAACGATTTTAAACGACTAAATATATTTTAAAACAGTTTATTCAAATACAATCAAGCATTTTTTAACGAGATTTTGTGTAAGCCACCCTAAGTCATTTATCATAAAGTTATGTCATTGAAAATTATTAACTAAATAATTATCACCATATTTTATTAAATCATTATACTTTTCCCATCACTTTTTTAGTTTTTTACTATAAATTGGCTTGTCGCGTGTACAATTGACGAACACTTTGGCCTCAGACGCTAGTAGTTGCGGGTTCAATCCCCGCACGGAACAAGAAAAAAAAAATGTTCCGTGTCTGGGTGTTTATCTATTTATGTAGGTATTTATATTCTAGGTTCCCCCCTAGTTCGCTACATGGTATCCTATAACACAAGCTATTCTTACTTTGGGGCCATGTAGTTGGTGTGATTGTCTGGGGATTTTATTTTTATTATTTTACAATTATTGGCAGTCTCAATAATTGTACATTTTTCTATGCCAATATTTATACAAAGGAGTGCCAATAACTAGTATTTTCGGTATTATTTGATATTTTGTGAGAAAATTCTAATTTAAATAACTTTAAATCCGTTTAATAACTTATAAACCTTAAATAATTAGTGAAGCATACGGAATCAAATTTAAGTCGACATTTACATTTCTTGATTTTCTACAGGCCTTTAAAGTTGCGAAATTGCTAAGGGTAAATGATTGTAGGTAGGTACCTATTACCCTACATACCTACCTATAATTAAAAAAGAATTTGTTGAAAAAAGGATTTAAAAAAGGTAACCTAACTTAACCTTATCCTTTTTGGAAAACTACGAAGTTACCTATTCACCTAGCCACTAAAATAGGCAGGTACAGTCCGACAAGGCTTTTCTGGTGCTTGGATGATGACGTCAGAGGGGCGTGAGGGTGAAATAAGGGTTACCATTCAGTACAATTTCCCTCTTCTCAGGCAAAAATATGAATGCAAAACTTTTTGTTGTTTCATGTTTGTAAACAGAAATTATTTCATTTTATGTAGGTAGGTAGGTACTATAAAAAGGCAAGTCACGTAAACTTTGAGTAAAACGTTAGTCGTACAAAGACACAGGGATGAAGATTTAAATAGAAGATTAAGCAAGACAATATAAGTATTAATAATAGAATAACATGAAAATAATATCGTCATCCTCGTCACCACTTCTTTCTTTATTAGGTGCCTACTCGTAAATAGTAATGCTCGTATTTTGAAAGGTTTATAAAAAATCTGCTTAAATCTATTAAAGTGAAGCAATTCACTTTTCATACAGTCTTTCTATAGAGACAATTCTCATGAAATTGTAATTTTTATTGAGATTTAAAAAATGAAATAAAGATCTTCTAAAGTGTATTTCTTTGGTGTATTTTTAAAAGTATGGCAATATGTAAACATTGCAGAGGGAACTTGCTTCTTTACTCTTAAAAAGGGATTTATTGAGACGTTAAATTGTTTTTCTTCTGAAAACAACTTCTTCAATTTTACAGCAACAATAAGTAAGCCCACATTTTGTAAATTTTGGCGTATTTCATATATTAATATTGAATTGAATAGTAGGTACCTACATTAACAAATATTAAAAGCCATGAAGTGACATTTCCCAAGACGTTCGTTAGTTCCAATTTTTGCCAGGCGCCAAAAGATCCTTATCGGACTATACCTAAATTATTAAAAAAAACTTTGACATTATCCAAATCAGTCATCTCATCACTCATCATTATTGTTATTTTATACAAGATTGGAGCGTTGTTGTAGATAGAAGGTACCTAAACCCACCTACCTTGTGTGAATTCTATCCGAACTAATCACAGTCATTCATACTTACCTACGTAAAATTTAAACACTAAAATTGACCGTGAATTAGTTACTCTTGTTTTGACTAAGTTTGAAACAAATACGCCGACTCAGCAAAACAACAAGCAACAGGCTGCAAAACAGACTTCCGAATAAACCCGATGGAAGCCGAACAGCCCCGAGCTAACAATACCAACGAATCTCGCCTCAAAACGTGATCGCGTTGTTTGATTTGAAAACAAAATTCACCCGTGCCGGCGAACTGCAGACTCGTCGTCCCAAGTCGCTAGCCCGCCCGCCAGTGCGCGAGCAAGCGTGATACGGATCAAACGTGTGGTGCGCTTTGCGCGAACGTCCACCCTGCGATTTATTTGTTTTTTTTTTTATCTTGCGATTATTACGGCCAGAATTAATTGTTAGTTTTGGAGTTTGTATAGTCGACAGTACAAAAAGTTACTGCAAGAGTTCGCGCAGTTTTGACCAATTTTGTGATTTTCCGTATAGACGCGAAATAATAATAAATAGTGAAAAATCGAAACAAAGGACTGTTTTGTACATTTTCGCAGTTAATGCGAAATTGTGTTCAAAAATATTTATTTGCTCCACCGTGGAGGGCAAAAAAAAATAAACGCGCCCTCGGCCAACTAGTTTGGAGGCAATCTGTGGTCACCGAACTAAAAACAAAATCGCAACGATATTTATTACAAACCAACTTTACGTAGTATTTCAAAAATTCTCGTTACTTTATCTTGGACGTTTCTACAAAACTAACCTTAAATTACAGTGAGTTTACCGAAATTATACATTCGTGTATCAGTGGATTGCGTTTGCGATTTTTGTAATATAACGTTATCTAAACCCCGAAAACCTGGATTAACCGTGCTGGTTTCTACATAATGTCTACCGCCATAATGCATCAGTCTGCGCTGTACGACTTTGGTGATCTGTTTCTGAAGGTAAGTTCAATTTTGCCCAATTTGTTATTATCCACTTAAGTAAAATAGTGGGTACCTATTCTGAACATCTTTTTAACAAGGCCCTTTGTCACTATCTTTTACTAGACCCATGCTTCAGGGATATGTTCAATGCATAATATTTAATTCAGTAAGTGGTATGTATTTATTTTTTGTTTGAATCATAGGTACCCACTACAACTACAAACTCCTGGATGCACAGGGGCATACAGACACATACAAATGAGTTTGTTATTATCTACAGTAAAATTAGATAGCTTGAAAATACAGTCCTAACCATGTTTCTTCTGATCAGTTTTCTGTGAACCCTAAGGTCCTAAACTATTCTTAAAAGTGGATAAAACTTAGTAGTAAAACCTTAGAGTAAAAGTAAATTCTAGAATTGGTTTCATTTTTGCTCTTTTTACATTGAAGGTAATAAACAATCTAAGAACACCCTAACCGGTATTCAAATGTATGAGACTCATCTACCCCCACTTAAAATTAAAACTTGTCGCTGAATCTAGTTTTTATATTAAATTGGGATTAGTGTGTGATTGTGATGTGATAAGTAGTATTAGGTATCTACTTTTATGGTTTATTCAGTTTTCTACAGTTAAGTATAGAAAAGTAGTTAAGTATCAATATTTTCAAAACATACTCATTGTAGGTATAATTCAATTTTTATAATACAGTTTAAAATGGCTTCCTATAAATAAGAAATCTCAGATGGATTAATCAGTGATGGTTGAGTAAGAAGTAGGTACATTCCCTGAAAAAAATAAAGATTTGTATTCACAAGACTTAGGTACTGCCTAGGGGGTTTTATTTTTGCACAAATCTTTTGATTACATAGGTAATCCAATTATTTATTATAAGAGTGTCTGTAGATGAGGTTAGTTTTTTATTCTGTGTTATCATTGTTATATCAACAATGTTATGAATCTAGACGGATTTTCCAACCATTACTTTAGGGCAGGCTATTCTATTTTATATTGATTTGAAAACATAATTCAATAATAAAATATTACCACAAAACTTTATTGGATTTTACAAGTTGATAATCAAGAAACAAAATGTTGTAATTTTATACTGAGTTATTTTATTATTTTATATTTATATTTATTTTATTTATTTTTGCAAACCATACAGAAGGTAGTTCAGCAGGTTCAAAATAAAAATTGCTTTCTTTATGACAACTAGTATGTACATAAGCCAGCAGATCAAGCGTTACATTACCTGTCAAATTTCCCCAACCACTTTTAACTTAATGTTGAGGGCATAGAGTTCAGATTCAAGTTAAAATTTTTGACAGATTTGTAATGCTTGATGTGCTGCCTTCTGTACATCCAAATCTAAGGTATGTAAGGAAATGTAGTTACCAATTTGGATTGTCTTAGATTAGAAAAGAGGCGTCCTCTGCTAATAATAAGCTTTTCAAATAGTAAAAAGTTGAAAGGTATATTCTGTTACTTATTTTAATATCATATTATATATTATTCCATCTTAAAGTCATGATGTTTTACTGTAAATATACTTAAAAATCTATGTAAAAATAGTAATCTACCTATGTATACTTAAAATAAAATTAACATAAGCAACCATACATATTGGGCACTAAATGTTCCTTTGTACATAACCCAAGGACATGACAAGATATTCAGTGTGGTGCTGTGCACCATCCCATCCTATTCATTACTGTCTGGATCCTTTTGAAAACTCAGCAGGGGTGAAACAGGCACACTTAAGTGGGCTTGGTTAAATCAGGGACATTTAAAATGCATTTTGAACCTTATGTACATATTAATAGAACACAGAATCATTGGCTCAACTTGGATTTGGGAACTTTTTGTAATGGCAAACTCTAAAACCGGTCCTATTAACCAATTCGTGTTTATAATAAATGTTGGTCTCTTATATGCTTCCTACCTGCTAAAGATTTTGGGGGTTTAGTTAGAAATGAAAAACTTATGATAAAGCAATGTATATTTTTATATGAATAGGATAGGTATACCTAAATGAAACTTCATAGATATAATAAGTATAATATGCTTATTGAACATGTTTGCTTAATATTTCTTAACATTTAGGCAAGCTACGTAATAAAATTGAAAGAGTTATCAAATAAAAATCTCTATCTAACTTATTTATTCATATTATAGTCAATTAATTCGCGTATTTTTGGTACACAAATTAATAAATCCCCAGACAATGACACCAACTACATGGCCCCAAAGTAAGCATGGCTTGTGTTATGGGATACCATGTAGCGAACTAAGGGGCAACCTAGAATATAGATAAACACTCAGACACGGAACATTTTTTTTTCTTGTTCCGTGCGGGAATCGAACCCGCAACGACTGGCGTCTGAGGCATACAGGTTTACCCCATTGCCAAAGTGGTCCTCAAAATCTAAACAGCCGCCAGAACTTAGATATCGGAGCTGTGGGAATTTTTAAAGGTGCGCGTAATATTGCAAGTTTTTTTTAACGAACCTTCACAAAAACTCAACGGTTGAACACGTGAATACACCTACAACCGTCTACCTGCCGCCTATTTACAAAATACAACCGATCGTCTTTACAAATTTTTATACCCTCTCGTATTTGGACAAAAGCCTTTTGTACGGTGCATCCCCTTGCATAGGAAATTGTCTTGGATAGTGGGGACGATTTCGTTCGTAGTGAGCTCTTAACAACCATGTAATTCGAATGATTATACAATTTTCTAATTACTCGCGAATTAAGGTTTTTTTTTAATGAAAACCGGCCTGTCCAGTGTCTTATTGCATCGAATTAGCATATCCAGTAACTTGGCATGACAACAGGCATTTATTGATAGTAGTTGGTGTAATTACCAACATCTAGTAACGTTTCGTCGGTTGTTAGTTGGTCAGTAAGGCGTAGAATCACGTGGACCGAACGACCGTGTTCGCATGCTATACCTTTTATTGCTAGATCACTTTGATTTTTGATTCATTAAGCGTAAAATTTATTCGGTTTTTTCTATACGCAGGTACGCAACGAACCCATCTAAGGATATTAGTATGTAGTTTGGAAAAACTTTGCAAGTCGGTATTCATTTCGAGCCATAATTACGAAAGCTTATGCAGATTTGATTTTTCCCTATTTACTGGTACAACAATCTTTATAATATTTTTATCACGTTTTCTAAATGTGAGCTTAACAATACTTCACTTGGCAATAGTAAAAACCGAAATCTTAAAACTTTTTTGGATAATTAAGTCAGTATGAAGGTCGTCACGCGACGATGGTTTTAGTGTTTACGTGTGTAGTGTACCTCAAAACGATAATGTTGCCCTATTAAATTAAGCCGGTACCTACCTAACTTATCTTTTTTATTTATTCCACTTGCTGGAAAATATATATTACAGTTTTAAACAAGCGACTAAAGCAATTAATGCTACGTTAGTTGCAGGCAAATTAAACACGAGCACGTTGTATAGATCAGATAATATTCTCAACAAACACACTTCATGGTGCGTATTTGTTCACGTAGCTTGTTAAAGTTTTCTGTAGTAATAATAAATATGCTAGTGTATGTAAGCTTTCCAGCACTTTTCGCAACTTTGCTCAAAAGGTTTCTCTAGTGGCGGTTCTAGGTTCTAGCGTCAAAGTCGACACCAGTTGCCTAACAGCAACGTTGCAGAAACCTTCGAGTGCAGCGCAAACAATACGCTCGTGGGAGCCAGTCATGCTAACTCAACATTTTGTTGAACACAATAAGTAATTTTAGAATTTCCTCTCATGATCTATCGGCGAAATGTGATTCTGCGTGGGACTAATGGCGACGTTTCGATATCGTAATGGTACTGTAACTCGAGCGCTCGACTCAGCATTTTATCGTCCAACAGATTTCACAGTAACGAACTCGGCTCGTTTTATTTAAAACCTTCACTGGACTTCGATTATGTCAGCCGAAAAAAACTCAAATGCAGAACCATGAAAAATATTGCCATCACTTTAAGAGAGATGGGGAAAATACGTTTTAATTAAAATTTCTTAGATTATTCATGACAGACAGCTTATTCATATTAATGGTTCTATATGATTCCAAGGAAAACATTAGATTATGTGAGTAGTGAATAAAGCTGATTCATTAGAGTTGATCAGTGAGCTCTCAGTAGCCCGGCGCGTCTCGCGAGGGGCACGGATCGTTGCGTAGGTTAGGTCCAACGGCCGAGTCGTACGTAATGGCTCCTGTACTATTTTTAGCGTCCTTTCTCCTGTGCATGAGTCAACCCTTTGTTCGGTAGAAGCGCAAGCGCATCGGCCTCGCCCCGGGGACACAGTTCCTTTTCAAACGCCTGCCCTACTGATGAGCAGTCCGTATTCGCTGGTCAAGGTGCTCAGAGGTTTCCAAACTGGCGTGAATTGTTTAGTTTTTTAATATGCGGCTTGCCTTGAGCGCTCTGTTACTCAACGTGGAGATGTCATTATGGCTCGAAGGCTCATATAAACACTCGAGTCTAATTTGAGGCAAAGATGGAGGTTTCGCCGAGTGGCCATGTTGCGCTGGCGCGCCGTTGCCGCAATATCCTTGTACCGCCCACTCGCAGCGAATTTACTAACGATAATGTATTTCTATATAAATCTAATAAAAACTTTTATGTCGCATTGTGTCTGAATTCTGAATTTCATGCATTTGAGAATTTATTCGATTGTATCGAAAATATAGGGGTCATGAATACTTGAACAATGTAATGGATGATAATAGTAGTTCTGTTGAAATAATGAACCTACCGCAGTTACTTAACCATTTAAAAACCGAACGACATCGTGTGACCTCCTTATCTTTTAAATAAAGTAGGTCATCGTGCTGGTTCCCCAATAATTTATTTAAAACAATCATTTCATTGAATACAAAATGATTTATGGGTCGTAAAATTAACTTAGAAAAATAATTAAGAATAACAAACCAATCCATGTTTTTCTGCTAGTTTCTTAATATTCTATTCGCTATTCACGGAGCATGTGAGCTGTGTGTATTCAAATGGGCAGTAAATTGTCTCGAGGTTCGCGCAGGATCGCTAATTGTTTGGCCAGAGCTGACAAGGTGCCGGACAAAAACGTCTGAACATGATATTAAACTATTTGGGCCCCTTTGATAAATTAAACAAGGAAATGTAGTCCTACTTATAGACGCGGATGTTTGGGTATTTGATTGTGCTTCAATCACTGTGAAAGGCCGAAAAGTATTTTATTTTCGAAAAATTCATTACTGCCTTAGGTGAAAACTCAAAAAAAAACTAGATTGTTCATAATTAATGATCTGCGAAAGAAGTTTGTGTGCCTACGGGATATTTTGGTAATGCTTGTTTTTGAATATCCAGTTCTGTCATGAACGCGGGCTTGCCTCCTCATCATCACTTACCATCGGGTGAGATTGAGGTCGAAGGCGGGGTTAGTCACCAATCAAAACAATTGATGAAACAAAGTAAGACACAACAGATGCCTGCTTTGTTTCTAGAAAGAATTAGTTCTATTTTCATGCAATACAGATAAGTATGTTTTCTTAAGTCACGTGGCAAGGTAGCAGTTGCGAAATTACTAAGCAATATTATTATTTTTCTTTAGAAATTTCTTTGTTTAATCACACAATCATGTTCACACATTGTAAAATCACTATAAAATCAACTGCGGAGAAGTATAAATAAATAAGCGTAGGAAATATTGTCGTGATAAGTTTATGTATTTTTTTGCAAGAAAACGAAAAAAACAATGAATTGAAAGGAACATCCATCGAGTTCTTTGCTCTATTTTTGATTGTTTCGCTTAGACCTATTTTGATAAAAAAAGAAACATTATCGTACGCTTAAAAGATTAAAATATCTAATTTTTATCATAAATAGAAGATAAAATTGTAGTACATTGCAAATTTATGCCTACATCACAAAATTATGTGAACAGAGAGGTAGTGAGTGTCAGCTTTGCTACAGAAAAACACCATGCCTGGGCCAACAAGTCTATACATAAAGGTCTGAAATTAGAATAACTAAAATAAAGGCATCGCATCGATTTTAAGTAACTTTTTAGTAACTTTACGTTTTCTGACAGATAAGCGTATGAGGTAGTATAACGAGTGTGCCGACAACACGGCCTATGGGCAACTATCTGAGGTTAGAGAGCAATAGCAGACAAAAGGGCACTGTACTGTATCTTATCGTGTCCCCTGATAAGCCAGAAATAAACACTAGTCATTAGCGCGACGCAGTCATTTTACTTTTCAACAGCTTTGTAAATAATGTAGGTACCTACGAGAAAAGAGAAACTGCTTTAGTTTATACTAAGTTTATTGCTACTTAAGAATGTATAATCTACGTAGAAACGCAGTAATCACGAAATGAGCAAGTTTCAAACGCTGTTGTAGGCGTCCACGCATTATTCAAAGTACGTCTTTGCTAATCCTTGTTTGGCTTTGAAATAACTCATTGTGTAATAAGTAATTATTTAAGTTATATAGTTAAGGCTAGACACAGTTTGCAGTATAGATGTCAAAGGCTCGACTGCACTTTTGGCACACTTAGGTGTTGTGTAATGCGCGCGCAGAATGAGAACACAGCGTAACACTGTTACTGCAAGCCAGTGGCCACCTCTCGCCCACCTACTTAACTAGCTCCGACTGTACATAATCTCTCGTAAAAACCACTTATGCAACACCAAAACAACATTTGATATTCAAAAACAGTTTTAAAGAGGGTCACTATGAGTTACTCGACTTACCTGTAAATAATCGCTTATTTATCTCCATTAAGTCAGTGTACTGTTACTTTATTTGAAGGGATTGTTAACTCGTCATACACACGCTTAATGGTTTCATTGTTTTTCAAGTGTTCAGTACTTATGATATTTGTCTGAAGAGCAAATAAATTCAGTTTTTATTTACCACAACTGTTTGTTTATGTACTTGAATCGTCAAGTGAGCCTTATTAAAAATGTTATCCAAGAATGGAAATAAGGTTACAACATCTAGTTGAATATGCATATGTTATAACTAGATGCTACGCTTCAAGAGCATCGGTGTTGTGTGCTCGTTTAACAAAAGTAAACAAAGAAAAGTGTTGAGTGCCGCGTTTGAACAAAAGTGGGATTATTACGATTGTGTCGATATCGATGACGTTGGTATTACTATTGGCCTCTACTCATATCTTTCTTAACCTCGATGTGTCCTGGAACTATATGAGCATACAGTCTTATTTATGATGACAGTAGCAAATTCACTACCACATAGCGGGTTAATATTTTGTGAGCAGCAACTGTTTTGACTTTCTTTTCTTGTTTCGTAATGTCTGTCTGTGCTAAGACGAGACGAGCCCAAGCAACGGCGCCAAAGCTATACCCAGAGGCGCCGTCCATGCATTTCATAACTTGAGAGTAAATCTCAGCTCGAAGTGTGAGTTTATATCGTAATTAATTACTTAACTACTTATTTATTCGACATCATGCAATTCGTTTTAAATAAAACCAAAACTCGTTTTTATAGGTAATTATTGGTGTACATAATCAATGATTTACAATCAAAATAAGAAATGTGAACTAAAATTACTTTCTTGTTCTATTTAAGCACCGATCTAACATTAAAAATCGAAATACATAATTCTATTAGCAGACCTTTGCAGACGTTTGACATTTAAATCTGAAAAAATACTAGCAAATGACACGGCTCTAGGCGGGGACCGGTCTGTTTCCGAGATTTAATCAGGATGATTACAGTAACGTAAATAGCTGTGCCGATTACGATGTGGTTCGTGACACTTGTAGGCGTCATGTGTAGCTGCTGCTGATTAGACACGAACGTCGTTTGCATAACCATAATATTGCGATGCAACGCGCCTCGATTGTAAGTGCTGCAATCGGAGATTGCCATCCATACTGCACTTGTATACGATACCGCTATCGCATCACACTCTCTCCATTAAATAAATATATTGTAATAAAACTTAGCGCTTGCCCAACGTGGAAACTCACTCATGTAAATTAGCTGTTTCACAACGAATGCTAAACAAAATAAAATTAACCAAAAGTACGGACAACCACTCGAGTTGGCATAAAAACAATTTGTTTTAAATTTTAAAACATATTGTATTGCGCAGTTGGTGCTATCAGCTAACCTCGGCGCTTCTTCTATGTCACCAGTACCCTGATACGAGTTGTATTGTATTTTAACTTGTGCTTTACACATCCGGACAACGTGGCGTCCTTAATTTAATTTGAATATTCGATGACCTATTTAACAATTAATTTGGCCTCGAGGAACAAAATGTGATTTAACGTAAAATCATTCGATATTGTTGCTCGACGGAAACTAAATAATATTATTATGTTCGTGTCGAGATAACTGTCAGTTAATTGTTCGTATTTGCAGTATGATAGTTGTTTATCAAGCATAGTATTACAATTTGCGCGCACCAATCACAAAGGTAGGTTTGTTGAATAGATATACGATGATGTTTATTATAGTAGTAGAACCACATTCCCTGTTCGAATCTGCGTCATAACAGACCCAGTGGTCATTTATCGGAATATTATATATTCTTTCTTTAATCATGTTCTACAATCTAAATTTCAATATTCAACATATATTTTAGTTGTATTTTTTTATTGTCAATATGCCAATGATATACACTTTTCACACACAAATGCATGTTACATAAAATCCAATTATACAAGATGATTTAACTCGAAAAACAAAATGTATGTCAATAATAATGGAAAGTAGCACGACCGGCCCCGTGTGGGTCATTGTCGATCTGACCACAGCTTACGTCAGTGGTGTCATCGCGAACATCCATCGTGCTACATTCGGTAACAGCTGATTTTTACCTTTCACGGATTGTCATATAAATGATTTGACTAAATAAGTAATAGGTAATCTTAATACCTATATATAAACTCTTCCGTTACTGACTGAGTGACTGACAGACAACGCACAGCCAAAACTACTGGCCGTAGAGAGCTGAAACTTGGAACATACAATCCTTAGAGGTTGCACTAGGAAGGAGGCAGTAAGGAAGGAATTCCATAAATTCCCTCGGGAACGGAAATTTTTGGATTTTTTAGTTTGTATGAAAAATCTTATTCCTTGAGCGCACAGATATGATAATGGCTTATGGCATAAAGGTTCTTCAAAAATTACTTACTGGTTGTTTTATGAAATGAATTCCTGAAATTCCCACGGGAACGGGAAATATATGATGTTTTAATTTGTATGAAAAAGTCTTATTCCTTGAGTGCATGGATGTGATACTTGGTATAAAGGTTCTTCAATAAGTGTCTGTATTATGGAAGGAATTCCCGAAATTCCCACGGGGTCGGGAAAAGTAAGACTTTTATGTTTATGCGCGTACGAAGGTGCGAGAAAAAGCTCGTAAGTAATAAACGCGAAACTGGTCCTCCGTTAATCACTGTTTACATTTCTTATTTACGTAACAAAATAATGTTGATTGAACATGACACGCGAGGTAATGGAATCTTTTTGCAAGCAATCAAAAAGTTTAAAGGGTAGAGGTTAAGTTTCTAACGGCGTAAGGGGTTAAAATGTCATAATGTAGGAACTAGAGGTAGACGTAACGCGTGGGCTTTCATGGCGTCACCAATGGCGTTGAACCTACAAGGCTAGCTGACACTTCCTGCTCTTAGATCAAAAGATCAAATCTTAAAGAGAAGTTCACACTAATCGCGAAAATTTACCTGGAAAATATATAACCTGCGTATTTTTGCGACTGTGTTGTTATTTTTAACTGTTGAACAATTGTTTTCCTTTTTGAATCAATTTAATTTTTATTTTTGTCTTTTATTTAGCTCATAAGTGAAATATAACAACTGTTTTATCCTCAGTTTACAGTATATATACAGCTCTAGGTTGGTTCTATGTAACAATAGAAGAGGTCTGTTCGCATGACTTAATCTCGATTCATCGACTGCAAAAAGTCGTTCTCCGACTTAATTACGTAATGCCGCATTATCGAGTGCTTTTTGTGGGTCTTTATTTCACTAATATCTTCGCCTTCAATACAGTTTGCACCCAATATATTGCTAAGTAACATTTTCTTTCAATCAATATCGTTGAAGTTAAATTTTCACATCTATTGGCTCAAATTGACATGAATTGAAGTTCAGTCGTATAGTTCAATCTAACAATATGAATTGATTACTTGCTTGCTATTCAATATAGCTACAAGGATATAAGTCATGATGAGGGCCTTTAAATTGGTTACTGTATTTAAGGATACTTCATAATGTTTGGTTTCTATGAGAATAAACGCAATTAAAGATACGTTTTGAAGTGAAACAGGTGGATCTGTCCTTCCCCAAGTCAGTCAGTATTATAGTAGTGGTATCGTATGCAACGCTGCACACGGGAACGTCAGTATACCTGCTTGTTCAAGGGTCCGTGAAATGTGCTAACTTCGTGATTATTGTGCCATGAACTAAATCCTTAATCAAATTCATAAACCGTTATGATGAAAGTTATTTTCAATACGTCTTAAATTTTGACTAAATCTTACCTAAATTCTTTAAGCTTAAAACAATCTGAATCTGGGTTCAAACGACTCAAATCTAGTTTATTTGGTATTACGATGGATTAATGCCGATTAGATAAGAAGAATACCAAAAATGTTTTTCACGCAACCTAGTTATTTTTAATACGAAACAACATTATTGTCTTCCGTAAGTCGTTAGTCGCGCAAAAGACGTCTTTATTTTATAAAGTCATTGAAATGTTTCGTAACTTGTTACATGGGACCCTCATAGTGGAGTGAGCAGCCATCACCGTGACAAGTGGGGTGCTCTATGACATAGTCAGTTGCAATGCTTCGGTGCCTATCAACCGACAGCCATGGAAAATGATTGCGATAACGTACATAACTAGTTTCACGGCGGTAATTATCAGTTTCCATAACAGTCAGACACTAAAAAAGAAGTTAAATGTTTTTACTTCGCTTCGAGTCTTGGTTGAAGGAAACGGTTCAGCACGCCCTGGCATTTATTAACGAACGATGCGCAGCGATGATAACGTTCTAAATGCTAATTGCGGACACTTGACGAGGCGCATTGTTGGAGGATAACAAAAAAATATTTATGCTCGGAACAAAAATAAACACCTGTGACGCAAATTGATAAGTTATCCGAAACTAGCACACAGCCAGTTCAAATGTTATCCAAACCTGACCTGGGAGCTGATAGCGTTTCCTCCAACGTTCATTTTACTACAGTTTGTTCAACTTGTATCTCGTTTCGTCACACTACTTTTATTTACAATATCTCGGTGACTACAGGCTAAATATAATATCTTAACTGCCGCGTCCGGCTCTTAGATGTACCCTTCTTGGAATTGCGGAATAAACTTGTAAACATGCATTTGTTTCTAAGATTTAGTATCGGCTGTAAAGCATTTTGCGTTTGAGTACAAAAACGATTTTCTTTAATTAATTAAGCAATAACTGGTATGTAATTTAGAGTTTTTGTGATACTAATCGCTGAACGCTTGAGCAATGCATGCTAGAGTGATTTGCATGAACCATTGCACATGCAACATAGTAACTAGACAAGGCGCAGAGCTCGAAGGCCGCTAGCGCATCGATGCACCGCGCTGACCCGCATACTCCGTGCGCCTGCGCCCGGGCCCCAACGAAAGTGAAACTAGAAGTAAACGCGCTTGTTCTCTATTTTTGTTACAATACCAGTTGGGCCAACCAACTTATCAATTAATCTACCTACTTAAAATACTGCTGCAACTTAGTGCGTACGCGATACCGGCGGCTTTTACTACTGCCAGGCAATCTTAAAGCATTTATTTACTTTTGCGCAACTTTGAGGTTTATCACTGTATCAGCTACATTAATAAAACGTATGTCTCTTGTTTTACTTCAATGTGCAGCATAAATTAAGGTTGATTTAAATTCAGCAAGATCTTTAGTGACACGGTTACGTTGCTGCAAACCGTATGATTTAACACCCACAGGGCTCGAATATGCATTGATAAATCATTTCTTCGTTGGTGCTATGTAGGTGGTTAAACGTTGCTGAGAAGAAAATCGTAAGAGAAACTGTTTGTAAGGACGAGAATAATTTGCATTAATTGCTGCAGAAAAGAAACGGCTTAAAAAACTGTTTATAACGGATGTTGCACATCTGCTGCGTTGCGTTGGAGACATGAAGTGAGTAATTAGCGAAGGAGACTGTGTGGTGTCCAGTCACTTGAGCGTTCTCACAATGTGCTGCGCACATTTGACCATTTCCGCTGACTTAGTCTTGCTTCAGTCTTCCGTTGAATATCTTTTGAAAATACAAAAGTTTTACTTGCAACATTTATAATATAGAATGTTATAACTGCGTGGGTACAATATGCAATGTTTCAAGTTTCCATTACTTTAAAAATTATACATGCGTTGATTAAAAAAACTTGATGAGCACATTTGCCGTATTCAAGGTCCTCCGTTCTCCGGCACACCTACGCACTCAGTAGTTCTTGAATCGTCTCACCTGCCTTACCTTTACATATTCAATAGTTTTATTTTGTCGTAAATACACACTTATTTGCTATCACTGCTTAATCTAACGCAGTATATTTCTAAATCTTCATAGCTAATTGCGATATAAACTTAAATATACGCGGAGAACTCCTAAAGAAAGCATTTAAAACAGCTCTTAAGTTTAGGTTATATTTTAACTGGCTCGTTAAACACGTTTATCAGTTATCGCGGTCTTAATGCTTCCTCGTTAAATATAGTCTTAAACACTTGGCGTTATACATCCTGACGCTTATTGCTGCACTGACAGTTTTATTAACTTGTCTCTTTTCTTGTTTCAGGTAAGATTTACATTACTCTCTTACTACGGCTGACGGCTGGGAACTTTTACTTTTGTTCTGGGTCAATTTGCTTGGCCCGTGGCGAGTACAAATTTCCAATGATGATTTTACAGTTTCATTGTTTTACGTAATCTTCATTTTACTTTTTAATGAAAAACAAATTCGATATAATGAGTAGTCATTGGAGTATAAACGTGAGCCACGAACGAGTTTCAAAGTTACTTCTAACCTTTTTTACCATGTAAGTGGTCGGAATTCTGGGTAAGTGTTAAAAATGAGCGCTGCGATTGTCGGAACTTACATACGTATACCTATAGTGGCACTGAAACGTGTGTTGATTCATCGTAATTAATGAGTTTTTGATTTTTGATGAACGTGAGTCTGAATGTGGCTTTGATAGCCCGATGATAAAACGTTGGTGTTCAATGACCGCTCGCAAATTGTGTCCGATCGAATGTTTCAATGCAATTGTGAAAACCTGAGTTGCTCAACTGCGGCGCTTGCCACAGACTCATTACCGCAATCCTGCAAATTGTTCATGCCTATGGAGTTTTAGATAGCCACCAATATGACTAACAGGATGACAAATATACATTTTTCCCTCATCTAAGTTAATATTTACTTTAAATCGTTTACTTTTTTGGTGTTGGCAATATGCTGTTATTGACCTGCCTTCGCAACAACCTTCGATTTCCCTCATTATGACACAATTTGGCATTTGTTCGTTAAAACTAGTTTCGGTAATCATAGCAAACGATTTTGTTGCAATGTGGCCGGTGGTCAGACTTAGTTCATCGATTACATTGAGCTCACACTCCGCGTTTCTAGAGGTGTCAGCTTACGCAAGGGACCTATATTTTGGTGGTCATATTAAGTGGTGTTAGTATGCATTGTAACTGTTCACAATACGAAACGATAATACATTCTAGTCAGCGCTATGCCCTATTCATCTTAATATTGATTTGACGTCTCCGTTGCGAAAAGTAACGACTGAATTGCTTGTAATTAGATCTAAATCACTTATTGTGTTGGTTCCGTATTTAAATACTTTATTTTAATTAATGATGAAGCGCATGCTCACTATTTTATTACTTCTAGATTAGTCATAAATTAAACATTATTTTTAATCAAAGAGTTATTCCATTATGTTAATGCAGTTGTAAGGGAATTTCACTTTTCATTGCGTACAATACTCGTCGGAAATATAATAGAGGTATATTAAGAAGTCATAGTATTATTACTTACAACTGCCTACTCATGGCGACGTTACGTACAGTGGTATCGCATCATTATTATAACTATGGAAAGGGAATGTGCCGTGATCATGTTGCGCGACCAAGGCTTTGTTTGTTTTGACAATGCCACTTCAAGAGGCACCGCTAATGTAATCGGAATCGTAGAGTGTAAAACACCATTATTGTAGCTGGTTATGTCAGCCGTTTCAATGTCTATTAGCCGAAATTACCGTGTCGTATGTCTGTCCTTTTCTGAGTATGGGTTGTTTATGAAATGCTTTACGTGTAGATGAATAGATGTGTATTTTAGTCCGCGGAATGGGGTCCGCGAGCGGTGTTGCGTGGTACGCGTAACATACGCGGGCTGGTTGCGCGCTGCAACAGAGAAAGTGGCACAGCCAGCGGCAAGGCCGTCTTGTCGCTCTCCGACCTTCACAGACGCATTTCCGACATTCACCAACTACGAAACGGTCTTCTAGCGCGTTGCGTTTTTGCCGGCTCCCTAATAACTGAAGACTAATTAGAAAGGCGCGGCTTTAGGCACTCCCCTACAAGTTGCTCAAGTCTATTTTGTAATATGAAATTAGTTTTTGTCAATTCTTCTATCCGGACAATTGAGTGTGGCGATTGAGATAGTTATTTCTTACATCAATACTTCCTAGATTTAATGTGTGAACTTTTATTGTTAGATTAGCTTCTTTGTTTTCTATTCAATATTCTTTTGTAATAATATCCGTATTCAAATATATGTTAATAGAGCAAATACTGGCATGCTACACTATTCTGTTGACGAATTCCTCCTTAGTTTCGTTCGACCGTCGCATGATTGCCAACTAGAGTAACTAGCGCAAATCTTATTGATACTGTTTCAATTCAGTCATTAAGTTTAACGTTTTGGGAACAATTGCAAATAATAAGCAGTTTCAGAAATATCATCGAGTCGAATATCATGTTTGTTTTAATTATAGAAGTAATCTACAATTGCAGAATATGAGTAAAGCCATGAAATCATCAGTGGCAGTAATAATTTAGTCTTATCTTACTTTTATCATATTTGCAAGTCGATGAACATTATAAAGCAGCGTTGGAAATAGGAATCTCACATGCTGTACACGTACCTGCCAAACGAGTTCTGTTCGCTATAACTTGTAAATAATTAATTAATATTGGACCGGCGAACTCATTGCTGTTTCAAGGTTACATCGAGTGTTCCAAGTTGTCTGTGGTTTGCATATGTTCCTCGTACACGAGTTCTGGTTTAGACATACGGCTTTGTGGTCTCAACTCAAAAGCTGATGAATAATTTAAACGCTTCAAATTGTATGTTATTTGTATTGCTGTTCATTCATATTGATATTTCATAATAACTCTTGCATATAGAATTGTAGTTTGATGTACAGTTAGTCTTTATTTTGTACCTTTTTGGGTTTTTATACTCATTGTATTTTATTAAGCATGTGCTCAAAATGAACCATCGCTTTTTTTTCCGAAACTGTGAAACCAGTTGTTTGTGTTTCAAAATTAAACCACTAACATTAAATTGCAATTTTGTTTGCTTACCTAAGCTAGTATATAACAAGTAAATATTCTTGTCTTGTTTTCGTGTATTTTGAAGGTCGTCGTTTATGAGTTTTGCATTCTAATCTTTTTAATTAAAATAAACCTATTTAAATGTTTTAGTCTTAGGTAACTCGTCACCTTGTATTTTAAGTTTTCGTTTTTTAGTAGTATGCAAAGGAGACTCTTAAATTGTCGAAAATAACTTGAAGTTTGGAACTATAAAAGGGTGGCTTGAAATAATGATGCACCTACTTAATTATATTGTTTACTTAATTTGATGATGCATTTATAGCTTTTGCTTCAAGAAGACCGACGATTTTTAGCCTCAAAAGTATTACCACAGATGTGCCTATCTATCTAGCGCAATATTTAGTGAAACAGAAACCAACAAAAGGTCACTTTTAGTTAGTCCTCCAGCACTGAAGACTCTGTTAACGAATTACCTCACACTTGACCAGTTTATTATTAGTTTGTATTCTTTATGATATGATAAAATCTAATTATAGGCACTATCCCGGCTTACATAACTAAGTATTAAGTATAGATGTAGCTAGTTACAGTGTATGTTGTATTGCATAACTGTTGACACTTTATTTATGTTTACACTACTATTAATTGATTAATCATAAGTTACGCGTGTATGAAATGTAAATATATTATTAGATATAGTATTAACAGATAATGCTAGAAATTTAAATGAACAAATTGTATTGTAAATAAGAGACTGGGTGTTGCAAGGAAAACGGCTTTATTTATTTGCATAGTTAACTGAGGAATTATAACTCATTGAAAATAACATTGTTATATTGTTATGTTAGTTTAATTAAAACGTGCGAATGGCGGCAATATAATCTAGTCTTGTTAACCAGGTTTCAACTTAGTACTTACAAGAAACTGGATTCATTACGAAATTCTATAAATCGCTTTGACAACGATTTCGTCTAATGTCCAAATATCTGTTACTAGACATGTGCTCAAGCATTTTCTTTTCTGTCTAATATTCTGATATCTGTCGTTATAAAGCATAATCAATGATTGATAAATAATAATACCTACCTAAGTGTTTTCCAGGGCTGCTTAAGCACAATTCTTGTAGGTAATAAAATAGTAAATTTGTCGTCTATTTGCCGCTAATGAACACTAATGATGATTAAGTCATCTTGACACATCAATGCAATGGAGACGGTGAACTCACCTTGACTTTTGTTCCTCAATGTTCACTGCCACTGTAGAGACACGTTTTACACACCTGCTTCATACACATAGTTATTTCAAATTACTGAATACAATTGATAACAAGACCTATCAGTGCAAAAAATGCACTTTATTCCGTTTTAATGACGGTTATCATGCTAGGCGTAGTTTTCCGAGTTGTTCATACAGTTTTGTATGTAAACAGTGGCGCGATCGCTGAAATTAATGTCCCCAATTCAATTGGAGTGTCTCATTAGGACAAGTGGCCCCGATTGCCTCGTTGATCGAGTCTGGCTGAGTTGTCGGTAGGAGACATGTGTTGTAATAGAGCGTCTTAGGAAGACGAATCGAATATTTAATCAGATGTGTGATGTTGGAAATAATGTGTTTTTTTATCAAAGTTTTTTTGCAAGGAATTTTTGAATATTTATCTAAGTCGTTTATATCAGTGTTGAAGTCCTTGAAAGAATAATCGAATTGAAAATATGAAAATTGCAATGGAAATCCAACACAAAATAAAGTTAAAAATAAAATCCATCTGTGAAATCTACAATAGGAGGTTCAGGGTCAAAAACTACTCTTGTTAGCAGAATGCCACTACGCCCCCGAAGCTAAGCAATCCGACAATCTTTCATAACCTCTCCATATAACTTAAAATTCATAATCTCACATGCAAGTCATGACATGTCAAGTTAAATTAGGTCTAACCCAAGCCCGTGGTGAGCTGCACAGCGCGAGCGCGTGCGCGCGCGCCGAACGAAACTTCGCACGTCCATTGGCGTAACACTGCCAACGTTGGACAGGCGATACGACAAGAATTCGCAATGGATTTCTTAATCCACGCTGTCGATCGATACTGTAGTTGTTGCTGCGGATTAACTGAATACTAACCGAGCTGACTGAGTGACTGTATACAAGTATACAGCACTCCAAAAACCAATTAATCGTGCCTTCCAAAGCATACAGTCATCGTCTTCGTGGTAAATGAATTCAGTAGGCACCCATCCCATCCTTGTAAAGTGGTTGCTTAGATGGTAACCTTAAGCTACGTAGTCTTCCAGTTACATAAGCAAAACATTAGCAATTTACTGTAACAATAAGGTAGGTAAGGTAAACAAGGAAGTTGACCCAAATTTCGAAGCAGTTGGAAAAAATGTTAAAGAATCAAAAACAAATTACCATTAAAATTATTGCATAACAAAGTTATTCTCTTTTCCATAATTTTTAATGTTGTTTGCTGCTGTTTTCATTCCTTATCTTTTACTTTCATATCCGTTTAGAATTGCAATAAACACACAGTAGGTGTAGATTATTACATTGAAATGAAACTTCCGTGGGCTGTTCCTTTACAAAATAGGTTAAAAGTCACTATGTTCAATCGTTAGATTTACTCAGATATTAACTTGTAGATTTTCTATTACAATTAAGATTTTGGCAGGTGCATAGGGTTTATTGTTTTTAATTAACAGTAGCTACGGTCTGATCCACTGACAAGCTCTTCAAATGACTGACAGTTTAAAAATATTTTTATGTTTTGGCATTTAAAATAACCGAAAAAATGTGCTAAATAAAAATCACCCAGCAAGGAATCGAACCTGGGACCTCGATATTACTTCGGACATTTTTTCTTTTTACGTTATATTACTAACGTAGCTCCATCTAATGGTATAGCTTTAGAGCTAAGGCCACCCGAGGCCAATTTCTTTACAGAAATTGTAAATCAAGTGAAGCATTGCAATGTTTGATAATATTTTTAAGTTTTTGCATTTAAAATGCTCAATTATTCTTAAATAACTGAAAATATATTTTTATTTAGCACATTTTTTTTCCAGTTATGACTGACAGTTTGTTTGGATACTGACAGCGTCTAGGTTGCGATCAACGGTTATGTCAGTTATGTAAGTTTTAAAACAAGAGTCAAGACTCGTATGTCAAACTGCCTTGCACATACATAATTTGAAAAGGTTGTTTACCTCAAACTTAGTGACTGCTACGTCTAAAACCTACTTTTTTATGTAACTTTTCATAATCGACCTCGCGTTCAAACTATACAATGTATTACGGAAAACCCTAGTGTAAGCTCTTGAGCGTGGGATCTTTTAATGAAATAATCTAATACAAGTATTTGTATTGTTCTAAAAGTACATACTATTATCAATTCCATTGTACTTTTAATCGGTGTTGACAGAAATCGAAAACCTACCTAATCTACGACGGTTTTTTCCACAAATATATAATATATTAGAGCTGCTGTAAGCAAAGATGCACAGCTTCAATTTGGATTGTCGTGACGTCACAGCCTCAATAGTCATAGTTCAAGCTACTCCGCACTAGAGGCACTCGCGTCAGTTCGTAGATATAAAAAAAACCTACATTGTTTACAAATTAAGTTTATAAAGGAATTACATTGACAATCCAAATAAAATTAACTAAATACGAAGATAACATCATTCATCATTACTTTTTACAAATTGTTTGTTTTCCAATTATTTAAGTCTAAAATGCCAGCTTGTTATTTGTTGCCTAGCTGATTTTTATGCCGCGAAAAAATGTTGCGTTATCTAGCGTCAAGTAGAAATACTTTTATTTCGCAGTTTTTTTCGGACAGATTAGGAACTTATGGAATTTCGTTAAAAAACTAGAGCTACCTAGTAAAGTATAGCTGAACTTGTTTGATGATCATTTGAATATTTTAACCTTATGTTTCAACCGGTTTTTACTACTCGCTCCTAGGTGACTTCTGCCATCGCCTGTTTGTTTATGATAGGCCACCAACCGCTTACCCCTCCCGCACCCCGCCCGTAGGCTTCTCTTGAGTCCCTAGAGAAAACTGGATAGGGTAGCTCCTCTATATATTTCCTCCGTGGTTTCTTCTACAACCTAGTTTGTGTACTTAGTTTTTTGTTAACTTATACAATTTTTAAAGCGGAAAAATATATTATCATGGTATGTACCATTAATGGTACGTGTGAAGGTTACCTGTGTACACGCATTTAGTTTATATCTGTAGGTAGGTACTATAAATAATCATTTTAAAGTACAAGCATGAAATATAACATTTTTAATAATGAAAATACTTTAAAATTTCACGACAACGTGAAATTTCAGGAAAAGAAAACTACATAGTTCGGTTCATTTAAATGTTTCCCCAAGTTGTAAATATAAATGATACTTACTAGTGACCATAATAGATATGCAATGAATCTTTTTACATTATCCTTCTAGGGTACCTATAGGCTTGTTACTTTGACAACGGACACATAGGGTTGAATGTTACAGGGCGTAATCTGTCGACTATAAATTATCGTGCCCGCATTATTAATGTCGACTCAAGCGTGAACTCAGCCTAAGCGGTGAATTCTGACAGTTGTCTATGGACATTTGACAGCGCGAAATCATATTATAGTTTACAAACAATAAGTAAACTTTCAGATCAGTATAATATTTATGTGTTTTTTATATCTTGCCTAATATATTTTAAGATTAAATACAATTTATAGTGTTTTATTGATTGCGACAAATTTCTCAGGAATAAGTTTAAGTAATTGTGATCGAATTCGTAGTTTGTCAACATAGTTCGGT
Organism: Stenoptilia bipunctidactyla; assembly: GCA_944452665.1. Lineage (NCBI taxonomy): Eukaryota > Metazoa > Arthropoda > Insecta > Lepidoptera > Pterophoridae > Stenoptilia > Stenoptilia bipunctidactyla. Next base: position 12,678,521 of record OX101735.1, read on the forward strand.
ACCCGACATTCTTTTTTGATCTTTGCAATAATTTATTCATTTCGTAAGTGGATCCTTTTAATGACATGATAATATTGCATTTTAATCAGCATAAAATAAATGACGATAACACTCGTGCAAACCTGTTTTTATGTGATTTAAATTAACCAATCAAACGAATGATTAAATATTACTTAATTATTTCATGTAATTAAACGTGTCAGAGTATCTCTCAGCATGACGAAAAAAATGATTGTAAAAGTGGATATTTCACAAACATTAAATAGTTATAGACCCTTACATATATGATTTTTTAGTAAAAGGAAGTTATCATCTTTTCAGAATCATCCATAATAACAACTTTATTATATTTTTCATAAATAATTTTGCAACATACATTAAACACGGTACATAAAATAACCACATCTTTATTGACGTCAAATGGAAGTTGCACATGTACACATAATACACTTGAACTAATTTAATGTTAAATGAAGGTTTATTACTGTTGAAAAAGGGAAACTCAATAAATAACCGATTACAGTTAAGAAACAACAGGCTCGGATACGTTTCGACAGAGTCAAATCGGAATTTCTTCACCTTGTCGGTTTCGTTCGGAGGCTCATAGCGGCGTACTCGCTAGGCCAAGTCGAAGTAAATTTTCCGGGCCGCTAGTAACCTACGGTTTTACTTTCATATAGGAAGCGTTGTCGCTTTCAATAGGGACCGGTCCACAGTACCTCAACTGGATTGCCTCTATTATAAAGATAGATGTGAACGGAGCGAGATGCTGAATTGGTATCGCGTTACGTCATAGCGACGATTAGGTGGCTGTTTTGTAATACCCAAGAAGACGGTTTTAGAAACTAGGACTACAATAAGCTTAAGTTTGGTGTGAAATGATGCATTTTATTTTGTTCACAGGTAAGCCCGGACGATCTCTACGAAAAACTGTCATCTCAAATCAATAGTGTAAGTAGATTACACATTCTAAATGTAATATGAAATTATTGTGTACGTACCTGCCAACGTAAATAATGCGTTAATAATAAAGGAGCATTTATAGTAAACAATGTTTTCAAAGCTTTGCTTTTATCAACATCCAGTTAATGTAATCATTTAGTTTCCCGTAGCAAATCAATTAGTCTCATTTTAACATTAATCTTAAGTACGCAATGATGATTGACCTTCTTTGAACCACATTTTCAAAACGCTAAATGTGTTAAGGCTACATTAATTCTGTAATGATCTCTAGAAGCGTCGTTATATGGATACAACGGAATCCGTTCCACTGCGCTCGAATAATGATTCGTGATTAATTCGTAATAAGTTTACAAGTTTTCCTACACAGTTTATAAAACAAGCTGCAGCTACTAATTTCTACGAATTGGTTAAAATTACACAGTTCAGGTACCGGCTCGCTTCTTGTTTACCCTTCCACGCTGCCAGTAGTTAAGTTAGTCATGAAGATTACCCGTTCGGCCATCCATCGCCCGGTGACTCAGCACACGTTACAATAATCGTCGGGGAAAGTGTAACCATGTAGTGACGCAACAATAAAAATTGCACGGACAAAGGAATTGTCGCAACCGCCTGCGCCGTTCTGACGCAAGACACTAGATTTATGTTCATAACTAGCGTAAAGATTAGCCTCAGAAATAATTATACAGCAAGCAGAATTCGTTTGTTTTCCAAACGGCGTCGCCGGCTGGCGCAGTTGCACGCTACATTGTTTACTGGTTTGTTTGCAAATCGTCGTCGCGTCGGTGCTGCACTGTTGTCGTGTCTATAAATATGGAGGTGCTAAAAGCGACCAGGCCGGGGGACGTGCTTCCTCCGCTTTGTGCCGCGGGGCTCAGCTAAACACGTAGCACATTACAAACTTTGTTGACATTCACTTTACGCCGGCTACGCTCCACGGTTTACGACCTAACACAATAAAACCAAGTCCGCCGCGCAAACATCCCCGGCGTATTAATGTCTGGTTCAAGATTACTATACCTCGCCACACAACATCGTTCAACAAACTCGCTAGCTATATAGCTAAGTGAAATCCAGTGTAGTCATCGGAAACAGCGAATTTATCTTTTTACGCAAGTAGTCGCATGGAAAATTAAAAGACTTCAGAGGCAGCATTTCTTAAAAGTCGGCGTATTCTTGTACGTGATTTCCTTTCACCTATGCTAATGATTTACTTTATGTTCAATACCATTGTTTCGTCTAATGTAACCAGAAGACAATCGTTAGGTTGGTATTATAAATAAAGACGGAGCGAACGACATGATGGTATTTATACCATAGGAGACATGTTCTCGCATTGCAATCACCCTTACAGGTCATCTGCATGCGAGCCGTAACATCGTGCGTCCGGTCTTACTCATCTGACTGTTGCTAGCCCGGCTCGTGTTTAACAATAAGAAATATAATCATGGAAACCAATAAACATAGCTTAAGCTTAACAACATAGACGAAACTTAATAAATCTCACAAAGATTTAAATTCAAATTCTTAGAATCAGTCGGTAGATAGACCACACAAACAAGCCTGCAATTATAATTCAAGCCAACATCTTACAAATTAGCATTCTACTGACATTTTAAATTATCAATTTAGACCTTGAACTTCCTAAACCTATTTGAAATTCGCCAGTCATTTTGTTAACTATAATTATAAAATAGCAACTTGCTTATTAAAATGTGGTTGTGTGACAAAGCACTTAATAGCGTAGATACGATATAGATGGTCCTATCTGAAATAAAGGATTACGCAGCATGTGTATGCTATTCCCATTAGCTTTTAATCCTAAAATCTAATTTCCGCGTCATATGTGAGCAATATTAGCATATCAGGCGCAGCAGGAGAGCAACCAAGCTATTTAAAGTATTCCCATACAAAGCTTTAATTTATGCAAGTTCACTTTGTAGCATTAACTACTTGTTAGCTGAATTCATTTATGTATAATGCGTCACCTGAATTCACTGTCCAAGATACATAATTAACTACGCGCTATCATTCGCCGCGTGAATCATTCTGTACATTATTCCGCAGAATTATACCAGAAACTTGATTGCAATATTTATTTACAACTTTGTTTCACTTTAAACAGTACAACAAAATGTTCTCACCGAGACATGTAACTCCTTTATATGAGCGTAAACAAAGAATAAATTTGCGAAACAAAGGGGCGATGGCGGACGTCACGCAAGACACTGAAAGGTTAATGACTATATATCGCTATTATTGGCAGTTTGCTGAAGACATTACGCGAGGGGACCGCAGCTTCTCCACTTTGGTTATTTTCGCGCAATCATTCAATAAAACCGATGACACTAATCGACGAGCCCCTACCCTCGCTCTCCAGAGAAATGGACCAATTTCGTTTAACTTTGGTCATACGAATTGAATAAGCAAAACATTTCTAGACGTATCGCTCTCTGGTCCAACACGCATGCCGCGTATACCAATTTCGTGGAAACAAATTAAAGACATCATTTTTTAGCAATAAATGTCGCAGATATTGTTATTTATAGCGGCATGAGAGTCAAACAGTTTTAAACAGTCGTTAAGAGTTCATTTTAATATAGAACGCATTTGATTAAAAGCAATTAACCAACAATTAAACAGAGCTCGGTTGTATGTATTGTCCCTCCAGACGTACATGATCATTCGAATTCATCAACGTCGTAGAAAGAAAGCCGTAAACGTGTATTGGCATCAGTTAAATTATGTTTTCATTGTTTTATATTTTTACACACATTATGTGTTTAATTTTTGTACGAACAACGGATATGTTGAATTTGTATCCGTTCCATACCAATCGTTTTTTGCAATATGTCCGATCATTTGAATTGTTAATACGTTACGGTTTTCAGTTCCTGAAAAGTAACCCCGTTCCTTTGTTGCGCGGACCGTTGTACGCAGCGATTATTTGAAAAGAATTTATTTTTAGCGTCATCACTCATGTTAACAACAATCGGAGGTGTAAATTTTCTTTGATTGTTAGTGTAAATAGAACAAGAGTTGAGCTGGGTCAATATCCGAGCATTAAATGCGGTTTAGGATGCTATTTGGACGTGATATAGCACTCGCTAATTCGACACCTGTATATTATGTAGGTTTAGATACGCTATTTTGTACAAAAATAAAATATGTAAAGTTCTGTTACCATCCGCTAGGCAAAGTCGTTGTAGAATGTCATTAAAAAACAGGTTAAACACATAACTTTTTAAACCTCTTGCACCCATAATGAGGTGTATAAACAGCATGCATGCAATCGCTCGGGGTACCCGCATGTTGTGCCGTTGACATCGTGCCGAGCTAACTGATACTGTACATATCGACGCTTGCGCCGATCGCAAGTTACACCACTCACTCTGTTTACATACTCAGCTGCTAATGATTTAGCCTCTCTTCCGAGTACACTCTTCTTACAGCGCCCGTGCGGCCGTCCCATTGTCCTAGCTTGACACTATCGTGGTCGTTTGAAATCGACAGTGATTACGAGTTTCTATGGAACTCGGCAGAGCGAGCCAACGTCCGATGGAAAGCAACGTTTAACCAATGTTCCGCTCTGATAACTCTCTAATTACGCGTCGGTTGGCGTTTTCCATCGACACTTGGCGGCCACCGAGTTAACCCCTGCGCTTTTCACCGCAACATTTCACCTCAGAAGCGATTACGCCGCCAACGCTCGCGCACTGCGCAATCTCATTTATTTGCTACACTTTCCCCGTTAATGCGCCACATTTTGTTTCATTAGACAGGAACATATTGCACGCGATAAATTCCCTTAGACGGCATTCGCTTGACGTTTTAGAACTAGCACGCTTTCCAAACCGAGATACGCTTCGAGGCCCTGTAATTTATTTCGAAATTGCCTTAACACGTTGTCTGCATCCCCCTATTCAAACGCTGAACCGTAAATCACGATGAGGACCTGTTGTGCACATTTGATATGTTTGCTCTTAAGTAAAGAAGGAACAATCACTATTGAAGGACAAGTATCTAGTCACAGATGGAACCTTTCAAAAGGTAACGACAATCTAGACCAGACAATAGATTAGGGATCTAATCGTGTTTCGTGTATAAATAACAACAGACGACACGGTATCATTGAATTATTGAAAAGTTGAGTTTAAAATTTAAAATCGGTTAAAAACGTGTAATATTGAAATATAAGGAAAACACTAAAATGCACAAAGAGATTAGAGAAAAAAAATGCATCGTTTTTACAGCGCTTTTAGCGAACACATATAACTCTATAACAGTAGAACTATTTACTAAGTGCCGACAAATCAAATAGGATTTGTATATTTTATTATATGTCTAAGAACAAGTGTACTGTGTATACGATCCCCAGAACAAACGTTGTCTAATAGAATATACAATGATGTGTCATTCACATCGAATGGGGCCGCATACAAGATGTTTTACGATACATTATTTATGTTGTGACTTTAGTTTACAAGACTTAATCTGTCTCAAATTTTGATCTTCGTTATCTTTGTTAAATGTGCAACACTGAGATAAAGTGTCGCTTGTTGCATTCGATAACATCTTACGATTACACAATTGAGTTCATTAAACAACTTAAACTAGATGTTATCACACTTAAGTATTATTAAATATTTCAGCATCTTTTCCGCTGCTCATGGTCGTTGTAGACAACGTTAGTTATTCTCGTTTTCCAGTCGAGATTCTTAAGAACGGAATTAGTGTTGTTTTTGTATTTTTATTACCAGTTCAAAGAATGCATAAATGTAAATATGGGGTTGAGTTGAGGATGGTAGCAAAACAATGTAAACAATTAGTCGTACGTAGACTAAAAAGGTCAGTACAGTCTATGCGTACAGATCAGGCCAGCCAAATAGTAACTGTTATTCAACATGAGTGCGACATGCGTTCGACCGTTGAACCTGAGCTCATGTAGCAAACAGTGCGTGCGGGAGGCATTGTCAAACGGCGAGGCGACAAATAATTCCTCATTGCGGCGGCGACAGGCGAGGCGAGCCGAACAATGGCGTCCAATCACCGCCACGAGCCCGCGTCGCTCGCCTCTGCTCTACCACCATTGTTATGGTAAACCCTCATATTCCAAGTTCGACGCTCTAACTGAAACAAAAGACGGAACATTAGCATCATACCACAAGCGCTTACCTACGAACCAAAAAACTCCGACTTTATCATTAGATGCCACTCGTGAATAATTCATTAGCCACCAAAATGCCCGTCAAATATTATAACCGTTAAAATCCCTCTACCCCAGACACGTAAATTACCACTTGGGCTCAGTTAATTGGGAGTATTAAACATTTTAATGCGGAGACCATTAGTGAAAACGAGACAAACCGAGGCAGGTAGAGAAACCAGCCTCGCTGGGTGCATTTTTTGTTGCGTTGGCAGGTACACGACCCTCCCGGCGAGATTGTACATTTTTTTTTCTACACACAATCCTCGAAAGTTGTAGAACCCCAGATTTTAAAGTGAATACATTGTGAGGCTTTTGAAATAAGTTTTAAAATTACGGTATACGTAGTTCTGGATACAAAAAAAAATCGACACTCGGGTCGTTTTACGAATCTCTGTTTATTTACAATAGCCGACCCAAATTACCGTATGCCTCATGGGGAAGTAAAGAAACTTCAGACGTCACCGTCTGACGGCATGGGTTCTCGATTATAACCTGATTTAATGTTTACTAGAAGAAAAAAGGTTTATGGAAAAGTTCGAAACACCTGTGCGTGTAATTTACGACCTGATGCTTAGACCGAGGGGATCTCATGACCTCGTCATGTTGAAATTGGGTTGTATATTAATGTTTTTGTTTTTGTCTATTCCAGAACCAAACCCGTCCAGTGCAGACGATGAACGCCACAGTCGGCGGAGGCCTGGGCGCGGGCTGGGAGCAGCACCCGGCGCTGGCGCGCGCGGCGTCGGTGCCGGCGCAGCGCGCGCTGGCCGGGCTGCTGGATCGGCTGGGGCACCGCCGCCTCGAGCGCACCACCAGCGAGCCCGCGCCGCCGCCGCCCGCCACCAGCCGCTACAAGACCGAGCTGTGCCGCCCCTTCGAGGAGGCCGGCGTCTGCAAGTACGGTGACAAGTGCCAGTTCGCGCACGGCTTCCGCGAGCTCCGCAACCTCCAGCGCCACCCTAAATACAAGACCGAGCTGTGCCGCACCTTCCACTCCGTCGGATTCTGCCCCTACGGACCGCGCTGCCACTTCGTCCACAACGCAGAGGAGGCCAGACGCCGCGAGCGCGAGCCGGCGTCTCCGGGCGGTTCGCTGGCGTCTCTCTCTTCAGGAGGGTCGCTGGCGTCGTACGCGTCGGACGGGTCCCGCTCGCCGCCGTCGCCTCAGTCGCCCGCGCTGTCGCCGCCTGCCATGTCGCCGCAGACCGCCTTCCCGTTCCGCGGCGCCGCGTCTCCCGACCCCGACGACGACCGACTGCCCGTGTTTAACCGCCTGTCCTCGGCCTTCGGCGACCTCGTCATCGCCTAGCGCCGCCCCGCCGCCGCACATCGACGTCTTCCAGGCCGCGCCAGCCGTCCCGTCGCACCCACCATCGCCCGCTCAACCAATGATCTCCACATTGTCAATGCCCGTTCGTTGCTTCGAACTTGTATAATATTAAAATCGCCAACGAAGTATTCACAGGCGTCCTGAAAGTTTGCGGTGTGAATATGACATAGTTGTAACGTGTACATCCTCTAGATTTATCGGCACGCACATGTAAATGGCACTTTATATTGTTAGATATTTATTGCGTAGCTCGCGGAAGTCTTCCCGATGCGATCCTCCGCCGAGCGGTGGTCTCTGTAAAGTTAGCTTATAGAAACATTTATTATTTATTTCGTACTGCCTAAACGCGCTCGGTACCGTACCGCGAGAAGGCGCTCGTGATCTATTTTTAAGGGTTTAAGATAATAATTTATTATTTATTTCGAGTCTCTTTAAATGTAATTATTTACGTGGCTACTAGCTGCGATGCCGCACCGCATACGGACGGGGCCCGCGTCGACGGGACGTGGTCCATCACCGGCTCGCGCCGCGCCGTCGCCGCACCACCGCCGTCACCCGGCGCTGCCGTCGCCGCCGCGCGTGGCTCTCAATGCGCCGCTGGGACAATCTTAGCAACTTGGTCCGCATTGTGAATGCTACGCGGCGCACTTGAGAGCCACTTGAGAGCGCGGCGCAGCGGTCGTTTTGGTCGCTTTGCTCGCGCTCGGCGGCGGCAGCGCCTGAACCTGTTTGTAGTTTTGGTGATCGTTTTGTCGACTTTGTTTGTCAGGCGCGGCGCGAGCTGCGAACTCCGTACCACTAGTTGTAAGATGAACAGGCGACTTGCGGCCCGGCACCTCTCGTGCGCTTCCATACCTCGCCGCGGCCGCAAACCCTCATAAAGAGTGCCTTTTACTTTATAACAAATCGATTATAATATTTAATTTTTAGTTTATCGAGATAGATTGTTTATTTATTGTCTCCTTTTGAATAAAATATTCAAATTGGCACAGTTATTACTTTTTGTACTTTGACAGAGCTAAGTAATTAGTTTCGACGTTTAGCCTAGTTTTTTCTTTGAATTTAAAGTGTGATATTTTATAATATTTATATAACAAAGTTTAAAGTTTTAATTAAGGGACCAATGTAAGTGATTTAGGAGAAATTCTGATAGATTTATGAAACACCAGGTACACTCGATGATTACCAAGAGACTGTATCCTCGCCACAATAATATAATGCATAGATAAAATATATTTTGTTACATTTGACATACACTACCATTTTGTACAATCAATAAAATTAATATTTTGACCATACTTGATTTTTGTCTTTAATTATAGTCGACCATAAGTGATGTATAGGACCGAGATGGTGATATTTTTGTTTTCCTATCGTGTATTTTTTAGTTTTCGGGTTTTCTCCTTTTTTGTAGAAAGAGTCATTGCATGGTGACCACAGAAAGATAATAATTTTGTACCTAATTTAAGTATCCTTAGTATGTAAGCGTTTCCATATAGTTCGCAAATATTATTTATTATCAGTTCATTACGAATTATAAACCATTAAACCTGATTTATTTAATTTCTTTTTGTATTTAAACAAACATTTAAGTACTACATACTTGTAACTTAATGTTAGTAAATAATATATCATGAGTCATTTAATATAACAGGCATTAGTTTAAAAAAAAAACTCTAGTACCTACGTCAGTTGTAATTAAGTATTTAATTTTTTAATTTAATTCAATTATAAGTTAAAAAGTAATCTTGATAAAAAATGACTACGTTTTCTATTTTCTTATGGACAAAAAAATTAAGACTAAAGCTTGTTTATGACATTTTTTTCTTGTAAGTTTTCCTTATTTTCCATCTGCATTTTTATTGAATTATAGTCAAAATAATGTTATTTTTGTTTTTATTTTTGTTTTTATCCCAAATCCCTATGAGTTTACTTCTGAGACTACATCTTTTTTAAACTTATCAAACGTAAAATAACCTTAGATAAATTTGTTTCTACTGGCTTTTAAACAAGTAAAATTTTATTTATTTATTTCACAATTTATGTACACACTTATAAAAAAAAATACATTTAACAAACTTAGCAAAAAATATTTGTACAAAGGTACAGCTTATTTCTATAGAAATATCTTCCAGCAGACCTGAAGAATGGAGAATTTGATAAAAAATACAATTTCAGTATGTACACTAAATATAACAAACATAAATAATATTATATTATATACATAACTTAATATATATATTTAAACACAATAAAATACTATACATAAACATAGATGAATATATAACAGATAATATATACTTATATATAGACAATATATAATATATAACCACATGAAAATGAATCTTGTGTGGGTAATCGATGTCTCATAATTATAGTTGAGAAAAAAAGTGCTCTCGTACTTTTTTCTTGAAAATAGATAAGGATTTTGACTCACGGATATCGTAAGGCAGCGCATTCCACAATCTGACTGCATGGACAGTAAAAGAGTAGGAAAAGTAGTTAGTTTTATGGGTTATATAACATAATTTTAATACTGACATTCCCCAAATGTATGAGACGTGAATTTAAATTGTACCTACTTGAGTCAGAGGAAACAATTTTATCTCAAAGCAGATAAAATTAGACAGGTAGTATTCTTATTTTCTGTTCTTGGGTTCGAATCCCATATACAAACTGTAAAATCTTTACAATCTTAAAATGAAGGAACAACACAACAAGGCTGATGGCCACACCTCTTTTTTAACTGTAGGCACTAGGTAAGTATTTAAAGTGATGATACATGATAAATAAGTACACATTATATAGGGTCGCCATGTATTAGTCAATTATATTTTAATAGCAGAGTAAGAATGATGAGTGGGTCTGAATTTCGAAAAAAACTTTTTTTTTTTAAATATTTTTCATAAATAATAATTCCAAAATTCTTCTAAGTGATCTAAATTTAAGTTTATTCTGTATCTTATGACTACACAGCAAGTAATAAAAACGTTTCCATCTTATTGTATGCAAATTTAATATTAAGATTAACCTTAAATTTTACTCTCTTAAAAGAATATTGAAATTTTAATTTTTGAAAAATATTTTAAAACATAATTTTTTTTCGAAATTCACACCCACTCATCATTCTGCTATTCAAATATAATTGACTATTATAGGCGGACCCTGTATTTGCTTATATCACGCCTTTTAAGTAGGTATACTCTATCCAATTAACAGAGGGCAGGAAGTCTTAAAACACTGCCTTAACACATCCGTGTCCCATATCTCCACAAATTGTTAAATCTTTCCCTCTCAACAATCTTAAAATTAAGGAACAACACAACAAGGCTGATGGCCAAACCTCTTTTAACTGTAGGCACTAGGTAAGTATTTAAAGTGATGATAAATAATAAGTAGGTACACATTATATATACATATATCACGCCATTTAAGTAGGTATACTCTATCCAATTAACAGAGGGCAGGAAGTCTTAAAACACTGCCTTAACACATCCGTGTCCCATATCTCCACAAATTGTTAAATCTTTCCCTCTCAACAATCTTAAAATTAAGGAACAACACAACAAGGCTGATGGCCAAACCTCTTTTAACTGTAGGCACTAGGTAAGTATTTAAAGTGATGATAAATAATAAGTAGGTACACATTATATATACATATATCACGCCATTTAAGTAGGTATACTCTATCCAATTAACAGAGGGCAGGAAGTTTTAAAACACTGCCTTAAAACATCCAGGCCGATGATATTTGGATGACGGGTAATTGCTAGCCAAGTAGGTATGTTCTTGATATTATACTGGCCGCTTGATATTGGCCCTGAATGAGACGGCAAGACAGGCGGTATACAGAAGCGACTTATTTCCTATTCCAGCTCTACCACATATTGTGGATATAAGCTGGTAAAGCTACAATATTACAAACAACTACCATTCCAGAAACAAACGTGTTTCAAAAAGAGTATTATGTTGTAAGTATTTTAAATCTAGTTAGAAGTATTTTTCTGTTGAATTTTTTTATTTAAAAAAAATAAAAAACTTATGGAGGTAGCATAAACAAAAATCGTAAACATATATGTATAAATGAGTAGGTTGTAGGTCTGTTGACGTTGAAACAGAAAAGTAACGCCATCTATTGAGCTATAGTGGAACCTGATCAACGTTACCCTCATTTGACATCAAAACAATCTTTACTAATATCTGCTAATATTATAAATGTGAATGTTTTGATACTCAACGGATTTAGATGAAATAGCACATAGGCTAATTTTTGTCCAGGTATTCCCGCGGGATTCAAAACTGCGCGGGCAAAACCGCACGAAACAGCTAGTAAAAAATAATTCCCCTGCAGCGCCGCGACTATGTCTGGACATTCTAAACTTAAAAACAACTGTTTTTTTTCCAAACTTAAAAAAAAATGCCAACCAGGATGTAGAGCCGGGGTGAGCCGTTAGTTTCGAATAAAAATAAACAAGAAGATAAGCAATGGATTACACAAAGCATGAAACTTAGGAAACAACCTATTAGTCTGTTTTTATGAAAATAATGTTCTTTCCTGTACTTACGACCACTTTGGCGATGGGGTAAACCTATCTGCCTCAGACGCCAGTGGTTGCGGGTTCGATTCCCGAACGGAAAAAGAAAAAAAAATGTCCTTGTCTGGTTGTTTATCTATTTTTGTATTTATATTCTAGGTTCCCCCCCTAGTTCGCTACATGGTATCACATAACACAAGCTATGCTTACTTTGGGGCCATGTAGTTGGTGTGATTGTCTGGGGATTTTATTATTTTATATTATTATTATTCAAAATAAAACCTACGTAGGTACTTAGGTACCTATACTCAATACTACTTACCAGCTTTAAACCGGCTTGATGTATTTATATCTTTCTGACGTTCGTTTACAGAGAATAAGTAAGGAAAATAATAACCTAGTTACTAAGCTAGGTGCCTACTTATTTTACCTTAAATTGCACCATAGTTACTAATGATCACTAATCTCACTAGTTTGTAAAACAATTTACTTTGATGAAGCTATCTATGACATGAAAAAAACTGTTCGTTTTGCCTACGAACAGTAGACTTGCTACAAGGCGTAGCTAAAACGCGTATTCAACGTCTTGCTTGGCATTTATGCGACTAAGGAATAACGACTCGTAACTATGTATTTTGTATGGAAAATACCCTTTTTGGTATTTTAATATCATTCAGTAAACACACTGTCAGTGTTCGGAGGCTCGTAGCTGGTAGGAATTGTGAAACGCAATTTTAACCGACTTCAAAAAAAGGAGTAGGTCTACTTATAACACAAGCTATGTGCTTACTTTTGGGCTAGATGGCGCTGTGTGTTATATCCAATAATATTGACGACCGGCTGGTGTAGCGGTAACATACATTGCCTTCTATGCCAGAGGTCCTGGGTTCGAATCCCGCGGCGGCGGATATTTGTGTGATGAACACAGATATTAGTCGTCAAGTCATGGATGTTTATATGTTTATTTAAGTTTATTCTAATAAAAAAAAATGTATTTATTCAATATGTATGTTTATATATTTCTTAAGTATATCAGTTATCTAGTATCCATAACACAAGTTCTTTAAGAAACTTAATTTGGGCTAGATAATGTTGCGTGAGTGTCAGAAATATTTATTTATTATTATTTATTTATTATTTTAATGTACAATAAAATAAAAATAAATAAAAACCTATTCCGTTTTAAGGATCTCTACTGTTCGCACTAAACCACTTAAAACTTCATAATGAATAGTAGCTACATAGGTATTTGAATTGTTATAGGTACCTACTTATAAATTTATGTTCTATTATCTTTTACTTCTCCACTTATTCTCCTGAATAGACCGTTATCTAATTTGAGGTTATGTAAGTGCATGTGGTAACCTAGGTAGGTATTTTGGTTTTGCAGAAATAGGACTTAATAGATTCTTATTCATTTTTTAATTCATCGTTTCTAATATATAAACAAAAAATAAGGCTGCGTTTATAAAGAAATTTGCAAATTCTCCTCAAAGCGAAACCATAACAAAATTAATCTCAAAGTATTTAATTTCAATTCAAAGCTTATTCAAGAGGTAATTATTGTTACTTGTTCTCAAACATCTGTGTACACAGGAAATCAAAATATAGGTCAAAATAACGTTATCACAGTATGGTCGTGAATGTGAGGCGAATTATCGAAATAGTGTACATGTCCGCAGTATTAAACGACGATAAACCGTCCGTGGTTTTAAATGACTTATCGCGGGTTCCGTAGTTCGATAATGTAGAAATATTGGTATTTAACTCAATAGGATATTTGATTTTTTCTAATCAATTTTATATCCTTTTCACTCTGGACTGGGAGCAAAAGAAAAACAGAACGTGGCCAGCTGCTTCTCTACCTGGGCATACTGTAAAAGTCAGTTTAGTAACAGAGGTTTTATTGGCGTTTTGTGGGCGATAGGCTGACCCCAACTGCAATAGCCTCTCTCAATCATTATAATATACCTTTAAATTTGTCAAACGTGACTTCAGATGATAGCCTCTGGTTTTCTGTCACCCCATAAGGGAAACAGGCGTGAAGTTAAAACGCTGTTTTGACAATATGGCGTCGTTTCATATGCTGGTACAGATTTATTATCTGTGGAACAAGCATGTTACGTCATCCTAGCTCCAACCAATCCGAAGAGTTTTATATTTTTAATGGGTCCATTGCACAGCTTAATAACTTTTGACTAAATCTCTTTATACAGTCCCTTGGAACGATGGCTTGACGTAACTTCCAAAAGCAATATTATATTAATGGTTGATGGTGATTCACCTTAGTGCCGACCATGCTATTTGCTTCATCATCATCAGCCTGGAGACACCCACCGCTGGACACAGGCATCCTCAAAGTTCTCCACGTCGCTCGGTCCCGCACCGCCCTCATCTATATTATATAATTCTAAATTTCAAAAGTACCTACGTAGAATATCAAAATTCCTTACCTTTATATAACCTCATTGTTGTTCGAGAAAATTTGTTTTAATTTTCATTTTAACTATGGCTTCATAAACAATGAGTGGACCCTATTGAATTAGCTACAGTGACAATATTGCTACCATTTATAAAATTACTGAAAAATAAAAAAAGTAGTGGATAATTAGAACTTTTTCCACTCCAAGGAGGGTTATTATTGAATCTATATTTGCAAATACTTTGTAGCCACCAGTGGAAAACCCTTACTAGACTTGTTATTGAGATACAACACTCTGTCCGTCCATCTTGTGCTGTGAAAAAACACAAGATAACGACTTATTCATTTATGGCCTTAAGAGCATTTGAATTTCAATAAGCATGGTGGCTCACTACTCGACTAGGTAAAGGTACCTAGGTACCTCTTAGATGCAGCTACCTACTCAGGCGACCGTTCTACATCTAGGTACTTTCTGGAAAATGTATAGCAGATTCAATAAACAAATTACAATTTCTTGAACGCTAGACTAGCAAACGAAAAACTTTGAATATGCCAGCTGCTTATTCTCCCGAGCGTACTGTAAAACTCAGTTATGGGACAGAGGTTTTTGTATGGGTGATAAGCTGACCCCCTGTTACTGCAATAGTTTCTCTCCTTTGTCAAACGTGAAATCAGATGGTTTTTAACCTCTGGTGTTCTGCC
Source organism: Stenoptilia bipunctidactyla (assembly GCA_944452665.1). NCBI lineage: Eukaryota > Metazoa > Arthropoda > Insecta > Lepidoptera > Pterophoridae > Stenoptilia > Stenoptilia bipunctidactyla. The sequence goes on from OX101735.1 coordinate 12,693,679, forward strand.
TACCCCATAAGGGATACATGCGTGAAGTTATGTATGTATGTAAATTACCCAAACTGAGACATCAACTAGGTATGTATGGCTACAAAAGAAACTTTTCATATAAGCTTGTCTTAAGGAGAGCACAAGGCGGAACCAAGGGATATACTAGTATAAACCCACACCCGATCCAGTTTATAAAAGTTAGTTTCCTACATAAACTGGCCCGGTTGGGATTCGAACCCATTCACACTGCAGCTGAACACTCATTCTCTGCGCTACAGAGGCTTAAAAAGGGTATTACATTGCCTACATGAAGGTATATTATAAGTAGTTTTACCTTGTTCTCCGAATCATCTAAATACCTTAGCAGTAAAGCAGCATGGTCAAAGGATCAAAACGCTTTAGAGACCAAGACAGAAACTATATAAAGTAAACTTTATATTTCAAGGATTTCATGATAAGAAAATTGCGTACCTACACAAGCTTATATTTAACGGGTAACCTCAAAACTCTTTCCAAAATCTAGCATCATCTACAAATGCACTCGCTGACTGATATGAAATGTTAAAAAGCAAATACGGGCCTCGAATATTGGTTCAGTGATAATGATAATTGCTGCTGTGAGGACGATAAGGGCCGGTATTATCTAATGTTTATGTAGGCACGGTGGTGATTAGATACTAACCCGATGAAATCGTAGGAGATACAGCGCTTCTGACAGTGTAAGGAGTAGAATTATAACTTGCCTTTTATAGGTTACTTTTAGGATTAGGAAAAAGTTTTATGATATCTAACGAATCTATTCAATATTGTTCATATCATCAATATTGTAAGTGTTTAAGCATTATAAAAATTAAAATTAAAATACTAGGAATTTAGAGGCAGAAGTAATAAATCAGCTAAACTTTTAGTACTCGTCATAATCTAATTTTGGTTACCAAATACATACCTACATAATATGACTATTGTATGATCTAACGACGACTTCACTATTCTATAATAAACAAAAAATGTTTGAACCTTAACTATTAACTCTACAGAAGATCAAATTATTAATTTTCCCATGGTATTAGATGCAGCATCCATCATAAAATAAAATCAGCTCGAAGAAAATAATAACCAATTAGGGCTTTGAGTTATATTTACAGTGAACCCACGTAGGGTTAAACCACAACTCTTAGTATTTCCTTTCTCGGCAACACCATGCACTAAATTCGTATAATTTATATTTGGAAACCTCCAAAGAGTCACGTTTTCAAGGGTAGATGTAAAAAAGGAAATGACAAAATTTGCTTTCGTACCCGACTCGTTCCGTATTTGTTTATGCTAGAATTAATAGGGTAAAACGAACAGTTTTGGGTTCTAGTTGAATTTAACGTTTTGATATTTGTGTATAATTTGTTGCGTGATAGTCAATTATCAAGAATCATCGTTACGAGGGCACTTTTTTGTAGTTAATTATGGCCCAATTTATATACAAACTATCGTATTCCATTTAAAAGCAGCTTCATCTCGTCTAAAGATTTCCTACCTGATCTAATCAGCAATCAAAAGTAGTGATACTTCTTTGGAAGAACCTTTCTGTGAGTAAACCTAGGATATTATTATAACTAAAATAAATGAAAAATGTGATAAATAAAAATCATTTATTTAAGAATAATTGAGCATTTTAAATGCAAAAAAACTTAAAAACATTATATAACTTATATGAAAAGGAATAATTTCGGTAAAAATCTGGTACTTTTTAATATTATTCCTTTGAGTACAAATTTTCGTTTCACCGAATTGCTCATTCATAAAAAATTTAGTTAAACGCAAATCATGTGGATTATTGAAACATATCAATTACCGAATGTAAGCTAATACTCAAGTTTTCAAGCGAACTAACCTAAAGTGAAGTTTGAACAGAATTTCAAAGTAGTGCACGTCGCATTTGATTCGACATGAACTACTAATTTGCTTGAGAATAATAGGTATGTTCTTTGAAGTCACTAAAATAAATTTTTTTCGTTGGTGAACAAAGGGTAGAGCTACAGCGATATATTTTTGGATTGTCATCTTTGTTGTATCACGCTTTTCTAAATGCTTATTTTAGACACCTTTCTGTGTGTAACACTGGGTAAGCTCACTTTTTATGGGTTGTTAGGTGTAGTTAGATAACCTTTTTTAAACATATCTATTGAAATGCCCTGCCATGCCGCTATGATTAGCAATATTTTCTGCCTCTGGAGCTTCGCCTAGTAACTTCAATTTTATTAATAGCGGAGTTCATATTCATAATGATTTGGAAAAAAAATGTTTTAATATGATTCATCAGGGAATCTGTATTCCGATAGAGCTTCTACTGTTGCTACAACATTTCCATTGCCTGCTACTAAGCTTTGTTAAATGGTACACACTAGTTAAGATTACCTATGTCACTGGGATTTTTATATCTTCCTTATATATCAATATATATATAATTATTATTTCTTGCTATAAAGTAAATAAATAACACATAGGGAACTCTAAAACAACAATTCACATAAGAAAATTAATATAAATTAAAAGTACCTACCTAAGGTCCAATATTCGAGCCATCTCCCTATTTTCACAGGGTACCCTGAACATTACATACGGATAGACTGTATCCACATTATACGATAAGGTTTTTTATATTTACACGCAGATATCGTTATCAAAGGTTACGTTTTTTTATTATTATGTCAGATATTTCGTGTTGAAATGTTGAACACTGTGGTTTCGAATAGCTTGAATAAGCATTACCCATTTCTTTTGTTGGTTACAAAAATAAATCGTATATTAATAGGAATCGAAGTGTACATATTCCACATGCGTAATATACATGTACATGTACTTCAATATTCATGTACATAGGCCTCCCCTAAGGTTCTCCGAGCGACGACGTGGAGAACCTTGCGGTATGTCTATGTCCAGCAGTGGACATGATGAATCAAGGTGAATCATGATGTAGATGATAAAGGTTTTATAGGACATATGGACATATAAATAAGCTGATCAGTAAAGGTAGGTGTAAACCAAAGCTTGAAATAACATTTATGAATGTTTTTTTAAGTATTTAGGAAGTGGAACACTTTTTGTTGTATAGAAGTTTTAAAAAGATGATTAAATTGCCGTTGGGTAATAAATGAAAAAGTTACTGCTAGTTTGAAGTGGCTACTGGAAGGAAACCAACGTATTTTACTACCTCGCGCTTTAGTTAGTACAGTAGAGTAGAGAAGTGCTAATTACAATAGCATTATAGACATCTTCAAATATAAATAATATGGCACTTCCAAGAAATAGTGTGTTTTATTTCAGTACATAGATTGTATTGCCCCAAACAGCACGACCGTTCTGTTATAATAAAAAAGAAAAAAAGACGTGTGGCACTCCGAGACTGCCGCGGTAAAGCTATTGCATAGCATTTTTTATCAACTTATGCAATTATAATTAATTATTTATTTTATTATTGCAGTAATATTTGATCTAATATGAAGTTCCACAAGTTCCTAGTAGATGGCGCTGATTGTTTATTAAAGCCCGCATGTAAAGTTATGAAATCAAAGTATCACCGCTGTACCCCCCGTGTTAGGTTTTTTTCGTTACGGAATTTCTGGATTCGGTCCCCACGCTCAAGGCCCGCGATAGAAGCTATGCAATAGCTTAATAAAACAAACTAAATATGTAGAGAAGCATATTCTTCACTTTAAATCGCACTATCTTGTAACAGATAGGTACATGTGGCAACATGTTCCATCAACACTGCCGCGCTTACTAAAAACGCATTAACTAGCTTTTGACAACTTCGAAAAAGCGCGTTTTATAAACATATTGAAATGGTATTTATGGCAAAGTTTAAACTCATTTTCTTTATTGCAAAATTAAATCATAAACATATTTGAAATCAGGAAACCGACCATTTCAATATTTTTATCAAAACCTAACTTTTTCGTAAACGCGGCAGAACATTTCTTCCATTTTCTTGTAACCGAATAGAAACCTTTGATTGTTTTCTTTCCAATTTATGTCTACCGAAGTGGTCCGAAACAACTGCGGTCACTGACGAAGATAAACGTATTTTTGAGTTCTACCTCTTCATCACAAAAATAAACAACAGTAGTAGGGAAATACTTTATTAGCCAAGTTGAGGGATTTTAAGAACATATTACACATTATCACAACCTTAATAGGCAACAATATAAATTCTTCCATGCTGGATTGGGAGCGAAAGAAAAACATAGAATGTACCAGCTGCTTCTCTTCCCAGGCATACTGTAATAGTCAGGTAAGGGACAGTGGTTTTATTGTCGTTGAAGGTTAAAGGCTGACCCCCTGTCACTACAATAGTCTCTCTCCGTCTTTCTAATTCCATTGTTCTCATAAAAATATCGACCAAATAGTTAAGGTCTGTTCAGGGGTAATTATTGGACTGCACAGTTTGAAATCGTAGTTATGTTTCCCAGCTGGGTCATATTCTATGTGACTTCAAATATACTATGTGTGGTCACACCAACGCTCATTGTGCATTAAATTATTAAATTTAGCTCGGGTTTACTACATAACACATCTGGATGCGATTGTAGTGGAACAATACGGCTATCGAGACAAAGGCTCGTAAAGATACGCGACGCGGGTGTTGCCAGTCGTTGTGCACTGTACCCGTATCGCGGGTATAAGGGATCAGAAGTGCTGATGAGGACTTAGTTTCTTAAGTTCCCTAAATGAAATACGTTTTTAGTCGGGTTTAACAGAGTTTCATTATTATGAACATCACAACGTGATCACGGTGTCATGAACGACCTTTCACCCAGTAAAGACACCGAAAAGTGGAGCTTACAAGTTTACATCGTTTTTAAAAAAGATCATAAATATCCTGTACCTACTACATCTACTGCATAGGTAGTATTATATCGGGCCGAATCGCAGCGTAAAAATCCGCTTGAGCCATACATATTTTTATATAAACTATCATTTTACACATCCAACAAATTGTAGTCTCGGGGGTGAAATATCGGTGATCTCTGAAAGAATTGCCGATAACTCTAATACAAGGATTTATCAGTTCGATTATCACTTATCCATTTCTTCACATTGGAGTAAGAGGCAACCAAGAGATTACCAAAAAATGGACAGAGCTTCATTCTGCGCTTGCCAAGCGTAATCATTCTGGCAATACATTCACTTGGGTTAGGGCTTTGTTCAGGAGTGAATAATTTACGATTGAATGAGAGAACTGGAGCCCCGGTTTGAACTTCGTACGACAGTCAAGAGCCAGCGGCGATCATATGTTTATGTTTTCCAGAAAGGTACATTATTTTTAAACCTTGATGTCATATTTATTTTCTAATGATGATTACTCGTAACAGCACGGTTTTATCAGCGTAACTTTTGATCCCTTAAATTTTCGGGAAAACATTCCGTAAGTAAAACTTTCCTAGAGTTTTGATAGCCTACATCAAGTGATGTAGAAGTGCAAAAATATTTTTGAAGGAAGAATTTGTTTGTCACGGTGAACTAACTCTTTTGCTATAGGGATTATATTAATTAAAAACTTCTTACCACTTGCAAATAATTATACTTTACGTCACGTCTAATAATATGTATACATTTTCAATGGAATTTGAACCTTATCACAAACGAATAAGTTGCGAAGTGTGTACATATTAATGCACGTTGCTGTACATGTTAAGAGTTTCCGTGTCTTCACAGACCTCGTGGTTGGTCCCGAATACCTATAAACTTCACTGCTAAATAATTGCACAGTGGTTTTATATTTTTGGAGATTTTTGAGAAAAATCTGTTATCTTTCTGTTTACCCTAAGATTAATAGCAATTTTTAAAATGTTTACAAACCGTTTTAATTACGAGTATATCTTACCTACCAATTATCTACTAACCAAGCGAGTTATTATTATTAAAACACTATAACTATAGCGTTGTGCGTACCTAAGTCACTCATCCGTAAAAGTTACCAAGTATTTCATCAATCGAATACACAACCGAGTTTATTGTAATCAGTAGCCATGGCTGCACACGGTATTAAATGAAATTGAGCATGCTCTTTGCAATACAATACAAACACAATCTTAATAACAGCTTTATTATAAAGTAGAGTATACAGGGTTAATTTTTATTAACGCATCAACTCTTCCCGGCAACAACCTTTGTTCTACGACTTTTTACAAATCTTGATAAATAACACAAAAAATAATAACGAAAAATTTTTTGCTCGTTACTCTACATTTTGTAAGAAGTTATTACTATGAAGTGATATTTTACTACGCAAAGGTCGTGGCATAGCTACGCTCAGAGTAAATAGAATTACGCCTCTAAAAAGAGGCTAGAAATATTTTTTGTATGAAAAAACAAACATTTTAAATACTATTCATTTTAAAAAATTCTTGAACAAATACTGTTGGGATTGATGGACACTGCCTGCAAGAGTGATGCGCTAATGAAAATTAACCCTGTATATGCGTATGTTAATACTTTCGCGTATTAGCGTATGTTCCGACTTTCTATTACTAATATAGGTTATATTTTAAAATATGTTCACGCTTGTTGACGCTTTCATGAACACAAATGTTTTTTTCAACTGACTTTCAAAAGGTCTTTTTGTGTCTTTTCTTTACACGATTTTTTGGACAATTATGAATCGATTTTTTATGATAGATAGGTGATTATGACAGAGGTGGCCCCATATAAATTCATAGAAATCTATTTAGTAAATCATGAACTTTTTTAAATTTTTAATTTGTATGAATTTATTTGTAATTAAAAAATATGTATGAGTACGGAGAACGGGTACATTGACGACGTTATGCCCACTTCAGCCAAAGTAAGTTTTGAGTGGACGTGAAGTCGGTTTTTTTAATGCTCTGCATTCGTTGATTATTAACCTCATCATAATGTTTTGTAGATTTTTGTTATTATTTTTATATAATAAGTACTTATTAAGTTTATGTATATGGTAATTCAGTGTGGTATGGCCGTATTTTTTTAAGGTAGAATTTTATAAAGTTATTACAAAAAGAAATGAAAATCTGTACTTTATTATTAATCTTTTATTAATCAACTTTAGTTTCGCAGACTTTGGTGACGATTTATCGATTGACATGTTAGAAATTATTAAAAAAAAAATGTGGCAATCTAACCGACCCGTCCGTGTAAGATAGCTATCGCAAACGTATAAGATGGCCATATTATTTCTTCATCCTTTTTCCTTTTCCTTTTCTTTGTCTGCAGTCTTTTCTTTTGCCTTTTTTCCAAGATGTATTCAAACTGAGTACAATTTTCATACATCCATTATGACAATAAATACACTGAATTCAATCTTCGTTTTTTTCAGTTTTTGGTACTTTTCACCACACCTTATACAATTATATTCGTAGTCTTATCCAGATGTATCAAAATACAAAAAAAATAGTATGGCCATATAAGCCTTAGTAAATATATACCTTACCATGCAAACAAAAGCAATAACAAAGTAAAATAGTCCAGTCAAGGAATGAGGTGTAGCGTGCGTGAGCAGGTAACTAAGCGATTCCTTCAGAAACTTGTTCAGGGGGCTTAGGTTGTTAACATACCAAAAGTCCCGACTCCTAGGTGATGAGCGGGGGGAAGGAGGGGGGGGTAAAGGTACGAATTTTGGGTTTTTCGCTTATATCTCGAAAACGGTGCATTGGAGAGAAATATTTTCAATTAATAAAATGAAGTTCCTAAAATTATCTAAAACTTTTATATCATATGTTTTTTTCTAATTCCTAACCGTTTTCGAGCTATACCCTCGGAAAAAGTTGAAATTTACAAAAAAAAACAATTTACGTCAAAATATTCATAAACATTGCATCATATTGTCTAAACCCATTCATAAACGAAAAGTATGAATAGGAAAGAAGTTGTAGATTTTTAAATTCCCTTTTAGAATATATATACATATGCTGATTAATGCCAACCCGCCTAAAGTTACAGCTATTTTAAAACTTGTATAGCATTTTGCAATTTTCAGAAAATTTGTTTGTATATCATATTCTTGACCCACAACCTTTGTTCGTTCATCTTATAACATAATATATGGCCACTTATAAGCAAGTTATTAAATAAAGTAGAAAAAATAATGATGATGACTTTCACACTTTATTCTACAGATAGTTTCGTTACACCAATACAATAATAATTGTAAACCCCATTTGTTCTCAATATATTCCTAATGTTTTACTCTCGACTTTAAAAGTAATCAAATTTTCATCCTCTTTGAACTTGAGGGCCCAGGCAATGATTGTTCTTCCATGGCATCTTCTTCCTCAGTAGCGCGTTGCTCTTGCTGAATGGGCTCCACATCGTCTTCATCGTCCTCATCGTCAACAGTTACACTGTTCAGGCACTTCCCTTGACAGTGGATGCACGCTGCAGAACAGGTGAGCATCGCTTTTCGGCAGCCACTTTTTCCAATTACACAATCCTTGGTGCAGCGGCAAAATATAGTTTTCAGAAGAACCTCTGGTCGCAGGAGTGGAAGCAATCAACAGGACAGCAAGGTCTACATCCTCACCAACGACAGCCACAGAGTTGTGAGTGGATTGTTCAACAGCAGTCTTCACGATTAGGATGTCAGCGTCATCGGTAGCCTGAAGAGTATGTATCCCTTTCTTCTGCAGCTTTATCTCCAGTAAGGAGATGAAGTTAGTTTTGTTGGTAGGATTTGACAAAAAGTTTAACAGGTATTTGTGTGTCCCATGTCAAATTGATGTCGGCTGACCTTTTTAGTCTGTAACGACGCATTTGTTCTTGTGATTTAGTGCTATTGGCTGTGTTTGCGTACCCATCAAACACCACAGTGCGAGTAGTCCCAAGATAATGGTGGTCGACGTAGGTGATATAACTATTACAAATAGTCACAACCGATGCATCTTTTGGCCAAATAACTCTGTGGAGTAGAAATCCTCCATCGACTACAATGTTCATTTGAGGCAGAAGAATATCTTTCTTGGTTGGCTCAAATAAGTTGTACAGCACTGATTTGTTTGTCTTTCTCATGCCACTTTCGTTGAACAGTGCCAAGGGAAATGGGACCAACTCATACTCAAAATATGTCATCAAATCCTCATCTGATCGTTTGCTTATACATATCCGCTGAAAGAGCAATGTTGGGTCAACTACTACCCTTTCATCGTGAACTTTTATCGATGAGCTGACAGAAGATATTGGCTATACCCGATCCTTGCGCGATAACTTAAAATGCTATACAAGTTTTAAAATAGCTGTAACTTTAGGCGGGTTGGACATTAATCAGTACATGATATATATTCTTAAAGGGAATTTAAAAATCTACAATTTCTTTCCTATTCATACTTTTCGTTAATGAATAGGTTTAGACAATATGATGCAATGTTTATGAACATTTTGACGTAAATTGTTTTTTTTTGTAAATTTCAACTTTTTCCGAGGGTATAGCTCGAAAACGGTTAGGAATTAGAAAAAAACATATAAAATAAAAGTTTTAGATAATTTTAGGAACTTCATTTTATTAATTGAAAATATTTCTCTCCGATGCAACGTTTTCGAGATATAAGCGAAAAACCCAAAATTCGTACCTTTACCCCCCCCTCCTTCCCCCCGCTCATCACCTAGGAGGCGGGACTTTTGGTATGTTAACAACCTAAGCCCCCTGAACAAGTTTCTGAAGGAATCGCTTAGTTACCTGCTCACGCACTCTACACCTCATTTTGGGTCATTTATTGACTGGACTAAAATATTTTTTACGATTTAGATGTTACAATAACAACAAAACATCAAACTACAAGATAAAAGTAAAACTAATACAAAATCGATTATAAAATCACGTTCACAGCGTAGGAACTAACATTTTCTAAAAATTTTTGACTCAGGTTTAACATAAAACCGATAAAATAATTGCCTTTTTATTTTTTTTCGGCACAACAAACTGCGTCACGTGTGATCTCTAACGAACGTCGAGCGCGTATTGCCGGTGCATAGCGCCATATACATACATATAGTCAAAAGTTGGAATTTTGACTGGTCATCTTATACGACTGGCCATATCACCCTGAATTACCCTTTCTAAAAATAAAACTTTGAAGTGCAAAATGACTTGAGTAAAATCTCCAGTGATTAAGACCGCCTTTATTGTACTTTAGAACTTGATTTTTATGTTTATCTCCATTTTGTATGCATTACAATAAACACAAATAAGTCTGTATTGCTGTACCTTTGTAGGTAGGCACCGTGGCATTAAGAAGACATTACTTAAAACATGTTAACAGTAAAGTAGGATATATATATCATACCACACATCAATTTTTAATGAATACCAATAAGGAAATCAACACATAGTAAGATAAGCTTGTAATGCCGTTTTGGTTTGTGGCTGTGACTGGTGATAAAGTCATGCAGCTTTGGTTCGAGATAGGCGCGGTAACCGGAATTGTAATGTGCTTGTTTACATTTGCAAATGTTTTAAAATTTATTGGTATTATATACTTAGGTACTTATTTTTCTTGATTTGAAATTATGCAGTGGATTTTTAGTTTTTTAAAGTATTTCACGTTCATCGAAGAAAAAAGAGTTTAGTTTTTTAGTGCCGCCACAGTAAATAGTAAGTATAGGTACTTATATGCTGACGATACATACAGCAATAATATGACTTTGATTTAAGTGAAATATTTCAAGATAAATGTACCAAAAAGTGAAGAAATCTGTAAATTACAGTCGGCTTTCATAAACCGCAGGACACACTACCACTGGCAGCTGTTTCGACAGCCTCGCAATATTACTGCCATTGCCAATTGTAATACGTAATTACGAGCAATTTTCACTTTGGCCTTTTAGTCAAAATAAGTGCGAGATGTATGAAATTTATTGACAGAATAATAACTTAAGAGGTTTCTTTTTGATATTGATGATGAATATGAATAAGATTCGCGGTAAATAATTTAGTTAAAAACTTTCGCTATTTAGTTTCAATCTACTTATACCTGTATTAAAGCTGAACGGTCTGTTTCTTTGTTACAATGCGCTTATCTCGGAAACAACCAGTCGATTTTCAAACAATATTTTTGTATTGATAGCTCAGCTCCTGAATAGGTTGTATTTTATCAAGAAATTCTTACGGGATCGATAGTTACACAGATAAAACCGCGCTCAATGGCTTGTATCTAATACACCTTGACTCTAAGTTGGATTCGACATGGCATTATTCTCGTATATTAAATATCTAAAATGTTACTTGAGGGGGTCTACCACAAAGTAGAGGGCACTTGGATTTGTCGCCGATTAGCCGCCGAACGTTTATAAAAAGGCAGGCTACGCTAAGGCTCTACACTACATTTAGTGGACGTACTCTAGAGATAGGCTTCAGGATATACGTTAACAAGAAACTTTTACGGGTTCAATAGTTACCTATGCAGCGGTGCGAACACAGAACTTTATCGACGCGTATGTTTACGAATGTTGTAAGTATGGAGTCAGTTGCAAGTTTTTTATGAATACAACATGTTTACAAACATTCAAAATGAACAAAGCACACATTTATTTAAGCTGGCCGTGCGGCAATGGATAGATTTCAAATACTGCTAACAAACCGTCTCCATACTATACGAACATTCGTAACAATACGAGTCGATAAAGTTCTGTGCTCGCACTGCTGGTTAAATCACGCGAAGCTGCTAGTAAAACTAAGATGGAATTTCTCAAAATAAAAGTCTGATAAAAACATATAATGAAAGAAACATATAATATTCCACACTTATTTCCTTATTTCGTTTTCATAACTAATAAATAATAATAAAATCCCCAGACAATCACACCAACTACATGGCCCCAAAGTAAGCATAGCTTGTGTTATGGGATACCATATAGCGAACTAGGGGGGAACCTAGAATATAAATTAAATACATAAATAGATAAACACCCAGACACGGAATATTTTTTTTTTCCTTGTTCCGTGCGGGGATCGAACCCGCAACCACTGGCGTCTGAGGCAGATAGGTTTACCCCAACGCCAAAGTGGTCGTCATTATAACTATTCTTATAGATATTTATAAATCGTATAAAACTTTTGATACCCAACGAGATTCCAGTCTTTATTACGACCTTTCGAAAACAACATGCACGATTAAAATTCAAAACATATTTTGGAAATTTAATCACGCAAGGTGGTTTTACAAACTCACAAAATGCGCACTTTGTAACTAAATGAAAACGATTCCAAGTTATATTTCTAATAAGTAAGTTAGATGAAGTATAATTTGCATATCCTAAAGAGTTGATATCTCCATCAGTAGATATTTAAAATAAAAATACTTATTCAGTAAATGAACATATTGCTGGCAGCTGCTCAACTTTTGGACATAATAAAAAGTCATGTGGTGTTGACTTATATGGACTTCCTGTGTTTATCGAGTAAAAAGCACATAGCCACGAATGTAACAATTTAATATTAATTTGCACGTTAATTGAGCTTGTATCTCGGTGGACTGTGCTGCGGCCATTTAAGGATACACGTTATTTCAATGATTGACGGAATTAAGAGCTCTTTTTATGTACCTTAAGCTTCAGTTACACTGAATCCTTCTTTTTTTATTTAAAGTTGGCTAAACTCGTGTTTGTCCTCAATCTCAAGTGAATATAGTTGAGGTCGAAGAAAACACGGGTTTCAGAAGGAACTGGAACTAAAATCATTGCTGACGTGCTGACTTTTGGCGGTTGATGTTGTGTTAAGGGTAATCGCTTGTCAGGTGATCCCTGAATGAAAGGGTACTTATTAGCAGGAGTCGCTCGAATTAGTCGCCTTTTACGACTATCCAGGAGCGGGCTTTTTTTTTTATATGTGACTAAACCTGCGTTTGACCTCAATCTCACCTGATGGTAAGTGACGATGAGGTCGAAGATGAAAGCACACGGGTTTAGGAAGGAACTGGCTCTTTATACAATATTGCCGGAACACATTACCGCCGGAGCGGTAACATTTGGCGGCAGACTTTATATAGAGGGTGGTCGCTAGCCAGGCGGACCCAGAAGGGATCCTACCACCAAGCAAACTACTCTAAACGCTGTCTACATTTAATTCGTAGTAATAAAGTTTTCATGAAATTGCCAACTTTATGATCTAAACTTGGTCTATTTGCTTAATTAACTAAATTCTAAGTTTGATACCAATTTCAAAACAATATCTTTCGGTAGTAGGTAAGAGCCTACTGAAATATCTTTATTTTTAAGCTCACTGTGCAAGTTTCTTATTGATTTTGTCGACTCTAAGAACAATGAGATGAAGTACACCCACTTACCGAGCCGCAGGTTCAATCCCTTGCTCTCATGCTATTATTGTTAAAAAATATGAAGCATTTTATTTATACAGGATTATTATTTAGGCATCGGCCAAATATTTTTTACACAAATGCACCATTTATAGAAACGATTATTTGAATTTTTTTACAAGGAAACTAATATATTCGCTAGCCTACACTCTGAATTATGAATGAATACCATTAAAATAAAGACGAATAAACGCTACTACAAAAAATCTTGTAGTACTACGTCGTAGTATTATTATCAATGAAATGCCGCGTCATAGTAGCTATGTTCATCAACAGCGACTATTTGTAAAAAAGTTTGTGGTGCCATATTTTTATTTTTTTGTACTGAGCGATATTAAAATAAATATACAGGTAAGTTTATATCGTATCAAAGAAAATAAAATTTAAATTTGGCTGGTAACTAAAAAACAACCATGTATAAAAATTATTTTATTTATTGATTACACCAATATACAGGGTCTTCTTTATGAAGATCAATATATTTTAAGAGAAGGTTAAGAATGATGTATGGGTTCAATTTATGAAAAAAATAAAAATATACATATAACTATATTTTTTTTTATTGAAATTTTCAAATCTTTTAAGTGACCGAATTTAAGTTTAATCTGTTATTTACGACAACCTTGCAAGAAATAAAAAAACCTATCTACTTATTTTAACAAAACAACTTCACTAAAACAAAGATCTTACGCGGTTAGTACCTACCTAACCACGCGAGCAAAGGTCGATGTCTCGCGCGCCCGGGCGATGCGTGACCTACTTAGCTTGATGTATGATGTAACAATCAGCTGTTGTAATATCATACTTATTTCGTATAAAAGTTGATTCTAATTTCCCATCACACTTCAACTGTCAATTTAACGTTCAACTAATTGTAAATACCGTTTTAGTAATGTTGACTTCTTTGATAATGTTTAAATTAGAAATAAATTTAAAAAAAGCTTTCGTGCTTGAGCTGTTTGTCTTAACGAATAAATGTATTTTACAATCAATTGAATGTTTAAATGGAATCACCTTATTATCAACTATTATTATTTACAGTTTATGTACAAAAATAACTTACATATTGCTTCCTGTCAATGATGTTAGGTACACAGCACACGAATACACATACACAAGCACTTTATAGTAACTGCTGCACATGACTACCTATTTGCGATACACAAAGTCTTGTTCGTTTAATAACATTGGCAGCACACAACATTGGGGCACGTGGAGTAAATTTGCCATAATCTCGATGGCGCTGCACAGCTCCTAGAATTGTTCCTAGAAATGTCTCTGCTCGTACGTGTCACGAGCTCGTGACAGGTTCTCACTCGCAGCACTAGCACAAAGCCATTTGAAGATATTCTTGGTTCGTGTATGCGAAATTAGGCATTTTTAACCCCCGACGCAAAACGAGAGGGGTGTTATAAGTTTAACGTGTCTGTGTATCTGTGTATCTGTGTATCTGTCTGTGGTATCGTAGCGCCCAAACGGATGAACCGATTTTCGTTTAGTTTTTTTTGTGTTATAGATAATTTTATCGCGAGTGTTCTTAGCCATGTTTCATCAAAATCTGTTCAGCCGTTTGAAGATCATCAGCTCTTTTCTAGTTGATGAGGGGATCTGACTACCTTCCATATGTCCGTTCGATGCCAAATTTGGTACCGTATTGCTTCAATTATATTGAAAGTATATGGTATGGTAACCATGACCTGATCAGCCGTTTGAAGGTCATCAGCTCTCTAACAGTTGATGAGGGGATCTGACTAAATTCCATATGTCGTATCGATTCGAAATTTGGTGCCGTATTACAACAATGGTATTGATAGTATATGGTAAGGTAACCATGACCTGATCAGCCGTTTGAAGGTCATCAGCTCTCTAATAGTTGATGAGGGGATCTGACTAACTTCCATATGTCGTATCGATTCGAAATTTGGTGCCGTATTACAACAATGATATTAAAAGTATATGGTAAGGTAACCATGACCTGATCAGCCAATTGAAGATCATCAGCTCTCTAATAATTGATGAGGGGATCTGAATAGCTTCCATATGTCGTATTGATTCATAATTTGGTGCCGTATTACTACAATTATATTGAAAGTATATGGTAAGGGAACCATGACCTGATCAGCCGTTTGAAGGTCATCAGCTCTCTAATAGTTGATGAGGGGATCTGACTAACTTCCATATGTCGTATCGATTCGAAATTTGGTGCCGTATTACAACAATGATATTAAAAGTATATGGTAAGGTAACCATGACCTGATCAGCCAATTGAAGATCATCAGCTCTCTAATAGTTGATGAGGGGATCTGAATAGCTTCCATATGTCGTATTGATTCGAAATTTGGTGCCGTATTACTACAATTACATTGAAAGTATATGGTAAGGGAACCATGACCTGATCAGCCGTTTGAAGATCATCAGCTCTTTAATAGTGGATGAGAGGATCTGACTACCTTCCATATATCCTATGGATTCGAAATTTGGTACCGTATTACTTCAATGAAATTGAAAGTGTATGGTAAGGTTACAATGACCTGATCAGCCGTTTGAAGATCATCAGCTCTCTTATTGTTGATGAGGGGATCTGACTACCATCTTCCTAATATTAAAACCTACTTTAAAAAGTACAAAATAAAAGTAAAATTAAAAATTTTAAAAACCCCCCGACACAAAAGAAGACCTTAAAAACTAACAAATAATATTTTAAACCTATTCTAATTATTATCGTCCCATATAATTGACTGTAAGACTTGTACTTTAAAATATTTTTATTTTCCGAGCGTCGTCGCCGCGTCGGGGGACCGCTAAGTGAGAAAAACAGTTGTCAGTTGCAGATTGCATCAAAAGAATTCACTCCGAAAAATTCGTAAAATCAACACAACCGTCAACGTCGTCTGCCCTCACGTGTCTGCCCGTTTGGGTCGCCGCACTTGGTGACGCCCACCCCCGCGCCGCAAGCCGCACACCGAGCTCGCCGCGCGCGGCATTACGTAGAGCGTAGACTATGCATGAAACTTAAGATCGCTCATACCTAAATGTAATAATAAATTAGCTGTTGTTGGCTTAATACTTTATATACTTGAGCGGTCCCCGACGCGGCGACAAAGCTCGGAAAATAAAAATATTTTAAAGTACAAGTCTTACAGTCAATTATATGGGACGATAATAATTAGAATAGGTTTAAAATATTATTTGTTAGTTTTTAAGGTCTTCTTTTGTGTCGGGGGGTTTTTAAAATTTTTAATTTTACTTTTGATAATTATTAATTTACGCGCGCGTATCATTAGACAGACTTTTACAGACTGGCGAGCGCTCGCCGAGCGGTGAGCGGGTCGCGCGCGTTTGGCTCAAACAAAGTCGCCGCCGCCGCGCCGCGCCGACAAGCCAACAGAGTGTTGTCGGCGCGGGCGGCTCGCTTGACTTTCGGTGTCGATAGTGCCGTCAGAGAATACCTACATACCTATGCCTAGTGCGATTTTTCTCTGTGTGTGTGAGTGAGTTCTTAATATAAATAGTTTAATAGAACACTTTTATTTCTTGCTTTAGTCGTAAATAACAGATTAAACTAAAATGTTGTTAACTTTGGAGAATTATAAAATATTTATGAAAGAATTTTTTTTTGTTAATTGTAACAAAAAAAAAATTCTTTCATAAATTGAATCCATACATCATTCTTAACCTTCTATTAAAATATATTGATCTTCATAACGAAGACCCTATATTAAGAATACCTAAGTACGTACTTACACCCAGACCTGTACGCGATTTGTTCCGATTTGTTAAAAAAAAAGTTGACTTTGTAACTAAATGAAAAATATTCAAAGCTTCAAGATTCAAAGCCCGTCTGTATGCGAACAGTTGGCCATTGCATTGCACCACGGAGGCTGTAGCAACGATGAATCTTAGGTATCTACTATAAAAGTTTTAAATGTAATAGGCAGACAGTACACAGACATTTTCATTTTTCATCTATGTGCATAGACTGTAAGTAGATGAAAAATGATTACCGTACTCTACTGTAATTTTATTAATTCCTTTTTAAGAGATTAAAATGACCTTATTTAAGAATCTGTTATAGCTATTTCCGTTACATTATCAAAGTTCACAGTAAATACCTAACAACCTTATTAAAATCTTCATAACAGCGGAAATGTGACGTCATCGAAACAGACTATTAAAAGTTTATTATTTTTTCCTTATCACATTTTAAAGTCGGTTAAATTAGTAATACGTATTTTTGCTGATATCGTCCTTAACTTATTGGAAATAAGTTATAGAGTGCTAGTTAGAAATTATATACTTATTTTAAATCATGAATAACTTAATAATGCTGAAATTTCTTTGAAGACAGCGCCATCTATGATAAGATCAACCAAGCCTGTGTGATGTGAGAAATGTGAATGGCTAATTTAAAAAAAAATATTTTGTAATAATTTTATTTTATCCATAATACTTAGTTACCTACTATAAAAAAACATACTATACCTACTATAGACACATGAGACAATAGCTGTAGACCGCAAGGGCGCTTTCCATGCAGCGGGGAACCTCTTGCGTATCGGCAGGCCATTGCGCCACTGAGGCTTAGAAATTAAGTATATTTATTTATTAAACTAGGTATGTGGACAAAGAAGCAACTATCTTGATAAAATAACAATAAAAATAATAATCAACGAATGCAGAGCATTAAAAAACCGACTTCACGTCAAAACATTGGCTGAAGTATAAGGTCGTTTAAGTACAAGGTAAAGGATCTCCGAATTCATACATTTTTGGAAAAAAAAATTATGAAGAACTCAATCGATTTCGATGAAATTTATATGGTATCAAATGGGAAGTATCCTCTGTCATATGAAGTCAAAATCGGTTCACCCGGTCAAAAGTATGAGGTAACAAACATAAAAAAACATACAGACGTATAGAACCTCCTCCTTTTTTTGAAGTCGGTTAAAAATATAACCCAACGAGAAGTTTCATAGATTAACGCCGTCAAACAAACAAACACTAGAGCTTTATTGTATTTGTTTATGTGCTCAAGTTGAATAATTATTATCAAAGAAAGGAAATAATTGATGTCGTTTCGTAGTATAAAATAGCCTCCGTTGCGTAGCCCCAATGGTCGAGGTTTTGGTTGCTGTTGAGTGGTTCTGGGTTCGAAACCGGGTCAATTTAGGAAACGAACTTTTCTATACTGACTCTAGTCTGGGTGAATACTAGGATACCCCCTAGTGTCCCTGTAGACCACACAGGCTATAACACGGGCTTATACAGGTTTTTTTTTATTAAGGACTAAGCTCGCGTTTGTTCTCAATATCACCGGATGGTAAGTGAAGACGAGATCCAAGATGAAAGCACACGGGCCGAGGAAAGAACTGGCTTTTTCATAAAATATTGCCGGAACACATCGCCGCCGAAGCGGTAATAGGTATTTGGTGGCAGATTTTGCATGAAAGGTGGTCGCTAGCCAGTCGGACCCCGACGGGTTCCTACCACCAAGCGGGGGACACTCGGATTAGTCGCTATTTACGATACGCTTATCCTGTGGTGATAGGGCTATTCTAAGCCCAGTTTAAGGAATGTTTTTTGGAATGTCAGTTTAAGGAACTTGTTTATTATAATATTGTAGTTTACAAATAATTCCTATACATAGTCGTGGTAATGGAATAGTCGTGGTAACGTAGCCAAAGAAGTTCAGAAGTTGTGACAAAGTCGATAAAATATAAAAAAGAGATATAACTTACCTAATTAAGTCTAAAGCAGATTACTTTGCATTTGAACTATTAAGATATTCTTACAAAATATCAGACGCAATACTTAATTTGTTTAATTCGACTGGAGTTTCGATTTCGCGCGTTCTAACAAAAAGTTTTTATCTGTGGTTGCATAGTTTTTTTAGTTATCTATTTAGAAAAAGCTTTAGCTCTACCAATTCTATAAAAAGGAATAAATCAGTGCCTCATTTAGCGCTCACTCTTAACCTAAAAGTTTATCTTAATAATATTATAAATACGAATTGGATGAAATTATTTATTATGTATTTGGATGAAATTTGGCACAATGATAGTAGTCTGGAATAGCACATAGGCTACATTTCAACTAGAAACAGCTAGCATTGTTTTAATTGATTCTCAGATCAAACCATGTTAAGAAAACGTTCTCCATCTGAGACCGATCTTAAGACATGCTGCACGAAGTGATTTCTTCCGCTTAAGATCGCCCGCACAGAAGAGTGTGTTTTATAAATACGGATATATCCCTAGGAATAATACTGAATTTAGTCGTCCTGAAGCTTTGTCATTTTAAGTGCATGACTCACTTACCACTCTTGCTACGCATGCTGTTTATAGCACTACGCACTTCCTTTGAGATGTGCTCAGTCCAGTAATATTTTATTCTATGATCTTTGGTTCCAGTAATTGTAAAGAATGATGTTCCCAAAAAGTATTTTTCTAGTATTGGAGTTACTTTTAAAATACAGTGACATTTCGAGCCCAGTATGTAGTTTACTCCTGACAATAAGACGAGGTTGAGGTCAAGACATATTCTGATACTCAAAACAAGAAAAAAGTAGTCAGACGTGTGGGTAGGCAGTAAAAATAAAAATGTAATGTCCCAAAGACCAGTCCTCGTCAGATGTAGCCGCAGAGCTAGTCTGTCTGAGTCATACGACGATACTGCTGACAATTCCAAATGGCGGATTCAAGATGGCGGCGCTGTAAAAAATTTGATATTTTTGAATTACATCAATATTTTTACATTATATTTATTTTTATTTATTTGCTGTACCATATCGGTGGTCTTTCCAAAACAACTGAAATAATTTCATCCAATGACTTCAAAGGAGCGTGGTCTTAACTATATGACATTTCCATAGGTACAGAAGGCAGCAGGTCAAGCGTTACATTATCTATCAAATTTCCACAACCAATTTTAACTTAATGTCGAGGGCATAGAGTGCAGATTCAAGTAACATTTTTGACAGATTTGTAACGCTTGATGTAATGGACCATCGAACCAACTGAATCATGACCCATTTTTCTGAAAAATCCTTTGAAACTGTCAAACTTGTAAGGTATCATCGTCATCATCATCACAACTCCGTGTAATGGGCCCACTGCAGGGCATGAGTCTCTCTTCTGGGTGCGAGGAGGTTTAGGCCATAATCCACCGAGCTGGCCCAGTGCTGGGTGGTGGATGTCAGAATTTTCAGGGTGCCGATATGGCTTCTGACAAACCCTAACGACTACTGTATACAAGTATACAGCACCCGGGACCGACATCTTAACGTGCCCTCCGAAGCACGGAAGTCGCCGTGAGAAACGAATGGTCGGCGGTCACCCATCCAAGTACCGACAGCGCCGAACGTTGCTTAACCTGTGATATCGTAAGATACACACAGTAACCACGGCGCCACGACGACTTCAAGGTATATCGCGTAGTAATGTTATGCACTTATGACTTTTTAGATACTGTACGAATTCTGTACTCGTAAAATGTCAGTGTCGAATGTAATGATAACAAGTTCGTCACCGAGGAAACCCATCTTCAAGCGAATTTAGACCTACTAGCATTTAGACAGCATTTAGACCTACTAGCATTTAGGCAGTTTGCCAAAATGATCTTGTTGTGGGTCATGATTCAGTATGTTCGACAGTACATTTAAGCCTTCATGAAGAGTAAGTAAGGTAGGTACTCATCCATTTACCAAAACATATTCACTAGGCACTTGAAAGATCCAGGACTATGACTAGGTGACCTACATAATCTACTTCTCGTGACCACGGTATCTGGAAGGACTCCGAAACGTCAAGTTAAAATATAAAAACAATTTATGCGCGATAAAACTTTCACATTTACAATATTAGTAAGATAATCGTGAAAACTTAATATTTTAAAGGTGCGCCTATGCGCACTAAGTGCATAAAAATGTAATTAACTCCAATCTTTATGCTATCAATATGTGTTAGAATCGCAAACTAGTCAAACAAAACTTTTGAAAAACGGAAGTGATTAGATTAATAAAGTAGATACATTATCTACTACTTTTAGGGTTCGTAACTCAAGTTTTTTCAGTGTATCCGCCGGGCAAGAACCTTTTACTCGGGAATGCGTGGAATGATTAAGCTTTATATTAAATAAAAAAATCTGTCATCATTTTGAGAAGAGTAAATCAAAAATTCTCAGTTAATGCAATCAAAGTAACCTACGGTCGTTTATGCCGTGTACAGGGTTGTTTAGAAAAGATTTTTTGCAAAAAGGTATGTATTTTTTTTACAAGGAAATTAATATCGCTAACATATAAAGCAAAGCATGGTCACTCTAAATTATGAATGAATACCATAAAATAAAGACGACTACGCGCTACTACAAAACATCTTGTAGTACTGCGTCGTAGTATTATCAATGAAATGCCGCGTCGTAGCAGCTATTTTGATCAACAGCGACTACTTGTAAAGCATTTGTGGTGCCATTTTTTGCTATTTTTTGTATTAAAATAAATATGCAGGTACGTTTATATTGTGTCAAAGAAAAAGACATTAAAATTGGCTGGTGACTAAAAACAACTCTGTATTTTGGTTGTTGTGTGTTCAACGACAAATCTAAAAGGTATTAAACTGCCCATATATCGTTATAGTTTTGTGAGGTGATGGGATCATTAGGGTCAAGTAAATCTTTGCGCCGTTGTCGTCTTATCTAATTGCCACGTCACGATTGTATATCGTATGTGTATCGTACGATACATTATCTTAAGAATGTATCAGACGTCACATAAAAGGAAGTCGAAATTTGTTCAGTCACAAATCAAAATAAAAAAAGCTTAGGAAATATGTATTTAAAATCGAACTGAAACTAGCACCGCTGTAGTGGCATAGATCTTCAAAGAGTTTTACTAATCAACTTTAGTTGAAGACTTAAAAAAAATTTTGAAAATGCATTGGATAGATATATGTAAATAGACATGCAGTAATAAAATATTATCAGTTGCTGTTCAGCAACACCTGTGTCTGCTTTCCGGAACAGTTTGTTTAAATACGGCAGTGAGTGTGTGATGTTTGGATGGCACACTTGGATATTAAGGATACATATTCAAATTTATTACACACAAAATTTTAATATGTATCCTATATCAGCTTATATGGATGAAAAATATCGATATATCATCAGGCGTAAGTGCAAGTGCATGAAGAGTTTTTGAGCCATGCTTGATTTTCCAGGCTAAAGTTTAGCTTTCCTAAGCCCGCATACTTACATCTTCACTTACCAGTCCGGATCGGGCTGTTGTTTTATCGGTGATTAAACCAGAGTTTAACCTAAATCTCACCTGATAGTAATTGTAGATGAAGTCAAATATCACACGGGCTTAGGATAGAACTGGCTATTCTGGAGTGCTGGTAATTGGCGGCAGATTTTATATGAATGGTGGTCGCTAGCCAGGCGATCCCTGAAGGCATCCTGCATACCGTCCTACCAGTTGGAGTGATGTCCTTTGTCCAATTGTATCAAAATAGTCCTGAAAGAAATCGCTTAAAGCCGCCCACATTGTAAAAAAATTGTGTTTTAGTTTTATTTTCTGTTGTCACTTAGGTATGTATTTTTTTATTGGTAATTGAGTGTCATTAAATAAATAAATAGTCCATAAAAAGTTCAATAATTAAAAAAACTCATAACTGTTCAGTTTTAACTATCTTAGATATCTCACAAAATAAAGAAAAGAACTGGAAAACTCATTATTATAGTTCAAAAGAACCTTTGTACTAGAAAACATTCTTTCTTTTGTCATCCTTATTATTTCAATTTTATATTTACTTTTTAATAATGGTCTCTAATAAAAGTTATTATATTTATACAAGTGTTGCTTCGGTATGCTACGAATATGTGGGTGGAGCACATATTATTGACTTGGTAAATGTTGAATTAAATGAATTCTTCTTTTCTTTGAATGGGTCGTCTACTTATTGGATTTTGGGTTAGATCTCCTTCCTTGTAGTCTAAAAGAGAAAATACTTAAGTTTAATAATTTTGACATATTTTAAGCGGATTTTTACCTTGATGTATAGTTATTTCGTTTTTTTTTTATATATTTACGTGACAATTTGTTAGAACAAAGTTCAGCGTACGGGCAAATATTTTCATTGAATGTTGATCTAAGCAACATAAATTACACTCTCATATTTAGTCACTACATTATACTAAAAAGGATCACCATCGACTGAAACATATTGCATTACATTCACAATATTCATAATTCTTTCTTAAGCTACTGAGAAGAAAAATAATTTGCGCACGCAATGATTGCGGTCCATTTTATTGTCGCTCTGCGCCTGCGCTGGCGGCGGCGGCGGCAGCGCGGCGTTCCATTGTTTTGTAGGCCATGCGCCCGAGTTCGATAAAACATTGTTTATTGCTAAATAAATGAACGATGCAGGTCAATGACCGAGCTTTATTAGCTCTTAGATTGCATTGATATTATAAATTAGTGTTTGAGTCGTTGTATTGTAGTATGGAAGTCATGCATGCTTGTTGGTGTGAGAGATTGTCTGGTGATTGTTAAATTTATGGACTTTTCATTAGATATGATATGATGTTTTCAGGTTGAAAGAAGGACTTGTATAGACTGTATAAGACTTATCTTGATTTTTTTATTCATGTATAGAGGTGACAAATAGTACATAGGTACATTCAAACGTAACCAGAAAGCTTATCTATAGCTAAGAAATCTATATTCATTCAATTTTCTCTCTGCATGTCTTATGATATAGACCTCCTTTAAAAGTTTAAAAGATTTAGAGCCAAAATCACCATGCATGGCGAGCAGAGCATATTCGTCTTCGCCGGAAGACTCTGCCCATACTCGGGATGATAGATCATTCATCAACTTATATCGATACCATGTTCTTGGTGGTAACTACGACGCTATACCTACATATAGAATTGGCGCTTAATCGAGGCCTTCAAAAATTAGATTTGATAACTTTAGGCGAGTCATGATGACTGTTTATAAAACGGCTTTTATTGAAACGATTAATGTTGGATATATTCGACTAGTTTCGGGAGTTTCGGTCCGTACCGTACGTGCGCAGGTACGGCAAGGGTGACGTCATTTTGCTAGGTAAAAGTCATTAGTATGCTTGTACAGTCGTGCCAATGGAATACTTAACCTCTTAATAAACTGGCTTAACTTCGATTAAAATCGAGAAAAGATGTACGGGCGTGTATTGCCCGCGGGTGCAAACCACGTCCCAAGCGCGCGTGGCGCGTATAGTACGCCCGTATCTACCGAATGCGCGTACCGACGCAGCGTTGGTCCTCAGGGTTAAGTGCTGTCGCGCAGTACCACGCCTAGCAGAGTGAATTATTGCCATTAATCTTATGTGTCAAAAGCCGATTTTTATATAAAAGCCGGCAATAATGTTCATTAAAGCCTGCCATCTAATATTTTCCTTCAGTCCGACCTCTTCAGGACATGTCTCATATTAGCCAATTTTGAACTTCGTCGTCACTTAACATCTGGTATGATTATGTAGCTCATGTTACGACAAAATTCATTTTTGACTCGATTGTCTCGTTTGTATAAACAGTGAGACCCAGTTTTCTAAAAGCAAAATCTTTCTTCAGTTTGATCAATAAATTAAAAAATCAAAAGATTATACGGTCGATAGTACTGCAGAGGATATTAAACGAAAAATCAATTATAAATATTCCCCTTTTTATGACTAATCATCGAACACTAATCAGTGACTTAAAAACAAAAGAAGTTTGACAGCATTATAACAATAACAAGTCTTTATCTATTAGTGTACCTACTATTATAGACTAACGCGCTTATCGATAATGGCTGGAACGAAAATGCCAATCTTGGTTTTAATGAGTAAGTACCAACTGAAATCGGCGTTTGACCTCAATCTGCCTGTTCGGAAGATGAAGAAAAGAAAAATAAAAGGCTGTCGGAACAAATCATCGTCATAGCAATCACCGAAGAGATGATATTATGCAGAAGATGAAAACGCTAGCTAGGCAAACCCTTAAGACAGTTTGGTTGCTTTTTAGACAGCGACAAAGCGATCATCGCGAGTTTGCGCGATTTTCAGTCGTACGAATCTACGATCAAACATACTGATATGGTACAGTAAGATGTATTCGCCTAATCTGTTTGCTTAGTAGCGCGATGATCGTGTAGATGCGTACGGGTAGATTATAATTACAACAGAAGTGATATATGTTCATAAAATTAAAGGATTTTCTGTGCCAATAATGACTGAAGTTTACAAAATACAAACATTAGAATATCAATTAAAGGTAGTCAAAAGTAGGGAACAAAGAGAAATAAGTATATTCTATAACCAGATTCTTAAAACGGCATTTACTGAAAATGGTCGTTGTTTTAATTTTCTGTTCTAATAATCATGTATAAGCAAAAATATGAATGCTCCATATATACTAAGTACCTATCACAAATCTACAGTTTCAACACGCTGACAAAAGATAACAATTTTTAGTTACATAAATATGAGTACAATTTACAAACTTGTTAGTGCATGTTTTGTTTAGCTTTTAACCCAATTCCTTTTTACGGCGAAGCAAAAAGGAGGGTTAAGATTTTGACCTGTATGTAAGTATGTATGTGGGTATGGATGGATAGATGGATGTTCATCTGTTCCCTCATAACTACTAAACTATTTATCATAAATGGACAAAATAGGTGCGCTTGGAATTAGGGCTCCTATCAAATCTGCCAACCAGGACAAGAAGAGCGAAAACCCCGGATTTTGGAGCTTATAACCCGGACATTTTTTGATGACTTAAACCTTAAACTATCTTCCAGAAGCGAAGGTGCTCGTGCAAAATCTTGCTAATACTTGTTGAACCAATCTGCAGAGTATGCTGAATATGCTTGTGCGTAATTCGTCTGTTTTCTTGAATTATTTTTTATACTGCCAGCATACTTTTTTTTTATAAAGTATGGATGGGACGTTTGTCTTCATCTCGTTTTTTTTTCTCATGACTTTCTTCTGTGTCAGCCGTCGTAGGATGACCACTTCATTGTCCATCCCCCAAAGTAAGAAGACCGCGTTTGAACTCGCTATACCAGCGGTAGATGGTTGCTTTTGAAGGTCCTTTATCCATAAAAGCAATTCGAAGTCGATCAAATGGCTCATCAGATTTTAAGACACATTTAAAATCGTAAAAAAATATAGCACGAAAATGTTCTCGATGCAGATCCATTGTTTAATGCGCAAAGAAAATTTGAATAAGCTCTCAAAAAATGCGCAGGGTTTGATAACCCAACAATGGTATCGAAGTTTTCAAAATAATTACAAGTGTCTTATACTTAAAAACTTTTATTCGCAAAACTTCACTTCACTCACTGTTTCGCATTCGCATTTGTGAAAAACGCTGTTTTGAAAAATTGTAACCAAAGTTGGTTTGCATTCAGAAGTTTGTCCTGCTGGTTCAAATTTTCACTAAAAGATTTTAAATTCACCTGCTCATCTATAAATTTTTTGTTCTTCGACCGGTGATAATTTGAAAACGTTAACCCGGACTACTAATAAAACCCCGAACGGACGCAGCCCGGACGCCTTCTAAACAGGGAAACCCGGACGGATGGCAGATTTGATGGCAGCCTTGGAAGCGTCTTGATTGTCCGCTGGTTGTAGGCTAGGAACTTCACAATAAATTGACTACAGCGCCCTCTAGGGAACTAAGTTTTTTATGAAGGGTAGTCGTTAGTAGGGTTGATGAGGATTCCTCATCCTCTTCCACATAATGCGGAAATTCCTCATGATTTTAAATTCCTCTTCCGCTTCCGCATCCTCTAAAAAAAATCCTCATATTCCTCAAGAAATTTAAAGAGGAATAAATATTTAATAAACTTACTTATTTTCGCCTTACAGCGTGTTATCTCGTTTGTGCAGAACAATATGAAAGAGAGAAATGTTTCAAATTTTTAAGCGTTTTTGTAGGTACTAGGTACGTTTCCGTAATGAACTTGTCAAAACTTGTTTATCATGCGAAAATTATAAAACTCCACACAATCACACCACCTACATATTAATATATTAAGCAAGGCTTAGATACTTTATTAGAGTGAAACCCAGATTATGTTAATAAATAAAAATTCTGACCTAAAAGCATTCTTTAATTTATATTCCACACGGGAATCGAACCTGTGACATCTGCATTATAGAGGCTCAGCAGACTGACGCCTTAGCCACTACCCTACATCCTCTTCCTCTTCCTCAATAAAAAATCCTCATCCTCTTCCGCATCCTCTTCATTCATTCTGGAAAATTCCGCTTCCTCATCCTCTTCCTCAAAATCTCTTCCTCATCAACCCTAGTCGTTAGCCAGGCGGACCCTGAAGTGGTCCTACCACCAAGCGGGGAACATTCCTTTTACGACACGCTTGTCCAGGAGCGGTAGGGCTATTCTAACTTTCTATTTAATTTCAATAAATATCCAAAATTATCGCCAATCCGAAGTGGAAATAGGCAGGTCACATAGATTGTAGGCCGTGGGCGCGGTATGGTTCTCGAGTATCGGCAACGAACTGGAAGACCAGCCCCTCAAAGTACCTACACTGACGATCTGATCAATCAAGGTAGCCGGTGAACTAATCTGAAAAAAGGCGCATAATCTGGCCACCAAATACTTATCACTTGTCCAGCGGTTATGTATTCGGCAACATATAATGTAGAGCTAGTACAATGCTACGCCCGTGTGCTTTCGTCTGCGATCACATCTTCACTAACTATCAGACAAGATTGAGGCCAGACGGTCGGAGATGAGGTCATCAAGAACCTCGGGGAGGCGTTTCTCCAATTGTCCAGACGTCTCTCGGCTAATGATGATGACACGTTTTTTGCTTTCAAAAATATGGTGTAATTTGATTAATTATATACCGTATACATAATAATAAACAGTTATCTGTCTAATAATACCGATAACATATTATTTCTTTAGATAAGGATTTATTTGAAACTGTCTTATGTAACAACAAGCACGTCTTCAATAGAATGATGCAAGTCTCTTGCTGTAGACTTCGCAGAATTCGGGATGGGCGAATATTTTAAAATACTAAGGTCAAACCATGATAACTCCGTCTGGGTGCGACCTAAATAGACATGACATAATGAAATGTGCATATACAATACAACTGCGATTATATTGTCAATGCAATGTTCAAATATTAACTTTTAGAAAAACGATTGAATTGTCGAAATACACGTGTAAGTTTACTGTGATGGCGCGTTTAGGATTCTTTGTAGATATACCTACAGGGCTATTTTGTAGTTGCCTACCAAATAAAGATGTTATGTTCTTTGATACAATATAAACTTACCTGCATATTTGTTTTAGAAACCATCAGTAAAAAGACGTTAAGAATAAATTTGAGATTTGGCACCATAAACTATTTTGCAAATAGTCGCTGTTCATGAACACCCTAAGCACGATACGATACTAAGACGTGGCATTTAATTATTACGTTTGATAATACTAGTAGACTATTTTTCATTAATAATTTAGTGTGAACATGCTGTGCTTAATATGTTTGCCATTTTTTCCTTGTAAAAAAAATTACTAAGCTTTTTTGCAAGAACAGATTCTGTAAATGATATTCATGCTATAAAAATTATTGGGTTGGGGATTAAAAAGTAGTATCACAGTACAGATATATACAGTAATTCAACTCGGCCGCATGTTTGAAATAAATGTCCACAGCGCCGCGGTTCACATGTGATAGGGCTGCCCGCCTTCAGCGTTTAAATTACTTGCCTACTCAGGGTTTACTTCCATTTAGCTTTGTGACTGCAAATATACTTTTTTTATGTGAACAAATAAAATACTTTGTGAATTGAATAGAAAGTGTTCAACAAAAAATACGTTTTGTGTCAAAAAAACCATGTTAACGTTTGATTAACAAATCGGTTTTATAAATTAGCGACGGAAAAAAACATGCACCTCGACCGAGGCGCACGAAAAGATGAATTATTAAATTTTAAAGTATAAGTAAACAATCCGCATATTAACTTAAAGCTCAATCAGCAATTGTTTCGGCATGCGGCCAGTCGCGACTGAGATCGAGCCGCGTAGGTATAGCTCGAGTTTCGTCCGTTTGTATGAAGTTGAATTACTGTAGATATCTGTACTGTGGTAGTATCTATAACCTAATGAATTGGAGCCGCAAAGTAAACTTTAATAAGCTTGGAGACCACGGACTGGAACTAGGAGCAGTATTTGTAAACCGGTCTCAACTCTACTCTAAAACCGAAATGAAGGGAGTGGATATCCATTCATTTAGCGGAACTTAAGAGTGATCTTAGAGTTTGCCTACGGGCCTAAGATATATTTATCCTAGTAATCATACAAACAAGAGCATATATAGAAACGTTTCCCAGACAGGCTCGATTTGGACTCAAACCACGGTAATATAGATAATAATATTACCGTGCCAGAACCATGTTCATGCCGGGAAGAAACTCTCGACCAATCTTCTTCTTGCGAGTCGACACAAATTCAAATTTTGTTCGTCCAAAATTTCACCACCTCTACAGCACCATCGCTAGCCTCCATCAAGTCCTGGAGTGTGCAGCTATGTGAACATGCTGGGCAGGTGAGTAGGTGCGTCATTGTTTGCGGGGAATGCCCGCATTCACACTTATCGTCTGAGCTCTCAGAGAAACCCCACTTGCAGCGATTGTCTTTGCTGAGACCTACCTGGGTTCGGAGCCGGTTTAAGGTTTTCCATGTTGGCCATGAAAGAAATTTCGTGTCCAGGCGGAAGGTTCTCCAGGAGTGGAACAAAAGGTGTTAGTGAGTTCCCAAGTTTTTTCTGCCACAGTTCACAACGCACTTTAGAGTTCTAGAAAGGCGCACTCTGGAAGCAGCTAGGTCCGGTAACGCAGGGCCTAGGCTGACTAATCCTCTCACCACGATGGCAAATTCAAATTCAAACTCGACCAATGCACCATAGAGAGATGGTGTAAAAAGAATTCGATCTGCCTCTCTTTAAATTAAACTACTAAAAGAATCTGCTAAAGTTGTAAGTAATTAACTGTTTTATATGAAAGCGTGAACTCTTGCTCGGCGGTAGACCAATTTTGTAACTGTAAGGAGCAGCTGCATCATAAATGATGAGTTTATGTCGTAAGACCTTTTAGGTCGCTACTCAATTTCATTTCATTGGTACCTATATGACCACTTTTATATTAATGTATCTACCTACTCATGAATCATCATCAAGAGAACGATATCAGCGGTAGTTTGACTAATTTCGTTTCTGTATTCTATTTAAATTTTACTCATTCTAATTTGGAATTGTTTTTAATTTAAACTTTCCCAAGCATCAAATAAGTATTTCAAATGTACAAAATAACTATTAATGATTACCTATACATAATTATGTAAAAAAAATAACAAATAATAGGTAATAAATCCTGTGTATGAATGATCATAATATTCAAATTCAAATTCAAACACTTTATTGCCATTTGCATAGAATGGGATAGTTATAAAAATACAGTATTAACATTAAATGTACAATTTTGTTACAATAAATTTAAACTCAAAATAAAATTTCAAAAGCTTACTTTGTGGTATACTTTCTTTATTGATGTCCTAGCTGATTTTATTCACAAGTCAGGTTAATTCGTGGTTTGATGAAAATGTGCCTAGTTTTCTTAAGAACAGTAGTACATCATTAAATATCGTAAAAATATAATATTACCTCTATTTACAACTTTAAAATGAGACAAATACAGTTGTTATTAAGGATTATTAGCATGAATTATTATGATATGTACGTTAGTTTGTGCTTTTTCCTAATTCAAATTGAGCGTGTCGATGAACTTCCCGAAAATAAAGAAATTGGCTGATATCGTCATACTTATCTGTTCATTACCGAGCGTTGACTGATTATAATCTGTAGTCGAATCGAATTTTGAATGAATGGAAACGTGGCGTGACTTGTACTGAAATATTGAAAATAATCGGTCATCAACTTGCAAACATTTAGTCGCTTATATAAATTTTCGACTTTTTTTTAAATTTTTGTTACTCTGATGTCATGAAGCATACCTATTGTAAACATTCACCTAATATTGTCTTAAGTTTTCGCAATTCATACTATTAAATAAAACACTTTTTAACCGGATTTATCGCGTATATTTACATTTTAAATTTTGACTCGACGTTTCGGTGTCTTTGCAGACCCCGTGGTCACGAGTCGCTCTTTATTATTTAACATTCACCTACAGAATTGAGATCATTCATACTATGTTGTACCTACATCATCATCACAACTTTTTGTAATGAGCCCACTGCAGGGCATGCGTCTCTGCCCTGGGTGACAAGGAGGTGTATGTAGGCCGTCATCCACTAAGCTGGCCGAGTACTGGGTGGTGCATGTCAGCATTTTTAAGGGCTTCTGACAAACTCTAACGACCACTGTATACAGCACCCGGGACGGAAGTCGTCGTGAAAAATGAATGAGAACTTAATAGATTTTAAATAAATAAACTTAAAAAAATTATATAAACATTCATATTGAGTGTATAAGTCTTTGAATACATTCAACTACCATCTGTGTCCATCTCCGCCCGTACCGGGATTCGAACTCAGGACCACTGGCATAAAAGGCAATGTTGTTGCCAGTGTCTACGCAAACATGTAGTAGGAAATGTTGGTAGGATCGTTTCCTTTAAACTAGAAATGACGGGTTTATTTATATAAACCTGTTAAGTCACGTGTAAAAAGTTTAAATTAAAGGACCTAAACCGCTCCGAAATTAAAAGCGTTGGCAACCAAAATTATGAAGTAGGTACTTATAACAAAATACATAAAAAAGACGTGTG
This sequence comes from Stenoptilia bipunctidactyla, assembly GCA_944452665.1. Classification (NCBI taxonomy): domain Eukaryota; kingdom Metazoa; phylum Arthropoda; class Insecta; order Lepidoptera; family Pterophoridae; genus Stenoptilia; species Stenoptilia bipunctidactyla. The sequence goes on from OX101735.1 coordinate 12,725,846, forward strand.
GCACTCGGAGACTGCCGCGGTAAAGCCATTGCATAGCATTTTTTATCATCTTATGCAATTATAATTATTTATTTATTTTATTAATGCAGTAATGTTTGATCTAATATGAAGTTCCACAAGTTCCTAGTAAATGGCGCTGATTGTTTATTAAAGCCAGCATGTAAAGTTATGAAATCAAAGTATCATCGCTGTGCCGGTCGGAGTGGGGGGTGTTAGGTTTTTTTCGTTACGGAATTTCTGGATTCGGTCCCCACGCTCAAGGCCCGCAATAGAAGCTAAGCAATAGCCTAAAAATACGATAAAGACCATTCAACATTTAGCGATAGATAGATATATTTTTAGAAGACACGTTTTAGAATAGTATCTTAATCCCCTTTTTTTTTTTTTTATGCTGGAGGAAAACGTGCAATCACGTCCCCGACCACCCAAGGGGGAGCGGCGGGGTATGTGGGGATGATCCGGCAGATGTCCGGACCCACCCACTAAAAACCTCCAGGTGTACCTCATCCGCCATAAGTGGAGCTCACGGTACCGCCATTGGCATTACCCGTGAGCCGGGGCTCAGCCTCAGCCGAGCGCCCTCCGACGACGGAAATGGTCCAATGTACACAAGACCATTTCCCCACCATAGCCCTAGTAGCCGCATCAGGTCCCCTCACCCGCTACGGCTGGCTATCGGGAGGGAGAAGGTGAGTATCTTAATCACCTACGAGGACCTAATAAGTTATAAAAGTTAAACTAGTCGTAGGTATATTGACCTTTTAAATCTTCAATTTGCAAATTGTAGGCTCTCAGTTCCTATCTAAATAGAAAAATATTTTGTTAATACTCAATCCAGAATGATTAATTTGAAGATATTATGTCGATACAAGAAACAAAAATGTTAACAAACTTACAGTTGAACGAACGATAGGCCGGTCGCTGACCTAACTCTTATCATTTCAGCTATTTCTGCTTTCATTTAGTAGGTAACCCCACAGGTGTGAGTGTTTACGATAATAAGTGCATCATATTATGATATGAAGGACTAGCTAGTGCCTGCTTCTTCGTCTACATAGGTTTAAGTATAATATTTCTCTATGGGTTTAGTATTTCGAGTAGGTTATTTTTCCCTTCCAAGGTTTTATCTATCTTTAATAACAAAAAATAATTAAGAATATTCTTATAACTGCCAACCACGAACCAAGCAATAGGTAACTATTTATTAGGTACATTTCAAAGGCATAGGTACGCGTAGAACAGTGCGTTTTTAACAAATCGCTGCTGGTGCGACTGCTGCAGGCGGGGTCCCAGGGGGGGCGGGTCACAGGGGACATGACCCCCCCCCCCCAAATTATGAATAGATAAACATCTTATAAGCAAAGAAGCTAAAAAAGACACTTCTGATTTTAAAAAAATTGTTGTGACCCCCCCAAAAATTCAGATGTGACCCCCCCCCAAAATTTCAGTCTGTGACCGCGCCAGGACTGCTGGGGAGTGGTAAAGTTTCATAAAAATCAATTCGGTAGTTTATGCATAAAACAGTAACAAACGATATAAAATAATAAAATCCCCAGAAAATCACACCAACTAAAAAATTAAGCATAGCATACAAGTATGGGATGCCATGTAGCGACCTAGGGGGAACGTAGAATATAAATATGTAAATAGATAAACACCCAGACACGGAACATTTTTTTCTTGTTCCGTGCGGGAATCGAACCCGCAACTGAGTCTGAGGCAGACAGGTTTACCCCATCGTCAAAGATACAAACTTCCGCGTTTATAATACTAGTAGGGTAATGACTGTTAAATTTACCTATTATAGTATAGATCGGTGCGTAAAACCATTCTTATCGTAATATTCACCATTATGTAGCATCCAATACGTATCATCAATGTCGTACTTCCAATACATTCCTTGATGAAGCTATGATATTTGGCTGCAGATCTAATATGAGGTTTTACTGCGAAAGCGAGTAGACGCTAACGGGGTCATAGTACCTACTTACTCATTCCCTTTGGATTGGTCGTATTTCACACTTGCTTAAACAAAGGCGGTAAGTACCTACATGACTGATATAAATTATCATCCCTACAATATTTTTATTTCATAAATTAGTTTTTTTTTTAATATTCATTTAGATAGTTTCAAGCAAGATACAAAATTGAATATCGATCAAAATGAACACAACAATATTAAAATAGGTACATAAGTTTTTTTTTTTTTTTATATTGTAAGGATAGGACGTTTGTCCTCCATGCCACCTGATGGAAAGTGCGCATGAAGACTATGGTGTTACACGTCCATCCACGAGAAACCTATTCACTCGACACTTAAAAGTTCCAGGACTGTAGTGGTCAGGTAGGTACTTATAAAGAAAATTAACAGAAACGTGACATTGAAAAATCTTCAATTTTTATTATATCACTGAGTACCTATATCTTTAATGTTTCACAATATTGTGAGATGATAATAATAATAAATAATAAAATCCCCAGACAATCACATCAACTACATGGCCCCAAAGTAAGCATAGCTTGTGTTATGGGATACCATGTAGCGAACTAGGGGGGAACCTAGAATACAAATACATAAATAGATAAACACCCAGACACGGAACATTTTTTTTTACTTGTTCGGTGCGGGAATCGAACCCGCAACCACTGGCATCTGAGGCAGACAGGTTTACCCCATCGCCAAAGTGGTCAATGATATCCGCATATTTATTTCTAACCTCCATTGCTTCATCTTCGTCCTTATTGTATCAAAAGTAGCATGTCATATTCTAGTCAAACTTAGGACCTATACTTGTCAACAAACTTGAAAATCACCAGAAATATTCGTTCGTTCCACGAATAGACTGAGGAATAGATTTTAAATATCCTTATCCACCCGCTTGGTGACTGTTGGGTAATAGGAAAGATTACATCCCCTTCCAGCAGTGAGTACAGTCAAGTCTAAGATGTATACATTTTCATTGGAATTTGAACCTTAACACAAACTAATACATCTTATTGCACGTAACTGTACACGGCAAAGTCTCCCGCCAAATATTACATTAGGTACCTTTCGCTTTCACAAAAAGTTTTCTAGATGATGGTTCTTCCTTCGCAGACATACCTACTGACACAGTATGCCATGTATTGTCGTCCCATAAATCGTGCCACCCATTCATATTAAGCGTTCTTCCCAGGTTCTCATGGATAGGTATAAATATTGCAATTGCCGTGGTACTGAGAAGTAAATATTAATTCCCCTTAATATTTTCCTGAGCAGTTTTGTAAGAAAGAAGAAATGCTCTAAAAGGATATCTGTGAAATGAATGTCTTCTACGCTCCGCAACACCTAAAAATATTCTGTCAATAATCGAATATCTAAATTTACTATCCGATTATTTTGAATATTCATATAATATCAATTTTATTTTTTATTTTACCCTGGTAGCACTGACTGTGTAAATGGGAACTTAGGTATGTACTTAATGAAAGTGTTAGATTAAGCGTTGGCCCATCAGTAGATTTGCGTCTTTATTTATACAGTAAATGTAGTGATCATAGATTAAAAAAACGCGCATAGGACGAGATGGACTCGCGCACGAAGGATTCCGTAGGTACCTACTGTCCACTAATTCGTAACTAACATTTCAAAAAATATAATTTACATAATAGGTATGCCACAGTAATTGATAACAGTGCGTAGGTTTAAACCCCATAGCTACGGCAGCGGCATAGACACTGTATTCAAAACTAACGTTTCAAAAAATATAATTTACGTAATATGACACACTAATTAAACTTGCTATTTACTTTTAATCCGACAAGGATCTTTTGGCGCGTGGCAAAAATTGGAACTGACCACCGTCTTGGGAAATGTCACTTCATGACTTTTACCGCTCATATTTGTTAATGTTCTTTTAAATTCAATATTAAGATATGAAATACGCCAAAATTTATAAATCTTACTTATTGTAGTTAAAAATTGAAGAAGTTGTTTTGAGAAAGAAAAATAATTAATTCAACGTCTCAATAAATCCCTTTTTAAGAGTAAAGAAGCAAGCTGCCTCTGCAATGTTTACATATTGCCATACTTTGAAAAATACACTTTAGAATATAATTTATTTCATATTTTAAATCTCAATAAAAATTACGATTTCAGGAAAGACTGTATGAAAAGTGAAGAAAGATAAGCAGATAAGGTAACGAGGATGACGAGGAAAACTATTTATCATAAAAATATGATTTTAATTTCATGTCACTTTATGTTTAAACATATTTTCTTGCCGAATCATATATTTATATCTTCGACTCTGTGTTTTTGTACCATTAACGTTTTTCTCAAAGTTCACGCGACAAACCTATTGCAGTACATAAAATGAAATAATTTCCGTTGCCAAACTTGAAAAAAACTAAACGTTTATGCATTCGTATATTTCCCTAAGAATAGGGAAATTGTACTTAATGGTAACGCTTATTCCACCGTCACGCCCCTCTGACGTCATCATCCAAGCGCCAAAAAAGCCTTGTGTGACACACTGACTCACTCACTCACTGACCGACCATCAAAAATCTAAGGCACTTCTAGCAATCTTAGAACCTTCCACCAAGATAGGTTGTTAGCTACATATAAAGGGAAATTTATAAAAACGTTATTAAATGATATAGGTACTTTATTTAGTAAATAATAGGAAACAAACTTATGTTTTACGGTTTTACAAGAACAATGTGTATGAATTTTGACTGCATTGTTAATTTTTTTTTGGATATGTACAAAATGTAATAAATTTGTTTATATTATTATTGTTATGTAGTATGGTACATTGTTTGGTATTAAATATTCATAATATATAAAAATTGTATAAATATAATATAAAAATTAATAATATAATATTTTTTATAATACAAATGAATAAAAAAGCTAGGTTAAAATGAATAAATAAAGCTTAAATCTTTCATATCAATGCAATGCGATAAATACTCTATGCTCGCTCGATAAATGGCGATGTACCTGGGCCCTATTTCATAAAGCTACAATTCGTGGTAAACTGACAATTGTTAGCGATTTTCACATGACTTTCGTTTCATAAAACTACAACTCTACAGGTGACATACAAGTGTCAGTAAAAAGCGTTTCATAAAAATTGTCACGACAATTTTCAGGGTTTAAAGTGTTACTAGATGTAAAAAACTTAAAATCCATTTATACCTCATTTCACTCACCTTTGTTGATAACGAAACATAATTACAATTTCGAAACGCATGCCAATTTAAAGCGACGTCTCTCATGTATGTAGGTACCTACTCATCGTCATCCTTTCATCCATCACAATTTGTGAATCATTAAATTCTATATCTCTATTTCACATACATACTTCCTTAATACTTGTTTAAATCCAAATTAAAGGGTCACCAATCAAAATTACACTTCTTCTCAACAAAATACACAAATGGTTCTGCTACTTAATGTAGTTTTTATTAATATACAAAGTTTGCTAAATGCCCATTCAATTCAATTTCCTGTACAATTGCCACCATCATCATTATTTTGCATCAATTTTTATCATGTTTCTTCGTTTTTTGCAATTGTAAGTCGTCGACAGGTCCTCGCTTGCCTGTCGGATTGTCAGGACAATTCTACAATTCTTGGTTATATTACACATGACAGGCGTTTCATAAACGACAATTCATAGCGATTTGTATGACATTTGTCAGTAGACCGCTTGTCGCTACAATTGTTTTATGAAACGCATTATGTGACAATTTTGGATGAATTGTCAGGGTTTTATGAAACGCATTTTTGTAATTTTACAATGAATTGTCGACATACAATTGTCGGTCGATTTGAGTTTTATGAAATAGGGCCCTGGTTTAAATCACGCTATGGTTTCATTACATAGCTTAGTATAAGTAGTACATAAAGTGTTTTGAATAATTTCATGTGTTAGCGCCATCTATCTAGGAAATAACCACTGTGATTCTAAAAAGATAATACGATATTTGGTAATTAGGCGAGTATGAAACGTAGTTAGCTGGATTAGCTTGATAATTTAATTACTATGATTTTATCTGAAATAGTTTTATGTTAATATAGCCTTAAATTAATATCTATAACCTATACATACATAGCTATTTACATATTAAGTAAGTTGATTACCTGTTCTTTCGTTTAGTTTTTAGTTTATTAAACAATTTAGTTGTTTACGTGTAAGATAGTTTAGCTGTCTGTACATATTTAGATTGTTATATATGAAGTGATTTACTTTAAGTTAGTTTAGTTGTTTATATAAGTTTAAGATGTAGTAATAAATTTATGGTAGTAAAATTGTCAACATATTACCTACTTGCAAAAGAACGTGAAAAATTTTACAGTCTGCAACAGAATTGTGAGTACCATTGTGAGTGCGGGAGACACATAAAATATGCAAATCGAAACGATACCGTATGCTTATAACCCACAAAAAACATGTTTCAAGAATTAAATACTAAAATGCTAAGACCTAAGACCTCCTATTATTATATGCCTCCCACGATCTGAAATAAAACTAACAGCTATAGATAGCATGGATTGCCCCAGATATCTGACATAAAGAGCTAGTGAAAGCTTAAAAAAATACGAAAATGACGCCTCTATGACAGCAGGGCTAGAAGAAAATATATCATCAAAATAGGGACAAAAGTGATGTTAAGACGAAATATTGACATGAGTTTAGGGTTAGTCAACGGTTCAATCGGAATAGTACAAAATATAAAGTATGATCGTTGGTTGATACTACCCAGCAGTGGACTGTATGGAGATGTGGAGGTTGGGCAGTACCAATGGGATCTTGAAAATAAAACCTCGTGGTGACTTGATAATAATAACTTGGCTTCGTTGCGGTATTTTTCAGGCAGGCAGTATGAAGAGCACGATAAAAAGTAAATCTTGAGTTTGTTAATTGAAGTCAATATCAATCTCTCAGACTGCCGTTAGACTCCAAAACTGAGCAATACCGTAAAGAGAGCCGCAGTTTAAATTTTATTTTAATTCGTTTTTCTCTTACATTCTAGAGTTATTTCTACAATTCGTTGTTATGTTTATAACTTATATTAAGGGTTATGTTTATTAAAGATGGACAATTTTAATTGCTACAAAATGCAAGAAAGCCTAAATTAGGAATATTAACAATTTAAATTTAAAGATCAAAAATATAGTCAAGTTTACAATTTTCCCCTAATCAAGTTTACATATTTTGTTATTTATTTTATATTTAGCCTTATATACATAGGATTTTATTACTAGAGTATATAGGCAATCCTATGTGCTACATAATTATATAAAAATTCTTATCAATACAAAAAGGTAACATGGTGTAAAAGCCATAAACATGTGAAAGAGAAGTTAAAATAAGACAAAACTACGGGTAATAATAAGTTAGTACCTATGGTACATTAATTATTTTTAGAAAGATATAAAAATAGAAATAGTTATTAAGTGACAAACAATCAATTTACAATTAATCTTACATACCTATTAAATAACTTTGGATAGCTTGCCTAAAGTTAAGGATTAATTATAAAATTTACAAATAGTTAAATATTGATTGCTGATATCTTTCTAGATTATAGTACCTAGCTTACTTCAGTCTCCCCCTCGTGCGCAAGCACCGTTTTAGTTTGTAAGCTAGGTCGGTCGAGAAGAATAACAGAGCGGCGAATCGATGCCGCGGACGTTCTGACTTTAGACGTCTTCTTTCTTCATGGGAGGATTCATTTTGACATCTATGAAGTAATGTTCTTTCGGCGATAAGTAGGTGTTTCGTTGAAACATCTCTTGTTCTTGACTGTGATTCTCGTAGCCTTCGGGTTTTAAACACCTCAGCTGCGAGTAGCAGTCTCGCCGTAGCACGCAACATTCTATTATACGATGGAAATCGGAAGGGATCGGGTAAATGATCGTACGTTTTGTTAATTATGACCGTATTAACAGGTTTAAGTTTCTTCTCGGTTGACTCGATTTTTGTTGACATTCGTATAACAGACCAGTCTTTAATGTCGGCCACAACTGCTACTTGGCCTTTGCGGAAACGAATTAATACGCCGAAAAGTAACTGCAATAAGTCGGGACCCGCTACGAGTGCATCATTTAAGCATTTACCGGCTGTTCTACCCGCGGCGAAGACTAGCCTTACTTTACCCTTTTGTGGGTGCGTCACAGCAAAGTGTGGTAAATACCATAGACGCGGTGATGACGACGGTGCCCTGACTATTTCGGCGTAACCTTTTTCGATAAGGTGTTTTATCCGTTTACTATACTCCGCTTTTAAAGACTTGTCTTTATCTAATTTCTTTTTGAGGTTATACAGACGGCTGAGGGCTTGTTTACGGTTATCGGGCATTACCTCATCGTCCGATCGCCATAGCAACCCTACCTCGTATCTATTCTCGTTAGGTAACTTCGCGCATGTAGAATCCAACAACTTTAAAGCCCGTACCTCGGGATCTTTTTCCGGTTTGCGCGGTTCGATTCCTAATGATTCTATACTAAAATGTTGTTTAACTTGCGGCGCGAGGCTCAAAGCGCCTATCGTGTGGGCGGCCACAGTTTCTAGTTCGCGGCTGCATATGCCTCGAATGTTCGGCTTAAATCTTGTTGACTCCGAGTCATTTGTTTTACTACTGCAGACAGCTTCGATGGTGAGCTGCTCCGACCTACTTGGCGATACTAATCTATGAGCTACATCCCGCTCTATCAACGTCATTGTTGACCCTTCGTCTAACAATGCGTGTGTACCTAATGGACCGCTCAGCTCAACCGGTAAAATCTTAAGGTACGTGGTTGACGCGCTAACGTGGTTAACTGAGTTTATCGTCGCATCCGCAGTTCCCGGGTTCGATTCCTGCCCGTGATGTAGAAGGCGATGATGCGACGCTTCACAACCATTTATGCCGCACGGTATATATTTACATCTCATTATGCGTTTGTGTGCTTCATTTAAACATCTAAAGCACAGCCTGTTGCTCTTCGCCGTTTCCCACCGTTTCGCGACGTTTAATTTGGCAAAATCCGCACACTCTTTTATCAAATGAGTACCTCCGCACAATGCGCACTTGCCCTTATCGACTTTATCGTGGCAAGGTGTGGCTTGTGGGGGTTTCGAGTTGCGTTTTTTATTTAAACTCTTTCGGTGAGCCACTGCAGCAACGGTTGCCTTTTTCGGTTCGCGCTCATTTTCCGACGGGCATGATGAGTCGCTACTATATGAACGCGAGCGATGTTTGTATGTTTTCACGGCGTTAACCGGCCTCGGTTGCCGACTAAAGGCGCGTTCTTCCCTATTTAAATTGTATGAAAACATAGCACCGCACTGATCTGCCATTTTATTTAAAAATTGTGACAATAAAACTAATTCTGGTATGTCGGCATACATTGATTTAAATTCGAACCATTTATATTTTAAAATTACGCTTAATTTATCTATAACTCTACTTACTAACTCTGGTGAGTATAAATATTGAGGTTGATTTAAGGTTTTAATCGAGGCGACGGTGTTAGCTACCTTGCTAGCATACATCGTAATATTTTTCCCGTCTTCTGACATGCGGGGTAGCTTTTTTAAAGACTCTAACTCCGATAATATCAACATTTCCGGCCTACCGTAACGTCTTTCTAATGTTTCCATTATAGCACTTGGTTCGATGCTAGTGTACATTAAAGACCGCACGGTTTCTCTAGCATGGCCGCGGAGCGCCTTACGAAGCCTAGCTACGTTTTGAACTCCCGTGTACGAGTTTTGAGTGTCTATAAACACGGATTTAAATGGAATCCACTCGGATATGTTGCCCTCGAAATAGGGCAACTCTTCCATAAATTTAGGTATTGATTGACTGTTTGACTTACTAAGATTGACTGCCTTTACTATCGCGTCGGCTAGCGCCGACATGCCGCTTTCATCACTAACATTTTCGCGACTCTTAACTGGGTGAGACATCTGAACGTTTACACACGGAGGTACGCTAGCCGGTTGTGCCCTACATTCCCGTTCGCAAATTACTCGCGCGTTATTTTGATCATTGATCCAACTATGAACCCTACCGTCAATAGGTTCGGGGGTGACATCCGCCTCGTTGGAGTTTCCAACAGTTGCCAGTTCGAATCTGGCTAACTCCAAACGAGTCTCAGCATATGCGGTTGCCGCCCGCGCCCGTTCTAATTCGGAGGCCCTAAGTTCTAACTGCGCCTTAATCTGAGATAATTTACTAGACTGCGAAGTAGATATATCGATTCCGGGCCTATCACTCGCGACAGGCATACCTACAACCGTCCCGGGTGCACTGTTTGCTAACGTTTGCACTAACACTTCCGTTACTTCTATATTTCCGCTCGATTCTGTCACCTGTTCGCTACTTTGTTGCGTGCTATTGCGTGACTGCTCTTCTGTGCCGGTCCCATGGCTCCACGTATTGGTCTCTGTGGTTCCTGATGTTTCACTGTCCAATGGTGTACCGGTTTTCTTGCCTGACCTTAGCTTCTTTCCGTCCGACATGGTGCTACGAGGGGGTTCCCTAATCTAAATATTCACTATACACAATAAAAACCCTAACTTATAATACCTATTTCCTAACACTAGCAGTTCGACTGACTTCCTAGCGTGATGACGTCAGCCGAGGGTGGAAATAGGATAGGGCGGGTAGGGGAACCACCTGGCAGAGAGCGCTACCACCTTGGGCTGCTCGGAGAAGGGTAGGAACAACCCAACTCGTCAGCTTCCTCGAGGCCGTAAAACAGCTCTGAGAAACCCTCAGTAATAGAACCTTACCAGCGAGGTCAGACTATTGAGTCCTGTGGACTCGTGGGCGCGTCTGGTAACCCACACTACCATAAATGGCATTAACGCACGCTGTTTGATGGCCGTTTAACACCGCTAGGTGGCCGCGTGATGGCTTCTTCCAGCGCTGTCCGTCTTGCCTCTCAATCTTCACGGCTTCACGACGACACCACGGAGACTGCACACGACGGCTCCACGGAGACTCTTCGACGCCACCACGAAGACTGCACACGACGGCACCACGGAGACTCTTCGACGCCACCACGAAGACTCCACGAAGGCTTCACTAGGTTTGACGCAATCTTCAGAGATCCGGCTCGAAGGACCATTGGTTGATACTACCCAGCAGTGGACTGTATGGAGATGTGGAGGTTGGGCAGTACCAATGGGATCTTGAAAATAAAACCTCGTGGTGACTTGATAATAATAACTTGGCTTCGTTGCGGTATTTTTCAGGCAGGCAGTATGAAGAGCACGATAAAAAGTAAATCTTGAGTTTGTTAATTGAAGTCAATATCAATCTCTCAGACTGCCGTTAGACTCCAAAACTGAGCAATACCGTAAAGAGAGCCGCAGTTTAAATTTTATTTTAATTCGTTTTTCTCTTACATTCTAGAGTTATTTCTACAATTCGTTGTTATGTTTATAACTTATATTAAGGGTTATGTTTATTAAAGATGGACAATTTTAATTGCTACAAAATGCAAGAAAGCCTAAATTAGGAATATTAACAATTTAAATTTAAAGATCAAAAATATAGTCAAGTTTACAATTTTCCCCTAATCAAGTTTACATATTTTGTTATTTATTTTATATTTAGCCTTATATACATAGGATTTTATTACTAGAGTATATAGGCAATCCTATGTGCTACATAATTATATAAAAATTCTTATCAATACAAAAAGGTAACATGGTGTAAAAGCCATAAACATGTGAAAGAGAAGTTAAAATAAGACAAAACTACGGGTAATAATAAGTTAGTACCTATGGTACATTAATTATTTTTAGAAAGATATAAAAATAGAAATAGTTATTAAGTGACAAACAATCAATTTACAATTAATCTTACATACCTATTAAATAACTTTGGATAGCTTGCCTAAAGTTAAGGATTAATTATAAAATTTACAAATAGTTAAATATTGATTGCTGATATCTTTCTAGATTATAGTACCTAGCTTACTTCAATCGTGATGATTCCAAAAAAGTAAAATTTGGTACTTAATCAAATTTAGTAATGAACATTCATATGAACTTTGTCCTGTAAAAATCAAATCTGAAATAATTTCTTTAACGTATATTGATCAGGAACAATTTCCTGTAGGTATGTATCGCTTATGCCATAACCATCCATAAAAGCCAGGGGCTAAGCCTAAACCACGCGATGATGAACACAGATTCCTCCGTTTTCACCTGTGGGCAAGTATACTTGGATCTTTCAAGAGTGACAAGTCTGGGTGGATAACATTCGATAAATATCGATTTTACAAGCATCAAAGCTCAGGAGTCAGCAAGAGTTGAATATTATCGACTCAGAAATATTTACCGCCCAGATTTGTGTAGGTACCTTAGAAGTTACGAAACATCAGAGAAAAGGCAAAAGAGTAAGAGATAGATAATGGGCTCTAAGCAAAGCAGCAGTTGAAGCACAAGAAATGATAACATCACCTAAAAAGAAAAAAGAGACCTACAAAACATAAATGAGATCCCACCAAAAACATTAAATGTAAAAAAGCCAAGTCTCTCTACCCAATTTTTTCATCGTAAAAAGTTTTGAGATCGAATGGAAACCAAGTACTGTTTAACTTTATTTGTAGTAATAAATTAATATTTGTGACTATGTATATCAGTAGTTTTTTTCACGTTACAATAATATCGACTTGGCCATGTGCACAATAAGATACAAACAGAAAACGGCATATTGGTCTCTTAAGCAAGCTTCCAGCATATGGCATACCGACCGGGCTCAGCGACTGGATATCTGATTTTCTGAGGGAACGGTCGATTCGAGTATTCTTAGACGGCTACTCCTCTGACCTAATGGCGATTAATGCCGGGGTACCTCAGGGATCTGTTCTCTCTGCAACTTTATTCTTGCTGCACATTAATGACCTCCTAACACCAGGCATTATTGGATATGCTGATGACAGCACTGTTGTTGAGAGATATATATCCAATGCGCGAACGAGCGCCCATGAAATCCAGGTTTTGAGAAAGTCTATGATTGAGCGCGTTGATTCGACCTTGCGGAATGTGTCCGATTGGGGCGAATCTAACCTGGTTAAATTCAACGCCTCCAAAACACAAGCGTGTCTATTCTCCGCAAAAAAGAGCACCTTTACTTTTACGCCCACTTTCCAGAATGTATCTGTTCCCATCACCGACCAACTAGGGCTTTTGGGCGTCACTATAACGTCCAAATTAAACTTCGGTCAACAAATTGAGTCTATGGCAAAAACGGCTTCCAAAAAATTGGGTATCATCTCGAAGGTCCGGCGGTACTTCAGCCCTGAACGGCTGCTCAACTTATACACAGCCCAAGTGAGGTCGTGCATGGAGTACTGCAGTCACCTTTGGGATGGTTCTGCCAAATACCAGCTCGAAGCGCTAGACTCTGTTGACCGAAGAGCCCGTAAACTGATAAATAACAACAACCTTACAAATAAAAAATTGCAGACGCTGGAGCATCGTCGTAAGGTTGCTTGTTTGACAGTATTTTATCGGCTACATTTCGGTGAGTGTGCGAGTGCTCTTTTTGACCAAATTGAACCCACCCCTTTTTACCACCGGACTACCAGACGCAGACAGAACTTCCATCCCTATATAGTGGATTTACCAAAAAGTCGAACAAAACGCTTCGATAGTTCCTTTTTGGTACGGATTGCCAAGGAGTGGAACAATCTGCCTGCGTCTGTTTTTCCTGACCACTACAGTCCTGGAACTTTTAAGTGTCGAGTGAATAGGTTTCTCGTGGATGGACGTGTAACACCATAGTCTTCATGCGCACTTTCCATCAGGTGGCATGGAAGACAAACGTCCTATCCTTACAATATAAAAAAAAAAAAATATTTGGAGGAGTTGAAAGTTAAACATAAAGTTTAATATCACAGAATTAAAATCTTTTAGTTTAAATTCAATTATTATTAAATGACTGAGAGTGAGTATTATCCAAGATCAGTGAACTGGTCTGGTTGAATTAGCCACTCAATGGGGAGTTTTCTGACAGCTCATTAAAAAAACAAAACTGTACAAAATTGGTACAAAAGGCTTCGATAGATGGCGCTTTACAAAAGGCGAAGGCGAAGAATTTATTCCACACTGCGTTTTTATAAGTAAAATAAATTAAATGATGTCTATATCAGAAATTGAACGTATAAATAACCATAGATGGTAGATACCACTTACCTACATTATAGTTTACAGACTTAACGCCTTTAAAAGTGCCATCTATAGAGGTGTTTTGAACTAATTTTTATGAGCTGTCAGAAAACTCCCCATTGGACGCCTAGGCCGATTCAACGGCCTAGGCCGATAGTTGATTGAACACGAAACACTCAACGTTTAACAGTTGGTTAAACGTGGTGTTAAGGTGTATTCATAGCCCTTAATATGCTTGGTGGTAGGATCCCTTCTGGGTCCGCCTGGCTAGCGACCACCCTTTATATAAAGTCTGCCGCCAAATGTTACCGCTCCGGCGGTAATGTGTTCCGGCAATATTGTATAAAGAGCCAGTTCCTTCCTAAACCCGTGTGCTTTCATCTTCGACCTCATCGTCACTTACCATCAGGTGAGATTGAGGTCTAACGCTGGTTTAGTCACTTATAAAAAAAAAAAATATTCTTTTGAAAGTTTATTTTTAGTCTGTGTTTGCGTTGCCTAGTTATTATGTATTTTGTTGTTGACTTGATTCTGTTTGTCTTTATAGTATTTTTCCTCGATCATTAAATCATAGAATTATAAATGTGTTTATTATTCTTCTGTGATAAATGCACAGCCTCAACATGGTAGCAGAGCTATTAAATTTACTTTAAATACTATAAAAATATATTGAAAAGCAATTTCCCGAAAAATATTAATATGTCAACGAATTTTAAAATTGACATCGGCCATTTGGAAGGTCAAGAAAATTGGCAAACCTGGCGCATATGGTAATGCAATTATTAAGAGGAAGCATAGGAGGACTGGATGCAGTTGAGGGAAAACTCAAGAAGCCTGTCTTACCTGAAAATGCAACCTCAGAACAAGTTGCAAAACATAGGGAAGAACTACAACAATATAATGAGGCAGACAGCAGAGCATTGCTATTGCTCACCGCAAACATGTCAGACAAGACCCTACAAAAAGTCATGAGACTAGAGACATCAAAAGAGCTACATCGTCTATTTGACCGCTCAACGGACGACAAAACTTACACCTACTCTCTAGATTTCTTTCATTATTGCAAAGATCCGCAGCACGACATTGCGACACATCCTTCGAAAATCAAGAATTTGTGGCACAACTTGACAGTAGACTTGATGAAGGAATATAAGTGTGAATTACCAGAAGTTTTACTTATTTGTAAAATTTTAGATAGGTACACTACCAGAAAGCTACTTTCCATTCAAGTCAAGCTGGTTACTTTTGTCAAAAGCTGATCGTAATATTGAGAATTTAACAGTGCAGTTATGCAACTTTGAAAAGTCTCTGACTAATCAGGCTGGCTTAACGTCAACTGAAGCATTTGCAACAGAAATTAGCAATAAAACCAAATTTATCAATAAAAAGTGCGGCTATAGCGGTAAATTAGGCCATAAAGTCAAGAAATGTCATAAATGGATATCAGGTAGTAGACCACCCAAACCTTCAACGCTCACAGCAAGCCAAGGCAAAATTAACACTTTCCTGATGTATGCTGATTCTGTACAAGAGCTTAATGCTGTATCAAACAGTGATGATGACAGTTGGTATGTAGACAATGGTGCAACTAACCATGTCATTTAAATCTGTCATTTGAAAGTAAACGGAAAAATCTCCCTAGAAGGAAAACGCTCAAAGAATGGAGGTCTTTATAAACTCAATGCAAAAACTTTGATTTCCTCCAATTCAGAAGCGAATGTCTTGTCCAGCCTCCAACTTTATCATGAAAGGTTTGCTCACCAGAATAAAAGACATGTCAAGAAGGTTATCGAACAAGAACTTGGTATTAAAGTACCACTCGATTCTGAATTATGCACTGGATGCATCTATGGCAAGACTCATAGACAGAAATTCGGAACAAGAGTGAGATCTAAAATAAATACTACACGCAGATGTTTGTAGGCCGTTCCCATGCTCCTTTAGCAAGTACAAATACTTCGTTCTCTTTAAAGATGACTTCACTAAATATCAAATCTGAAGTTTGTGAGAAGCTTAAACAAGTTTTACAAGAATGTAAGACTGCCGGTCACACAGTCAAAGAACTACTTAGCGACAATGGAGGCGAGTTTGATCATGAGAATGTCAGAAAAATACTGCAAACTGCTGGTGTAAAGCAACGCTTGACTATGCCCTATACTCCACAGCAGAATGGGTCAAGTGAAAGGGACAACAGAATGTTGGTAGAAGCTGCACGCAGTATGTTGCACTCTCATGAAGAATTACCTGTCAGTTGCTGGTCTGAACTAGTGAACACAGCCGCTTAAATCCTTAACAGAACAGGACTTACAGGCGTTGATGTAAGTCACCTTTTGAACTATGGCTAAATAGAAAACCGTCCATAAAACATTTGAGAGTAATTGGATGTGAATGCTACGCCCATGTACCTAAACAAAAGCGTACTAAGCTTTCAAAAAAGGCTCAAAAATGTATCTTGATCGGCTATGAAGTTGTTGATGGATACCGTTTACTAAGCTTCGATAAATATGGAAAACCAACACTTGTTAAAGAGATGATGAGATGTGATTTCAGAGATGTGATTTTTAATGAATTACCTATAGAATCGATCGGACTTGAAATGGAAGATGAGAAAATGGATGAAACTGAAACAGAAGTTACATTACCCATGACATCCTGAAATCAGCAAATGTCTGATGTAAGGGAGGAAGTGCACAATGACTTTAACGAAGAGCATGTGTCTATTGATGTGCCACAGACATTTCCTGACTCATCAAATCCAGTAAAATCAAACGCGGGTTTAGCCACTTATAAAAAAAAAAAAAGAAGAACCTGAAGATATTGAACCTGGAAATACTCGTGAGTTTCCCGAAGCTGAAAGTTACGAAACGCCATATCAGTCTGAAACTGAATCAGAGAGTCCTATTATAGAGCAAAATGTCCGATCTCTTCGCGACAGAAGCTTATTAAGAAAACCCTTGAGATTTGACGACTACATTATGAACATAAGTTCATATATAGAACCACAAACATACAAAGAGGCTATTAAGAGCCCTCAATGCGACGAATGGTCCAAAGCAATGAATAACGAGATAAAATCCCTCGCTGACACGAAAACCTGGCCACTGGCCGATCTACCAAAAGGTCGAAAACCAATATCATGCAAATGGGTTTACAAAGTCAAGACGAATGCAGATAGTACCCTCGATAAATTCAAAGCTCGACTCGTAGCGAGAGGCTATACACAAAAAGAAGGGATTGACTACTTCGAAACCTTTAGCCCGGTTGCTAAGTTGGCCACAGTGAGATTAATTCTTAACATAGCTGTTAACGAAGACTTGACTCTGACACAATTCGATGTCGCAACAGCCTTTCTTAATGGCTCACTAGATGAAGAAATCTATATGACCCAACCAGAAGGATATAGCGATGGTACGAAAAAAGTGTGTAGACATAAAAGAAGTCTTTATGGGCTTAAACAAGCGCCACGCTGCTGGAATAAATGCATTGTGGATTATCTAAAAAGTATCGGATTCAAACAATGTGAGAATGATCCCTGTCTATTTGTTCGACAAAAACAAAAGAATAAAATTATTCTGGCATTGTATGTTGACGACGGTTTAGTAGCCTCGTCAGATCCTAAAGAATCTGAAAGATTTCTAAATGAACTCAAAAGAAGATTTAAGATAACAAGTAAACCTGCATCATATTACTTGGGCTTAGAGATTCTCAAAGAGGATGACAGTTCCATTAAACTTACACAGAAACATTATTCTGACAAATTGCTCAAAAGCTTTGGAATTAGTGATGGGTCGGGGGCATAAACAAATATGGACACAATGGGCATAAACTAGGCATATTTGGCATAAATGAGTTTACGTCCAAATAAATGCCCGATCACTAGGCACAAAAACAAACAACTTAATTTTGTAAAAAATTAAGCAGGAACTTGAATAAAAATGAAACTTTAAGTAGGTATTTTGTAAATCAAAACTTTTAATTAAATAATCACAGTGTTACTCCCCCCTCCCGCTTCAACAGTAAACTCCATAGTCCATTGAAATTTTACATTTTTTAGGCCTAACCTTGCGTTTTTCAGAGGGCGCAATTTTATTTTTTTGATGTGTAGGGGGGATCCGTGTATAGCTAAAACCAAGTTTGTGGGGTCGCCACCCTTGTCCTACGGCCGCCATCTTGAAAATAGGGGTTGAAATGGTTTTTACGATATATCTCTTAAGCTATTTATCTGATAAAAAAAAATATTAACATATTTTGTTGCAAATTAAATCTTCTACAACTTTGGTTAAGTAACTTTTTGTCACAGAACTATAAATAAAAAAGTTATAAGCGAAAATGTTTAGAAATTCGAGAAAATAATTTATATTTTTTGATATAACTTTTTTTATCATTTTACGAAAAAATTATATTAGACCATTTTTGTGGATCGTTTTTTGAGAAACAACTTTTATAAGCAACATTTTTTCATTAAGTCAATAGTTAAGGTTTTACAGCGCTCCGAAATGAGTACTATTTTTCAGTACTCTTAACTAGACTTATATTATACGTGTGTACTAATAATGTGTCATCAGTAATTGTTTTTTTTTGTTTTTATTTTGTTATTATATTTTTTTTAATTATTAATCAGTTTATGATTATTGACTCTTTTCCACTCCATTACAGAATTTGACAATTATTGATTTTTAAAATAATTGTAATCTGATGGCCGTTACCGAAAATACTGTCCAGGTAGAAAATACTTTGCTCCAACTTCCACTAAGCTGGCAATATTAGCTATGCATACATACATATACATAATACACAACTTCACACCTGTATCCCTAATGGGGTAGGCAGAACACCAGAGGCTATAAAACCATGTAATGTCACGTTTGACAAATTTGGAAGTACTATTATGATGGAGAGAGACTATTGCAGTGACAGGGGGTCAGCCTATCGCCCGCAAAAACGCCAATAAAACCTCCGTCTCTTAACTGACTCGTACAGTTTGCCCGGGAAGAGAAGCAGGTGGCACATTCTATGTTTTTCTTTCGCTCCCAGTCCAGCATAGAAGAAAGTTAAAAAATTAGCTATGCGATTAGTAATATTCATTGCAACGTCCATACTACTTGTTTTTGTACTCCCATTACGTACAACACAAACCCGCGCTTGTCGGCTTGTACGCGAATTACTTGGATTCTGAACCGCTTTGGCACAGATGAAACAATTGTTCGCAAAAACGAAGTCTGGCTCTGGAGCTTCTGAAACTGATGATAAACTGCTGGAGCTGCTGCTGCGACGACGAACAACATTATCGGTTCGATTGTCCACGTAATAACAATAACACGCAATATGTACAGTAACTTCCGAAACAGTTCGTAAAAATTGTAAAGCGCTGTGAAACCTTAACTATTGACTTAATGATAAATTGTTACTTATAAAAGTTGTTCCTCAAAAAACGATCTAAAATAATGGTCTGATATAATTTTTTCGTAAAATGATAAAAAAAAGTTATATCAAAAAATATAAATTATTTTCTCGAATTTCTAAACATTTTCGCTTATAACTTTTTCATTTATAGTTCTACGACAAAAAAATTACTTGACTAAAGTTGTAGAAGATTTAATTTGCAACAAAAAATGTTAATACATTTTTTTATCAGATAAATAGTTTAAGAGATATATCGTAAAAACCATTTCAACCCCTATTTTCAAGATGGCGGCCGTAGGACAAGGGTAGAGACCGCACAAACTTGGTTTTAGCTTTACACTGACCCCCCCTGCACATCAAAAAAATAAAATTGCGTCCTCTGAAAAACGCTACCCCAAATGTAACTTTTCAATGGACTACCAGCTACCCCCGTTGTTCTTTCAAACCAAGTTATAATTTTAACCAATCTATTTTCGTAAAATGTTAAGGTTTATTGCAGTATATTAGTTAAAATAAAATATGTTTTTAATGAATTATTTTTTTGTATACTTAGATATAAGATACGATAATAAATAAATAAAAAAATCTGTTCAAGTTTATGCCCAGACAAAAGACATTTACTCGGCATTTACGGGCATTTATCAGGCATTTACTCAATGCGCAAAAACGCCAGGGCATAAACCCATCTCTATTTGGAATGGATACATGTAAAGCTGTCAGCACGCCAATCTTAAAGAATGGAGTACTATCACCAGAATTAAGTGAGGATGACGTCAAGTTTCCTTATCGAGAAGCTGTTGGTGCCCTGACATATTTGATGACTAGAACGCGTCCTGATCGCTATCAGCGTTGTTTCTCGAAATCTAGAAAGTCCTTCTAAGGATGATGTACAGAAGGTTAAACGAATCTTCAGATATATTAAAGGCACCTTAGATATAGTGTCATATATAAAAAAGGCGACAAACGTCTTTTATGTTATAGTGACTCTGATCATGGAGGAGATTCCACGACCGGACGTTCCACTTCTGGCATTCTATGTACATACTCTCAAGGTACAATATGCTGGGCCAGTCGAAGGCAAACATGTGTAGCTATCTCAAGCACAGAAGCAGAACTAGTAGCTGCTAGCGAAACTGCTCGGGAGATGATATGGCTTAAGAGACTGATTAGTGAAGTTACCGAGATCAAAGAGACGCCGACGCTATACGTAGACAACGATGCGTGCATCAAAATTGCCTAAAATCCAATAGTATGCAAACGCACAAAACATATAAGCCTGCGGCATTTCTATATCAGGGAACTAGTTAATGAAAATGAATCTCGGTCAAATATGTTCCTACTGAACATCAGTGCGCAGACATCCTGAGGAAAGCTGTACACCAACCAAGGCTTTTGGTCATATTAAGCAAGCTGGGCATTCAATAAAACTATCAAAAAGGGAGGATGTTAAGGTGTATTCATAGCCCTTATATTATTCTTTTGAAAGTTTATTTTTAGTCTGTGTTTGCGTTGCCTAGTTACTATGTAAATATTTTGTTGTTGACTTGATTCTGTTTGTCTTTATAGTATTTTTCCTCGATCATTAAATCATAGAATTATAAATGTGTTTATTATTCGTCTGTGATAAATGCACAGCCTCAACACTTGGCGTGTTGAAAAATAGCCCTTTGAAAATGGCTGACCAAAATCAGCCAAGTGATTTAAATTTGGTACAGTTTTGGATAAAGTTATAAAACAAGTAGGTCATGGTAAAATTATCTGTCATGACGGAAAAACCAGTCAAGCAATTTTTTTTTTATTAGATTTTTTTTTATTTATTTCAATTACAAGGAAATAAAATCCATTGTGGCGCATCGCTGGGTGCTGCCGCACCACGCTCGCTTTGCTCGCTCGGCTCGCGCGTAAATATAAATATCATAAATATAATAAAATGAGTTCCGTTTAATATTTAAACCATACAACATAAATTTAACAATATCCAATTTAACTAAATGGCTAAACAACGTTTAGTCAACTGGTTAAACGTTGCGATCAACGAATTGACTAATTGTCCTTAAGCCAGTTGAAACGGCCTAGGCGTCCAATTGAGTGGCTAATTCAACCAGATGACTGCGACATCCATATATAATATATGAAGTCAACGGTATTTGCACATAATTACAAGGAGCAAGCGATTTTTAACTTGTGCTCATGGCTAAGTCACTATTATTGTAATGTGAACAAAACTATTGATATAGTCACAAAATATTAATTTATTACTACAAATTAAGTTGAATGGTTGAATGGTTTCTATGCGATCTCAAAACTATTTACGATGGAAGAATTATGTAGAGAGACTTACCTTTTTTCACATTTAATGTTTTTGGTGGGATAAATTGTTTTTCTCGTCATCCTCGTCACCACTACTTTCTTTACAAGGGACCTACTCGTATCTAGAAATGCTCGTAATTTTAAAGGTTTGTAAATAAATCTGCTTATCTTTGTTCACTTTTCATACAGTCGTTCTAAAGAGACAATTCTCCTGAAATCGTAATTTTTATTGAAATTTAAAAAGGAAATACATTATGTTCTAAAGTGTATTTTTCAAACTATGGCAATATGTAAATATTGCAGAGGCAACTTGCAACTTGCTACTCTTGAAAAGGGATTTATTGAGACGTTAAATTGTTTTTCTTCCTGAAAACAACTTCTTCAATTTTATAACTACAATAAGTAAGCCCACATTTTGTAAATTTTAGCGTTTTTATATCTTGATATTGAATTTAAAAGAACATTAACAAATATAAGCGGTAAAAGTCATGAAGTGATATTTATCAAGACGGTGGTTAGTTCCAATTTTCGCCACGCTCCAAAAGATCCTTGTCGGACTTAAAACGTAGTGATTGTATGCTTTTTGGTCGGACTATACGTACCGTAAAATGGGGTGAATAGGGACAAAATCGAACTTGTCACTGAAATTAATCGATGTTGTAGGACGAATGCAATATTGATAACTCTTTCCAAGGGCTTCCGGCAGTTAATACTTTTTGTAAAGGTTAAAAATATCCCCAGAATTATTTAAAATTTAGATATTTTAACAAAAATATAGGCTGTCCCTATTCATGCTTGAAGTGGGGTGACCTGCAGGCGTAGCACGGCTTGTCAAGACAAGACTTGTGTCACAGATTATATCACAATTTGAGCGACATAATTGCTTAGTCTTATACAGCAGCACGGGGCAAGTTTAATTTATCTAGAATGCGTGACAAACACATCTTGACAAATGTTTAAGACTTCTTTCAAGTTCTATCTCTTATTTAATAGCATGGCGGCATCGTTTTGTTTATTTTTGTCACAATTTGACACATCGCCAAACATTTTTATCACTGCGGTTCGGAGGTTGTGAGATTATTTTTTCATAATAATAATTATGTAGTCGTCGCGGCGCCTTGGTTAATGTGTGTATCATACGATATCATATGTTAAGCAACGTTCGGCGCGGTCGGTACTTGGATGGGTGACCGCCGACCATTCATTTCTCTCGACGACTTCCGTGCTTCGGAGGGCACGTTAAGCAGTCGGTCCCGGGTGCTGTATACTTGTATACAGTAGTCGTTAGGGTTTTCTCAGAAGCCATTTCGGAGCCCTGAAAATTCTGGCATCCACCACCCAGCACTGGGCCAGCTTGGTGGATTATGGCCTATAACCTCCTCGTCACCCAGGGGAGAGACTCATTCCCTGCAGTGGGCTCATTACAAAGAGTTGTGATGATGATGCTAATGAATAATAATTATGTCTATCAATTATTATAATCACTTCAACGGTAAAGGTACTTACTGCTTTTTGGCACTTGACATGGTCACAAAACTTAAAAATAATATTAAAACTAAAAATTCAACAACTAAAAAATTACATTTGAAGGTTTAAAGTTGTTAAACTCGTTCTTTGTATAAACGTCAAGACAAAGATATGTCGCGGCAAGCATTTTTGTCACATCGTGTGCCCGTGCTGTCATATAAGACAAATTACCGGACTGTGACAAGATTATGTCTTGTCGTGTGACTTATCTCTTATGAAAGCCGTGCTACGCCTGCTGGAACGAGACATGGGTAACTTGGGAAAAACTAGTAGGGACAACCCTAGTCTTTCCTATTTAAAAATAATTACCTTCTGCTAAAAGATTAATTTTCTTCATGAAATTTAAAATTTTTGGAAATAAAATTATTCAATCAATTCAAAATCTTATTAAAATAGTTCAACACACTACGTATTTTTATTATTTGTTTGTAGGCTTGTTTTTTAAATCATACAAGTTCGTACCTATGTATCTCTTATTACTTCTCATTAGTTCGCCTTGTACGCATGCTTGTATATAAGTTTATAATAAATAAAATGAAAATGCCTTATTTTAATAAAAAGTGAAATCCTGCAAAACAATGCGATAAAATGTTCAATTCATGTTGTGGCAGCCCTGACCCTATTCAAACTTTACCGTTCCTAATCAACTTTCATATGTCCCTATTTACCAAGTATAGGCGACTCTATTTGTACTTTAGCCGTCCCTAGTCACCCCGTTACCGTATTTATTCACCTCGAAAAAATAAACAATCCCAGAGGTTTTAAAGAAAACGATTTCAAAACAAAACTATCTAAAATCTGGACTTAGGTCTTTTTGTGTAGCTTCATAAAGATATTATATCGTTGGCTTACTCCACACGTTGTGAAAAAAACACTAGAATTTCCAAAAACGGTCAAACTAAGGGACAATACCGCAACCTCACGTCTACAGTCGGTAGTGAAAAAAGATTTTTGGCACCTTTTACTAACTTCACAACGCTTCGGTGTTGCCAGTTAGAAGATGATATATTCTACTTTTAGAAGAAAAAAAAGGAAGCAATTGGGAGTTCTTGTTTTTTTATTCTCTGGCTTCGAAACTAGATTCTTCGATTTGACCCTATTTACCCCCTGAGTCCTTATTCACCCCGTTTTACGGTAAATATTCATTCATTCTTGCAACACTGACATGTCAACTTCATACGTCACTCACTGTCAATTTCAAATAAAAGTACGTTTCGTTCGTGCTTTGATTTGAAAAGTTTTATTTAGTCTAAAATTATTAGTTTTAAGTTTCTTTTATATATTTGAAAGTTTCGAATCATTTAAAAGTAAGAATAGTAAAATTCAAAAATGAATGCACTAATCTGGCGAAGATGTGATTGTTGATAATGTTATGAAAGAGATTATTATGCACATGGTTACTGTGACGTTTGTTCAAGGATTATGAGATGTTGTTTGGTTGGTTGGTTTGGTACGGAACGTCTGATAAAAATCAACAAAAGTTAGTGGATTGGTTGGACCGGTTGAATAGAATTCATTAAAATTGTTATCAATTTAAAGTCAAGGTCAAAATGTGTTGTTCGTAATTTTACTTTTAAAGCAGTAGGCCGGGCCCATTTAACACTATCAGTACACTTGTGGAGTGATTTCTATTATAATGGCTTCTTCCATGCTGAAATTACTGAAATCAGAAGTAAGTTTCATATTATGTTTTTTATGGAAAGTACTTGTTACTCTCAATAAATCCTTGTCAGACTGGTTACGAAATAATATATATACTTTTTGTTATTTTTAGATCGTAGTTATTTGGCAAAGAGTCCTTGTATACGTGTAAAACATAAAAATTCCTAGTTTTAAATGTTTTTGACTAACAAAATTTAACAATTTCAGTCTCGCTTTCTATTACGTAGAAATTACGGCAGCAGCGCACCGTCCACCAAACTTTTCATTGACGGTCAATTTGTAGAGTCTAAAACTACCAAGTGGATTGAATTAACAAATCCGGCTACTAATGAAGTCATTGGCAGGTAATTCATGTTTACATATAATGCATGATCTGGCTTTTTTAAGCCTCTGAATGCAATTGTCAATCCATTTTTTATTAATTAATATTATTAAAACATCACATTGGAATTATGTATACTGTAAAGGATGATATCAGTATTTATAGTTACATTACCTACCTCAAATGATTTTAAAGTGGTTTAATTAAAAAAATTGTGCCTATAACAGATACCTAATTCCTGGGCAATTTTGTTGTGAATTCATAGTTCTGAAACTTCGGCATTGTGTAATATATTTATTGATGTATGAGTTCATAAGTCTCATAGCAAATACTTATATTTTTCTATATTTAAATCATAACAATTTTATAATTAAATATCATTTAACTATGTTTAACCCTTTAGCAGCGGTGTCGTGTGCATAAAGCAATTTAACTTTATAATTTAAGTTATTTTATGCACACTACAACATATGGATTTACCTACTATTAATTGTTTAAATTAGATATTCTAAATAACCATTGCATCTGTTGTTTAGCAAATCTCCTATTATTTCCACAATTTTCTTCTAGGACAGTATAAAACTGCCACTTTTGCTCCATTCACAGCAAATAAAGATGTTTGATAACAGTAATTCATTAAACTGCAATTGGGAAGACAACTTTAAATTATTTGTATTTTGTCAAACATTTGTTTATTTCTTTAGGAATAATTGTATTCTTCATTAGTTAAACCTCCTCCAACATACATTAACCTTTATTACTTGTAGTAATGTTAAATATTCATAGTTCAAATGCTTTGTAACCTAACAAAATTCATGCTTTGTTTTGTCACCTTTTCATTATTATGTACATAATTGACGGGTAATAAGAAAGAGTGAACTCTTCAGGTTTATTATATTAGTGTAGATCATTGATAATAGGGCTACACTAGGTAATATAATAAACCTGATGAGTTTGCTTTTTGAGTGCACTAATCCATGAAACACCAGTGGGATTTTCTGAAAACTCTCCGTATTAGAAATACTTCTAGGCTACTACTATGATTTTATAATAAATGTATCTTACAAAATATAATTAAAGAAACATCATAGATTTTGAAATGTGCTTTTAATATTGCATAATATCTCTTAGTAACAATATCTCTTTATATCACTAGCTAAATCTGAATAGTGTTTATTTCAAGATAACAATTTTATCATACCCCATGTTGTTGTTTTAACATTTTGACTTATTTGTTGAAGTGATAACATATCTGTTCAGAAGTATTTAGATAATTACCAAAACCTTGTAATTATTGTGATCTGTGATAGTGAAGTATTCAGCAAAGTACTTTAAAACATTACCTTTGTTTTTTTTTCATTTAAGAACATTCACATAATAAATGTTTTATTATTTGTTTTTAAGGGTACCAGAGACAACCACTGAAGAGCTAAATTCAGCATTATGTGCCGCAAAAGATGCTTACAAATCATGGAGTCAAACTTCTGTTCTCAAGAGGCAACAGTTAATGTTCAAGTTAGTAGTTCTTGTTAGTAAATTATTATTTCTCACATTCACACCACATTATCAAGATAAAATTAAGTTTGATTTTAAAAACATGTGCTATGGATACAAGATAAATAAAGATAAGAATTCATACATATAGAATGTACTAGCCGGTCCACGCAGTTCCCCTACATTACTCCCGTTACCATAGGAACTCTGAGATAAAATATAGGCTATATTATATTTTATCCTTCCTCGGTAAATGGACTATTCAATGCAAAAAGAATTAACCAAATCGGACCAGTAGTTCGTAAATTAGCGCGTTTTACCAAACATATAAACAAACTCTTGAGCTTTATATTGTAGTATATATGAGAAATAAAAATACAAACATCCATAAAATTTGCGTTCATCACACAAGAATCCACCCCAACTGAATTGGATTGGAACTGAAAACCTCTGCTATTAAAAGAAAAGCTTTACCACTAATAGACTTGCAAAACAGTAAATAAAAATATCAATAGACTATTATACTGGGATAAGGCATTATTTAACACTGAAACTTTATTAATCTAGGAAGTTGTTCATTTTATATTGTTTAAATAAAAATGATTTGATTTCAAAATAACATTACTAAAATAGTAGGAAGTTACTAATTTAACTAAGAAAAACTGACTAAATAACTGATGAATAAATAATGTATTATCTTCACACAGTATCATGTATCCAAAAACTAGGTAATATGTGGATCAGATTCAAAATTATATTAATACTTTTCATGTCTTGCTTTAGTTTTTCAACTGTAGCATTATTCATCCTGTGTCTCATTTTTTACCGTTGAGCAATGTAGATGAGCTCTTACCGATACGAGAACTTTTGTTTTTATAAATCTATATACAATAACATGAGTATCTTCCATGCTGGACTGGGAGCCAAAGAAAAACATAGAATGTACCAGCTGCTTCTCTGCCCGGGCAAACTGTAAAAGGGGCTAAGGTACGGAAGATTTATTGGCGATTTTGCGGGCGATAGGCTGACCCCCTGTCACTGCTATAGTCTCTCTCCATCATAATAATACCTCCAAATTTGTCAAAACGTGACATCAGATGGATTTTAAAGCCTCTGGTGTTCTGCCTACCCCATTAGGGATACACGCGTGAAGTTATGTATGTATGTACAATAACATAAGCTGTAGGGTTTGTTTATTTGAATTAGCTTATTTGGAAAAAAATTGCCCTAAAAAAACTAGATATTATATAAAGAAATTTCTGTGACTTCAAAAGTTATAAGGGAAATTAGTAATGCTAGTATAATACGATATACCTCTTAGCCAGCTGATAAGCAATCCTTTATGAACACAAAAAAAATGTCATAGTCGTAAAAAGCTGCCTAGGCAAAAAGCATAACTCCATAATTTCACTTTCAAATTACATATTCAATTTTTGCAGTTTCGCCCGCCTATTACGTAAAAATCAAAGCAAGTTGGCCGCCAAGATCACCGAAGAACAAGGGAAGACTATAGCTGACGCTGAAGGAGATGTTCTTCGGGGTGTTCGTAAGTGTAACTTGAAATTATTAATGGTTTTCACAAGTACGAAGTTTTGTAACGTTTAGGTATAGCTTTAATACAGGATGCCATTTTTTATTATATGTGCTTGCTTGATAAGATAGAGACTCTAGTTTTCGTTTACCTAAATACCTACACAAAAATATATTTTCAGCTAACATCCAAAAAGAGGAGGTTCTAAATTCATCTCTATGTTTTTTTTTTGTATATTTGATACGCGATTCTTTGGTCAATAAACTTTTAATTTGTCTAAAATAATTGAGCCGCACGAGAAGTGAAATTTAATGTGTGCCTTTAAATTTGAATGATTGAGAACATGTTGTGATGTTAAATAATTGTAAAAGAGATACATTACAATGTTGCTTACAACTTGCAACCAACTTCACACTGCACGAATATTCGTAACACACGAATCGATAAAGATCTGTGATCGCTCTGATGGGACGAGATAGTTATTTCCGGTGCTGCTGTAATGTTCAATTGCAATCATTTAAGAATCTCATAATCGTTGTGTGTTACGGATGTAAGCACTACCTAGCTACTTAGACCACTCATAAATGTGCTGACAACGCTCGTTAAAATATGTAGGTAAACACTTTATTTATATATTATGGGGAATTGTGGTGAAAAATTAAGTACCTACTTTTATTACATAACTATGATCAGAATCGAACACTGAGTGCTCCCCTTCAATATCTAAAATTTGTCACCAGTCACATTGTAGACTCGATAAATTAGCCTCATTGTACCAATTGATTTATTTGTCCTTATTCGGTTTGAACAGTATAAGTGTCTAGTTAGTCAGTTGTGCTGGCATGAATTATATATAAAAAAAAAAAAAACTTGTACTGTATATGGGATGTTTAAAAAATACTTGGGAGACAAGTATCCTAGGTAGGCCTAGTTTTCCACATTCGACTACAAAAAATCGTTTTTTACTTCGATTTAAAGTTTGTCCATAAAAAAATTCTAAACATTTACGCGCGACCTTTTTACAGCATCGAATATTTGGAAGCGCAAAATAAAAGTCTAAAACAATTCCCGAAATTCATTTAACTTTATTACACTCTCTTCTTTTAAATAAATTTAAATTTCTTAAAATATGTCGAATTCTCTATATAGACCAAACTATAGGATCAACTTATACATCTTCTTTAATAATAATCTTAGCCCAGGACATGTTTACCATTGAAAGTTCTACTCAAAGACAAAACTGAATAAAGCATTGGTTTTAAAATATAACTTGAAACGTTTTTGAAAACTCATCTTCCAAAAATAAAATGATCATCTCTATTTTCAATTTCAGAATGTGTGGAGCATTGCTGCAGCATCACCACTCTTCAACTGGGAGACTGCATTCAGAACATCGCCAAAGACATGGACACTCATGTCTACAAAACACCTTTAGGAGTTACCGCAGGTTTGTTATAACAGTACAGTCAGAGTCAGAAAAAAATAGACCCCGCAAGACAACCTTTCTATTGGGGTTCGTTTCCATACATTTTAGTAAAACATATTCCGTACGTACGCGCGTATCATACGCGGCGCTTGGTGCATTCCGAACGTCCGTATCGAACGCGCGGACTTTACAGTTTTGTATGAAAAGCGCGATCGAACGCGTGACGCAGAAATGAAATGAAGTGAAAATTTTTATTAATTTAGTTAAAAGACCATCGAATGGCCGCTTAATGACGTCACAATTTTGTACTTTGGCTTTAACAAGGTCTTGATAGTTATTGAATAAGATATTACAGTAGACAAAGAGACAAAAAAAGCCGGCGGAAAAAAACCCTTGGCACTCTTTTTTCTTTTTTAGTCAGGATTATACGAATTAATACAAATAGGTACATACAGTACAAATTGATCATGACATGAAAAAAACAGACACAAGACAGCTAATTGTGAGAGCCAATGTCATGTCACAACCAAATTGCTTAACATAGTAGGTGCATTGAGCTATGGATGCACAAAACGAACATGACAAACTGGGACCAGAGTATTAAAACAAGAATGGAATAAAATAGTCATTGTATCATCAACAAAACGACCTGGCGCCGCTAGCAGCACCCGTTCAGCGTGCGTCCGGCTGTCTGGACATTTTCTCGCAGAGCGTTGCTGCTTATCTAGGTTGCTAAGTTATCGTTTGTGCCGACGATCTGTAAAAGTTTCATCGTTTGTGACGCTATAGTTTCCTCAAAAAATCGAAAAAACTTTGGCCAGCCAGCCAGAATTTCGCATTTTCCAGCATTCCAGATCTCAGCCCCCAGAAGGTTTTGAGGATCCAGCTGGTATATAAAGGTATGTGACGCGATATGTGACAGCAACTTAAGTGGTTTTATCAAGCAAAACGCCATAATTTTCGAGTTAACACGAAAACAAGTGGCCAGCCAGCCGGACGTTTCTGGCTGAGCCACTTTGTTTTTTCCTTATATCTCAGTAATTAAAGCAATTGGAACTGAGTTTTAAGTCTAAAAGGAATGTGACGCGATATGTGACAGACCTCATATAGTTTAAAACATACCTGACGCATGTGTTTAAGAGTTATTTCGATAAAGATTTTGATGACAGATGACAAATGTCCGGCTGGCTGAGCCACCCATTCCAGCGCTTGCAGACGGTCTAGAAAGCTAGATTCTTATCAAAAGGAATGTGACGGCGACGAAGACAACAAATCGTCGTATGTGACAGCTCTAAATACTGCCAAACAAAAAATATAAGCGATTGTTGATTCTTTCATACAAAGTCAATTAGGGTGACCATATTTTACTCCTGTACATTGTCATCCTTATAAAATACTTCCAAAAAATTTGTCAAACATGACAAATAACTTAATCATTACGTTGCTCTAATTAAGTGGGTAAATAAAAATATTATTTCATAATGCATCATGTATTTATTTTTTATTAATTTACTTTTTGTTTGTGTTTACCAATTAATAAAATTAGTCTGGGATTAATGTAACATGTTGAAAAAAGTAAGTAAGTATACCCTTCTCGCATACAAACTTTTTAACTTTTGGCTTGATATATTATTTTATTATTAATCTTGACATTAAACCACAAGAGCGTAAAACTTGTAAGTAGGTATACAGGGTAATTGGTGGGTTACTTTAGAAATTCAAGGACGTGACAGTTTGAGATCATACATAAAAAGTAAAAATATAATATTTATAAATTTACATAATCTGATATAATCTGACAACATAATTAAATCTAGTTCAATTTGCTAAATCTAGTTGATAGGTAAGTAAATAAGTAGGTATCACATATTGTACACTCTGGTAATTGGAAAGTATTTACTGACTTTGTTTAATTGTAAAAATAAAAAAAAAATTGAAATCTTGATAACCAATTTTTAATAAAACGTTATTTTTAATTACACTTAACATTATGGCATTACTTACGAGTATTAATCAAATAATATTATATACTTTACAATTCTTTACTTCACATAACAAACCACCTGCAACCATTAAATTAATAATTGAATCTAATTCAGTTTGTTTACACTAATTTGTGTGTAAATAAGTATTACTTAATAAATAAAGATATGTTTTAATTAATCAGTCTTGAGTTGTACTTAATTATTTTCAATCAGCCTTAACGTATTAAATACTCATTAATAAAACAAGTTCCTCAGTAATTAAAACATCTTCATTATAATGTAGGTATGCATCTCTCAGTTCAGTCTGTCAAAACATAAACAAGACAATGTAGAAGCATTGGCGTTTTAAGGCTTTGCCTAATTTTTTAATCCATATCGTCATAGCAAAACCAATCATTATCATTACAATAAAAATGACATTTATAATGCCCTAGTGAACCACCATTGATATATTCTACAACACCAAGCACCTTGTATGTTTAATTACACTTAATTAGAGCAACGTAATGATCAAGTTATTTGTCATGTTTGACAAATTTTGTGGAAGTATTTTATAAGGATGACAATGCACAGGAGTAAAATATGGTCACCCTAATTGACTTTGTATGAAAGAATCAACAATCGCTTATATTTTTTGTTTGGCAGTACCTATGTAGAGCTGTCACATACGACGATTTGTTGTCTTCGTCGCCGTCACATTCCTTTTGATAAGAATCTAGCTTTCTAGACCGTCTGCAAGCGCTGGAATGGGTGGCTCAGCCAGCCGGACATTTGTCATCTGTCATCAAAATCTTTATCGAAATAACTCTTAAACACATGCGTCAGGCATGTTTTAAACTATATGAGGTCTGTCACATATCGCGTCACATTCCTTTTAGACTTAAAACTCAGTTCCAATTGCTTTGATTACTGAGATATAAGGAAAAAACAAAGTGGCTCAGCCAGAAACGTCCGGCTGGCTGGCCACTTGTTTTTCGTGTTTACTCGAAAATTATGGCGTTTTGCTTGATAAAACCACTTTAGTTGCTGTCACATATCGCGTCACATACCTTTATATACCAGCTGGATCCTCAAAACCCTCTGGGGGCTGAGATCTGGAATGCTGGAAAATGCGAAATTCTGGCTGGCTGGCCAAAGTTTTTCGATTTTTTGAGGAAACTATAGCGTCACAAACGATGAAACCTTTACAGATCGTCGTCACAAACGATGACTTAGCAACCTAGATAAGCAGCAACGCTCTGCGAGAAAATGTCCAGACAGCCGGACGCACGCCCCGTTCACTAGTATAAAGCAAGCACCAGCCATTACCCTCCTCAACCATATTTTAGGGAAGAGGGTGGTTGTCACTTGACTAGAAATTTTTCTCCATTAACCACACTGTACTTTTGCCCTGCCCACTTTTTTGGCCTTTCTGGGCAATTAAAATACACAACAAAAAACTTAAAAATTATTATCCTACGTTTTAACCGTAAAATTTGTGCAAAAATTATAAATCCAGCTAATTCCTACTTTCAATTCAAATAAAAGTTTTATATTTCCAAATGTTGTGATAAAATGAGAAATAATGGTAGCATAATATGAAACTTTCCCTCCACGCTCCATTTATTTGAGGCGTACAAATATTACGTCTACACAATAAATGTCAAGACTCTTTCAAAACCAACGACATCAAAGTAAGATTACCTTAATAAACTTAATAAAGCTATTTCTAACAGGCGTGGCAGCATTCAACTTCCCCGTCATGATTCCTCTGTGGATGTTCCCTGTGGCCCTCGTGACTGGCAACACCAGCATAATCAAGCCTTCGGAGCAGGACCCGGGCGCGACTCTGATGATGATGGAACTTCTCAATGAAGCTGGCGCACCTCCCGGTGTAGTTAATGTGAGTTAAGCTATAGTATTTTGAAAGGCAAGGATTTTTTTTTTATATTCCATCAATGAACTCAATGTTGAAGATGAAAGGAAGGATGGGTTCAGGAATGAAATTACTCCTTTTAAAATATTACCGGAACATGTCACCGCCGTATGGTGGTAGATTTTATGTGAAGTGTAGTCGTGAGCAAGAATTAAGATAGTTAAGTATTCTTTTGATAATACTTAAGTATCTTAAGTATGCTGCAGCTCAAGTTTAAAATAACTACCGTTGAACTGCCAGTGGGATTCAAATTAAATTTAATATTTTTTATGTATCGGATTTTATAAATATTTTAATTCTCGGGGAAACTTATTTATGTAGGAAGTTTTCTTAGGATAATTATAACACTTGTAGCTATAAAAAGAGCGAATTGCTTTTGGTTTTTGGTTGTTTTTTGGTACGGGAATATAATGACATCTACCCTAGCTACGATGATGACGACATAACGAAAATCCTTAGATCGTGCTATCAACATGTTTTATCGCATCTATAGTATTCTTATAGTTCCCGAAAAACTACCTTCCCATTGGAGTAGGAACAATCAGTTACAACTGTACAGAAGGAAGCAGATAAACTGTTCCAAACCTGTCAAAAATTGTAATTTTTTTATATTATTTTCTTTATAAAGTATGGGTGGAACGTTTGTCTTCCATGACACCTGATGTTAAGTGAACACGAAGACTAAGGTGGTACACGTCCATCCACGAGAAACCTATTCACTCGACGGTTAAAAGTACTAGGACTATACTGGTTAGGGAAAATAGACGCAGGCAGTTCATTCCAAACCTTGGTGACCTGTTTCAAAAAGGAACTGTCAAAGCGCTTAGTTCGACGTTTCGGAATATCTACCAATTACGGATGGAAGTTCTGTCTGCGTCTAGTAGTCCGATGGTAAAAGGGTGAGGGTTCGATTTGTTCAAACAGAGCACTCGCGCACTCTCCAAAATCTTTCTTTAACAAGCAACCTTACGACAATGCTCTAGCTAGGGTCTGCAGTTTTTTGGTTGTAACGTCGACGTTGTTTATTAGCTTACGGGCTCTTCGGTCAACGGAGTGCAGCGCTTCTAGTTGATATTTGGCTGAGCCATCCCAAAGATGACTGCAGCACTCCATGCATGATGGCACTTGAGCTGTGTATAAGTTAAGAAGCTGTGCAGGCCCGAAGTACCGCCGTACCTTCGAGATGATTCCCAACTTTTTCGAAGCTACTTGCGCCATGGACACAATTTGTTGGCCGAAGTTTAAACTGGATGTTACAGTTACGCCTAAAAGCCCTAGATTGTCGGTGATGGTGACAGATATATTTTGGAAAGTTGGCGTTAATGTGAAGGTGCTCTTTTTGCGGAGAATAGACATGCCTAAGTTTTGGACGCGTTGAATTTGACCAAATTCGACTCTCCTTTATCGGATACAATTGAATCTGAATTCTATGCGATCGACATTAAGTTAAAAATTGGTTGGCGAAATTTAACAGCCTTCTACACCAATGTAACTTACTAAACCTAAGACAAAAATACCAAATAAAATCAATACCGGCTGGGATTTGAGATATTTGAGTATTATAAAATGCAAAATAAAGCTTTTAAAAATATTTGTTACTAAATCATACTACAACCCCTTATTTCCAACATAGGTAGTCCACGGAACACACAAGACAGTAAACTTCCTGTGTGACGAACCTGACATCAAAGCGATATCCTTTGTAGGCGGGGACGCCGCGGGCAAACATATCTACAAGCGGGCTTCTGCTGCAGGTTGGTAGCTTAATTAATGCCCATTTTAATCTATTTATTTATGACATATATCAAAAAAAACATACATACATAACTTCACGCCTATATCCCTTAGAAGGGTAGGCAGAACACCAGAGGTTATAAAACCATTTGAGGTATTATAATGATGGAGAGAGACTATTGCAGTGACTGAGGGTCAGCCTATCGCCCACAAAAAAACCTCTGTCCCTTAACTGACTTTTACAGTATGCCCGGGCAGCGTGCACATTCTATGTTTTACTTTTGCTCACAGTCCAGCAATACTTTAGACAAATGTGTCGAAGGAAAGTCGCAAAATAATAATAATAAATAATAAATAATCTTTATTTTTCTCTTCACAACATTCAAAATAAACTATGTTCAAAGAATTTAAACAATAATACAAAGGAAAAGGAAGTCAAATGTGAAGGCTGGGACCTGAACTAGGCAGAGCATGTTCTTCAGGTTACCAGCATCCCGAGGTGTTATTTCCTAATGCCTAGATGTATATTTAATTGTAGTTGCGAACAAAGAGACAAAGTGTACAGCTATAAAAGTAAACAATATCAAAGTATTAAGAAACAGATTTACAACAGATTTACATAGAGAATAGGTAGAGATGGTGTCATATGTGATTGTGAAAATGGTGTTATATATATATTATTTGGCTTGTTAGATAACTTATATAATAGAGGAGATAAGGGTTTCGGTGCTTGTGTAAGAATGTTGTAGGAGCCATTTCGTCAATTTAATCTTACAAAGATGTTTGTTGAGGGGGTAAATATTTATGGTTTTATTTATACGATTGTAAAGATGCGGACCTAGGAAGCAAGTAAATCTATGGCTAAAACTGGTATGAAATTTGTGGCTGGGAATAATGTATTTGTTTCTTTTTGTGGACAATTCAGCAGAAAAAGGGGTAGACGAGTGTTGATGAAGTACTGCATACAGGACAAAAAGTTGGCGGACGGTAAGGACTTCACAGAACTGATATAATTGGAAGGTGGGAAAAAGAAGAGATTTACATGTCGCTACCTTAAGGACAGCTCTCTGAGCTCTTTCAAGCGAGAGGAGATGAGTCTTAGCTGCACCTCCCCAGATGGTGATGCAATAATTAAAGAGAGATTGACAGAGAACGAGGTAGACCATTTTTAAAAGATTGGGGTCTGCAATGTGGCGGAGATTTTTAAAGATAAAGATTAGTTTACGGACTTTGCCCGTAAGATAGGTTATGTGATCAAGAAAACGAAGGTTATGGTCTATGTAAACGCCGAGATATTTAATTGACTTAGTTTTATTGACTATTGGACAACAACAGTACTGTGTATTACAATTGTGAGTGTTGTGTGCGATAATGGAGAACTCAGAAATATTTTGTAGGTTATCGCGTAAGTGGAAAGTGATGTAATTAGTTTTGCCAACATTAAGGGTAAGAAGATTGTTTGTGAGCCATGTAGTTATTATAGAAAAACCATGTTGGGCTGCTTGAAATGTGTCTGACCATGAATCAGAAGAGAACACAAGGGCAGTATCGTCGGCAAAAGAAACAATCTTTCCGCTTGGCAAGGAGGTGTTGCATAGGTCGTTTATAAATGTTAAAAACAAGGTGGGGCCGAGAATACTGCCCTGGGGCACACCGTACTCAATGGGTAGGTCAGAGCTCAGGTTACCATCTATGACGACGCTCTGAACTCTATGAGAAAGGTAGTTTTGAAAGAATTGGAGCTGTTTGTCCCTAATACCTAAGTTGTGGAGTTTGACCAAAAGGATATCAGTAGAGAGAGTATCAAATGCCTTGGCTAGATCTAAAAAGATAGCCAGACATTTCTTACCCATATCCATATTTTTAACAATGAAGTCAGTGAGGTCATGAACCGCATCAGATGTAGATCTCCTAGCCCGAAAACCAAATTGTCTGTCAGATAGTAAATGTTTATCTTCAAGAAACTGAATTAGACGCTTGTTTACAATAAGTTCCAAGACTTTGGACATGGCAGGGAGCACAGCAATAGGGCGAAAGTTGGAGGGAACATCTTTATGACCAGATTTAAATATAGGATGTACTATTGATTTTTTGAAAGCGGACGGGAAGACACCATTGGAAAGTGATAGGTTGCAAATATGTGTGAGAAGTGGAGCAGTAATTTTTATATGGGTTTTTAGAAAGTCTGACGAAATGCCGTCCCACCCAACTGCGCAGTTACTTTTAAGAGACATGATGGTGCGTTGAACTTCTTTTACATCCGTCTCAAGCATCACAAATGAATAATTTGGGGAGGTTTGAAAGTTTGTGCTAGCATTGACATTCACAAAATTGGGGGTATTTCTTTTAATTGCCTCAGCCAAGGATTTTCCAACATTGACAAAGTATTCGTTAACCTGGTTAACTGAGCATATCGCGGAGCTTGACCCATTTAAAAGGTGGTTGGCGGCGTTTTGCTTATTTTTAAGATTGGCTACATTCAGAATTGTTCCCCATAACTGTTTGGTATTTGTGCCGGCCATTTTTAGTTTCGCCTTACCATACTCTTTTTTTCTATTTTTGATGAGAAGATTAGTAAAATTTCTATATCTGGCGTATGTTAATTTTAGTATTTCATTATTAGGATTATTTTTTAAATTTTTATGCATCTTATCCCTATTTTGAATGCATCGAACAAGACCGGGCGTCATCCAGGGCTTTAGTAGCCTCCTTCGACGAGGGATATGACGAGTTATTGAGTGTGCGCTTATGATATTTCTTAGAGTACTCACAAGTAAATTGGTGGCATGTTCGGGGTCAGATGAATTCAGAACAGGAGAAAAGTCAAAGCTATTTAAAGATTCGGTAACTCCGTTAACGTCAATAGAAGTTTTAGTTTTAGGGGGAAGTTGCTTTAAGTTTTGCGCAAGAGAAAGAATAACAGCATCGTGATCCGTTACTGCAGACTGCACAACGACTGCCAAAGCGCGAAGGTTAGTCTTAAGCAAGATGTGGTCAAGACAAGTGAGATTGTGGGTTGGTAAAGTATGTGCGGGTAAGAGGCCATGAAAAGCGACGCAGTTTAGGTAGTCACTCGCTGCTAGATTGATGTTTACTGGGAGAATATCAATGTTTATATCACCCACAATAGCTATGTTCCTGTATGATTTTAATTCTGTGAGAACTAAGTTGAGTGACTGTACAAAGTTAGTTGTATCACAAAAAGCGCAGGGTCTATATATTGCAAGTATTACGGTGTGAGAACTTATGGTTATTTTGAGGCAACTAGCTTCCGTGATTAACATTTCAAACACATTAATTTCAGAACAGCTATCCTTAATATAAACAATAACCCCGTCGTTCTGGTTGTGAGGATTTAATGAAGTATAATAAAAATAACCTTCAATTGTGGGTAATACAGGATTTCGCAGTAGCCAACATTCTGTAAAGATTATAATGTCAAATTGCAATTTTAATCTGTATAATAAGATTTCAAAGTTGGAAAAGTTAGCCCCTATACTACGAATATTCTGTGAAATTATTTTAATGGATTTATTTTTGTTAAAGTTGCTTAACAGATACTCGGCGTTTTCCGGGGATGAGAGAGTACTTTCACAAATTTCAAAATTATCTATTTGGTGTATTAATGTATTTGTGTTAGTCATTTAAAATTATTATGGAAACGTGTGTGCAGTATAAATCCGATAGTTAAATCTTTGTATTTCATAAGAAAAGATAACTTGAAAATCACCTTGAAATGGTTATTAAATCTACAGAATTGATTCATGTATGAATATGTTGTAGCAAAAACAAACCAGCTGGTAGCTAAAACCCTCACCTTTTCTATATATATAAGTGAAGATATGAAGTAGTGGTGGTCATTTGAATAGGTCACAGCTGAAAATGAGCGATAAAAGAAGTCTGTGAAAATAAGTAGTATAAAATAAACAAATGAGCACTTAATCAAAATATGTATTTTTAGTTTAAATAATGTGAGATATTTCAAATTTAACCAACAACAAAAAATACTAAAGGAAGTATTCTGTGTATGAGATTTTAAGTTAAATGTTTTGAGTATATAAAAGGATTGCAGTTTAATAATTACTGAATGATTTTTATATATAGTTATATGGCATATGCAAGTTAATATAGTATTAATTTTGTATCTGTACATGTATAAGATATATTTCGGATCATAGTTAGGAGATAAGTAAATATTAATATGGAAGAAATATCTTTGGATACCTTTAATGGGTAAATTATAAAAATATGATACAGACTTTTGTTGGACATTATCTTGGGTTAATAATTTTAAAAGGGAAAGAAAGTTATTAATTTTATATATTATGAGTTTGAGTTTAGGATGCATTAATGCTGTATAATGATGTGTGGAGTAGTATAGTAGGTATATTATTAGGAATAGAATAACAATAGTTATGTTTGTGTAAGTTGGTTTTATATGTTGGTACAGAATAAGATTGAATTTCAAATAGGTTATATGGTATTGAATTTTGTAAATAAAAATTAAGGTGCACACAAAACACAACATTGAATAACTATTCAAGTAAGAAGTGTAAACAAGGATTATAAAAAATATTTTATAAAGTAGTTTACATTTTACATTCAAAGATTGGTATTTATTTTTGGAATATAATTTATGGAGAGAGGTAAATAGTCATTTAGAGAAGTTATCAGTGAGAGCAGTTATTTGGGATTCTTCAGAGATAGTGTAGATCTTGGCACCTTCATCTTTGCGGAGGAACACCTTACCGTTAGTTGTCCAGCAATACTTTACTACTCCTTTCTTTTGAAGGTCACGTCCGAGGTAATATAGATGACGAGCTTTTGTAGTGAGATATTCCTGTATATAAATAGGTTGACCTGGCGATTGAAATCCTATGGCAGTTGTCGATAGCCGGTTGTTTTTGTTTTGAAGGTTGTAGGTCTTAGCTGCTTTCAAGATGTTGAATTTCGCGTCTGTTGAACTCAAGGTTACTAAAATACGGCCTGGTTCTTTTTTCGAGGGTAAACGACGGACTTCACGTATATCGCTGTCAGGAACATTGGCTCGGATGGTAGACATGATGACAAATATTAAACAGGTCTTTAAGCGATTCGCGATTATTTACTGGAACGTTTCTTATCTCTAGTAAGTATAAACAGGCATTGCGTTGTAAGTTTTCTACTGTTGATTCAAGTTGTTTAATACGTTCATCCTGGATAGAAACTAGTTTTTCAAAAGATTTTGTACTGTTATCAAGGTCATCGTGTTGGCCTGACAAAAACTGGACAGATTTTTCGATATCATGTTTTTTTTGGCTTATTTCGTTTAATTTATTTGTTACGGATTTTTGTAAATTGAGTAGTTGATCATTTTGTTCATCCTTCCACTGTGACAAAAGTTGTAAAAACTCGCTTTTAAAATCAGATTTGAACGATTCAAACTTTGTTTCAAAATCCATCCCGCAGTTGCAGTTAGTTTTCTTTGTTCGAGAACGTTGTGTGGTATTTTTTACCTCTTCAGAATTCGTTTGCGGTGAGACTTTTGACATTTTGTTTTGTAAGATGGGTTTAAAACAAATAGGTTATGTTTAGAGACGGCAACAATTTTATGCGTGAGCCGCAGAGCGTAGGCCTATTTCACCGGTAGTTCGGGACTGCGGAGGAAGGTGATTGGCGGGCGAGAGATGCGAGCACTAATTGATATGTAGTTGTCTTGCTCACTATTAGATGACGTCTCTGTCTTTAAGACCTTGCGATGACACTTCAACTTCTCGTATACACTGCACTCCTGGTACTCACAGTCACAAATGTTTGAGTTTAAAAAATATTTTTAAAGTAATACGGAGACACTTTTAGACACGTCCACATCAGTAGACATCAGGACCGGACTGAAAAGCTAGTGTCAATTATGACAAAGTTTATTTATCAAATTCAACGTTAAACGAACTCACCATCATACCCTCTTTTTAGAGAATAACTATCATTTGAAAACCCATTACCGAAGAAATAGAAAAATGATAAGTCAACATAATGGAGAGTCTTTTACGTTAGGTTCAGCATTTTAATACATTTGTTGATTTTTTTATTTTCTTTTTATGTTTAAGCCTTGTTTAATGCTACTTTTATCATTATTTCTTTAATTATGGTTTCATTTTTATTTATTTGTGATTCTGACCGTGACCAGTGGTTGCAATGGAAGACCAGCGCTGGCTCTAAACTAGCACTTTGCTGAATTGCTACCAATTTGTGGCAACATTTTCATGTATAATTTTCATGTAAACTTGTGCTTGAAATCCATTTTATTTTGTTCCAAATAAAGATTTTTTTATTTTATTTTATATATCAAAAAATACTGGAACTAGAATAATGTGAATGTAGATAGAAATCAAAAAATATAAAACACATGTATCATTTCACATTTTATTACAATTGCATTAACTACTTAAATAATATAGTCATCTGCAAACACTTTACTAACTATGAACTGTGTTTCTATTATCATCATTGATTTAAAATAGTCATTTAACAATATATCATTACTGTGCTAATAGTATTTCTACACTTATATTATGTGGTTATTCGCAGGCAAACGAGTGCAAAGTAACATGGGTGCAAAGAACCACGGAGTGATAATGCCAGACGCGAACAAGGAACATACTTTGAACCAACTGGCCGGGGCTAGCTTTGGCGCCGCCGGGCAAAGGTGCATGGCGCTTAGCTGTGCTGTTTTTGTTGGTAAGTAACATTGTTTATATTTTATTAACGAATGGTCTCAATAACTTACCAAAAAGTTAAAGTAAAAATAAATATTATTTTTATACGATCTTGAGTTCAAGTGTCAGATTTGTATAAATGCAAAAAGTTTGGATTGATGGATGGATATTTGTCCATTAATCACGGCAGAACAACTCAATGGATGTGGATGTATTTTGACATAGTGAAAGTATACAGTCCCTCGTACATTTTATATGAAGTATCGCCCACTATGTCGGGGCGCAGCGCATCGATTGGTTCGTCGCTAGTATCCATGCGCTCTGCGTTTCGTCACAGTTTTCTATAGCAAGTGGACTAGTCAAGACAAGTTGATACACAAGCACATCTAGACGTAGACTGTACTCAAACGACTACTTTCCCCATAGACTGTCAAGAGAAACTAGACCTTATGTTTAAAGTCTTAAAGCTTTGATTCGTAAATTTTTGCAGTACAGTTAATGCGATGTCTAGACTAAGGCCGTATTCAGAAAGAAAGCTGGAAACTTATAAACGCTTACCAGCGCTTGACAGCGCTGGTGACCCGCGCAGGAAAATATATGAACGCGCGCCGATAAGCACTGAACGATGCCGACAAGTTCTGACAAGCTTCAACACACGCTGGTCAGCGCTGGGTAATCATCGTCCGATGAGTCCGACATTTTGCTTGGTCTGCCTCAACCTGCTTCCTTTGTGTAGAACGGACCAGCGCTGTCAAGCGCCGTTAAGCGTTGATAAGTTTCCAGCTTTCTTTCTGTATACGGCCGTAGACTGTACTCAAAATCCGTCGATGCGCTGCGACCCGGCCCATCACAATGCGCTACGCTAACATTTTGAGATGAGCGGTCCGGCATAGTGTGCGCGTACCATTATTACACTATTGCGCACCCTTTCACTTAATTTCACTCCACACATGCTCCTCAAAGCTTTCATCTCCACAGCATTAATTCTTCTTGTGAGAATGTCAGAAGAATTTATATTTATATTTTATTCTATTTTCTCAGGCGAAGCCAAAGAATGGATCCCGGACTTGGTGAAGCGCGCCAAAGATCTGGAAGTGAACGCCGGCCATATTCCCGGCGCTGATGTGGGGCCAGTCATCTCAGTGAAAGCCAAGGAGAGGATTATAAGGCTCATTGAGTCAGGTGAGTGAGGAATACATTTATACGAAATATTTTTTTTAAGGAATCGTCTTTTTCTGACTGCTATTATCCTTGTTTTTTAAACGGCAAGTGAATGATTTTTTGAATGGACGTGAGACATATTAGTTTTCACGAAAGACAAACATCTCAACTTTTTTGTATAAAATAAGAATATGGCAGTTGCCTGAAATTGGCTCGAAAGACCAAGTGAAGGTCACTCGTTTGTCCCGTATTTTATTATAATTTTAAGAATTTCGTGATAAATGTAGCTTTCCTCAAGAGCTGAACACAGATGAAATCCGACTGCTAGTTTCAGCAGTTTGCGCTTTTAAACAAATTTATTTATTAGTCCATTCATTCTAGATTTCAATGTATGGGGAAAGCGGCAAATTTTTTACCTTTTTTTTCTTGTGATATATCATACCATGAGGTGAGTACATTAGAATATACAACTCTCCCTCCCCCTCCGGGTTCAGCTTCACCCTCTCCCCCTTAAGAAGTGTCCCATTTTTCAGTTTTTCTAATTTTCAGGAAAACTATAAGAGCTAGGACAAAATGTTTGGCAGTGAAATTATTCATTAATAAATTCCCTACAGATAAGTTCTAACAATTGTTTCAATAGAAGTTATAGTTTCCAAGATATAATGCGCTAAAGTTGACTAAAAGTTTACTGACTGATATATAGTCGGATACTATATATCAGTCAGTCAGTAAGTGCTGAAATTTACGACTTTTTGACCTTCATATCTTTGTAACCGTTTGAGCTAGCTTCATGAAATTTGGGCTTCTACTTGTCATGGAAATAATTAAACACGCGTTGTTTTATGTGTTTACGTTAAAGAGGTTTTGAGTTATTGAATGGTCAAAAGTGGCACCAAGTGGTTCGTTTAATATTAGCTAGCGACGATATACTCATACAGCGGATATATTCCTATTTTAATTTGTTTAATAGTTTATTTAGATATAACCTAAAAAAAAAGTTATTACCCAATAGTTACTGTGAATTGAAGTTTAATTTTTACTCAGCACTCATTTTCAATCAACTTTGACCCACCATATCTTTGAAACCATTAATCCTATCAAAATGACTTATTTGTAGGGAATTTGTTGATGAATAATTCAGGATTTGACAATTTCGTCTTAGCTTAGGTATATAGTTTTCCTGAAATTTTAAATAAACTGAAAAAC
Source organism: Stenoptilia bipunctidactyla (assembly GCA_944452665.1). Lineage (NCBI taxonomy): Eukaryota > Metazoa > Arthropoda > Insecta > Lepidoptera > Pterophoridae > Stenoptilia > Stenoptilia bipunctidactyla. The sequence goes on from OX101735.1 coordinate 12,770,382, forward strand.
GGGATACATTTCAAGGGGGGAGGGTTTAAAGGCGAATCCGGGGGGGAGGGAGAGCTGTATATTGTAATGTACTCACCTCAATATATAATATAGCGGCAACAACACACAGGTAAAAATTTTGCCGCTAAAAAATCTAGAATGAATATATATGAATCATGAAAACTTAGCACAAATTACTTTATAATTCAGTTGCTCACTTGCGGTTAAATAAAAATATAATACTCTTTTTCAGGTTGCGAGGAGGGCGCAAGGCTCGTTCTAGACGGTCGCGATGTCAAGGTCCCTAAATTCGAGAAAGGCAACTTTGTTGGTCCCTCCATCTTAACCCACGTCCACCCAGGCATGCAGTGTTACAAGGAAGAAATCTTCGGACCAGTGCTCGTATGCCTCTTCGTTGACACCTTAGACGATGCTATCGAACTTATCAACTCAAATCCCTACGGAAACGGAACGGCTATATTCACTACAAATGGAGCTACAGCAAGGAAATTCGCAGCAGAAATAGACGTTGGCCAAGTTGGCGTTAATGTTCCTATCCCTGTTCCTCTCTCGATGTTCTCTTTCAGCGGCACTAGAGGGAGCTACTTGGGTACTAATCACTTCTGCGGCAAACAAGGACTTGACTTCTACACAGAGTTAAAGACTGTCGTATCTTTATGGCGGGAAAGTGACGTGTCACACACAAAAGCAGCCGTGTCTATGCCCACTCAACAGTAAACAATACGCCTATTTTTTATATGCAACTTTTTGTAAAAATAAAGTTGTAGGTTAAGTTTTACAAAGTATTTATTTTTGTAAGTTATATGTGCCAAGATGTATTTATTTGTTGAATAACTCCACATGTTATTTCTCCACGTTTACAAGTTTTTAATATATTTTCTGAATTAAAAGGTTGTTTTCACTTATTCACAATAAGTCAATGCACGGTATCTAATCTACTCGTATAGGTAAAAAAAACAATGGTCTGAGGTATAAATAATGTTTTAAATCAATTCATATTTCTTTGGCCCGCAAAATATGAACCATTCTTAATTTATTTTTCATTGTGGCCTTAAAATAGTAAGATATCTCTTTTAAATATGGTGTTGATACCAATTATAAATCAATAACATTCTTATTATTAAAGGTACAGAAGGCGGAAGATTAAGTGTTATAAATCTATCAATTTTTTTATTGAATCTGAACTCTCTGCTCTTAACATTAAGTTAAGAATTGGTTGAGGAAATTTGACAGGTTTACTTCCTATGATCTGGGTACGGTCTACTAAGAATAGCCATAGGTACTTACTGCGTCTTTGGATGCAGAATTGCGTAACAAAGCGATCAATCCAAGTGACCTCAACTTAGTGGTACCTAGGCGTTATCCTGGCTAGCGGCCACCCTCTACCTCAAGCTTGTTCTTTATTAAGCCCATGTGCTTTCATCTTCGACCTTTCATCGTAATTTATATCATTTTTAAGGTATCTACACACCAAAGCCGCCGGCCCGGCGGCACGAACCCGGCGAGTTAATGCCGGCGGGTAAACCCGGCGGCTTCTACAAACCAGCCACGAACATGCCGCCGGGTCGGCGGCATGATATTCGCGGCATCGTTAACAATTAGTGATTGCCGAGTGTTTGGAGACGTTGCGCGTGTGTTTCGAATTATTACTACGTATTTTCAATATTTGACATGGACGAGGACGATAGTGACCTAATTTTAGCAGCTAGTGCAGTTATTCCCATAATAATTGTTTTGAACGATAGAGTTCTATTAGTTTTATCACTTTTCGTCTTCCAATTCCATATTGTTTTAGTTGATAAAAAAAACACAGTCACGCACGTCACTACTTCTCGAAAGTCGGCGGGCAACAGAGCGGGGGGTGCCGGGCCTGCCGCGCGCGGGCGCATGCCGCCGGGCCGGCGGCTTTGGTCGTTTCAAAATCAGGCCGCCGCGCCGGCCTTGCCCGCCGGGTTCGTGCCGCCGGGCCGGCGGCTTTGGTGTGTAGACACCTTTACAACGCGGGTTTTACTATTCTCACGTAAATTATGATCAAAATTATTACTATGCATGGAATTATTAATTATTACTATTTGACGACCGGCTGGTGTAGTGGTAACATACGTTGCCTTCTATGCCAGAGGTCCTGGGTTCGAATCCCGGCGCCGGCGGATAATAATGTGATACACAGATTATTACTTCAAGTCATAGATGTTTATATGTTTATTTAAGTTTATTCTAATAAAAAATATGTATTTATTCCATGTTTGTTTATATACTTATTTCTTAAGTATATCAGTTATCTAGTATCCACACAAGTTCTTTTAAGAAACTTAATTTGGGCTAGATAATGATGTGTGTCAGGAAAAAGAGAGCACCATGATCACGGACGGTGCATATCGGACATGAATATCCGACGCGCCAAATAAAAATCGGAAATCGTGATAAGAATCCCGTGAATTCATTAAATTACAGTGAAAAAAACCGCGTTAGTTAAAAACAGTTAAGTATTAAATATACATAGAGAGTCTTAGGAGCCTTTAGTTTGTTATGTGCAGAAACAAGAGCGATATTAATTAAGTTACCTACTATTAATAATCAACGAATGCAGAGCATTAGGTATTCTCTAGCATTAGTCTCTAACATTTTTGGATCCTTGTCAAAACTTTGGCTGAATTATCAGGTCATCAACATATAAATTCTCCGTTCTGAAACATATTTTGACAAAATTTTAAATTTGTATTTTTTTGGGAAACACAATGCAGTTAGTTAGTTTAATCATACTGTGTGGCAAAAGGCGAAAGTTTAAATAAAAAGTAGTTATTGTAAAATTATAGACAAACCGTGCCCACATTAAATACGTAGAAATTTGTAAGTAAGTCTTTAATTTTATAATAAAAATAAAAAAATATTCCAGCCCCGCTTACAATGATTTAAATTCATTAACCGCATGAACAGACTTTTGGAAATTTCGGAAAATAACTATATTTTAAATGAAAATCTCATATTTTTTGGTTCTAACAAAACATTTTTTTCGCGGTTTAATAACAAGGCAATATCTATCAATAGAAAAAATTTCAAAGCTTACAATTTAAGCCCACGTCCGACCATTCCGTGCACCTTCTGGCGCGAAATTATCAAACTTCGTCATTTCATTTTATAATTTCAAAATAATAATGAAATGTAAAATAAATATAAAAAAAAATATTCTGGCATTAATTATACAGTATAGTAGCATTCAAATTGTATTGGTTTCCATTATCATAATAAAAGTACAGGATAATTTAGGTACCTCTTTTCGAAAGAAGATAAAAAATTATAAGGAGTGACGAAATAATTTTCAAAAGTGCATACCTAGTCTCCATATCTTTGCACAGATGCACACTGATGCTGTGCAAGGGAGGGTGTAGGCATCTCAGACCTCAATGTTTACTCTCTGTATCGTACAATTAATGGATAAATTTTTAAATATACTGATGTGTGAAATTAATAGCCGCGCGGTATTATCCAACTCTCCCCTAAGTATTTTTTTTATTCTAGGTACCTACCTATAGGCATTTCTGGACTGGCCTAGAATAGTCCTTACTGGATAAAAGTGTGGTAATAGGTGACTAATAGGTAACCATTGGCCTCCGTTTAGTTGTGGTATTCCCTCAGGGTCCGCCTGGCTAGCGACCGCATTTCATATAAAATCTGCCGCCAAATATCACCGCTCCTGCGGTGACGTAATCCAGCAATATTATAGTCAATTTCATGTACCTAATATTAAAGTCGATTTCATGAAAGATGTCCCGTGGATTGCTCCTATAACAAACAAATAGGGTGTATTATCGCTCAAATCGCGGGACTTCTTTCATGAAAAGGAGTAAGTACTATACATTATCGATGGTTTACATCTATTGTATTGGATATTAAATATTTTTTCCTTTAATTTCGTTCATAAACGTTATGTGGCATGTAGCTGACATTGACATAATTATTATGACTATCGCCATAGCGTCGACCATGTTTGTAAACAAACAAAGATCGCGAATCAAACAAAGTAACGACTATATTGTTATGTATTATACTGTGCACGCGCATCTGATATTTCTTACTTCTTGAATTCAGTCTTCTAAACTCATATTTGACAAAGGAAATCCTCTAATCCGACGTGTTTTTTTGTGTGGATCCATTGTTTACTGAAAAGTCGTTGTAATCGTTTCCAGTGTGAATGATCATTTCGTTTCCAGTACTTTCAGCTGTCGGTTGTGTTAGGTGTAGTGTTAGAAGGGCTTATCTGTGAATCGTTAATCATGTTTACTTACTTTATTATAGTTCTATTTCTACTTTTCCACTTTATTTCAAGTTTTCCACGTTGCATAAGTGAAGTTGGAGATGATGTAGACTGGTAAGTATTCTTGTTTTGAATCTTAACTTTAACAGTCTCTCTTTAATATTCATGTTTCGAAATTGAATACAATTGAATTGAACAGAATAAATAGTTATAGGTAGGTACAATTAAAATCCCATGGTACTTATGTTTATTTATTTATTTACTCTTTATTGTTTATTAAAAAAAAAAATACAGATAAACATAAAAGGATAACAATGTACTTATCGCTCTAGAGCGATCTCTACCAGACAACCTAAACAATACATAACAAAAACTTAAAATAATTACAAACAAAAGAAAGTAGGGACATTTTATCATGGGTCAGTGTGGGCTCAATAAAAAAATATAAATAAAAATTATATACAATAAAATACAAAAACTCGATATTCTTAATACATAATGTACAACATAACATATATAATAAACATAATACATTAATAACGAATACTTCTATTAATCTTGCGCTAAAGTTAAATAATGTTTTTTCAGTTTTAATTTAAATGAGTTCAGCGAAGAGGCAGATTTTATTTCATAAGGAAGCTTATTCCACAGGACCACGGCTCTTACAGAGAATGAGTTATTAAAGCAGTGCGATTTATGAACAGGAGTGCTAAGCATGTAATTATCAGCAGATCGTAATCTTCTGTTGTGGCCCTCGTGGCGGAATTTGAATAGGTCTCTGAGATAGCTCGGAGACGCGGAATTAAACAGCACCTGGTACAGTAAGGAAAGAATATGTGTATCCCGGCGAAGTCGGATTGGAAGCCACTTGAGTTTAGAACGGTATTCGGAATTTGTTGTTCATCAAAGAGGTTGAAAATTTTTCAAAATTAAACCAGTGATTGCGATGTTTTCCTTTTGTTTGCAAGGTCCTGGGCATAAATAAAAAAAATCCCCAATTATACCAACTATCTGACACCAAAGTAAGTATAGCTTGTGTTATGAGATACCATGTAGTGAACTAGGGGAAAACCTAGAATATTAATACATAAATAGATAAAAATCGAACCCATAAGCACTGGCAATTGAAGCAGACAGGTTTACTCTATTACCAAAGTGGTTGCCATAAGTCCCAGTTTAGGAAATACTGTTTTCCAAATTGGCTCAGGTCTGTATGCTATGATACCCCTTAGTTCCGCTGTTGGCACTTAATAACACAAGCTTATATTAGTTTACTTTGGGTCAGTAAAGTTTGTGTTTCAATTTGGGTAATTTACTTATTTATATTTATAATTATTGTGATATTATTATTTATGTCACCCCAAATGCAATAAATGAGAGTTTGATTTCTATATTTCAAGGATTAATTGTGTAAAATGTTTTTTAGTAATCAGTAATCTTGGATTCACCTCGTACAGTAAATTTTCTATAAATTGATTTTCAAATAATATTTTTACATTGACATCCAGTGAGAATAACATAAGTAGCATGATGTCAGACCTCAGAATGAAAACAATTCTGACCAATATTGTGTTTATCATTTTAGTGTTCATATTTCCATGTATTAAACTAGCAGTTGCAGAATGAATGGCAGAAATGCCTCAGCCCACAAAAAATAAATGTGTACCCATATTATTACCAAATAAATTTTTATACTCTCAAATGCAAGTTTAATTTCTTCATGACCACTTTGGCAATGGGGTAACACTGCCTCAAATACCAGTGGTCGCGGGTTCAATTCCCGCACAAAACAAGAAAAAAAAAAGTTGTTTTGCCATATATAAATAAATAAAAAAAAAAAATAGATGTTGGCCGATTCTCATAGATACCGGATAAGCACAAAAAATTTCATCAAAATCGGTCAAGCCGTTTCAGAGGAGTATTTCAACGAAAACTGTGACACGAGAATTTTATATATTAGATATATTTACATATATGTACATGTATGTTTTTTTATTCTAGGTTCCCCTACATTATTCTAGGTTCGCTACATCCCATATCACAAGCTCTGCTTTGTTTTGGGCCATGTAGTTGGTGTGATTGGGGATTTTATTTCATTTTATTTTATTTTATTAATATTGATTTTCAGGTATTACATATACAAGTTGCCTAGAGACAAAGGTCACCCTGATCCTAGGGTGCAGAATGGAGTAGCGTACATGTATATGACTTCCAAAACATATAAGTTTGGCTGGCTCCTGTCAGCTTATGGAATTGATGAAAGAGAATCAATGCTAGCTCAAACGTTAGATCCAATGTATCGGGTGAGAAACTTTTGCATTTTTACTTAACTAACTCAAAATTATGGCAAAGGCTTAATCTTTCTGTTATCAAATTTGCATTTTTGTTGGTTTTTGCTGATTTTTATTTTATATATCAGACCAGACCTCTGTGGTGCATTGGTGGAGTGTCCATTTGCTGCCTTGAGAAATCTTGGGTTTGAGTCCTGGATCAGTTTATATACCTATGGTCCGAGTAAATAAAGCTACGCCACTAAACCGAGGCTATAAATATTTTATGTATGGGAAAATTTATACAAAATTTTTACAAATTATTTTAAACTATTAATTTTGATAAGTTGTAGAACAAATGTTGTTGGAATTGATGTGGAATGGCTGCCTGCAAGAGGTGAAGCGCTAAATAAAACTAACCCTGTATAAAAAAGCGACATTTCACAAAAGTGTGTCAGTTTACATAATTTATTTATATTTTAAAAGTTCCTCATGTATGTTAGTTCATAGGTAAAATTTCATCCCTGATGTGAAAAAGATAAAGTTGTAGTTAGGATAAGTTGTAAATAGGGATAGGGAGGGAATAAAGATAGGGTATTACATAGCCTTAAAATAACAGTACTCAGAGTTTGATCTTAAGGAGGTGAAACAAAAATTTTGTTGTTTATTATTTGACCACAGCCACCTCACCAAACTTGGACAATCTTACTTCGTCCTAGTTTGTGAGGACCAATAGATAGATGGTTGTCTGTTACACTTTCACGCTAAAACTGCTAAACAGATTCAGCTAAAATTCTCGCAAATATATAGCGCATAGCCTGAAATAAAAAGATCTTCCTATCTTGCTATTATTAAAAATGCAAAAGTTTGGATGGATGAATCGATAGGTGTTCCACAATCACGGCAGAACGGCTCTACGCATTCGGATGGATTTTGGTATAGTGATAGTCTACAGTCTGGAATAGCATTTAGGCTACTTTACCGCGTGAAACAGCCAGTAGGTATTTTATTTCGTTATACAATTTCCATGTGATCTGGTCTTACACAGTGAAACACAATACGAAGATGTTTATCTACCTTTGTTCAAGGTAGGTCCTATCCATACAGTATTTATCAACAATATCTTTACGAGTATCTATATTATTATTATTGAATAAACCTATTAAACCATTTGTTCTTTATTTTGATTGCTTAATGACTGCTTGTTATAAATATCAAGTGTATGAACAATCAATTTGTTTACTCGTTCTTATTATTATTTTTCGAAGGGAAACCTTTTCAGGCGTCTGTCTTATCGTATAAGGCTTACGTACCTAATTGAAAAATTATGCATATTTTTGTCGAGGACAACGTTTACGTAACCTTTATTCCTAATCAATATATATAAAACTGTTCCGTTACTGACTGAGTGACCGACAGACAATTTACAGTCATAACTACTGAGCTTAGAGAGATGAAATTTGGAATAAACATACCCTAGGGGGTGTAGAGGTCCTCTAAAAAAGGAATTTCCGAAATGCCCAGGGGAACGGGAAATATAGGACTTAGTTTATGCACGTATGAAGTCGCGGGAATGCGCTCGTATATCAATAATTCCTACAACCCTACAATTAAATATAACCCTTTAATGTGAAAATTTGTCGAAATAATTATGGGAACAATACACCACTATCGCATGTCCTCCGAAAATGCAACTCTATCTTTTACAGACTTGATATTGATTTCTCATCTAAAATCGGCCAATTCAAAAAGTTAAGTACTAAATTCTTGTATAAAATTTTAAAATTTTAAGTAAGTAAATGTAAATTTATCTTAATAGTGTAAATTGTAAAGTATTGTAAAATTTTGTAAATTGTATAATATTGTAACGTAAAATAACATAGATTGTAATTAAAATATTAGTTTTTATGGTACCTATCTAAATATAATAACTGTAATATCTTTAAATTATGTAAAAAAAATGAGTTTTGTTTGTTAACGAACTATTATTTTAACAGAGATTGTTGTGCTCACCTTTAATTTAAAATCATTTTAATAAGTGTTTAATTGTGCAATTTTATTGAAAATGTTTGTAAGATGTATTTTAGTTGGTAAGCCATAAATAAATAAATAATAAAAAATTGGCCTTAAAATGAAAAGCTCGCGAGTTACTGTTAAGGTCATTGCTGGACTAGGAGTACCTCTTGTCATTTTCTGGTTCGTTCATTGTGGTGCGTACAGATTGCTGTAATGGAACTTGTAATGTAACATTCTGCGCACCACACGTCCAAATACGCAACGTGCGCAGAATGTTACATTACTAGTTGCATTACAAGCAATCTGTACGCACCATTAGGCAAAAGATTAGGTACCGAACCTCGGCGCAATACTAGGGTATAGAAGAATAAATGGGAAACAGAAAATAGAATAGATAAAAGACGCGTCACCTCATAAACACAAGTTCAAGTTCGCTGTTTATATTATACATGTAGATATTCAGATCTTAAACAATAGATAGTTTAAGACAGTTTTCTTTTCATACAAGCAGATTATTATAGGTTCTCAAGATTTAGAAATCAAAACAAGAAGGTCCATAATTCTTTAGTGTGGTAAAATAAAACTGATGTGTGAAGCGTGATTGTTTGCGTACACCTTCCTCCTTATTTCTATCGCCAAACTGATGTTCAGTGTTCCGAATAGAAGGGCCGGACCTAGTATCATCAATTCATATTCTATATTAATATCCCCACTGGCTAGCGAACGCCCTTCATACAGGGTGTGGCGTAATGAGTGGATAATCCTTTACCGACGGTTGGGAGGCATTGCGGCTGTTCGGATAATGACAATTTGTGTTTAGTAAAAGTGTCACGGTTTTCGAGTTTTTGGGCATTTTTTAAAATTTGAAAAAAGTTAGGCCTTTACCCACTCTTTTAAGTGCCAAATTTACAATACAAAGAATTTTCTCAATCTGTTTTCTCAACAGCATTCAGTGATAGTGGTGCTATCAAACGTAAACTACCAATTTTGTACGATAGCCAAAGTTTTTTTTATTTTTATTTTTAAACGTACAGTTTGTGCTAAGTTCAATTTTTTTCCCTAACTTTGGTACCTCGTGGTGTAAAAAAAATGTACGGTGACATGAGTGCCCAATTGATTAAAAAATAGCCTGTTTCATTACGATTCCAAAATGGTATAATTTACGATATTTCTAGCTCTCAATTTAAAAATATTGCATTTAAGGTGAGTCAAGGTCAATTTTCTTAGGAGGTTCTCTTACGCAAAATTATTACTATTTGTAATAGTTTTAGTTCATCTGCCTTTGTGTTCACAAAACCGACTCCTCCGTCAAGTTGAATAATAATTCTAGGAATCATAGCGCACCTGCGTTTCCTACTAAAGCTAATGTTTTGGTTTCTTCTATCATTTAACGAGTAAAAAAGATAAAAAGATAGCGACTCTATTGTTTGTCCTGGGGTACTCTACCTGATTTTAGGGTTCGTTGCCTAACTCCTTGCCTGCGTCACCCCAGTGTGCTATCATACTACTTTCGTGCGCCCGCGTTTTTGCTCTGCTTTGGATTAGATTTAATTTACGATTTGGCCTGTCACCTCGGACTTGATTTTCTTTGTGATTTGGACATTAACTTCATCGATTTACTTCTGTGACCTTGGACTTGATTTGCCTAGTGATTTGGACTTGGTGATTTGGTGTTGGATACCGACTGCAATGTCTCGCAACATACCGTACACTCCGATGGAGTATGCTAAAATGCATTTTATTTACGGTGAATGTTGCGGTAATGCCAGTCAAGCTGCAGCACTGTATCGGGAAAGGTTTCCCCATGCACGCCATCCCGATTACAGAGTTTTTATAAGAGTGCATAATGCAAACATGGGAGGTCGAATTCTGGGAAGTGTCATCGGCGGTACTAGCTCGGGAGGCCAACTACTATACGTGACGATGAAAGTGTAATCCAAGAGATAGAAGCCGACCCGACCACGTCAGTACGAGCGATTTCCAGACGTACAGGAATATCAACGAGGACGGTACACAGGATTTTAAGACAGGAGAACTTACACCCATACCATAACGAACCCTAAAATCAGGTAGAGTAGGTACCCCAGGACAAACAGTAGAGTCGCTATCTTTTTATCTTTCTTACTCGTTAAATGAAAGAAGAAACCAAAACATTAGCTTTAGTAGGAAACACAGGTGCACTATGATTCCTAGAATTATTATTTAACTTGACGGAGGAGTCGGTTTTGTGAACACAAAGGCAGATGAACTAAAACTATTACAAATAGTAATAATTTTGCGTAAGAGAACCTCCTAAGAAAATTGACCTTGACTCACCTTAAATGCAATAAATTTAAATTAAGAGCTAGAAATATCATAAATTATACCATTTTGGAATCGTAATGAAACAGGCTATTTTTTAATCAATTGGGCACTCATGTTACCGTACATTTTTTTTACACCACGAGGTACCAAAGTTAGGGAAAAAAATTGAACTTAGCACAAACTGTACGTTTAAAAATAAAAATAAAAAAAACTTTGGCTATCGTACAAAATTGGTAGTTTACGTTTGATAGCACCACTATCACTGAATGCTGTTGAGAAAACAGATTGAGAAAATTCTTTGTATTGTAAATTTGGCACTTAAAAGAGTGGGTAAAGGCCCAACTTTTTTCAAATTTTAAAAAATGCCCAAAAACTCGAAAATCGTGACACTTTTACTAAACACAAATTGTCATTTTCAGAACAGCCGCAATGCCCCCCAACCGTCGGTAAAGGATTATCCACTCATTACGCCACACCCTGTATAAAATCTGCCGCCAGATATTACCGCTCCAGCGGTGATGTGTTCCCGCGATATTTTATGAAGAGCCAGTTCTTTCCTAGGCATGTGTGCTTTCGTCTTCTCATCTTACTTACAATCAGGGTGAGATAGAGGTGAAAAAAAAGTTCTACAAAGACCTAATCAGTACAATAATATGATAAAAGAAACAATCTCTTAGCTGCCTAGATTTAGTCTTCCCAGCGCCTAGTGTATTTCTCCGTGGGAGAATATTCAAGGTGTCCCGCTGCGCAGCCTTTCTAACCTAACTAGCTGACGCTCCGATCACGATCAACTATCCCTAGCAATACATTGATCAGCAAAGGTGGTGCTTAGGCGTTATGCAAAGGTAATGTTTATTGGTTACTTTCGCTCCAGTGGAGTCCCAAACTGTCAGGGCAAGCTCACGGGATCGCATGAAATGCCTAGTTTGTATGCGTTATACGTCTCGATCCCATAAAATGCTTTTAGTCATAAAATAAAAGTAATTCTTACTTTGGTTATAATATTTACTTACATATATGCTAAGTACTAACTGGCATATTGAATGTAATTTATTTTCCTATCAAAAAATATGTTCAAGTCATCACAAGGCTACATATTTAACTCAAGTATTTTGCTTTACACGAGCCAGTGTTATATTTAGTATCTACTGGAATTTAATACCTGATTGCCTTCGACTTTAGTCAACGTAGAATTAGAATGTTCTCCGTATACTATCTATAATACTCGTATTTATTACTATAATACGAAGTCCATAGATTGCCATTATTTCTTAGAGGAAAAATCCAAATAGTAAGAAAAGTTAGTATAACTTATAACCACCTCCGTGTCTAAGTGGTGGAAGACGCTTCTATTTACTTTGTGAAGTCGAAAAGTCAGAGCCAATAAATCTTTATTTCATTGGTACATTATTAATATTTGGGGTTACGGGACTGATCGAGCCGCCTTGTCCGCTTTGTCTCACTGCGACATAAAAGATCTATTGTGTGAGTCATCATCTACAACTCGCCGTACTCTTCAATGGAATCCAGGAAATATAAGATTTTTATTACGGCGGCGGTGCTCCTGATCTCTTTTGGATCCAATTCATATATAAGCAGGTGAGCGGAGCGCATGTGCAGTGGCACAGAAGATGTACGTGGGTTTTTTCGGCGCTTTTGCAGAGTCTGAAGAGCGTCGTGTCAGTGAGACCCAGGTTGGCCATATGCATGTTTAGTTTGCAGTGTCCACTTTGTGATGTTACTTCAGCGCATAATTGGGATCTGTTAAGAGATACTACCGACTCTGTATAGGATTCGAAGCATCCTTCAATCCCTAGAATGTTTCACCCCATGGGCTTTTGCTTTCTGGGAGGCATTGAATGACATATATTAAACGCGTCAAGTTATTCGGGATGTCACAGAATGGTTCAAGACCGTGTTGACTTCCCATTGCTCCTGCTCTTGCGAGTTCATTATCAGCATACGTTGCCGACTAGGTATGGCCCGGAATCCATTTAAAAGCTCTATTTAGGCTTCCCAGCCTGTTTAAAGTTTCATGGCTTTGCTTCACCAGTTGGAGTCATCAGGAGTTTGTACAAACTGTTTTTGGATTCAAGTGCCTTTAGTGCAGCTTTTGTATCCATACCCAATATCATTTGCTATTTTTCCTTTTATAATGAAAAGAACAGAAATAGTATACGAATTTTTATCACTTTTTTCATATACTTAAACGGGTAGAATTTTATAACGGTCCACATTAAATTATATATTTATTTATTTTGGCACAAGCTGTTGCCCGCGGTTTTACCCAAGTTGATCCCGTAGAAATGTTCCATGTTAGAAGTCTATTTAAACATTGACAAACCCTTAATTGTCAACAAAAATATACTATCCTCTTACCGCCCAGCCGGAAAATGGTTAGGTAGCTTTTAATGCCCAATTGTTGTCGTCTGACTACATGATCCCATTAATGGTTAACTCCCATGTACTAAAACCATGTTGGAGCCTGGTGGACGTGATACATACCATGCTGATACAGAGTCGCACTCTTGTTGGAACCTGGTATCGTGACTGACCTTGTACCTGCTGCAGGAACCGCTGGAAGGTCTCCTGCAGACAGTCCATGTGCTCCACATCCAGGCCGAACTCCTCGCTGTTTGAACTTGAGATTCAATATTGATTATGTTGTCGAATGACTACATTGGGCGATAGTGAAAGCAGGGACCGGAACCGCTTACCCTTAAAGAGGTTTTTGATTGGGTTTTTCATAGACTTGTTTTAAAAAACCCTATCAATTTGGTAACCGTATCGAAGACTTACCCTAATTTAAGGCTTACCATATCAATAGAGTTAGCTTCATGTAAGCAGTAAGCCTATCGAAACCCCTATCATATCATAAGCGCATCCGAAAGTAGTTAACTTTATTCAAAGTGTTACCACGTCGATAGGCTTACCATATCAATAGGGTTACACTTCCATGTGGTAAGATTTTGATAGGGTTACCCTATCAATAGGCTTAATCAAATAAAGGGGTTTTCCGGTCCCTGAGTGAAAGTTTTTGTTTTTTGTGGCTGGGTAGTAACACCTATGTTTAATATGTAGTCGTGTGAGGTCAAATGCAATACTTCACATAAAACCTACACATTGTACAGAAGGCAGCAGATCAAGCGTTACAAAACTGTCAAATTTCCCGAACCAATTCTTAACTTAATGTCAAGGGTATAGAGTTCAGATTCAATTATAATTTTTTCACAGGTTTGGAAGGCTTGACTTGCTGCCTTATGTACCAATAACCTCTATTTAAATATATAGTGTGAGTAACCCGGTCAAAGTGACTCCTTTACCTACTACATAATATTATAATTACCTATATTGTTTCAGAACGCAAGTACTATGTATTCCATGATATACAATGACCAGCCACCAATTGAAATTGAAGAAGAAAATGTCGAGTTTACGAATATAATAACAAAAACTAACAAAACTCACAGAAAAAAACCAGTATTTTTAGGCGGCCACACAAAAGGAGTGGTGTTCGGTGATAAATTAACGAGTGTGTGGTTGGTTCATTCCGTCCCCAAATTCCCAGAAATACCAGATGGTATGTACCTACTCATTCGTTTTATTAATCCGAACGCGGCGCTCGCGCGATGCTTAAGTTTGTATAAACCAATGGTATAAACCGCCATCGCCGCGGTCGTCCAGTTTGCAGCTGAGAAAAAAATGTATGCTGAAACGTGGTTCAAAAAAAGCTTATTATGATAGAAACCAATTGTGCTAGTGATTGCGCTTTTAATTGGACATTAAAATAGTCTATCGTTCACTAACTCTGCGATTGACCTACATTTCACTGATGAGAGCACACAATGCATAGGAAAGAAATGAATAAATAAACCTACACGGTAAACCTGTAAAAATTAATTGACGGTATTTTTTTTTATTGAAAATTAAATTTCATTCAAAGTTAAAATATTTTTATTTCCTAATATAAACAATGCATAACAATGCATTATAATGTCATAAAGTCTACTTTTTTATTTAGATATTAAATTAAGAATAATTTTCATCTTGATTATTACTTACTTGTGTGGGTATTGTATTGTGTTGCTATTTGGAATGTAAGACTTACCTAAATATGTTAGTGGATTCAGTGGAGATCTTCCATGTTTGACTGGGAGCGAAAGAGAAACTTAGAATGTGCGAGCTGCTTCTCTTCCCGGGTATACTGTAAGAGTCAGTTAAGGGACAGAGGTTTTATTGGCGTTTTTGCGGGCGATAGGCTGACCCCCGTCACTGCCATAGTCTCTTTTCATCATTATAATACCACAAAATTAGTCAAACGTGACATCAGATGGTTTTATAGCCTCTGGTGTTCTACCTACCCCATAAGGGATACAGGCATGAAGTTATGTATGTATGTATGGACTACTATATCAAAGTATTGAGATCAAAATAAAATTAACGTAAAGTGATTTACATTTCAACTCGACTTCTCGCTGTCTATACAGACTCCGTGGTCACGAGATGGTCACGAGCAACTTGCCTTATCCATTAAAAAGTGTTTCATCAAATATTTATGATTCGTAAAAACTTATATGTATAGTACCTGTCAAATTTCCCCAACCAATTTCAACTTAATGTCGAGGGCATAGACTTCAGATTCGAGTAAATTTTAAACACAATATTAAATGAAATATTTTTATTACAGCTGAAATCTTTCTCAATGAATCATACGTCTATCCAGTAACGGGTATGAAGTTCGGGCAGTCGTTTCTATGTGTCTCTGTTGACACCAAGACAATGAACCAACTAGGGTTACAATTACACTACAACGAACCCTTGCTTGTGTACGCGTACATACCGGTGGAGTTGAAGCCTGTTGTTCCGACTCTTGTAATGCTTGCACAGAATAAAACAATAAAGAGTGCACCTTGGTAAGTAAAAACTTAAAGAATACTTAATCGTGGCCTAGCTTGGCCAACTTTTTTAGTTGAAAAAAAGACAAATAACCATAAATATTTCTAAACGAAATATTATTGATTACTCGTTGAAGGAACGTAACTATATCTTGCCAAATAATTAAACGACAGTTCCAAATAACAGTTTCATTTTCTCATTCCTAGAATGGGGAAGTAACAAAGATAAAGTACACACCTCAAATTCACAACTTTATACACTTTATAAAATTGTATGCTAAGTAAACGAATGAAAAAGTACCGTTCAATTTCAACATTCTCATTCAGTAGGTACCTTACACTACAAAGATTTTACTGTTAACATTATTTTTCTTTTTGGCATTTCGGACCTGTCAGTTTACTGAATTGAATTGTTTGCCAAGGTATATGTAAAAACTTCAAATTAATAGGGACTTGAACCTATTCTCTTCCTAGGAAAATGAACAATTCCTTTTAAATACGTATCCTTTCAATTTTCGTCTCATAAACCTGTATCTGGCCTCAATGGCATCCGATGGTGAGTGAAGAAGAGCTCTAATTTGTAAAAAAGCCAGCGGGAATAAGCCAGTACGTTCCAAAGAGGTTTTGGAACGTACTGGCTTATTCCCGGAACATTTCACGACCAGAGCGCTGATATTTGGCGACAGACTATTTATGAAGGGTGGTCGCTAGTCAGACGAGCTGCAAAGGACTCGAATTTACGATACTCTTATCAAGGAGCTGTAGGGCTATTCTAAGCCCACCCTACGCGACTTTATGTTTACAATAAAGTGCAATAAAGAATAACGTGGCCAATAGTTATTTCCACTAAGATAAGGTTCCTTTTTCTGGAGAGCAGCTAGTATTTTTAGGTGGTGTGCTGTAAAATCGGAACACTGTGAAGAGCAATCATTAAGTTATGGATGGCGTATTATAGAAAGAAAAAGATTTTTTTAAATTTAATACACCAGCACCTCCTCTTCACCCAGAGGAGAGACTCATAGCCCTACAGTGGGCTCATAACACGGATTTGTGATGATGACACCAGCAAAAAACAATGATAAAAAATTTAATTAAAAGAAAATTGGTACAGAGAAGGCAGCAGATCAAGCGTTACATTATCTGTCAAATTTCCCCAATCAATTTTTACTTAATGTTTAGGGCATAAATTTCAGATTCAAGTAATTTTTTTTGACAAACTTGTAACGCTTGATGTGCTGCCTTCTGTACAAATAATTATTAATACAATAAAAGTGAAAATATTTGAGAAATAAAAAACAAGAGTTTAGATTAACAATTATATTTCAGGTATCGTATTGCAAACTTTGAAACACTAGAAGGTCGAAAATTCGTGTCTTTTGCCAAAAGTGGCAAATTCAATCAGGATTTGTATGCTGAGTTAGTGTCTGATCAACTGAAATCTGATTTACTTACGGAGACTTGGATTAATGGACCTGGAGTTCTCGATTCGGAGTGCTATAAACAATACAAGTGAGTTTTTCTTGGTTAAAACGTATTTTAATGGACTGCGGCCTTTTAAATTTCGCTTACTAGCTCGGCCAGCAAATTTTTTGCTGCAATCAGTTTTAATCAATAATTCGCCGTCTCTTTGTAAATAATGGAACATAAAGTAAAAATATTAGGTTTATGCAACAAAGAATGCAGTTATCCTTGCTTTTTTAATTTTTTTAAGCCCTTGTTGACTACAATAATATTGTAGTCAACAAGGGCTTAAAAAAATTAATATTCATATTATGAATATTATTCTCAAGCCTTCAATAGTTATATTATAAAGAAAATCATTTTTTTTTGTTATTTCTTTGTTTGTACTCAAAAACTACTGGAGTAATTTTACAAGATTAAATTTTTCTCCAGTAGAAATGTAATGTACAGTTTAATCATGGAGTAACAAAGGCTATATTAATTAATTTTCATATACTTAATACTAGTTCAGAAAATAAACCAAAATTCCATTTATCCGTTTCAGAGTATACAACATAGAAGCAATAAAGTTCCCTCTTCTAAACATATCGTTCACGTCCCACTTCGATCACTCAAAGTGGACGATAGCGGAATCCCCTCAAAACAACAGAATTGAGATGCCGAGAAGATATGTCAGCTTCCTGAAGGTTTTCCTCAAGGATCTGAAGCAGAGAAAGTTAGAGAACAGCAGCAGTGAAGATGACGACCATTGGATATGTGTCGGCGATATTAATAGAGCTGTGAGTTTTTTTTTTGATGACTGAACGTTTCACCTCAATCTCACCTGATCGTTGTGGAGATGAGGTCGAAGACAGCTTACGGGCTTAGAAAGGAACTGGCTTTTATAATAAAGGTGGTCTGGCGGACTCTTAAGGGGTACTATTACCAAGCGGGGTCGACTCGTATAAGTCGTCTTTAAGGTTGCAAACTGGACGGCGACAGCGAGAGCGACGGCGGCGCGGGCAGCAATTTCCGCGACACGATACGCTTGTCCAGGGGCAGAAAAGATTTACTAAGCCAACTGTACACGGGTCATGAGTGTCGTATTATATTTTTCAACACACTTGCTCGTAAAGTGAACGTTATTCTATTGCATAATATAATGAATCCTACAAAGTTGAATTGTACCTTTGTGCAAATTACATGCGAGTAAACAGAGCATATTTTATTGGTCCGGGTTATACATTAAATATTTTCAGAAACAACAAAGAGATTTTATACCACTTCAAATCCATATACATTTTTAAATGTTTGCGCCTTATATTAGTAAAACAAATTTGTATATCACAAATTATTCACAACTTACAATAATTTGTTATAAAATATTAAAAAGTTTGCATTTACCACTCCAAATTAAACATTCTCACTTAAAATAGGCTGTATATGCTATACAGACATTGACACATTTGGCGGAAAAAAAACCTACTCGCATGCGCGAGGTTCGGCGCCATTTTTCAATCACAATTCACAGCTTTGTTATTAAGTGTGTTTGTTATTTTATGACCAAGTATGTGTGTCTTTTACTCACAAGTGTGTTGAAAAACGTCGTATGTAACTCGTGAGCGTTGCTAATTAGCAACTTAGCTCACTTGTTACATAATATACTATTTTTACACATACAAGGTTGTTTTATAGAATGTAATTTAAAATGTAATTTCCTTTGATACGATATAAACGCACCTGCATGTTTATTTTAGTATCGCTCAGTACAAAAAAATAAAAATATTGCGCCACAAACTTTTTACAAATAGATGAACATAGCAACTACGACGTGGCGTTTCATTTTTATACTAAGACGTAGTACTACAAGATGTTTTGTAGTAGCGCGTAGTCGTCTTTATTTTAATGGTATTCATTCATGATTAAGAATGATCATGCTTTGGTTAATATGTTAGCGAATATATTAATTTCCTTGGAAAAAAAACATCACCATTTTTTGCAAAAATCGTTACTATTGCGTGATAAAAATTTGGCCGTTGACTAAAACACAATTTACTTTTAGATATCTCAATATGTTTGCAAATTTTTTTTTGCGTAGCATATAAGAATGTACGCTGACGAAGCATCAGTATTATGTATGGGCATCATCATAACATTAAGATCTATTGTGATTCTTATATTACCGGCAAATAACATTTTTATGTTATTGTATATTTCAGGCAACGCAAGAGCGTCGTGGAGGCGGAACCGTGTGTACTTCAGACCCGTACTTGTGGAGAACCTACAAGACTATTGTAAAATCCGTGCAGCCGTGTAAATAGTACCAAAACGTGTCTATACCCTAGCAAATAATTCAAGGCAGTAAACTGAAGTTCGAAAGCTCGAAATGTCAAATTTAAAAATAATATTACCGGTTAAAAACTTCGTAGTATAAGTTCTGAATGAGAATGATTGGAAATGAACGAGTCTATGTCATTCGTTTTGCATAAAATATTAAAGCAATGAATAAATAATTGAATTTGAGGTGTGTACTTTATCTTCAAAGGAACTTTAATAAAAATAATTCAACATCCAACATCAACATACCTAGTGCTTTAAAATGGTACAGTAGAAGTAAAATCGACCGAGACAACTTCCTTGTTTTTAAACTCTTCTAGTAGTTAATTATCGAATGTCAAGAAGAATTGCCCTTTGCTAAAAGAATCATAAAAAACATTGTAAATCATTTTTTTTCCCTACACTACGATATTGTTTAATAAAAAATTATTACGTTCATTCATTAACCACATCACAATTTTTTTTTCATCCCAAAGTGGGCACACTGGAACTGTCATTTTACTGCATTGAATTATTTCCTAGGTTATAGTTAGTTTGATTAATTATATTCAAAATAAAACTAGGATTTAATTATTTATTTGAATTCAAAAATAGGATGCAAATAGTAATAAGTAATTTATTTTAAAAATAGAAGGTATTTTTAAGTTTAAATTTAACATTTCTGTACTTACCTCGTGCTTATTTACTTTGTAACCGTGAATTTTAATATAGATTCCTAAGAATTAGGGGTTTTTATGGCATCATTGAAGTATTTTAATCCAAGAAATGTAGCGGTTTAATCCGTTTCTTAATAACTAGAAGAAAAGTTACCGCCTTTACATGAAGAAAGAAGGCTTATAATACTATAACTTTTAAGGTACAGCCGAGAAGCTAGCGTTATAGATTTTATAAGCAATAATTTTGCTGATATAGGGAGTTTCAAACGTTTGGACATCGTATTGTCGATACCTTAATTATCATACCTTCAATCGCATATACCAGCGAAAGTTATAAAGAGAATCCAGCTAAAATATATTTATTTAATTCATGTTTAGTTTTAATTAAAAATCAATAGTTATTTGCAGTCATTCCTTATATGGTTATCAATTTAAAAGTATTAGATTAGAAATTATCTATGTCACATAGTTTGGTAAATTTCCTTGATAGAATATTGTTAATAGTTCTTTAGTACCTTACAATGCATTAAAATGTTATCAACGAAATTAAAACGTGAAACAAAGTTCTGTTAAAATATTAAATGACGATAATTTTGACAAGAAATTGAACCTTTCTTTTGCTAAAATAAATTTCATTGCAAGAAATTAATGCATTAACAAAAAATATATATATTATGAATATTTTGGCGATCTTTAATTAAATCATTTGTGACGAATAAATTAAAATACCGAGACTATTGCGAAGTGCACATTCAACGAGGTAGATATACAGGTGACAGGTGACAAATTTTAGATATTGAAGGACAGCATTATGTACACGATTTTGATCATAATTATGTATTAAAAGTAGGTACATACTTAATTTTCCAGGAGAATTCCCCATAAATAAATAAAGAGTTTTGCTAGGTCGACGACCGTTCGTCGAGTTAAGTTTACTTAAGTTAAGTTTACTCAGTAAATAATTAATATTTAAATAACCGAAAAAATGTGATAAATAAAAATTACCCGGCCAGGACTCGAACCTGGGACCCGTTTTTCGTTTGCCGGACGAGTGCTCTTCCAATGAGCTACCGGGGCCTGGCGGTACGCCTCGAAATTACTTACAACATTTTTATTTTTACGTTATATTGCTAACGTAGCTCCATCTAATGGTATATAGCTTTGCAGCTAAGACCACCCTACTACGGAGCTACTTTAGCAATATAACGTAAAAATAAAAATGTTGTAAGTAATTTCGAGTCCTACCGCCAGGCCCCGGTAGCTCAGTGGAAGAGCACTCGTCCGGCAAACGAAAAACGGGTCCCAGGTTCGAGTCCTGGCCGGGTAATTTTTATTTATCACATTTTTTCGGTTATTTAAGAATAATTGAGCATTATAAATGCAAAAACTTAAAAATATAATTAATATTATTTATATTAAATTTTATTTTTTCTCTTCATATATGGAATATTATTTTAGAGGGACCAACAACTTATTAGGCGACTAACTACTTGGTGACAAAAATAATGATGAGGTATTAAAAATAATGACTTGGCAGCAAATATTAACAGGAAGACGTAGTCGGTACGGTTAGGTGCGCCGACGAGCGCAGCGAGGAGGAGCATGTTAGGTTGCATATAGTTACATACGTGCGCGAGCCGAGCGAGCGAAGCGAGCGGTGCTGCGGCAGCAGCGACCGGCGAAGCTTTATAAGCCAGGTCGGCTATCATAGTCAACCCTGGACAATCCCGACATGGTCAAAAAAGTCAAGCGTTAAGACATCGAGATAACGATGATTCAAATTCAGTTGCTACACCAAAAAATCACTGCCAATTCAAAAACAAATCTAAGAACTCAATACAAAGCTGCTACTTTATAATTAAAATGCTACTTCACTGTAGCTGCCAACTTACTATTTTTCCTACCCATTTAATTATTTTTAAAACCCTAAATCAGATTTGTTTGACGCCGTGTTAAATACATATGCCTTCATATAGGTACATATTATGATCTCAAACTGTCACGTCCTTAAATTTCGAAAATGACCCACCAGTCATTCTGTAAACATCCCCTGGCCATTAAATTTTAAATTATGTTAACAAGTTTTAGTAAAATGTATGATATCAAGGAAGTCATGGAAATTTATTATTTTCCATTTATTTATTAGGGAGTTGTTGCTCCTGTTTTGCGGCAACATTTTGCTGAAGATGCCTTATTAGCACAGATATAAGGTCTAGAAGTATTTATTTTAAGTTAAGTTAAATACCTCTCTATGTTTTAAGTCATTCTTCTTGTTTGTATCTGTATCAATTAAAATATCAAATTATTACTATCCTGACTGAGTATTTTACCCTATATAATGTAATTTTGTGATTTAACATTAAGTAACTTATATTTTACAAATATATGCCGTTTTATACAGTGAAATGTAGTTTGTTTTTGAATCAGATCCTTTAATTTAAAGTTTGCATCTCGCACTAACTAAGTGATAATTAATTTCGTCACTATAAAACGTTTTAGGAGACGAGGAAAATTTTTGGGCAATTAATAAACTTATGGGCCGTTTCAATAACTTACTAAAGAGTTAAAGTAACAGTAAAGATACGAATTCCCATAAAATCTCGTGTCAAATTTGTAACTTGAGAAGAAGATAGTATGGGATTTTTTATCTTTACTGTTAATGTTCGGTAAGTTATTGAAACTGGCCATTAGATAAGTGGCATAGCTTAGTCGGTGGTTTCAGGCCGCCGAAATGACTTAACAAACCCTGTCGAATCAAACTTATGCAATTAGGGTAACAATTAAATAAATAGCTAACTCCATAGACTATGAAAGTCCCTGTAAAAGATATGCAGATAAATTTTGTTGAGTTTTAGTGGTGGTTGGTTCATTTAAATTTACAAACAATGTGACTTTAACAAGTGTAAGTTTATGCATTTTATCTTTGAATCTTGTACTCAAGTATAACAGCATCCGGGCCCGACAGCACGACGTAATTCTGAAACACGAATGACGTTGTGATAAATAAATGTTCAGCGGTCATCCATGCTTGTAAGCACCGTGTCAAAGTTGCTTATCCTGCTGATTCAAACGATATGTAGTAATGTATCTCAATATTTGTATAAATATTTATCTGCACTATACTATCAGATGCATTGCACTACACTATTGTCCGTATAGGCAGGCCTGGCTCATTCCGCGCGGTACATCCGTTATTTCCTACAGCGAAGCGCTCCGCCGCCGGCGGGTTTCGCATCAGTCGAGTGTCACGCGCGCGCGTTGTAGATACCTACCTACCTAATAGTACTCACAGTAATTATATAATCGAGGTCGCAAATAGTATTTAAAAATGGACATAAAAAGAAACAAATATTCAATTAGATTATGTTTAGATTAGATTATGTTCAATTTAGTAAACAAAACATAGGTTAGTATTACTAATTATTCGTCGTAACTTTTTTTTCATTTTGTACTTTAGGTAAGTTGAAATAATATTTTTTACAAAAGTAGAATAACAGTAATACCTAAGTACATCGGTAGATACTTAATTACAAATAAGGAGATTAATTATTCGTCACTAGGCAGCAACCCTAACAGCGTAAGAAAAGATAAGAGGCATGCGATAGAAAGAGACAAAACTTCTAGGTATATAAATTTGCAGGTACGTAATGCTGTGCGAGCTGAATTCCACCATATCGCGTCGTAGCAAGACTCGAATTTATTTAGATCTTCTTGCGGAGTAATCCTTCTGTACCAACGGTACTATTACTTCTTCTGTGGTATAGGGTCGGCTTGGAATAGCCTTACTGCCCCTGGATAAGCGTGTCGTAAAAGGCGACTAATCCGAGTGACCCCCGCTTGGTGGTAGGATCCCGTCAGGCCCTGACAGGCTAGCGACCAGCCTTCATATAAAATCTGCCACCAAATACCTATTAGTGATGTGTTTCAGCAATATTATATGAAAAGCCAGTTCTTGCCGAATCCCGTGTGCGACCTCATTCGTTCGACCTCATCTTCACTTACCATCAGGTGAGATGGAGGCCAAACGTAGTCTTAGTCTTAAATAAAAAGAACTTTCTGGAATGCTAGGCTAGTACAACAGGCGATCTGCCCATTATTTTTTCTCGAACGAAAATAAACTTCTTTAGGAGATGCTGGCTTTGTGTACGAGCAAGGGGTATACACTTCGAGCATTTAATGTAATAAAATAAGGCTTATTGAATGTTAAAAGTTCGATTTCTTTACTTCTTTCATTTTATTTTACCTCGACAATTAGGTCTCTGATCCATATCTGAGTAATGATAAAAATACATTAATTTTGGAGATTTTTATACCTTTTTGAAATCTGTATGAATTGTAGATGTTTTTAAAATAGCGTTCCATTCAGTGATTCGGAGGGCACGAGGTCCCGGTTGTTGCTGTAGGGTTTGTCAGAAGCCATTTCCGCACCCTGAAAATTCTGACAAACACCAAACAGCACTGGGCCAGCTTGGTGGATTATGGCCTAAACCTCCTCATCACTCAGGGGAGAGACTCATAGCCCAGCAGTGGGCTCATTACATCTTTGTGAAAAAAATATGCACGAGTAACCCTTGATTTGTGCTAATTGTGCGGGAAATAGCGTTTAGAAAATATAAACGGTTTTCGAGTAATCGCGCTTTTACGAAAAAACGAAAAATAATCACAGGGCCTACACGAGACAACATATAAGCTTGCTGTAAACTGGTTTCAGTTCGACTTGATATCTCTATTAACCATAAAAATTTGATAAAATTGAATAATTCTTCTAAACATCATAATTTTGACGTCAATTTACAAGATACCGTCGCACCTACTGTTATGTGGGTGGGAACCAAATATTAGTGCGCTTTATCAAATAAAACAAAGTAACAATATCAGGTTTAAATATGACGAATTAATTTAGATATCGAGAAAAAACCATAGCAACAAAAATCACTGAATATCCGACCGAACTCGAATGTCTACTAAAAAGCGACTGCACATACAATGGTTGTCGAGATACACGATTTTGCTAAACGTTACCGCAGCAGGAAACTGAATATCTCGGGAGCCTGAAGACCCACTAATTATTTTTTCAGCGCACTGATTCCTACACCCATGGAGTGCCTGCGCATGCTCAATGTTTCTCTCTACGACCATTAGTTTAGAATTTTCCAGCTGGAACAGCATTACCCTAGCTCGTTTATTCGATTTTTTTCCAAAACGATAACACCCACAAATTTTTAATTTGGCTCACAATTACGGCACGTAGCGACCCATCTGTGCGCCCAATTACAGCTCTCTAGAATCAACTTTCCAGCTTCTAGTTTTAGGTGCGTAGATTTAAGATTTTTTTTATAATATTTTGAATAAAGAAACTGAAAAAAAAAAATATGCACAAATCCCTTGCTTCCGAGCATGGAACTGCAGCTTTGCAATTTAAGCAAATTCGCAGATTTCTTCAAAGTTTTTCATATCTGTTTTAAAGCACTTTTTAATCACTTTATATTACTTTATACTTATACCTCCTTCTCTGGCTTGTTTGCATGCGGAAATCCTCTAGTCTAGGGCATGCTTGTTGAATGTTTTACTAATCAAAAATCACCGTGTTATTTATTTTTGGGACGTGCCCTCATTCGATTATCGTCGATGAATACACGATGGTTATCACAATTAACCCTGAATGGTCTGATAAATTCATCAATAAAAGCAGTTTTAATAATGTTTTTAAGTTTTTTGCATTTAAAAAGCTTATACCGTTAGATGGAGCTACGTTAGCAATATAACGTAAAAACAAAAATGTGGTAAGTAATTTCGAGGCGTAGCGCCAGGCCCCGGTAGCTCAGTTGGAAGAGCACTCGTCCGGCAAACGAGAGGTCCCAGGTTCGAATCCTGGTCGGGTAATTTTTATTTATCACATTTTTCATTTATTTAAAAGCAGTTTTGGTCTAATTAGCTGTTATAGAACCTTGTTATGGGATTAAAGATGTTCGGGCTCCAATCATTATTCTGCCCCAAAAGTGTCTTCTTTCGGAATTTCAAGACCGTCTACTGGACTCGTTAGTTATCAGGCTGCGTACTAATCCGTGTTTTATCAACGAAACGACAACTACACAAAGCAGCTTCATCGTTTTGATAAAGCCTTGCCCACTGCGTCACTTTTATTCCCATGTATTTAATCAAAGGCTTAAGCCAAAATCTCTTGATCGTTATCCAAAGTGGTAAATACACCTACGAATGCGCTAAGACCAGTCGCGTGAGTTCTGAATAGCACAAACACTCGCATAAAATTGTGGTCTTTCTCATACCACAATCTAACTGCAGATTTATAAATTTTGGCGGTTCATTAATATTTTTGTGTATTTTTTTTTGAAGTCGTCGTGGCGCCGTGGTTACTGTTTGTATCATACTATATCACAGGTGAAACAACGTTCGGTGGGGTCGGTACCTGGATGGGTGATCGCCGACCGTGAGAAACGACGACTTCCGTGCTTCGGAAGGCACGTAAAGAAGTCGGTCCCGGGTGCTGTATAATTCTATACAGTAGTCGTTAGGGTTTTTCAGAAGCCATCTAGGCGCCTTGAAAATTCTGGCATCTACCGCCCAGCACTGGGCCAGCTTGGCGGATTATGGTCTATACCGCCTCTTCACACAGGGGAGGGACTCTTTGTAATGAGCCCTGCAGTGGGCTCAGTACAAAGAGTTGTGATGATGATGATTTTTTTGTTACTTATACTTTGTTTTAGCGTCTAACACTTATAAACATCTAATAGAAGTTTTACCATTTTAATGTTGGTACTGCAAAGATACAGCTATAGTGTAGGCAGATTATTATAAGTAAAGATAGTTGACAAAAGCAAAGAAATTACATAAAACTTTGTATACTTAGTATGTACGTACCTGCACCGGATGCGAAGTTCACTGTTGATATTATATTCCATATAAAAAATTGATTCTAAAGAAAATAAGTATCGTTCAAACAATGGTTCATCCGTATTTTTGTTGAGTATGTTATGATTACCACATAGAGACCTACTGTAGATAAATATAATGTTACACGTTTATGTGACAATCTTTACTATTTAGCTAACTGAACATATCGTTTAGAATAATTCATATTTTTCTTTTAGATGTGACTTGTGGTGGTCGTTTTATTTTACGTAAAATTTATGAAACTTTGAGCTGACTTTCTTAATTCATTATATATTATAATAAGGATGATATCAAAATGAAATGATGTATTATTTCTACATATTTGTGTTAGTGATTATAGTGCAATGTATTCAAAATCAAAGAGAAAATCGAACATTATCTTGTAGAAATGACTTCGACGAAGCTGTGGAATGGTAATGTATGACTATAATAAAACCTAACGTATAAAAGATACATGGTAAGTATTGCAACATCGTTATTTATGTAGCTACCACGACCACTTTGGCGATGGGGTAAACCTGTCGGCCTCAGACGCTAGTGGTCGCGGGTTCGATTCCCGCACGGAACAAGCAAAAAAAATGTTCCGCGTCTGTGTTTATATTCTAGTATATGTATTTATATTCTAGGTTCCCCCCTAGTTCGCTACATGGTATCTCATAACATAAGCTTCGCTTGTTTTGAGCCCATGTAGTTGTTGTGATTGTCTGGGGAGTTTTTTATTATGGTGCGGATGACACTGGCCTAAATGACGCTAATTCTATGAGTAGGTAGGTACCACTTAGATTTTAGAGTCAAATTAGAATTATTCATAGACTAGAACATTTGGTTTTGGTTTCATTTAATTAACCACAGTAATTAATGTTTTGATATGAATGCGATTGAGCTGAAAAACCAAATCATTATTTGTAAATTGCGGCAATTCTCAGGAGTGAAACGTTACGTTCTGAAGCTATCACCCAAAGTATGTGACAGAGCAAATATCATCATCATTCAGCCAGGAGACGTGCACTGCTGGACGTGGCCTCCCCAAGGTTTCCCACGTCACTCGGTCCCACGCTGCCTTCATCCAGCGTTTACCGGCGACTTTGACGCTGTCGATCGATGTCGACTAATCCATTCTACCATCGATCGACGGTCGATCAATTGGTGTGGTAGCACCCTTAATCACCGCTAATGAGACACAATTGGTTTTCTATTGTAATTAGCCACAGAGGGCCCGCGCCGAGAAGTATTAATAGACACATAGCACTTCACACAAAAAACTCATAGATAAGTTTCGTCATCCACGCGAACGAAGTCGCGGGCACAGCACAGCTAGTTTATAATAATATCTTCAAAACTTAGCAAGATTTGTCGCTTTTGTGAGGGAGTATGGATACGCTGCGCGTAGATAGATACTACTCGCTACCTGAGATCGCGCGCTTACATTATCGTTTACATTAATGAAGGTCCTGTAGCGATTATTGAGTTAAAATATAATGTGTTAAAAACTATTGCAATGGATTCTGTTACCGATTCTGAATAAAGTGTATGAAGGTTTCGTATAAACAAAAAATAACGTTATGTTTTGTATTTTAAATGCTATAGGTATGCAAAATACTTCTTCAAAATAAAATACTTACGTTCTTACCAAATCTCAGATATTTTTTATTTATTTAAGGTATTTTTTATCATGAAAAATAGAGACATTATGCCGAGCCGAACAAAAATTTCTAATAACATGGCATCTTAGGCATGTCATTTTGGTCATCAGTATTTATCAGTAGGTACGCGTATAAAAAAATCTGTTATGCTGTATATAATAACAATATTACAATACTCACTTTGAACAGGGAAATAACTATATCTACAATAGGTTTTATGATCGTAGTTATAATGCCACCTAAAATGTCATGTAATAAATTTTTACATACATAGATACATAACTTCACGCCTGTACCTATCCCTTGTAGGGTAGGCAGATCACTAGAGGTTATAAGACCATCTGATGTCACGTTTGACAAGGAAGTATTATAATGATGGAGAAAAGCTACCATCCCTCATCTCTCGCTCATCGTATGACTGTAGAACCCAGTACACAAGATAATATACGCAGGGCTAGTAGGCGCCTTTATCGGTCAAATTCGGCAATACAAGCGTGATTAGGTAGTCATTTAATTTTGTGCATTTTGAAACGAATATTAAAAATGCAAAATACACCTCGAAAGGTATTTCAAATAAAATACAAAAAGCTTTTTACTAAAAGGCATACAAAATAGGTATTTTGCATTTTGTATTTGCATTTTAAATAGAAGTAATTCAAATAAATCACATCTCTGTGATTTATTTAAAACTAGCTGTGACCCGCGACTTCGTCCGCGTGGATACCGGTTGTTGGAGTTGGATAAATACTATTATTATATCCTCCTTGAAGTTTAAACTTACCTTATTCAAAATTTCGTCAAAATCGATTCAGTAGTTGAGCGTTACTGATAGATAAACAGACAGAGTTACTTCAAAAACTGTTCCAACAAAGCTGTGATACGCAGTTTCACCTAGGTGTTTTGTGAAAAAGTATAGGTAGGTAGGTATATTACATAGATGATGCCTGCGACTTCGTCTGTATTGAATTAGTATTTCGAGTAGGTTATTTTCTTCTCCAAGGTCCTAAGTACTATCTTTAATAACAAAAATAAAAATGAAGAATCTTCGCCCAAATAATATCTATAACTCCTAACCACAAACATAGGTAACTATATTAGGTACATTACAAACATAGGTAACTATATTAGGCACCTTGCGTTGTAAACAAATCGGGTGCCAAAGTATCTTAAATTTAACATAATTCATGCAATACCTATCTTCATTAATTATAGCTTATTGTTATTCTAAGTAAAGCTATATTACTGTAAAGTTTCAGAAGAATACATTCGGCAGTTTTTGCGTGAAAGAGTAGCAAAGATCCATCCATCCAGCCATTATCAGTGTATAATGTGTATCTATCTATAGTTATGATTGGCTACTTTTCACGGTAAAATAGCTGAGCCAATTTAATGTAATTTCTTTTGGTAGTTAACACATCTACGTTACTTTTTATTCTACTTCTAAATCTACGGTTTCTAACTTCCAAGAGCTAGAAATGGTCACGAAATAAATAAAACCTTGAGTCCCATTATTTTAAGTTTAACTTTCTTACAATATATCTCTGTATGTACAGAAGGCAGCACATCAAGCGTTACAAATCGGTTTTTTTTTTACATGAATCTGAAATCTATGCCCTCGACATTACCTAAGTTAAAATTGTTTGGGGAAATTTGACAGGTAATGTAACGCTTGACCTGCTGCCTTCTGTACCTACCTGTATGAAATCGCGCAAGAAGGTTTATTAATGATTTAACCCTAACAACATAGCAAAATTTTCTACTGCATACCAACTATTTTTCAGATTTATTATTTTTAAGCCCCTAGTACTTTTACCAGGAGAATTTCCTTAAAATTCTTATTCCCATGTTTATTTTTAGTGTAGTTCAGTTTTTTTTTTCTTCTGGCTATCCGAACGCTTTAACGTCTATCTAACCTATTAATGCCACGTTACAATATCAAAAACACTGTTCGTTCGTTGCTTCCACGCTGGACTGGGAGCAACAGAAAATCATAGAATGTACCAGTTGCTTCTCTTCCCGGGCATACCTTAAAAGCCATTTTATGGATAGAGGTTTTATTGGATAGAGGTTTTATAACGAATAAAGGCGTGAAGTTATATGTATGTATGTTCGTTTATTCTACGAATAGTAGATTTAGCTATCATACACGTTGAATATTGAAGCGTATAAAGCGCTTATAACTACCTACCATTCGTTTGTAGTAGCTTTTACTCATGTAAAATATTGAAACCCAGCATTCATTGATTTTGACGACAATTTAGTTATAATTTACCCCTAGAATAATCCTACCGCCTCTGAATAATTGACTAATCCGAGTGAGCCCCGCTTGGTGGTAAACTGACTGTCTCGGCTGACTGAAATTTGCCGTCAAATATCACTACTACCAGCGGTGACGCGTCCCGAAAACATTTTATAAAGAGCCAGTTCTAGAGCCGCAAACGGGTTTATGATAGAACTGGCTTGGCTCCGGTATTCGACCTCATTTATACTTACTTACCATCAGGTGAGAATGAGGTCAAATTCGGACTTATTCACCGATTTGAAATAAAACTTAGTATTTTTAATATTTTGGAATAGAAAGTCATAAAATTAAACTCGTGGGTAGTCTGACTCCCAACCGTTACAAAAATTTGGTGGTTCATTCAGAGAAATCTTATTACCAAGTGAAATAATAAAAGTTGGGTGAATATGGTCATAGGCACCCAGAGTTTGGTAGGTATCTCGAACAATTAACAGCGTGAGTGGCCGGCCATGCCAGCGAATCACTCGCTCGCCCGCCCGCGTCTTATCAAACATACCTACCTACCTATTTTATGACGGAGTTATTTTAAAATTATTACGAAATCTCTTTGGATCTTGATTGAAATCAAGTGGTGTCAAAGACAATTTTGTTCACAATTAAATATTTATTGTAAACAAAATAAAAAAAAATATAATAAAAAAAAATTACGCGAGCAGGATCGAACCCACGACCTTAGACTCATGGTCGGTCTACGCGCAACTGAGCAATGAGTACTTCTGATCTGTATGCCGAACATCTCCACCATATTCTAGTAAAGTAAGTTTTAGGCATAACTTTTAAAAATCTATTACAATTTTTTTAGATCCTAGATTTTTTTATGTCTGCAGAATCTGCTCATCATCCTGGACAACTTTTGTTAAGGCATCAAATCTTTATTTCTTACGGTTTTGATGATCCCTTAAGGGTTCTGCATTAGGTGTTTCAGTAACCGAAATAAAATATACCCTATATGTTGCCCCGGCTTCACAGCTATACATCAAAAAAAGGTTCATTCAAATCCGTCCAGCGGTTCCAGAGATTAGCGTGTGCAAACAGACAAACTTACAAACAAACAGACAAATTTTTTTTTTCAGATTCTTACTCTTTTTTCATTTCTTTATAACCCTAGATATAAATTTTTGTAAAAATATTAAATGTACAGACACGTTTTTTTTACTGTTTTATTATATGTATTGATGTGGTATTGAATATGTGGGTACCTATGTCGATATATTTTTTCCAGGTGGTACATATACAAGCCTCCGAGTAAGCTGGCTGAGTTCATGAACCCTGTGTTCAACTTCACATTCATAACACACAAACACGCCGGGAAATGGTTCCGTTCTCCTGAATTAATCATGTACCGGTCTATGTTGAGAAATTCATTGGCTCCAATGTTTTGGGTAATGTTAATCTATACTTCCCTACTAATACTATTTTACTAATAATATAAATATGAAAGTGTGTCTGCCTGTTACGCTATCACAATGAAAGATAGACCCGACCCTAAGTATGGACGTATGAAACCTTTTATTACGAAAAAGAAGTTGAGGGTAGGTATAGGGTATGAAATTTTGCTTGGAAATCCACAGAACCGATGTTATTGAAATTTGGTACAAATATAGGCTTAATCTTGAAATGTGTCCAGACTAATTTAGCTATGTTGCAAAAAAGGATTGACGCAGTGAATGCAAAAAGCATGGAAGAGTAACTTCAAACAAAATCTCTTTGAAAAGCGGCACACGGCCTTGGTTTTCTTTTATAACCTAGTTGTTTTGTTTGAAAATTATGAAAATGTGATTGGTTTTATTTATCAACGCACGTAGCTAATTGGCTAGGCAAAGCACAGTAACATTCATTTCGAACTCAGACGATCCATGTAGAAGGTAGCAATGAAAGATATGGATATTTTTAATTTGCATATTTTTATATTTTGTTTATGATGTAGACAAAAAGTTTA
The DNA here is from genome assembly GCA_944452665.1 of Stenoptilia bipunctidactyla. NCBI lineage: Eukaryota > Metazoa > Arthropoda > Insecta > Lepidoptera > Pterophoridae > Stenoptilia > Stenoptilia bipunctidactyla. The sequence goes on from OX101735.1 coordinate 12,803,351, forward strand.
GGTTCATAATTTGATGGCCGGCTGTTGCAGTGGTAACATAGGTAAATTGCCTTCAATGCCAGAGGTACTGGGTTTGAATCCCGGTGACGTTAGATATTTTTCTAATGAACACAGATATAAGCAAGTCAAGTCAAGGATGATTATTTGTATATTTAAAATTATCTTGTATTAAAAATATGTATAGTTATAGGTACTTATTTGTGTATTGTTCTTAAGTTTAATATTTATTTAGTATCCATAACATGTCTGTAAAATTTATTAATTGAATAGAATTATTACGATTCTAAAATCTATTGAACGCTGCCAAATGATATTCTTCTGATTGATGACATAAGAGTCTTGACAAAATTTTATACTTTACGACTATTCGTCTATCTTCCAGAACCATTTTCTCCACATTCTGAAGTTTTGATATTTTGAATAGTTGTTGTTTTTTTATTTTTTAAGTGCGCGAGTTTGTTTGACTTCAAATTATAAACATTTGAAAATTAACTTAAGTATTTCATCGGGTATAACACCATCCCCGTAGAAATAATTGCCCCATGTTTTAATTATAAAAACCTGAAGAAAAACCTCGTAATAACTAAAACTTGCATATTTTTTATGCAGGTGCAATCGATTTTTATCCATTTTATAGCGCAAATAGGCATAGTTTATATTTTTATTTTTGACAAATACGGTCTATAACATATGCTGCGAACTATGAACGAAACATGAAACCAACCGAATTAACAGAATAAAAATAAAACATGGAATAAAACTGAAAGTTCGTTGGGCCATTACTCTAAGGTTGGGCCTTTTCAAGCGCTAGTTACTCTTCTATGCTTTTTTCGTTCACTGGGTTGACGGGATAGAAATAGGGGATGAACTTTAGCTTGAAAGTCTTTAGAACCGATTTTAATGAATCAATACTTAGATATATAAATTAATCTGGAAAAATGATCTACACAACTTTTCATTGCAAAAAAGGGGTTGAGCGGTAGCAATAAGGAATGTTTATTTTTTGAAAATCCTCGCAAACTGATTATTCTAATTATAATTTAATGAATTCACGGGATTACCACGATTTCCGATTTTTATTTCGCGCGTCCGATATTTTGATGCCGTTACAAGCACAATATCAGACGCGCGAAATAAAAATCGGAGAGCGTGGTAAGAATCCCGTGAATTCATTAAATTATAGTGAAAACAATCGCGATAGTTTAAAACAGTTATGATTCTAATTATATTGCCGTAGGATAAGGTTTTGTTACGTTTTTGTAAACCAACTCTTGAATCGGTTAATCACAACGTTTCCACCGCGGGTAAAAGCTAGTATTTATTATTAAAAATACAAATTAAAACTAAAATTACTTGTTTCGGTAAGGTAAATTGCGAGAGCAAATGACTTGTTTTTTTAAGGCTCTATCAGAAACTAAATACATATGTGTTTTTATTATATTTATGTTTTATCAAAGGTTAAACAATCAAGGTAAGTTGGCCATCCTTTAATCCTACTCTTAGTGTTAACTACACGTGGAGCACAAACCTATCATAAAATTAAATGCAGTGTTCATGAACCCAAAATTGAAACAACATTACGAAGCGGGTTGTGAAATTTTTATAGTAGACGAAACAAAAAACAAAGGATTGATTGCCTAAATGTTTGCCGTTAATGACGACGCGCAGCTCACTAAACGGTAAATATCGATATCTGATAATTGGGTCCACGAAATATTTGGAAGGGTCATCTCTCCCGTACGGCCATCTCACTCGCACTTACCCTATTTAACAAAAAGTTCCAGGTTAGTCATCAATTTTGAATACTAATGCTAGTCAAGGTACAATACGATAGATTTATAGATTTACCGGGGCCTGTCCTGCAGATAAGAAAGTATTTAAATAGATTGAAAGAAATATTGCAGTTTCGGAAAGTAACTTTGACAGAAGGAATGCAATAAGAATCAAATAAATGGCATAGATCCGGTTAGGTTGGCTAGGCATGCGGACCGATTTACAGTTCCGGAAAGTAACTTTGACTTATGGAAGGAATGCAGTAGGAAACAAACAAATGACATAGATCCGGATAGGATGGCTAGATCTGCGGGCTAATTTCGAACTGACGGTTAATGTAAGCTCGGTATTGTGATTGTGACTGTAAATAAACGATGTAGTAAAAAAAATCCAGCTAGCTAAACCTACAGATTCGTTACCGAGTAACAGCGAAATTAATTTTTTCGAGATAAATTTGACACGGTATTTAAGTAGAATTTGTGGAGTTCATATTTTTTCTTTACGTTAAGAACTTTATCTTTTGCAGAGTCTTACGAAAGACAATTTGGCCACTGTGGTATACGATGAAAGGTCGTCTAGTGGCCACACTGGTGGTACGGAAGCTAGGGGCATTCTGTTGGCCGACGAACACAGCGCTGTGTGGATAGTGCATTCGGTGCCTGATTTACCGGATTTGTTCAGTAAGTAAATAAGTATTCTTATATTTGTATTTGTTTACTTAAGTAATACTTTATGAATATCCATAGCAAGACCCTTGTCGGAACTGTTGTTCATCTTACTCACATGAATGTATATGTAGCTGTCGTATATATCTAGCTGCTATTAAATTTGTTGATAGCGCTGTGTAGGAAATATGCTGTGTCGGCATGATCGTATGTTCAATGTGAGCGTCGCTAGAGATCACTACATCCTTCCCCTTTATAGAAGCCTTCTATAGCATAAAATGATTATAAAAAATATTTGGAAGGGCCATCTCTCCCGTACGGCCATCTCACTCGCACTTAAAGTTAAAGTAATTCGTTTTTCCTAATATTGTGTTTAAACTTTAATTACAAAATTTTCCTTGATAGTTTTAATTGCAATTTCTCTTCATACATTGTTCATTTCAGATTCAGGTATTTTTCCTGAAGAAGATATAAAAAATGGGCACATTCTGACTTGCCTGACGTTGACACTACCAGTCGCCAACGACGTAGCCTCGTTGATTAGACAAGCAGAGCCGTTCTTCCGGATAAACAGAGTGCCACCGAAACTAGTTCCTAAATTAAAAGAGTGGAAATTTAACGAACCCCCCCATAAGAAAGGGTAAGTTTCAATAACATTTATATCATAGTTTCTTGTTGAAAAGTACAAAACAATTACAGATAATATAGCATTAAAATTCCGTTTTTTTTATATTTCAAAAATATCTTAGAATATACAGAATCTCAATACAAAAATAATAAAATTCAATGCATCACTTTTCTAACTTTAATACGCTGTTTACTTACTTTGTTTATAGAAGCCCGTTAAAATATATAGAATTCACAACTAAAGGCAATTCCACTCCATTGATAGCCATAGTCCGTCGACCCGGCGACAAGCACTGCATATACCGTGCCTTTGCAAGATCCCAAGGAGTTGTTCTAGACGTGTATGGCCAGTCTGAAACTCAATTCTTAACAAGTGTTTGTGCCACCAACTACAGGTAAATATTGATTGTTCATGGCGTAAATCTACAGTTTTAACCACAGGAAGGGAGGAAACCTCGACGTTGCTCTTCCGGCGAGTGCGTGTAAGCTCGCTTACTACTGACACGCGTGCCACGCCTACTTAGCGTGCCTACATTTCCATACTTTTCTATTCCGTGGTTTTAACCAAGTGAGTTTAAACAACTTGTTTTATCAACAATATCGTGTAAGAGCAGAAGATGAAATACTTTAATTATTTAGAAATGAAAGTAAATAAAATTGGATGACAACAGTGGAATTCCATAATGATAAAATACCACCTAGGTCTCATCATTGTGGTGAGAAATCCACCAGAATGCCAACATTTTTGCCACCAAATTCACCAGACAAATATGCTTATTAAAAAAAAATATTGATAGGTGTGGCACCTAAATGTTGGTGTAAAGTATGCTGTAGTTGCTACCCTTACACATGCATAAGATAAAAAAATTACAATAGAATTTGAGCCAAAATAATCCAATCATTAAAATATTTTAAGAAATGGACCCCTGGTCACCAAAATGATATATTTACTTTTATGGCGGGAACATGGAGAAAGCTCGGCTCAACTGATAAGAAAAGCACATGCGCTTTTCGGAAGCTAGTTAGATTAGAACTCTTCTGTGTAAACTATCCGTACCTAAATATGATGACAAATTTTATTTCAAAGTCTATTTAAAATATGACAATTTCTGCCAATAGTACAACCAAGTGATGGAATTTTTAATATAATGATGCGATGGTCATCTTACACTTTGATTTTCAGATACTAGACATAATCACTATATTTAAAAAAAATATCTCACTCTAAATTGAACCACACTTGCAATTTTATCGCGGACACATTTTTTGTGCTTCGGAAATTCAACCAAATCATTAATTAATTAGTGATTTTGTAAATAAAGGCAAATTATGAATTTACTAAAAACATTAGAATTAGGTTCGATTCCTCGAACGCCTCGGAAGTTGGTGCCATTACTTTTTATGCACAAATTATTTCTTCAAATCGTTGTCTTAATTTTTTGTACCTATGTCATTGCAGCATTCGGTTAAATCACATCATTTTCGGCATGGTTTTTTGTTACGTGAAATGTCGGACTATACTTTTAAAAATATAAATTAATGTGAAAAAGGGAAAGTGCAATATGCTTCCAATAAACGTTATTTGTGCTTTCTTTCTTTCAGCTATATTTTTAATAGAATAATAAAATATCAGTAACTAAGCTATTAATTATAACACGTGCTTACCTTAACTCTATAATCAATTTTAAACTTTCAGCATCAGGAACATAGAGGGCCTCGCCTATAAAGCAGAAGGCCAAGTATTCTACATAGTCAATGAAACCGATCGCAGCAGGTTTGCTATCTCCACCGCAGCGCCCTGGCAGAAAACTGGAGGTGCCGGGGGAGACCAATACTGGACTTGTGTTAGCAATATTGATAAAGAAGATGACACTGGAAAAGGGGGGATTCTCGTATGCGCCAATGATTTCGATATCTGGCTGACATTTGAAAATATGAAGATTAAAGAGCCTGTGTGTTAAAGGGCATATAAAGAGAAGTTAGCGACCCATATAAGACAATTTAAATGAATAGTCCATAGATTAAAGTTTGGTCTTCGTTGAGGACTAACTAGGTATCGCTCCACATTAGGACAATAGCTATAAAATGTGGCAACTTAATGTATCGACGTCACGGTCACGTCACGGTCACGTCACGCAGTGAATGCTAGGATAAGGACTGGGGTACCTTTCGAAATTGGTAATATCGGTAATATTTAGTCCAAGTGCAGCCTAGACCTATGGTGCAGTCAATACATGTATCAATATTGGACTGTGGTTGTAAAATTATCCCGAAGGTTGAACAGAGCAAACATATTTGGGTGTAAATCTTGACCATCGACTCCCTTCCTCACATTGAACATGTCAGAAAACCTAGATATTCAAAACAGGTAGACATGTTTTTCCGCTAGGCCGCAAGGATTCGCTATGTAATCTTGGCGCAATCATAATAAGGTATACACAAGGTGTTTGGTGTGTCGTGTGAGAAATTGTAATGGCCTACTGAAAGGGTTTTTAACGTTTCTACCTTTTCTGACACCTTAACACCTCCAATGACCAGTTGTATTTTTGCTGCTATAACTTGTAACTGTAATTCTAATTCTATAAATTATTTTGTAGATTTCTAGTACGTATGGAAAAAAAAATCGAACATTTCGAGTGTCAGAGTTATTTTATTAAGTTTTTTCTGTGTGATAGCTTCCCAGTACGGATGTTTTGATTATTATTTTGTTACCTATTTTTAAGAACTTTTTTGATATAAACGATTTTTATGGTTTTTGTTTATTTGGTGTTATACAAAAGCACATCCGACTTCGAATTGAACATAAAGTCTTATTTGTGTGATTGTCTGGGGTATTATTTATTATTTAGTATTTAGGAATAATTTAATAAGTTTATAACTACTTAGGTATATATTTAACATGACAGTTGGAACTGACATGTAATTTCAATGAAGTTCCTGTTTTAAAATAAGTAAATTAAGAAAAAAAATTACATTCTATTGGTGCGTGGTTGGTGCTAACGTGTTGAGAAGACTCTTGCGGCGAAAAAAAGATACCAGAATTTATTTACTCGAACTGCTCGTAAATTGAAACTCCTAAAAAATTGTATTGTAATAAAACAATCTAATTGTGTATTTTAATAGGTGCAATACTTCAAATAAACAGACACAAAAAGCCATACATTAGAATGCTATGCAAAAAGGGGTTATATTGAAAATACAGGTAGGTATAGATATAATAAACATATGTATAAAACTTGTAGTTTTTTTTGCCCTACCGACTCCTTTAAGATTGCTTGCAAAAGGTGTTCTTGTTGATTTCCCAAAACGTTAAGGTTTTATTTCTTACTAAAAACAATACTTTTTGCCAAAGAATATGTGGTTCAAAAGTGCAATCTTATTATAATAAGTTCATATAATATCACCCTTGTAAAATCTCTTTAACATTAATTCAATAGACGCGTTACACGGAAGCCATACAATAAACAACAAAAACATTTTAAACGTTGAGGAACGTTGCATATTTTTGTACAACGCAAAGCGTTCCGAACTGTACCTGTAAAAAAGGATAGAAAATGCCTCGTTGTCATACTTTGCATTAAAGGTCTTTTACATAGGATGTTTTGACTTAATTGAATTATTTCGTATAAAAAAAAAACAAAAATTATCCACATGTTATTTAATTCTATTACATGGTCCCATTAATTGGTCCCATGGTCCCATTAATTGGTCCCATGGTCCCTAGAGTTATGGGAAATCAACAGGAACACCTTGTATAATGAATTATCTGCTTCCCTGTACATTATATGCATATACTAATAAACCTTTCTTGTCTGTCGCCTAATTAGCGAATCTGTTGAATTTATCGAGTGACTTAGCATGATTTTGACGGCGGGATGTGACTTTTTTTTTTGTATCTAACGTAATTGTTTAAAAGTGGAAACTTGTAAATAGCCATAAACAATCCATTTGTCTTCACTAGTGTACCATAATAGCTGTAAGTTTTCCTAAAAGTGTAAAATAAAATAAAATAACCCATTCAAATTAGTAAAATCATGGGAAAAAAATCGTGTAGGTTTGAAAATTGGCAAATCTTGAGGGTATAATTGCGCTATTTGTAGAGATTTTCGAGATATCAGCAAAAACCTTAAAATAGAGACCTTCTTCCCCCTCTCCCTACTATTGAGGACTTGGACGGCATCTTTGTGTCAATTTTTAAAACTACACGAATAATTTTCCATTTTTGCCTATTTTCAGCTAAGTTTGACTGTAGCTTATCCGATCAGTTGTCAGATAGTGCTATGTCTTTACGTCTAAATGAAACCTTTAAAGCGACTTTTACTTCGGTCAATAAAAATTTAATTATAATACGATTTTTATGCATTTAAATTTTTGCCATTTTCCTCACAAGATCTTGCACAAACTGGATTTTATGTGAGTGAAGTTTTAGATCGATTTAATGCACATTTAAAATACTTGCAAGCTCCGAACTGTAAGAGTTGGATCCTCACGAATAGACTGGTTCACAATCTCCACATTTTTTGCGGTTCTTGATACTTTGGCCACCCAGATTTTGGTTTTTTTATCTATCTTTTTAAATTTTTACGCATTTTCGAATGAGCAGGAATCTTTTTCGCATGGGCGGCGTATTTTTTAAGTGATGATGACCTCGAACATTGCAGAAGCTTCCACATTTTTGTTAAAATCTCGAACTCATAACACGCAATCTGCTTCGTAGAAATGCACTATAGTGACTAAATTCCCAAGAGACAGGCTACCAACTGGCATAGCCCCCACGCTCCTCAGTTTCCATGCATTCACGCAAAGCATCGAAATAGATTGGCGCATTAAACAAATCTAAACTTTCTTTTGAGACACACCATATCATCATCATCATCGCAACTCTTTGTATTGAGCCCTCTCACGACACATGACCATGCAGGGCATCAGTCTCTCCCATGGGTAACGAGGAGGTATAGGCCATTATCCACCAAGCTGGCCCAGTGCTGGGTGGTGAATGTCACGGCGCCGAAATTGCTTCTGATAAACCCTAACGATTGCTGTATACAAGTAAACAGCACCTGGGACCGACTGCTTAACGTGCCCTCCGAAGCAAGGAAGTCGTCGTGAGAAATGAATAGTCGGCGGTCACCCATCCAAGTACCGACCGCGCCGAACGTTGCTGAACCTGTGATATCATATCATATATCACACAGTAACTTACTACGGCGCCACGATGACTTTTCCTGTACCATAATATCATATGTAGGTTAAAAGGTATTACACGATTTTGGGAGAAATGTGCGTAACCAGACACAGCTGGATGGAAATAAACATAATGTATTATGACAGAAGAGATCAAAAGCATGATTAATATCTGCACACTCCGGAAGCCGAGTTCACTGTTGATATAGTCCATATAAAAATAAAAACAAAAGAAAACAAACACGCTTCAAACAATGACGGATCCGTATTGTTATTCAGTATGTTATGATTACCGCCTAGTGCCTACTAATTGTTCGCGCGCCGCGGATAAAATAGGATAAAATGAGTTTTTTTAATGGTAATCGTTAATGTTCAGCTTCTTGAAAATATCGGTCACAACGTTATTTGGTTTTACCGACTTAACACAATAGCTTAAGAATATTAAATATATTTTTATCAAGCTGTGATTTTCGACTGTCGTTTTATTTTGCGGTTATAGCTAATGTAAAAGGCGATTTTACGCTGTAATTTCTTATCGTTTGGCATAGTTTTTTACATTTATTTTACCGTTCGTATTTTATGACACACCAATAAATTTGATATTTTTCGTGCTGGTGTTAAACTGATCTTTTTAAATTAAATATTGTTTATAGTGCTTGCGGAGGATGCGGACAATGATATTAAAATGAAATAATGCATTATTTCTGCATATTTGTGTTAGTGAATATAGTAGAATGTGTTTTCAGAGGAAGAGCAACATTGTCTTGTAGAAATGACGACAACAACCCAGTGGACTGGTAATGTATTGCTTCTTTAAAACTTTATTATAACATCAATTTGCTTAAATATTTTAACCACCATGATAGCCACATTTAACTCAGCTATATCCCAAGTGAAATTTTAGTAACAATGAATAGGCCTTGTCGATTGAAGTCTTTGTTCGCCAATAACGTTACAACTGACAATTGTTAATCTTATCGGCTACAATTAACGATATGGTCGAAACTGACGATAATGATTCGTCGATTTGTAAATCTTATCAATCTTGATTTTAATTTTAAGTCAAAATTTCGGTGCCTCCTAAGGGGTCCATGCCACTGTGAATATAATAGAAATGAAGTTCCGATTAAAAATAATAATAATATACCTACATATATGTATAGTATCTGCAGTTGATTTAGTAGGTTGTACGCGTGCGTAGGTTCATCAGCCTTGCCCTACTTATTTCCATCGCCAAATAATGCAAGACTCTTGTCTATCACCTAATGTTGTAGTGGCAATACAAAACCAATATAATTTTTTAAATCAGTGTAGGTATATGACATTCACTTAATGAATGTCATAATTACTACTTCTGTTTTAAAAAAACTAATTAAAATTATAAGCCAAGGAAGATCAAGAGGAAAAGAGCCAGCGGAAAATAATTCTCGGCACTCTTTTATCATGAGAGCTCATATACAATACTTAGGTACAACTTAGCAGGAATATAGCTCTTCTAAGACATGAAAAAACAAACAGAGATATCATGTTACAGCAAAACTGCTTACATGGTGATTTACATTTAATCTTTGGAAGAAGTGTGGAGACTAATGGAGAGATTAATCCCACGCTCTTTTATCTACTAAATAATATTTGAGCGTATATTACTTAGTCTTTTTTGAGCAATATCTTCAGAAAAAAATTGAAATGCTGTGGTCGTTCCTAGTTTTTACAAGTTAATAAGTATTAAGATTATATTTTACAGTTCTAAGAAAATTACTACATATTTTCTTAAATATATACAATGTCATCACATCAGTTGAGATGCAAGGGTCAAGATACCAATCTCTTTAAACTTTTCTTTCGAAAATTCTTAATGTCCAAATTTAAAAAATCCACACAACGTCTTTTCGCTAGTTGCGAGAGACGCCCCAGAAGTGCCCCAGTGTAATTTAGAATCTAAGGTTGTCCTGAGAAAATAATAGTATCTACTAGATTCAATCCGATTCCATCAAAATGCGAGTTTGACACGACTTGATACTCTTATAAGAAGAGCTTGGAACAGCAGTAACGCTTATAGGTAAGCGCAAAAGTACTCCCAACTTTGGAAAATGGAACATTATAGGAAAATGCAAGTTTAGTTAAATGCTACAAGAAGTGCACACTTCTTAGTACCGATCGTAGCATAGGACTTTAGAAAGAATGATGGAGACAAGAATTGCTACGCTTCGAAAACTTTTCGATGTGTAGGATTACCTACTTAATCATAACGTACAAAGGAACAATTTGAATTTTAATTTGAATTTTTTTTCCTAGGTGGTACATATACAAGCCTCCCAGCAAATTGGTACAGTTTATGGACCCCGTGTTCAACTTCACATACATAACACATAAACATGCCGGGAAATGGTATCGCTCTCAGGAATACATCATGTACCAATCCATGTTGAAAAATACATTGGCGCCGATGTTTAAGGTAAAAGTCATCATGATTTATATAAATACCTACTAGTTGAAACTAAAAACGTTATTATAAAATACCTATCTAAATTATATGCACCTTACAAAAAACTGGTACATAAAACGCCTGCCGTATAGATTGTGAAGTAATATAATTTGACATCAAAACTTACCATTTCAAAACATTACAAGACATTCTTCATTTGAACCGGAGCCAGCTTTATCAGATCCTTAAAGTAAAGCAAGAGAAGATTTTATCTTCAATTAATATCAATAAAATGTTACTAACTTACAAAATCAAAATGCACAGAAAAAAAGGAAAATATTTAATCATCTTATTTTGATGAATACATACGGCTCGTGCTCCACATAGATTCGAAATCGAACATTGAATAACGAATCAGCCCCTTGACAACGACAGTAAATCTGCCCGAGCAGTGTTGCGGATAAATCTAATTAATATTGAAAGTTTGGATGTATGGATGTTAGTTCCTCAATCACGGCAAAACGGCTCAACGGGCAGGGATGAAATTAGGCATAGTGATAGTGTATAGTCTGGAATAGCACATAGGCTAACTTTTATCCCGAAATTCCGCGGATGCGAAATTGCGAGGGTAAAACCGCGCGCAACAGCTAGTATTTTTATATAGGGTCGCCACATATTATTCAATAATATTTTAATAGCAGATTTAGAATGATAAGTGGGTCTGCATTAAAAAAAAAACTATTTTTTTGAACATTTTTCTTAAATAAAAATTTCAAAATTCTTCTAATTGATCTAAATTTAAGTTTATTCTGTAGCTTATGACTACACAGCAAGTAATAAAAACGTTTCCATCTTATTGTATGTAAATGTAAAATGAAGATTAAAGATAATTTTTACTCTCTTAGAAGAATTTTGAAAATGAAAACTATATTTAAAAATTTTTTTTTGTTCGAAGTTCACACCCTCTCGTCGTTCTTAATCAAGTATTAAAATATAATTGACTATTATAGGCGGACCCTGTATAAAAGGATCGCCCAATCCAACCAGCTAAGAAAAATTTTGTCTCAAATTTAGTTTAACTCCATTTCCTTATCTATTGAATTGCTGCAGCCTAATCTTAATAAACAACCTAAAGTTAATAAAACATGCTGTGTCATATATATTCTTCGTTGATCCTTTATATAGTTAACGTGCATTTAGTTACATAAGAAGAACGATTTTGTTGTTAATAATAAATACATTTTCGTAATCTATATTCATGGAACAAACTAATAAAGAAATACCTTAGTTGTCACTTTGTTCAATTCGGTACAAATTTTCTTTTACAGGCAAATTCTAAAGATACATTGGGCATCGTAGTATACGATGAAAAGTTGTCAAGTAGCCACGAAGGTGGTACAGAGGCTAGAGGCATTCTGTTGGCAGACGAGGACAGTGCCGTGTGGATAGTGCATTCTGTGCCTGATTTTCCAGATTTATCCAGTAAGTAAATAAGTGCCCTTAACCAGTGGCAGGACCCAAAATTCGTCACCCCTACCGAATATACTCGTGTAGTTTACTGCCAAATGTAGTAGCTTCGGCAATGTTTTTTGAATCCACCCTCGATCTCATCATCTAAGTGGCATCAGTAGATGAGTTGATTTCAGTAACATTAAAAAAGGGTTTCACAAGAATATCGTACTATATCGATTTTTGAACCGAAATTTCACATATCCATGTAATAGAAACTGATGTTGCATAATCAGTAAGTTTAAAGTTACACGTTGATGACCACTTTGGCGATGGGGTAACACTGTCTGCCTCAGACACCAGTGGTCGTGGGTTCGATTCCCGAACGGAAACAGAAAATGTTCTGGGGCTGAGCGTTTATCTCTACATGTATTTGTATTCTAGGTTACCCCCCATTTCGCTAAATGTTATCCCATATCCCAAGCACTGCTTAGTTTGGGGCTATGTAACTGGGAATTTTTTGTCTTCTCAGCAGTGATAATTATAAAAGGTTATGTTAGACACTAGTCTATTATTATTTTTCTTTGATATTACACTTCAGGAATTGAAATTATGAGAAAAAGCCTGTTCTTAGATTTTTAGATGAGAAATATCTGCAGATCTTACAAATATTTACTTGCCCCATAAGGGTCGCATCGATTATTTCTACTCTACACCAATTTTATTTTCAGTTAATGAAGACACTTCCAAAAGACTTTGTTGAAAACAATGTTTATTTCAGATACACCTCTTTTTCCCGAAGAAGAGATAGCAAATGGTCACCTGATGTCGTGTCTAACGGTGTCGATACCAACTGCCAACGACATAGCCACGTTGATTCGACAAGCGGAGCCCTTCTTCAGGGTAGCCAATGTGCCTGTGAAGCTAATGTCTCGATTGACCGAGTGGAAATTTGATAAACCGGCTTCTAAGAGAGGGTAACATTTTAAAATACTTGCATTTTTTTCTAGAAATGTCCTAAAGCATAAACAAATTAAGAACTGTTTCCAATTTTTCCACTACAATGCAATAAAACCCCCGTTTCCCAATATTAACTAAATTATTGCCGTTATTTTTAGGAGTCCGTTAAAATATTTAGAATTCTCAACTAGAGCCAAGTCAATCCGAGTGATTGGGATAGTCCGCCGACCCGGCGACAACCACTGCATTTACCGCGCCTTCGCAAGATCTCAAAAAGTTGTTCTGGATGTGTATGGACAGTCAAACACTGAATTCTTAACTAGTGTTTGTGCAAGCAATTACAGGTAAGATAATGTTTTTGTTCCTGTCTTCAGAATACCTGCAGAAAAATTGTTTTAACAACTGCGTCATGTATGAACGTGAGACGATTGTTGAAGTTTAGTCTTGATATTATGATTCAATTATGTAAGGATTCAATTCAATAGTAATTGAACAATGGCGTCTTCAAATTTGAATGGGAAAACAGACGCAATAAGATTAGTACTCCATGAATGCGTGACTTTTATACATGATTGTATAAGTGATGTCTTATGTTTTAGCCATCGGAAATGACATTACGTTACAACTTACTTAGACTTATGAAATGACTAGCTGTTGCCCACGACTAAGTCCGCGTGATTACCGGTTATCGGAGTTGGATAAATAATCAAAGTGAAATAATATAAGTTCAGGCAATATGACCATAGGCACCCAGATTTCGGTAGGTGCCTTGTAGAATTAAAAGCGCAAATGGCCGGCCAACCCTTGCCAGCGAATCACTCGCTCGCCCGCCCGCGTCTTCCCGAACATTCGTAACTATTTTATTGCGGAGTAATTTTCGAATTACGATACCTCCTAAGATGTTGATTGAAATCAATTAATTTCAAAGACAATTTTGTTCACAATTAAAAATTTATGATAAATAACGTATTAAATTGGATATCAAATTAATACAGTAATTTCAAACGCGATTTATAACCATAAAAAAGGTTATTGTTGGTCAATCTTAAAATATAGGTATATGCTGTCGCCGACTTTTATTTAGAACTTTTAAAGAGGAACAATCCCGTCATATATTGTTTTTGCATAACTTATACCGTTTACGCAGCGTTTGCAATGGAAGCTCACAAAATTAAATGATTTCTTCCGTTTTTGCAACATATTTCTTTGTAACCTATTAGTCGCAGCGAGATGTTTTATAGCCTTCCTATATAAATGGACTACCGAACACAAAAATATTTTTTCAATTCAGATCAGTAGTTCCTGAGATTAGCGCGTTTAACCTAACGAACAAACTCTTCGGCTTTATACTATTAGTATAGATACAGCCGAACTATACGGTTATGTTCCATAGAATTCCATTCATATAAAATATTACGCGTGCTTAGCTAAAAAACTTCGCGAGTGTTGGAAACTCCTTAAAAAATATCAACGCATCTCTACCTATAGTTTTTTTAACATTACATCATAACATACTAAGAATGGGCAGATTTAAATGCCAAAGTGCTTACTCATTCAGTTAAAAATGATTATATTCCTTTTTGAGAAAAAAAATGTCTAAGAAGTAGAGAAGGCATTATTAGGCAGTAGATAGAATAGGACAATGAAGATATTGAATCTGTTATTTATTTGAAGAAAATATTTAATTCTTGAACAGCTGTTGTTGTAGTTTCTATGTTAGTAGTTATAGGAACAGTAACACAAAATGTAAATTCAAAGGTATAAAGGTTTATATTTTTCAAAATTAGGGCTGGATCAGAGTATAAAAGGCAAAGCTTCCGCATGTAGTATTCGATCAATGAACGTCATGTCTCTTTTCTTATAGCTACATAAATATTAAACAGAATCGTTTTTCATATTTTCAGCTATTTATTTTCGTATATTAGTATTTTCAGCTACTATTGTAACACATGCAATATTATTCACTTTCAGCGTCCGCAACATCGAAGGCATCTCTTTGAAATTTCCAGAAGGCCAAGTGTTCTACATAATTAACGAAACTGATCGCGCCAGGTTTGCTGTCTCCACCGCAGCGTCCTGGCAAAGAACTGGAGGCTCTGGAGCTGATAAATACTGGACCTGCGTCAGCAATGTGGACAAAGAAGACGAAAGTGGAAAAGGAGGCATACTTCTCTGCGTCAATGATTACGACATCTGGTTGACATTTGAAAAGATGAAGATTAAAGAGCCTGTTTGCTGATAGTCAAAGAAAGAGGCTTTAGTATCCAGTAGTTCTATATACTAGACAAATTGTATTTGTGGTTGTTACATTGTTTAGCGATTGGTCTTTGCTGCGCTCCAATGGATTACCGCTTCAACTAGGAAAAGAATGGGGCAACTTAATATCCTAGTGTAGTTTGACTATTGGCCACGTCATACACTGGTTGCTAAGATATGGAACCGGATTGGTACTCCGAATGCGTAGTATTTAATTTCCACGTTTGTCAGTTCGACTTTCGTGTTGGAGTGCAGCATTGACCAATCATATATCTGTGATGCAGTCAAAAACTTATCAATGTGACTTCTTGTTGGCATTTGAAATTTGTTGTGCCTCCTACGTTATTTATTGTTCTTAAATTTAGTTAAATCATTTGTGTTGAGAACTGCGAACATTTTTGCGAGTTTTTGTTTGTTATTTATAAAATTTATTTAGGAACTATTTTATATCTCCAGAAAAGTGATGGGCTATTCAGATAACTTTTTCAAATTTGTGTGATATTTAAGTCCTAAGCCCTCTTTGTATATAGGGTGACTAGTGGGTCACTTTCGAAATTCAAGGACGTAATAGTTTGAGATCAAATATGAAGAGAAATAATAAAACAAAAAATAAATATTAATTAATTCATGAGTAAACTTAGTCGAAAGTTAAAGTATTCTGGTATGGGCGTACGCACGGCGCTATAAACACAGAATAGGTGGGTGGGTAGGTATAGACGGCTTCACGAACGATCGTTGAACTAGTAAAACACTTTATTTATTTATAGGGAATTCTGCTGAAAAATTAAGCACCTACTTTTATTACATGATTATTATCAGAATCGAGAACAGAGTGCTATCCTTCAATATCTAAAATTTGTCACCAGTCACCCTATATATTTAGTCGATTTTGCTTAAGCAAGGTGCATGTGCATTGTGTTGCACCTCGCAAATCATTATGCTTATTTTTGCTATAAAAAGTGTTCTTTGTATTTATTTATAGTAATAAATGAAAATGGTTGCAAAATCTTATTTCATAATGTTTACCCTTACATTTAGATTAAAAATTCCCAATCGGCATTCATAATGTCGCCATCTTTAAAAATCATACCTACACAATATGATTATTTCAGCCAATTTACACAGAACCATAGTATTATACTTCAAATTAAACTTCATGGATCAATCCATCCATTGGTGAAAATTATTTTTATATCTATTCAAAAGTTTTTAAGCTGAAACACGTTACAGATAGAATTGTATTTTTTAGAAGTTTTTGAAAAGAACGCGTTCAGACAGATGGTATATAATAAATAAATAATAAATAAATAAATATATATTTCTGACACTCACACGACATTATCTAGCCCAAATTAAGTTTTGAACTTGATGGATACTAGATAACTGATACACTTAAGAAATATATAGGTACACATACATATTGAATAAATACATATTTTTTTATTAGAATAAACTTAAATAAACATATAAACATCCATGACTTGTTCATCACACAAATATTCGCCGCCACCGGGATTCGAACCCAGGACCTCTGGCATAGAAGGCAGTGTATGTTACCACTATACCATTTTTTGTTTATTTGGTTTGTCGGCCAGCATCCGAAATGACCGCACAAGAAATTACTCATATATATTAGTTATCCTTTTTCTGCCAAAATGTCTTGCTTAAAGCTTTTGTTGTAAAGACCACAATGCGACACAAGCAGTAGTATATAGGTAGGTATACAGGGTGTCCAAGAAATGACTCGTTTCCATGACACTGGAGGTAGATGGACCTAAGGCCTATCAGATAATATTAAAACAAAATATTGTCTTAAGTTTTTGCGATTCATACTATTAAATGAAACACTTTTTAACCGGATTTATTGCGTATATTTACATTTTAAATTTTTTAACTCGACGTTTGGTGTCTTTGCAGAACCCGTGGCGTGGTCACGAGTGGTCACGAGTGGCCAGTCGCTCGTGACCACGGGGTCGGCAAAGACACCGAAACGTCGAGTTAAAAATTTAAAATGTAACTATACGCGATTAATCCGGTTAAAAAGTGTTTCATTTAATAATATTAAAACAAGTTATTTTTCAAGAAATTTCAACTTTTTGGTAATTTTTTGCCTACAGATGCAATAAGTATTTGCTAACGCACGTTTTATTTTTACTTGGTCAATCTTTACTAGTCTCTTGAGATAATTCAGTAATAATTTTGCAAGAACCCTATGCTAAGAAGGAGAGTGAAATATTCGCAATTTATTTTATTTCGAAAAACTCGACAATAGTTGAACTGAATTCTGTGAATAAAAAATGTATAGCACTGAAACAGCACATATTTTGAAAAAATAAACTTGATTAATGCCTTTTTTTAAATACCTATTACAATAGTAGCCCTTTTTCCAAACCAAATCATAGAAGAATCTATTTCTGTTATGCAAGGCGTACTACCTGGGAATAATACTAGTCCTGTTCTGGTTGAAATAAAGGTTCCAGATATATTTTGTACCAAAGTTACTAAGAAAAAATTAATGACAGATCCACATACTTAATTATCAACCTTTGTCTCTCAGCCTATCATTTTAGGTTTTATCTGCGGAAAAAATCCTAGTGAGCTGATTTTTTTAAATACCTTTATTACAGCGTTATAATAAAGATGTAAAAAATCGGCATCGATATCATGCCGGCTAAAAGTTACAGAGGTCAGGTTTTCACAAATATCTCGCGATCTATTCACCCTTTATCTGTTAACTGAAGTATTTTCAGGTAGCTATGTAGGTGTGCCACCTACTAAAATAATAAAGAGAGACAGAAGTTGATAATTATGTGCATCAGTCATTAATGTTTTTTTTACTTATTTTGCCACAAAAGATACCTGGAACGTTTATTTTTACCAGACTACGGCGAAGCAAAAAGGAGGCTTATGTTTTTGACCTGTATGTATATGAGGGTAAGGTTCATCTGTTCTCTCACAACTTCTTAACTATTTATCACCATTGGACAAATGAGGTGTCATTGGAAGCGTTTTGATTGTCCGCTTATTATAGGTTACATGACGTCACGCTAAATTGACTACAGCGCCCCCTGGGGGACTTAAAGTAAAGACCTAAGAAAAATTCTCTACGTTTTCGTGTAGGGTATCAAATGAAAGACCTCTTAGCATAGTTCAAATATGTAAACACTATTACTCCAAAATATGTGAAATCTATATCTATACTTATAATAAATCTGTAGAGAGGTCAATTCTGTACATGAAATATATTTTCAAAATAACTATCAGGGGGTGATTAGTGATCGATACTGATGCCAAAAATGCATTCAAGAAAATTTTTGTCTGTCTGTCTGTCAGTCTGTATGTTCCTTATAGAAACAAAAACAACTCGACGGATTTTAACGAAACTTGGTAAAATTATTCTTCATACTCCTGGGCAGGTTATAGTATACTTATTATCACGCTACAATTAATAGGAGCAGAGCAGTGAAGGGAAATGTTGGGAAAACGGGAGAAATTACTTCATTTTTTAAGCTTCCGTCGCGTGTGCAGCCTTAATGGTTAAAGCTACATAGAAATCATGTATGACAGAAATATTCTTCATAAAATTATATAAAAAATATCCTACAACAGTATATGTCTATATTTTATGGTTGACTCACAATAACACGTGTAAATCCCGATAGCTTAGCAGTTCGGAGCTTTCTGATTATATTTGTTTACTCTTACGTTTATAATACTCTCACTCATCCCTAATTAAAAAAAAATAACATTATTACCTATTCAATAAAAAAAGAATCATAGAAATCGGTATAGAAACACCAAACTTATACATGAAATACGCTAATAACCCATCGCGCGTGAATCGTGAATACTGAATGATATAAGGATTATTTTTGCGTAACGGTTTTTGCGTAACGGTAGGGTATAAAAAGGCGGGAGGCGAGCGCAAGCTTTATAATTCATTCAATATTTGGCTGTTGATGCGTTCAGAGCGTTCGATTTTATTGACAGACAATAATTGATATTATAAACCGTGCTTATCAGCGCGACTTTTAGTCTTTAAATAGTTTATTTGAATTTCTTTCCTTGTTATTTTATAAAATAGGTATTAGTTGTTTTGGTAGTGTTTAAATATTCGGTTAAATTCCAAATTTTGGCTAATTTATGTTCAGTTTTTTTTAGGTAAAAGCGTAGGTACTTTTATTAATTATTGTAGTTATAGGGATTTATTTTTAAGTGAAGTAGGTATAGGTAGATAGCATTGCACAGGCGTTTCAGCTTTATTTTCATTTCTTTTTCTGTTTGTAAGTTGTACATATTTCTGGGTATAATTCTATTTGGATATCTCAAATTTTAACAGGTTGCGGTGCAGGAGCAACCGTCTTTATTCCCAGAATTCCCATAATACCAAATAATTTTCCATTCCAATTTAAAAGAAAGCAATTCCCAGTATCGGTGTGTTTTGCAATGACAGTTAATAAGGCTCGAGGGCAGACTTTTCGTATTGCTGGAGTAGATCTCGGTGTCAGTTGTTTCTCGCATGGTCAGTTATACGTCGCTCTTTCCCGGGTTAGCAGTTCTAGAAATCTTCATGTTCACGTGCCGGACGGGTCAACTTTCAATATAGTTTACTCGGAAGCTTAGCGCTGAAGTATTTTTGTTCCATACTTAAGATACTTAAGCCTCATGTGAAAGTGATCTAAACAATTAATTGTCAAATATTATAAAATGTCAATCCTTATTCTTACTAATATTATAAATATGAAAGCGTGGATATTTGTTCAGCTTTCACGCAAAAACTACTCGACGAATCATGAGAGGTACTAGAAGTAACATAGGATACTTTTTATCCCGAAATTATCGCGAGCGGAGCCGTGGGCACAGCTAGTAAAAAATAAAATTCTAGACTGTTTCGTGTTGGGTTTCAAATGAAAGAGCCTTGTTAGCACAGTTTAAATATGTATTATTATATGTATTACTATTATTAAACTTTATTTTTTCCAAAAGAAGTGAAAATAAATAAAAAAGATTCATTATACTTAAATACTACCTACTAAAATAAACTTAAAGTAGCATACGATCACGGCTATCCAGAAAAACATATCTCTATCAGTATGACGAATAAAAATACATAAGTATTTCAGCAGAGACTATTATTTCCTACTTTTAAGAGCGTGTTTTAGAAGTCAGGTTTTAGTTTTAAACTTTGGGGGTAGGAACGAACACCTTGTTCCCAGAACCTAAATTAAGACGACTGAGCATACAGCCGTTAATGGAAACCTTCAAGTAGGTATGATAAAGAATAAATGCAAAATATTATGTATTATTTATTTTCAACATAAACATTATTTACAAAATCCGATCAATATAGCGTTGAATATCGAACTATTCCAAGAATATCAAGACGATCGTCAACGCTGATACTTCACAATAATAATAACATACCTCATATACTGTCATTTGATTGAAAGCAACAGGCAATATACAATATACCTATTTGGCGATTAAATACATAAGCGTCTTATATGGACGTACTTGGCACTCCGTGAGCTTGGAATATTTACAATTCTCACAAACAACATAAAAATAACAAAGCAAAAACTGATTCGTATTAAAACTGGTAAAATTACGTTCACCGTCGAAATATTAGAGATTCGTAATCAAGGTACTTTAATGCCCTAAGCGTAGTTACAATAAGACAAGTCTCTGAACATCTTAAAGCTCATATGCAAGTGTGAAAGTACCTTTATTTGGCACAATATCATCTGCTTATCCGTGCCATCGAAAGAGGATAAGTAGGTCGTTAAACATTCTTACAACAACTACGAAATTAAACCAAGCCTGAGTATATGTGCAGTAAAATCAAAACTTAATTATATAAAAATAAGGTACAAAATTAAAAAGATATACAACTTAGCTGATAGAGCACCTTTTAGACAGTAAGTTTGCAGAATAATGAGACTAATTTAATGCTTGAAAAATTCTCGATCATGCATTTCTGTCGTGCTTTATTAACCAATGAATTAAAAGTTAGTACTTAGATACAGAAGGCAGCAAATCAAGCGTTACAAATCTGTCAAACTTCTCCAACTAGTTTTTAACCTAATGTCGAGAGCATGGAGTTCAGATTCAATTACAAGTTTTTGAAAGATTCATAACGCTTGATCTGCGGCCTTCTGTACAAATATTGACAAGAAGTTAAGTATTTCCAAAAAAATATTTGCTCGTTAAACTTCGTTGTATTCCAATTATGCTCAATCTTTTTTTTATTTCAAGCGTTTCAGTGTGAGTCTGATATTGTAAAACCATTATTTAATTCTTAGCCGTTTACGACTATCCAAATAAATCTTATTACCCAGAATTCAAGTAAACTAAAATATTTCATAACGTCTTTTACAGTATGGTTATAAGTTTACAATCATTCTTTCCAACAAAACAATCGATCATAACTTATTCATTTCTTTTCTTCCTTTTAAATAATAAACAAACGCAATAAAAAGACTCACATCAAAATCTCCTCAAAAAACTTTGGTCAATCAATTGTTTTTAATAACTTAGAAAAAGACATACATTAATAAATTGGTCTACGTTGTACTCCGAGTAGACTCCATTCTATGTAAGAACAACAGTTTGGTAACCCAACATCGTCTGTTAACCACGTCACAAAATGGTTGCTAGGATACTAATTCGAGTACACCGAACTATTGGCTACATTAATTATATTTTTGTCACATATTAGTTGCTAAAAGACGAACGCTCGCTGTATTTAGCTTTCTATTTGCCACATTTTCATCTTGTCAAAACGCAACGCAGACCAACAATTAATCAATCGAAATAAACTTTGAAAATTCCCGTTTCAACTCAATGCGAAACTCTAAGAGACGGCATTCTTGTGAACCAGGAATCTGGCTTCATCTTGAGATAGTAGGAGTCCCTTGGAGAGGGTGTGGTGAGGGCTTCTTCGAGGTTTTTGAGGGCGTTGCTAGGGAGGACCTTGGCGCTGTACTCAGCTGCCTCTCCGGGCATAGTAACCGCGCAACTTGCAGTCGTGGCGCTGACTTCGGAGCTGGGTGTGTCTGGGCGACTGAAAAGAAGTTTATGAACGTTTTAATAAGGAAAGGATGAGAAATAAATAATGAACTCTCAAATATTATAAAGATAATTTTTTTTTATATTGCTGTCTGACCCCGTCTTTGATGTCTTTGAAGATGGTGCTAGTGAATTTAGAATAAAACTGGTTCCTCGTTAAACATATAATTAACAGAGTTATATTTGGAAGGATTTATTTTGACTTTTAATGGCGGTATGCCTGGATTTTGCTGAAGTTGAAGTAAGTAGGAAAGTAATTTCTGAAAATGGCGGAATATTGCTCCCTGGATAAACGGAGTCAACAGATCGACGTGCTGAACTGGGTGAGGAGCGAGGACTTAAACTAAGATAATAAAATAACTCAAAATGGACGTACTCCACTGGCGGCCTAGGCATTGTGAACAGCATCAGCGCGACGAAGTTCTCCGAGCCCCACGTGCTCTAGTGCCGGCATGCAAGTCGCTTTCTTGTGCAGGGATGTTCTAGCTAATTTATCCAAAAGTAGAAAATGTTACCCAGCAAAGCAGGCTTACCTTACAGGCTGACTAGGCGGAGTCAACAACACCGGAGCCGCATAGATCTCCACAGCAGGCAGCTCTGGCAAGTGCAAACGCTAGACGCTTGGGTCTGAGCCGTGCCCTCCACTTCGCTATCCAGAAGTAGCATCTATATTGGTAGCTATAGAGAATAAAGTGACATGGCAAAGCGGGCTTGCCTCGTAGATCTTGTGTTGGTCACGTGGAGAGCGTGTCCTTCGCCTCGTTACCCAGAAATTGCATCTATGTGGGTAACTATAGAGTAGAAAGTACCTTGCAGGCTGACTGGGAGGAGTCAGCAACACAGGAGGCGCATATATCTCCGCGGCAGACAAATCTGGCGCGTGCAACAACACGACGTGTAGTCTCTTCGCGCTGAGCGAGGCCCGCAGCGCGCGCGCGGCGCCCCACGTGCCCCAGCGCGCGGCGGCGGCGCCCGCGCTGCCCTCGCCCGACTCGCCGTCTGCACGCATGTTCTCGCATGCTGTGTCGGATGTTAACCCTGGAAAATGAAGATTAATTTTTATCTGTTAGCTCTGTATGAGATGATAATTCTGCAAATAATTGAATAATTGACGACCTGCTGGTGTAGTGGTAACATTTATTGCCTTCTATGCCAGAGGTCCTGGGTTCGAATCCCGGCGGCGGCGTATATCTGTGTGATGAACACAGATATTAGCCGTCAAGTCATGGATGTTTATATATTTATTAAAGTTTATTCTAATAAAAAATATGTATGTTTATATATTTCTTAAGTATATCAGTTATCTAGTATCCATAGCACAAGTTCTTTAAGAAACTTAATTTGGGCTACATAATGTTGTGTGAGTGTCAGAAATATTTATTATTATTTATTATTATTATAATTTATTACTGATTTATACAAATATAAATTTGTAATCGCTTACAAGAAGAACGGTTCAAGTATTACACATTTTCAGCTGAGCATTGCCCTATTGCCCAGACTATTGTTTGTTCAATAATAGTATATTATGTAACAAGTGAGCGAAGTCGTATATAAACGCTCACGAGTTATATACGACGTTTTTCAACACACTTGTGAGTAAAAGACAGACATACGTGGTCATAAAATAACAAACACACTTGATAACAAAGCTGTGAATTGTGATTGAAAAATGGCGCCGAACTTCGAGGTTTTTTTTTCCGCCAAATGTGTCAATGGCTGTATAGCATATACAGCCTATTTTACATGAAAATATTTAATTTGGAGTGGTAAATCCAAATATTTTAATATTTTGTAACAAATTATTGTAAATTGTGAATAATTTGTTTGATATACAATTTTGTTTAACTAATATAAGGCGCAAACATTTAAAAATGTATATGGATTTGAAGTGATATAAAACCTCTTTGTTGTTTCTGAAAAAAAATAATGTATAACCCGGATCAATAAAATATGCTCTGTTTACTCGCATTTAATTTGCACAAAGGTACAATTCAACTTTGTAGGATTCATTATATTATGCACTAGGGCATAATATATTATGCACGCGTGACTTATAGCCCAGTTTATAGTTCAAAATTCAATAGAATAAGGCTTACTTTACGAGCAAGTGTGTTGAAAACAGTTTTATTGCCGACTCTGCTAGGAGTAGCTCCTGACTGGATAAGCATATCCTAAAAGGCAACTAATCCGAGTAGTGGTAAAACCACTTCAAGGTTCCCCTGGCTAACAACCACCTACATAGATCGTTATAGAACGCCAATCCCTTCCTAGAGGAAATTAAATTAAATAAAACACCATTTAACAGTATTTATTGACTTCACATTTTAACTCAACGTTTCGGTATCTTTACAGACCCCCGGTCACGAGCGACTGATTGTAAATAAGAACTAAAAATTAGACTACAGAGTTAAATACTAATCAATATAATAATGGTAAGTCAAGATGGGGTCGGAGCCCGTATGCTTTAATTTTCGACCTCATCTTCTTTTACCATGAGGTGAGAATGACGCAGGCTTAAATTACAATAATAATATTATTACAAAATTACGTAGGTACAAGTAACGTCACCAATTTAATAAAACACTTTTAACCGGATTTATAGCGAGTAATTCATATTCAACATTTCTACATCCTCGTCACCCAGGGGAGAGACTCATAGCCCTGCAGAGTTACAAAGAGTTGTAATAATGATGAATTACATTTTAAATTTTAACTCGGCGTTTCGGTGTCTTTGCAGTGCCCGTGATCAGGAAAGACTGATCCCGTGAGGTTATTTATTTATCACGGTTGAAAAGTATTTTATTTAATACTAGCTGTGCCCGCGGCTCCGCCCGCGATAATTTCGGGATAAAAAGTATCCTATGTTACTTCTAGTACCTACCTCTCATGATTCGTCGAGTAGTTTTTGCGTGAAAGCTGAACAAATAGCCACGCTTTCACATTTATAATATTAGTAAGGATAAGGATTGACATTTTATAATATTTGACAATTAATTGTTTAGATCACTTTCACATGAGGCTTAAGTATCTATGGAACGAAAATACTTCAGCGCAAAGCTTCCGAGTAAACTATATTGAAAGTTGACCCGTCCGGCACGTGAACATGAAGATTTCTAGAACTGCTAACCCGGGGAAGAGCGACGTATAACCATGCGAGAAACAACTGGCACCGAGATCTACTCCAGCAACACGAAAAGTCTGCCCTTGAGCCTCTGTCATTGCAAAACACACAGATACTGGGAATTGCGTCCTTTTAAATTGGAATGGAAAATTATTTGGTTTTATCGGAATTCTGGGAATAAAGACGGTTTCTCCTGCACCGCAACATGTTAAAATTTGAGATATCCAAATAGAATTATACCCAGAAATATGTACAACTACAACAGAAAAAGAAATGAAAATAAAGCTGAAACGCCTGTGCAATGCTATCTACCTATACCTACTTCACTTAAAAATAAATACCTATAACTACAATAATAATAAAAGTACCTACCGTAAAGTATAAAAGTATTAAATAAAGTAGTAATAAAAGTAAGTTATAAAAGTAAAGTACGCTTTTACCTAAAAAATACAAAAAAAAACTGAACATAAATTAGCCAAAATTTGGAATTTGACCGAATATTTAAACACTACCAAAACAACTAATACCTATTTTATAAATAACAACGACAGAAATTCAAATAAACTATTTAAAGACTAAAAGTAGCGCTGATAAGCACGGTTTACAATATCAATTATTGTCTGTCAATAAAATCGAACGCTCTGAACGCTTGCGCTCGCCTCCCGCCTTTTTATACCCTACCGCCGCGAGCCGCGTCGAGCGCGGCAACCGTTACGCAAAAATAATCCTTATATCATTCAGTATTCACGCGCGATGGGTTATTAGCGTATTTCATGTATAAGTTTGGTGTTTCTATACCGATTTCTATGATTCTTTTTTTATTGAATAGGTAATAATGTTAATTTTTTTTAATTAGGGATGAGTGAGAGTATTATAAACGTAAGAGTAAACAAATATAATCAGAAAGCTCCGAACTGCTAAGCTATCGGGATTTACACGTGTTATTGTGAGTCAACCATAAAATATAGACATATACTGTTGTGGGATATTTTTTATATAATTTTATGAAGAATATTTCTGTCATACATGATTTCTATGTAGCTTTAACCATTAAGGCTGCACACGCGACGGAAGCTTAAAAAATGAAGTTTCTCCCGTTTTCCCAACATTTCCCTTCACTGCTCTGCTCCTATTGATTGTAGCGTGATAATAAGTATACTATAACCTGCCCAGGAGTATGAAGAATAATTTTAGCAAGTTTCGTTAAAATCCGTCGAGTAGTTTTTGTTTCTATAAGGAACATACAGACAGACAGACAGACAAAAATTTTACTGATTGCATTTTTGGCATCAGTATCGATCACTTATCACCCCCTGATAGTTATTTTGAAAATATATTTCATGTGCAGAATTGACTTCTCTACAGATTTATTATAAGTATAGATATAGATAGATATAGATATAGATATAGATATAGAAGATAGATAGATAGATATAGATTATGAATCGCGAAAACTTAAGACAAGCTTACCGATATAAAACAGCCTCCCAGCATGCGGGTGGTCAGCGGCCGCGGCTGCCAGCAGTGGCGAGAAGGTCTTCGCGACCCGCAGCGCGCCCAGCACATTGCCGCGCAGCGCCGCCTCCCAGCAGGTGGAGCCGCCGCGCCCGCTGCTGCCCGCCGTGTTGATTACGGCCCAAATACCTGGGCATAAGGGTTGGTTTTGAATGGGATTTATAGGACCATACTGTTTTTTGATTTTTGATGGATCCACTGCGAGGCTTAGGATCTTGCTCGACACATAAAATAAAATATTGCCTTCTATGCTAGACGAGCTGGGGTTCAATTTGTGTGATGAATACAGATAGCTGACAAGTCATGGATATTTATAAGTTAATTATTATTTATTCAATATTCTTTTCTATTTCTTAAGTTTATTTATCAGTTATCTTGTATCGATAACACAAGTTTCTTAAGAAACTTAATTGGAGCTAGGTATTGTTATGTGAATGTATGTATTATTTGCATTTAGTATAGGGGTATGTATGTAAATTTATTTAGGTACTAAGTACCTAGATTAAAATGCTTAAATAATTTCTGTAATAATATTTTATCACTTTAATACCTGCCTTGGAAATACTTTGTTCGTATTTCCAACATAGAACTAGCGTAGTTTACCTATGGAATTCTCTGCCCGCTGCGATAAGACATGCAAAATCTCTGCCAATAAGCTGCCAATATTTAAGTCGCAAGTTTATAATTATTTCTTGTCAATATCAGCTGCTATGGAATAATGCTTAAATATATCATGATGTTTATTATTTATTTGAAATTTATCTGTATTTTTGATATTCTATTGCATTAATGTATTATTACTTATAAGTATATTGTACTATTATTTATTATTAATATACGCCGCACAACATAGTCACAAAATTTATAGCTATTCTTGTCCATTAGAAGGCTGCCTGGAAGAGATCGCTATTAGCTATAAGGCCGCCCATTGTACCCTATCTTTTTCTGTTTTTATTCTAATTGTATTTTTTTTTTATATGTGGTGAGCAATAAAGAGTTTTTGTATTGTATTGTAGTTTTAATGTCTTTTGCGTGCATTGAGCAGTAGCTATATTTTATCGTTGACAATAAAATGGAATAATTCGCTAAAATTTTCAATTATCATCCCTATGCGAAAGCAATTCGATGTACCACGGGCTTTGTTTAGCGCCATCTGTTATTTGCCACTGTTTGCTTGTGAAGGCATTTTTGCACTTGACAAGTTTGATAAGTTGAAAAGTTTTCGCGTTAGGTTACTAGAGGGCACACTGCTTAGTAATTTCAGCTGATAGATAGTCTATGCACTTTTTTGTTAATGATGACTAATTGATAATTATTATAGAAACTAAACAATAGCAGACAAATAGATATTAATTACTTATACGTAGCTATTCTATACTGGAAACTTTCATGATATCATACTTAAACCTTATTTTCGACTCGGCACAGCAGGCACTGCTGGTGTAGTGGTATCATGCAAGATTCCCATTCTTGCGACCCGGGTTCGATTCCCGGGCAGTGCACGTATGTTTTTGTTTTTGCTTTTGTAAATTACAAAAAAAATATTTTTTTTCAAATCACAATCATAATTGACTTTAAAAATTGCCTTTACAAAAGGGTAGTCGCAGAGGGTAATGCCAAAGTTATAATTATCTAAGAATTAGTTACTGTAATAATTATTTGTATTATTTCTATGAAAAAAGAACAACCTCTTTGAAAGCTATAATTAATTAGAGTGGCTAGTTTGAAGTTAATTTTTAAAAACATGATAATTGGATTTAGCTCTTAAAGTGATTAGCGTCTTAACCCGTTTAGCTTTGCGTCTTTGGTGCATTTAATTTTTAAATTGTAACTTAACGTGCTTGTAGGTACGCTTATCGTGATTCTAAGAGTCTTTAAATGCAGGTTTCACTTAGGGTAAGACTTAGGTAAGGTAAGGGGCTACAAATAAGCCACTGTGAAAAATAACAATTTTAAATCGCGAGTAGGTCCAGTTTTTCTGAATCTAGAATTTCTCTGTATTTCCTACTTTTCCACTCAAATCAAAATACAAAATCTATGTAAGTGCTATGTTCACTCGTCAGGAAATGCTGATCTTTGGTCAATGCCGTAGTGGGCCTTCTTCTGTAGCTAGACCCAATATTGAGTTCCACATGGCTATCAGAAACACAAATCAACGTACCATGTTCACCCGAGGGCAGATGCTGAGCTGTGGCCCTAGCTGCTTCCTCCAGCAAGTCCTCCCTAGCCACGTCCAGCTCCAAGGTGGCTAGCTTCGGCGGCGTGCTGTCTTCAGGCGTGGCGGCGATGTGGGCCTGCAGCCAGGAGTCCGCCAGCCGCGCGCCCAGCCCGCCCGCCTTGCAGCCTGCGATCACGCGCCAGCCGCGGCCGGACAGGTACGTCGCCACCTGAATCAAAATCAGCATAAATTTATTGACAACTACAACAAACACATACACAAAGCAAACACAAGAAACACAAAATAGAGCAATAATAACAGATTTAGTATTAGTCGCAGATTTAGATTTAGTCGCTGAGCTATGGCCATAGCTCAGCGACATTATTGTTCAATGAACAAAACGCTGATTTTCAGCTAAAGCCTAAGAGGGTTAGGTATCCACTGCAGATTACACTAACATTAAATTATAAATTGACCTGCGGGTGTAACATTTCATACATTAGTTTATTTAGGAGAACTGTGCAAAAGACCCTTTTAATACGTTTCTGATACCTCTTTTGACCTCAATGGACGTAATGGACCTCATGGTGGATGAGGTCAAAGATGACAGCGCCCGCACAGGTAAGTCTAGTCGACCATTACTGAGCAAATGACGCTTTTTTATAAGTTACTAGCTGTTGCGCGCGGTTTTACCCGCGCAATTTCGCAATTTTGGCCTATGTGCTATTCCAGACTGTACTCTATCACTATGCCAAATTTCATTCAAATCCGTTCGTCCGTTCTCCCGTGATTGAGGAAGAAACATCCATACATCCAAACTCTCACATTTATAATATTAGTAAGATTGAACCGCGCTTGACTTTAAATAAAAAAAAATGGTAAGTGGAGAAGAGGTGCACATGGCTTTTTTAAGAAACTGGCGTTGAATAATACCGGTAGGTACACATAAACGTTTTTTTTTACCAAAATAATTGTATTTGAGAAAAATAAATACTTGAACGGGTCAATGAATTATTTATTAATGCCATATTTATTACACAAACACGAATATTATACGTTTTCCGCTAAACTCAATTTCGTAATGTCTTAACATTACATTCGTAATATCCGATATTGTATATAATATAAATATCTATCTATCTACAAGTATTATAAAACAATCTCGTCGTTGGATGAAAAACGGATGAATTTATTTTCATTAGCTTTTTACTTATAAATCGAGATTCATGAGGCAGTTTCAAGTGCGATATTTATCCCTTTAGAATTCATAATTAAATAAATATTATATAACTTTCCCTTAGAGTTGATCTATTCGATTAAAAATTTAATCGATGAAAATCTGAGCGAAAGGATTGAGATTTTCGGTCAAACAAACGAACAACTCCCTGAACCATGCAGCTTTCTTATATTAGTATAGATTTAGTTTTTTTAAACAAGACGACGACGACCTGTAGAAGATGTCGGAGGAATCAAGCCGACTGTATCAAACGGTTGGTTATCGTATCATACGTACGTAACTTTTTGACGATTACATCAGATGTTTAACGTAGGTACGTCAAATACAAAGCGTTGTTTCATCACAAAAAAAACTGTTCGTCAATGTCTTTTCTCTTCCTTTCCACAGTTGAATCATCATCACTATCATTTAAAATATATGAAAATAAAACAGAATCCATAATGTTAAAAGCTTTCAACCAAAGATGTCCTGCCTGTCAACTCAGTTTTCACTAGAAAGTTACGTTAACCAGTGGGTGGATGGACAGTCAACGTAATCGTTAATTTTTGACGTCCGTTATAGGTGAAACAACCCGTTTTCTAGCTTGACAGTGGTTAACGCCATTTTTAACGTTGACAGACACGTAAAGTAGTTGTGATACAACCCGCCCTAAGAGCTTTTCTTAGCTAACCGAGCAAAGCTGGGGAGGTTGGTAGTGTTACTGAAACACAAATTTTGTTTGGAGAAAATATTGTATCTTTAGGTAAGTTTTATTTGTTTTTTAATAAAGAAGGTGGGACGATTTTCTTTCATGTTACCTGGTGGAAAGTGATCTTGAATACTAAGGTACATTTACAATTACACGCTCATTCACGATAACCCAATTCATTCTTTTCTTTGTTTGTATTAAATAGGTAAGCGCAAAAATCCACGAGCAATACGCATTTCGTGTAAATATTCCTACGAAATCAAAAGCTACGTTAGTGAATTAAGGCACTCAAAAATATTTGAATATAAATATATTTTCATATAAAAAAAAACATGCCTTCTAATCCAGTAGGTATTATTATTATCAATATAAAAAAGAAGCAGATGTAGTAATTGTAAAATTTCGCATTTAAGTTTTTTGTCATACGTTGTCCGTGGGAAACAAGGGATTGGGTTTTTAAGCAACAACAATGGTCTCATATAAAAACTAAAAGTATGTATGTACTTTTGTAACTAAATACCTACCTATTCAATACGTTATACCTAATGAATTATTCATAACTAGCTGCTGCCCGCGACGTCGTCTGCGTGAACGCTATGCAGCACCAAACGCACCTACGATTATAACACTGCTAGCGTGATAATATGTAGCCTATATGTTGACCCGACTTCTTAACTATCTTCATGCCAAATTTGAAGTAAATCCATGCAGTACTTTTTGAGTTTATCCCGGAAAGACAAACAGACAAACAGAAAAAAATTCTAAAAACTATATTTTTTGTTTCTGTTTCGATTGTAGATCATACCCCAAGTATTCTTTTAAAAAAATATTCAGTGTACAGTTTTGACTTTCCTACCATTTTATTATATGTATAGATTACATATATACGCTTGGAGTTGGCTCAGAGAACCCCTACCGTCGCAGGATAAAGACGACTTCCCTACGTTGTTAAAGACGACTTCCGAGTGACCCCGAACCTGCCCTGAATTATGGAAGGAGCACATGAGGGATAAGTTGGTTGGCTATCACCCTTCATATAAAGTCTGCTGGAGAGTACCATAGCTCCAGTGGTTATATTATGTGTCAGCAATGTTTTATGAATACAATTTCTTTCTTAATCCGTGTGTATCGTTATTTTATAAAGAAATTTCCCATGGGATGTAAAGTAATGCGTTCAACCGCGTGCTAATTATGTATAGCTTAACATAATTTGTAACCTGCTGATATCTCTATAGTTTTTTTTATACCAATATAAATACGGGATGCAGCCGCCTGTTGCGCTTTTCTAAATTGTTTTTGTTATAACAGTTCAATCGCTAATTATGCCTATCTAAATATTTTTTGTCTCAAATGTTTTCCCTTTTACCATTGTGTGCAAAAAATTATAAATAAAAAACAACAAGCAGCAATGATCACTATACCTGCAACCCCAACGCAGTATCAACCGAGGTAACCAGCACGGTCTTAGCACTGTCCAGGGGTGCCACCTCCGCGACGCGAACCTTCCTCAGCAGGTACAGCAGTAGCGCCCCCACGATCGAGCACAAGGCTGCCAACTGCAGCCCGAGGGACAACCACGTTAGAGGATCCATGACTAGACCAGCATTGTTTTTCATCTGCAACAAGGATTTGAAGATAAGTATGTGGTATTGGAGTAGAAAATAGAGGAATCGATCGAGCTTTGTACTCGCTTACAGTTCTAGGTTTTGTCGATAAGTTTTGGTTTGTGATTACATTGAAAAAAAACCGGCTAGGAGCGAGTCGGACGCGCATACGAAGGGTTTCGTCCCGTACATCCTATAAGTCACAGATACTTGTAGGACAAAAGTACTTCCTATAACTTACACGACAATAATAACTGTTTTAAACTATCGCGGTTATTTTCACTATGATTTAATGTATTTACGGGATTCTTACCACGATTTTCGATTTTATTTTCGCACGCAGAATCTGCCAGTCCGCGATCATGGTGCTTGTAACAGCATCGAAATATCGGACGTGCGAAAATAAAATCGAAAATCGTTGTAAGAATCCCGTAAATACATTAAATACACGACAATAGTACACATCATACCTTACAGGACAAAAGTACTTCCCATAAATTACAGCAATTGGATGAGCACTTGCGTATGCTATGCAAACAGCGCCATCTAGTGACGACGGTAGGTAATTACTGTGTGTCTGTTGAATCGGAGCCCTCTTAAATATTTATTTTTCTAAGGAGCCTTAGTAATTTACCCTTTGGGTACGGAAACCTAAAAAAGGTAAACACTGATGTCTAATAACCATAATAAGCATTTGGTTAGTAACACACTATTTATAAATAACTATGTTAGATCTTGGCTAAGCCAGCATTGTTTTTTTATCAGGAACAAGGATAGATTTGTCTGACGTTTTCAAAATTAAATATGTAAAATTGCCAAAATGCCGTCAGGGTACTACTACCCTTCTAATCATAACCCCTTAAAGATTCTGGTACCTAGGCTTATCTCATCAGTGTGTCTATTCATTTTTGGAAAGTAATTTAAAAAATTAAGAATAAAATACAGATACTGCTAAACTTTCATCTTGATTATTTGCCATTATTACTTTGGTTCGTTCAGACATAACTAACCATTGCACTAAGTTCAAATAAATACCTTTTAAAATAATTAATAAAGCAATTACTTAGATAAATACCAAACTTGGATTGTTCATTGTGCGCGTAGCAGAGCACTATTAGCAAGCAACTATCTTTGAATTAGGAATGTCCTGTCTGAAATACAAAACAATGGGCCAAAGAATTCTATTCTCAATTCAAATTTCAAGCCACGGATAACTGTTTATTAATCACGAAATAAGACAAAGGCCATACATAATAAACACCGGAGTATTAACAGATTCGATTGTTTAGCAGGACTGTGCAGCGTCCGGATATGTCACACTATTCACAGAATAGATGTGTTAGGCATGTTTCAATTGTAATTCGAAGTCTTAATTCATAAAGTTTTCTTGAATAACCTATTATAGATCAAGCTGTATAGCTGCTACCCATTAATACATGTTATTGTTCATCTATCTTAGCTTGGAGCAGGTCAGAATGCTTAATTAAACTAATATTCGGGTTACATGTAATGTGATACCATTGAGGTAATAATATCTCAATTTGTGATACGTAAAATCAGTTGTTAGTAAGCACTTTCCCATCTAAATAAATCTGTGGGATAATACAAATTGTATCATAGAACCGGTTCTTCGTCAAGTATAGCATTAAATAATTTGGCTATAGTTTTATTTAAATCTGATGACTTCGGACTGACTCGTCTGAGTCCAATTAGACAGAAAGCTAGTAGTAGTAATTGATAAGTTACTGGTACTAACATTGACGAAAACCTCACTCTTGAGAAAATTACTAGTAGATATACGTGCAATCGGAACTCCATAAGTCGCTACAGTAGCTATTTTCGAACTAACATAGGTACATCGTAACTCCTGATTTCGTCATTCGAAGTTCAGAAGCGGACTCACTTTACAGTTCACGTCACACGTCAATATTATGACACTAATCGAATTTCATTGTTTGTATCATGCGAGTAGATGTTTATCTTTAATTGAAAGCAGTAAACCCGCTTTATTTTCAAACCTAATATAGGTATGTCACCTAATACAAAAATATACCGAAATTTGAGAACCTTGTTCCATTTTCAAGAATTGTTTGAATTTATTTTTCACTTGGCCAAATGATAAGTAGGGAGAACTTTATTTCCGTTACTGGCAAAAGAGAAACGTGTCATTAAAAGCAAACTCCTTTCATAGACCCATGCTTGGTAATAGAATACGTTCCGGGTCAGCCTGATTAGCCTACTTAACCTTTCATTTCTTTCCACAATCACGGATACCCTCTATTTTCTCTATGTCGTCTCCATGAAACATGCTCATTCAACCTTTTTCGGAACTACATAGTTGTTGCGTCAGTTAGGGTAATTTTTACTTTGTAGAACTGATGCTGAATATCTCAACATTGGTGATCCGATCCAGGTTATCCTTTCCGATCTTTATACTACTGAACATCAAGTGGGATTGGAATTAAAAGCGGGATTTTTAATGAAAATCTAAACGCCTCTTCGTAAATCATTGTCAATTAATGACTTATTTGTTGATAAGAAGACGTATAGTTCAAACTTATAGGTAAAAAAGTATGATGACAACGTAAATATTTGCACCATAAACGAACAATAACTGGTTCACTACAACATAATGAATGCAAAAAGAACATGATCGCTGCAACACATGATTATTATTACAGCATTACGACAAAAACAGACATACAAAAACGTGGGAAGTTCGCAGACAAGTGTTATTAAAGTGTTAATTTATCAGCTTTTAATTCGCTTTTTATAGTCTGTTCAGAGCGATCTTAATTTATTTCGGAAATAAACCTGAAATAAAAGTGGGTTTTGACAAGATTTTAACGCGTCACCCCACAGCTTTAGCGCGTGAAAGGAACCAACGTTTTTTGTTTTTCTCAACATAGTGTCGAGATTAGCTAAATTTAACGCCTTATTGCGGCCTTTTTTAAATTTCACCGAGATTGGCGGCTCAGTAAAGGCGCCTACTAAAACCTACTCATAAGTGTCGTCATATTCATAATTTAGTGAGAATTAATAAAACTAAAGCCAGTCAAACTAGGGTCAAATCAATAGGGTTTGAATTGAGTAAAGTATTAACCCTTGTAATAAGAAAGGTGGTACGGAACCTTCGGGATGCATCGTCTCACTTTTGATTATTCTCAGTCAACTAGTTCAAACTAACAGTACCTACCTCTCACTCCTGAAAAGGGCAATAAGGCTAATGGTCCAGTTAGAATCTTGTCGGCTCAAATTAGGCTTACTGAGGCCTTTTTAAAAGAAGCAATGTTGATTATGAGTAAGATAATATCAAATATAAGTTCAAAAAGGAATACTATTTATTGGCGCACTATTTCCTAATACGATTGAGGATATAGTTATTCTACATACTTAAGAAACTTGATTTGTGAAAAAGCAAGCTGCAAAAAGGTTTTATGTCTGTTTATTATTTAAATGCACCTAATGAAGGGTGTAAAAAGTGCGCTAAGGAGATCTGATACCTTTATAAAAAAAACACAACATTTAAATTTAGAATCCTGCTTCCAAATGAACTCAACATGTTGCCAGGCTAAACGAAATAAAACCAAAACACTTATGTAATAGATGTTAAGTTAAAATTAGCATTTCGCCTAACTGCAGAGCAACTCTAATGTGTTTTGTTTGTTTTCAGTGCGACATTCTTGATTCAAACTGCTTCGGATTCCAAGTTTAAAATGTTCTATCTGATGTCATTGTGTTTGTCGTCGTCCATCCGTGTAGTTGTTTTACGAACGTTGTCGCAGGAAACGGACGATGTTCTGGAAGTCGTAAATAAGTTCACTACTTACGGTCAGCATTAAAAGCTAGCTAAACCAATAATGATTTCAGAAATATGTGTTTCTAAATTTAGTCACTAAGCGTTGGCTCCACATGAAAGACATACACCCTAATGTTTAGATTATCGATTCGTAGAAGCCCTTCATAATTTTTAATCGCCGACATAAAATCAAAGCTGTAAAACAGGTTTTTTGTCGAAGTTCTTTCTTAATTTTGATATTGTATTTGAAGCGGTGGTCCAAGATAAGCTTATAATGGCACTAGATAAATTGAATCTAGATTTCCAAATTCTGCTTTTACGCCACTTTCAGTGGCATGTTTTGCTTATACCATGCACTAAGTTGGATTTTTTCTGAATTCTTAACTTATGTTTAGTTTTAGTAGTAGATGTTTCAGAGATTGTAGTACCTACATAATACATACATCAACATCGATAAAACACTTTTCGTAAAAGAAAAACCATAAAAACAAAAAATGTGAAATGCTGCTTTGTGAAATGTGA
Organism: Stenoptilia bipunctidactyla; assembly: GCA_944452665.1. Taxonomy (NCBI): domain Eukaryota; kingdom Metazoa; phylum Arthropoda; class Insecta; order Lepidoptera; family Pterophoridae; genus Stenoptilia; species Stenoptilia bipunctidactyla. The sequence continues at coordinate 12,840,405 of OX101735.1, forward strand.
AATGATAATGCTTTAACATTTGGCTGGATTTTTTTATACTTTGCAATCGTTCAGACATCACTGACTTTACAAACAATACAACTGCCTTCAAATTCAAAAACCAATAAGTTTAAAAAGTGCATGCGCTATTTATGGAAATTAACCGCAAAAATTGTCGTGAAGCCTTTCCCTCATATTCAGTCATTATTCATATCAATCACCTGTCATGCAGACGATTGACACGCAACACAGCAGGAGCTAATGGCAGCCAATTAACGTTGTATTGACAATTCGGAATATTTGTCGCATTAAGGAAGACAATATTTGAATAATTACTTCTTTAGAAAAGAAGTTGGAAATTGGATAGTGTTTGGCATGCGTTATAATAATGAGATGTAAATTAAAATAAAAACTTAGTATTCTTCTTTCTGTTTACTGTATTTGCTAGGAAAAAAAGTTCACATTTTTTTTTAACGAGTATTACATACGTAACTTCTATGTTTTGGTTATTAGATTTTTTATTATGTTTTATTTTTATTATGCAAGTATTATCCGAAGCAGCAAAGCTATTCGGCGATGGAACTAAGTAGGTTTGTGACAAACCAGGCATACAAAACTACTGATAGTTGATAAATCAGTCCAGTAGAGTTTTAAGGTTTCTCTTAAGTTCGCCCTGTTTGCACTTTGCAGTATAGACAGGTACACCTCAATGAAAAACATCATGTTTATTTTATAAAAATCAATTTCATAAGTGAATAAAGCAATTTACACAACAATACAATCTCGGTATTAATCAGCAAAGCCTCAAACATTAGAATATTGACAATCAAAATAACCTCGTGACTAACATAATGATTGATATTCTATGTACCATTCTCACTTATTATTTGCGGCATGATTTATATGTTATAAGCCTTGTGCGCGCCTGCGCACGTTGATGTAAGAAATCTTTTAATGTTACCCAATCGAAATTTGGTATGGGCTAGGCTTCTCTTTACATTGCTAATGTTAATGCTTTTTTTATTTGTAAGTAGATACAGACTATAATTGCTTTAAAAAAACAACAGAGACCATGCCAAGTCATGTTTTTTAAACACAATGTTTGTACTTGGAATTGTAGGTTCTATTTTGAAAGATATAAGATGTTAGTTTTATTCTAACTTAATACATACCTACTTAATACCTAAAAAAATCCTTATATTTGTAATATTAAACGTAAAATTGAGATTTTTGGACAGATTGCAGTAGAGCGTAGAGCCAACTTCAAAACCGTTGAAATATTTTCTAAGGTTTCATTTCAGTGTTTGGGAGCATTATGTTTCAATCTCTCGTTTGGGCAGTTTTTCTTAAGTTTATATAATCCTAGTGCAACGTTGAGTAGATAGTGCAGTAATTACCCAAGAAGCGAATGTGTCAGTGAAACGCAGCCACCGTGACAACTAACCACTTGCGCAAAGAATATTAAATATTTTAACACTATATCAATTAGTTTTAGATTTCCACACAAATATCTTTTGGTTATTAATATTTAACGAGCAGCTTTAATCGACGTGAAATTAATAACTGACTAGAAATCAACTTTAAGAGTTGCTGGAGTAATGTAAAATATTGTGTATGTGCGTATTAAATAAATAAGAGAAAACTGAAAGTAATTTTATGGTCATGCTTCAGACATTGATCATCAAGAAATATGTAAAAATACTCGTAACTTATTGCTATCTGAAATCGCTGCAACATAAACTATGATTGTTATCAGGGAAAAGTCTGCTTTGAAAAACTTTAGTGAACTGTGACGATAGACTGTTAATTTTTTATCGTTCTTATTGTAAGAAAAGTGTCACTGACAGCAGTTCTAAATATAACATTTAAAAAAGAAGAGAAAACTCTCGTAGATCCGTTACTCAGCTGTTGTCAAAATTATTTAGTAATTTAAAAAAGGCCTTATTTTTATATCTCTCAGGATCAGCAGATATTCGAGTGAAACCGCGCGAAAATTCTTGCCTAGCAACTATTGTAAGTTGCCGTTTTGGATAAAAAACGATTGAACACACCTTTTCTTCCTTACTTTTCTACTCATAGGACCCATACTGTCATAATATCGTCAATATAGTAGCCTCTATTAAAAACGACGATATTTCGTAACACAAACATGCCATTCTTCTCCTAGGCTAACTATATGTTTCGGTAAACAGCGCATCGCGCCCATGCCGACGACACACCAAACAATATAAAGTAGTATTGACGAGGCCGTGTCACGGTGAAAGTGGAAAGTTAGGACATGCTGATTTCTACCCGCTGTCGTGTTATGTCATTGGTGCCAGCCTACGCATATTATGTGTTTTTTTATAAAGTGGTTAGTGCACTGCACCTTATTGTCGACAGTTGCCTTAATAGAGAGTATTATGAGGCTTTAGAAACTGCTACGAGGAATGATACAGGAATCAGGAGCCACAATTATATTCATACTTTTTATCATATATGTAAAACATCATCTGTTTGGTACAAAAGTAATATTTTTTTATTTATTTACAGGATCCACAGCCCTTAAGATATTTATTGTAACATTTTATTTATTACGAACAACCAGTTGTTATTTTATTTCAACTTTAGTAGGTATCCAAATACAACGCAAAGCAAGCGACCGACGAGAAGAGCAGACTTCTCTATGTGAGTATCGATATCTTGCACCTACAGTAATAAAAACTATCGATATTTCTTCCGACATTCTCAAGCTCCAGTCCAGTTCATCGACAGTCATTGAACCATGTAATTTTCGCTATCCCGTCGATAAGTACATTTGACTAAGAGAGGCCCAGAGCAACGACCTTGTGGTACTCCGCTACTCAGTGGGTGGAGAGTACCGGTGGTATCAGTACTCTGATCTTAATGGATAGAATCAATATTTTCCTGAACCTGAGGAACTAGTAATATTATGTTTATCGTAAGTAAATAAATTTGACCTTATTGCTATATGATAGTGAATAACATCGAAGCCGCAAAGTACCTACATAACGGCATTAATTTTAGAATTTACTGGCTCTGCTTTATTTATTAAAAAAATATGCGCACATAGAGAATAGATATACAGAGGTATTTCCCATGCTTATTTGTTTATTAGCCGCAGCTTCGTTTAGAAGAAATATGTTTAGTCTCAAGATGTTAAATCACTTATAGGATAACAGGATATCATATGTTGTTATTATTTACCAAAACTAAATATGTGTGTATCCCAAAATAAGCCAACCTAAGCTCGCATTATAGAGAACACACAAACTATCCACAGGGGGTACCCTAGTGGCTGGTAAGCTCCAGTTTAGAAAAGAGTGTTACCCAAGTTTACCAAAATGCACCTCTTATTGTTAAAATAAAAATGCACTTTGTGATTGAGATTGCATGACAGATAATGTAAGTTATAATTTTGACTTCACTAATTATCGTATAGTTCGACTTAGGCGGTATTCAATAGCTCGATTAAGGTTTTGTCAAACCTTTTTTGTTTATACTAGACTTTAAAAAAAGAAGTAGCATAATTTACTCTGGCGACAATTGAAATTGTATTTGGTTGAGCTGTACTAAATCTATTGAGTGGTATTGCATACATCACAGAGCATACATCCTCACAAACGTTTAAATGTAAACAGTAGGAAGTTTGTAATAAGTAGATAACTTGTAAGCGGTAAATTTTTGGTTACATTGCCATGGCAAAGTTAGTACAGGTATTTTGTAATTTCCTGCATAGAATTATAGGAATTAAACCTAATAAGACATACATACTTACGAATGAATCGACGGAAATAAACATGTACCTATATAATTAAAGAGCCCTGGTCATTTTGTGAATTCTCAAAAGGTTTTCGTGATTATTTTTCAACCTTGACTACCCTGCACTTAGCTAATATCTTGTTTTCACACATGAAAAAAACTCTTTATTTTAGCGCTTGCTCGCGATCACGGGGTTTGTAAAGGTACCGAAAGGTCTAATTACAATATAAAATAGCATTTTATTATACGTGACACTATCTGGTAAAAAATATTGGACATATCCAAAAGTTAAATAAAAATAAATAACAATCCGAAATAAGGCAAACATATTACTGATAATGAAAATAAAGATACATATTTCAAACATTGTTTTTGTTTCAAATATCTAATAACTTATAAAAGTTCATAAAACTGTTAGTCCTCTTAAAAACACCCTGTGTACATACATCACAAAGGTGTATCCAACGGAAGCATAAGTAAGCAATGAATAGGAGGGCCCATCTGTTGAATACGTCCCTCAAAACCTCATTAGCATTTTTAAAAGAGCCACTATAGAATAGTGTTTGATTGATATCCGGCCATTCAATAGAAAAATTGTATGAAAGTATTAATATTTATACTTTTAGTATTCGTGATGAGAAGTATCCAATGCAGGTAACGAAAGTCAAAAAAGTTATAATATATTTTAATATGTTATTAATAATAACATATTAAAATATGTTTTGACTCGTGTATTTGAAAAACCTCGTAAACTTTTCGTTCTTTTCTCCTTTGTGAAAACTTTAGAACAATTATAATGAAATTTTTTCTAGCATATACTTACTTAATAAAATATAATCTCATAGGAAGTTACACTGATTACACGCTTTTCTAACGTTACGAGCTACTTACTAACGCAAACGGCATGTAATAGCTAGTTATTGAAACAATAGTTAAACTTGCAGGTTTCACGCGGGGCCTATGTGATTAGAAATGACCTTTTTGATAATCAGTCTATTTCAATTTATTGCTATAAGGAACTATAACTTTCTCAGGTTTTTCAAAACATAGTTATTGTTTAGGTTATTGTAAAGCGGTTTTGTCTGGAAGCTATTGCTGGTTAAGAATGCGATATTATTGATGGGAATAAAATGTGAATGAAGACGCGCAGAACCGTACGTGGTGGAAATCATTGGGGCAGGCCTTTCTCCAGCAGCTGAACATAATAAATACGGAATATAATAATAATACTCTTTATTGCCAAATAAGATATAATTTTATTTTATATACAATGCGTAGGAACAGACAATTACGGGATATAATGAAACGTGTAGATGACGAATCTCTTCATATTTTTATAATAGTGGTTGTGAGATTGAAAGTGTATAAATCCCATAAAATAAATAAAAACCCCAGACAATTACACCAACAATATGGCCCCAAAGCAAGCATAGCTTGTGTAATGCGATACCATGAAGCGAACTAGGGGGAACCTAGAATATAAATACAAATATAGATAAACGCCCAGACCCAATTTTTTTTATTGTTCCGTGCGGGAATCGAATCCGCAACCACTGACGTCTGAGGCAGATAGGTTTACTACATCGCCAAAGTGGTCTTCAATATAGATAAATATTTATAGATTTAGTTTAATAACCACCAACATATGATTGGTCTTCGTAGATAGTTCGATATTCTAGCCAAGGATGCTAGGGATATTTAGAGTAGTGACGAAATTCCTACTTCAATAATTTAACTATCACGATTAGAATAGAAAATTTTAATATTTGTTTATGATGAGATTTCACTGTCGGTACTTTCTATATTTTGTGTTCAGTATGTACACCGTGTTCTAAAACGGCTGCACTGATTTTGATTGTGGCTGTTGAATATCTTAGCTATCGTAAAGTTGCATAATTTAAAAGCAGTCCTTTCTTTGCTACCTACGTCAAATTCTAGACAGATGGAAGCAACAGTCCGTAAAATTAAAGAAACAATACAGCATTACAATTTCATTTAGACTAAGATCGGCAAGCTAAACTTAACGACAACGGGTATTACTCACTCCTAGTATTTCTTGTATCCTACGTTGTCCATGCGTACAAGTTTTGGATAGATTTAGCTGATTTCAGTCTCGTCAAGATGACCGCGTGTATTTTCCAAAGCTAGGTATTCACATTAAAACCTTGTAATGTTTGCCGTTTCCACTTCGTTTCCTCTGGCCATGTTTGGTGTCTTTGTCTGCACAGCGGATTGCCAACATTGTCTTTGTCACGCGACGCGAATCATTACTTCCATGTTCGATAGTTAGGAATATGGGCAAATGTTTTAAATACATTAGAAGTGATATTGTGATTGTGGTATGGAAGAAGTAGTCGTTATGTGAGTCGTTATATTATATCTTGGATAAAGAAAGGAACTGACTCGTCATAAAACATAAGTATTCTCCCGGAACACATCTTTGCTAAGTTAAGTGCTTTACTAACGAGGTGGCTTAGTTTCCAAATTTATTTTCCTTTTATTTATATTTTTCAGTAGACTATTGTCTCGCATAGCCCTCCAGTACAAATGTTCTTTATGATTTATACATATATACATAACTTCACGCCTGTATTCCTTATGGGGTAGGCAGAACACCAGAAGTTATAAGACCATCCGATGTCACGTTTGACTTTTGAGGTATTATAATGATAGATAGAGACTATTGCAATGGGTCAGCCTATCGCCCACAAAAAAGCCAATAAAACCTCTGTTCCTTTACTGACTTTAACAGTATGCCCGTGAAGAGAAGCAGCTGGTACATTCTATGTTTATCTTTGGCTCCCAGTCCAGCATATACATACTTGGTCGATTTGAAAAATAGAATCCAATTTTTGACTTCATCGCTACTTACTTACCACAAAACGAAACTACATTCAAACGTGGATTTACTAACCAATAAATAACAATAAAAGAACACTCCTCACGCATGCAAATCAGTTGTTTTTTTAAAGTGTCAAGTCGTGAGGTATCACTCAAGCAAGTATAACTTAGGTAAGCCTTGCCTCCGGGGACCACTCCTATACATTCCGATGCCTGCTCGACACACATTGAGGTCGTGACAGAAATTACAACGATAACACAGTAAAGGTTTTTTTTAGTTAGCGATAATCTAAATTAAACGGTGTTTCGAAATTTTGCTGTTAGTTTTAGTAATAGTGATTTTTGTTTGTATGCTATTATCAATTTTGTTTAATAAAGAAATTGGAAGATTGAAGAAACAGTTACCTACGCGGAATAAGTTTATGGGAACAAACTCTAAAAACAAATAAAGAAGGTATTTGCCAGGGAGTAAGATTGCAAACGACGTTAAAGCAAAATCAATAGTTTAGGTAGAGGCGGGTGTAGTAACAAGTGTAAAAGCATCATCAAAAGTTCAAAATAATAATACGAAATCATTATTATTGTGTTAGTTATTGGTGTCCGAAGTGTTTCACTGCTGGTCAACCTTAAACTTCCATTTAATTTTAGTTACTTAAAGTTATTTTTAGCAGGAAGGTTTGAAGCGGTATCTGATAGAAAGTCAAGCTACTAAAACAATAAAATAAAATACTGTAGAAAAACTAACTCATATGCAAGTGAATGTAGCAACAATTATTGGCTACTTAGTTATGCGCGTGAGTGTAATTAAGTTCATTATCAGATCGTAGAGTACGCACTGCCTGCATAAGTTGAGAAAGTTATATAACTGCACTATTATTGCGAAATTTAATTTATTAATTAAGTACGCAATGGCTGTTAAAGTTTTTCTTCAGTCATAATCATCTAAAGTTCATTTTAGGCGATGACCCGTGAAACTACAAAGATGGCGTAATAATACGAGTACCAATACCTTCTAACTTGCTTACTAGGACTTAAGGAAACTAAGGGGTTATCTTATGGTGACCATATTGCGGAAATAGAAAAATTAACTCATATATTTGCCAGACCCGACCTGACTTTTTTCCAAACTGTATCGGCACAGAATAGGGGCGACGTCATGACATGAAATGGCATAAGAGCAGGTAACTCATGTGCAACTATTGCGCCCCGAAAAATCTAAATCGAAGTATGTTGATTTGGTAAGTACAGGTAGGTTCATAATTTTTTTTTTTACTTTCTGAACCAAAGACGCACGGCGTACTAATAAAGGCGACTAAAAAAGTACTTGACGGATTTTTATAGATTTCACAATGATCGATGTGAACTGACTGAAATATGATGACGATACGGTTGTCCAGTGCCAAGCACGTACTGGGAGACGGAGGGGACATGCTTTGGCAGGCTTCCCGCTAAGTACAATCTTGTCAAAATCGCCGGTAAGGGAAATGTGTGAATAGTAAGTAATTAATTTGATTTAGGCCTTGGTCCAGCTGTGAGCGCCTCCCGACTAATGATGATGATGGAAAGTGTTGAATATATTTAGAAATATAAGATCTACTAGTTGGAAGCTTTACTACTGCCTATACAAGGTCCATTTAGATCAACAAATAGAAAAAATGATTTTTTATTTCATATGACTACGAACACAATATTCAATTAAAGACCATTATTATACAACTCGTATATTATGACATCCGCGACAGCATCAGATTCGCGGTAGCATCCTAACACAAAGATAACAATCGAGAAGTTAAATACAGACATTCCCATCAGTGGGAAACAAAGCCCACGCATAGCGGCGTGGGAACACGTGGTCACTGGTGTAAACAGTCGCGTTGCCAAGGTTACGGAGGTGTTTGCCGCCTTTTGCAATTTTATGTAGGGCAATGTCAGGTATTTGCAGACAACTATGGCCAATAGTGTAAAATATTGCGAAACTACCGTGAAATTTAAAAGTTTTGGTGGCAAAAGTTTAAGTACTATCAGGAAATAAGTTATAAATTGTGGTGTGTTTCTATACAGAGTCGAGAGAATCATTAACATGTTTTAAAACTTTTATGAGATTTTTCTCACCGTATGTACCTATAGGTAGGTAATCTTAGGAACATTATAAACATTAAAGTTTGTTTAGATAAATACATGTATGTAGATGTTCACCAGGGAACAGTTTAGGGGACTGAACCTAAATATGACACACAGGTAAATGATTAGCCGAAAATAGCAAGTATTACAATAGAAGACTTAAGCTGGAAGTTCTCTTGTTTTTGTTAGTAAAAAAACCACCGGTTGTGTATTTTTATACACAATTATGCTTTGCAATTATATTTGTTATGGCGGTTACAAAAGGAAAGACAGAAATAACAGACTTGCAGGCCTTCAGCACCTACAGAAGAAGCTTCTATGTATAAATACCTACTAATAGAAAAGGCTACTATCGGTCAAAATTCAAAATTCAAAAAGTTTTATTCATCTTAGGAATTTCACAAAACACTTGATGAAGTCAGTCATCACATACTTCGGCTTTAACTAGTTGTTGATGGTTGTTCAATAAGATATTACAGTAGACCAAGAGACAAAAAAAGCCGGCGGAAAAAAAACTCTTGGCACTCTTTTTCAGTCAGAATTATCAAATTAATACAAATAGGCACAGTACAAATTGACCGTGACATGAAAAAAAAACAAACTCAAGACAGCTAATTTTAGAGCCAATATTATGCCACAACCAAATTGTTTACATAGTAGGTGCAATGAGCTATGGATGCACAATACGAACATAACAAACTGGGACCAGAGTATTTGAACAAGAATGGAATAAAATAGTCATAGTATCATTAGCAAAACGACCTGGCACCGCTAGTAGCACCCGTTCACGAATATAACGCAAGCACCAGCCATCACCCTCCTCAACCATAGGTTTGATGTTATATTCTAATAACTATGTTACAATAGTCCCAAGCCTTACTTTTTGCCAACTAGTAGGACCTAGAATACCTATAGACACGCACATAGATAAACACTCTGGCCCGCAAGATTTTTTTCATGCTCCGTGCGGGGATCGTTCCTGCGACCTCATAATAAACGGAAATACAATTGTCTCAAACAAAATACTTCTTAATTGGATTAATCGCGTATACTTATTCATATTTTACATTTTAACTCGACGTTTCGGTGCCTTTATAGACCCCGTGGTCACGAGCAACTGAGATTTTATTATTTTTATATTTTACGGGTGATAGGTGGAAAAAGTTATACATCATCACCTCAATTTTCTCAGTCATCAACTGCGCTATGGAGGTGGTCAAAAGGTACTTCTGTCAATACTGAATCCATAAGATTTTATGTTACACATTCATATACATTAAATGATAATAAGTAACAAATACCCAGAAAATCACACCAACTAAATAACCTTAAACTAAGCGAAGCCTCACGAATTATGGAGTAGCTGTAGCTTCTTAGAACACTGTCAAAAGGTGCTTCTATCAATACTGTCCACTATCAGTATCAAAAGTTATGTTACATGTCCACATACTAACATACTACTGCAATTCCGTAGCTGCGTCGCGATCGAATAAGGATTTTAATTTACATAATTAATTTACCATTTATAACTGCAGTAATTACTTCCTATTTTTATATAACTGTAGTATTGATTGGGTGGTGCTGATATCAGTATATGCGTGCTCATTAACTTGGTTATTTACATGTCTGAATGTTACGTTTCACTTAGTTTGTAATATACCTAGTAAGGCAGTTTGATTAATTATATAATACTTTGACTGTGAAGTGTGGAAAAGCAATCACTTACTTATTTCAAATTTAGAATATAGAATTTGGTTTCTGTCCACGACTTTGTTGAAGTTTTAATTGATGGAAAAGTCATTTTCCGATTTAAAAAGTAGAATTGGCTTTTATTATATTTTGATTTTAAATTAAGAATGTAACTAACTCCGCCTGCCAGTGTCAAAGCTTTCTCAAAGAAGCGAATCTATCCAGTAAAAACCATTATTTTTCGGGATGAAAAGTGCCTATGTGTTAGCCCGGCGCCAGACTTAGCTTCACATGTTTGAACACATGTTTGATTGCTATGTGTGGCACGGGACTTTGGATATGTGTTCAGTTTGAACAAAGATTTGCACTTTGCCATGCGGTGTCGGTCTTTTTCGACACATCAAAGCATTCAAAGTTAAATGTATTAAAAAAAAGTGTTTGCGAAGCGACTCTGGCAGGACGCAAGTCTACGTCAATATGTGTTCAAATGCTTTTGCAAAGTCGTCAAAGATATGTGAAAATCTTTGAAGCTATGTCTGGCGCCCGGGTTATTCTAGACTATAAACTATCTCTATATAAAATTTCATTCAGATACGTTGGGCTGTTTTGCCGTGATTGAGCACCAACCAACATCCATCCAAACATTCGCATTTATAGATAATATTAGTAGAATTTAATGTTACTTGAATCTTTTTAGCTTAGTTTATATTTATTAAAATTTTTAATTACCTAGCACCTATTAAAAAATATCTTGCCAAACATATTTAGCGCGCTCCAACTCTTCTAAGCAATGTATTAATTTTCTGGAATATCATGAATGAAAGGAAAAGGTAACTTTTCAGTATTTAAAAAATGCATCGAAACAATCAAGAAATAATATGAGAGCATGTATTTTTGCTTGTTTCATCACCTTTAAGGAAAATTACGTAAACTTTAGAACAAACTTGATGAGTACTGAAACCTGTTCAAAAGTTCGTTCATTGATTTTATATAAATACTTGTTGTTAGTTAATCGAAAATGTCAGGGCGCAACAGGTTTTCCTAGCCTTAAAACATAGTCACTATGTCTAAACACATAAGGTGCATATTTCTGTGCAGTGTGGTAGCTGCGGCTTCGAACTAGGTCAGAATTGATGAGTACAATGTTTACTAACAAAATGTTTGGTAGGCATGTTTCCATAGCACGTTTCTAATTACCTTCGCAAGATTTAGTTTCAACTACTTACCTATTGTATTTATATTGTTGATGTAAGTAATAAATCATTGATATGTAGCGAGAAACTATTTAAATTAAGTAAGCGAAACTGCTGTGATACTCAAATGGATCCTCCATTTAAATTTTTCTCGTTCCGTTAATTCTCTGTACTTAAACATAGCCGTGGAAACACATTCAAAACCTTACGAGGTCACATTCCTCAATAAAGAAGGTCTCTAGTTAGAATTCATAAACGGAGAAGGAAAATATGTACTTACTCAATAACATAGGCGCGTTAATTGAATTATGATTCTCGTGAACTATTGCAGTAAGTATTGCAGTAAGCAACAAATTTTTATTCGCAGTTGTATAAAAATTGTCTGAGGGCCTTTTAAATATCAAAAAACATGACAGCTCGACACAAACGTTTCCAAACTGCAACAAATTCCATACAATTCATCTGTATGGAACAGGAATTTTAAAATCAGGAATTTAAAAATGCCTTAAATGAAAAAAATAATAATGGGTATGGTAATTTGCAAAGGATTGCAATACGTACGCAGACGATCTAAAAACATAGATTATACTCACATTTTAGTCTCTATTACTACAACCTTACCTCTTTACGGTGTTGTGCTGGCTGGTGGGTGTCAGTATGAATAAGAATCATTGTTTAGAATTTAACCACAGCAACCTTCAAAAATGGAATCGTAACTAAGTCAATTGCAGTTTTCGTTACAGTTTCATAATAATGTAATTTTAACGTAAAGATGTTTTATGATCTGTGACGGCTTTATATGATGAAGAAAACGTAGATATTAAATTTAATGTGTTTAATTTGATTTATTTGGAACATTTTATTTTCTCATTTATGAAATTAATCTAATTAGACAAGTTTGAAAAAAATATTTTCAGGAAGCAGATGGAATGGAGGCATTTAAGCTATTTTTTGCGAATCAAGTTTTGCTTACAGAACATTTCTAATGAAAGCTGAAATGTAAAAGTTATGATGTACCAAAATATTTGCTCTGCGAGAGCTTAAACGGGTCATAAGCTAGTCTATACTCATATGTTATGCTTGAAAGCTGTCGAATTTGAAGAATTTCATTTGATAACTTTACTCTTTAAGGCTTTAAAGGTTACATTTGATCAAAAATTAGGGCAAAACCGTACAAAACTACTATTGTGCAATTAATAAAAATGCGTATTTATATAAATTTAAATTAAAATATTTACCACTACACGCATCTTAAGGACTATTTTCCAAAAGCAATACAAATGGAGTAACATATCTTTGTAATAAACCGCAATATTAACTTATTAAAATTGTCTGTTTTGGTCATGAGCATTAGGTGCAGAAATGATTGTTTACAGCCGAATACTTAATTACGACTAATGAATTATTAAAGGAAATACCGCAATAATTACATTACGGAAACTTAATAGGTTTGGAACTGAAAGTTAAATAATTGGATGTAGGTATTATTAAAGGTATTACTCGGTCAGTGTAGCTAATATCCCTTGTTATGTGCATTGCTATTAGTAATATTAAGGTTAATAATTCAATTATAAGCTAATTCCGTTGAATCATAATTACTCATGAAGATCTTTAACCAATTTGTAAAATTGTTGTAAAAGAGTTATCTAGATAGATAGATAGATAAAAGATTTATTTGCCCAAACAGTAACACACACAAAATACAACAAAAAAAAAAAAAAGAAATCACACAAATAACTTAAAAATAAAATATTCACTAAGTATAAAAATAACAATATGACGTATGAAACTGCAGGCAAAAAGGCTATAGCTCAGCTTCTGTTCGCTCGCAGGCGAAGCGCTGATTTTCAGCTATACCTAATAGACAAGGTAAAATAATACGTAAATAAAAAACATTTAAATAAAAACATTTAAATTTTTATAACATATAAATTATACAATTTCTAGGTTTTTACACAATGTAAACTCATGTAAACTACAGTTACGCTTAATGCTAAATACAATACAGGGTGACTGGTGGGTCACTTTTGACATCAAGGACGTGATAGTTTGAGATCTTACATGAAGAGAAAAAATATAATAAAAAATAATATTAATTATTTACTGAGTAACTTAACCGAAAGTTAAAGAATTGATTACGCAACGCATGGTTACGCTAGCGTTGGCAGCGGTCCGCGTGCCAGGTCACGTGCCGCAATTGACTCAGGTGTAAGTAAAGTCAATAGTAACAAAACTTTATTTAGTAATACGTAATTCTAGTGAAAAATTAAGTACCTACTTTTAAAACATAATTATGATCAGAATCGAGTACAGAGTGCTCTCCTTTAGTATCTAAAATTTGTCACCAGTCAACATATTGTATACCTACTGCCAATGCTTATTTGCTGTTTTTTTACGCTCACTTTTTGAAAAAAGAACTAAGACACAATTTTCAAATATGGTACTGTCTGATCGGTAATTTTAATTTGTAAAGCTACAGAGGTAAGTCAATTAGCCCAACGTTAGATGACATCATGGTATGAATGAACCTTATTAATACTATGAAATTAGCGAATCAGCGTTGAAATAGAGGATTGTTAGGTATATTTGAAGTGTAAAAGAGCCTTTTGTATCAGGATTTTCAATTAAAATGTTTATGTCTATTAAAAAAACTTGTTTTTATTGAAGCTATTCTTAATTGAAGAATCTTATAACATCTATTATATGTATACTTATATATTATTATAAAATGTTATAAAATTCTAAATAAAGAAAAATATCTAAATAAGTCGTAGACATGTTATATATTTTATCCGGATACTTTATCAGATGTCTAAAAATATGCCAAATAACAACGCCAACAGCATACAAAGTTGAAGCCCGTATTTCATATTATTAAAAAAAATAATTATATGTATAGTTGTACAAGAAAATTTAAATTTACTACAAGGTAATCTGTTTATCATATCAATAATCTACAACGTAGTATAGAAAATGTGGAATTACACTTTGAATAAATACAAATATACCTAAACGCTATAATTTAAATCAAGGCAAATTGTTAGACGCACGAAACATCTCAACGTTAGTACCACTGGTTAGTACACTCTTTATTTACGTTGCGTTTTACAAGCTGGCAATTTTCAAACAGTTGCGGACTTGCGGTTAGCCTTGATAACGCTTGTTTTTTTTTTTGTTAAATAGTTGGAATATACAAATTAATAACTCACTTTTTAAATGCATTTGAATTATGCAATGAAGTCTTTACGATTTGATACACGAACAGGCTGTGTGCCTCAGATCTATGCCTATCTTAATTACGGGAAGGTATATTTTGAAATAGGAACAACGCTTTTGAATATGTTTTTTTTTTGTAATTTATAGTTATTTTATATTTGAAAACTTAGTAGAAAGTAAATGATTCGCAAGTTTTTACTTTTAACTGCGTACCAAAATAGAAAGGGCACATGACATTATTTCACTACAAAAACTGCGAATGAAGAAGTGATTGATACCTTCATTTCTATGGCTTTTTAGCGTAAAGCTACGGATACACGACGACACCTGACACTTGACACTCAGTGTATACACCGAGTGTCCGTGTGTGTCATGTGCCGCGACACTCGGTTGCAGCTCTAGGGGCGCTCTAGCTTGGTGTCGCTCTAGCTGCCGTGTAGACGCGACGTGCGCAGTGTCTGAGACCAGTGTCGCGGTTTTCGGTCGTGCGCGAAACTTTTAGCTAGAGCAACATGACGGCGGCACGCGCGTGCATTTTAAATTTGTAATATCTTCGGAAATATTCACTTAAATTACATGCTGTAAAAAGCATATTGATCTATAATAAATGCACAATTTATTAAAGGTACTTAATTGGATAAGAATGAATGCTGTATTGTTTAAAATGACTTCGTAAATAACCATTTTTTAGTAAAGGATAAATATGGTTATGGTGGGTTATCCCTAAGAGATAGACATATACCATCGCGAACTTTTTGGTTGAACTTTTTAAGGTGGACAATACTGTAGTACATCATTTTGGTCTATCTCGTAGGGTTCAGCCAGCGTTTGCAATATAAGCGCAAAAGAACGTGCTTATTTACGACATCACATTAGAAACATCTAATATCAGTGTTTCTCTACTATATTATGCATGTATTATACATAATAACCTTCCTTAAGAATCAGTCTATCCATTAAAAAAAACCGCATCAAAATCCGTTGCATAATTTTAAAGATCTAAGCATACATAGGTGCAGATACCTACGGGTGCAATTGATAACCTCCTTTTTAAAAGTCGGTTAATAAGAACGCATTTATTCAGCGGGGGTGCCATTTCATTTGAAATTTGAAAATGGAATACATTTTTTGCAACTGATGTCATATTTTAAATAAAATGTGCCTTTTCATAAATGCAAACGATATTTTGACCAGGTTCGATTCCCGGTTATGTAAAATTAATAGTAGATATTCATTTCTTAATTTTAACTAAGTCCGTAAATATATCGATTCATGGCGATGGAGTGTCTGACACTGAATTGCGCATCGCTCCGTGTAGACGGCCAATACACTTCGACCGCGACACTCGATCTCAGAACTAGTGTCGACACTAAAAATTGCTCACCGTGTGGACGCGTCTGACACTTGTGTCGACACAAGTGTCGGTGTCGATGTCACCGTGTATCGGTACCTTAATGATGTTTTTTAGTTTTCGATGCGGCACAAGCCGTTGTGTTTTGGAAAACGAACTTTTTCAAAATAACTTTGAGTTTGAAAAATTCAACGAACCACTTATCACTAATCCGCTTATAGTTTACCAAAAGTTTACAAGCTTATTTCAAGACCACATAGTTTGGTCATATTTAAATACACAACAAAAGCCAATGAGTTCAAATGTCAGTGGGCCAGCAGCCTATTGTCAGCCATATTTGATTTTCTACAGTTCCGGTTTTTGAATATTTTCGTAATATCGATAATTGTTTAAATAAATAATGGACGTTCCGATAACATCGCAATTTATTTATGCAATTGATATGGCTTAGAAAAAGAATCATTTTGCTGATAGATGTTTCTCGAAGTGTGTAACGTATTGCTACGTTTTGTCTTTTTTGTATTTTGTATTTTAGGTGCTCATATTTGTAGGGTAGCTCTGTTATTATATTTTTTATTTCGCTGCAAGGTAGGTACTAACAGAAGTTAGTCTTGATCGATCGATCGAGCTACGGTCCGGTCATAGATGAATATAAGTACTAAAGTATAGATGACCGTCTCGCGGTTTTTGCACTTTAGCGCCATACAGTATCCACTCTAGGAACCTTTTTGACCAAAGCAACCCTAGAACGCAGCCCGGCCGTACCGCGCCACTTTCATATTTTCAGAAATTCGTAGTACAAGTTATTACTATTGCGCAATTATAATTTGATTCGAGTAACAAGTCAAATTTAAACTGCGCAATACTAATAAGTTGAAATAAACTGCACAAAGCATGATGTTATGGGAATTGGGAGTAAAAAAAAATATGCATCTCAGACAATTATTTATTTATTCTTAATTATTTTTATTTTTATATTTGTGTTTGATATAATAATTGCAGGCCATAGATTTGTTCGGGTCATCTTCGTCAAACTCAATGCTTTTGCCACACAAATTGTTCACCTCCTTGCACCAGTCATTAAAAATCAATGCAATTCCTTTTCTTATCTCACTATCTCACTAGAAAGTCTGTATCCTACGTTAAAATATCACTTCACAAAAGTAAAATCTTCAATTCGAGATCGTAAGAACGCGAGGAGTGAACACTCTACTCAACGTACTTTGTAGAAAACACTAACAAAAGAATTAAGCGACAAAAAACACACAGAAAAATAAGCGAATGCAACGAGCGCAAACACTTGATTGGTTGAATACCATACTATAGATACGCTCCTTGGTACTATGTATATAACGATATCGAACGCAAAAAGTTCCAGTAGTGCCCAGTAATAGAATTTTCGTATTTGTAGGGAAGACAAACTAGCATGGGTCCGGTCAATGCTCGTCGCATACGTATTACACGTGAAAAATATCGCTTAAAAATCTTAAATTGACATCGCTCCGCCCAGACCTACTATTCGATACTTAGTTTTGTGGTATAAATATTATATACGCTGGCCAGCAAGCAAGAACTGAAAGAACCTTGTGTGTGACTGTGCGTGTATCCAGGTACCTACAGGTCGTATCAAACGATCTTGCAGCGTCATCTCCTGCAAGTTATTTTATCCTTACCTATCCTAAGTATTTCTATGGTGGTCTGTCTGTCCCACTGTGGCAGTTGTATTTTTTATAGCCCATTTATTAAAATCGCCGCTTCGCATACTTAACATACGGGGTTGATTTTTAGTCATTAGCCAAATTTAAATATTATTTTCTTTGATACGATATAAACATACCTGCATATTTATTTTAGTATCGCTCAGTACAAAAAAATACAAATATACCAACACAAACTTTCAAAAAATAGTCGCTGCTGATGAACATAGCTGCTAAGAGGCGACATTTCATTGATAATACTACGAAATAGTACTTACTAGATTTTTTGTAGTAGCGCGTAGTCCTCTTTATTTTAATAGTATTCATTTATAATTTAGAGTGTCAATGCTTTGCTTTATATTTTAGCGAATACATTAATTTCCTTGTAAAAAAATACATAAATACATTTAAACAAAAGGTTAAATCGTTTCTATAAATGATACTTATTGTTTAAAAAAATTTGGCTTGTGACTGAAAAACAACCCTGGTATATTTTTTATTTATTTGGGCTTGATAATTTTTTTTCTCTAAATAAATAAACAAATGGAAATAATTTCGATTTAATAGTACAATTATTGTGTTGAAGCTATTTATAAAGAAAAGCACTTACCTAGGCGTAGTGTGAAGTGGTCCTTCTCGATATTCAAACTATAATTGAAATTCAGATAAAAAATCAGAAGTCATCGAGTATATACCAAAATTACTATAGTCTGAGCCAAGTTATACGGTTTAAAAGTTTACCGACCTGATTTTTCACATAAACATTTACACTCGCCATAAGCTCTAGCACCTACCTAACCTTCTACTTCGATACGCATCTTTGCTTAATTTACTGCACATTTGCGATATTTTCGATACTTTTCCATCGCACCGTTAGCAAAACCGGCATACATTAGTAGCGAGCCTCATTTTTACCCATTACTTGGCTCAAGCATAACATCAAATTTGTGCTGGAAGTGGCAGTTACGTGCTAAGTGCTAGTAACTACGTAACTGAGGATATTGTGTTTTCATTAGCGACAAATCGTTTGAGACCGTCACGGCCGGCCGGGAACGCCTCGTGACCCCGATGTCGATGCGCGTGCGACGTTTTGTTTTTTTTTTTTTTAACAATTAGATAGTAAGCGTGCCATTAAAGAGTTAAGGTTTGGATTATGCCTTTTCCGCTGATTCATTGAACACTTAAGAAGTTTATTTAGCTTTTAACATGGGTTTGAAAACGAGATATTGTTATGAATACTTATAGATGTAGAACATTGGGAGGTATACCATTTAGATTACATACAGAACGTGCAAGAAACTTGAACGCTATTTACCAATATACTGTTATATTTCACTTACGTAACAAAAATAAAACGTGGAAATGACAGCTTATATAAAAATTTACTTATTAAGTATAACGCATATCCCAATGGTCAAATTTAAACTCTTGATTCGCTAAATTTTTAGCTCTATCATCAGGTGAAATTTCGTTATGACGCAGAAATTATATCACGCGATAGATTCTAATTCCATTTTCAAAGCGGTCAAAACAAACATATTTTAAAAATGGAACCAAGCTAAATACTCAGTTCATGTAACGAGAATTGTGCCCGCATTCAAATCCAATTTATATTTAATTTGTCAAATTATACGATTTCTTACTTCATTGCAACCGACTTTCACTTTGTTAAGTGAGATTTAAGTATAAATAAGAAAAATACATCACTTTACGTGCCTACATGGTAATCGAAGGCTGTAAACGGTTGATAGAATGGTTCACACAGGATATCTTGCAGTGATTCCGAGTATGCGGAAACGGTAGAAAATTGCGGAAAAGTGCGCATTTCTCAAACACCTACATCAGTAGGTGCAACTTGATTTTATCTTTGTAGAAATGTTTAACCGCGTGTAATGGACATGTTTAGTCTGCTACTGATGAAGTAATTGAGTTGGTTAATTGTTTGTACAACTTGGTTTGAATTTTTGTAATTGCATAAGTTAAAACGATTGGTCATTTAGATTTATAAGCATATAGGAATATCAGACGAAAAGTGAAAAAACATTGTTTTGATTGCAAATGAATATAACTTTGACAAAATATAGAGTTTTCTGTCTTAAGTTGTATTTTTTTTTGTGCTGGCCACAAAGTATCTTCGTACGGATTCTTTAAACCTATGTCGAAGAGATTATCTGAAAAAGATAATGCCGCCGTAGGCATTTGATTTTTATTGTTTAGAACTTTTTGTTTTTCCTATGGGAAATGAAATCATCATTAGGTTATAAGTGGCATTGAGAGAGGACTAAGATGGAACACTTTTATCCAGGTGTCTATACTGTCTTTATAATCTACATATGTAGGTATATTATGCTTCATCTCTTCTGACAAAAAACTTTGCTATAAAAACGATCATAGACAAAACTTGCTCCCAAATGTACCGACAAAAGGCGAAACAAGATCTAATCTATGCGAAATGTGAATGAACTGTATGTAAGACCGGCCCAGAACACCAGGGTCACAGTCGTGTGAAGCAAGCCTTCTCAGACAATGATCATATTTCATACTCTGTCAAAATTATATGGGACTACCAGCGGGTACCGTTGTCGGTAATTTTGAAGGTTAAGAAAATTAGACGTGAGATGCTAGTTGTTTTGAGAAATTATAGTTAGCGTTCTAGGAGACAGTTATCTTGTTTTGTAGAGCAGGTAAATTCAACTCATTATTTACTTTCGCATTTAGCATACTGTCATTTAGTTTTTTCAAAATAAAGGTAAAATACAAATTAGCGTAGTGGCAAAAAAAATCGATATTGGATTCAATCGTTTTAGCTGTACCTATCCACAAAACATAAAAAAATTATAGCCTGACTCTCAACGAACATTAAAGTCTATATTTTATCCAGAGATTCCATCGGGATCAGAAGTTTCAAATAATCTGGAAACCAAAAGTGAAGATTTGTCACACCAAAGATAATTGCTACTATTATTAGTCAATAATTATATTATTTTGTTGTTAACATAGAGTTCAACGAGTGAAAATTTTTATGTTTTATCAAATATATATAATACCTTTATTCCTAAATGAGATGAACCTATTTATTTTTGGACATCTAAAGTTTTACTAATCTTTGTCAGAAAAGAAACTAATGTTGGAGACCTTATTTTCAAAACTAGATTACTCGCCTATGCTCATATAATTGTTGAACACGTCTTTCATTTATATATTTCTAAAGATATTTAATCTTGATAAGTCTGAAGATTATCTAAACTATACAAATACTAACAAAAAAAAAATCAAAATATCCGCAAGAAAGCGGAAAGCTGAAATCGTGCGCGGACGCACCGCCTGCCGTCGCCGGCGCAACCGCGCCGTACGTGACGCTATTAGCAAAGATGGCGTCCGCGTCAGGTGCAAAGCGATTTCAGATGTACCACGAGATCGAGGTAATGGGGCCGGTCGTGATTACAATATTACTTATTAAACTAATATTGAGAGTTTTAATATAGGTATTATAATAACTTAGGTAACGTTACAGATTTGTAAATGGAACTTCTACACGTGTGGACACGAACTGGTACTTTTATTATAAGTACGATGTGGTTGCTATTTTCAGACTGGAGACATATTAGTGTAGGAAATTGGAGTTTATCAAATCTAAGTTGATCTTAAGATGAGGGAGGTCTGATGTCATAAATTAATTTGTAACATGAGTTCCGCAAGTCAAATTAAGTAGTGGGGTTAGAAAAAAGGGAATATGTAATAATTTTTAACATCATGGGCATTTCGTATTTTATCTGAAACAAATTTTAGGATTCAAATATTATCTAAGTAGCGGGCTAAAATAAGTAAAAATAAATATTCTCTATCATCGCATCGGATGGATAGCCATTAGATTCACTTTTGTTGTCTTTTATTTCTTTACTTTGCTTTATGTCGCTACACTGAAACATATACCTACCTTTAACTACAGAAGATGCAAAACCAATATACAGACTAATTAATTACTTATAGACAGATTAATCAGCATTATGAATTACCGACGAATGGAGTCATTGCGGTTTTCATACCTAAGCAAAGTCGTTGAAACTATCGAATTCGAAAACTGTAACCGCAGACAGCAATAAAATAAAGCGCTGCGCTCGAGTTGAATCGGGTGCGCCTACGCTACGGCTAGATTTAGTTTTCAGTGGATTGATAAAAATATATAGATTTCCCCGTGCGTTACCGTGCGAATAGGGACCAGGAGCTAAATTAAACACATCTTGTTAATACCAAAACAAACAGTATTTATATTGATTAAACTAATCTAATACTTTATATACCTAAGCAATATTTCGGAACGTGTCTCTTCTAGTATATTAAGTAACATCCATTACTTCAAAACATTTCTACTTTTATTTTTAATTGAAGATTACCTTTTAACACCTTTCAAACGTTTTAAAGTATCAAGTAGGTATGTTGCGTCACAGTTTTAATAGTACATCACCAACAATCTAATAGGTGAATGTTATGTTATATCATGTTGTGTGTAAAGAATAGAATAATAGAAAACAGAATTAATTCTCCGTAGCATGATTATGACTTTATACATTCAAGTCGAATGAGAAAAATAAGGACACTGGGCCGTATTCGAAATTACATTCTCTAACTATAGGTTTCTCTATTGTCAAACTTAAAGGATTCCAAATAAGTTTTTGCTAGCAACATAGGAATTTGAAGCCTCCTACTTTGACATAAGACAGACCTTAAATAGGAGACGGTAATATCGATTTGAGCTCAATATAATTTGAAATATTAAAGAAAAGACAAGAGAAAAAGCGAAAAGAAATCCCATCTTTTGATTGGTTAATTTCCGTATCTTTGCTTACCCTCTATAGTTCGGCCGTTCAGAGAATGCGTTCCTGACACATCGCGATTGAACTGACGACGTAACTTTGTAATGGCGTTGCAGTTACGATAAAAAATATTTTTGCTGGTTGTTTACCGTTTTAACAATTGATGAGCATTAAAACAATAATATTAAAACAATAAATCAATAATCAATGAATTTTATAATTTTGTGCCAAACTGAGTGTCAAATAACTTGGTAAACAATATTTTTCAAAATCTATACTGCGCTATTACAAGGTTATGTCAAAGCTTTATAATTGTAGTGCTGTGATAACAATAACAGGCTATAACAGTATCGTAATCTGTTCTCAAACAGGTATACTTTATGAAATAATACGTTTTGTTTTTCTTTTCAAGAATTTGAAAATAATGGACTATAAGATAACTTTTATTAAATTAAAAAATAAAACTATGACCAAACCGAATACGCGAAAAAAAGTTGTTTACAAGCAAAACGCATTGATGCAAATATGCAGATGCTAAAAGCAGAGCTAATTAAATTAGTTAAAGAAAATAAAGTGGCAAATGTGCGATACGACATCGATGAACTGGCTCTTGAGTACGGTCATCGCGTTCTAAGAATTCCATCGTATCATTGCCAATATAACGCGATTGAGCTAATCTGGGCTCAAATAAAAGGTTACGCCGCCCGCCACTATATTTCCCCGCCATTCAGCACGAAAAAGATGATGACCCTATTAAAAGAAGCCTGCGGGGAAGTCACTAGAGATGACTGGGCAAAGGTTGTTGAAAGACTAATAACCTGATTATGGAACATTTTGACCGAGATATCAGGATTGATTCTGTAATTGATAATAAAATAATTATACATGTAGGCGAAGATGATGATGAAGACACTACCTCCTCAAGCGAATCGGAGTCTGATTAATATTCTGTACGCACATTCAATTCAATGTACTTTATTGCATTGAAATAAAGATTGTAACTTTGTAACAAAAAATAAGTAAAACAATTTTATTATATTTATATTACCTTTTTTTGGTTTCCACTTAAATTACTAAAATATAAATTTTAAATGATTCCGCCAATTTAAAACGAAAATAATCTTAAAAATAACGCGGCGTTTCATTTTGGAGGAACGGTAATGAACTCAGTGTTATGTTGTGCCCATCACTAGTCGTGACTAACTGATAGGTGTCAGGAACGCATTCTCTGAACGGCCGAACTATAGTAGCTAATACTTCAAAGTCAAATGTGTTTTTTTTTTAATAATATTGTGAATTAGAACATTTTCGCAAATAGGTATAAAAAAAGAAAACGTTTTTTTTCTGACCTTTTACAATATTGGATTCTTTGCATTTTTCAGCTCACTCTTTTGAAAGGAATAAGAAAAAAATATTTTATTTACACACGTTTTACTTTTGCCTGGCAGTCATTACTTTGGTCTTGATATAAATGTGTAGGTAATTTGTTAGAAGATTAACGTTTCTAATGAGTTACTTAATGATTATACTTTCACTTGTTTATTACTTACAAGCAAACATGTTTTAGCTTTACATATTCTTAGACATTGCAATCGTCGTAGTTGTAAATGTATGGTCGGCGGTCACCCATCCTTACACCGAACGTTGCTTAACCTGCTGTATACAAGGTGCTCTTTTTGATATCCCATAACTTTGAGGTTTTGTTCCTTACTAAAAAATAATACTTTTTGCCAAAGAATATGTGGTTCAAAAGTACATATTTTCATGCAATCTTAATATAATGAGTTCATAAATTATCACCCTTGTAAAATCTTTTTAACACTCATTCAATAGACGCGTGTCACTGAAGCCATACAATTAACAACAAAAACATTTTAAATGTTGAGGAATGTTGCATATCATGTACAACGCAAAGCGTTGCGAACTGCACCTGTGCATACTGATAAGGGATAGAAAATGCCACGTTTTCATACTTCGCATAAAGGTGTTTTGCAAAAATGTTTTGACTTAATTGAATATATTTTTTTGTGAATGAAGAATGAAAAATAAAAAAAATATTAAATTTTTTTTTGATTCTATTACACGATCCCATTAATACCCTAGAGTTTTGGGAAATCAAGCGGAACACCTTGTATAATGATATCCACAGTAGCCTCTATAACACAACTACTTATTAAGCTCCCCGTATTAAAACATCATAAGTGAGTATATTTGAAGGATAGAAAATCTAGATACATCGTATAGAAAATCGATACAAAACTCTTTCAACACTCCAAAATGAATTTAAGTGCCATAACATCCTGCAGATGTGGAGTTGCGATAGTATTATTTCATTTTATTTTTGTGTTATCGATAA
Source organism: Stenoptilia bipunctidactyla (assembly GCA_944452665.1). NCBI lineage: Eukaryota > Metazoa > Arthropoda > Insecta > Lepidoptera > Pterophoridae > Stenoptilia > Stenoptilia bipunctidactyla. The sequence goes on from OX101735.1 coordinate 12,865,424, forward strand.
TTTATTGAAACTGAATGTCTTAAATTTCAAGCGTTCTAGCCTGTGCATAGGTTTCTTCCTTTATGACTAATAATTTGTTAAATTTAACTTAAAATGCATAAGAAAACATTAAGATGTTGTAACTTTGATATCAACGTTCCGCAGAATAACTGCGCTTGTGATTAATTCTTGCACTCTGATGTGAATACCATCATTGCAATTTCACACTCTATAACAGGGCCATAAGACTTAATTTCACGGAATTCCTATCTTATAGCAAATCCCATTGTTTCCATGACATCATACATACCGATCATCTTATATCATCTCCGTATAATGACAGAGACAAGTTAATGATCTTGACGTTTATTCATGTCTAATAATACCATCTGTCAAAGTATGTGCCACAAGAATTTATTGTAACATTCTGTAAGAATTTAAGCCTTGAGTTTGTTTTTAAATTTGTTTTTTAATTATAATAAATAAATAATTAACCGGCAAATACCTCGTGATAATTGGATGTAATTATTTTGAAAAAAAATAATAGCATCTAGCAGCACTTGCAGTCACGTAAATGAAGGCGCGAATGTTATGCGCGTGCGGCGAAAATACTTGATTGGGCAATAAATAACGTTATAATTAAACACATACTGGTTAGTAACAGCAGTGCTAGCACGGATCTTTTCACGATCGTGTATTTGACATAAACGACGGTTATTTATCGTGATAGCTGTTAACTGTAGCATAGACAACACGATTCCTCACGATTGGTAATGTATCTCGAATCTATCACGAAATTACCGAGTAAACCGAATTCAGTAGCATGGAACTCATAGAAGACGACTGGTGGCGACTGTCAAAAAGTTTGTAGAGTAAAAATCGTGAAGCCGCCATTTGACTCGCGCTCATATTTTAGTGAAATAATGGATTTTGGATTCGTATTAATTGCCGAGGAAGAGAGGAGGAGATACATTAATTCACAAATGATGTCCAGAAGATTAATACGGGACGCTAACAATCCCTTTGAGCTTGCCGACCATGTCTTTTGTAAGGACTTTGGATTCGCATTAATTGCCGAGGAAGAGAGGCGGAGATATATTACTATGCAAATGATATCCAGAAGATTGATACGGGACGCCAATAATCCAAATAATAAGCTATTTCGCATTAATGAAGACATCGCCACTGTCCTTGTTTTAAATTTACAACAAGATTTGCAGCGGAGACGATCTAATGGATTGCCTGTTCATATAATGGTAAGTTCCTACGTGTATTTTAACTAATATCATTTGAAGAGTTTTGCAGCACCAATACTAAGGTGTGGTTTATTAATTTGGGGAAAAACGACGGACATTGAAAATTTTTTTGTTGCTTAAAAATCGTGTGTGAGAACTATTTTAGGCAAGGCTACCTTACGAACCCTGCAAACCACTATTTATCTCTGAGTTTATTGACACTGCCTTCAAATTACATATTGGAAGCTAAAGCTAGGAATGAACAAGAGTTACTGGACATGCAGAAAGATTGATTTATAAAGATTTCCCATATCTGTAGCTATATCGCAGGCTATGTTAAACAATCTCTGTTAAACTCCACAATGCTATTCCTAAATCATATAAAATTTTATCATCTATAGGTTACCTACTATAAAAAAATTAAGGTTTAGTAAAAAGTTAACAATTGACCAATACACTTTAATAAGTATATGACACATAATACAAATCCTAATCATTTTGTTATGTTTTGTTTCAGATATAAGGAGAAACTTTAAAACTTAAGAGAAATGCCTATTACAAATATAAATAAGAAAATAAAGAAACTAGCATAATGGAATAAACATACATCTTACAAGGATAAGAATGAAGTTTAAAATGTGAGAGAAATAAGTGTGAACAGTGATTTTAGTGTACACAATAATTCTTTTAAAGCTAATACAAAGTGAATTAGGACTTGTGATGTTGCGATTTTGAAAAAAATAATAAATACTTTGATCATTGCATGTTTTCATTATGCCGCAATAAGCAAACTTTTAAATTTAAGTGAACCAAAGAGTTTGCTGGGTTTGGAAACATCATATAACATATATGCAAGCTTTAATTTGCAATCCCCATACCAATCATATATTGAGTTGAGAGGGTTTGTTTCATATTGTGTGCCAGGACCGTACTTTGTCATAACTTGTTTACTAAAAGTTTGTGCCCAACTGTATATCACTCAGTCCAGTCTTACTTTTATTGTTCCAATTTGCATAGCTAGAGTATTTTACAAATATAAAGGTTTCAAAAACCATTCAATGCTCCGTAAACTAGACTACTGCCATACAGAATCTATCATGTACTCCGGACAGTATGAAACTAAATAAATTAATGTATAAATAATAATACCGTTATATAAAGCAATAAGTTAAGACCTCTTAAGGCTATGTTTTGTCTTATGTATACTTGTGTATTTTATCATGTATTGTTTACTAAACTTATTGTATTACTATTAGGTAGCATATTTCAAATTACCTTAATAATTGAACAACTATGCAATGCTCTCGTATTAATAAAGATTATAGATTATTATCGAAAATGTTTTTTATTTGTACAATACACTCATGGAGACCCAGGTCTAAACTTATAGTAAACATGTTTTATGTTCAACCATACACCCAAACCTGCCTTATAAATGTTATTATTTGTTTGGAACCTACTTGCATCAGGAATTTCAAATACTAACTATTCAATTATAAAGTGACCAGTTTTATTTAAGTGTGAAGTAATCCTATAAATTGTTTACTAAGATTTTACCTCACTGAAATGTAACGGTCTGTATTGTCGAAGGTTTTAATTTTAGCATAGAGTTTTATAGCATTTTCAGACAGATTTAAAAGTAAATTAATATGTGAAGTAAGTTGAAATGTGAATGACAATGCCTTTTTATATGATTTCAAATTGTTTTTCGCAGTTCAGTCATTGAGAAGCTAAGTGTATTTAATTTTTAGATATCTTGTAAAATATTAAAATAAAAAAACTATTAAAATTGAAAATCTTGCACCCATTTAATTTATCACTAAATTCCCCTCAAAGTGGCCAGACCTTACTTACAGAAAAGTAATACTGAACATGTATATCACTAAGTTCAGTATTATTTTATTGTTCCATTCAGAATAACAAACACAACATACCTCAATCCCCATACCAATCGCATATTGAGTTCAGAGGGTTTGTTTCATATTGTGTGCAAGGACCGTACTATGTCATAACTTGTTTACTAAAAGATTGTGCCCAACTGTATATCACTCAGTCCAGTCTTACTTTTATTGTTCCCATTGGCATAGCTCGAGTATTTTACAAATATTAAGGTTTCAAAAACCATTCAATGCTCCGTAAACTAGACTACTACCATACAGAATCTATCATGTACTCCGGACAGTATGAAACCAAATAAATTAATGTTTAAATAATAATACTGTTATATAAATCAATATCTCATTTTATTTTCAATCAGTTAAGACCTCTTAAGGCTATATTTTGTCTTATGTATACTTGTGTATTTTATCATGTATTGTTTACTAAACTTATTGTATGACTATAGGTGTCATATTTCAAATTACCTTAATAATTGAACAACTATGCAATGCTCTCGTATTAATAAAGATTATAGATTATAATCGAAAATGTTTTTTATTTGTAGAATACACTCATGGAGACCCAGGTCTAAACTTATAGTAAACATGTTTTATGTTCAACCATACAACCAAACCTGCCTTATAAATGTTATTATTTGTTTATTAAGATTTTACCTCACTGAAATGTAACGGTCTGTATTGTCGAAGGTTTTGATTTTAGCATAGAGTTTTATAGCATTGTCAGACAGATTTAAAAGTAAATTAATATGTTAAGTAAGTTGAAATGTGAATGACAATGCCTTTTTATATGATTTCAAGTTGTTTTTCGCAGTTAAGTCATTGAGAAGCTTTTTTATAAGTGTATTTTATATTTCAGATATCTTGTAGAATATTAAAATAAAAAACTATTAAAATTGAAAACCTTGTACCCGTTTAATTTATCACAATAAATTCCCCTCAAAGTGGCCAGACCTTACTTACAGAAAAGTAATACTGTACATGTATATCACTTAGTTCAGTATTACTTTTATCGTTCCATTCAGAAAAACACAACATACCTAGTGTATTTCAGATACATTTAATTTTCATAAATATTCACTGCTCCTTATAAGGCTTTAACACTATAAGGTTATTAAACTTAACCATGCTTGTTTTGTTTATAATACTGTATGTATATCTGCGAAAACCTTGAAGTGGCTTTTGACCCATACAATACATCATATTTTAGTTAAGTTTTTCAAAAACAAATAAATAGGATTTGCAGTAATGACAAAACTTCATAAAAGTGGGTATCAGATTTTATTAATATAAACAAAATACAGTTTAAATAAAATGTTCAAACTATAGACATAAAGCTGCTTTATTTATATTATTCATTGGTCCTTTTCAATCGGCTCGATCCAGTAATTATGCCCCGAAAGTATAGTATCTAGTTCAAAGCATAAGCATCTAGTCTTATTGATACCGAGTAGGATTTTTATTGAATGGTGTCTTCTTCAAAAACGAAACTTTCTATTACATTCGTATCGCAGAAGAAGTACTATAAATCACATATTTCTTGTGTTGGAAGAACCGTGTTATGCGCTTTAATGTTTTCTCTTGAACAAGTGGATCGAAGTCAATATTCTTTTCCTCATTTGGAAGAAAAGCAAGTTGCAGTATATTTATCGCTTCCTGTATAAATTGGATCTTCACATATATTACGCATATTATTTATTTGATATTATTCATTTTTAATAAATAATTCCCTTCTTCTTCTTCTTTTGGTTAATTGGCAACCAACCAGCCGTTTACATATTTCCCAAATTAACAAACAACAATGGAGGCAACATGACATTTAAGTTTTTAATTTAGTCCCTAATTCAGTTTTTTGTTGCTAGGATACTCGTGAATTAGATTGAAAACCATGGTTGATAATTGAAAAACCGTATGGCAACATTGAAATTATGTTTTTATGAAACCGGACCTTTGTTTACTTTAAATACACGACATCACGATCGTGATGGAGAACCGTGCTACCGATCATAGACAATAATCGCTTAAATTCGGAAGCGTAAACACGATCGTGATAGAAGAACCGTGCTCGCACTGCAGGTTCGTTATTAACTAATGTTTATGAAGCCAGTATCAAAGTTAATTACTTTTAGAAGGTTTTTAAATATATTGCCTGGAAGCCCACATTTCGATTTATAAATGTGAGCACTGCGATTAATGCTACTGTTATAAAAATGTGAATATTTTGTATGTTTCAATGTTGGTAGTATAAAGTAACTAATAAAAATGCTGATTGCTTTAAGTAGGTAGCTAAAGAGTAAAACTAGGAGGAATTGAACTGAAATTGAAGTAAAAACTATGGAATTTCGCGTTTTTACTTGGAAATTGTTATCAGCACAATTCGCGTTATCTGACTACTAATTTAGGAATAGACTTTGCAAACTGGTAAATATCATAACATGGGTAATAACCATAGATAGGCTAGTTACAAGATGCGATTAATCCAATTTGAAAGTTTTTTTTTAGAATCTACTTACCTTGAAACTTCATCAATTCCTGCTTTCATAACAAACGGCGATGTGTTTCGCTGATATTCAGAGTCAGTTATGCCCGTTTTTCCCTTAAAATATGCACTCCATCTCTTTAGACTAAGGGAAAATTTGAGTTTAGCCACCAATAAAACGGTAGGAACTTACTGATTTAATTATAAAAATAGTAAGGTAATATTAAAGCTTTCAAATTAAAGAAACCTGCAATCTGATTTTTGTTAGCCATGAATACAATAGACCAATATATAAAATAACAAATATTTATAATAAACACTAAAATAACAAATACCATTTAATTAGGAACTTACTAATTGCAACCGACTTATATCTGAAACGAAACGAGGTAATGAATGAGTTAACGATTGAAAACTGGCCATCATCAATGCATCAATGATCGCTTGTCAATCATCGCTCAGGAATTATGTCCAATTAAAATTCACCATTCTGTGTCTGAAATCATTATTCGTAATTAATAATTCTTTCTTTCAGTGATACATTTCTTTCTGATTATTTCGAGATTGACATACATACACGAAATGTAACATTACGTTCCGCATAACTTAATATGAAATTGGCGGGAAGAATAATTAGGCCTATTAGGTTTGTTATACACATTTGGGTATTTTGATTAGCTTTTTAATTATTTACGTAGTTATATTTCTGATAATTGATTTTTAAAGAAGAATTTTCTTTTCTGTGAGTTTAAGAAGGTACGATTTCAAAAATTTGGGTCAGGAGCTCTAATACCAACCCATTCTAGAATCAAAAACTTCCGCCAAATAGTAACGCTTTAGCTCTATGTTGTTTTGTTTTTAAAAACAGCCAGTCTGTTCATGCAGGATGCATCACGGATGCAGGATATACGTAGTTTTACGTATGCAGGTTTGTAGTAGATTTCTTTATTGAATCAAAATTTTCGATGTAAGAGTTATTCGTACAAAACGTACACCTTGTTAATTTGCTAATACATTAAAGTGTTTTGAATGTTTGATTAAAGATTCAGACTCAATACTAAAATCCACTTATTAATCTAATTATTTCGTTATTCACAAGAAAAAAGAAGATAGGCAAATATTGTAGAGATAGTTAAGCAGAGATTTGGTGCATGTTGAACAAATCACGTAGGTACATGCTTGGTTATTATAAACCGCTACATAAATTATTCTCTCAAAGACTTAGAAGTTATATTAGAAAAGCTGTTTAGTCTTAGTCCCATCTCATCAAAGATACTCGGACGCCAGCGCCTCACTAATAATTATACTTACAACGGTACAACTAGTATTATAATGTAGGGCATACGGAACTTCGTAGACTGACTTACTTCGGTTAGCATGGAGATTGATTATTAGCTGAGATTTGTTTTCTTTTTTATCTCTTCGAGGCTCTTTTTTCAAGGTCTTTTTTCATACGTTAACTTAGATTATTATTATTCTGACCCCCTGCACTACAATAGTCTCTCTCCATCTTTATAATACCTCCAAATTTGTCAAACGTGACATCAGATGGTCTTGTAACCTCTGGTGTTCTGCCTACCCCATAAGGGATACAGGCGTGACGTTATGTATGTATGTACTTAGATTATTTGGAGTCTGTTTACAAATAACTAATGCATAGAATGCAATGCAAAGGATCTCAAGCTGTACGGCTCAGATCCATGCCTATTCTAATAAAGGAATGATGAACCTCGAATTTAAATTTCGAACTTCCCGAAATCTTTCAAATTTTGTTTGAACAATCCTGAAATAATCATATTGTCTACATTCGAAATTCAAAATAAAGACATTGAGTTAATAACAAATAAATAATAATAATATTACGAAAATAAAGGATTGTTGGTAAGTAGATAGGTATTTTAGAATTTTGTGTATTCTGACTTTTATAATTGCTTAGTCATACAGTTATTTGTATAATTATATCTGTTGTTATTTTTAACATCAATTATATGTATCCATATTAATAAGCATAAGCGGTAACTTAAAAGGTATACTTATTACAGCTTTAACCTTGAAACAAATTTCTTATTTCAACACCACATCAATATTTATAAGCTCTTTTTTACTTTATGTTGCAATTAAACATTAAAATAATTTTATTGTTCAAATGGAATTACTTATAAGGTTCGTTAATTTGATTAGTAAATAGTAAGTATATTATTACAAAATTTTATATTATAGCAGTAATTTTATATATTACTTTAGGTAACTTCGCAGATACCTATAGGTACTTACTTACATTTCTTTTTTAAATAAACCCGATAACCTTATTATTTTTATTTAGTTAGACAGTCAAATTATAAAAAAAAAAATATTAAATCCTTAAACTCTAGAGATTAGGGATTATAAACAAAAACGGCAATATTTTTCATGTTTATTATGTTATATAGATTTCCCGTCATTCATTCTAACTAATAAATTCATAAAAACAAGGCTTAAAATCATTTCTTTCACTCCCTTACAACATAAAAGAGCGCAAACGTATTTTAACAGTACTTTAGCTAAAGAGTTTTATTATTTATGTTTCTTATTAAGAGCGTTAGAAAATAAAGTTATATTCTAACAGAGTTCATTTATAGAGAATTTTCTCCCTGTGACCTCAGGCCGTCGCGACCGGTCTATCGTGTTTCATCTGAGAATAACATAAATTCCTACTCAGAGGTCGTTCTAAGGCCAAACCTTACATAGCAAGACTGTCATAAACATTGCCATGTTGAATAAATTTAAGAAAAAAAAAGTTAAGTTAACCTTATACTCTATCTATGCTTAATATGATAAAGCTGCATGGTTTGTATGTATGGCTCATATCCATTGTCTATTCTTATAAAGGATGAAGTTTGATTTTGAATTTCGAACAATCTGAAGTTTTAAAAATTTTGTAAATAAACAATGTGGGAACACACTCTGGGAAACTATCGGTAGATTTTCTTTTTCTAGCATTCTATATTGCAGCTCTTGGAAAGCTTTGCCATGTTATATACCTAGATATTTTATAAATTAAATTCCTACGGGATCAAAGTAACATAGGTAAAACCAATTTTTGATATAAATTATTAATCTAAGAAAAAGTGTGTTAAATATATCTCACAGTATTTCTCCAACAATAATTTCGATCGGAATATCGGGATATCCTTCGTGATATTCTAAGTGTCCTACCGATATAAAATTTGATATTAATCTGTAGAGAGAGCCGTTTCAAAGTAAAAAAGTACATCCATCCGCACATATTTTCAAAGAATTTGAGTCAAAGTACTATGTCCAGCTGTAGACGTCTACTGGCTGTTGATGAATATACATAAGTCAAATAAAATTATTTTTAGAAAATGAAGTTAACCATAGGTATAATGAGTGAACATCACTGATCATTAAGGGCCGGTATTTCAATGCTACCTTATCTTATTGCTTAAGTTAAGTCCTACATTTAAGCTAAGTCTCACTTTTGAAAGACAGAAGCGTATTTCAATCCGGATCTTCCTCGCCTCAACTAATCTAGGATAAATCGCAATATTGCAACATAATAAACAGAATAAGTCGATTTGTCTATGATTTTTGCTGTCATTGGTTGACATTCATAATTGACTGATATAGACATGGCATTTCTGTCCGCCAATTGTTGAAAACAATATTTTTCATTAAATATTCAAGCCATATGTACAGCTGATTTGATCATTCAAGATATTGTTGCTCGTTGGCCCGAATCAGCACGAATCAGAATATTTCAAAATAGTCTGGTGAAAAAGAGATTTGAAAGTGGAGAATTCGATGCACTAGAAATCCCATTGAAAGGACATTTGGTGTTCTGAAGAGAAGGTTCCCTATATTAGCACTTGGTATTCGTTTAGCGCTTACAAAAGTGCAGCATCTATGTGTAGCTTGTGCTATATTGCAGTAGAAATGAATAATGGTGATCCGCCTGCCAATTTTCCAGTGATTGAACAGGCCATCTTGGAGACTAGCAGAGGGCCAGTAGATCCATTTTAAAGAGGCAGCCAGAATTTCTCGCCACATGTTGTGCCATATTTTCATTATATTAATAATTTGTAGCAAGGAGTAATTAAATATATTATATGAATTTACATTGTGTTTTATTTATTAAATTTAAATTATTTTACAAGTAAGAAAGCGAATCAAGAAAACGCTAGCTACTATTATAATAGTAAAAGCCTAATTTTCCTAAAGTGAATCCTCTTTCTGTTTCTTTGCTAATTCTAATTCTAATAATTGATTTTGCAAATCATAGTATGTAGCGTTTTCTTGATTCACTTTCAGCTATAACGGCTTGTAAGTGTTTATTTATTTATTTATCATTAACAACACAATCCAAATTCTCCAAGACCTTAGACTGTGTTCTTTTTTCATTTTGGCTTGGCTCCTACTAATTCGCATACTTACGTAAGAAAATAATTCTTGAACTAGCAAATAGCCATTATTTCATTACCTACCATAGCATGTTGATTTTTGCGGGTCAAAAATAAACTACCATAAAGTAACTTTTTTTCGAGGTAGCCTCGCGCCAATCTCAGATCGGAACTTAAGCGACAAAAATCCTCCACTTAGATTAAGGCTAGTTAGGAGGGACTTTATTCGCCGCTTAATTTTAATCCTATATTGAAATACACTTATGTCGTTCTTATCTTCAATCCTGGATCAATTTGAGATAAGGTGGCATTGAAATACCGGCCCTTAAACTTGTAGGTCATTTGCTTTCCTATATGATTATGTTCTAGAAATTTCTACTTACGGCCGATGTAATTTTATATGTTCCAAAGTGATTGGGAACGAAGAAAGCGATAATAGATTTTACAATTCATATCAGAATCATTATTTCCGCCTTTGAATTCTCATCATTATGTCTAGTCTAATATTATCTAAGTATGACTTTTAGGAGAAATGAAGAGTCATAATTAAATTGCAACTTACATTTACTTAAGAAGATGAACGAAAATATGAAGCACAGATTACAGGGAAGAAGTCCTCGTATTTGTACTGGTTATTGTATTTTCATCATCATCATCACAACTCCGTGTAATGAGCTCACTGCAGGGCTATGAGTCTACTCAGGGTGACGAGGAGGTTTAGGCCGTAATCCACCAAGCTGTCCCGGTGCTGGTTGGTGGATGTCAGATATTTCAGGGTGCTGAAATGGCTTCTGACAAACCCTAACGACTACTGTTTACAAGTATACAGCACCCTAGACCGACTGCTTAACGTGCCCTCTGAAACACGAAAGTCGTCGTGAGAAATGAATGGTCGGCGGTCACCCATCCTAATACCGGGCGCACCGAGCGCGCTTAACCTGCGATATCGTTTGATATGCACAGTAACCACGGCGCCACAACGACGTCTTCTATTGTATTTTATCTTGTATTATATAAAAATAATTAAATTATCTTTTTATGAAAAAGTTACTAGTAAACTAAGCACAATATATGCTACTCGACGTGACATAGGTAGCTGAGTTTACTGTTAAAAGTTACCTCCAACGAAATAGACTGCTCTGCAGTGCTAGCACGGATCTTTTGTCGATCGTAAGTTTACGAATGCTCGTATAGTATGGAGTCGGTTGCAAGTTTTTAGTAACAATGTAATTTTTTATTTTACAGTTATTTAAGAGTAGAACCTGTTAACAAACATTCAAAATTAACAAGGAACACATTTATTTAAGCTGACCGTGCGGCAATGGATAGATTTCAATTATTGCTTGCAAAACCGTCTCCATACTATATGAGCATTCGTAAACTTACGATCGACAAAAGATCCGTGCTAGCACTGCAGATCTTATATCCCGTATTTCAATATCCGCTCCCTCCAAACCTCTTAGGAATAACCCATCAATTTATGTGCCTTTCGCCTCAACCAATTATAGACAGAACACGTATATCTTGCGAGCGAGTTACAACTTTAACAACTCAAATTTAGGTTTAGATCTATTTTGCACTAGTGGTGCGTCTGCTAAACGTAAAATTTGTAAAATATTTTTTGGTGCAAATTGTTAATAATGTTTGAATTCCTTAGTTATAATCTGTACACTTCTCTTGCGCCTATATACAACTAATTCTGTTTCTATCTGTGAGGACCTTTAATTGGCTACTGATTGTATATTTTTATAACCATCAATTTAATATTTGCTGTTGGTCTTCCTATAATAAACAAACAAATATTCATGCAACCTAGCGACTTAGGAAAGTACGCGAAGCGAGAACAAATATTACAAAGAGCGTCGAGTTCGTCGTACTCCCTTCGACCAAACAATCGTACTCCCACCTTCCGAACATTTACTTACTGAGAAGAGCCGAACTCTTGATGACAGCGGGTAATTGCTTCTGTTATATCAGTTTAATTTCAACCGACTTTAAAAAGGAGGAGGTTTTCAATGCGGCTGTTTATGTTCTTTTCAGTTATTTATTTGTGTGGTTGGACAATTTCCTCTACTTTCTTTCAAAAATCTGGCTATTAATGCATTCATATTTTTATAAATCTGACAGAATTCTACCATTAAGTAACATTCAATTAAACTTACGAATGAATCTATAATAATGCAGATTTTTTTATTGACTGTTTGTACACATTAGAAATTATCTACAGTAATAAAACGTAACTTTTGTTGTTGGTAAGAGATTTCGAATGGCTGCCGAAATTTTACCGTGTCTTGTTTTGGTTTTATTATGTAAAACGATTTAATATTATGTTTATTACATCGAATGTTTTGAAAATTTAGCTTTTATGGAAAGAAAAATTGTAAAAATCTGTTTTCTCAAAACCAAAACCGACAAACGAAGTATATGCGCAATTCTTTATTAGTTTGTCACTATGTTAACAAAAAAGTAATCAGGAAAAGATTCCAACAGTTTGCACAAATTCACAGAATGATCACATTTTTTGTTAATTTAAATTCGCTCAGAACAACTTCTGTCGGGTTGGCCGGTAGGGGATAAACTTACAAATTAGTTGTACAAAGTTCAGCAAACTTATTTGTGAAGTAATTTCTTCCTGCAGTTTCCAGAGTTAAGTACGAGTTTGGAAACGAGATGCAAGTGTGTACCTGAGACAGGTATATAAATAAATAAAGAAATAAAATCCCTTACTAAGTAAACATAACATATTCATATTCTAATGTTTTACACTCGAATTAAGCCCGGTTAAAAAAGCTTAGAGAAATCTATAGTGAAAAAAAAAAACGAATCGTTTTTCCGAAATTCAAACCGGAAATCAATATGTGACTATCTGGAAACCTTGGCTGTCACAACTTGACTGGAATTCGTAAACACAAAACATGCATAAGTAAACAAAAGCAAATTCAATGTTGTTGAAAATTAAACTTGCCCTAATGACTATCAAGGTATTCAGCACTCCTTGTACAGTCACGTCTAATAATATGTATACATTTTCATTGGCCTTTAAACCTTATTACAACCGAATAAATTGCTAAGTGTATATACAGGGTGTCCAAAAAGTACTTTGGAGAAAACTTCCTAGATAGGGCTAGATAGGAAAAGTCTACCTCATTCGACTACAAAAAACCGTTGTTTTTTTGGACTTATAGTTTTTCCATAAAAAAAAATCTGAACATTTTAAGAAAAGCGCGCGCGCGCGACCTTTCATCTGTCCAGATAACGCGCGCGCCTTAAGATCAGTTGGGAGATATTCACATTGTGTTGTTGTGATTTTGACATTTGACAATCCGACTTATTTAAGATTATTTTGTACATAACTTATGATTTACATTAGAGGAACATTGAACTATTGAGTTGATTTAATTAATTACTGTAAAAAGTTTGATCCCAATTTTTTACTTTGATTTATTTTATCTTTTGTTTATTTTTATCTATTATGTAAATAACTCCCAGCTGATCGTAAGGTGCGCGCGGTATCTGGATAGGTGAAAGGGCGCGTGCACGCGCTTTCTTTGGAATGCTTAGAATTTTTTTATGGAAAAACTATAAGTCCACATAAAAAATGGTTTTTTGTAGTCGAATGGGGAAGACTAGCCCTATCTAGGATATTTTTCTCCAAAGTACTTTTTTGAACACCCCGTATGTTATAAGACGTGACTGTACATCACTGTTTTACTCGTTAGTCTGTTAATACAAAACCTATAGATAATATAAGATAGTTATAAGCATCTTTGCATCTTTGTGCCCTATGAATACAGAGTTACTTACAAAAAGGTCATCATATCTCAATACAAAATACTATTAAGAAAAACCACACATTTCATAATATATCTTAACAGCAATAGTTCTAAGTACTCAATTTGTATAGCAAATCAGAGAGAAAGTTTTGCGTAGGTACATACTCTACATGCGTCCATCAAAGCACCCCATTCCATGTGAAAGCTCAAAGATCTTCAAGTGCATGGTAGTGCATTTGACCTCAAAGCATAGATCATACTGAATACACCAAAGGAATTTATAGAAGTACTTCGTTTCTTTCTACCAATATAAGAAAGAAACAGAGCTTTAATTTCCGTACTTTTATAGCAATTCAATAGAGTTTGTACATTTATAATCGTACCGGCGGCGGCGGCGCGGCACGGCGACGGGGCGGGTTTACTACAGCGTGGCATTACGTAGGTATATACCAGCCTACGGTTGACTTGACGACAAGATACAAGATAGTAGGAAAATGAATATAGTCGCAGAAAGCATTTTACCATATATACACTTACAGATCATGGGCGAAGAGTGAGCAGATGTTAGATACATTGATTAGTGGTTTGTTTCAATATTGTATCTTTATCCAAAATCCGTCTTTGTAAACACTTAAAAAGTATGGGCGTTGCCATGACAACCAAAATCCAGATTCGTTTTTGTATGAAAAAATTCGGATTTTAGATTGAGACACGATATTGAAACCTACCGTTATTACATAAACATTTATGTTATTACAATCTGTCAGCATTTGCACTCTGAGTAGTCGCGAATTTCATGACGCTCCGCTGCGCTAACTTAAAGACCCTGTTAGGTAGGACACCCGTACCCTGTTATAGCACAGAATAAGTAATAGTTGGTACAGAAGAATTACTCCGCAAGAAGATCTAAATAAATTCGAGTCTTGCTACGACGCGATACGGTGGAATTCAGCTCGCAAAGCATTACGTGCCTCCAAATTTATATACCTAGAAGTTTTGTCTCTTTCTATCGCATGCCTCTTATCTTTTCTTACGCTGTTAGGGTTGCTGCCTAGTGAAGAATAATTAATTGTGTACTTATTTGTAATTAAGTATCTACCGATGTAGGTATTACTGTTATTCTACCTTTGTAAAAAATATTGTTTAAACTTACCTAAAGTACAAAATGAAAAAAAGTTACGACGAATAATTAGTAATACTGCCTATGTTTTGTTTGCTAAATTGAACATAATCAAATCTAAACATAATGTAATTGAATATTTGTTTCTTTTTATGTCCATTTTTAAATACTATTTGCGACCTCGATCATAGAATTACTGTGAGTCCTATTAGGTAGGTAGGTATCTACAACGTCCCGAGACGGGCGCGCGCGTGATACACGACCCATTCGAGATGCGCCGGCGGAGCGCTTCGCTGTAGGTAAATAACGGATGTACCGCGCGGAGTGAGACAGGCCTGGTTATAGTTAGAAGTATAAGGGCCCATACCTACACCGTTTAACTGTACTTTTTTGTAATAACTTGGTATTACATCGATGTCAAACATCCCTATGACATGTGAATAGCCCGTGTGTAATTCCATTATTTTTCCCACTCGAATGTTTATCTCTATATTTGAGAAGTTTTTGTTGACAATCAATATCTATAAAACTGTTCCGTTACTGACTGAGTGACTGACAGACAACGTACAGCCGTAACTAATGGGCGTAGAGAGCTGAAATTTGGAAGAGACATTATTTAGGGAATGTACGGGTGTACTAAGGAAGGAATTCCCGAAATTACCACGGGAACGGGAAATATAGGACTTTTTAGTTTGTATGAAAAATCTTATTCCTTGAGTGCACCGATGTGAAACTTGGTGTAAAGATTTTTTTAATGTGAGTCTGGTTGTATTATGAAAGGAATTCCCGAAATTCCCACGGGAACATAAAATATAGGACTTTTGAGTTTATGCGTGTACGAAGTCGCGGGCAAACGCTCGTCCATATATAAGTTTATAATTTTTTTTTTTTCACTGAAAATCAGGTACATACGTGTAATGGTCATAGAGTAGAAAAATTGTACTAAAGCCCACTTAAAGTATAACTTCGCCAGAAGCAAAACTTTTATTGATATTAGAAATTGATATTTATTGATACCCAAACAGTCTATAAGTAGGTTTATGGATCATTAAAAAGCTATCGAATATTCTCGTTAACAGAAACCGAACTTATTTAATACTCAAAACTAGATTGGGTAGTAATTATGTAGCCATTACAAGTATGATACGAGAATAAAACTTATTTTGCTTGCTAATGGGCAGAAATAAGACTTACATTATAGTAACCAAAATATTTTGACGTTTCAAACAAGGTAATTATAGTTTAGTTTGTAGATACGTAAAACCTGATTGACCGGTCAAAAGATTTTGATATCTTCCATTGTTTGATTTACCTTGTGAAAACTTTTCAAATATTACCTTATTTGTATTACTTACGAGTGCCAATTAAATATGTTTATACATGATATTATTGCGTATGAAGATTTTTCGGTATTCCATTCTTTATTTTGATTTAAGATATTAATAATAACTTGAATGAATCCACCACAAAACACCTCACAGACATTCCCGCTTTGCAACACGAGAAAAAAATAATAGCCATAACTTGAAATAAATGATACATGATCGCAACGAACAAAAAGTCTATGACATACCGTCTATTTTGCATTTTTTGTAAAGATCATGATTGCTAGAAAAAATAATGGTATCAAAATTACCAAATGGTACTATCGGCTCACATATTTTTTTACTCAACAACCTTGCCAAATAAACGTAAGTCCTTCATTCTTTAAAAAAATAATTACAGGTTACTTTACAAATAAATATCTTAACTATGTCAGTAAAGCCAGCTAACTCGTTAGTTAGCTAACCGCAACTTATGTTGAAAGATATGGCGGCAGGTTACTAAATGAAAGTTTTTTATTACTAGGTATTTTTGACCATCTTTAATATTTAACATATGAGAATAAAAAATAGGGGTACAAATCTTTGCTACTTGTGTGCAGGAAGACAGCTTAATAATTCTCCTAGTGACCACCTAAGTTCAGTTTAGAATGAAGAGCCAGTTTGTGCTTTGACCAGAATTTCAGTCATCAGACTGAGAACAAACGCGAGTTTGGACACCAAAAAGAAAATAATGTTGTTTCAGCGTGAAAGAGCAACAAATTTTACGTTTATAATATAACTAGCCACCGCGCGCGGTTTTACCCGCGTAACTTTTGATCCCGTGGGAATTTCGGGATAAAATATAGCCTATAACCTTCCTCAAAAGTTGGGCTATCAAATGCAAAAAGAATTTTTCAAATCCCACTTGTAGTTTTTCAGATTAGCGCGTTCAAACAAACAAACAAAAAATAAACTCTTCAGCTTTATAGATATAATTAGGTTGATTAAAAACTTTTGAATAAGCCCCCTGGGGGTCCTGAGTTTCTTTGCTAGATGCGGGGCTGTAGGTATTTGTACAAAGTGCATTTGGCCTAGTGATGGTTGGTGATATTCAAAGTTTTCCGATAAAACATATGTATTCAAATGTTCTATGTAAAAGTATGTTCGATTCATCTATTGTTTTTTTTAAATCTAAGTACTTAGATTTAAATGTAAGTTTACAACCTAAATGTACCATAGTCCTCTGACATATAATTTCCAAGGACCGCTAAATGAGGGGAAAAAGTAATGTTCACGGTCCATACAGTCTCTGACCTGTCAAACTACTTTATGTTAGGCATATGAATGTATAAAGATGATATTGTCATTGAAATGCTGCCTGTTTTATCTAAACTATTGGTGCAGACTTGATTTAATTTTTTAGAAACGATATCGGGATTTTTATTTCAAGTAGATGATATTAGTAGTCTATTGAGCAACTTGAGAGGGTGAAACATTAAAATCCTTGCTGCGGTTTCTAATATTTAATAAGTAAATGATTTGGAATTAACCGAACATGAGCTATTATTTGCCCTATATGTAGTTTTAATACAACATATAGTGCAAACACCTGGTCGGGTAATTTTTATTTATCACATTTTTCTTTTGTTTAAGAATAATTGAGCATTTTAAATGCAAAATCTTTAAAACATTATTTTATGAGTTGTCAAAAATCTGACAGGTCAGCTATGAACATTACTCTTTGTAATCGAATTTTCATATTCCCAAAACTGTTCGGGAATACATATGGGTATTACCGGTGTAAAAAGTATATTTTGTGTTTATAGAGGATACGGCCTACCTGTGTATCAAAACATCCTAATCCGTTACCTAGTAGTTATTGCATCAAACATCCTATCAAATTGTTTTGAGCATTACAAGGAAGTAGGATAATCAAAATTAATACAAACATAATAACTTCATTCGATAACTTTGGGTAAAAAAATGAATACTTAAGTAACTTATAACTGTTATAAACGACGGTTATGAACAAACAATAATTTCAACAAGGTTTCGATACTAGGAAAATTAATTTTACTGATATTTAAGTAACAATTTAAGTTTACAGCTGATAATTATTAAGTATGTGAGCTTTATGTTGATTGACAATCTAAAAGAAAAGATCCATGAACTTTGATTTATTAAATACTAGCTTTATCCCGCAACTTCGTGTGCGCTTAACTACTCTTCTCGTTGAAATTTCAGAAACTATACAACCAGACACCCACTGAAAGAACCTTTATACCAAGTATCACACCCATGCACTCAAGGAATAAGTTTTTTTCATACAAACTAAAAATCATATATTTTCAGTGCCCGTGGGAATTTTGGGATTTTTTTTCGTAGCACAACCAGTCACTCTTTGAAGAACCTTCATGCCAAGTATCACATCCGTACACTCAAGGAATAAGATTTTTCATACAAACTAAAAAGTCCAACCCCTTCCCGTGGGAATTTCGGGAATTCCTTCCATAATACAAACAGACACTTATTGAGGAACCTTTCTATCAAGTATCACATCCGTGCACTCAAGGGATGGGATTTTTTCATACAATCTAAAACATCATATATTTCCCGTTCCCGTGGGAATTTCGGGAATTCCTTTCATACCACAACCAGACATACATTGAAAAACCTTTACACCAAGTTTCACATCGGTGCACTCAAGGAATAAGATTTTTCATACAAATTAAAAAGTCCTATATTTCCCGTTCCCGTAAGAATTTTGGGAATTCCTTCCTTAGTGCATCCCTACATCCCCTAAAGAATGTATGTTCCAAATATCAGCTCTCTACGTCCAGTAGTTACGGCTGTACCTTGTCTGTCAGTCACTCAGTCACTCAGTACCTCAGTCACTCAGTCAGTAACGGAACAGTTTTATATATATATATATAAATATATTGATAACTTACAATGGCTATATTGCGGAAGTAAAAAAAAATATAAAGTAAACATTTATAGAAATATACAGATAATGTCACATAAAATCAAAAGGTATTTATTTTTACTTTATCTCTAAATTTTTTAACCATAGTCACCTGCTATCACAAAGATTATTTATCATAGTGATTCCTTACAAAAAACCACATATGATATTTGTAATAATCAGAGGTTGCGAGTGTGACAACTAAAATTTTAAGTATGTTATAGCTTCTGAATTTCGCGCGCTCATTTGGAAGCTCAAATTAGCTCGTGTTTCAAAACTCTCTTTACGCGCAAGAACATAACAGGACGCATAAAATTTTACTAGCCTCTAAAACTTTTCCTAATAACGTTTGTAGACAGAAAATCAGCTGCTTTATTTTTGAATATTTTGCTATTAGGATAGATTTTAACGGAAAGACAAGTTTCCCTTTGAGATTATATCAACGTTCGGACTCTACGTGCATTTATTTAAATATAAAATTACTTTAATTGAATTCCTTTTTAATGAACAGCATTCTTAGCTATTTTGTAAATGGAACATCTTCTAAACTAATCAAATCAGCACTACACTGGCCAGTAATAAAAAACAAAATTAAATTTTTCTTTCGTTCTTTTCGTGTCATTACATTCGTTCATTCTAAAGTGTTAATGTAAATCTTTGTTTTAACTACTTGTGCTGCAAATTGAACACAAAAACCGCAACTGTGCCGAGCTACATCCGCAGTCTTATTGTGAAATCGTAAACAGTTCCAAGCAAAATGTAAATAAAGTTTTTCTAAGCGAAAAAACTAACAAAATTTACAACAGTTTTTTCTGCACTTTAAAACGAATGCGCTTACGCTGCCGCCGCACCTATCTCTATGCAATACTTCAGATTTACGCATCCATGCACAATGTAGATTGCAGATAAAAGTGTTATAAATATTATTGCTTATCTAAAAATTACTTTCTATTCTATATCATTTATTTATAGTACTAACAAGTTAAAAAATGCGGAAACATTTTGGCAATTCTAAAAAACGCATTTTAACTTTATTTTTGTTTTTACTGTGATTTCAGGTTTAATAGTGTAACCATAAATTATATTATTTATTATTATTATTTAATTTATTGCAATGGTTAACTGATAAATTTAATTTTAATTTTATACTAAAGATATCTTAATATTTAGGTTTAAATTAGGGGTACTTACACAATCAACAATCCAACCGACACCTATTCGAGGTATGCAACTCAATCTCCAACTCAAGTAAGTTCAATCCAATCAATGCAAACCTTTTATTAACACTGCACTGGCCACTAATAAAAGAAACAAAACAATGTTTGATTTTTCTTAAATTTCTATTCGATAGTCAAACTTTTGACAGTCCGGTTAGCGAGCGCTCGCCTCATTCAATGCGAAGACGTCCGAACGAGCATGCGTCTACTTTCAAACTGTCTTGTCTCGCATGCCGTACCCAAGATGGTCTAAATGTCCCGTGCTAAACATATTTGTATACAATTTGAATGAAAATAATATTGATTCTACTTCCTTTAAAGCGAATTCTGTTATTGTTTGATAATCATTATTGTGAGTAAGCGGATTCAAACAATAAATAGTTCGCACGCAAATAAACAATTCAATAATTTCATTCCAAAGAAATATTTCATTACCGAGTATCATACTGTCTTTTCTTCAATTTTACCAATTTGTACACAGAAATACTAAAAAATTTTTTACAAAATAGTTTGTGCATAAATACGTTACTTACGTTTTTCATTTGACAAAATTTTGGTTTCGTATATAAAATAGTGCTTTATACTTAATATGTAATTTTCCATAACGTGAAAATCAGTTTTCTGGTGATTTCACCGATTACACAACGAAGAGGCTCGGATTGGCAACGTTCAAGTAGCTCAAATATGTGGTTAGGCCGGTTTCCGCACTCGCTCATTTAGTTAGATGTTAATACATACATGTGGTATGGAGGAACGGAGCCATCTTGGAATCAAGTTATATCAGATTACTAAAAAGGTTTCTGGATTTGATTAATACTTTTAAATGATAAGTGTTTTTAAACTATACTTGTTACGAATAACTTCTTGTATACCTATTCATATTATTTCAATACAATTAGTTTTTAATTCCGGAAATATTTTATGAAGAGCCATTTCTTTAATAGGCCCGTGTGCTTTCATCTTTGACCTCATCTCTACTTACCATCAGGTTAGATTGAGGTCAAACGCGGGCTTAATCTTGAATAATAAAAAAAATATATAATTACTCTTATTTTAAGATCGGCTATATAGAAAATGTTCGTTTTCGGGAAGTTTATGTTTAATATTATGTTTTTGACAGAGAACATTTCGAGATGCTCCTTCCCGTTCGCATCGATATTTGCACTAACAAATCTATCCTTAAGGAACTCAAGGCCAAGGAACACCTTTCGTCGACTGCTTAAATTAATTGGCCACATATTCAGAAAAGAGAGAAAGACAGGTGTTGCAGGGTTATGTAGAGGGCAAGAGATTTAGAGGCCGGTCACTCACTTAATGGCTAGACCTTATTAAATCACGCAGAAAACTATCATGGTAGAACGTTCTCGCAACGCTGCAAACCGGCGAAAATGGAGAGACATTGCCAGTTAAACAGTTCAAGCCAAAACGACTAAACATGTCCGCGTACCGTCAGCTTCGTACGCCTTCAGAACGACCAAGAACAATCTATCGAGTATACGACTGAGAAGAAGAATTAATTTATGAATTAACCTAAAAACTGGTTGGGATTGATCAAAAAAATTGAATTAAATATAATATTTCATAATTTAAATAAAGCGACGAGCGACGCTCGTTACCACGGGGTCTGCAAAGACACCGAAACGTCGAGTTAAAATGTAAAATATAAATTATACGCGATTAATCCGGTTAAAAAGTAGTTTTATTTGAATTAAATATAGTCTATACTTTTTTACGTAGTGTTGTCTAAGAAACAAAACCCAATATAAAGGTTACATGGACTTGGTTTTCGTCTATTGGAACAGCAAGGTTATGACAGTGAATATAGTTTTTAAAACGAGAAGTATCATAAAATAATAATCTTAAACGTAACATCTCTACATACTCGATAGTAGTTGTTATTTAATATTGCAGTTAAAAAGCAATTTAAAATGCTAGGCAATGGTTTTTCAAGGACTTAATACCACTTTGGTTATTGTAGGAAGGTACCCAAAACTACAGGAGAGCAGCAAATACTTAATCTATCACTAACTGGAGCTAATGTGTGAACTAAGCTAAGAAAACTGCATCATCTGAAAAGGTACAACTATGGATGAATTGTAATGGTAATATCTAACTTAATTATAAAACCGTTTGATATATTTTCGCTATCCATCACATGAGCATAAATATTTTATAAGTCTCTTGTTAAATAAATAATAAATCAAATTGGCTGCGAAATTCAAAACGGTCTATTTTTGAAGCTCGATTTACAAATACGAATCAATCGATTGAAAAAAACGATTCCTTAAAACGTAAAACATTCTCAGGTTAAATAAACCAACTTATTTAAGTCCAAACGATAATATTTCAATTTAAATGCACTCATTCAATTATTCTCAATGCTATAATTACACCTTGACTGGTTTACGTTCAAAATAAAACAACAAGGTAACCAAACATGTCAGCTGTTACCAAATTTCAAAACTCATGTTCAATGGCTGTTATTTTAAAATATTAAAATAATTGTAGGTAATTTCGAGAAATTTCTCAACCTATAGCTTGTAACGTGGAAGCTGTATTGTGGTTTTAGCATAATTGGAGCAACCGCATATATTTTTATCGCCTAAAGACTTTTGTTTTTTTTTTTAATAATTGAGGTCTTGTCTTTTTATAGCTGGCGCACGATGAAATGCGATATACAGTTAGGCTAGACCAGTATTTAAATTCGGATTTGAGGAAAGTATTAGCTCTATTGTATGCTTGCCACTCCTATTTACACTTTACTAACCCACTAAGCTGTAGTTTTTTGGAAATCGAGTCATCTTTTTTAGTACTGACTTGCGCTTTCACGATTATTTTCGTTTACCAAGATGCCTATAGCTACGTTTTGTAGAATTAGTGAAAAATTATAGCTAGAGACGAACGGATACCGTAAAATATTTAATTGATATTCTAAAAGTTAGGTTTATGTGATATGGTTTATTTTATAATTAAGAATATATATAAATTAATTTAAAAATACGAAAGTAAATTTAATCAGAGATGGGTTTGAGTAACCACTGTGGATAATATTTGTGCAGTAAACAAAAAACTCTGGATTAGTCTTAATTGTAAACTCGTCAAAATAAAGCGATTAAAACATCTTTTTATTTTAAATTTTTATCAATATAATGACCACAGATCAGTGGTGACATTAAAAAATTATCACTGTAATTAATGTAATACTGATTTCCCAAAATCTTGACCCAATGCTTTTTACAAACTGACATTGATACCTCTCACCTGACAGCGGTAATTTAACAATTAATATGTCACTCGCGAGTATGAATGGCACATACGTACACACACGCCTGGCAGGTTGCGAAACAAAGTGGCTGCGTATGCCTGAGGGAGTTTAAAAATGTAATTGTAACATTATGAATTTTAATCAGCTGGTATTATCATGACCCCATTTTTTAGCGTAGGAGAAACAGTGGGTTTTGTATTAACGGAGGCTTAGATTGTCTTTAGACTTAGCAAGTCTTGAATATTGAGTGAAGCTCTTCTACATAGTATCGGGTGCTTGAAAGTTTGTGATATGTTTATGAAAGTCAAAATGTAGATACTGCACTCTATCTGAGACTCATACTCTATAGGTCTTTGACTTCAGTTGTAGGCAATTCTAACTTCTAAATAACAACAACTGGAACTTAAATGTCATGTCTTCCTAGTTATTTTATTATTCAAGAGAAGAAAACCAAGTATCCGGATCATTTTGACAAAAAAATTTAAAAGGCGAACCCGATACATCCGAAACAACTTTTGGATTTTATCAAATTAGTAAGTTGTAAGTTTTCCAAAAACAAGTTAATATATAAATAATAATATAATGAAAAATCATTTTTCTAAAACTAAAAATAATTTAAAAAAAAAAACAATTTTATCATTTTTCAAAATTTTAAATGAAGTCGAGTCAATTATTAGAAAGTCGGAGTTATTTTATACTAGCAAGGAACGTTTTATACCGTCCAACCTTTTTTTACCATATTTTAAAGCTATAAATATGATTTGATTTGATTAAATATGTCGAAATCGAAACTAATCGCAACGTAAGAAAACATAAATTTCCGTCTTTGACCAGTTGGGTAAAAACTAAACGCAGTCATATCACAAAATCAATAAGCAATTTCTCTGTCCGCCGAAGGATGCACATAATTATGATTCAACCGCTATTTACAATACATCCCTTGTGCATAACCGTTGTTTAACAGTTATCGATGACATAATCGATCGGCGGACATAATCACTGGTTCGATTAATACATTGAATATTTATTTGTGTAAATCTGAGGCAGTTGGATGAACTATTACGTCAGTGTTTATAAGTTTGTCGAATCGATTGTAAATATAAACTTGGCGGCGTGTGGCGCCCTTATAAACTGAGAGTTTGTCTGGCAGGCGATAATGTAGTTGCACTCTGACAGAACTCCAAGCTCTGGTGCCTAATGACAGTCCAGATACAAAATGGACGGCGATGAAGCATACGGGAGTAAATAAGAATCATCCAGGGATCCTAATAAATCTGGCTGTTTGGCGTTATGGGTTCGCTGGACTGTCGAATGTGATGAGAGTGCTTACAATTGTTACAAATGTTCATATGAAATACACGTCTTTTACTTTGTCAGCCCACTACTGAAACTATATCAATACACCCACAAAACCATGAACGCTCCTTCTGATCAAGGCTAGGAGCCTACAAAGTAATACCTACTAATATTATTATTGACGTGAAAATGTATGGGGATAGAAGTACTGAGGTTTGCTATTCTTTTAGACTGAAAGTGTTGCAAATACCGTAATGGCGATGGGGTTACACTGAGTCTTAGATGCCATTGTTCACGCACGGGTCAATCAATCCCCGCACAATGTGTTTTTTTTTGGTATTTGTGTGCATCAACATTTTTGTTCTCATCGGTCTTGGTGTATTATGTATTATGTGAAATTAAGGGGTCAATTTTATTTGGCACATCACCTCTGGCAGGCAACCTCTACACATCAATCCCTTTGAGACAGTTAATATTTTTTGTATGGGAAAACTTAAATTTTTCGTGGAATTAGTCGTGGAACAAATGTTGTTTGGATTAATGTGGAGAGGGATGCGTTACTTAAAATTGACCCTGTATATAGAAGTATATATAGAAAAAAACATAGTGTGTATACGTATAAGTTTGTGTATATTCGCTGTTCTAGTTCTATAACACAAGCTATGTGCTTGCTTAAGGCCTAGATCGCTTTGATCACTTGACGGATCAAGCTGAAATTTTTCGATAGATCATTCATAGCTTGCTCATCGGAATTAAAATATATCTCACTAAACCCAAACCCGTATCACTTAAGAAAAATCTTCTTTAACTGACCTGGCTGGGAATCGAACTATCGACCGATATACTCCCTAAGCGAATCTTTAAAACATCCAATAACAAAATCAAATTCCAACTGCATATTATTACAATTGATAGAAAAATGCATAATTTACGTGCTTCTAACATGACAAAATAATTGGTGAATATAGCGGCAGGAAATTACATAATTTTGTGAAATTAGTGAAATGTTTGCAAATAAAAACTGTGAATGCAATTATTACGCAAACATAGAATCCGAAAGTACCAACAACAAAAAAATATAATTGTTACATCAGTACATATTTAAAGTAATTCTGATTTTTGAAATCTTTTAAGTGCCAAAAGATGCTTCCTGAATGTCTAAATTCACAGATTTTTGATTTAACTATAGGTAAAATACTTGGTGGTGGTAAGTAGAAAGGGACCAACTTATAACAAGGCTATTTTTTAGCAATGAAATATATTAAGTAACATAGTTGGTATGTAAAAACGAAAAATTCCATACATAATTTAAGAAACAAAAAAAAATAACTCACCAAGTTGAACGGCTCGGCGGTTAAGTAAGCTCTACTTGTTTGATTTTATAAATTAATTAAAGTATAGTATTCAATATTAAACATACTAACAGCCTTTGATAGGAAGTTTTGAAAGATTTTCACACCTGACTGATTCTAAGATTCGGAAACAAAATTCTACAGCTTTATTTGTCTAACTAGAGTTTACTAAGTAATATCTTAAATAGAATATGTAACTGTAAAATCAAATAAGCTTTGAAAAGACTGAGAAGTGACCACGAAAGTTTAGGAAGCAACTGATTCTTAGTAACGATTTCAACGACAATGCTATTTATGCGAGAAAATTTATAGGTGTCGTAAATGGTCCTTCGGGCCGGATATTTTATGTTGCGGATAAACATAACACGGCAGTTTAGTATTTATGTTTCTCTAGGGGTGAAGAACTTGATGTAATGTACACCATAAAAATACTTATTTGTGTTAAGTTTTTGGCTGTTATTACTAAATGTTATTCAAAGTATACCTAATAGTCGTAAAGGAAGCAAATTAATTTTAGACAACTGACGTAATTACATGCTATTGACAGAAACAATCTTGATACTATAATTTTATTGCCAAC
This sequence comes from Stenoptilia bipunctidactyla, assembly GCA_944452665.1. Classification (NCBI taxonomy): domain Eukaryota; kingdom Metazoa; phylum Arthropoda; class Insecta; order Lepidoptera; family Pterophoridae; genus Stenoptilia; species Stenoptilia bipunctidactyla. The sequence goes on from OX101735.1 coordinate 12,892,281, forward strand.
AATACCTATTAACAACAATAACTACCCTATTGCCAACAATAGGGTAGTTGGCTAGGTATATTATCAGACGCTCAGAACCAATTACATGATTCCTGTGCTACTGAGGATATACTAAGATCTTCTCAAAACCAAAACCGCTCCAAAACATTACATATAGTTTAGATATATATTCTATTATAAATTGCTGAGGAGAAAGCTTAAAGCGATAAGGCCATTCATACTGTCTGTAGTAACTATAAAGTCGTACGCATTAATAATTATTTATTATTATAGCTTATAGTAAAACTACTACAAGAAATTCCATCAAACAACCTTTACATTACCCTTGTAAATAAACAACTCAACAATAATGCTCATACGTTCGACCATGTCCAATCACTCACGTGATCCAATGCAAATAGCGTTATTTCAATACAACTGCCGCTACAATTTTGAGCACCGTATAGATTAGTTGACGTTAGAATAGCTAGTCATGCGTTAAGTGAACGTAAGACACAAGTCAGAAGAGATTTAGATTTTGTGAAAGTAATTGATGTAAAATAGAAATGTGAAGTACTATCTTAAATTTGAGATTATTTTTCTTAACTGTTTTGCGAACAAAGTTCAAAGGTGTGGCCTTTTTTGGCAATGTTCAAGTTCAAAGGTGTGGCAATTTGTAAATTGTAATTGACTTTTTATTTAAATACTTACGAAATAAAGAATATTTGAGTTTGCCTTGATTTGAGTACTCATTTCACCAAGCTCTCTTGGTAATTAAACAGAGCGCTATTCTAAGCTAAATGTGGAAGATTACGAATGATTTTTTGTTGCTTAGTATTCATCATTATTTATTTCATCCATCAGGTAATCTATTTTCATCCTAAAAACTGTTTATTGCTTTGGCAAACCATAACAACTCTTTTCAATAAGTTCCCTTCAGGAAGATGCATCTTAATTCCCTAAGTGATCTTAAAGACAGTTACCGCAATATATTAATTTACGGCGTTTATTCCTTTAGTATTGATTTAAGCGTGGTGATCTTGATAAACCATCGAACGATGTAAACTGGAGCAGCTTTAACACCTTGACTTCATAAATACGTTAAGGATTAATAGACAAATTCTCCCGCTAATTGCCTATAACTTAGAACAAGCGATAATCTCAACGTGTCGGTGCGTAGGCTTTCTAATCCATCGTTCCTTGATGTTTACCAACTACCTGCAGTAAGTGAAAACTTTCCGCGGTTTTTGTGTTGAAACTGCTTTAAGTGTGATAGAGTAGTGTGACAATTTTATAGTTATCGTTATTTTTAACGTAATCAACACTATCTCTATCATGTACAACATATATTAAATTACATTGTGTTATTGGTCTTATGATACGCAAGGTGGTTAAGTTTTGCTTTGTATTCCGGCATAGTTTTCTTGACAGGTCTTTATGTAGAGCTCATGTTGCAAACGAGCATATGAATCACCTTATTTTGAGTTGTCACCATCACCCCCTGGATAACTCCAGAAGAGCCATATTTGCATAGTAGATAGTCAATCATCAGAATTGGGACTGGGTCGAAACGTTTACTTCAACACTTTAGGTAACAAACGTGGTATAAATTATAAAGAGATGTAACGTCTCTACATTTACTCTATGTACGATTTAAGCTCATGGATGTGACGGCTGTTGTGTCTTTAGTCCCTCTACGTTTTAAGTCGTCAAATCGCTCCTGATCGCGGGGTCTGTCTGTAATGATCGTGGAAACAAGACAATACTATGTTTATTTTTTCTTTCATCCTTGTACTCCTCAGTTGATTTTTCTTGAGGGAACAGTGCGTTAACTGTGTAGTCAAGTAAAAAACAATCAATGTATACAGAGTTCATTTAAATTAGCACATCAATTCTTACATGATGCCTGTCTACATCAATCCCAACAACATTTCAAATCGTGATAAATAACAAAATCAATTAAAATATATTTTATTTTATAAGAAGTACCTATTTTTATTGTGAGGTAATGTTTTGCGAAGCGTAAGTTGCGTGGCATATCTACGCTGAGTAAATAGAGATTATATGTATAAAGAGATAATTTCCCATGCGAGACTGGGAGCAAAAGAAAAACATAGAATATAGCGGCTGCGTCTCTTCCCGGGCATACTGTAAAAGTCAGTTAAGAGACAAAGATTTTTTATGTGGGCGATTGGTTGACTCCCTGTCACTGCAATAGTCTCTCTCCGCCATTATAATGCCTCCAAATTCGTCAAACGTGACATCAGATGGACTTACAGCCTCTGGAGTTCTGCCTACACCATAATGGATACAGGCGTGAAGTTATGTATATAAAGAGATATTTATTGCCTCTAAACAGGCAATAAATATTTTTATGATAATTTTAGAAACTATTAATTTTGAAAAGTCGTAGAGCAGATGTTGTTGGGATTGATGTGGACAGGCTGCATGTAAGAGGTGATGCTCTAATTTGAATTAACTCTGTAATAATGTGATGACATAACTTTTAACAAACATACAACCTTGTGGAACACCGGCACTTATAGACCATGGATCTCAACAAGGAACCTCTTTATCTGTTATGCTTCGCCTTGTCAGATCTACTTATATTATTATCGGAATGTCACTAAAAAGGTATTTCGGATAGACGAGCTTCATGACCGAACCGAGCATAGGACAAATTGAATGGCCATAGACTTTCATTAGTCAAATAAAAGTTATCATATTAGTATGAGGTAAGTATATTAATCAATTTTTTCTCCAAACTATCATTATTAAAACTGATTGTAACTCACTTTGACGGGAAGTTGAGTAAGGGCAAACATTTTCTGTACAGTAACTATATAATGAACAGTCATTTCAATTAAGAATCACGGGAAAACTCAAGGGACATAACAAGTATGTTATAACCGTACATTTTTCATCAAGATATGATTAAATGATACGATTGTCAACTGTAAGTGAGATGAACGTGAGTTATCGACACAACGAGAATATAATGACATTATTATCACTTTAACAATACAATACGTATTGATAGCGATAATTGTAATCTACAGGCGTCGTTGTGATAAAAGTGTTTAGATAAAAAAATCTGAAAAGTTTGTAAGTTTTTTCAGTATCGATTATCAGTTGCTAGAGTCAAAATTCTATTCAAAATTTCACTCAGAAAACTCAAAAAGAAAATAATGTATTATTGATATCGTATTTTACTTTTCTATTTATACTACCTTCCATGCTGGTCTGGGAGCGAAAGAAAAACATAAAGTGTGCCAGCTGCTTCTCTTCCCGGGCATACTGTAAAAATCAGTTAAGGGACGGAGGTTTTTTTGACGTTTTTGTGGGCGATAGGCTAACTCCCTATCTTTGCAAGTCTCTCTTCATAATTATAATGCCCCCAAATTTGTCAAACGTGACATTAGATGGTTTTATAGCCTCTGTTGTTCTGCCTACCCCATTAGGAATACAGGCGTGACGTTATGTATGTATGTATGTATTATTCCATGAAAACCTACATTTTATGATCCGCCAAAGGAATAATACAAAGTGTTCCCATCATTACGACGATAACTTTTCGTTGTTAAATCTATGTAAATCATATTAATTAGGTTTCTTTATCGACATATGACTTGCGACGAGAGGAAATGATAGAGAAGATTTGGATGCAATTCGGGAAGAGCAGCGTAACACTTTGTTTCGTTAAAGATTCAGCTTAATTGGTACCTCAAAAGTGTATAATTTTGTTTTAACATAAGTTTAAACTCCGATTAAAGAATGATCGGCGGTCACCCATCCCTTTACCGATCTGACCGAACGATGCTGCTTCACCTGATATTTGGATTGATATGTGCACGAGTCACTTGGCCACGACAAATTCTTATTTGGGTATTTGATTTGAAAAAAAGAACATTTTCAATAAAAGCCAAAATAACTAGATTTGATCAATTTAAAAATATTTTATTAAATGTAAAAAATTCCGATTCCAATCTGAGTCGCAACGCAGTTACGAAAATATCTGCCTTTGTTAATCAGAATCAATCCACTGTTATTAATTATAAGTAAATGAAATGAACTCAGAAACTCAAGTACCAATTGAAGTATGCGATCTTTGTTTTGAGAATAAAAGCATTTTATGAAGAATAACTGTAATTCACTATAGTATGGAAAAAGAGAAAGTATGTCAACATTCCCATGCCAGGCCACTGAGATCATAAAGGTATCCTGATATAGGAAATAGCAGATTATTTGAATGTCTATACAAATTTATTCTCATTATACTATTGTGGATCCTAAACAGACACCCACATGCGAATGTTGAACATTCGAAACTTAGAAAGGCAAAACATCCGGTTTAACTTATACCTAGTATTTAGTCATATAAAGGCAGTTTATGATCACTCTTTCATTTAACACCAGACAAGAGACCTTTTTAAATTCAATAAAGCGGCTAATTTCTTTATAAAAAGATATAACAGATCGTGAAATCTCCAGAAAATATTTTTTCGCCTATTTGTCATTTACTTAATAAAAAAATGCATTATGCAACCTCTTTTGTAAAAGAAATACCGTTCATACGTAAAAACATTCATTCGTAGATCTTCTTTTTGCCAACCTAATCCATTTGAATTACGTAAATTCCAGTGACCAATTCTAAAATCTAAAATGGTTTATTTTAAATGAAAAATGCTGACTTATAAAAATAAATCAGCATTCCTTATTTAAATTTGTTTGGTTCCTTCTTTCTACTAAATCTATTTTCGGCGTCATCATTACCTGCCGTCAGGCAATAGCAGAAAGTTCGTTATATGTTTTGGCAAACTAAAGGACGCTGATAGATATTTCTTCTGTAGTAACGTGTATCTTGATTCTTGTCACTACCAAATAATTAAACTGATTTTCTTTAGGACTTAGGATCATAAGATACGTTTTTAACGGAGCGTTTATTTAATTTTGCTTTTGTATTCAAAGTTGAGGTGTCTTTAGGTTTTTGTGACGCAAGCCTAAGAATCTTTATGTCTTTATACGTTTTCTAAGTGACGCTCTGGAACCTAGGCTGTAGATTGCGAGAAGTGCCCGTTTCCCGAGTACTGATAATCGAATATCTATACCAATATTATAAAGCTGAAGAGTTTGTTTGTTTGTATGTTTGTTTGTTTGGTTGAACGTGCTAATCTCAGGAACTACTGGTCCGAATGGAAAACATGTCGCTGCGACTAATGGGAGCGAAGTTGCAAAGGAATATGTTGCAAAAATGAGAGAAATCATTTAATTTTGAGAGCTGCCATTGCGAACGCTGCGTAAACGGTATAAGTTATGCAAAAACAATATATGACGGGATTGTTCCTCTTTAAAAGTTCTAAATAAAATTCTGCGACAGCATATACCTATCTTTTTTATGGTTATAAATCGCGTTTGAAATTACTGTATTAATTTGCGATGGAGTTTTATCAATATAGTATGAATCCATATCCAATTTAATACGTTATTTATTATAAATATTTAATTGTGAACAACATTGTCTTTGAAATTAATTGATTTCAATCAACATTACTTTAAAAATTACTCCCCAATAAAATAGGTACGTATTTTCGGGACGACGCGGGCGAGCGATTGATTCGCTGGCATAGCTTGGCCGGCCACTCGCCGACCACTTCTTCGAGATACCTACCGAAATCTGGGTGCCTATGGCCATATTCCCTGAACTTTTATTATTTCACTTGGAAATAAGATTTATCTGAATGAACCACCAAATTAGTATAACGGTTCGGGTACAAGTTTAATGTTTGCGCAATAACATTCTGATCCCAAAAATAAAAAAATACTGAGTACCTTCTACTTTTTTTTCAAATAGGTGACTTTCCCCGGGTTTGACCTCATTCTTATCTGATGGTAAGTTTAAATGAGGTCGAAGATAATAGCAAACAGGTGTATGATAGAACTGGCTCTTCATTAAATGTTTTCGGGACGCATCACCGCTGCAGTGGTGTTATTTGGCGACAAATTTAAGTCAGGCGAGACAGTCAGGCTACCACCAAGAGGGACTCACTCGGATTAGTCGCTTTTTACTACACGTTTATCCAGTTTATCCGTTAGGGTTATTCTAGGACTACATTAGGGGTAACAACTAAATTGTCGTCAAAATCAATTAATTCTTGGTTTCAATATTTTACATGAGTAAAAGCTACGACAAACGAATGGTAGATAGGTATAAGAATAATAAGTAGTAATTTCAATGACAAGACGATGAATATTGAAACGCTTTATAGGTAGGTACGCCTGGTAGCTAATTCTACTGTTCGTAGACTAAACGGACATACATAATTTCACGGCTGTATCGCTTAAAGGTAGGTAAAACACCAGAGGCTATAAAACCATATGATGGAGAAAGAATACTGCAGTGACAGGGGGTCAGTCTATCACCCACAATAACGCCAATAAATCTCTATCCAAAATAACTTTTACAGTATGCCCGGGAAGAGAAGCAGCTGATACTTACATTCTATGATTTTCTGTTGCTCCCAGTCCAGCATGGAAGGTGAAACTGCGGACCACAGCTTTGCTGTAACAGTTTTGAAGTAAATGTGTCTGTTTATCTATCAGTAACGTTTTCGTAGCTAAACTACTCAATCGATTTTGACGAAATTTAGAATAGTGTGAGTTTGAACTTCAAGAAGGAACTACAATATTATTTATCCAACTCCGATACCCGGTATTCACGCGGACGAAGTCGTGGGCAACAGCTAGTTATAAATAAAATGAACCAGACTAACAAGGCCACAAGCCGCAGAGTATGCTCACTAGAACATATTAAAAATATAGTCCAAGAAAATGGTCAGTGAAATACGAATTTTGAGGTTAAAACTTGAATTTTTGATATAAGTTACTTTGAAGCATCTAAAAACGAACTTTTAGTAGGTGAGTTTTTAGGTTTAGTTAGGCTCACTAATTAGTAGGTGAACTAATTAGGAATTAAATTAAGTTTGTCAGTCCAACTTGCTTGGCTCTCTGATACCTAGGATTGCATGATAAGCTGTTCTTGGCTTAGATAGACACGCAAAAACAAATGCTATCGGAGTGAATTCTAAAATCTACCAAAACACTTTTTTATTCAGCATTGAATAGTGCTTCTGTAACTTTCTTTATACCTTCATAAAAAACTCATGAATACACCATGAAAATTCCTCTTTTGAGGATAAAATGAGGTCACCTGCAAACCACAACAGTAATCTATCGGCGATCCCTCACCGCATGCATTTCACGACAATTTTGCAACCTGGCGCGTTGAGGAAGCGTATCATTACTAGAACACAACCATATTGCAAAGGTTTTGCATAACTAGGTCGCTTCAATGGCGGTTGTTTGACAAATATATCATATAGTTTTTTATCGGTTACAAGTAAAGATGGCTCACGGGTTTACGAAGAAACTCGCTCTTTATAAAATATTTCCGGAACACATAAAAAAAAATCGTAGGATCTCTGTACGATGCTTAGCTACCGAGCATTCTATGCCGCTATATTTCATAGCTGTAGTCTTCTTATGGGTGTGTTCCTGTAATTTGGAACAGTTGTTAAATGCATCAGTCTCCGAAGCTTAAAGTCGGATTTGTATCTGTTCTCTCAATCAAGGTAAGATTAACAAAGGTAAAAAGATTTAGATCAAGTAGATTAACAAAGGTAAAAGGATTTAGAATGATGTACTTCTGGAATCAAAGGTTACGCTGTGCGAAGCTATTATGTTGAGGTAAAACGTGGGTCACCTACCTAACAATTTAGTATCGAAATATGATTTTTAGCTTTAACCTCTTGTCTACCACGAGTTATTACTCTTACCATATAAGTAAATTATGTTATTGGGCAGAACCTCCACTTAGATACCTTCAGATGTTATCCTCTTGTTCATTCACTTATTTTCGTAACTTTTACTTATAACTTTTACCATTAAACGGATCTACTCGTAGTTTGTATACCTTCATAATTGAAAACATATAATTCAGCAAGAGACGTATCTTCCTACAGTTTTGAATGAACGAGAAGCATGTATATTCGGTTACGATAAACATATTGAATTTTTAATTGAATCGATCGTTATTGTACGTTTTTTGAATGATAGATGAACGAGTCTGAATACTGTATCATGTAAAATGCATATTCTGTTATTTGTAAGTGATGCATGGATTTTTATATTATGATAACAATGCTTTTTGATAGAGGAATTCCGAGTAATGGTTCGTGAGAATGAAGCTAAACATTATTTAACACTTCCTTAAGTAAAAAAGATATAAACCGATCATGAAGCTATATTCGATTTTGTGAAAGCTTAAAAAATATGTGGCCTAAGTAAATTCAGTGCTCGCAAAGAGACCTTGTCTATAGACACCCTAAGAAACTTATTTGGATTCTGTAAGGATCCCCAGACTAAATTTCATGATTGACTTAGGTACTTGCAGATACTAAATTTATTTATAATTAAGATACAATTAGGTGTATGCGACTTGTTTTATCTTGCGAATTGTATACCGTTTCTGTGTGTTTATAAGGATAATAAACACTATAAGCAGTACCTATTTAAGTACTAAGTGTTGTTATTGAATCTATGTCTTTGTGCATAGGCATAGCTTAATCTGGTTAAGTCATTCAAAAAAAAAATCAACAAATATTAATTTCTACTCGTTCGTTATTCTTTTTTAACAAATTAGAATTCAATAAACGATCGCCAAATACTGTATTTGCTGGAATTGGCACTTTCCTATATGTATAACCTTTGGCACATGCTCAAGGTTAAAGTTAGAATAACTAAAGGTTATAAATAAAGCCTTATAAATTAATCGGCTGATTGTTCTCTTCTCTACATCCGGAATATTAATATACTAACACGTTGTTATAATGGCGGATGCAGCCGGGCTGTGAACAAAAGAAAGTTTATAACGCCTACCTACTTTATTGCATCTGTTAAAATACTTTTATCAGTATTTCAATATTAACTACTGTATTTAGCGTAAGTACTATTAAAGGTTTAGAGGGATAATATGTTTTAAAATTGAATAGAATTCTTTTGATGGTGATAGCGTAGGGTACCTAGGGTTTCGTATCTCAAAAGCAACAAACGGAACTCTATACTCACTTTTTGTCCATCTATCTGTATTTCCGTGCGTTAAGAGGTATCTCATGGTCACTCATGGAGGTATCAAGCTGCCTCTTATGCTGTATATGACGACCTTCATGGTGCAGTGATAAGAAGCTAATTCGCAAATCGTAAGGTCACGGGTTGAAATCCCTTATGGAACAAAAAATATGTTCGGGGACTTTATATTTTTACTTTATTCTGCTGAAAAAAATAAAAAAGGGGAGTATCACATAGGTTCAGATGCCCGAAAGAGAAGCATTTAAAATTCCCAGACATCCACATCAACATGGCCTCAAACTAAGCAAAGTTTGTGATATGGGATGCACTGTAGTGGACTAGGGGTGAACATTAAATATAAACACATATAGTAGCCCAGTCATTTTACCGAAATGTGGGAAGTTATGTCCACCGAAATCATCCCAGTTGTAATATCCGCAAACGGTTTGACCCCAGCCACTTTGGTCAGAAACCTTGAAAGGTTGGGATTCGGCGGCGGTTCGCTTCCAGCACGCATGCAAAAAGCGGTTTTGCTCGAGACTGCCCGAATTGTTTGCCGGTTTCTGTCTCTCTTGCCCTGATTCCCGACCGACTGATCCGATTGTCGGCCGGTCTTTCCCGCCGAAAGGCGTTTACCTGTAAGCATACATAACAATAATAAAATCCCCAGACAATCACACCAACTACATGGCCCCAAAGTAAGCATAGCTTGTGTCATGGGATACCATGTAGCGAACTAGGGGGGAACCTAGAATATAAATACATAAATAGATAAACAACCAGATACGGATTTTTTTTTCTTGTTCCGTGCGGGAATCGAACCCGCATCCACTGGCGTCTGAAGTAGAGAGGTTTACCCCATCGCCAAAGTTGTAAAAAATAAAAATGATTCCCCTCAAACCCCTACAAATGAAGAGTATAAAAGGAATTAAAGGAAGCACTCTAAATATTTTAAAATGGTACACTTTGGGATTACATGATTTGGGCTTCAATGATTGGAAGTGACCTCTCCTATGTCACCTAAAATGATTCAGGTCTAATTACCAATAACCCTATATAGTATTTAAGTCGTCGTGGCGCCGTGGTTACTGTGTGTATCATACGATATCACAGGTTAAGCAACGTTCGGCGCGGTCGGTACTTGGATGGGAGACCGCCGAACATTCATTTCTCTCGGCGACGTTAAGCAGTCGGTCCTGGGTGCCTTGGCACTGCACTAGGCCATTCTCCACCAAGCACTGGACCAGCTTGGTGGAGAATGGCCTATACCTCCTCGTCACCCAGGGGAGAGACTCATGCCTTTGGCTTATTATAAAGAGTTGTGATGATGATGATGTGATAGTATTTATTTACACCTGTGTTTAACCTCAATCTAAATAGCGTTCCAGATGTGGGCGCAATTTAGTCAACACGAGTTCAGCAAGGAACAGGCTCTTCATTAAACTTTGGCGGTATACCGACAGTAGTAGGTGATAGTCGACATCCGATTTAAAATGAAGGGTGTCTCTAGCCAGGTGGACTTTTAAGGATCTAAGACTCTTACCATCAACCGGTTGTCACTCAGATCAAAGTCAAAGTATCTACACCGGCCGAGTAAACAGAGTAAATAATTCATGTAGTTTTGAATATGGCATACGTGGCCTCATTATGTATTAGGTCCTTACATATGAAATTGGCTTTTTGTATGGGAGGAATAAAAGTCGTTTATTTTTTTAATATAATATATTTATTTAAGCAAAGTATGATCATTGCTATCTATGCACTACTGCCATCTCATAGGTAGTTCATTTATGCCTTTTGTAAGAAAAACATTAGGACGGGAATCAATAAAAGCTCTGAAGGCGGTTTGGACTGCCTCATCGAAGTTGAAATTCCCCCACAAAAAGTTATCCAAATTTCTAAAAAAATGGTAGTCTGTTGGAGCAAGGTCTGGGGAGTACGGTGGATATCTTAAATATCAGTTAGTTTATCCATCATTATTTGGAGCAGTAGATATCTGCAGTAATCATCTGGCCAGATTTAAGGAAGCACCACACCGGCACTAGTCCACCAAACGCTGACCAATAACTTTTTTCTAGGATATTTTCTCTTGGGGAAGAATTTGGATGGTTTACCAGGGTTTAGCCATTGCAATTTGCGCTTCCTATTGTGGTAGAGTATCCACTTTTCATCACAGGTAATGATTCGATTTAAAATCCCTTCATTATTGTGCCGATTCAGTTGTCGGTTTGCTTCACTCAATTCAAACCTGTCGAGCTTTCTTGTCTTTCCAATTTGTTTCAAGTGGATTAAAACAGTTTTATCACTAACACCGCAGCCTACAGCTAACTCGGACATAGTTTGCGATGGATCCGCTTCCACAATAGCTTTCAATTCTTCATTGTCGACTTTGGTCTCCGACCATCCACGGGGATTGTTCTGTAGGTTGAAATGTCCAGAACGAAAACGTTGGAACCAAAAACACACTGTGCTCTCTCTAGTGACACCACTGTTTCTGCAGCACTGGTGCCACGGCGGAACTCATATTCGTAAATAACGCTAAATTTAAAATTTTCCTTTTTGTAAACTCAATGACGTAGAGAAAAAACCAATAGAAAAAAAAAGAAATACGGTTTTCGAGACACAAATTGATGAGTAAATAGCTGTATAAATTGGAATTTGGAATTCTAAACCAAAGAGGAGATATTTGAGATCAAAGTGGCCAGTACGACAAAACACCAATTTCATATGTAAGGACCTAATATTAAAGATGTTGTGATTTGTTTTTTATTCTATCTCTAAATAAAATTCAAATTAAGTATATCGTTTTTATTTCTGAAGTTACCTTCTTTTGTACAGCGAAAACTAAATCAGTAGGACATTTTATGTAGAAACTTTCGTCACAAGCAATAATGTTCGCCGGGCATGTTCGCCGCGGCACAAACGGACGGATTCGCCGCTATCATGAGGAAGCGCTGCGCCGCGCTACTGCTGCGCGCCCGCGACAGCCCCAACCGCATCTTGAGCGCGCTGACCCACCGCTGGGACTCACTGATGCTTGAAAGCTGGATGAGAAGGCATGTACGTCTTTCCTTATCTTAGTAGTAATAATATTGTTAATTTTTATTCAATACCAAATATAATGCTCATAAAAATTTCTGTCTACATTAATTTAATTTATTTGAAATCTTCCTTAATTATTACCAATTTTTTGACTTGTATTTTATTTTTGACATGCAGTACTAACATAGGTAGTAAGGTTTTTGTAACTAACACATATGGACATGATCCGAAATAAAATGATTGAATTGAATAATTGGTCTATTAAAAGTTCTAGTAAACCTATGCCAATTTTCAAAATTACCAACACAACTTTTTTCCACTTATTGTACAAATTTACGAACTATTATGAAATTTTGTGTATCGAATCCCTGAAATCCGTTTTCTGAAAAACTTTTAGACAAATAATAAGGTAACGAGAATCGCAGGTATTTCACTGGTTATCATCTGCAGAAATCAGGGCCCAAAATATTGAGGTAAAAAGCTTTTATGTGAGTTCGTATGATAAAATAACTTTTCTTACGTCCATAATGCAACATTATTTTAATTAACAGACTAATACTACGCTCACTTAATTGCTTCTCTATAAATTGAATGATTTACTTAATTAATATATTGATTATTTACGCCGAAAATTTCATCATAATGGGGCCTCATTGATAAAAATTCAGGAATCATTATTTTATCATGTATTATATTTTGTACTATGCTGACTAACAATAAGTTAGAATACTGAAAGTTAAAAACGATATCTTACTTAGTTTTTGATGTTAGTCACTAAATTTGGAAAGTTTTGAAGTATGTAAGTAGGTATGTATTGTTTGGAAAAATTAGAAGAAATCGCAGCCTTAACTTACTATGCACCCTTGCCTACCAAGCATTGTGAAATTTTAGTAGTCTAAATTTTAGATAAAATCAGCACTCAAAAGAAAGACCATTCTGGACACAGCGTTATTAATAATTAATTCACCTTTCTGTCACCGCCGCCCATCATCACCCTATAAGAAAAAGGCTGTAAGACTCTTTTACATCCTTAAATATGCAACTTGCTCTACCTCGAGGGACACAAGGTTTATCGTTCGTTCAGGTCCTTGAAATGTATCTGAAACGGGCTGAAAAGATGTAACATAATCAACGAATGCAAAGCATTAAAAAATGCCAACTTCGCGTCCCAAATTTTTACTAAAGGCAAATCGTCAAGGTAAATATTCTCCGTACTCATACATATTTTTCCGAAAATTTAAAAATTTCATGAAGTAATCCATCGATTTCGATGAAATTTAAAAGGCACCAGTTCTGAAGTATCCTCTATCATATTAAACAAGATTTTTATGTAAATCGGTTCATAATTGTACACAAAATCGTGTAACAAAGACACAAAAAAAACATAGACACGAATTGATAACCTCCTCCTGTTGGAAGTCGGTTGAAAAATATTTTGAAGCACAAAACTCTTTAAAGATGCTCTGACTTAGTAAAAAACTAACATTATATTTCTCCGTAAGTAACTAAAGAAATTTTAAATATTATATTATATAAAGTAAAAAAACGTAATAAAATACTTTATCTCAAACGAAATGAAATGACTTTAACTTGTTCTCAACTCACTAAAGAAATGCTAAATATTATGCGTTTTGTTAAAGAGTACCATTTAGTAGTAAAAAACGTAATTAACTATTTAATCTCAAACAAAATGAAATGATTTTAACTTCTTCTCACAAATCATGTAGTCTTGTTTTATCAGGACAGTAGCGCCATCTAGTCAAAATAGCTTTAACTACATTGTGTTGATAACAAGTTCCCTTGTGCCGTATTTGGTAGAGCTAAGAAAATCTCTTATTCTTTATAAAAGTGATTTCAAGAAAAGGTTTGTTTACTTAAATATGAAATAAATAATTCAATTTATAGTTCTAACACATTATTTGGCTATGAAAACCAATCCAACTCTATATAATACAATTTTAAAATAATGTAGAGAAACGCTCTATGTTTCTGTTTTGATTGTAGCTTATGCCGATAGATGTCACCTGTAGCGCTTCTAAAATGAAATCCAATATGGCGGTGCCACTCGGCTCTGGAACAGGGCGGGGAGCACAGTCGTCCAATCGACACTACGATATTTACGCGTATTTTTGTCGATTCCGCTGAATTCGTGACATAAACGCGGGTGTTTTTTGGATTTCTGTGTGTTCCTGTATATTTTTGTGTTGTTTGTGTGATTGTGTGTGAGTTATTATAATATTTTTTGTGAAACGTGGTTAAACTGTGGGATAACAGTGTCTAGCAGTTGACATGTTTATCTGTGCCGTGTGTGAAGAGTTTCCCTTCGTGTGGAGGTGCGGTGCGCTGTAGAGCCGTGGATGGCTGAGAGCCGTCACTCCTACGGCTAAACAATTATGGATTGCATTTGTATGGAATTCTAGGTAATAACCGTTCATTTACTCAAATCTTTTGAAATGCAAAGTGTCCTTGTAATTTTATGCATTCCTGGAGTTTCCCCAATTTGGCTGCGAGCCGATGCTTTGTTTTAAAAATGTAGCGCATGTATTTGGTGTAAGGATATTTTGTGTGAATCAATAAGAATAAGTTGTTTCTTGACGACGGAGTTAAAAAGCTTGTGTTTTTATATGTTTTCTTTAGTAGAGTTTATTGTAGATTGCATAGCCCTGACTTGGCGCGGTCGGATGTTTCGAAATTTTTCCTTTACGCTTCATTGTGTAAAACATTCATGGTTAAATATTTCGTAACCGTGCGCTTATTACTGGCCATTAAATGTAGATATCTACTTTAGTCTGTATTTGAATATTTGATCTACAATTCTTATTATTAAGTCAATAAGATTTCCAATAAGATTCCTGTAAAAAAGATAAAAACCGTCATAAAAACAATGATAAGTCAATATCATCAGCAAATATGACAATTGAACAAAACAGGTCCGTGACGCGTAAAAAAGCGCTTCAAAGTACCGAGTTCTTAGCGAGCATTGAATCTTAATTCACAACATTGATGTGGAGCCGCGAGAATATGGCTCCCCTCTGGTTATCAGCTTACAAAACGTCTATACCCGTCCCATTCTGGCGGGTGCCTAATCGTATTAGTTGCATCTCTCTTTATTTTAAACTGCACGTTTTTCTTTTGTCGCGTCATGCAAGTTTAGGGGATTGTTGAGTTTTTAGTGCTTTGGTGGGAAGATTGTGCGAGAGCTGTAGTCTTTGTTTGAGGGGTTGGGTTGTTAATAAGGCATTTGGTAGGGGGTGGGTCGCGCATCGGATCGCGCAGTGGGACTCAGTTCTCGGCCGCGGCGCACGTGGCCCCCGCCGCGGACCTCGATCCTCCATTGTCCTTTCGGGAGCGCTTCATTTCTTAATTGCTAATACCTATTTGGCTAGGTTTGCGCGGGAAAGTAAAAAAGGATGTAAGTAATTTCAGAATCGTTTTTTAGTCGTTTTAAGTTTTTCTTACTTAAATTAAGACTATAATAACAAGGCACGTCATTTATTAACAAACTTTACTAGCAAAGGTACCTACTTATAATTTTTAATTTTTTATATTAACAACATATACGAAATATCTTATAAAAACTTAATGTTGTTGATATAAATGTGTATGTAATTATTGATATGAATGTAAGTAGTATATTATTTATAAACATATTATTTCTAAACTTTGTCCCAATGCTCATCCTAATTTCCTATTTCTAATACTGTCACAACTTGGTTGCCTGGCAGAAATCGCTCTACAGCGATAAGGCCGCCTTTGTACAAATATGAAACGATATTGTAATATTGTAATTATACTTTTTCTGTAAGTGTACAATTAAGAATTGTATTATTTTATTATTATGAAAAAATATTAAAGAAATAAAGCGAGTTTGTTATTATCTTAAAAACAAAAAAACAAGCTATTCAAATCGAGATTACCAATCGAATAAACCCAAGTTTAATCGAGTAAATCTCCTGTGAATAATTCAGAGTGGGTATTCTATTTCGGGATACATCCCTACATTGCGATTCATACTGAAATCATTATGCAAAACGAAACGACGAATTATACCGAATGATAACAACAACAACTTTCTTAAAAAACTTGAGGAATAAATAACAGAGAAAGAAAATAATAAGTACCTTAATAAATTATTCATCAAATATTATAATTAATATGTATTGGGTAGGTAGGTAATACAAGAAAAGTCTTGAGGACACATCGATGTAGGTAAGTATATTAGAAATTGCATGTGTGCACTCATTGATAAAATTGATCGCCTACACCCTTGCATACGTAATACTCTATTACTTATAAAATATCCTTAAGATAAGACTGTCTGTTTATCCTCTGACACTATTTTTTACGAACCTTGTTTACTTTTCTTTTTGTAGTTGTACAACAGCATATTATTATGACAACAAGGTACTAGTTCATCTCGCTTAGATCATCTTTAGCTTAATCTATACTGGCTAATCTATACTCCACATCAATCGCAACAAAATTTGTTCTACGACTTTTTAAAATTAATAGTTTTTTAAAATTTGAGTTTTCCCATAGAAAAAATATTTATAACAGAGGCGTTACTCTATTTACTCTGAGCGTAGGTATGCCACGCACCTTGCGTTGTAAAATATCGCTTCATAATACTCGTAATAGTAGGTACTTCTTACAAAATGTAGAGTAAGGAGCAAACATTTTTTTAGTTTATTTTTTGTGTTATTTATCAAGAATTGTAAAAAGTCATAGAGAAAATGATGTTGGGATTGATGTGGAGAGGTGATGCGTTAAAAAAACTTAACCCTGTATCAAGTTCTATAATCTGTACACATTTATTCGAAATTTAGTTGCAAACTTTCAAACATATTACTTACTAAAGTACAGAATACACTGCTCTGTTTTCCAAACCATTACAATCCACTCAGTCAAGTGACGGACGAGTGAATAAGCATCTGATTGATACAAATGTGACATCATCTTAATCGTCACTCACCATCAGATATAATACAGAAGACAAACATAGCGTCATATAACGCATTTTATAAAAGAATATCTGCGTTGACTTTTGTCCCGAGACGGGACGAATGCAAATAGATAAAATGAAAGTAAACCTTTGTAGTGCGGAGCAAGATACGGATTGTTTGAGCTTTAAGTAAAAATATCTGTTTATTCTAAGATAAAAACGTTTTTCCGGATTTATGAAAACTTAAGGTGATATAATTTTATCAACCATTAATACCGAAGAATTATTAAGAAGAAAGAAACTAAATATTGTAGCTTTTGTATGATTTTGACCAGGTATCCTAACAGGCTGCATGAAATTGTAACTTGTAGAAAGCAAATTTAGATTTTTTATTATGTTTTAAAAGAAAATATGAAATTAATTAATAAAGCATACGTTGTAAAAACATACGATCTTACTCTACATACTTATTGCAATAATCTAATTCAATAAACAAAACATGAAATGTACTTCTTTAGTTAAGAATAAGTACGAGTAGGTAATATCTAATACTTTGAATATTTTGAAACTTTTATTTTATTACTAAAACTACATAGAATAGGTTTAAAACCAAATCATTGTACATAATATACTGAAAATAGAAGCCTTCAATCATACAAATGAGTAAATGAATCTTTTGTCTTTAGACGAAAGAGGGGTTGCATATATCTCAAAATCCAAATTATACACCACAATTAAATTGTAAGCGTAAAGGCCATTGAAATACTAAAACACGTGTTTAATACATATTTATCACCGTTTAAAATTATCGGCATGAATGTGTTATAACTCCTCATTAAAATTTTCCAAGATTGAAATAAAGATAATTTAATAAGCCTCACAATATGGAATAACATACAGCTGTCGGCCCAAGTTATTTAGTGTAATTGACCGCCCTTTGAATAAAAAATTATTCTGTAGATAAATTATTATTTGAATAAAGTTTAAAGAAAAGAATATGACGTTATTCATCGGCCAAAAGGCGATTTAAGTCAAGTAGGTACGGTTCTTACTTGATACGGAGAATTCCGTAGCTATAAAATTAAAGGACAGCTTAAAAGGGAATTGGAAATCTACGGAGTTGTGAATAATATAGTAAGTAATCGTTAGGTAAAGTAAAGACTGTATTAATTTGGGATTTTCGCGATTCATTTGATTTATTTGTTTACTTTGTATGTTAAGCTCGTCTTAAGCTTATTATTTGTGAAGAAAACACTGTTTTCTTCGAATTACCTCTGTGAAAGATCAAAATGTTCCATGCGTGGGATAGTATAGTTCAAATAGGTGATCTTTTCCTAACAAATTATGATATAAAAATATGTCTCTTAAAAATATTGTATTTTTTAACGTTTAATATTATTCAATATTAATATTATTGTAATAGTCTCTTTCCATGATTATGATACCTCCAAACGTAATATCAGATGGTTTCACAGCCTCTGGTGTTCTGCCTACCCTATAAGGGATACAGGCGTGAAATTACTTATGTATGTAATATTATTGTACTGCTGTTGTAAGTTTTAAGTTTTTTTACCTAACTATTATTATTGCTTTAGTTGCCGAAAAAGAAATCGCTTCAGCGATGAAGGCACCTAAGAGTTTTCTCATTTTTTATTTAACTGGAATAGTTGATATATCAAAAAAGAACAACTATTATTGTTTAATAAAAATAACCACTGTAATTTGTCAATTGACAAAAATATTCCAAAAAAATTCCAGCAAAGACCTTGCGCCGCGCCGCTAAGGGCTTACGTGCTGAGACTTCTAAGTATGTGGTTAAACTTAAAGGTTATTTTAACGATAACCCTTTCGATTCCTCTTCTTTTATAAAGTCGGTTAAAAAAAAGGCATTTCACAAGCTTGCGGCTGTTTAACATTGTGGTTTGCGAGCCGATTTAGTGTCGATTTAGTAGATGTAGAGTCGGAGGCATAAAGATAGAGTCAATTTTGTAACATATCAAATAAAGCCAAATGTTATTTGTACACAAATTAATTAAAAAGAAATAAAAAAATAAAAATAAAATCGCCAGACAATCACACCAACTACATGGCCCCAAAGTAAGCATAGCTTGTGTTATGGGATACCATATAGCGAACTAGGGGGGAACCTAGAATATAAATACATAAATAGATAAACACCCAGACACGGAACATTTTTTTTTTCTTGTTCCGTGCGGAGATCGAACCCGCAACCACTGGCGTCTGAGGCAGATAGGTTTACCACAACGCCAAAGTGGTCGTCAAAATGCTTTAACTTTAATCATAAATGCTTCAACCTTTAGTTTCTTTATTGTCTTAACTTTCAAGATTCATAACCTTAAATAAAACCAGTCGCTCGTGACGACATAATAATAAATATAATAAATAATCTTTATTGCCATGAAACTTAAAATAATTATATTCACAATAACAAAAAAGAAATGACAATTCAGGCGCCCTTATTGCTTTAAGCGATTTCTACTAGGTAACCGAAATTTCTACCAGGCAACTGAATCTACCAGGCAACCGAAATATGTACTTACCTGTTAAATATAGTGGTTAAAGTAGGATTGGGCGTAGAATCTATCCCTGAAGAAAGGAAGCTTACATGTATTTCGAATTAAACTATAATATAGTGTGCGTGTTGACTGAGGCATCGCGTCGGGAAAAGTGTAGTAAGGTCTCTTTATTTATTCATAGGTATTTCTGCTAGAAAATTAAATACTTACTTTTATTACATAATTATGATTAGAATCGAGTTCAGAGTGCTCTCCTTCAGTAACTAAAATTTGTCACCAGTCACCCTGTAGGTATATGTATAAATAAGTATAATATTTTACCTGCCTATTTTCGGTTAGGATAGAATTTAGGCTCATAAATAACATTTTTTTAAACAGAATTACCACTTTTAAAGCCTTTTCTTGGTTATTTAATTGACCAAACTTGTCATTTTATGTTTTATTTGTAAAATAAAAATGTAGGTATAACATAAACCACCCTTATGGGTTAACCTTATGTTTATTTAACCCCTATGGTAGATAACCCTTGAATTAAAAATCAAATAAAAGAATAAACTAAATTAAAATAAGAAACTAAATAAGTAAATAAATTAAAACAAATGAGTTGACCAAACAACATTTGCCAACAAATTACACAAAACGCCAATTTTATAAAATAATGTTGTCGGCTTTCCCAAAGCTTTTTTACAATTATTATAAACCATTTATGCAAACAAAGAAGAAATAAAAGTTAGTTTGAGTAAAGAATAGCTATTTTAAATAGTTTGGAAGCTAGTTCGAAACTTCTTGTAAGGTTGCTGTTTTCTAGTTAGAAAAACAAAGTATACCTACGCAACCAAGTTAAGATAAAGCGTATCTTTTTAAAGTAACATTCCCTCTTTACACGTGTTTTAAAATTAAACCTCTTTTTGTCTCTTCTATCCTAATAATTAGGGAAAAAAATATTCTCCTTATTAATTTATATTAAGGTATACAAAACAACAGTAATGAAATAACTCATCCTAATAGATATATATTGTTGTACCCAAAAACGCAAATCCGCTTTTTGTATGAAAAATAAATTTAAATCACTGTTTTTTATTTTATCAAAGTCAACAAACAATCGTTAACAATTCATACCAAAATCACCACGTTCCATAATATTAACACTCAAAGGTCAAGTCAAAGCTTTTAAAACAATAAACTCCAAAGAAGACTAAGTATCCAACCTCTTTTGTTTTTAAAATGGATTTAAAAAAGAGGACTTAAAGCATCGAACCTCTTTTGTCTTTGAAGTGAATTAAAAAACTGTTATTTAGAACTTCTTGACGCGTATAAAATCCGAAACATTTAGATTGTCATACAAGTTGGTAGCAAAACTTTCCTGCTCATATTGTCGACTTAGGTTAAAATGTTTTTTTATGAGCTTTCAGACATTCATTGTTTGGAACTTTGAAAGCTTCAACGTAAGATGGTTTTATTGAAACAGGAAACGAGGCTCACGTTTCTGTGTAGTATAGAAATATTAACAAACTTTTGATGTTGAAAAGAAAATGTTGGGTTTCTTTTAATTTAGGCAGCGTTTTGCAAACCCATTATTAAGTTATTGATGTTATTCATTATAGTATAATGAGGTCTATTTTAAAGATAGAGTTGAGAAAAAGTATTGGCATATTTTGGGTATCTACATTTATAATATTACAAATATACAAATATTTGTTTATTACTTAATTGTAAGTAACGAATAAGCGAGAATTATCGAATTGGGCGGTCGAATTTTGCTTTGTTATAATCATATTGATATGTTAAATGATTTAAATATTGAAAGTGAGATTAAAGTTTACTTGATGAAAATAACAGCTGATAAAAATATGGCAATATATTATTGCCACTTCACGAATCTTAATAAAACCATAAAAAAAATTTTTGGACTCATGATTTCTTCTTTTTTCATATGGATAGTGTTCGCGCCAGTTACCATAGGTGGCGCTAGCCGGTGGTTTTGCTGCAATGAACGCAGACGAATTGTTTTTTTTGACAGAGGTCAAAACGTCAAAGTATATTGTGAATTTGGTTACTCTCTCTGAATTGGCGCCTCGAGGTTTACTTATGTTTTCGGTGAATTGAATTGACTGTGCAGCTTTGAAAATCAGTATTGTTTCGTAAAAACTCAAAAAAGTAGTGCAATCTGCGTAATATTACATATAAGTATTATAAACATATCCCTGTTCCCATCTATATAATATTCCCCTCCTTATTATCTATATACTTGCCGCCACGCCGCCTTGAACGGCGTTGTTTGTGCGTGATTGCTGGATTTTGGTGAGTTATTTATTCATTTCTTTTAAAGCAGTGACTGATCGCTGCGAGCGGGCATAACATAATTTCTTGCCCGTTCAAACTGGTAGCAGAGCGTGGTTTTTGGAAATCTTTGAAATCCTAACCTTCAAACCTAACCTTGTAGAATTCCACCAAGGTAGTTTATTTTCCCTATTTTTTGAGTTGATAGCTATTGTTTGTTGTTGAAATCTTGTGTTAATTGATAAATTCCAATTAGAATTGCATTTCAACTCATAAGATTATCAGGATTAAATATCTATTGTTGGTGTTTGATTTTGAATTGATAAATTGATAAAATTCCAATCAGATTTGTACTTCAACATAAAACTCTGCATAAATTCATTGTATGAAGATTTGTCCAATCTAAAACTCAGTTTTCAATTGTTGTTGTTTGGCTTCATATAAATTTATTGTATGCAGAGGGCCTAATTTAAAATTTAATTTTTCAATTTAAAGTGTTGAAATACTGGGATATTTTGATTGTTTTTTGTGCATTTTGATTCTCCAGGACCTATAGTTAGGAAATCAATTTGTTTTTTGTTCACAAAAGGGGGGAAATTGATTATATTATAGTACTTATTTGAAGTTGATCTCACAGTTACCGGGTTTTGTTGACAATATTATAATTTCATTGTATTTGGTGTTTTGTTATCTTTTAATAATTGAGATTTGATTTGGAGAGTTGCCTTTTAACCAACAGCGCACAAAGGAAGGTTATTGTTTTAAGTTGAGTTTCCTTTTAATTTATTTCTAAACTTTGTTTTCTTTTTGATTTTGTTTTGAATTTAGTTCAATTAATTATTGTTAAAGTAATTATTGTCGGTTAATTACTATGAGTCCCAATCCACTTACCACGGCAAGGGCAGGGGTCCGTGGTATTTTGCGTTGGCTTGCTGGGGCAGTGGCCCTGATTGTTAGGACGGACCGGGTTCAGGCCCTGTTAACCCGATATGAGGGATTGCCTGCCCGACTTCAGGAATTGGAACAACATGCCACTGAGTTCCGTACACACATGATGGAGGATTCTGTTGATGATGTGGCCCTCCTGGAGGAATTTGAACGGGATGTTGACCAGGCCTTTGAATTGGCTGATCAACTTACTGAGGCTGCCAAGGGGATCCTGGCTGCTCACAGGGGAGAGCCGGCTTTGAGCGGGGAGACTAAACCAACCCCGCCGGCTTTGTTGGGAAGATTGCCCACCTTGGAGATCCCCAACTTCAATGGTGACCTCACCATCTGGATGGGGTTCATCAACTTATTCGATAGTTTGGTGGACTCGAGGGAGGATTTGTCGCCAAGCCAGAAACTGGCTTATTTACGCTCCGCTCTTAGTGGAGAAGCCAGCTCGGTTGTCCAGCACCTCATTATTAGCGATGCCAATTATCAGGTTGCTCGGCAGTTGTTAATTGAGCGGTACCAGAATGTCCGCTTACTAGCGGACACTCATGTGGCATGCATTTTGGGTTTGCCCAGAGTTACCAGAGTGTCCTCCTTAAGGAAGGAGTTAGTCAACCCGCTGTTGACTGCGGTCAATTCATTGAATCGCTTGGATTTGCCGGTGGACCAGTGGTCTTTCATCCTGCTGCACATCGTCCTGACGAAGCTGCCCGCCGAGATGAAGGGTCGGTTTGAGCAGAGGTACGGAGGAAATAGTGCCTCGTACCTCCCCCCTTTCTCGGACCTCCTTCGTTTTTTGGAGGACGAGTGCAGGGTCACGGACAGGTTGGCGGATCCTACACCGGGTCCTAGCGTGGGTCGTTCAGTGGAAGCAAGAGGACCACCCCGGCGCCCGACCCATCAATATGCTGCTGTCCGGCGGGACAACCCCCCCTCACCGCAACAACGGTGCCGATATTGCAAAGGGGAGGGACACGATGTGCGTGCTTGCGGGAAGTTCGGTGGGCTCCGTATTGCGGGTCGGAGAGCCATCGCCAAGCAACGCGCATGGTGTTATTTGTGTTTGGGGGATCACATTCAATCGATGTGTACCCGGGCCGGTCATTGTGGCCACTGCGGTGGGAGGCATCACCCCCTCCTTTGTTTGAACTGCAATGGCTCTGGGAGCGATAGGGGCTCAAATGACTCGCGCACGGGCGGGGGCCCCGCGCGCCAGGCTGGTTCTCCTGAGGTTTTGTCGGGAACTATGCCTCCTCGGGGAAGACAAGGTCAGACCTCCCGGGCTGGAGGTGAACGGAGACGGGTTACCCCCCCCCACGGGAGGGGGGGTATCTCCCCACGTGACCTGGGGTCACGTGACATAGCGGTGGCGATTGGGGACGCGAATAGGAGGGCGAAACGGTTCTCCCCTCCTTTGTTGGAGTATCCTCGGTTGGGACAGTATGTCCCCCCGTACACGCGTCATGGATATCATGCGGTACCTCGGAGTAGGGTTCGACGGGGACCTCATGCTCCAGAATGGGACCCCCTCGCCCGCTATGACCTCCCCCCTCGGCTTTCAGCACACTCGAATGTGGAACGGGGGGAGGGATCGCCCCCTCCGGATTTACATTAACGCTGCTGTCGGACGCAACCCCCCCACCGGAGTATGTGCTGTTGCCAACAGCCTCCGTGCGTGTTTGGGGCCCGAAAGGGAATACTGTCACCGTGCGTGCCCTTTTGGATTCGGGAGCTCAGGGTTGTATAATTTCTTATTGGCTCGTCCGACAGTTGGGCTTAAAATTGCTGCCGCATCGCGAAGCGGTACGGGGCGTTGGAGACCTGCGGATTTCGAATCCGATCGGTCAGGTTTCGTTCTCCTTCTCCCCCCACTCTTCCTTGAAGCCGAAAATTGGATCTTCGGCGATCGTGTTTAGAACGGTGGTTGGCCAGCTGCCTTAGGTGCAGATTTGATTTGATTTGATTTGTAGCCATACCAACGTCATTGGGTCATGTAGTAATGGGACCAGTCAGAGACGTCCCGGACCTTCCCTCGGTAGATAGTGACCTCACTGTTGGTTCTACCTTGACGGATATTTTACAACGGTTTTTTATGACGCGTCTGAGATTGGATACGCGGCAACCGTGTACATTAGGACGGTTGATGCGACAGGCGTTGTCGATGTCCAGCTGGTTACGGCCAAAAGTAAGGTTGCCCCCCTTCGGACTCGATTGACCATTCCGAAGTTGGAGTTGTCTGGGGCTACTCTGTTGGTTCGATTGCTTAACCACGTTGTCGAGACCCTGGGAACAAGTGTCCACCTTGATTCGGTTTTTGCTTGGTGTGACAGTCAGGTGGTCCTTTGTTGGCTGAAAGGTTCAGTCCATACCCTTGAGGTATTTGTGGCCAACCGGGTGTCTCAAATTCAGGCATCGAAGGCCCAGTTGATTTGGCGTCATGTGCCTGGCGAATTGAACCCCGCAGACTGCGCCTCTCGTGGCTGCGCGGCGCCAGCGCTTGTGGACCACCACCTATGGTGGGGCCCACCGTGGTTATTATGGTCTGAGGAATTTTGGCCTCACACACCTGCAATGGGCAGATCACCTACCCTCGGAATGCAGGTCAACGTTGTTGAAACTTTAGCGGCTCCAGACTGGGAGTCCCTTCTCGAACGTTACAGTTCGTTGGATAAATTGCTAGGTGTCACGGCCTGGATACGACGATTCATCTTTAATTGTCGTAATCCCCGGAATAAAATTAAGACTCCGATATTATCTCCGCAGGAGCGTAATGTCGCTCTGGTTTTTTGGGTGCGGATAGTCCAGGAGCGTGCATTCGTTGCTGAGTTAAAGGCCCTCCGCCAACGTACGTCTAAGTTGAAGGGACCCCTAGGGCGCTTGAGTCCCTTCTTGGACGACAAGGGCCTGTTACGTGTTGGAGGCCGCCTTAGGAATGCTCAGCTACCTTTTGGGGCCCGTCATCCTCTTTTGCTCCCGAAAGACGGCCCCCTGGTGAAATTGTTGATAACAGACCGCCATGTGAAAAATGCCCATGCCGGATGTAATGCTTTAACTGCGATCCTCCAGCGGGAGTTTTGGATTTTGTCGGCACGGAGAGCGATACGATATGTCATCTTTCGCTGCCTCCCCTGTTATCGCCTTAAGGCTAACATTAAGGTTAACATTAAGGTTAACATTAACATTATTTGCCTGCGGATCGCGTCACTGAATCGCTGCCCTTTGCCGGGGTTGGTACGGATTTTGCGGGACCTTTTACGATTAAAGCTTCACGTCTCCGTAACGCTAAGACCGAGAAGGCCTATTTGTGCGTTTTTGTTTGTTTAGCCACTAAAGCTGTCCACCTCGAGGTGGTTAGTGCTCTCTCGACAGAAGCCTTTGTCGCTGCGCTCGGCAGATTTGTTTCGCGTCGCGGACTGCCTTCTTTGATTCGATCCGACTGTGGGACCAATTTCAAGGGTACCGATAGGTATTTAAGGGAGGTTTACGAATTTTTGGATAGGAGCAATGTTGAAATCGGCTCCACACTTTCTCGTAGAGGTGTGCGATGGCAATACTCACCGCCGTCCTGTCCCCACTGGGGAGGGATATTTGAGGCAACTGTGAAGTCCGCCAAAACTCACCTTCGTCGTGTTGTTGGGGAAACAATCCTAACTTTTGAGGAACTCGCGACCGTGTTTTGTAAGGTTGAGGCGGTTCTCAACTCGCGTCCGTTGTGTCCCCTATCTTCTGATGCGAATGATTTGGAAGCCCTTACGCCGGGCCATTTTT
This sequence comes from Stenoptilia bipunctidactyla, assembly GCA_944452665.1. NCBI lineage: Eukaryota > Metazoa > Arthropoda > Insecta > Lepidoptera > Pterophoridae > Stenoptilia > Stenoptilia bipunctidactyla. The sequence continues at coordinate 12,918,888 of OX101735.1, forward strand.
TGATCGGCAGACCCCTTAACGCCCTGCCTGAATATCCGTATTTAGATATAAATTCCGGACGGCTCTCGCGATTTGAATTGCTCCAGCAGCTCACGCAGAGTTTTTGGCGCCGTTTGCATTTGGAGTATTTGCATATCTTACAGCAGCGGGTCAAGTGGTCTGACAAGACGAACCCACCGAAGGTCGGAGACCTCGTGTTGATCAAGGACCCAAATCTGCCACCGCTCCGCTGGCGTCTTGGACGCATTGTTGAACTTTATCCGGGGTCGGATGGCGTCCCCAGGCTTGCTGATGTCCTTGTGGGTGACTCTGTTTTGAAGCGCGCAGTCGCTACCCTCTCTCGCCTCCCACTAGATTGAGTTGTCGGACCGTTTGTTACTGTCCGGGGCGGGGGGATGTTCGCGCCAGTTACCATAGGTGGCGCTAGCCGGTGGTTTTGCTGCAATGAACGCAGACGAATTGTTTTTTTTGACAGAGGTCAAAACGTCAAAGTATATTGTGAATTTGGTTACTCTCTCTGAATTGGCGCCTCGAGGTTTACTTATGTTTTCGGTGAATTGAATTGACTGTGCAGCTTTGAAAATCAGTATTGTTTCGTAAAAACTCAAAAAAGTAGTGCAATCTGCGTAATATTACATATAAGTATTATAAACATATCCCTGTTCCCATCTATATAATATTCCCCTCCTTATTATCTATATACTTGCCGCCACGCCGCCTTGAACGGCGTTGTTTGTGCGTGATTGCTGGATTTTGGTGAGTTATTTATTCATTTCTTTTAAAGCAGTGACTGATCGCTGCGAGCGGGCATAACATAATTTCTTGCCCGTTCAGATAGATAGATAAAACATTTACCTATTTGCCAAAAAACAGTAACACACATCTAATAAGAATTTATTTTAATTTTTTCCTAGCCAACAAAATCAAATTTGGAATTCCATAAATTGGAATCTATCAATTCACAGAAGTGAAATTAGATAAATCAAAACAGAGTACCGTTCGCTAAACACAATTTAACTTTTCCCAAAAATATCGAGTTCGCCATCCGTAGTCTATAAAACTTATCAAAGGCAAACAAAATTTGAATAAAGGGCCCAGGGGGGAAGGTTTTTCGTATTCGTAAACCATCGAACAAATATTCCGTGGAGTGTCAAGTTTTTATAGAAATAGATTTGATATTATTTATTTATAGCTTGCGATACACCTATCTTTACCTACCTGATCGTAAATTCTCAAATAAACCTCCATCGGACTATGCCATATAACCATTATATTAAGTTACGCAATCTACACTTTTTACTGAGAGATTCTCGTTACTATTGTATTGTACATTGTAACTCGACCTTTCGGTGACTTTACAGAGACCATGGTCGCCCATTAAAAAGTTATTTTTTTACGATGAGATCTGTTAGCAGTTTTTACAACAAAAGGTCGATCACTAGATAAGCTGAAGTTTATATAGGTCTGACCACAAAACCGCTTACTAAAACAAACTATCTGTTACGACACTCTTTTACACAGCAAGTAGCAACATTAAGCAATTACGCAACACTTCTTTCTGGCCGGTGATTGGTTGGAAAACAACTGATATCCGCTGTGATTGGTCGGGTCCTTTTTTTAAGACACTGTACTGTATCTGTATTTTTTTTGTAAGTGTTGCCACTCTATAAATTTATAGGATGTGTAGTGTAAGAACAAACAATACGAATGTGACCTGGTTGTGGCACCGCATTGCAGCCCCACTCTGTGGCTTCTAAGTACCGACATGATATTGCAAGTTAAATAAATTCGATGAACCGCTTTGGGAATTCGGAAGCTATTGAACACTTGCATGGAACCTGATTTCTGCAGGCTATCAAAATTGAACTCTATCTTAAAAGATTTAGGGGCGATTTTGGACTGAGCTTTCTTAGAATCTGCAGGAAGATGCGCTTCTGGTTATGACAATGTTGTTTTGAAAATTTAATTATCGATGTTTGAGTTTTATTTTCTTATTTTGTTCGCTTGTTTAATATTTTAGTGCTTTTAGCTGTTGTTTTAAGTCTTTCTTTTTGGATTAACACGAACTTAATAAGAACTTTGAACTTTGCATATATTTCCGATCTGGGGTAAAAAGCTTTTTGATATTTGACATTTTGATTTAACATGGCTGTTTTTATTGATGTGTAGATTGCATGTACGAGTGTGTAGATTTATTAACATATTTTAAATTGGTTAAGTAGTTTCATTTTTAAATGGTTTTTCCTTTTTTGAATAATATATTTGTTCTCCTGCTCACTAGAATTTTTTGGAATTGGAAATGATCAATCATGTAGGTACCAGGTTATCAGTACTAAGTTGGTTGTTTATTATATAAAAAACTGTCAAAATGTTTTATTCTCGACTCTTTTTAAGAGCTACTTTAAAACGATGGCAGACTTGCTTATCTGTTAGCCTGGTATTATGTTTATTAAGGTAAATGGTAATGGGATTTTCAAAGACATTAAGGTTACTTTTTTGACTAAAACTACATACATAAAGTATAAAAAACAATGAAATTCTTTCTTAAGCTTCTATAGTTTTGAAAGAAATAAATTAACTCAATAACCCAAGTTCCTCATTTATTATATGTAGATATTAAAAATGTATTAAATAACCCACTCGTCTCAAAGACAACTACGAAGAAAAATAAATAAATATTTTTTTAACAATAGTGAACTGAACATTTTATATCATTAACTTATGGATGTCCGACCGAAAATCAAAAAGTTCAAACACCATATCTTGGCCATTAATTCGTCGTCCTTTTAGAATGCCCATCACATCACACTTCAGTTCATCACGTGCCATGAATCATAAGCGTCTGTTTTACGCCTGCGCTGCTAATTGCCCACAAGAACATGTGTTCATTAGCAGATCATTCATAATAGCAGGAGAGCTCTTGTAATAGATGCAGCCCTGGTACTTCCACGCCGGAGCCGCGGTGAAATTTGTTGCCCTTTTTACGGAGTACTTTCGCTAATTGGTTCGGATTAGTCGTAACTCGTAGACTGATTAGAACTGGATTAGTGGTTTATTTGAAGATGTTATTACGTAGGTTATGCTTATATCTTACAATTAATACGCTTAATGACTTGTTACACTGTACGAGAGCTGAAGTTGAAAAAATAACATGTAAAGAAGTATTTTATAAGGGATACTTGAAGAAAGAAAATAAAAACGTAAATAAGAACGGAAAATACCAATAGCAAATAATCCTATTAATTATCAGTCTAGACAGCAATATAATATATAATAAACAGACTTTAAAGCTAAAAAGCGCTGAAGAAATTCTCGTATCGTAATTTACACAAGAGCGCTATCGCTAGAAAATCGCATTGGGATTTTATTTAATGAATTTTTTAAACTTTGATCGAGAGCTAAAATAAATCAACAAGTAGCTTCGTAAAACGGTAGCAAAAGACTTGGTAATGTGGATAAATCGCCCGATCAGTTGTCCGATCAGTTGGTGCGAGCGTTGGACGCGCAAAGTTGGCTACGGATAGGATACTGGCACTTCCTTTTGCTTACAAATATTTTGAGGTCGAATCTAATTTGAAATTGGAATGCATTGAATTAACGAACTGTAGAGCTAAATCTTTTAATACCTACTTTTGTAGGAAAATTACAAGAAACGGAAAAGGAAAGGAATTACGGTACTAAATCTTGTAAAATTTGTTAGAATCCTTTATTTTAATAAATGTTGTAAATCATAAGAGTCTAGGAAGGAAAAAACTCTTTACAGCTGATCGATATAGCTTTATAGCTCTTATTACCTGATTAATAAGTTATTACATAGTTGGTAATGTGTCTCGCTGCTAGTAAGTTGTGGATGCTGGATAACTTTAGGTTTACAGCACCTTTCACCATGGCTTAACTTGCTTCATGGAGGCGACTTTTATAGTTGTCAGTCACTGATTCAATCAAATAAAATCTTAAGCTTATTTATTCAGTTATTACTTATACGAGTTTTGGCGTCGACATCTTTTGATTTCATTATAAGGTTTTATTTTATAACTTAGAGTAGGTACCTAGATAACGGAATTGTATTATAAATCATATGATTAAATATTGCAACTACCAGTATAGTGCAAATATTGTATTATCAATCTGACTTCAACCCGAATTCTGATGCCAATGGAATGCCGTTTACAGTTCTAATCAGATAATAAAATTCCGATCCCAAACGATTGCTTTTGAAAGCGACAGTAGAACCGAATTTAGTTGTTGACGAACTTCCGATTTATCGCCAGGTATATTACATAGTCGTTGTGGCGCCGTGGTTGCTGTGCATACCGAGCGATAGCGCAAGATTAGCGCGCTCGGCGCGGCCGGTATTAGGATGGGTGACCGCCGATCATTTATTTCTCACGACGACTTCCGTGCTTCGGAGGGCACGTTAAGCAGTCGGTCCCATGGTCTGTATACTTGTATTCAGTAGTCGTTAGGGTTTGTGAGAAGCCATTTCAGCACCCTGAAAATTCTGACATCCACCAACCAGCACTGGGCCAGCTAGGTGGATTACGGCTAAACCTCCTCGTCACCCAGAGGAGAGACTCATAGCCCTGCAGTGGTCTCATTACACGGAGTTGTGATGATTTTAAATAGAGAGAACAATATTGATATTTGGTGCAAAAGTGCGACAAGGTGTTAAAAATCCTTCAACAGATTATAAAAACGCTTGCAAATTCGTCCATTATTGCAAGCGCGATATAATAATATACGTACCTTCCCTTCACAGAACCGCCACTTATCAAAACAATGCTTGTTGAAACCCAATGACCTAAGTTAGGGTTGGTTGGTACCCTATTAGGCACCCTTTAGCTGTAATTATAGTATTCACGCTGAGCTACCAAGACCGGTGAAATTAAAAGGCCAGAAAGGCGATAATATTTTCGTATCGAAAAAAAGGGTACCAATTTTTGTATCTTATTTTTCACTAAGTTTTTTCACTTCTTCCAAGATATAGATATAGGTCAACGGTAAGGTCAACAAGTGGAAAGACAAACCGACGGTAAAAAGTTAGCCTAAGGGGGCTCCTTCTGTTGTTTAGAATCATAGTAAGAATATCTACGTAAATTTTACATGCCACAGACATTTCCGTGAGAAAATTAGTCTTTATTTCTGTTACTCCAAATTACCCCATTTATATGCATATCACAAAAGCACTTTCAAATTTTACGAACAACGCACGTACTTCTAAAATCATTATTAGGTATCTATACTTATAACAATTTTTACGACACAAAAAGTTTTGTACCTTTAAAACCGCTTTAGAGAACATTATGGCATTATTTAAAAAGAGAACACAGAATATTTTTTAAATCACTGAATCATAGCGGACAATAGTAATTACCTCTGGACTCCGGTCATAAAGTGAATGTATAAACTTCTTAACCTTTAATGTGCTATAACGCGACCGAAGTGAATTATACTTGATGAGAAATCGCGTACTGAGATAATGGTACGCTAAAACCATACACTTCAAATTTTGTAGAGTCAGTTCAAAGTTTATCGTTAAAGCCTTATATTGGCTTATTCTACTAAACCCCAAAGCCTATTGTTCTCCAAATTTTACAGTCCATACATTCATTCCATTTCAACCCCAAAAAAATTATAGGTATAAAAAGTAAATAACTAATATTTCAATACTTCAATTCAGTGCTTATAGCACAGGTATAATGAAGCAACGACCTGCAATAGAAGCACAATATATTTAGAACTATACTACACTATAGAAATAAAGTAGACGAAATCGAAAAGAATTGTTTAACAGATAACTAATGAAATGAAAGTATAAATCACATCTTCAGATTAGAATTACTTAGAGTAAACTATGACCTCAAAAAGGAAAAAAATCATAGCTTCATTACTTACAGTAAACTATGTCCTAAAAATATTAAAATCACGTCTTCAGATATATATATTTTTTTACATTAAACTAAGTTATAAATAACATTTAAAAAATCACAGCCTCAGATTATAACACTTAGAGTAAACTATGTCATATAAAAATTAAAATCACAGCTTCAGATTCGCATTCAAGAAGCCCCTACCGGTCACAAATGTAAGGTAAGAAATCATATTTTTATTGCCTGAGAGAGCGAGACAGGTGGCCGCGCTTGTGGTATCATTGCATTGTATTTTAGTAATTGTTTTATTGCTTTAATTTTTTTTGTTGACTCTACTACTCTTGGCATTTAAATGGAAATAAATATTACGATTTAAAATACTTGCTAAAAATGTTTTGGGGCGAAAGTGGAACTATTTTTGGGGAGAAGTGAAATAAGCCTTTTATGGGCTCTGTCTAGTTATTTAATAACAATAAATTGTTTGATCTTTTGATTGAACAACTGTTACTGTTAAAAATACAAAACTGCTCCAACGTTATAATAATATTTAGAAGCATTTTTTCTGGCTTTTGTTTTTGTTGGAAAACTCAGAAAAAAATCTAGGAAGTCTTAGCTTTTTTATGGAAATTTAACTTCACTCTTAAGACCGTATCACGTAAATATAATCTGTATTTTCTTTAAAGATTTATAAATACCGCCATAAAACTGATTCCGTTAAAAGCTTTAAGTTTTAAGTAACGCTCGCTTAACATTATGGCCGCGTTAACCAGTTATTTTCAAGTTTAAATAAAAAAACTTTAACCGCTTGGAAGCCATTAGGTAGTGTCATTAATTAATTGTGTATATAGGTTAGATTTAAATATATATTGTTCATTAATGTGTGGTTTAATAGAGTTGGTTATGTATTGACAAATCGTTAAGAAAATGAGTTTGCAATCATCTCTCTCTGTTTTATTGTATGCTTTTTGCGGTTTTGCGAACCTATATTGTTATTGTGGTGTTGATTTGCGGTTCGTTAGTTGTTCTATTTTTATAGCCTAAATATAAGCGAAAGATAATTTTGAAAAGTTAAAATATAAAAAAATAGTATCAAAACATAAAATTCACTTCATCACCTTTATGATAATGATAACATTAAGTTCAAGGTTGGTTTTTGTACCTAATATTTTTATTTATATTTTGCATTTTACTCAATATTTGGGTTCTCACTGACCCCGTGATAACTATATGGTAAAATACTCGATAAAACCAGTTAAAAAGCCTTTTCTCTACATCGATTTATTGTGAAACTTAAGAAAATTAAAAAAAAATCCCCAGACAATCACACCAACTACATGGCCTCAAAGTAAACAATTGTGTTATGAGATACCATGTAGCAAACTAGGGGGAACCTGGAATATAAATACATGTATAGTATAAATAAACACCCAGACATGGAACGTTTTTTTTTCTTGTTCCGTGCGGGAATCGAACCCGCAACCACTGGCGTCTGAGGCAGATTGGTTTACCCCATCGCCGAGAGTCAAATAACAGCAATTCAAATCATGTTATTTGACTCTTTACTAGTTAAAGTACTTATATTAGATATAGCGCCTCAAGTTGGCTACTTTCCAATGTTGCCAGAAAGAATTGATCAGTCATAGCCAGTTGAAATATTAATCACGTTTTTGATGCGGTTGAGAGTTGAAAGCAATTATAAAGCAAGCATGTGAGAAGTTAATCACTTAATTTATTCGAATTATTAAAGTCAATAATTAATAATCAACGAATACTGAGCATTAAAAAACCGACTTCACATCAAAACTTTGGCTGAAGTATAAGGTATGAATTCGGAGATCGTTTACCTAGTCAAGGAATTCCGAATTCATACATATTTCATAAATATTTAAAATTTTTCATCAAATACTCAATCGATTCTGATGAAATTTATATGGGACTAATCAAAAGTTATGAGGTAACAAACATTCAAAATAAACATACAGACTAACAGATAGACAGACAAAATGAGTAGGTTACCATTTTCTATAAAGGATTTTTAGTGTTACAGCGTTGCTCATCTCACTTTAGTAACCTATACCAATGATGAAGTACAAGACGAAGCAAATGGAGTTAGGAAAAATACTTAGTTGACCTTTCATTAGACCACTGTCGCAACATATAACTACGATTATATTTGGTATCAGACTTAGCGGGGGTTATTCGGTTAACTCGCATTTTACAAAGCGAAGTTTTCTGTGTCGGTATTCTATTCTTAGCTAACACCACGCGGATAAAAAGGGAAAAATTGCACATAAAAGACTTTTAAAATTTTTGATTTTCGTTACCTACATGTTACCAATGAACAACAGTCGCTACCAAGAACTCTAAAATCACCGAAATGTAGAGTTGAATATAAAAATAAAATCGAAATCGAAAGAACAAAAAAATCCCGTTCAATAAATCGTAAAATCTCCAGTCTTGCAAAAAAAGCAAGCAACCTTTTAAATTACTCTGTTAACTTTAAAAACAGCACTTCACATCCAAAAGCAATCACATCGAAAAGCAAACAACTCACTTTAATTTCACAATAATTTTACGACTAATAAGTTATGTCAGTTTGCCACGACCACCATTAAACTGTCACACGACGAGATTCAAGAAAAAGTTTAAAACAAGATAAAAGCAACATCTGCGGGCTATTTTAAGATGTGGCTTTTATAAAAGTTGTTTTAAATTTGGGTTAGGTTTTCAATATCATATTTATGTTTGCTGTGAAAGTTAAAGAAACTATGAGTTGAGGTATCAATCAAGTTGTGTGCTTGATTTAAAACTTTGTGTGTTTGACTGAGTAAAGTAATATTAATTCAATTTTCATCTTCTTTTACATGATCTTATTATAAAGAAAAAGAATAAAAAAAATGAAAAATCCAAATCAACCAATTCTAAGGCTCGTATTTGGAAAGCTTAACGAAACTAAATTTCATTACCTCCTGAGGTAAGATTTGAACTCTATTTAAAAATCGAACGGTTATCTTTGATTCATTCAACGCTTAAGTAAGCATTCTAATACTGGCCCAAAACAATTACGATCGACAGTAAAAAAAAATAGATACAATCAAAGTCAAAATCCTCAAACAATTACGAGAGACAATAAGCCAGGCCGCATAATACCCACCTACACTAACTAAACAAAACCCACCCACACACGCCACACTTCATCACCCGACTGTACCATTTGCTAGCACTTGTCCAACTCGGTATTGACCGCGTAAATTATTGCCACTTGGTTCTCCACTCCAAGTCGATTTCATCTCACCGCAAGATCTATTAAAACGGTGTAGTTCGCCGCGCTACTATTGAAACTCGAAATTCGAATGTCGGTGTTGTCTTTCATTGACAGGATTCGATGTTTAAAATAGACTTAGACTTTGTTTTTTTTTTTATTAAAAGAATAAAAATAATACGTTTGAAACAATTTTTTACCGGTGAATCATTACCTAGACTAGAATGTGGATTATTAATTGAGTAGCTATAAATATATTTTATCATCTTTTTAATATTTTTCATTTAAGTGATCGATAAGCTGACAAGGACATATAAAAACATGAAATAAAAACAGTATACAAAAATATATCAATTATGAAGGAAAATATTTGAAATATTAACAAAGATTTTTCCTTTAGGCAGAGTCCTACCAACGATAAACAATAGCTTTAGTTTAGAAGAGATATTAAAAAAAAATAAAAAATTGTAGCCGAAAATTTAACAATATGCCATAATTCTTCTAATTTCAAATATTTAAAAAGTTCTATAGTAAGAACTCGAGTGAATAGCATCAATCGATCAATCTGTAGTAGTCGACGTATTGCTTGTCGACTTACAAAGATTCCAGCTCTGCTTTATTCATTGTTTTTCTTCTTTTCTTCTAACAACTTGTAAACGGAAGGAGGTTGAGGTTCGTTCGGGAGTTTCCCGCCATTTCTTGTCATCAATTAAATGTCAAAGTGTATAAATCGGTGGGAATTTTTCTGTAGTCAGTTCATTGTGTCGAGAACAAATGGTTTACCGTTTTTTTATTTTATGAGAGACTAGCTGTTGCCCGCGACTTCGTACGCGTGAATATAGGTTATCGGAGTTGGATAAAATATTAAGTAAAATATCCTCCTTGAAGTTCAAACTTACAACATTCTAAATTTCTTCAAAATCGGTTCAGTAGTGTAGCTGTGTTACTGATAGATAGACAGAGCTCTTTCAAAAACTGTTACGACAAAGCTGTGATCCACAGTTTCACATATGTTTTATGAAAAGGCGGTAGGTACTTAAATATCCAACAGGAAAACCTATGGAACCTACAATGGGTAAATCTTTAATAATTAATATAAAATAAAGAAATCTTCCTATATATATAACTCCTAAGCACAGATATAACTATTACGTTACAAAGGCACATACTTAAATACATAACTTCACGCCTGTATTCCTTATACAGGCAGAACACCAGAGGTTATAAATAAGATCATCTGATGTAACGTCTGACGAATTTGGAGGTATTATAAAGATGGATAGAGACTATTGCAGTGACAGGGCGTCAGCTTATCGCCCACAAAAACGCCAATAAAACCTCTGTCCCTTCACTGATATTTATAATTTGGTCGGTAAGAGAAGCAGCTGGTACATTCTATGTTTTTATTTCGCTCCCAGTCCTGCATGGAATTGTTTTTTATTTACCTGATATACCTGTGTTCGTTTAGTCTACGAACAGTGTACTTATAATGTTGCGTACAGATTGCTAGTAATGCAACTAGTAATGTAACATTCTGCGCACGTTGCGTATTTGGACGTGTGGTGCGCAGAATGTTACAAGTTCCATTACAGCAATCTGTACGCACCATAAGCGTTTCAATATTCAACATCTTGTCATGGAAATTACTACTTACCCACTATTCTTATACCTACATACCATTCGTTTGTCATAGCTTTTACTCATGTAAAATATACAAACCCAGAATTAATTTATTTTGACGACAATTGATTTATTACCCCTAATTTACCCTTGAATTACCCTTCCGCCCCTAGATAAGTGTGTCATAAATAGCGACAAATCCGAGTGAGCCCCGCTTGGTGGTAGTCTGACTATCTCATCACCATCATCATCATCACGACTCTTTGTAATGAGCCCACTGCAGAGCTATGAGTCTCTCCCCTGGGTTACGAGGAGGTATAGGCCATAATCCACCAAGCTGGCCCAGTGCTGGGTGGTGGATGTCAGAATTTTCAGGGCACCGAAAATGGCTTCTGACAAACCCTAACGACTACTGTATACAAGAATACAGAACCCAGGACCGACTGCTTAAGTGCCTTCCGAAGCACGGAAGTCGCCGAGAGAAATGAATGGTCGGCGGTCACCCATCCAAGTACCTACCGACCGCGCCAAACGTTGCTTAACCTGTGATATCGTTTGATACACACAGTAACCGCGGCGCCACGACGACAGTGGCTCCACGACGAGTATCTCGCCTGACTGAAAATTTCCGCCACTGCAGCGGTGATGCGTCCCAAAAACATTTTATGAATATCCAGTTCTATCGTAAACCCTCTTCGACCTCATTTCATGTTTACTGACTGTTTTATTTCGGACTTTTACTTCGGTCCAGTTTAGGTAAACCTGCGGGGCTAGCATGCGACCATCGACAACGATAAATCTGGCCTTTTATCGATATTTACTTAGAATTTGGCACTTACAGTATCTATTTTTTTAAGAATATGGCATCTTTGGTTCTGTGGGCTTAATCATGGTATTAAATCGAGTAATTCTAACTATTATGGTGCGCATGTAAGCTAACAAAATAGGATAAAATAGGATAAATCCAGGGAATCATTATTAATAATGATCTTGATTGGTTATTTCAGTGGTCTAATAGGTAAATCCTGAAGTTTACTATAGCTCGTTGAGCTATGGTTACTAGATTGCCTCTGAGTTATTGTTACATTTGCGAAAGATGTAAGTTGGTTTATCGATTACCGAATTACACATGTTCAATCATTCATTTTCCTTGAGACTATTTTCTCAAAGCTCATTGTTTGACAGTAAAATTTGGATTTGGACTAGTTTTCTCTGCGACTACCTCTTTGGAAATCACTTTCACATTTTCCCTAACTCATTTTAATTGTTTACCATATAATTGTTTATAGTTTTGAGCGTGTTCACCCAAACGTGTAATAACGTCATGTGCGTAGGTTTTCTAACAGCTTGCATTCGTTATCAATCAAAACAGAATCATCCGCACCACAGTGACCGGTTTCTACGTAACTGCTCCAAAAATACAAGTTAAAGTTGATAAATCCGTTTAAAAACGGCTTTATTTTACACTATGAATTGTGATAACTTAAGAATAACAATATTTGTTTACTTAACATTAAGTCTGTTTGAGTTTGAAATCCCTTAGTTTCAGCACGGATGTACACTTAAGTAACCAACTTAAAACTGACTTATATAATGACACATGAAACGCCTCGTTTCTAGCAAATTAAGGCCAGCGCACACTGAGCAAAATATTAAAATATTAAGCAAATATTAATAATAAAGAGCACTAGTTAAAGCAAAGCTCGAGGAAAAACGCCGGAATTAAAGCATAACTACATTTGCATCTTATTTTCTCGACGTCCAACGTAAAATATGACATTTCCTAATTTACATAACGGGTAACTGCGTATTCAATTTGCTGTTAACTAAGGTTGGAGCAAGCTCGTTTAACAGTTCTATCGATAAAGCTGTGTTTATCGATAGTTTATTGAATACTTCGCGGGTGGTCTGTGTTCACTGCGTACTAGTAATTGAACTAGTGATGTGCTAGCTACTGATTGAAATCAAGATATGATTATGGTTAGGTTATGTTTAAGAATAACATAGAAACACGTTTAAGCGAGAGGCTTTGAGAGTCTCTGAATAAATTACCACTTTTGTTTTTGAAACCACGTTATCATAATTTATTGCTATGCACTTAACTCAATACTAAAACATCTTATCAAAAGTTTCTTAATAAACACGTTGCTGTAATATAAAATGTGAAACAACATTTTTGGTATTAAGTTGTGACCCAGATAAGCAAATGCGAGCAATCAAAGTTTAATACTTACTTATATTTTAAATACAGACAAGACTTATTACCGAATTTTTCTTTGTAGTTATATTTACTTATGATGAATGTCGTAGAAATATATAAATAAACAAATGACCTAAAGCTAAAGTGCTATATTTTGAAATTGATATTTTGAAAGCGAGCATGGAAAAAAGTTTTACGTTGGCTCCCAACACAGAAGAATGTATTGAGAGTAGGTAGGTATTGTTTATATTCTCAGCCTATATACTTCGAAGTCGTAGTAGCGCCGTGTTTACTGTGTGTATCATACGATATCGTAGGTTAAGCAACGTTCGGCGCGGCCGGTACTTGGATGGGTGACCGCCGACCATTAATTTCTCACGGCGACTTCCGTGCTTCGGAGGGCACGTTAAGCAGTCGGTCCCGGGTGCTGTATACTTGTATACAGTAGTCGTTAGGGTTTGTCAGTAGCCATTTCGGCGCCCTGAAAATTCTGACATCCATCAACCAGCATTGGGCCAGCTTGGTGGATTATGGCCTAAACCTCCTCGTCACCCAGGGGAGAGACTCATTCCGTGCAGTGGGCTCATTACAAAGAGTTGTGATGATGATGATGATGATGATGATTCTCAGCCTTACTTGTATTAGGGAACATAGTGCCAAAGCTGTTAAAGTGAATTTACTTAATCAATGTTAAATCTCAATCGTAACTTCTTACGTACTACTTTTTGTGGTTTATCATTTAAACCGTGATATCATAGATAAGATAACAGTTAGATACGAATGTAATATGTAGGCGGGTTTATTCACAGCGTATCTATTGAGAGAGTTACTAATAATGTGATTAGTATGATGAATGATTTTTTTTAAATCCCCAGACAATCACACCAACTACATGGCCTCAAAGTAAGCGAAGCTTGTGTTATGAGATACCATGTAGCGAACTCGGGGGGAACCTAGAATATAAATACATATATAGATCAATACCCAGACCTGGAACATTTTTTATTTCTTGTTCCGGGCGGGAATCGAACCCGCAACCACTAGCGTCTGAGGCAGATACGTTTACCCCTTCGCCAAAGTGGTCGGTGGTCGCCAAAGTGATTTAATTAAGTAGGTATTACCCAAAAAGAATATATTCCATATTCAAAAGAGGTGAAAATTAAAAAAATACTTTGTTGATTACATATTTTAAACCGGAATATCATATTCACACGTTGACCGTGCATGCCTGCAGGATTACGCGAAATGTTTACGGTAATTGCTGGAAAATACACGAAGCTTTATTACTTTTCCACATAATTATGAAAAAGTATAAAATTTATGACCGGAGTTTCAATTTTAATCTTTGTAATTAATTATTCACTATCTCAAACATTATTTTATTTCTTTGCAATATTTTAAAAAGCACTAAAAGCTGCGAAAGCCAAATTTCAAAAACAACTTGCTCAAAATTAAACTACATTGAAGCATCTTCTCATAAAAGCTCTCATTATAGAGAAACATTTTCGATTAGCGCGAATTTGATTCATGATTGAATAAACTTTCATATCGCGAGAATAAAACGAAACTTAAATATATTTAATCATGGAAGGTATTCAAAAAATATGATATCAATTTCATAATGAAATTCAATTCAATTCCATAATAGAAACTTAAATATTTGCTTACATAACTAAATCGCAAAGCTCATTTAAGACTAGCTTACTGTAACAAGATAACTATTTGTTGATGGCATAAAGCCGCAAGGAACATCTCTATCATTTTAATCTGTTAATGAACCTTCACTCTTAGATCTAAAGTAATAGAGTTGTTTGTTCTATGTTTAGGTGATAGAAAAAGGACAGTTATGCGTTTGATAAATGTTTCCGGAGTAGTGACACCATGCTCGACATATTTACGTTGGACTATAGGTGGAAGCGACTGGTTTAGAATTGTTTGTTTTTATAATATCTACATTCCGATGAATAGTGGAGCGATCAATGAGAGGCATTCCTGGAGTATTTCGTTTTATTTTTAAGGATGGATGTTTAAGAGTTATTGGTTTTGTAGTTTTTTATGTTTTTGAGTTCCTATTCATTAGTTTTTGTTTATTGGTCACTAAACCCGCCTTTGATCTCATTCTTACTTGATGGTAAGTAAAGATGAGGTCGAAGATGATAGAACACAGGTTTACGAAGGACCTGGCTCTTCATTAAATAGTGTCGGAACACATTGTCGCAGTAGCGGTGATATTTAGCAGTCAATTTTATATAGTCGCTAGATAGGCGGACTTTGAAGAAGTCCTACCATAAAGCGGTGACCATTGGGATAGTCACTTTCGACGACACGATTATCCAGGGCGGTAGGGCTATTGTAAGAGAACTTCTACTATTTAATAGTGATCTTAAACTGGCTAACTAACTACTCCTATTCTTTGGATTTCAACTTTTTGTAATACATTGCAGCTAAATAAAGAAAAAAAAACATTGTTTATCGATAAACGCTTTATTTGCGCACTATAGATATTCAGTTTCAATAATTACTTCGGATATGTACTTACAATAACAATACTCTGCAGTGTTATATGACGTAACACCTATATTCAATAGAACTACATACTACACGAGAGAATACACAGATCATCGAGTGTTAGTACAAGTACTCCACTCAGTACTAAACCAATACAATTAGCTAAACTCACGAGATACGATTCAGCTATTTACCTAAAACACCGCAAACCACAACAATTTTCACATCATTATCCTCAAAAACCTACATACTTAACATATAAAACGTATTATTGTTCACTGAAATTACAAGTGCAATAAACAACACTCCTGAACTACTATACTTCTAAACGGTACATATTGAGAGCATCAACTTATGTGCACCCTAATAGGTAGTCAGAAACACAATATTAGTCTTTATGGTGTATGGATTAATATTTATAATAGCTCGCATGGTGCTGGTATCGTTTAATAATGTACAGCTAATTTCTGCAATGTGCAGCGATGTTCTGTTAAAATAGGTTAGTAGGTGATCCGCAAAGCTCTTATAATCGGCGTGCGAGATAATGTATGTCCTGATATAATGTAGATATGAGACTTTTCTAGGTATTAGCATTCAATATAATTGCATTTTGAATAATGAATAGGTAGATACTATAGTTAGGTTTTTCCAGTTAATTTCAAATGAATGTTTTGATTGTAGATGAAATTCTATCTGATTTTTTTATCAAATTTTAACAATCAATATATATAAAGCTGTTCCGTTACTGACTGAGTTACTGAGTGACTGACAGACAACGTACAGCCGTAACTGCTGGGCGTAGAGAGCTGTTTGGAACATACATTCTTTAGGGGATGTAGGGGTGCACGGATATGATACTTGAAATAAAAGAGACTGGTTGTGTTATTAAAGGAATTCCCAAAATTCCCACGGGAACGGGAAATATATGATGTTTTAGTTTGTATGATAAAATCTTATTCTTTGAGTGCACGGATGTGGTACTTGATATAAAGGTTCCTCAATAAGTGTCTGTTTGTATAATGGAAAGAATTCCCGGAATTCCTACGGGAACGGAAAATAGGACTTTTGAGTTTATGCGTGTGCGAAGTCGCGGGCAAACGCTCGTGAATACATATTATGTAGTCTGCATATCTGCTCATAACTTTTAGACTTGGAGCTTCTGAATTGTAATCTATTTAATTCTATTCTAAGAATAACATACTGGTTTTGTGAATCCTTTGAGCTTGGAGGCACGATACTGCGAAATCCTGTATGTTCATATACGAAACCAGTTTTGAAGATATATTACGTTTGTTGTGTTTTCTATTTGTTTATGCTCCGTTACCTAACCTGCGCGGACACAACAACGAAAGTATTATCGAGTTTATTTTTTCTTAGAGATTATTAAACATTGCGACCACTTTGGCGATGGGGTGAACCTGTCTGCCTCAGACGCCAGCGGTTGCGGGTTCGATTCCCGCACGGAATAAGAAAAAAAAAACCGTGTCTGGGTGTTTATCTATTTATGTATTTATATTCTAGGTTCCCCCCTAGTTCGCTACATGGTATCCCATAACACAAGCTACGCTTACTTTGGGGCTATGTAGTTGGTGTGATTGTCTGGGGATTTTATTATTATTATTTATCTTATTATTATTTAGCATACCTATAACTACTCGCCTTTCGCCGGAAAAGACCCGACAATCGGACCAGTCGGTCGGGGATCAGGGCAAGAGAGACAGAAACCGGCGAATCATTATTAGGTACCTATCAGGAAATGTTATCCAAATTTAATTTGTTGTTATCTTTCTTCAAATACTTATGAGTCTTCTAATATCTTTTTTCGCTTTGTATTTTTTAATTTTATTTGTATCAATTTTTCTTTAAACTGTTGCTTAGCTACTCCGATTTAAAATATATATTTTTGATAATTCTTTATGAAGTTTCGAAACTAAACTAAGCTTGAATCATAATCAACGCTTAAGAAAGTTTTCATAAGTAGGACCTTACTGGACATGTTCAAACGCGGATTTATGAATTAAAAAAAAATATCACTTTGGTACCTAGAGATTGCCGAGGTGTAGAACGAACTACCGAGTTCAGGTTCAAGTAACATTTTTTGACAGATTTGTAACGCTTGATGCCTTCTGTACATTAGTCCTCGTGTTCACTATCCATCAGGTGGCGTGAAAGACCTTACTGTGTAAAATCATAGCGTAAAAGGCCTATGCAATGCATGATCGCTGAAACGACTTCTTTAAAGTTCACTCAGGTTTTCTTTAAGTATTTATTTTTTAAATTTATAAACAAAAACTAAAACAAACATTGTGTAGCCTTTAAAAAAGTAAAATATTTAAATAGTTCTAAACTCTGAATACATAACAAATAAACAGTTGAATTAAATTTTTTTTACATCAGACAAATCTTAGTGATGTAAGGTATGTTATAATAGTATATTATGTAACAAGTGAGCGAAGTTGCTAATAATGAGCCGAGACTGTAATTAGCAACGCTCACGAGTTATATACGACGTTTTTCAACACACTTGTGAGTAAAAGACAGACATACGTGGTCATAAAATAACAAACACACTTGATAACAAAGCTGTGAATTGTGATTGAAAAATGGCGCCGAACCTCGCGCATGCGCGTAGGTTTTTTTTTCCGCCAAATGTGTCAATGGCTGTATAGCATATACAGCCTATTTTACATGAAAATATTTAATTTGGAGTGGTAAATGCAAATATTTTAATATTTTGTAACAAATTATTGTAAATTGTGAATAATTTGTTTGATATACAATTTTGTTTAACTAATATAAGGCGTAAACATTTAAAAATGTATATGGATTTGAAGTGGTATAAAACCTCTTTGTTGTTTCTGAAAAATTTAAAGTATAACCCGGATCAATAAAATATTGATCCGGGTTATACTTTAAATTTTTGCACAAAGGTACAATTCAACTTTGTAGGATTCATTATATTATGCACTAGGGTATAATATATTATGCACGCGTGACTTATAGCCCAGTTTATACTTCTAAATTCAATAGAATTAGGCTCATTTTACGAGCAAGTGTGTTGAAAAATGTAATTATTTTACCTACGTGTTTCTTAAATAAATAAAAATAAAAAAATACGTAAATATACTCGGTATGATATGAAACTAAACCACTGTTTGGTAATAGTATCATGATTACTCTGACCCTTTAAGACATAACCCAAAGTAAAAGCCATTACCACTTGTATGATGAAATGGTTGCGAAACGCACTTTTAGGATCGCAACGCAATCTTGCGTAAGAAATCCTCAAAAATTGTAGCTTCTATAATTTGACAGTGGTGACAAACTTGCTTGCAAACATTCCGAAATATCGAGAACTCAAAACAAATAATAAATATGGTTAATGGAAATCCCGATTCTAAAGTTAATCTGGATGAGGTAATAAACTCTTTATTGTACACCAACATGGTTACAGAGTTACAATTAACCTATGCTTATCAACATTGTAATATCGAGGTCCCGCGGGTTTTATTCAACCTCAGAGAAATTGAGGTTGCATGTGAGTTAGAAATGACTGCCAAGGTAGCTTTAATAGCTTGCGCTATTTTATTCTCTTTGAGCGGGTATAATTATGCTGACACCAAACTGTTACCGTGGGTTGTATAGGAGGCCGTTGTACCACCTTAGGCATTCCCTTAGGTACCTACTCTATTTTGTGCACCCTTATTCAGATTCACAAAAAGTTTATTCTTAAAAATAACATTTTTTAATTTACATATCTTAGGCGAGTCATAATATTGTTTATTATGCTTTTACTCTCACGTTATCTATCACCTCGCCTGGCAATTGTTGGTGACTCCATAAACCCGAACATTCCTTACAGCATTATTGACTGAAACTCCATTTATTCTGATTTGAATACAATAATAAGTATTGAAAAAGAACTTAATCCTAAAATCACGGCTAGGAATAGTCTCACTATAGATATCAACTCTATCAAAAAAAAAGTAAAGGTGAATATTTAAAACTAAAATATTTTTGGGTAAGCTGTCGGCATGGCGTGTACCTTGACATCTCTTGCATAATTTAAATAGCGGCATTTAACGAATATAACGACTTTCAAAAATATATTTTACATGGAAAGGAAAATAAAAGTTAATTTACTGCTAGATATATGATATAAATATTAATATGATTTATTTTCAGTTTACCTCGTCATTTATTTAATTGTATATGGTATAGGTACCAAATAATAAATGAGGTGTTATACATATTGTCAATCACCTTTTGGGCAGAGTGATAGAAAACATATTTAATTAGTATTTTTTTTAGAATACTAATTTAATACTTTAAATAATAAAAACTAGACAGCAAGTTGGTTGGTTAGGTGCGACGACGAGCGTAGCGATGAGGAGCAGTTAGGTTTCATAAAGGTCCACACGTTCCCGAACCGAGCGAGCGAAGCGGGCGGTGCCGCGGCAGAGGCCGGCGAAGCGCCATACACCCTAGACTAGATTTGTATAGATACGATGTTAGTCCAGAATATCGTCTGTCGATCAAAAATAGGTACTGTCGTGCCACTGTTTGTCTAGCCAAAGTTCTGCCACGGTCAGTGGGGTCGTCAACATACTACCGTACTATCGCGACAACGTTTGTAGCACTTTATTTTGTAAAAATAATATTACAAATTTTGTTTTATTATCAAATTGCCCAATTGTCATGTAGCAATATAATAATAACCGCGCAATGTGATAAATAATGAAGTTTAGATAGTAATTTAGCCCGCTGCAGCTATTATTCATGATGGCCGATTTATAATGCCCACATTAATCACTTGCTCTAAAGTTCTGCCACGGTCAGTGGGGTTGTCAACATACTACCGTACTATCGCGACAACGTTTGTAGCACTTTATTTTGTAAAAATAATATTACAAATTTTGTTTTATTATCAAATTGCCCAATTGTCATGTAGCAATATAATAATAACCGCGCAATGTGATAAATAATAAAGTTTAGATAGAAATTCTGCCCGCTGCAGCTAGACATTATTCATGATGGCCACATTAATCACTTGCTCTATCCAAAGCATATACACTGATTGTCTTAAAATAATGTACCTACCGTGAGAATTTTATGATATAAATATTGTATTATTTTTGTGTTAGCATATAAAAGTAAATTAATGCAACTATGAACCAAGTGTATTAGACAAAAAGTGTCTAATACACAACCTAAACTACACCTAGCTATTTTTACATGTCAATTATAATGTAAATAACCTAGAAGTTAATTTTCAATTCATACATTAACTCAAAGTCATCTATCATATATATCGGAAATGGGAGATCGCTTGGGTTTTTAAAATGGGCAGAACCGGCAACCCCATCAGGGTTGTCAGTCCTGCTAGGCGATTGACTCATATTAAAGCTAGTTAAGTCTGGTTAAGTCAAATCTATAGACTTTAAATTAGGTATTACTGATTATTAAAAACACTAAAGGATCGCAAAGCAAACAAATATGAAAATACGAAAAGAAAGGAAAACAACTATTCACATTCGAGTCACTAGAATTTATTTAAAGTTAGCTTTTAACAAAAACAACTAAGATGAACACTTACAGTAGTCTTTAATTTAAGAACTATCAACAAACCCTAACAACAAGAAAAGTACTCACCAAGGCAAAGGCCGCCACAAAAGTGACGCCCTCTCCATCTTGGTTTTGGTACCGCCAAAACCTTCTACTGTCTGGTCTCCTATTGGCCGGATTCTAGCCAGAGACCAGCCAACAGAAAGCCGGTGGTCATGACACATACTGAATAATCCTTTTTATCAACATCTTCTGATATCAAAGCAATTAACAAAGCAATAGGAAACATCTTAATTATTTAAGCTTAATTAAAAACAAATCTCATAAGTAATTGTCACAATAACCAATATTGAACTTACTTTAACATTGCGCTTGATCTGTACTACATCTTTATCTTTAGTAAACACAATTACTTATTAAAACAAAACACTTATTACAAACGGTATTTGTTGATTTGAATACTTATCTTTTATGATTAGATTTAATAATTTTACTTTAAAGCACTCTCAAAACATTACCATGAGAAACCAAAATAATCAATAATAAACGTTGGATTATTTTGCTATCCAAACATCACAGATAATAAAGGATTCAATATGTTGATTGATAGCAATAGTTCGATTGATAGACCTAATATTGGATTACAAATGTTCAGAATCAATTAATTTAGATTTCTTAATTTGAGCTTACAGCAAGACGATTCAATAATTTACGATAATCATTTCGATGAGGCTCGGCGAAGCCATCGCGGCGACATATAATCCATTAAAACAAACAATTTTACAATACACACATAGCATAACAGCTATATTGACAAATCAATCATGTATAGGGATTAATCCATTACCTATATATTTCTATATTCAGTGCTGACATCTATAATTCACGATGTAATATTAATAGCTCATGACAAAGGCGTGTATGCCACATTCAATGAAATTGATTAACCTAGGATATCAATTACTGGATCCGGATTGATGTAAATAATATAGCAATGATATATTTGTATGTTGAAGGCCTTTGCTCGGCGAACAAGTTAAGCTTTTCCAAATTTAAACAAAACAACAAAATAAAACAAAAACAAGTAGCTTAGAGAATTTTGTTCCATTTACTACGTTAATTTTTAAATAATTACCCTTATCTAAAAACCTCAAATAAATGAAAATATCTAATTGTGCACATATTGTATAATCCAAATTGAAATTGATGAAGAACTGACTTTACATAAAAGCTGCCGGAATATTTCATCTCTAAAGCGACGTATTAACCAGTTACCTGTTAATCAAATTTATCTTACCATCAATTTTATCCTGGCTTAAAGAAATATACATTGTGTCTGGTAGGTCATTATCGAAATTCCAGGACGTGATAGTTTGAGATCATATATGAAAAGTAATGTAAATAATATTTATTATTTACTAAGTCTATGCAACATAAACGTTATACAATAGATACTTAGCGTTTGGAGATGTGCGTGTGGCGGGAACACTGCTATTGCGTGTTGACTGAGGCAGCGCGTCAGGAAAAGTGTAGTTAGTAAGGTCTCTTTATCTATTTAGAAGGGGTTTCTGGTGAAAATTAAATACCTACTTTGATGACATAATTATGTTCATAAGAGTGTTCTCCTTCAGCATCTAAAATTAGTCACCAGTCACCCTGTATAAAAACCATGTATCTATTAAAAGGATTATTATGAAAATAAACTTAAAAACTCCTAGACAAAGTTCACATTTGATCACATAACATTACAGCTTTAAACGTCTCCATCTGTCTATAACAGTTGATGGACATACCACCGCTACGGAGTACCTCGTAATATTGCAGTAGAGTAGAACATTCCCGGTAAGCCATGAGCTAATGCACTTACTGGTAGGTAATCAAGTAGTGGTAATCAACTATACGGAGTAAATTTTGCAGAGAAATGTGAATGAAATATGAAATATGTACACGACTGAAGATAGTTTTAATTTGAAATTCGTATAATTCTTAATATTATGTAAATAAAGATAACTTTGAATTGATTTTATAGCTTATAAGAAATGTATAGTTGTTGTTATAATAGTTTATGTTCGTATCTTATAAGAATTTAATTAAAAATACAGTCCACTTAGTTTGTATAGGATAAGTTTATTTTGAATTTTAATAAAGAAAGAGACAGTACGCAGACGGAGTAAAGAGTACCATACTTTAAGCGTGATAGGTAGAAACACGCATAGTTGCGCGCCCGCAAGCCTACACTAGTTGCGGGCCGCCCAAATTAAATATATAGTCGGCGAAACCTCAGTATGGCACTCCGACCTCCCGAAGCAACAAGTGTCCTGAAAATAGAAGAAAGTGTTTTTAATCAAGATTCCTGAACAAATCCCTGCAGTAATTCCTGGCGAAAATTCCTGGCGAAAATCCTGACGAAAATTCCTGGCGAAAATCCTGACGAAAATTCCTGACGAAAATCCTGTACAAAAACTGAACTGTATAGAAGCGAATAAAACCCTGCCGTGAACCTAGTGGCTATTTAATAGTATAGTTTGTCCAAGCCGTTAGTCGTTCACATTTATGGTCCTTCGAGCCGGATATTGTTCCACACAAACAGTTCGGTTTATTGAAGAAAGAAAATGCCTGTAACAAGATCACAGCAGTCGGAGAATGCAGTCGAAAACGCAGTCGAAAACGCAGTCGAAGCCGCAGTCGAACACGGAGTCGAACACGCAGTCGAACACGCAGTCGAACACGGAGTCGAACACGCAGTCGAACACGCAGTCGAAAATCCAGTCGAAATCGCCGCCACCACGACCGCTACTTCCACCAGCGCCACCGACACTACCACCTCCACCTCGTCGTCCGCAACCGCGTCTACTGAAACTACCACGCAGTCTGAAGAATCTTCAATAGTAAAGAAAAAGAAGAATAGAAGCCGACCACCCAGCGTCGCAAGCACTGCCAAAACACGTTCACGCCACGTTGAAATAGCGAAGGCGCGAGAGGAGCTACTACAAAAAGAAATTCAACTTTCGAAACACAGAATAACCATGCTGGAATTAGAAGAGGAAATATCAGATCATGATTCTCAAGAAACGCTTCGGGAGGAACGGACGTCGGAATGGGTGATCCAGAACACCAAATCGAACAAGAAAACCACGAAGGAAGCTCAACCCATAGAAAATAGTCAACTTCCTCCGTGCGTCGACGAGTTAAAAGAAACACAACCTTGCCAATCGACCGCACCGGGTATCGAACCTACCGACGCGAGGGATTCGTGTTTCGACTACAACAAGTTAGCCGCTGTCATAAATACAGCGGCACGTGTGAATCAACCTACCATACTTCACACGCAGCGAGTTATGGAGCTACCAAGTTTCAACGGCTCATCGGGAGAGTGGCTTCCTTTCAAAGCCGCATATGAAGAATCCGCAAGCTACTTAACAGAACAAGAGAACTTATCGAGGTTAAGAAGATGCCTTCGCGGAATAGCAAAAGACGCCGTTCAATGTTTATTCATCGGCGCTACAACTACGAAAGAAGTCATGAAGTTACTAGCAGCACGGTTCGGCCGCCCAGACGCACTCGTCGCCGCCGAACTCGAGAAATTGAGAAGCCTGCCGCGACTTCAAGAGAATCCGAGAGATATTTGCAACTTCGCTTCGAGAATAAACAACGTCACAGCGACAGTGCGAGCGTTACAGAAGCCGCACTACTTATATAACGCAGAAATAGTACGCGTCATTATAGAGAAGCTTTCAGCTGCGCTACGACTCTCTTACTTCAACTTCGTAGCAGAGCAGCGTGAAGATCAACCAGATCTCATCATCATGGCAAAGTTCTTCGATAGACTAGCAGACAGATGCGGGAAGTTCGCGCCAGCTGAAGGGACACCGACTGAAGACCGGCGGGAGAAGCGTCAAGCTCGAAACTATCACATAGAAAGCACACAACAGTCGAAAACACCTTCAACAAACACCTGCGTCGTCTGCAAGAAAGAAAACCATCATCCATCAGACTGCTCCATGATGAAGAAAGCTGAAGTTTCAAACAGATGGGAACTAGCTAAACAACACAGGCTATGTTTTCGATGTTTACGACGCCGACTTTACCGCCACCTTTGCAAGACGAAGAAATGTGATATTGACGGGTGCGACTACTCTCATCATCCACTCCTTCATCACATCACAAAAGAAAACGAGAAAAGCGAAGACTGCGCCATAGTAACGTCGGCCAAAGAACGAGTACATTCAACAGCATTATTGAAGATACTTCCAGTTCAAGTTTCGGGACCTAAGGGCACGATAGATACCTACGCCCTGCTGGACGACGGCTCGACCTGCACCCTCATAGAAGCAGATGTAGCGGCGAAGATTGGAGTATCAGGGCCACCATCCCCTTTCTACATTGAGGGGGTGGCTGGTGCCCGCGTAGACGCCAAGCAATCCAGGCGCGTCTTCTTCGAAATCCAAGGCCGCGACACTGAACGCCATCGAATATCAGCACGCACGATGGAAGACCTGCAACTATCGCCTCAATCCATCTCATGGCAGAAAATAGAAACCAGCTCACACTTACAAGACATAGAAAAGTTCATTGTAAATGAAACACAGAAGCCTACAGTGCTCATAGGTCAAGATAATTGGAGCTTGTTAGTCACACATGAAATGAGAAGAGGAAGGCAGCATGAACCAGTCGCGTCCTACACAGAGCTTGGCTGGGTCCTACACGGCTCAAACGGGGCGAAGAAAGAAGCTATCCATAGAACTACGCACATTCACAACTTCGAAGAACAAGAGTCTATGGAACGTATGATGAATGAACACTTCGCGCTCGAGTCAATAGGTGTTGAAAAGAGACGCTCATACAACAGAGAAGAGCAACGCGCGCTTGACATACTTCAAAATGAAACTAAGCGCATACCGGCGGGAGGTTTCGAGACGGGACTTCTCTGGAAAATCGACAACTACGTACCTCACAATAATTACGACATGGCGTTGAAGAGATTAGAACACATAGAAAAGAAGCTCGATAAAAATGAAGAGATGAAAAATAGATACAAGCTTCAAATGGAAACACTCTTCGCGAACGGGTACGCCGAGATAGCTCCTGAACCAGTAAACAATCGAATCTGGTACCTTCCCCACTTCGCGGTGATCAACCCTCAGAAACCAGAGAAGCTGAGAATCGTACATGATGCTGCAGCCAAGTCACAAGGAGTCTGCCTCAATGACATGTTACTCTCGGGCCCCGACATGCTCCAATCATTGCCGGGAGTCCTCATGAGGTTCCGACAACAACCCATAGCAGTGACAGCCGACATAAAAGATATGTTTTTGAGAGTTGAAATCAGAAAAGAAGATAGAGACATGCAGCGCTTCCTCTGGCGAGGAGATCGACGTACAGGGGCGCCCACTGAATACAGAATGAAAAGCGTGATCTTCGGAGCGACATCTTCCCCGTGCACTGCAATCTACGTAAAGGATAAGAACGCGGAAGACCACAGAGACCAGTATCCCCGAGCAGCGACAGCCATCGTTAAAAACCATTATGTCGATGACTATCTGGCGAGCTACTGTGATGAAGACGAAACAATCGAAATAGCGTCACAAGTGGCCCTCATACACAGCCGCGCTAACTATACGCTTCAAAGGTGGTCCTCAAACTCCACCAAAGTCTTAAAATCGCTAGCGCCGGGTAGTAAAGAAGACATCGTACAACTCGCGCCCGAGAAGATCCTGGGGATGATATGGAACCCGAAGCTCGACACCTTATCATTCAACATAAACAAGAACAAATTAACAAATGAAATATTCAGTGGAAAAAAGAGGCCTACGAAGAGAGAAGCCCTGAGTACAGTCATGTCAATATATGACCCCCTCGGGCTCGCTACGCCGATCACCGTACAAGCTAAGAAGATACTCCAAGAAACTTGGAGGTCCGGCATAGAATGGGACGCTGAACTTCACAATAATGAAACCGAAATGTGGAATAGTTGGATGACTCACGTACAAATACTACCACAGTTGCAAATACAAAGATGTCACGCCGAGTTGGCCCGCGCTACGATTCGAGAGCTACATACCTTCGTAGACGCCAGCTCGTCTGCATACGCTACGGTCGTATACTGGAGAACGGTCGATGAAAACGGAAGAATCCACGTATCTATAGCCTGCAGCAAAGGGAAAGTCGCGCCATTGAAAGTAATTTCAATACCGCGCTTAGAACTTCAAGCCGCCACGCTGGGTTCCCGCCTCGCCGAAACTGCATCGACAGAATACGACTTCAAGCCTACACGTCGAGTATACTGGTCTGATTCGAAAACGGTACTAACCTGGATTCGAACGGGACCGAGCGCCTTCAAACCTTTCGTCGCACATAGACTCGCCGAAATCGCAGAAACCACGAAAGTTAATGAATGGCGCTGGGTACCGACGAAACTCAACGTGGCAGACGACGCGACACGAACAACGCCGACAGATTTCAACTCGCAACATCGCTGGTATCAAGGGCCTTCGTTCTTACTCTCACCCGAGGACGAATGGCCGACTGAAGAGCCGTCAGAATCACCAATCGATAATAGTGAAGAAAGAGTGTGTGTTAACACAAACAAACACACACTCACACAAGCCTTACCGGATATTTCAAGATTTTCAAGCTGGATCAGACTTCAGAGGGCGACCGCACGGGCCCTACAGTTCATAGAAATCATTCGTAGTAAAGAAAAGTGTTCAAATACACGAAAACGAACTAAGAAAATAGAAAATATAGATCCAGATTGGAAAATAATACAAAATTCCAATAAGAAAACGCAAGCTTTCAAGACTAAAATAGAAAAAACTCTCAACTTCAAGCCCTTAGAAGCTCACTTATTGTTACAAGCTGAGATGTTGTGGGTGAAAGCCCAGCAGCAAGAAACCTTCGCGGACGAGCTGGAAGCCTTACGTAAAGGAAACGACGTAAACACAAATAGCAGATTACTTCAACTGTCGACTTACCTAGACGCTGAAGGGATCATCCGCCTTCGTTCAAGAGTAGCTGCCGCCGCCGACATCACAGACTGCCAGAAGACGCCCATCATAATCGACGGAAGTCATCGCTGGACTCGATTATACATAAAACGAGTCCATGAACAGCTTCATCATGGTGGATTCGAAACAACGGCGAATGAAGTACGTCAACGCTACTGGGTGCTACGCCTACGCTACGCAGTTAGAAACGTAGTAAAAACCTGTCAAGCGTGCCGCATAAGAAAGGCGAAACCAGCGTGGCCAGCTACGGGAGACCATCCTCGAAGTCGTCTCGCCCATCACAAGCGACCGTTCACCTTCACCGGTCTGGATTACTTCGGCCCGCTAACAGTCACAGTCGGTCGTACGCATCAAAAACGCTACGGAGCGCTCTTCACATGCCTAACTACGAGAGCGATACACTTGGAGCTAGCCGGCAGCCTCAGCACGGACTCGGCTATCATGGCCCTGCGCCGCTTTATAAATAGAAGAGGATGCCCTACAGAACTCTGGTCAGACCACGGAACTAACTTCCGCGGCGCCGACATAGAACTGAAGAAAGCAGCGCACGAAGCCTTAAGAGACGAAGCCTCGACGCAATCGATACAGTGGCGTTTCATCCCTCCTAGCGCGCCGTTTATGGGCGGCGCGTGGGAACGGCTGGTTAAAAGTGTGAAAACTGCTTTGAATGTCACTCTACATGAACGAGCCCCCAAAGAAGAGATCCTGCAGACGCTGTTGGTTGAAATAGAGAACACAGTCAACAGCAGACCTCTCACACACGTCTCGACGGAAGCTGAAGACCCAGAGGCGATTACTCCAAACCACTTCCTACTGGGTGGTGCCTCGCGAGTACCCGTACCTGGCACCTTCACCGAGGAAGACAGCTGCGGACGTCGGGATTGGAGGAAGAGTCAGCGCCTGGCTGACATGTTCTGGGCACGTTGGGTGCGCGAGTACCTTCCAGAACTCCAAAGAAGACGCGAACCTACGTCCAAGGGTACCATCAAACTCAACGACCTGGTACTCATAGCTGATGGAACTCTCCCTCGAAACGCCTGGCCCCGAGGCATCGTCATAAATATCTACCCCGGACCAGACGGTGAAATTCGAGTCGTCGACGTGCAGACAAACAAAGGGACCCTGCGAAGACCTACAAAGAAGCTGGTGATCCTGCCCTGCAGCAGCCACTCCGAGGATGATGTCTCCTGAACGTGTACCCCCTGATGGTTCCAGTCAAGACTGCGGCGGGAGATTATGTACACGACTGAAGATAGTTTTAATTTGAAATTCGTATAATTCTTAATATTATGTAAATAAAGATAACTTTGAATTGATTTTATAGCTTATAAGAAATGTATAGTTGTTGTTATAATAGTTTATGTTCGTATCTTATAAGAATTTAATTAAAAATACAGTCCACTTAGTTTGTATAGGATAAGTTTATTTTGAATTTTAATAAAGAAAGAGACAGTACGCAGACGGAGTAAAGAGTACCATACTTTAAGCGTGATAGGTAGAAACACGCATAGTTGCTCGCCCGCAAGCCTACACTAGTTGCGGGCCGCCCAAATTAAATATATAGTCGGCGAAACCTCAGTATGGCACTCCGACCTCCCGAAGCAACAAGTGTCCTGAAAATAGAAGAAAGTGTTTTTAATCAAGATTCCTGAACAAATCCCTGCAGTAATTCCTGGCGAAAATTCCTGGCGAAAATCCTGACGAAAATTCCTGGCGAAAATCCTGACGAAAATTCCTGACGAAAATCCTGTACAAAAACTGAACTGTATAGAAGCGAATAAAACCCTGCCGTGAACCTAGTGGCTATTTAATAGTATAGTTTGTCCAAGCCGTTAGTCGTTCACAAAATATTTGGTAAAAAAATTGTTCCTGAAGCTTAGTCACTCGTTACCGAAGTCTAAAAATGCACCGAGAAGTTAAAATGTGCGTTTCATTAACATGTCTTTTATTTTATCTGTTCTTGTAATTTGTTTTATTGATTTTAATTTTATTTTATTATTTTCGGAAAACTAAAATATAGTTAAGAATACAAAATTGTTAGCCTTTATAATACAAGACTAACAGGACTAATAGTATGAAATCTCTAATATGGTGAAGGTGTGTCTTGAAGCTACAAAGTAGTATTATGAACTATCTCGTCATTGTTTTTAACCCCCGACGCAAAACGAGAGGGGTGTTATAAGTTTAACGTGTCTGTGTATCTGTGTATCTGTGTATCTGTCTGTGGTATCGTAGCAGCCAAACGGATGAACCGATTTTCGTTTAGTTTTTTTTGTGTTATAGATAATTTTATCCCGAGTGTTCTTAGCCATGTTTCATGAAAATCTGTTCAGCCGTTTGAAGATCATCAGCTCTTTTCTAGCTGATGAGGGGATCTGACTACCTTCCATATGTCGTATCGATTCGAAATTTGGTGCCGTATTACAACAATGATATTAAAAGTATATGATAAGGGAACCATGACCTGATCAGCCGTTTGAAGGTCATCAGCTCTCTAACAGTTGATGAGGGGATCTGACTAACTTCCATATGTCGTATCGATTCAAAATTTGGTGCCGTATTACAACAATGATATTAAAAGTATATGGTAAGGTAACCATGACCTGATCAGCCAATTGAAGATTATCAGCTCTCTAATAGTTGATGAGGGGATCTGAATAGCTTCCATATGTCGTATTGATTCGAAATTTGGTGCCGTATTACTACAATTAGATTGAAAGTATATGGTAAGGGAACCATGACCTGATCAGCCGTTTGAAGATCATCAGCTCTTTAATAGTTGATGAGAGGATCTGACTACCTTCCATATATCCTATCGTTTCGAAATTTGGTACCGTATTACTTCAATGAAATTGAAAGTGTATGGTAAGGTTACAATGACCTGATCAGCCGTTTGAAGATCATCAGCTCTCTTATTGTTGATGAGGGGATCTGACTACCATCTTCCTAATATTAAAACCTATTTTAAAAAGTACAAAATAAAAGTAAAATTAAAAATTTTAAAAACCCCCCGACACAAAAAAAAGACTTTAAAAACTAACAAATAATATTTTAAACCTATTCTAATTATTATCGTCCCATATATAATTGACTGTAAGACTTGTACTTTAAAATATTTTTATTTTCCGAGCGTCGTCGCCGCGTCGGGGGACCGCTAAGAGAGAAAAACAGTTGTCAGTTGCAGATTGCATCAAAAGAATTCACTCCGAAAAATTCGTAAAATCGACACAACCGTCATCGTCGTCTGCCCTCACGTGTCTGCCCGTTCAGGTCGCCGCACTTGGTGACGCCCACCCCCGCGCCGCAAGCCGCACACCGAGCTTGCCGCGCGCGGCATTACGTAGAGCGTAGACTATGCATGAAACTTAAGATCGCTCATACCTAAATGTAATAATAAATTAGCTGTTGTTGGCTTAATACTTTATATACTTGAGCGGTCCCCGACGCGGCGACGAAGCTCGGAAAATAAAAATATTTTAAAGTACAAGTCTTACAGTCAATTATATATGGGACGATAATAATTAGAATAGGTTTAAAATATTAATTGTTAGTTTTTAAGGTCTTCCTTTGTGTCGGGGGGTTTTGAAAATTTTTAATTTTACTTTTATTACAAAAAAGTCTTTCTTCTAAGACTTGGATTATAATTATGTATTTGTTTAGCGATTGTTTAGGTTAGCATCTTTGTTAAAAAGGAGGGGGTCAGATAATTGTGATTTTGCCCTTTACGGATTAATTAGGCCAGTCGTCTTTTAAAGAAATTTGGGGTACGTTTGAGTTAGCTTTTCTTAACAGGCCTCAACTGGAGGCGTTTACGTTTGGCACTAGTTATCTATGTGGCTTTTATAAGCCTAATTTGACGCCAAATATTCTTTATTTATCTATAAATACAGTTTGTAAAAACATTTTGGCAGAATTGACGGAAAGTTTTAATGCGTTTACTAAATGTAGTCTTATTAAAACTTTATAAAAAAAGAAAGAGAAATAACCAAACAAATAAAGCAGTAACCCGACATAAAGACCCGCTTGTAACTCCTCGTTCACATTCATTCATTCGTTTGGAAACTATTTTCAACATGGCAAAAGGCTATGTAAAAGGAAATGTCGATTTCCGCCAATTGTTACATCGAAATGAAATCACTTGACAGGCTCGCCAAAATCGAAACAGAATCACTTTTACGCCATTTTGACACTTCGTGATCCCATTTCTCGATATCCCTGATCCCGAGTCTCGTTGAGCACCTTGTGAGACTCTTTGAAGTTAAATTTGCCTTTTCGACCGCTTAATATTGCTCGTACACAGAGATGAAATGTTGGAAATA
The DNA here is from genome assembly GCA_944452665.1 of Stenoptilia bipunctidactyla. Classification (NCBI taxonomy): domain Eukaryota; kingdom Metazoa; phylum Arthropoda; class Insecta; order Lepidoptera; family Pterophoridae; genus Stenoptilia; species Stenoptilia bipunctidactyla. The sequence goes on from OX101735.1 coordinate 12,951,239, forward strand.
TTCGTGCGATTTTGGAGAAGGGAGCGTAAATATGTTCGCAATTTAACACTAAGCCTTGGATGTTTTCTAAAGTAACTCAGTTTAGGATTTATTTTGAATTTGTGTTTGAATATTTTCATGTTTTGGATAAGTAGGTATTATAAAATATAGAAAGGTATTAAGTAAATCTTTATCAATTATATGTAATACTAAGAACGGCTAAGAACAGTCCTATCAACCCTGAATAAGTTTATAAAGGGTGATAATTATAAGAAGCTTGTGTTTGTGGAACCCCTGTATTATCCACCCGTCTAATGAGTACCTTTATGTAGAACCTGCAGCCAAATATTACCGTTTCGTCAGTTCCCCTTTCAACCCGTGTATTTTATCGTCACGTACCATCATGTTTGAAGTCACCAACAGTCTGTACGTTTATGCGTACAAAAAATACGCAGTTCATATTTTGAATCATTATTATTACAAAAAAGATTCTTCACAAAAATATTCTACATATTTTTTAACTATTTTTTTTTATCAGTATTAAGCCGAGCTAAAAACATTTACTTTTATTCGAAACAAGTAAAACTTCCACAGTTAGTTGAACTCAGTTAAACAAACTTTCCACGGTCACGATACAATGGTGCGATGCTTTCATTAATGCGCTTTCAAATGACATTGACAGGCTGTCGTAGTGTGCCGCAATTACGTCGTCAGCTGTCAATGTGACAGCCGCTCGCAACAGTTCGGCGGGGAATAAGCTTGTTACACGTTGTCTATGTGTCGGGCACCCTGTGTGTGAATGTGATAAAATGTAGTTTGATTTTAGCGAGTGATATCCCTGTCAAAACTGATTGAATTAATTTTAGAATAGTACCATTGCAATCATTGTTAATAAAACAATAATAGGAAGTCAATTTTATTGAATTTCCTTTATTTGTAATAAGGTATGACTTTTGGAAGAACCGAGGACCAATTTGAAAATGTAAAATTTACTGTATAAGTCATAAATTAAAACTGAAAATAACTTTAAATGCTAGGAAAATATTCGGTGATGAATGACATTAAATAAAAACTAGTTACTAAAGAACCAGTTCAATTCACACTACATTGGCAATCATGAAATATTCATATCCGACACTATTCGCGCAAAACTGGTTATGAAAAATAGCATTTACGCGCGAAACCTACACCAACCGATACTTAAAATTTAAATACGAGTATCATGCTGATATTGGGAATATTTATTGAAATCGTTTCTTGTTTTTTGGTGACTTAAAAGTTGAATGAGTATCTTTTGACGGCTCAATCCTGTGACGCGCATGATTGATCTTTCGGAACACCGCGGATATTGAGGATTCGATTAATTTGTGAAAGTAGCTATATGTATACCTAAGTACTATACATATCATTATACTTACATAGTTATTATTTATTATTTACAATTTAATCACACCTTAGTGTCGGAAATATTCTACTGATTTTTCAGAATCTTATTTAGTCCTTCAGGAGTGAGAGCAGTCGCGGCTGCGCCTCGCCTTGTTGATGAGGTCGTGGACTCCAAAAGAGTCTACTTGGATACACTAAACAGGGGTCTCTTGGTGTAGACCACTTTTGAAGATACGTTCATACAGGAGCGACAGTTATTCAAAGTTAATATAAGTTATGGCTATGGTATGTTCAGAAATATTTCCTTCTGGCTAGCTCGTGTAGGTTTAGAATAGACCTACCGCTGGATAATCGTGTAAGTGAAGGTTCGACTGGATAGCGACCACCATTAATATAAAATTTACCTAAATCTATATCAATTTATTCAAACTGATGCATCCACCTATGTAGTCCCAAAGAAATAATTCTTCAATGTTATTATAGACACCACAAAGTGAAACTTAGAGTAGGCCAGTATTTAAACTTTACGATAAAAGCCTTGTTTTTTTCGTTTTGTGTTAAGACTAGGTACACTACTTACAATAATATTTTTAATAACTTAACTTCTCATGACGGCATGAACGGACGTTCAACCAAACCGCGACGGAGGCCACTCAACTTATGAATAATGTTCAAGTCAAGATTACACAATAACTTACCTTCTAATTTCAAATTGCGAACTGACATTGGCACTGTGAGTTTGTACTTCACATGTACACACATATACACAGGCTCACATACACATATACCTACATACAAATGACAGCAAAAACAAGCGTCGACATTTAAACAGCTTTAAATGATTTATGTTACCAACTCATTTGCACTTAATTTAGTACAAACAGATGACAAAACATTATTAATGTGTCACGCCAAGTTGTTAAGTTATACAATGTTATTTGAACAGCGAGGGAGAGACTAAAACAGTACAAGCAATTGGGGTAGATTACTTTTACGAAACATATTACTGTTAAGTTAAAGATTTTGGTAGAGGAAAACGTTTTCGTCGCGAAGGTTTTTCTTAGCTTATTAGGGAGGCAATCAAATAATTACTCTGACTTTTTGTAGTTCGTGGCAGTTGTTTAGTGCTTTATTTAAACTACAAACATATTTTCATAGGCCAGAACTGACTTTTTAATAAATATCATGGATAGGTGCATATCATCGCAATAGTGAACGAGTCTAATTTACCAAAAAAAATTTTAACAATAATTAACACGATCATCTGGTGTAGCGGTAACATAAATTGCCTTCTATGCCAGAGGTCCTGGGTTCGAATCCCGGCGGCGGCGGATATTTGTGTGATGAACAACAGATATTAGTCGTCAAGTCATGGATGTTTATATGTTTATTTAAGTTTATTCTAATAAAAAATATGTATTTATTCAATATGTATGTTTATATATTTCTTAAGTATATCAGTTATCTAGTATCCATAGCACAAGTTCTTTAAGAAACTTAATTTGGGCTAGATAATGTTGTGTGAGTGTCAGAAATATTTATTTATTTATTTATTTATTTATTTATCTTATAATAATATCTTTTTATAAGTTTTTAAAGTGTGTATCTCAATATGTCATACCTACACGATTAATTCATCATCATTACAGTCCATGTTTCATTCTATTGCATAAGAAACCCTTTACACCAGTTTTTCGCGTTTAATTAATTTTTTAGCGTTAATTTACATTTTAAGTTGGCGTTTCAGTCACTCGGACCACGGTTTCGGAAACGATGAATATGCAATATTTTAAAACGCTATTAAATCCCGTTAAAGTTAGTTGAATTAATATATTTTATGTAAAAATATTTATTTCTTTTATTGGTTGTTTAACCAAGTAGAGATAAGCACCTTTAAAAAACTACACACTCTACACGGATTGATTACATAGGTAACGTACAGAAAGATATATAATTTTTAATTTTATTAATTCCTTTTTTACAGTCTTCTATCATTAAATGCAATACACGAGTCCTCTTTGTGTAATAAATCATAGAATAAACATTTTCTTATCTCACCCGCCCATTCAATAATAACTACCTACTGACATTTGAATAAAGATAAAAAAGCTCAGCACCCTGAAAGTTTCTTTTCCTATTATTTTGAATCCCTTCTCAACCCTTTAAATATAAAGTCAGTAAGCTTATAAAAGTTTTGTATTTTTCGGAAAGCCAGCGACCCTAAACTCGGTATACATTTGAAATGGAATTCATGCCGTATGAATTTAGAATTGGGGTAAATCAACCCCTTCCTAACATTCTGGGGGTTAATTGCCATAAATTCACATCAATATGGGTTCAGTAAAGTAGTTTAAGCCGATAGATGCTTATAATATCGATAACTACAGTTTTGGTTGTAGGTTTTGATTGGAGCTTAGAGAAGCAAGCTTCTGTATTGTTATTAACAGGTCTATTTCATTGTAATTAATATGAGTTTCATGAAATTATAGGTGTTTATTTAATTGAGATATCATTAAGTTTGTGAGTGGATTTAAGTCCCAAATAAGATATTTTTCGCAAGATCAGTTTTTAGATGAGGGTAGCTTTTAGATGTTTGTGTAACGTAGGGATCACAAAAGTCTCAGCAGCGGTGCGAGCACAGAACTTTATCGATTCGTATGTTTACGAATGCTCGTATAGTATGTATGGAGTCGGTTGCAAGCTTTTAGTGACATTGTAATTTTTTATTTAATAGTTATTTAAGAGTAAAACATGTTTACAAACAGTCAAAATTAACAAGGCACACATTTATTTAAGCTCGCCGTGCAGCAATCGACAGATTTCAATTATTGCTAACAAACCGTCTCCATACTATACGAACATTCGTTACAATACGAGTCGACAAAATTCTGTGTTCGCACTGCAGTAATTTAAAGAACATATTTTTATGAAATTTATAATACATTGTTACAAATTTCTGTTCTAGTAGGTATTATTTTCCTCATTTTAATTATAATTTTTATAATCATATTGAATTTTATTTATGATTGAATCGATGATATTCCAATAAGCTGTGGAAATCAGATTATACATATCCTTTGAAATCGGTAGACAATTGAACCTTAAACTTGAAGTCAAGTTTGGTAATCTCAAGTTTTGAACGATGTCAAATACTATGGATTCATTGTTTTCGGACACAACTCGATTTGGAGATAATATATTCAACTGCTGCTAATATAGGTACTGCATAGAGCTTGCACTGCTGACAGTGAAGGATTTTTATTCTGAATAAAATAAAAATATTTTACTCCAGCACATCAAGTTTTTATTAGAAAGGTTTTTACGATCAAATCGTTGTTTATTAGTTACAGGCAAAGAGTTAAAGTTTTGCAAAATTATGTCATCGTATTTCAATCATATCTACTTTTATATTTCATTGTTTTACTTCAAGTAAAAGAAAATAAATAAAAATAAGCTCATTTATCTATTTTAAACGCAGTCAAATTCATAAATTTGGCTTGCATATCACGAAGCATATTTTCATTGTGCATCAACAAAAACTAACTAAAAAGTACGACTTAGTACTTAAAAAGGTCATAAAAGAAGTAGTAACAAAAATAATCTCATTTTTAGCACTTGACGTGTGTAAAAACTTCGACATCAGATAACAGTATCGTTGTGCGCAAGTGAGAGACATTAGTGGTGAGTTGGGTAGGACGACGCACGCGCGCGCGCCGGACGTGACGTCACGATGTCGCGGGAACATTGCGACTCACATGAACGGATGCAGCTTATTCCTTTAAAAGCGCGAGTATTATCGCGTCGATGAATAAATGGTTAGTTTTATAACTTGCATGCTGGTTTATATTCGATTTAAGAACGTGTTATTTTACTTAGCGTGGTTCTATTCGTAGCTCTCGAAGAAATAGTCGAGCCTATTATTTATATGTTTAAGTGCTAACGCTGCGTTACGCGTTACCTACCCATAGATTTATACATAACACCCACTAAGAGGGATTCAAACATACAAATTTTCATAACATTTCATCATCCGGCTCGAAGGATAATATATTCGCGCGTTAAGGTTCAAAACTGCTTAACTAGGCCTCTCGAATAAAAGATACTTCTTGCTTGCTGAATTGTTTATTGCGAACTGAATTTGCGTTCTAACATAAAAAAATAAAGATTTTTACAATAACATTTTACTTACCGAACGCGCGTATCAAACGCGGTGCTTGGCGCATTCCGAACGTCCGTATCGAACGCGCGTATGGTACGGACGTTGCAGTCTTGTATGAAACGCGCGTTCGAACGCGTTCGAACTAAAGTGTTTGATGACACATGAATACGATTAATTTTTTTAGTACGGCGATTTCTTCATTTTGTTGTAGTGTTTTCAAAAACATCTATTTTCAAATTCCATTGTAGAAATACTATGGAATACCTAGAACCTAAATCTTGCACTTAGAGAATTTATTTTATAGATAATTTATAATAACTGATAATTGAGTCCTTTAACTATCATTTTACTGATAAATATTAGTTTTCCTTAAAGGAGCATTCGTTCGTGCGCGCACGTTACTATAAAAACGAATAACAAATCACTACCTCCGATCAGATATAAATAATATGAACTACTTAAATCTCTTAATGCATAAAATAGAAATCTCTACACACCGAACGTTACTAATTGTGCCAGTAATTGCGTGTAAATTCCTTCCTGTCTGTGACGTGTCGACTCGCCACGTTTACACGTAGGTACCCATACCTAGCACAGTCAAGAATACACAATTTTTCATAATTATTCAGACTTCTGCTAATTTACGCAAAAACCTAATAAAAATACACAAATCGACCACAAAAATCATTGGCGAGAACCATAATGTCCATCAGTTTAGCAGTGCCTCGTCTTAGGCGGACGGATACGACGCGACGAGGGACTTTCTTTGACTGTCAATCAAGGGGTCAATAAGGGGTCAAATGGGAATGGTTAAGTACTATTTGCTGTATAAGTTACATTTTATTTGAACTGTACAGATTTTGTTGTATAAGTCATGTATAAATCATGATTTTTATATAAAATTGCCGATACACGTTTCATGATATTATAATGAAACAATTACTTCTGCTAGATTTTTTTAGATACCGTGGCGATATTTTTTTTATAAATTTAACGTCGCATAGGGTTGAATTTTATGAAATAATAAATTTAAAACAAATAAAACTAAAAAAATGTTTTTACCTTTTTAAACCTTTGAATGACTCAAACCTTCCTTATTCCTGAAATATTAGAATTGTCAAATGATCAAGTTTTAATCTTAAATATTGCTAAAAAGTTTATCAAAAATAGTTATTTTTTACTACAATCCATTTCAACCAATCCTATCAATAATTTATAACCAAAACAGTAATTAACATTTACAAGCCTTCAATTACAATTCACATCAAACTCACAGAGCTAAGGCTTTACGGTAATAAGCCAAACATTACCGAACATAGCCACTCCAGCAATTCTAATTAACTCTCTGATAAAATAATCTCTCACATAGCCAACGTACTCGGCGACAAGAGCCTACAAAATGCATTTTATTACCGCCATTGTGAAATCCACGCTAATACTATCAAGTATTTAGGTTGTGAGTTATTTGTAGACAAAATGATAGATGTCATGGCGATTTTGTTAACCCTTTGAAGCGCTATTTTTTTTAACGTAATTTAATTTTTTTTTTTTTAATTTGTGACCTAAATCACGCATGTAAATGACTAGAAAAATATTTAAAAAAATATAGCTTATATATTTATGTAAATATCATATGTTGCAAATATGCAACCTTGCGAAACATAGAGAAATGTACATGTAAAAAATAACGTTGCATATTTACAACATTGCCCTTCATAGAAAATATTTGGTGCTATAAAAAAAACACATCAAATATTAAAAAAAACAAATTTAATCAACATTGTGATAGTTAAAAAAACAATTTCTTTTAGGAACTAAACACAACCTTTGGTTACATTTTGTACAATTAATGTTTGTATAGCCAGTTTTACAATATTTGCATCTGCCACGTTCTACAAACACTGGAAAATGACCAATTTTATCGAACCTAATCGCATCTGTAGGTCTAGGCATTGTAGGAGTTATAATTTTTTTTTGTCGGTGGAAGATCCGCTTCTTGGGGATAATTGGGCACGCGATTTTTACGTAGTAACTCAACGTATATTTGAAATCTAAACTTCTTAAGAGTCATGTATTTTTTAGATTTGGGCATATCTCGTCTATGTAATAACCATGCATTGTTGACACATATGTCAATGACCTGGGAAAAGATGGCCATGTACCATCGCTTAGTTTTGAAAGTGGTTCGATATAAGGCGATTAGCATATCGGCTAGATACACACCGCCCATGTGGGTATTGTACTGCTTAACAATTTGTGGGCAGTCAAAATCTTCTCTAGACTTAGTAGTTTTGGACCAGCGTTTAATTTTTTCCATTGGATAGGAGTCAACAAATGAGCTAGCTAGGGTAACAACCTTATTATCACACCACTTCACAACTGCAATTACAGACAACTTGTTTACTAGAGCCTCTACCTTTTTTCATCAAATCCTTATCCGAAGGTAACAAATCTTTACATCCTTTAAGCCGATTAGTTCTAGCAGTGCCTAAACTGAATATACCGTATTCATTACGCAATAAATGGATCAACTCCAATGAGGTAAAAAAATTGTCAAAATAGACGACAGCTGGCTTGTTGATAATGGTTTTACAAAGAGCAATAACTACTTTCGCGCCTAAACCAAGGCTGTCTTCATAGTCGGTAAAAGAGCAATATCTAAATGTATCGTCACCACCGTAGGGCACAAAATCGTACACCAAACCGGAAACACCAGCTCTGACGAACATCTTAAATCCCCACTTCTTGGGTTTTTTCGGCAAGTATTGGCGTCTATTTCCAGCTCTTGTGCCTTTGTAGGGAACCATCATTTCGTCTATACTGTATCTTCCTTCTTCTTCTAGTTGCAAACAGTTACTCCTCACTTTTTCTAATAACGGACGTACTTTGAAGTAGCGATCGTTATTTATTTCCGAGTTATCCACAAAATGTAAATATTTCCTTATGAGCTCGTATTTTTTCAGAGGCATAACGTCAGCGACAGGTGGATATCTGAATTCTCTGCTCCAATAATCTCTATAAGACGGTAGTCTTACAATGCCCATTATAATAGTAATAGCAAGAAAATCCCGCATGTCGTCCTTAGTAATGTTGATAGATCTACCCATTTGGCTTTGCACCGAATATAAATTGGTGTGATCCGTGATATAGTCAATTATATCTTCCGAAAAAAACCTGAAAAAATACTCAGATGGCGATTTGCTTTCGTCATCAGTGGAGGTAAGTGAGTGAGCCGACGATTCTATCTCTGCTGAATATTTAAATTTGCCACGTTGCCATGTAAAATTAAGAGGACGTCTCTTGTATGTTTTTACCTTCTTGGCTGTGAATGAAGGCTGGCTATTGGCCTTTCGTTTGGACCGAACATTTAGATTTATTGGTGTATTTAAAGGCGATAAAATTGAAGATACTGAGTTTAATGTTGGTAATGGGTTTGACTGTGTGCATGGAGAAAAGATATCGTTTATTATTGGAGTGAGTGGAATTGTTTCTACGTCCAACAAACTAGAAAACGGTTCATCTTGTACTGGGCTGTCGAGAATGTTTAAATTTTCTAAAGAAGAACGAATGGATGGTGGTTCAGAGCTGAAGTCAGAGGTGTCATGATCTTCTCGACGACGGGCGGTCACATCTTGAATTATAACCTCATCTTCTGACGTTGAACTATCAGACGATGAGGCTCGCTGTGGTGGAACCAAAGCCAAAATCCTCCTTGTTCTCTCCCATTTCAAGCCTCCCTAATAAGCAAACAAAAAAAAAACATGCAGCATTCACCCAAAACCATATATTAATTTATCGTTATGCACGCAAAAGCCACGCCCAAGGGATATATTTTATATAAAAACAATAATTAAATGCCAAGATCATTAACCGCCAACTGATGTCATAATAAATGTAAAAATAACACACAATAATTATGCTTAGTAAAGTATTCCATTTAGTTCTAGTAAAAGGTCACCGTAGCACCCATGCAACGTACAAAATAATAAGTACTTATTTGAAAGTTTCGCAATGTTGCAAATATGCAACGTCTCGAAATACGGTCAATTATTTCTTATTAGCCTATGAATACAATAAAACTGATATTGAACACAAATTAAAACACTGTTAGAGAGCACAATTCCATTTACAGTTAGTAATAAATTAAGCAAATACTGGTAATTTTAAATAAAACTTACCGTTCGTCCTCGTGAACAATGTTGACGCGACGCCATATTGGTCACAACTGGGTATCGACACGACCGAAGTAAATCAAATTATTTTCGGTAGATGTCAGTAGTAGTACGAATAGTATTAAGCACTTATTTAATTTCTGAATCTTGTGGATCGTTCACAATTTTTTCTTATTTAAATAGTTGCACCGGTGCATCGTTGCGAAGTAAAGGGTTAAGTGGCCACGGCCGGTTTATTAACCGGTTGCTTGAGCGCGATTGTGTCGTGTGATTTAGGTTTCATTCGAAATTTAAACGGGCGCCTGAAAAGCTACTGAAACTTCAAGCTAGAAATATAACTGAAACTAACAATGAACGACACACATATTTTTTTAAGTTTTTGAATTATTTTACCGTCGGCTTATCAGTAGATGCTTTTATGTAAATTAATAGGAAATTTGTAGTTTTAAAAATTTTGACTACGAAACATTAAAACTTTCATGCGATAAAGTGTGAGTAATACACTAAATATAAATAAATATTTCTGACACTCACAGATCATTATCTAGCCCAAGTTAAGTTTCTTTAAGAACTTGTGTTATGGATAGGTACTAGATAAGTGATGATGTTATATACTTCTATAGGCATACATATTGAATAAATAAATATTTTTATTACAATATAAATAAACATAATATAAGCATCCATGACTTGACGAATTATATCTATGTACAGTCTGCACACAATTATGTATACCACCCTGTCTCCCGCACACATACAATACTAATGCATCACACAAATATCCGCCGCCGCGCCGCGCCGCCGGGATTCGACCCCAGAACCTTTGGCATAGAAGGAAACATTATGTTACCACTACACTATCCGGTTGTCGAAATACACTAAATTGTATACACTGCGTTGCAGGGACTTAAAGTATAGAAATCCATCCTAAATCTTACAGAGAAACCTTTTTTCTTAGGACATAGATAAAATCGTCATACAGAAAGAAATTGCTTCCATGCTGAACTGGGAGCGAACGAAAAACATAGAATGTACCAGCTGCTTCCCTTCCCGGGCATACTGTAAAAGTCAGTTAAGGGACAGAGGTTTTATTGGCATTTTTGTGGGCGATAGGCTGACCCCCTGTCACTGCAATAGCCTCTCTCCATCATTATAATACCTCATTTGTCAAACGTGACATCAGATGGTCTTATAACCACTGGTGTTCTGCCTACCCCATACGGGATACAGGCGTGAAGTTATGTATGTATGTAGAAAGAAATATAACATAAATAGATACCAAGTTGACAAACAATATTAAATTTCTCTTGCGCTACACACTTAACTGAACATTTTAAAGATCCCAGAACAGACTACAGAACCATTTCCTTACGGTCCTCTGCTAAATACATTTTAAATGCAACACGACATGTAATACCGCTCCGCACTACCGCAATATAAGATGGATACCACAACGATATTGGTGAAAGCAACAGAGTTATGAAATTCTCTGCTTACGTACGACCAATTATATTAGTGCTTACGTACTTATATAGGTTCAAGTGCCACTATCATTTATTCAAATTATAGTGAACCTTATTGATCCGCCACACAATATTCGACGTTTCGGTGTCTTTGTAGACCTTTTGCTCGTGACCATGGGGTCTCCGGTTAAAAAGTGTTATATTTTAGATTACGAATCCTGAAGATTCCTTTTTGATCGGTGTCGGTATAAAAGAGTTATCTATCGATAGATATCCGCAGTCCCACCTAGATACGAATATACGATACCTACGAATTATAATGTAAATCTTAAGTTACCTATGCTTATTTTGATGACTACTCGATCTTATATTTACTGATATAATAAAGTTCAAACTGTTAGTATTTTACTATATTAACGCGCTTATCTCGAAAACCAGACAGGTTGTTTGATTATTATAGCAATTAAATAGCCTAGTTTCTCTTGGATAAAGTTACATACGATAATAATTCTGATATCGTGTTAATAGACCGATCGTCGTCCAAGGTGTTTTTGGTGGACATAACTATTCTGCATGACGAGAACCTCGTGAAGGCCGAGACCGAAAAGCAACGCTAGTACTTTGACCTTGCACACGAGATGACGAAAATGTGGGAAGATGTTTCCACTGAAATCATCCCGGTTATAATATCCGCAAACGGTTTGACCCCAGCCACACTGGTCAGACACCTTGAAAGGCTGGGATTCGGCGGTGGTTCGCTTCCAGCACGTATGCAGAAAGCGGTATTGCTCGATACTGCCCGAATCGTGCGCCGGTTTCTCTCTCTTGTCCTTATACCCGACCGACTGGTCCAATTGTCAGGTCTTTTCCGCCGAAAGGCGTGTAGTTGTAAGTATGCATAATAATATTCGTTTATTTCAGATATAAGCATCACAAAAATCAGTAAAAGTTTTACAATATTTGAATAATCTAACAATTAGGAAAGTAATAAAAAATACAAATGTAAAGTAGTAGAAAAAAACTAATAGAATAATATTAACTTAAGTTTTCACGATTCATAATTTAATAAAAACTAGCGACTGACCACCGGTCTGCAAAGACACCGAAACGTCGTCGAGTTAAAATGTAAAATATAAATTATACGCGATTAATCCGGTTAAAAATTAGTTTTATTTAAACTAATAGAATATCCAATTTTTTGGTGAAAAAAGTTTAATAATTATAATTACTGCGTAGTAAACAAACTAAATTCGTTTTTAAAATACTTATAAGTTTGGTAAGGCCGCATCCATGAACGTAGACTAGTCGACCGTGGAATAAAGGAATTGGAAATCTGAATTTTTACTCTTAAAATGTGTTATAGAGACCAAACTGCACAAATTAGGGTAGGTATGTTGTTCAAATAAACATCAAATGTTATCATAATCTTTATTTCATCAGCATATACATAACTGAATTATACTTTGAATATTCACGTTAATAATAAAAAAATTATTTAACAATAATTTAATACTCTACTATTAGTACCTACACTACAACATTACTGTTAAAAAATGTGGGTATGATTTCCTCTATCTTTGTCATATAAAATAAAATCTAAGCCAACTTATTCAATAAAGACGAACGTCACTACAAAATACTGTTAAACTACTTCCAAAGAAGCAATCGTTATTTGTTCAGCAATTGATGATGTATGCCAAACAACTGTGCAATAGTCTCCCCTCCTTTTCACTGTTAATACTCTACACATTTCCCTGCACAAAAGAAGAAAATTGCAAAGAGCCCGGCCTCACAGGCAATCTGTAAATGAATGGTTACTGAATAAAACCGTGCGATGAAAGCGGCCCGGCGCCATCTTGTAATTTTGACACTTGATTTCTTTATTCTGTCAGCATAAATCTTAAGGCTGATGATGCAAAATTATATGGACAGTGTAATGACGGAACGTAATTATGTTGTGTATAAAATATGTTGTGTGTTTTTTGAACTTTTTGCTACGTCGTGTAAATTGAGGGCGAAGTGGAGGGTTGTTTTTTTGAGTCATTTAAATTAATGTATTTGGTCGCCGGTCGCATGTTAAGCAGCCTTTTTCTGGTTGCTACATTAGAGCTGATTTTTATTAACATAATAATAACCTTATCTTGATTGTCTCATTATAACACGTTAACGTGAAGTTCTAGGTATATGAAGCTGAAATATAAAAAGTTTTTTCGCAAGATATAATAAATAAGTTCAATATCTAATACAATTATTAATAAAAATATATAAAATATAAGTACTCATTCTTATTGACTCTTATAAAAAAGCACAAAATAAGAGCTCAACTGGCGGCTTTGTAACTAAAATTAAATCCGCTAGAAACCTTTTAAATTAGATTAGGATAATACGTATTGGGTGTCTTCGGAATCAAAATAAAACATACTAAAAAACTGTTTTAATACAAATACAATCTCTTATCTAGTGAACTATGAATATTATAATGAGGACAAATTATAGTGGAACATGTTACAGCATATCCACCTCATAATTTTACATTATTAATTGTTCCGTGCTAGACTGGGAGCAAAAGAAAGACATAAGACATAGAATGTGCCAGCTGCTTCTCTTCCCGGGAATACTATAAAAGTCAGTATAGGGACGGATGTTTTATTGGCGTTTTTGCGGGCGATAGGCTGACCCCTATTACTGCAATAGTCTCTCTCCATCATAATAATACCTCCAAATTTGTCAAACGTGACATCAAAAGGTTTTTTAGCCTCTGGGGTTCTGCCTACCCCAGTAGGGATACAGACGTGAAGTTATGTATGTATGTAATTGTTTCAATGCTTTTCAGACACCATGTTTACTAGTGATTTTTGCTTTATTTAATTTACATTTTTTGTTCAAAGTCATTGTTAAAGACAATTGTCACTAGAAATGGCTGTGACATGGACAACGTCAACTGACTTCATTTAATCTATAATTACTCAATATTACAGATACAAAACATGTAATAAATAGTATATTATGTAACAAGTGAGCGAAGTTCGAAGTCTCGGCTCATTATTAAGCCCTCGCCTGCGGCTCGGGCTCAAATCACAGCCTCGACTGTAATTAGCAACGCTCACGAGTTACATACGACGTTTTTCAACACACTTGTGAGTAAAAGACAGACATACGTGGTCATAAAATAACAAACACATTTGATAACAAAGCTGTGAATTGTAATTGAAAAATGGCGCCGAACCTCGCGCATGCGCGTAGGTTTTTTTTTTCCGCCAAATGTGTCAATGTCTGTATAGCATATACAGCCTATTTTAAGTGAAAATGTTTAATTTGGAGTGGTAAATGCAAACATTTTAATATTTTATAACAAATTATTGTAAATTGTTAATAATTTTTTTGATATACAAATTCGTTTTACTAATATAAGGCGCAAACATTTAAAAATGTATATGGATTTGAAGTGGTATAAAACTTCTTTGTTGTTTCTGAAAATATATAATGTATAACCCGGACCAATAAAATATGCTCTGTTTACTCGCATGTAATTTGCACAAAGGTACAATTCAACTTTGTAGGATTCATTATATTATGCACTAGGGTATAATATATTATGCACGCGTGACTTATAGCCCAGTTTATAGTTCTAAATTCAATAGAATAACGCTCACTTTACGAGCAAGTGTGTTGAAAAAAATAATATAATTATTACTATGATAGTTAAATTACGAATAATTTGAACTGTTAATGAACTGGTGCAAGTACTGTCATTAATGACAGGTACTTGAATGGCTATAACTCGTCCAATGATAGATAACTTAATTAATATTTTCAATGAAAATACCGAATAAGACCGTCAAGATCACTACTTAAGTGACCATTTTTATTAAATTAAGTACTGAAATAAATACTTACTTCGATGATAAGAATTGATAAAGGTTTTTATTTATAATGGAATGGTTTGGAATAAAAAAGACGTCTTGTTTTGTAAACAAATTCATTGTCTTAATATTTTAAAGTCGCAATGAATTTGGAAACCCTTTTTTGTTTACTGTATTCTGTTTCTGTTCAGTTTTTTTTTGTCACAGAAATTTTATATCTTTCTCTAAATAAAAGTCTTTTACTACCGGTACATTCAGTACGTTTTTAAATTATCAATATAACGATTAACAATTTAATATAGAGCTTTATATGGGGTCAACTTAAGTATACCTTCATAATATCTTGACTATCATAAATTGTAAAACCGAAATAAAATCATCACTTATCACACTAATTAATTTAATCTTAGCTTATTCGCAGTCGAAAAAAAAACTGAAAAGAACTACATAATTTTATGTATTTATTTTAGACAACCTTCAGAATTAGTTAAAAGTAGAATAAGCTACATGAACAACATAAAAATTAATAAATTTACATACCATCGTACAAAACATAAGAAACGATAGGTACCTACATACATTTTATACGTTAGTAAAATCAGATTAGTTTAAACACATTTTGTCAATCAATTATTTTTAAAGCAATAAAAGTTTCGGTTCCTTCTTCTTTAATACCACCTAATTTGTGATACTTTTAAATATTTATTATTCATAGTACTTCCTTTAGTATTCATCTTTGATATTATCCACATAACATGATTTAATCTTACGGATTTATTGAACTAATCAAATAATACAATATCGCCAGAACACCCGAATTCAATGTCGGGCCATAGTCATTAATAATTCATTAAGCATAAATTTACATAACTTAAGTTTTCCAGTTAGAAAACAAGTTGGTCTGTTTCAATTGTTATTAGGTACCTACTTACTTTAGCTTCACATGAAGTAAGGACATGACGTAAAGTATAAGGATAAGAAGAGTTTAAAAATGTGTAATTTTGATTAATTTAGATAAATATTATTAATTTCATGTTTTTGGAGAAAAAACATAGATATTTTAATAATGAGTTTACAAAAAATCTGGTCTTAATCGTAATTCCTTAACATTATCACTGAGATAGATATGATATTTATATAAATATTATTTAACTTATATCTTATCTGATAATTTCCGGATCAGTGTTTGATTATGTTTCATTATATTTTACTCCGGGAGTTCACTACTCGCTTAAATACGTCTTTATTTAATCTGAATACGTTTCATGGCAAAAACCGTAGTTGTGTAACGAGGAAAGAAGTTGACCTATATAAACTTATACGTGTACAGTCACGTATAATAAGATGTATACGTTGTCATTGTAATTTGAACCTTATCACAACTGAATAAGTTGCGCAGTGTATACATCTTATTAGACATTACACCTAGCGCAAGCGATGATATTTGCTCACTTTGTAGCTGGGCAGACTGATCGTGAAATTAAAAAAAAGTGGTTATCACGGGGATCCTCCCCTTTTTTTGAAAACTATAATAAAATCAAAACATTAAAAAACGTTTGTTTTAGTGAACCCAGTACTTATAAACTATAATGAGTTGGTACATTTTA
Source organism: Stenoptilia bipunctidactyla (assembly GCA_944452665.1). Lineage (NCBI taxonomy): Eukaryota > Metazoa > Arthropoda > Insecta > Lepidoptera > Pterophoridae > Stenoptilia > Stenoptilia bipunctidactyla. Next base: position 12,967,868 of record OX101735.1, read on the forward strand.
TAGATTAAAATGAAGTTTTTTTTTTTTTATTAAATCACACAAGGCAAATTTATAACATTAAAATAATATAATTTAGTAACTTCAATCCATTCAAACCACTCACGTGCAGATCAGTATCAAGAGGATAACGTAACATGTTTGATGTTTACTGAAATTCATTAAATGTACACTGTACATTTACCTAAAATTATGCTCTCCAGTTTGATAGTCACTTTTGTACCTTTTTTTCATTACCTTACTTTTCACGATACCTTAAGGCGAGGATGCACCGTTTTTACACTTTTTTTAACGATAATATATCCAGTAAAGTGTCATTGTTGCGTCTGAATAAAATATTGTCAAAAATTAACCATATAACCAACCGCTGTGTAAAAATAGAAACATGATTTATGAAAATTGGTTAGACAGAACAAAGTCACAAACATAACACTGATTTACCATTTCAAACGCATATTACTTCGAAATATCGTAACGGATTCATGTAAATGTTACATAAAAACATAAAACGGACTTCTCTTAACCGATGGGTAAAACAAAATTACTAAATAGTTATAATTTTTGAGAAATAAACCAGTTTAACGTATTTTCGCTTGCTCACCTCGGCGAATTTTGCTAGAGACATCTTCGCTGGAAGTATAGACATACGCACCGCGCTACAATGGTTTTTTTTGTTGCTACAAACTAGGCGACTATTTTCCTAACCTATAGGGACTTAAGGAAAAAGTTTCTCACAGATATTCCTACATATGCTATCATATTCTTCTTCCTTACTTTGACGTGGCTTGGAAGACGAACGTCTTATGCTTACGAAGTACAAAAAAAACATTTTGTAAGCTTAGCTTATAATAGTTAAATATAACTCTAGAGTTTAAATGCGCTAAACTATGATACAACTTGTGTTATGTGTATTTTATGCTGTTTACATAACTTTTGATTTATAAATAATTATGGGTAGAATACGATTGTTCAAAGTTAAGTCATTAAGTTTCTTTTTATTAAAAAAATATGATTGACTGATGAATGTGTTAGCGAAATTTTAACTGTCAATGTTAACGCGGAACACTGATTTCGTTGACATGCGAAACTTTTTTACTTTCTCAAATCAGAGATACTTTCGTTAATCACTTTTGAAGTAAATCCTGTTAATAATTACAGTGTATCTGACATGCTTGTTGAATTGTTAACCTTTGCGATACTTTCTTTATGTAAGTAAAGTTACTCGTAATTGGTTATTTACGGTTCAAAATTTGTTTTAAAATAAACCAAAGTGCGAATTGTACATATGAAAATAAAAATTAATATTGAATAAAACTTCAATTCAAGCCCAAATTAAGTCTGATTCTTTTATTTAATACTAAAGTGTGAATTTAGGTTAAAGAACTAGTTTAATAGATAATAATGTAAAGTCCTAGTTTTAATAAGTGATTACGTAAGTAATATAAACTTACTACCTATGCAATCAAATCAATTACAAAACTTATATGTTAAATACACTTTTCAATATTTCAGTTTCATTACTGATATGCGAAGGTTTCTGGTTACTATAAAAGTATTTTTTCACGGTCGGTATTATGCTTTATTGCTAGAATTCTCAAATTCCTATTTTTTTCTCTTTTTACACCTAAAATACTTACTTATCGAAGATGGAGCTATCGGGCTTAAAGGAGAGTTTAAAATTGTAATTTTAAGAACCGTCCTAGCTTTTCGATTTGGGTACTCATCTTTATTTAAATAAAATTCGCTATAGTTGAAGAATAAAAATAATGTTTCATATGCAGTAATTTTAAACAAAATGTTTTCTATACATTAAGGTCACAGTACAGTGTTAAGGACAAACAATTTAGGTAAGTGTTGCAAATTTTGCAATACTTAATTACTCTATCAATATTTTACAAAAGATATTTGTTTTAATAAAAAGTCAAATAAATAGGATAATGACATAAATTCCAGACACCGAGAGATTTCGGAATAAAGCTTCATTCGCGCTGATAAATAAGATTTACAAAAGTATTTTAAAATAAGTGCCCACTTTCATCGACTCAATGTTTTATTATTTTAGTCATCTTTAATAAACATCGAGGCTTAAAGCATAATTCATTAATGGACATTCTTTATAATAATTAGTGAAATAAAAGGACTTTATGTTGTACCTATTTACAAAATGAAGGAGACCTAAGAAAGAAAATTAAATCATCGTGGCTTTACGACTAAAATATTACCTAGAAGTTTCATCCAAAAATGTAATAGCACGAAGCAGTCAAAGTCATTTGATCTTTCAACTCTTTTGAATACGACCACTCACTCAAGTCGAAGCCGCCAAGTTCACCTATGTTCTAAGATAGTTCGCCGCATCACGTGCGAGTCCTGCCAGCCGACGCGATCGATACCCGCGCGTCGGTCCCGCGCGAAGGACTGGCGAAATCTGATGTTCCGAATTTAAATTTGCGTTGATGTTCTTGCGGGTAGATCTCTTTTGAAGATACTTTTTTGTTGATTATTTACTAGCCACACGGAAAAACGTTTTGATAATTGATTTGGTTTATAATGTATCGTTATATAAAATTAAAGTTTTAAGGTTAAATTACAGAAATAAATGAAAACCATATTCTTACTTAAATTTAATGATCATTCTTGCTTTCAACAAAGTAGACCCTTTGAACTAAATTACAGTGCATTTAATTACAAAATATACGTATTATAGCGATGTCCAGCCGCTTTGATTTGATTCAATTAATTTCCGACCGCTGCTGGCGCTCGGTTTGAAAACGGGACGAGATTAAAAAATAACTTCTCATAAAGATGAAAGCGCCCAACCAGTAATAAAACTATCCCTGGCGTCCATTGTAAGAACAATAGCCACGCTTGCTCGGCGCTCTAACCCGACTCTATTAGATTATCTTGACAAAACCCAGTGGACTCATAGCTTAATTGTTTACGATTGCAGAGGATTCCTCATTTATTATCCTTTGCCTTTTATACTCGGAGACAACTACGCAAACTTTGTTGAAAAAATACGCTTAGTAATATGATATTATCTTTATGACAGGTACCTAGGGAGTACTAAACGATGTCACGTAAAATTGTGGACAATTTTACCGGTTACTCGAATCATAGGTATATTCCGTGTGTACGTAACATAGTAAACTTTAAAAGTCTGAGTTAAATAGACATAATAGAATAAATGTTTATACAATATTGTTATTGTACACGAATATTTATAGAATCATAACAATTTTTCTGCAAATCTGTATCCAATGGACACCCTCAAATCTAATAAAATAGCGCGTAAATTTCATTCTGTTCGAAACACAATTTCAAATGTCGAATATTTTTCTGTCACTAGCAGGAGCAAATCGGTTTTATATTTTTCATACAACGATGAACGCATTCGGTGATTTAAAAATAGAATTTGATAAAATTTATTGAACATGATAATTCGAGGTGGGAAAAGTTGAAATGTTGAATTCACAGTTTCTGATGGAGAGTTAATTTTAACTGAGTAAAGCTAAATTAGGCTCGTTCTGCTTTGACGAAGCGCAGTAGAAATGCAAGCGTTTAAATTAACATATATTTAATAATAGCGGAGTTGCATTTAGTAATAATCCAATTTAGTATTTAGATGCCTTGTTACGTTAATATGGCGACCTTATTCATGGACAATGAAATAGTATTAATATTTTTTACAACTTAAATAACAAAATTTACTTAATACAAACGATTTTTTTCCATTAATTATACATAAAAAAAATTGTTTCATGTTAGCTTTAATTGAAATGTGAGGTTCTAAATTTTACAATAATAATTAATTTCGATTAGAGATTCAATTTGAAAAAATTATTTAAGGTTATAAAACTATGAACTGTAGGTATAAAAATTATTTTACCTCTTACAGAAAAATAAAATAAGAACATCAGACTCTAAGAGATTAATGGACGAAGGTAAAACAGTTTAAATGTATTTATTTATACTGACATAATATAAAAATCTACGTGCCTACTCCATAAAATCTACTTAAATACAAAATCTAGAAAAAATCGAGAAAAAGAAATCGTTATTTGTTTCAAACTGAAGTGCTAACGACAAACAATTTTAAACATTATCATAGAAAATTATCATTCCCAGTTTTTAACTGCACCAAAAGTGAGCCAAATGTGAAAAAGTTTTGGCGCAGCTGCATTATTTTCGGAAACTGTTATACTCCTCTTCCCAGTTATATGTATAAATGCTAAATTTTACATTCTACAAAAACTTAATCATGGATCCTTAAATATTTATATCATGATTAAATAAATAAGTATTTAATCGGAAATCATGATTGATCTCGACATTTCATTGACCATTTCAGTCAATCATATCATTAAAGTTGATAAATGCGAGCGACTTTTATTTAATACAATGTTCATTAAAAGTTATTAATCTAAGTATTATCACTATTAAGTGTTAAACAATTTTGTCGGTATGATTTTCTTGTTGAGCATTCATCTCACGAAAACTACTTGGTAGAGTTTGATTTTTAGGTACAATTTTAATAAACGGATGACAGATTTATGTTCCGGAGCTTGTTATAATGAAAAATTACGTTTGTTGCTTTTCCATTAACAGTAAATTCATTTGAAAAGTGACTCTTTGTTTGTTGTGTTGATATAATACAAAACTTTTTTATTTATAACCGCATAAATCAGGTCGTCGTCGTGGCGCCGTGGTTACTGTGTGTATCATACGATATCACAGGTTAAGCAACGTTCGGCGCGGTCGGTACTTGGATGGGTGACCGCCGACCATTCATTTCTCACGACGACTTCCGTGCTTCGGAGGGCACGTTAAGCAGTCGGTCCCAGGTGCTGTATACTTGTATACAGTAGTCGTGAGGGTTTGTCAGAAGCCATCTTGGCCCCCCTTAAAAATTCTGGCATCCACCACCCAGCACTGGGCCAGCTTGGTGGATTATGGCCTATACCTCCTCTTCACCCAGGGGAGAGACTCATGCCCTGCAGTGGGCTCATTACAAGGAGTTGTGATGATGATGATGATGAAATAAAAAGTTCAACTCCTACTACTGTGTTATTATTATTTTATATAATTTTAATAAAATTCAGCCATAGTATATTAATACATTTGATGCTTAGTAAAACACATAATAGACTGAAAAGTTGCAAGTTTAAAATATTCTATCAAAGCTTTAAATTAAACCAGTTTTTCCGTATGCTCATCACAGCTTACAAAAGAGTAACTTTTCAAATAAATGTGTTCCGTAATATAAACGGCATAGAAGTACTTTTTGTAACAACAAGCCAATTTATACACACGGAAAACATGAACTGAGTGAAATGTAAAGTTTACAGTATCACTATTATTTAAATCTCGGAAATGCACGCGAAGGCCCCTTTCAAAGTTTTATTGAAATAGTTTCCCGACCAGTGTGCCCGATGCTCATGCAGAATTATTGTATATGGTCTTTTATATGGGTATTTATTTATTTGTTATGTTCTGTTAACAAACATGTTTTACTTAATGTCGTTAATGTCATTTTGTCTTTTACGAGCTTAGTAGATAAGAGAACATGCTTTTATGTTGAAGTAGCAAGGGAATATCAGATTAAAGTTTCCTATGTGTCATTTGGCTTTGTTTTTTCTTGTGGTATCGCCATCGCTGAATCAGACCTTCGAATGGATGTTCTATTCGAATGGATGAAAGAGTTTAGAAAATGAGTTCCTTAAAATAGCTTGAAATCAAATTTTTATACCCTCATGCCTCCAGCGAATTCTCCCATTATACTACAACACGAAAAAAGTTACAAAACAAAGTATACTAAACACACAAAATGTGATAAACGGCCGGCCATTATATAAATATAATTACAAACTAAATTTATGGTATCCAAAAAGAACAATTTTATTCAAAGCACGTGTCCGTAGCCTTTTTATCAGTGTTTCATTTCAAGGGAACAGCTGGCACGCGTCGTCAGGTAGTTTAGCTTAGTTACGGACACAAAAAATTATGGACTTCAGTCGAATGCCTCCATTTTGAACCAAATTTAAAGCAGATGTTACTTTGAAAGCAATTTGCAATTCGTTAAACTTGATCAAGTAAATATGGTTGTTAAAGTTTATCTACTACGTTATTTGTGATGACGTAATAGTATACACTACACTTATATTTAATTAATTGACTGATAGAACGGCATCAATAATGATAATTTACGGCCATTGATGTAAGAATTTAAAGTATATTTTTACTTTTAGATAGAAAAGAGGCGGTGTTTTTTGCCTTTAGATTGTCAAATGATTGTAAACAACGGATGTGTTGGGTATACTATACTAGTTTTGGGAGTAACCAGGAGTCTTGAATATAATTGGAATGTGGTAGGTACTGTAGACAAAGAACGATTAACTAATTGAAAGCCCCTTGAGCTAATTTAGAGATATTATAAATTTAGGATCAAAATGATTTATTAGAAGTTCTAAGATTACGAAATTAAACGTTTGAATGGTCAGTAGATGTTACATGAAACACCTTATAATGCTAATTAGGTTCCCGGTATCAGTCTTAATTATTCATATGTGGTTCACGCCAATGATATATTCGCGCTGATTTGAAATCGTGGTCGCTCTGAACTAAGTTACGTAATATTGTTTGGTGTTCAGTAAAATATGATTCGAGCTCGATTATATCGCATTTTATTACCGTTACAGTTTTTTTAATGAAGATTCCGGGAATTTTTTTTTTCATTTTGAATGTAATCCACTTAATGACATGAAAAGCCCTCCACTTATAATAATTTTCTTTTGTTTCAGGATGTAAGCTGCAGCGTCGAGACATCGATGATAAAATTATTCCTATGACCAGACAATGCGGTCACAGACTTCAAAACCTATACCTAAGAAAGGGAGTTTGAGTAAAACAACATTCAAAACCAATCCTCATGGAAAATTGTCAAAGAAAAAAGCTTTACTATCAAAATCTACAAAAAAAGCAAATGTAAATAAAGCAGTTGGCAAAAGTAATAAAAAGAATTCAAGTAAAGAGGAAGACAAAAACAGTTCGTCTTCTGATTGTTCTTCCGCCACATCCGATAAAAATGTTGGATCCGAGGTCAGTGCTATCGCTGGAACTTCCAAAGAAACTGACACAAAGATCGAGTCTTGTAATAAAAAACCTAAAAAAGACATCAAGGAGAAAAAAGAACAGGCTAAAGCTAATGATAATGTAGGGGAAAATAAAAACACTGTCAAAAAAACCGCCAAAACCACAAAGAAAAAGTTGGCTTCCAAATCAAAGACTAATAGTGACACTGAGGACAATGATAATATAAAGTACAAAATTAATTTAGAAGTGATTCCAAAGAATCTTTCAAAGGGTCCCAAGGGTAAGACATTTGTAAAGAAAAAAAATGCTCCCGTGTCTAAGAAAAAAGGTTCAACCTCACCTAAATCTTTGGAAAGTTCGCAAAAGAAAGATATAAAAACAGACATAGATGACACAAAAAAGGATAATACAAAGGCAGAAGTTACTCAAATAGTTACTTCAGACGAAAGTGACAAAAACAATAAGGAAGTAGAAAAAATAAGTACGGGTGAATCTAAAATGGACTCTAAAAATAAAGAAGTACCAAAATCAAATCAGCCTGATACATCAAAGCCAGAACATGAACGGCCTCCAAAATTTTTTACGTCAATGAGATCTCCAAGAACAGTAGACATAGATGTAAAATGTTTCAAAAATTCAAAAGGGAACTTGAGTGTGTCAGAACGGTTTTTATCTATGAAATGTGAGTCTAAAACAGAAGATAAAACTCCATGTAATACCTTAGTAAGCCAGGGCCCAGAAATGGATGTATATACATTTACGGAGAAAGTAGATTCACCGAAGAGCATATTATCTGACTTTAGAAGCCCGATCAGTAAAACTATCGGCCGAGTAAGACCAATTGCAAGGGTTAAAGGTACAGTTATTGATAAAAACATGGATACGGAAAGAAAAAAATATTCTCCGCACAGGCCGATAGAAGAAGTTGTAAAACAGCTAAAAGCAAGCAAACAAACTGATGATCAAAATAAAGATCAAGATGTTATTGTGGATGCTCTAAAAATTTGCTTAAATTCAGAAAAGACAGATGAAGATAATACACCAAAGCCGATAGTAAGTAAATCATATAAAATGGTTGCTCGCAAGTCTAGTGTCACTGGAAAACCATTCAGTCCCCTTAAGTTTGAGCCAGAATCTTCAGCGAAAACAGATAGCACAAATAAGAGCCCACCGAAAAAACCTCCACAAAAATCTAAAAAGCAGCAGAAGAAATTTATGTCTGACGATGAACTTGATACTTGCAAATTTTCCTTTAATACTTCAAAGTTTAACTATCCATCATCAGACGAAAGTGTTAGCGAATCGAATGATGATCGCGATTCAAAAGAGTCTTCCGAGTCTGATTCCCCTAAAACGAAGAAAAATAAAACAAAAAAATATAAGAGGATCACTGATGGAGCAAAGAAATCTACCTCAAAAGAACTTAAAGAGCTTTCTAAAGATTCATTAATTGATCTTAAAGAAGCATCCACCTTACTCGGTGGTGAAAAACCAAGCAAAAGGCGCCTCAAACTTCTATCGATGTGGAGTGGTCCGAAAAAACATCGAATGGCTTCCCTTAATGCAATAGCCAAAGTACATTGTCTTTATGAGAATGAAAGTCGAACCCATATGGAGTTGGGCCTGATGAAAACAGTAGACAGACAGGTAATGCCAAGCACGTCTAAAGCGGCAACCACCAAAAAGAAGGAGATAAAGCCGAAAGAAGTGGAAAAAGTAGACAGTAGTACATCAGAATCTGAGTATGAAAATGTAAGGAACAAAAAAGATGAAAGTTCCGAAAGCTCAGATGATAGTCCACCTCAAAGGAGTTTGCGTGGAGAGCCTGGTATACGTAGCGCTGGAAAGTATTGGGACCCGAAATCTTGTAGTTCTTCCAGTGAAGAAAGTGAACATGAGTTTAAAAAGAAAGTTGTAGTGTCTGAAAAGAAAAAATCCACCGTGACAAAAACTAAGACTACTGAAAAGTCAGATTCAGATAAACCATCTTCAAAAATGAAAAAGACTGCGGGTGTACCGGTGAAGAAAAAACGAAATAGAAACGAGGTCGTAATGGATTTAAAAGACATGGTCGTGCAAAAACGAATGGCCAGTCTTAATGCTACTGCTATCCTAGCTGCAAGTTACGAAAAACGGTCTCCAAAGTCTAGTAAAGAAGACACAACGTCTGATTCTTGTAGCGATGAGTCTTTTTCTCAAAAATCAAAAAACTTACCAAGTTCCGCCGTAAAGTCGGAAGTAAAAAAAGAGGTTATTCCTACTGCTAATGTTCTTACTAAAAAAGAGGTTGAAGATCCGGCTACGGCGGACGTTAAACAAAAAGTAGAAGTTATTGTGAACCAAGACACTGATGTAACAATCACTGGTGTTTACTCAACTCACCACCATGAAGGGTTTTGTACCGTGTCTGGCCTGCAATATAGGATTTCCTCCACAAGCCACACGCAAACCACAGCAACGGCTAATTGTGATAAGGTAAGATCATTATTTCAATTACTACTACATTTCTAATTAACCTGGCAATATGTGATCGTATACAAATGTCGCAGTAGTATTTTAAAATAACTTACAAACTAGAAGTTATTTAGGACAGTTAGCATTAATTTCTAACTCTGTTGTTCGACCTAAAATTGTCTGGACTACTAGACAGAGATAGAACGTCCAACCCGACATACTTAGTGGACATTTAAGTCGAAAAAAATGCTTTTATTGTTTAATTTTAGTTGTGTCACCAAGAGATGCAACGAACTTGTTGTCTGTTTTTCCAAGCCACTATTAGCCTTTCGTTTAAGTGTCGAGTGAATAGGGTTCTACCCATGTATTTATGATCACTTTCCTTTCATCAGCTGATGTCAAGGCTAAAGTCTCATACTTTTATGTGCAAATGTTTTCGGATTGATTTGCTCTCTATATAAGATTTTTGTTTAGGTTAGGTTATCGTTCACATCTTGATTTATTACTTAAATACTTTTAAACAACTGTTTGTGAAAACTTATTACTTGCTTTAGTTACATATTTGTTATTTACTCATATTATATATCAAGCTATTAGTTTGACAATAAAATAAAAAGAAATAAAAAAAATCTGAAATAAGAAAAATAAAAACAATTTTCTTCAAGATAACATTCGTAATCCTTAAACAACATCCACTTCAAAAATTGCGTGACCCAAAAAATCTGCCCCGGGTAACAAATATCAGGTACCTCAGGGCTTTTCTCGTCTCATTAATACACGGTAATGAAGTAAGTTCTATGTAAACATGCCTCGGGAGCTCATCCTCGCATTATCCTTTATCGTCTCCTTCCCTTTTACATATTCAGAGAAACGTAGACCTTAGATAAATGAATCTTAGCGGCGTATTTCGACTGTGCCAAGTATTTTCAATAGGGCGGTACAATTTACGCTCGGGTAAAGAGTTGCCGTCACTTTAACCTTACAAAGATTATAGTCTGACACGTTAAACCTTATTAAACGCTGTATTAGTGTAACTGGCAAATTAATAACATCAATTTCTCTTCACTTGCTTGACTTGGATGTTGATTTCAATAATTATAATCTTGATTGCAGGGAGGAATATGTTAGGGTGTCACTTTTGATTTAATTGGTTTTAGTCATGATTTAATTGAATTTGTTTGCTTAGTGCTATTTTGTTTATTTAAGCTGTTGGCCACCCAAATAAAATAAAATAAATTTAAATAAGTTTGTACTTGATAGTTTTCTGTAAAAAAATGAGAAAAGACTTCGTTGTTAGGGTAAATACGTGATACCCATAAGCTTGAAGTGTTACTATGTTTTGCAAAGGCCAAATTTCAATGTCATCATCATCATCCACAGCCTGTAGACGTCCACTGCTGGACATAGGCCTCCCCCAAGGTCTTCCGCGTCGCTCGGTCCGGCGCCGCCCTCATCCAGCATTTACCAGCGACTTTGACCAGGTCGTCGGTCCATCTTGCGGGGGCCTTAAGAATAGCGCTACCCCATCTCTTCCCGTGGGTGTCGTAAGAGTCGAATAAGGGACAAACCAGAGGACAGGCAGCAGCGTCCTTTTGTGTATATTAATTATTATCACCACACTGCGATCTCCAACCCGCCTGCCAAAAGTGGCGATTACGGCATTTCCTCCCCAAGAACATGAATCACAAACAATTTCAATGTATTTTAGCTTTATTCCTTACCAGCTGTTGCGCGCGGTTATACCCGCGCAATTTCGAACCCCGCAGGAATTTCGGGATAAAAAGCCTATGTGCTATTCCAGAATGTACACTATCAATATGCCAAATTTCATCCAATTCCGTGAAGCCGTAATCCCTTGATTGAGGAACAAACATCCATACATCCAAACTTTCACATTAATAATATTAGTAAGGTAAGATACATATAATAAATTTAGGATAAAATAAAATTCTATAAACATGGATCAGAGAACTGAGAACAGAATGTTCTCTGAATAGATTACAATCGACATAACAAGTAAATAGCAATATAAAAAATTAACTTTAACTTACTTAAGCTTTAATGTTTATTATAAAATATAATAACCAATCAGCCCTTTTAATACTATTAGATTAGTGGTAACATCAAAATATTAAAAACATGCACACCACATGATCAAGCCCAAATTAAGTTTCTCTTAACGGTATGTTCTTAATAACAATGCAACTTTTTTTAGCGTATGTTACTAAGAAAACAAGAATCGAATTCAAACTCTATTGTGTTCACAGGAGGGTTGCTCTCGCGACGACGCGCGCTACACGCCTTTGTCAGCGCTGTCGTCGATGCAACCACCGGAGCATGCCCACGCGCATCCACATCCAGGTAAATCAATATTATGAGATATTTTGATGACTCCACTTTTACTATGTTTGATGGCTTCGGTGATTCCTGTGTCTAATTTCCAGCAAACTTTTATTTTTTTAAAGTCAGCGTTCCATTATGTTTTCATATTTAAATAAGCTAAACTATCATGATTCCTCCATTTCAATCAACTTTATGAGAGGGATATTTTTTCCACTTTTTTAAGTTAATTTTGAGCTCTCGATATTTTGAACTACTGCAAGCGCCATGATCGTGAAAATTTCTCGTCTCTAGGGTTAATTCAAATTCAAATTCAAAATAGCCTCCCAAAAAGCTTGAATTTATGAAAAGCTGATACACTTTTTCATAGGTAAATTTGAAATCATTTATATCAATATGTATAAATATGAAGGATGTTGAAAAATACAATAGTTATCATCTAACAGAGTGACCCAGAGAATTTTAATATGAGACCACGAAGAAACTATACTTTATTTTCTATATACTCTAAAGCCGAAATATATTACTAACCTTTTCATCGAAAAAACTGCCGTATTGACACAGTAAATAAAAATTTATTAAAAGCTCCCTGTGAATATGAATCCGCCACTAAAATGATAATGTTTGTGAATGTAAGCGACTTACAAATATAACATCGTTGAAAAGTATTAGAAAAGATAAAAAAGGTTTTTTTTGTCACATGTAACAAAAATAGGTTTACGAGTATATCGCAAATAATGTGGTTAATTTTTTTTAATATATAAGCATTGAGTATCTATAGAAATAGGCAATTTCTTACAACCAACAGGTTCCAGCTGTTCTAAAAATAAGTTACTAGGTACTCAGTAGACAGAACACTTTCACTGTATTAAATTTTCTTACCTTCAAAGCAACATTAAACAAACCAATATGTTTATAAAACAACACAGCAAGGAAACCTCTTTATTCATTAATTATAACTTCACCAGACAAAAAGCAACCTTCAGCGCAAGTTTTAAATGCGAAACCCTATTTACCGCAAATAGGTCATCCATTACAAACCGAGTCGGGTAAACTTTACACAGCGACTACAGAATCAAAGGTAAATTGACATTTACTGGACTGACTGTTGACCACGGAAAAGGACTGCAGGCTCCTCTTTATAAGTTGATCAAAAGTTTTCAACCTTCAGACCATAAACATATCTAGCACAAGTTTAGTTTTTTTTTTAAAATCGATACTGGATCTAATACACTTAAAAAGATGTAATCATGCCTACATGTGGAATATGAAAACAATAGAACGAAACTTAATGATAAATTGAATGTAAATAAGATTTCCTAATTAAAAACTAACTATATAGGGTGGAATTTTTGAATGCCCCCCTGGAGGGAAAGTACTCTAAATAATAGAGATAGCAAATTTTACTCCAGAGAAACATTCCTTTATTTTGGAAATTCTTCAAACTGTATTGAAAAATTTTCGAAAATTCGCTGGCTTCTTTCGGGAATGGGACCGGCTTAAATCTGTAAAAATGACGACCTGTAATTTTATTGAATCGATCGTTACGATCGCACGAGAATGAAATCTCTGTAACAATACTAGGTTAATTTAATTAAAGAAAAACCATGAAACCTTTATTTTGAGATTTTGGTCGGTTCAATTTCTGGGTGAAGCAAGCAAATTTTCGAAAAATCTTTGAATGCAGTTTTATTTCTTTGGAGTAAAATTTGCTATCTCTATTTTACGAGTACTTTCCCTGCATTATTCTCTTGTATTAAAAATTCCTCCCTGTATAGACCCCAAAGTAAACTTATGTTCTAGATCCTATACGAACTGGACATGTTAGCTACCATCTTCACCATACAAATATCCACCCCAACTAAGATTTGAACCCAGCAACTCTCATAGGTATAGAAGGAACATTTTTACCGCTTCACCAAGAGTCCATAAATGTCACAAATATTGTTGGTTTATGCAGCCTGTGTAGTTCCGAATTGCGCGTATCGATCCGCTTTGTTTACGAGGCAATGGAAACTATCTGTACAGCATAGTTTGGCGAAATTGAGGCTTTACACCAGCTACATTGTTGGGACTACTGCTATTTGTTTCTTTTATGTTTGACCTTATTCTCACCTGATCTTTGTAGATAAGGCGTAAGAGTAGCTGTAGTAGATTAGGATGAAGTTGACTATTCATAAAGTGTACATGGTACACATTTGTGTAGTAGCGGTGATATTTGTCGGTAGAGTTTATATAAAAGGCGTAGTTAGTCGCTACAAATCGTAATAGGCTATTTTCGTCGCAGAAAATAGACTGAATAGCATAAATGTAGTCATTAATAAGTGATTCTTATCAATGATTATTGCTCCCGTGCTTTATGTACCTACCCTAACGTGTACTGTAATATATACAAAACAAACGATGATCGTAGTCTAACCGTCTTATCGCTGAAGAATGTTTTCTTTCGGAAACACTTTCTTTGACAGACAATAAATTACAATAAAGACACTAACAAATTAGATATCACAAAAACAAGGGGGACAAGTAACACTTTTAAAATTATATTAACGGTTAGTTTCCTATTTCGACACAAAAAATTTAATGAACCTTTTTTGCTTACTATACCTACAAACATACCTATGAACTTTTTTGTGCGATCCCATTCTTATGCGTCCCATTATTTGCATCGTATGATATTATAACTAAACCATGCAGTGATCAATTGACTAAAAATGTATCCTTTGACAATGGTTTGAATATGGAACAGACAGACAAGTGACCAATAAGGGCAAGTGATTGCGCATATGCCCAAGAATGGCTTCTAGCATATATGCAAGTATAAGTTTCGATCAATGATCAACTTTGAATACGACGCAGGTTGGTTCTGATACAATTTTGTATTGTTTGTTGTAAGCTAAGGACCTATAAGATATTACGTGTTACTTCTCATCTATTCTATACATTTAAAATTAAGCTAAGAATTAAAGTTTTTAAAATGAGCAAATCTTTGAAATTACAGATTGTATTTGGAAAAAAATGAATTCGATAGCCTCTTGGGGAACACAATAAGCTATTTATCATAAAATTTCTACTGGGTGAAAAACCGGTTAACCGTAAACGGATAAAGCTGGGAGAAAAAGCTGCTGTACAATGTTATAGACGAGCCAATTTCTTCCCGGGTGGTTTACCTTCTCGTCACTTCCCATCAGATGGGGGAAATAGTATGGGGGAAAGTTCAAATTCTTCGTTACCAATAGAAAAGAAGTCAGGCACTGAAATAGGGTAAATTTTCCATAGGTGGATCCTAATCTTATTATATTAGGAAAAATGTACGAATGTTTTTTCCTCCTTTACGCTAAAATCTAGTTGTTAAACACAGGTAAAAAAAGCCTGGAATATCAGACAGGATACTTTATCCTGATAATCCCCTAATACTATAACGGGAACCCCTAAATGGCTTTTGACAAAATGCATATAGCGTCAATGCAAAGCGACCGAAATCGAAATTCTGGTTAATTAGATACATTAGTGATTTCGGTTTCGTTATCAAAATAGTGCTCATATTACACAAACGAGGTCAGTTATAACCAACACCAAAATATCTGATAACGAGTTTAATCATGCAGTTTCTTTATCTTTTAAAGTATGTTATACATTTTAGTTTTAACTAAAATCTGTCTGTAAAATTAATTACGATAACATTTTTTTTATAAAAGTACCTGATTCTGATTCGCGATGATTTATGTTTGGAATAAGATTTTAAGGGCTGAAAGCAAACTTTAACGAATTACAAATCTCCATTTTCTAACCCATAAAGGTTTCCTTGATATTCGTAATTATTTTTATTACGAAGGGTCAATTAAATAAATTTCTTATAATACGAATGTAACTTATCACAATTTAATACGCTAAAACTAAATTTTTAACTGAATTCAATAAATTATAAATTTATTTATATTACGTATAAATTTTATCATATTTTATATTGCAACTCGACGATTCGGTGTCTAGAGAAAAGTGTAAAGACACCGAACAGTCGAAATAAAATATAAAATATTATTACACCTACAGAGTTTTATAATTATAACTCTATTAAAATTATATATTAATTGCGTGAAAACTTATTTTATATCACACAAAAGCAGTTAAATGATACCAAAATTATTACTAAACGTCTGGCAAACCATACTTCACCAACTTGAAACCATAACGTTTGATTGAACAATGCGGGACATTAGATGTTTACTAATAATTAACACCTCCCTCCCTCCCGCAAACATGAAGTGTGAATTGTAATGTATTCTATCTACACCGCATGAATTAAACTGTTCCCGAACTAATTTATAAACTAAATCCTTTTTCCGTCAATAATCTATAGTCCGTTTTAAAAAAAATCTTAAACTCTATTTTATCTAAATATGAATGGTGAAAACAATCAATTTTGTTCGTTCGACTTTAATATTTTGTTTTTTTGGCTATTTTTAAGGGTTTTTACAATGTCAGCGGCATGGTGCATGTTTTTATAGCATAGTACACTTTTTAAATTTCTAAGATAGAAATCATTTTTGTAAACTTAGCTGTAGTTTTTGAATTGAATATATTTTTAAGATAATACCTATTATCTTAAATTTTCGCGATTTATAATCTAAAATAAGTGAACACGGGGTCTGCAAAGACAATGAAAGGTCGAATTAAAATGTAAAATATAAATTATACGCGATAAATCCGGTTCAAAAGTGGAGTATTTTTTGGATTTAGCAAAGAATTGTGATTTTTTTTAAAACGGACAAAAGATTATTGATGGAATGAGGATTTAGTTTATAAAGTTAATTAATTACTGTCAAGTTGAAGCCATGTCAACTCAGTCACTCGTGACTGCGCGCCTGAAAATACACTGGCACTTCCAATTAAATGCTAATAATAACCACGATTAAGTTTCGATAAAATCGGCAGTTGTTTAATTCTAAATAAAATACTTTGTAGCCAAATTTCATCTCGTATAAATAGTAAGAACTTAAGAAAATATAATTTAATACTAGTTCTACTAGACTATTTATTTAAGCCCTTTGATTTCTCGAGAAGAGAGTTTATGGGGGTGACCGTATGGATGTTTCTTACTCTATACAGCTATTTAACCTGATTGCCCATCTCCGCATTTAAATTATCTCAAAATGAACATATAATCGCAAAATAAATTAAGAAAACAATTATAAAAGTTCGTAGATCGTCTTGAAATCACCGATTCGTGTCAATCTACATTTATAGGTCAATGTCTGTGCGCACGACCTCGACGCGCCGATCTAGCTGCGGGCAATCGACGCGCGCGCAGGATTTTACGTTACTTCTCAAGATATAATATCTTTCGGTAAAGATCTTTCGTTATAATATTGACATGTCATATTGTTTTAAGGTATCACGATTTCGTAAAACATTTCCTTACTGAACGTATGGTTATATTTTATCAGGACTATTCCCTTAGACAAATGAGAGGGAATCATGGAGAGAGAGCCCTTTGTCCAGTAGTGGAACAAAACTGCATTGATAAGATAAGATACCTCGTTCACTGAAATGTTGAGTTGAAATGAAAATATTTATAAATAGACGCGATCCGGTTCAAAAGTGTTTTATTTTATATTGGTATATATTATTAAAGTTTAAATTTAGATTAAAAATGAAGCTCTTAATTCTTTGCGATTTGAAATCATATTCCTTACTTTGTATTAACACATGTATTAAGTAGTGTTATTTCATAAGTAAGTACCTAATAAGTAGTTGATAATCGATATTTTTATTGCTTTGTTTCGTTATCAACATATTTCACGAGCGTTCACGTCATTGTGTCACCTCTATGAAGGATGCTAGTGATAAGGAATTTCATTCATGCACTAAAGAACGATATTTATCTTTCTAATAAGTATTATAAATGTGAAAGTTTAGATGTATGGATGTTTGTTCCTCAATCACGGGAGAACTGCTCATCGGATAAATATGAAATTTGGCATAGTGATAGTGTACAGTCTGGAATAGCACAAAGGCTAGGCTTTTTATCCCGAAATTCCCTCGGGACTCGAAATTGCGCGGGTGCGCGGGTAAAACCGCGCGCAACAGCTAGTGATTTATAAAGCATCATTCTTTAGGCGATTGCAATCAATAATTGCATATTAAATAAGTATTATCAAGTATTAATGATAATTTAAATATCGTAAACGTCCAGTCATTGGACACTTAAGGTTCTTATGAAGGCATTTATTGGTTCACGAAAACAATTGAAAAGCTGTGAACTAAAATTCTTATTATTTTTGTAGATTATTAACTATTTTTGTATACTACAATCTTTAAAACTATATTCGACAGAAAAATTCGCGAATAAATAACGTTATAAAAAAAAGTTGCAAAATATACAGTCAATGGACAGAATTTCAGTGGTTGGACAGCTCATACTAGTTAATGGACAGTTTCAATGAACATTTTTATATATTTTTTAAAAGGAAATAAATTACATTAATATATTTTTATTTATTTCCTTTTGATGTAAATAAATAGTTTGGTATATTTATTAGGAAATTATCAATACGATAATGCAAAAAAATATATTAGAATTTACTTTTTAAGTTTAGTGTCACAACTATTATTCAGTCTTAGCGAATATATTTTGACACTGGGATTTTCTGTAATTAAATTAAATATTTAAAATAAAACAGTTTTTTACCTCATCTATCGCGTATTATATTTTACACTTTAACTTGAAGTTTCAGTGTCTTTCAGACCTCGTAAAGCGGTAAATCCGGGTAAAAAGAGTTTTGTTTTAAAGATTAGAAAACACCAAATAAAATCAATCCTGGCTGGGACTCGAACCTAGATCTCCTGCATCTCTTATATTCGATCATGCATCGTGAAAATTTAAGAAAATGTTATGAAATAATTAAATTTAAAAACTTAGAAAAAAAACAATTTACGTATTTCTAAATTAAAGGTCATAAAATATTAATCGGTCGCATTTGTACAATCAACACATCATCGTGACGATTTTCGTGGTGCAGTGGTCACACGCTACTGCGCCAATCGTGAGGTCGCGGGTTCGTTTCCCGTACGGAACAAGAAAAAATAAATCCGGGTCTGGGCGTTGTTTCTACATATGTATTTTTTATATCCTTTCCTTCGTGGGGGGCGCTCGGCTGAGGCTGAGCGCAGTCCGCCGGGGCTCGCGGGTAATGCCAATGGCGGTACCGTGAGCTCCATCTATGGCGGGTGAGGTACACCTGGAGGTTCCCCCTAGTTTGCTACATGGTCATAACACAAACACAAACTTGTTGGTGTGATTGTCTTTGGATGTTATTTATTTATTTTGGAAATGGCTATGCTCGGAGTTTCCCTGCGGGATCGAATCAGGAGATTCGCAAGCGAACCAAAGTTACCGATATAGCCAGAGGGATTGCAATACTGAAGTGGCAATGGGCAGGGCATATAGCTCGCAGAACAGATGGCCGTTGGGGCAGAAAAGTTCTGACGATGAAGTTCGACAACCTGGTCAAAGTCGCCAGCAAACGCTGAATGAAGGCGGCGCGTGACCGAGCGACTTGGAAAACCTTGGGGAGGCCTATGTTCAGTTGTGGACGTCTACAGGCTGATGATGATTTATTTTAAAATATTTTTAGACCACCCTGTTCTTTCAAGTATTTTTCAAGTGCCCTTCAAGTTTTTCGTTCTTTTAAGTTTACCACCATAATAATTGTGTTTTTTCCTGACCACCGCAATTACAAACTATTATTCTTTTCAAAGATTAGATAAAGATGGTCGTCGTCCCTATTTTATAGCATATATTGCATACAAAATAAACCAAATTTAGATTGTTAATATTCATTTTAAAACCTACTCGCTGCGAGGCTTTTTATAAGTTAAAGTACCTGATTTTTTAGGCTTTCCCTGGGTTACCTTCAGGGCTGATCCAATATTTGTAATAAGCTCGCCATATTTTTAATAAATATCACAAAGTCAAAGTCAAAGTCAAAAGAATCTTTATTTCGTAAGTATTTGAATACATTTGAAACAAGTCACAAAATTTACAAATTGAACTGAATCTACCACCACTTCGGAAAGTCGATCTGTTGAGAAGAAGTGGCAAGAAACTCAACAGCAATCATCCTTTAAAAATACACAATAACAATTAACAATCTTCTTGCATTCGGATAACTTTTAGTTAAACTTTATATAACACTTATCCTTAAATCTATCGAAGGGTTAATCTTAAATATTTTG
This sequence comes from Stenoptilia bipunctidactyla, assembly GCA_944452665.1. Taxonomy (NCBI): domain Eukaryota; kingdom Metazoa; phylum Arthropoda; class Insecta; order Lepidoptera; family Pterophoridae; genus Stenoptilia; species Stenoptilia bipunctidactyla. The sequence continues at coordinate 12,987,986 of OX101735.1, forward strand.
TAATTATATTATAAAAGCGTACACATTGACCCAGGAATGAGATGGTGATCTTCTGGAGTCTACTATTATATTTATACAATAGGCAATCAAATATACGACAGAAACGTAGAGATGGATGGACAACCTTACAGCGTCATTCTAGGTGACTGCTACACTATCTTAGATGGCACTATCTAGACGCCATCTATCTATTTTTACTGCTTCCAATTGTTCATTCTCTAGGAATTCCGTCTGCAATTTTCAGTGGTATTCTGTTTTAGTTGCAGCAGCCATAGGTTACGCGTTACCACGCGTTACCATCAGGGGAAAAATTTAACATAACTGTTTTGGAGTCTTTGCTACCTTGTTGAATTTCATGATCATTATTAGCTGCAACTTTACCACTTTCATCACCACTTTAACTCCTAAGTGGTTCATTGAAAATATGTAACAAGTTGTTTTGTGATCAGTAGTCTTGAATTTTAGAAAACGATCGCCTTTTAATGCGAAACAACCGTAATCGAGTGCATTTACATCTTCACTGGTACGGTATACAAAAACTAGGTGTCTTCTGGATAACCCTTTAACATCCTTGTTCTTCTTTCTTCGAAAATACAGTTACTGAACACCTGTCCATTAATTAGATTTCACTAAAAATAAAAACTAGTTATTGGACAGTCCATTTAAACATATAAATTATATTATAGGGTTCCAATTCCTATTAAATTCTATGCAAAATACTTGATGATTAAACGAACTTACCTGTACGTGAAGTTCGATCATAATTATACGAAGTGTTTCGTCCGAAGAGATAATCTGAAAGAAATTATTATTTCATTTGTACTTGTAGTAGTGTACCTAGCGACTACCACATCACACTATCGTTGAGATATCTTCACTCTAATGAAGAATGAATGAATGAAGCTTTTTAACTCCCGGTCCTTTTCCCATCGTCGGTTCCGCTGCGATCCTACGTCATTTAGTTCAGAGTAACCTAGACTAGTCCAGTCTTGATATTTTCGAGACTAAATTGGGAGGGTTGGGCGGGAAATAAATGCTTATCTCTTCGGACGAAACACTTCGTATAATTATGATCGAACTTCACGTACAGGTAAGTTCGTTTAATTATCAATTATACTCGTGTTTCGTCCGAAGAGATAATCTGAAAGAAATTATTATTTCATTTGTACTTGTAGACTTTGAGAGATGAGTTTTTTAGTCGAGGAAATATCTATTAAACAATTTCTAAAGTAATATGTATTAACATAATCACATTACTGTTGATAAACAATTTAAAAAAAACATTTTTTTTTATTATTACACAGTCACAATTTAAGAATCAGCTTTCAAAAATCTTATGACTTTGAAGTGATCTGCTTTATTGTACTGCAGTTCGATGTTTCCGAAATTTAGAGGAATGATTATTCATATCTTTTTCTTGTGGTTGTGTTAAGCAAATTGTACTTTTTCAAATTTTTGTTCGATACTTTTTTTATTTGAAAAAGAGGTGTTTTTTAGAGATTTCTCGATATATCTCTTAAACTGCCGGAGCAAACTACGTGAAATTTTTCTGAGTGTAAGATATTATATCGTTTTAAAAAGCTGCAAGAAAATATTATTGATCCGGCAGAACCAAGCTTGCCAAAGATCTATCGTTATTTTGAATTGGTCGGTCGTAAAACCTGGCGAAAGCAGTGCTTATTTCACTCCAGCCCGCAGTTTTACGAATAGCGTCAAGATCTAGGCCTAGCTGTTTAGCTCGGGGGATGCTAGCGTGGCGTATGCTATGTGCAGTGAAAAAAGAGACATCTACGCCGCAATCTGCAAGAGTTGCCTTAATCCATCGAGCTATTGTTTGTCCACTACCTATACTAAGTGGTTTTCTGAAGCTTATTTATTATAAGGTTTTTATGAGAACGGCGCAATTCTTTATTTTTCTTTAAGTAGGAATATAGGTATAACTTGATTTTTATGTTATTTGATGTTTAATTTTAATCCGGAATTTTAATTTTGATATGTAATTCTGATGGCTCTAAACTTAATACATAAATTTTCGATATAGTTTGTACTCAGTGGGCAGTTATTATTGCTATTAACGTAACTGACTTTTAAGGCAACTTTTCTAAACTTAACGTGTCGTTAGGATACCAGTTGATATGGTTTCTAAAACAACTATGGTGTCCCAGATAACATCGTACTTAGGACGAGGAGGCCTAAGTCTGAATACAACTTTGAAAAATCTTTTGATGTTACCATCATTTGTTACTTCGTTACTTAAAATCAAGGATAAAGCAGCTCTATAGCTATAGGGTGACCCATATTGAGATCCATTACGGAATATTTTTGAAAGGAACGAGAGAATCGTAGGCACACTTGATGTATACATTTCCTAGCCGTTATCATGTGTATGCCTATACCTAATTCATTTCGGTGCGAGTAATCGTTGAAATAGTGATTACCATGGCTGGCTCTCCCAATGAAGGACTTTAATTATACCCGTAGCTTGATCAGCAATTATTTTCTTTAAATATTTTAGTATAATTGCAAAAGGGAAGGCATAAAAATAGAATGTGGACCATCTAATAGTAAATGCATTTATAGCATATGCATCAGGGTCTATATGCAATGATCATTATAGTGAGCACTTCATATTTACGCGGCTAGCAATAATTAAGTCTATATTAGGGGAATCGAACTGAGTGTAATCAATTTAAAAGCCTGTTCACTTAATTCCCATTAAATGTCTTTGTGAATACTTCTGGATTCAGCATCGGCAATCATATTATCCTTAGACCGGATATATGAAGAGTAAACAAAAAAATAATTCTCGCGATTCGCACCACTGCCAAATTTCTCTTGTTATTCTAGTGAGGTAAGGTAATTGGACACCTCCAATGTGATTTATATATAAAACGGCATTGGAATTGTCTATTTTAAGTTATATTTGACTCTTATTATAGTTTTTTGCAAATATTTTAAGAGCTTTAAACGCAGCAAGCAGTTCTAAATAATTAATGTGCATTTTACGCTTTACGCACCTCAAAACGACGACCAGCTGGTGTAGTGGTAACATACATTGCCTTCTATGCCAGACGGGAGGGGTTCGAATCCCAGCGGCGGCGGATATTTGTGTGATGAACACATATATTAGTTTATATGTTTAATTAAGTTTACTCTAATAAAAAATATGTATTTATTCAATATGTATGTTTATATATTTCTTAAATATATCAGGTATCTAGTATTCATAACAAAAGTTTTTTAAGAAACTTAATTTGGGCTATATAATGTTGTGCGAATGTCAGAAATATTTATTATTATTCAATAGACCATAGTCCACTAGCCACCTCACCATTGCATGCTGCCCCCCACCCCGAAGTTGAGGTTCAGAGTAAATTTCTAAATTGTATTGCTCTTCCAAGATTCTATTTTTTTAAGATTATATTTTTGTACCACCATTGAAGATCAGGCAGTAATTTTTTGAAATATCCATGTTACTGTCATAGTCAAGGTTCTATTTAAATTTAGAAATTTGCACGTCTCGAAAAGTTTTATGTAAAGCCACCAAAATTCGATGGCAGGTCCAGCAGATTACTTTCAAATGACTAACAAACCAACCAGGTAGGCAAACTTTGTAATGGTGCAACGTTGTATTGAGAGAAATATTGATTGATTCATTCAGATTTAGTAAGATTTCTTTTTTCTGGAGGCCAAGAAATCTCTTATTTATTTGAGTATATTACATAATATCCTAAGAATTAGCAGGATGTAGATGGTGTAAGACAACTTTTACTTTCGTTAATTACGAACCATAAAGATTCTTACAATTTCTTTGTTATCGAGATATTACTTATACATTTGAACTGTCTTCTTCTACTTACTTATTTGTCTTAATTCTCAATTAAGCTTACTATTATCTATTACAGTTAAGTGTTTTTTTTTCCCATTTCATTATATATTTATGGCGTTATATACTTCTGTTTCTAATACCATAATAGTTACAGGTTTTTGGCACAATGATGATTGATTTTCTTATGCTTTGTCTTAGACAGGCATATGGCTTATATACTTGGAGGGTATCCAAACAAAGATATGTTCAACCGCTATTAAGAATTTAAGTTTATCATGGATTGGAAGTACATTACAAAATTTAAACATTTTATTGTACTGGTTTTTCCTTTTTTTTTTTATCATCTAGTTGTTTAAGCAATCTGATTTGCAAGAATATAACTTTGTGAAGATTTGTTTTACAGGTTCTTCCATAACTACTTAATCCATAGCTTAAAACTGAGTCAGCAAGTGCATGATAGATCATACATAATGTCCTTTTATTTAATACATGCTTTAAATGATAAAACTTTCCTAGTGACGTAGGATCGCAGCGGAACCGACAATGGGAAAAGGACGGGAGTTAAAAAGCTTCATTCATTCATTCTTCATTAGAGTGAAGATATCTCAACGATAGTGTGATGTGGTAGTCGCTAGGTACACTACTACAAGTACAAATGAAATAATAATTTCTTTCAGATTATCTCTTCGGACGAAACACGAGTATAATACAACACTTTATGGTGTTTACAACAAAACATAATATGATGAAAGTAAAAAAAATAATTGCTATTAGCTATTATTGTTGAACTTAACTATTTCTTAATTTTTTACTTGAAAGACGACTGAACTTCAAGGACGCCCCGCAAAAATATATTATTAAAACTTATGCTTTGATTTATTGGATTTTTTCAAATATTTTGGTACTGTTATAATACAGAGTTTAATTGAATACCGACTGTGAGGTTCTCGTTTTTAAAACAACCTTAATTATACGTAATTTATTGTTTACTGTCCAATGACTCGTAGTGTCCAATCACTAGTAGTTTACCCTACGTGTATTTAAAAGTCTTACGATTTACTGATCGTCGTTTGTTTTTCTGTGTGGGTTATTTTTCTTATTCGATAACTAAGAACTTGTGCTACCAATGCTAACGGTTAAATAGGTTAATTTCGATTTTGTGTAGCTTAACAAAGAGTTTTTTATTTAAATTTGAAACAAATATTATATGTTGTAACTATCTTAATATCTGTTTCGAGATTTGTGACCATTTAAACCCCATCATACATTCACCCATCCATCCAATTTTATTATATTTATAATATTAGTAAGAGTGAGATTAATAAAGTAACACAATAAATATGTGTTATTTAATGAACGTATACTCAACAGTAATCCTAGTTTACAAAACAACTATTCGAAAAAACAATTCAACTAATGACATTGTCACAGCAAAGTTTTAATTAACAACAATTCCCTTTGTTTGGAACCAACAACACTATCAAATTCCCGCTCCAAGTTAACTGAAGTAACAACTTCTACAGTTCTTCATCAAAATAAGCATCTCATCTGCCATCTCGCTCTCACAGACCAAGTATCAAGCAAGCACTAAGTTAGTTATGTTTATTCTCTATCACTTAAGTTTAATAACTTATGCTTACACTGACTTAGGTGTGCTACAGTTTGGAGGGCAGCCAAGTATTAGGATGTCGGCCTTAAGAGGTTTGCTTGCTGTAATAACAGCTATTTAACATAAGCTTGTATGATTTCTGTATTCTTTAGGGTGACATTGATGAAATGTTTTTGGTGGAATTCTTAATTTTTTTTTTTTTAATTTTATTATAACAGTTTGGTGAAGTTTTGTAATTTAGAAAAGACAGATGATATTATTGAAAGAACCTTTGATGGTGCTTAGTTGAAGGACCGCTTACTTTCCGGATTAAGAAAAAATATCCCGAAGCTAACTCATGGATAAACGAAGCAATTAATTGGTTCAACAAAGTAACGTACACAAACAATGAAAACGCATTTACAAGTCCAACCACAATTTTAAAAATTCACATTCGCATTTAATTCTCATACTACTACGCAACGCAATCCTAAAATTCAAGTAAAAGTTGAAACAAATAAACTGCTAAACCCATCTAAACTCGGTAATTAAAAACAGCAGTTCCGAATTGTGCGAATGGCACCGATGTCTGCGAGCGAAATAAATCGGTGCTCACTCCGGAATGCAGTTTCATCAGTGGGAAGTGAAAACTCGCCGAGTAAATGGTTTTCGCCTCGGTCCGCTTGCTTGCGTGTAAACGGGGCTTTATTAGGTTGTGAACATACTTGGTGTTTACCTGTGCTTTGGGGTGTCTCGGTAACATTTGGAAGTAAGGTTTTTTGCGGGGTTAAGACTTAGTTTGTTGAAATGGGGATTAATCCAATATTAAGGATAAAGGTATCGTTATTATTAAATTAATGTAGGTTATAATAATAGATTTTATAACATTTTAATGCTTATTATAAAAATATGCCGTAAGCGATAAACGAAGTAAAGAGAACACAGGTTTATTTTAAACTTAACTCGCCTAATTGTTTCATGTATGATTATTGCAAGTATAAAGCTTAGTTTGGGCTTCATTACATTTGTTTAATATGTCATCCCATCACTATCATGATGGAGAAAACTCCACTATAACATACTATACTTACTGAACTGTGGAATCTAATTAGTGCTTTTGAATCTAAAGCATTTGTGTTATTTGTATAAAGAACTAGACTAACGCTTTGAAATGTAAAGCTCAAAAAAGCTATATTCCTAAAAAACGTGTCCAATTTAACCACCAAGCTCTTTACTTCTCACTTTACTTTTACTGTGTTTCGTACGTGGTACAGTTCCATTTGCTTATAAAGAAGACTACGTATGAAAAAGTGTTTGTTTACCCGACATAATTTGAATTAAATCTTGTCCTAAATAAGTTCAATAAACAGACATGTGCTCTATCTGGTTTCATAATCTTCAGCTGCTTTCAGTCTACAGAAAAGTTAATATAATAATGGTATTCATAATAAGGAAAAATAACAAAAAAAACTGAACAAAACCTGAAGTCGTAGGAAGGATTTGAGAAAGAACAAAATTTTACGTAATTCGAAAAAAAGATTTCTGAAGCCCTTGGTTTGTGTCCTCGGCCTCGGAAAGTTCTTCAACAAACAATTCAGTTTGATTAAGTCAGAATTATTGTGTTATTGTTTTCTGGAAATGAAAAGAGTACATAAATAGTCTCACATTTTACCTATACATATAGGTATGACAGGCATTTTGCAAACGATTGTAGTCGTCGCAAACAGGGTCCTATAGAATTAATCCCTTTCGACAACCCTATCTAGAAATGGTAGGACAATCCTTTGAAGGCCCTAAACTAGCTGAATCACAGACATAGCTTCTACAGTTTGACAATAACTGAGTTAAAGATTCGAACCCAACGTTTCGAGAGTTGTAACTATTCGCTTTAACAGGTCGTTTCTGAAACGAGCGGATAACGGTGGAATAAATCGCACGTGCCTCTGTCACCCAAATTTTCTAGCCTTGGTTTCCTTAAAGAATTACTAGGCATCTCATATGTTTACGGACCTTTATAAAAGTTTAATTAACATTATTATCTTTTAAACCATAAACAAATATTCGTATTATAAACTTCTAAATGTTTTTATGTAGTTAGAGCTCTCGATATTTCGGCAATGTTCCAAGCGCCATGCCATGATTACGACGAAACTGAAGCTTTTAGTTACAGGCAAATAAATCTATTTTCCCCTTTTTATACGCTTGGAGCGTTCGTTACCCCTAACAGTTAAATAACTTAAAAACTATAAAATAAAATAAATTGCGATGACTACTACCTACTCAACATGAAATAAGAAACGTTTTTTTAACACATTAAGGGCGGCTTGCGCATCGTCGTTAAATACAGTTTAAGAGCGACGTAAACGCATTTAGTCTGCTAACTATAATTAGCGTCTTGCACAACAAAAATTTAGGCACTAATCACGTTTAACGAACTGTCAAACCTTTTTTATTGTATTTAGGCTAAACATATTTAGCAAGATAAACTCATTTAACTAAATTCTGTTTAGACCAAATGTTACGCAAGCCGCCCTAAGGGCGGCTTGCGCATCGTCGTTAAATACAGTTTAAGAGCGACGTAAACGCATTTAGTCTGCTAACTATAATTAGCGTCTTGCACAACAAAAATTTAGGCACTAATCACGTTTAACGAACTGTCAAACCTTTTTTATTGTATTTAGGCTAAACATATTTAGCAAGATAAACTCATTTAACTAAATTCTGTTTAGACCAAATGTTACGCAAGCCGCCCTAAATATTTAAGTTTGACATCTCCGTGTCTTTTCTGACTTAACCGCGTAGGGCCCTACTGTCTACTACGGTGACTTCTAAGTCCTTGTGCTGTCATCATTGAACTCACCTTCACTCACCATCAGGTGAGATTACGGTTAAAAATGGGTTTAGTGACCAATGAAAAACATTTTGTTACTCGTGGACTGGTTAAAAACGCTTTATACTAAATACAATAAATTCCACTCAAAAGACGGCTTTTAATTTTCCAGAGATCATTCTGGAAACAAAGTTTAAACGTCGGCTTTAAATAGAGTCAACCCTATTGAAATAAACGTAACTTAGTGAGAACTGGCAGCCCTGCTGGTAAATGAACAGTTGGAATTGAGCTGGTAAATGTTAAGACAGATAAACGGCAGTTAACTCGCCTTTGTCAGGTACTCGGATGAAAGCCTCAGTCGTAAGTTTATTTAGAACTCAGATTCTTTAATTGTTATCATAGTTTAAATTTTTTACCGCGTTTAATATATTTAATTTCATTCGGCGTTTTTGGAGCCTTTTTTGAGTTTTTTTTCATATGATTATCTAACGCGATACGATATATTTAAAACGTTTTTAATAGAACTTAAATATCGACAAATCTGAAATAGATAGAATTACGAATTATAGACTATTTTTTTATTTAAGTTGCATAGTAACAGTAAATCTGATTTAATATCACCAAACATAAAAAATTTGTCAAAAATCATAGTTATGATATAGGCAACACGTATATGAATAGCCATTTACTCTCTTATTCCACGTGATCCATAGTAAAACTAACCTTAATTGAAGCTCGTATAAATAGAGAGCTCTCAGAACTCTATTAATTTATTTTCGACAAACGTATGAAATTCATGTCCTAATATTCAAAATCAGGCATGAGAGAGATGTTTTCTATATTCAAGCCATTCTAGTGTAATGTGTCGCAGTTTTAGTTTCGTATCCTAATCGTATTATAAGCGACAATGTTTTAAATCAACTTTAGCAAAGCGACGGGACATTTAACGATTTTATTTATTTTGAGTTCTCGATATTTTGGTATTGTTGAAAGGCTTACTATTAGGTACTCTGTGACATTTCTGCGCGCTGACGAGTTCATTTACGCGAATGCCCGCCACGTAGTCCCATGTTGCGTTCACGCCTACTGCGCTCGAGAATCCTCGTCTTAAAATCTTGTTTCCAAAGTTATTTTAAATGGCAGTTATCATAATAGTTTAAAACCTTCTAAAAATAAAAGATGTTTGTTGTGCTTTTACATTGAAACGGCTTGATAAACTGCACTTAAACTTCGTACGTAGGTCATCGCCTGAGATAACACTTCAAATATTGGTCTGATATAGAGGCTGGGGAAGACAACTCATACATCCAAATAAAAAAAAGCTGAAGTGTTGTTTTCTGTTCGAACAGGAACAGGATATCTTGTATTCAATAACCCAGCTCTTGGATGGCATGGCTATATTTTGCTAAGTAATTCTTAAGAGATCAAAGCTTCATCACACAATGCTTCCGCAAACCTGTGTTCAGAAAACGGTTTTCCTGTTTTCCAAATTCCGTTTAAATCCGTAAAAACTGTACCTTAAGTTCTCAATAACTTTTACTTTTAATACATTACATTAATTTGTTTAGAGTCTCTGCCATTTTCTCCCCAATATTTATCGTTAACATTTGCCAGTTAATTGCCAATTACCATTAGATAAGATTGGTAAAACTACGCTTTATTCGACATTAAGCCTCAATTTTACCGATCTAATAAAACGCGATCAATTCGAGTTGAACTCAGATTATATGTTAAAACGAGTTCCGCCTTCAAGTTTCGTTTTCATCGACATAAAAAAATCTTAGATTAGCTTAAATCTGGATTAGTGCCTAAACGTCCGATTTTCGCCGTTTAGCGTGTTAAAACGCGTTTAGGAGCTGCCTGCTGTCATTGTCAATGTGTCATATGAAACTATTTGTTTATAAAAAGCCATTTTTTCGAAGTCATATTAAATTTATATTTCTCCGTATTTGTTTATGGGTTAAAAGGGAAGGGAGAATTGTATATTTTTGTGATTTATTTATAAAGTTAAAGTTTTTTAGAACTAAAATGAAAAGAGCCTTGGCACTAGCTTTTGGCGAAGATTTTGATGAGGATGATTTTGTTGTTCGTCGCTCCAGATGGATACGCGAGAGTGAAGAACACTTCGACACTCTTGATGATAAAGATTTTGTAACCAGATTTCGTGTAAAATTAATAAATTTAAACTAGTGTAAAATTTAAGATGGCAGGATTTCGATAAGCTTAGTGATTACTCTACTTTAGTATACGTAATGTCCTCTGTGCTGAGTAATGATTTACTATTAATGATATTACATATATTTCAGTTTTTTTTTTTAATAAATATCGTTATAAGCGAAACATTTGTATATATAATATTTGAATGAATCATTCTTTCGTTCATTCCTAGTCATAGGTGTTACAGCTAAACTAAGTTTTATGAAACGAGAATACAACGAAGCCCATGAAATCCGTGACACGTAAATCGCGATCAAAACTAGCTTCTGATCTTGTTCTGATCAGATCTGAGATTTCGCAATCTCGGAACGAAAGGAAATCGGTGAAATCCCCCCTTAGGCGACGTTAGAATATCATCGGTACCAGATTGCTCATCTATTTAAAATTAAATAGAACGAGGTCACAAATGTCTTATTTAATTTCTTAATTTAAAATAACATCTCATTTGACTAAGTTTGTGAGCTAATTTCTGCCGTTAGTTAACAAATTCATTTGTAAATATAAAAGGGATAGAGTTGCCTTTTCATTAATCTTTTCCTTATTTTGATGTTATACGAGAAAAGAGTAAACATTTCTCGATCTCAATTGGTTCTTACCTGTTGAATACTAACCATTTGGCTCAGAAATCAATACAAAGGCATACAATTTGTTACACTCAGTTACGTTTTGAATTATATTTCGTCGCTTCATTCTTCAGATATTATATAACAGGTAGTCCTTTTTAGGTACTAGGTAACTTCGCACAATTTAAAGTATCATAAAAAAACACTTTGGTGGGGCGCCGCGTGGCATGATCCACCCGGTTCGCGCCAAGCCCTCATTCTTTTTTCGTGCGTGGTAACAAGCATACGTCATTTACTTTAATCATTTACTTAAGTTTTTACAAAATGTTAAACGTACAGCAGAAGAACAGCTTCAACATTATAATATAAAGATAAAAAAGTTGGAACAAAAAATAAATAAAAAACGGAAACAGCGAATTATTTCTACCGATGAAGAAGAAATCTTACAAGGCAAGACCTACTTATTCGGTTTAAAAATGTTATTTAAAAAATCAGAGCAGAAAATGCGTGTAATCTATAATAGATATATCACGTTATCCGCTCAATATCGTTGTGATGTAAACTTTAATAAATTTTATCTGATCTTATCGATCACCTTTTGTTTTCAATACGATTACAGAAAATGCGGGTAATCTCAAGGAGATTTATCTCGTTGTCTGTAATACGTTATGGGCGTTATATTAATATGAATTAGACATAAACATGTCGCCTCCAAGGTATGAGTTACCGCTACCACTGGATGATGTAAACCTGGATAACCAGAAGACTGCCGCGTCATTCACTGTGGATCAAAAGCTATCTGCAAAGACGCTCCCTAATCCGGAGCCGTCAATATCACAAGACGCACCAGGTATATCGGGAGAACCTAATCTCGATCTGGATCCAGAGCTGCCTACTGCACTTGGAGCTGCAAATTCCGATACACCCGAATTTGGCGCTAAAATACACGATACGCTTTCAAATTTATGGACACCTTTACTAAGAAAAGGACTGTCCAAAGAAGACAAAGATAAATTAACCATAGAAAATACGGTACCCGAAAACTGCAAAAACTTGCAAGCCCCAAAATTAAATGCGGAAATCTCGGCAGCCATAACCTAGCAGGAGCACGTGACAAAAAAAAAAAAAAAAATCCAAAACTTTCAGCAACAGCTGGGGTACGGTATTACCGCCATAAATCGAGGGATTGACGTCCTCCTTGGGAAGGAAGAAAACAAATGAAGGCCCTCCGTCACGTAAGTGATGGATGCCGCCTATTATCAGACCTCCACTTTATGTTAACCAAAGATAGGGTAAAACTGATTTTACCTAATTTGGATACAAACTTTAAACATGTTATACAAGACTCCGAAAGAGACAAAACTTTATTTGGAAGTTCATTGCCGGAAAAAATAAAGGCAAGTAAATCCATTGAAAAGCAGGGAGTCCTAATTAAAAAAGGCCCAGCCAAAACAGTCGACTCTCAAATATCAACGGTCAACCGGTCGTCTCAGCCGGGAAACTGGACCTCCTCGTTACCCGGCGGGGAGGTCAGAGGAAACCGATAGCAGCTCAAACACAGCAGCGCCCACAATCGGACTCTGCGTTCAACGCCAAGTTCCAGCCGCAGACTTCATCCAGGATGCGTGCTCCGACCCAACATTAATCAAGGTAAAGCAGGTCGAATTAATTTATTTTATGATTGTTGGACAAAAATAACTAAAAATGAAGTTATATTGAAGTGGATAAAGTATGGATTTAGAATACCATTCGATACTCTTTGTCAGTATTCTATTCCTAAAAATAATTTGTCATCATGTGAAAAACATGAATTAATTTATTAAAATAGCTATAAATAAATTATTTGACTTAGGGGCTATAAAACCTTGTTCTCCTTCAAATGATCAATGTATTTCAAATATATTTTTAGCTCCGAAACCTAACGGAGAAAAAAGGTTTATACTAAATTTAAAATCTTTAAACAAGTTCGTAACAAAAGTACATTTTAAAATGGAATCTTATAAAACAGCCTCGAAATTAATTCCTCGTAATGGATACTTACCCAATATATATATATTACAACAATACCGATAACAATACCGATTTTTGTTAGTGACAGAAAGTACCTACGATTCGAATTCCAAGAAAATGATTCGTCTGAGCCGATCACTTACGAGTTCACAGCAATGCCGTATGGATTATCGGTAGCTCCGTGGGTATTTACAAAAATTATGCGTGAAGTAATGAGTCATTTGAGAAAACAAGGTTTTTAGTCTACTAACTATTAAGACGATCTTCTTATTAGAGATACATATGAAGAATGCATGATTAATGTAAGAGAAACTTTGAAGTTATTACATTGTCTAGGTTTTATTGTAAATTTCGATAAAAGTCACATTGTACCAAAAAAGTCAATCAAATTCATAGGTTTTATGTTCAACATAGAACAGATGTCTATTACGTTAACTGGCGATGAGCGGAATAACATTGTACAGTTAATAAATAGGTACATTAATCTTAAAACTTGTTCAATACGAAATTTTGCTAAACTTATAGGTGTATTGATCGCAGCCTGTCCAGCCACAAAATATGGATTATTATATACAAAAATATTAGAGACAAAATTTTTTAGCCTTAAATAAGTTCGGAGGAAACTATGAGGCAAAAATGAATCTCAATAAGATATTACTAAAAGATTTATAGTGGTGGAAAAATAATATTAATATTATTTCTTGTCTAATCATTACTCAAATTATAAGTTAGAAATTTACACCGACGCATCTAGGACAGGCTGGGGAGCAGTATGCAAAAATAATAAATATAGTGGTTCATGGACGAACAGTGAAAAAGAAAATCATATTAACTTTTTAGAATTACTCGCGGTTTTGTTAGGTCTCAAAAGTATAGCTAGTGAAGAAAAAGAAAAGAAAGAAAGAAAGAGTCCAGAAAACTTAACCCTGATACTGAATGGGCCCTCTCGGATAGCGCTTTCCAACTTATTTTAAATAGTTTCGGGCACATTAAGATCGACTTGTTCTCAAGTCGAGCCAAATGTAAATTATTTGTCACCTAGAAGCCTGAACCTGATGCAGTCGCAGTTGATGCATTTACAATAAGCTGGGCTGACTTGGATTTTTATGCATTTTCTCCCTTTTCTCTTGTATTAAAATGTATACGAAAAATCATTCATGATAAAGCCGAAGGGGTACTTGTATTCCCCTTCTGGCCTTCTCAGCCATGGAGTCAGCACCCACTGCACTCCAGCCTTACCCTGGGTGCCGCGAGGCTCTCCGGGCGTCGTTCAGCCGGCGCGGCTGCCCACCAGAGGCTCTCACGTTGATGCTCGCCTCGCTCGCTACTGTTCGCCAGTACAACGTCTCATTGAAGTTATGGTTTCAATTTGATAAGGGATGTTCTTACGGTTCATTAAATACGCATCGATCTGCATTATCTCTTTTATTAGGAGAAGAGATAAGTGATAATAGTTGTGTTAAACGCCTCTTAAAAGGAGCCTATAAAACTAAACCTATTAAGCCTAAATATTCATTTACTTGGGATCCAAATTTAGTACTAAATCAACTGTCTTCTTGGTATCCAAATATTAATTTATGATTAGAAAATATTACAAAAAAAAAAAAAAAAACCCCGTTACATTATTAGCCGTACTGGTCAAAGAGTACAGACATTGTCTTCAATTAAATTAAAAAATATTATTTTTCAATCTGATAAAGTAAATATTATTATAACAGATATAATCAAGACTTCCGCTCCAAATCGTAAACAGCCCTTATTATCTCTCCCAAACTTTCAAAGCAATATCAACATATGCCCAGTATCAACTTTAAAAGAATATATTTTTATTACAAAAAATATCTGAGGTTTAAACTCCGGGAATCTCTTCGTAACATTCAAAGCTCCCCACAGAACTGCATCGCAGATTAAGCAAACGCTCGCCACGAGTGGCATTGACATGAGCGTTTTAGTGCGCACAGCACACGACACGCGCCAACCTCAGCCGCGCGCGCTGCCGGTATCAGTGTCGATGTCGTTTTTCGAATGTCGATGTCATTCGAAAAACGGTGTTCGCAAAGTTTTACCATCGGCCTTTAGATGATCAACAAAATAACTTTGCTTTGTCGATACTTAATCGAGACATGAACAATACTTAACCTAATATTAAAAATAGTTATTGAATATTACGTATTTTGATATTAAGTAAATTACTACATTAAAAATTATGTGTCTTTAAATAGACTATCACTAAGTTTCATTAATTTAAGCTGATTATAATTTCTAGCAACTCAAATAAAGTAAGATTATTTAAAGCTCATTATGCAATAATACTAATTATTAAGTACTATAATAATAAAATATGTAATTACATTATTTATATCTTTACTTATTTCAATTCCAAGTATATACCTAAACAAAACTTTCTATCTCTGAAAATCTACCTGTTATATAATATCTGAAGAATGAAGCGACGAAATATAATAGATGATTAAACGAACTTCTAAGTGAAGTTCTATCGCTATTATATGAGTCGCTTCATTCGAAGATATGACGTACCCACCCACCCCAGAACCCATTTAAAAGTTTCGTTTAGGGTCTCTAAAGAATGAGGGCTTGGCGCGAACCGGGTGGATCATGCCACGCGGCGCCCCACCAAAGTGTTTTTTTATGATACTTTAAATTGTGCGAAGTTACCTAGTACCTAAAAAGGACTACCTGTTATATAATATCTTCGAATGAAGCGACTCATATAATAGCGATAGAACTTCACTTAGAAGTTCGTTTAATCATCTATTATGACGTGCGTAGCAAACAACATCTGTAGGTAATCAGAAAACAGTAGAGAAAGTCTTTCTTTAACAGACGATAAAGAAAAAGAATATCCCTCTTTTTATCAGTATTACCAAACGAGTTGAAGATAAAATGTTCACTTGAGTAAAGAATGTTTAAATAAGAAAGCGGTGCATTCATTGCTATTCGTTGCGGTCGCAGAAACCCGCAAGATGAGTAATCCTACCTTACGGCCTTATTTCCTACAGTTGCAATTCACCCCTTGCATGGCCGAGTGCCAATTCACCCCTCATGCCATCGCCCCGTTCGCCCCCACCATATTAAACATCAGACACTTATCTAAACGCGACTCGGTCAGCGAGAAATCGCCAATATCTGATTTGTCTGGAATTTCATTTTGAATTTGAATGGCTGAAGGATTCTGAATTTGAATTTTGATCTGCGTAAGCTATTTAAGCTTGCATTTATAATGTGAGAACGTCTAGAGTTGGATATTTAAGGTTAATTGTGACTTTAATGTATTTAATTGTAGACTCAACACGCTTCGTTAAATTTTATTTTGTCGGAGGTTGTCTTAAGTCTTATTGTTGACACTCTCGAGATTAGGTATCTCTACCCGTGATTTACCAGTCTGTTTCGGACGAAGCTATCTAATCCTCATGAGATTTCAACACATTAATGGACGTCTATATTTCCGTAGATCGGATGTGGTCAAACAACAATGTTACAATTTAATTAACATGACGTCTGATTGATTAGATTTGAGAAGTAGGTATATTTTTAGGATAATAATATTTAGGATTATATAGCTTGGTAGGCTGAAGCGGATTAATTTTAAGTTATAAGGCCTTATTGTATAATAAATAAGCTTATTGATGAATTATATCTATTTCTAAAACTGCGAATAAAGTATATTGAGCGCGGCAAGATCATAAAAAAAGACATAATAAAACGAATCTTCTTTTTATTTACCGAACTTTACAAGCGCGCCGATGGAACTGCGTAATAACATTACGTATTCATGAAATTGCAATAGCAAAAGTTTCTTTATGTTTAAACAGATATAAAACATTTTTAAATAATTTATTATTAGCTATATTATGTTATAGGGGATTATAATAGAGTTAATTGGTTTTTTTTATTCAGTACTTCTCAAATTTATCTCATGAAAGAAAAAAAACATTGACACTTCAGCAACTGTCAATGTTACTTTTAATAATCCAAATATTTATCATGTCATTATTACTCTTTATACTTTATTGTACCTATACATAGATCAGAAAATAATTTAAATACTCATACAGACAGACAGCACAAATTGTAGCTTTGTCAGCAAAAAATTAGCTCTCCTATTGGTAGCATTCCTAAAAGATATAGAGTTATATTTTAAATGACAGCAACACATTTGTACTACCTATATAAATTCATGCTAATATTTCTATTTTTTTTGGGTATTTAAATACAGGTTCTCAAAATTTAACAATCTGATATGACATTAACAGACTACTCTAATAACTTTTTCTCTCTGTGCCTCAGCTCTCACTCTTTAACTACAAATCCGTTTCAAATGAATTCATTAAATTTCCTGCGAGGTAATCTAAATGAGGGGAAAAATTCCTTAGCGTTTCACTTTCAGCGAATCCTATTTCAAAGTAGTATATACTTACGTACGTAAACAGACTGTTTGTTTCTCAGTAAAGGAAGCTGTTGAGTATTTTTCTGTGTTGCCGAACAACAAAACAAAGATGGCGGGAAAATGGAAACACTCCAGGAAGGCAAGTTATTTGAGTTAATCATGAAAGCCGAACGAGAGAGTCACTTGGTTTTTTGCTACAAACGGGTTTGTGACGGGCTTTAATTACGCAGACGTGAATTTTGTTTTGTTATCTGTGACTATCCTGTTTGACAATGTGGTTAGTTATTTTGGAGGAGTTAGTTTGAATTTGGAACTGGATTATAGTTATAAGGTTCCTTTCATTATACTAGGACAAAGTTTATTTAACATTATATTAACAGCAACACAATGACATTTTGTTGAAAAGTAGCCTCGCTACACCTAGTTCAGCTACACTAGTCATTACCGGCCGCAAAAACCTTTTCCTAGACCCTATGAACTTATCTTTCCAAACCTTGAAATTAAATGTATATGACAATTATTTGTTCTTTACGTTTGGTGTTTCGAGACCTCAAATTAATGAGAAATATTATGAATCGGAGCACATTAATATTTTTCTTAAGCCCTTTTGAAACTACGACTAAATTCCCATGTTAGTGTTATTGTTAGATCATAAGCCTAAGAAAATTTAAAACAATACAATCTTTTATTTACAGTAGGTATATTAAAAATCTTTGTAAAATCTTAACCGTTCATATAAAATGCTAATTATCTTTACTATGTATCGATTCTTCATAATTGCTAGAGCAAAAATCAGAGAAACTAACTACATCTTGCCGAAGTTTTCCATTCATAATTGAAACAGCCTGTTTCCTAAAATAACCGGATGCTGAACGAAAGATTCTATGAGGGTTGGTACTAACCGGAAATGGTATTGCCCTCCCAAATTATCCTTGTGGCACGAGTAATACGTTCAATATTGCTTTTTATACGCGAAAGGAAACAACAACGTGATATTTACAGTTTTCCTAGAAAATATATTTTCCTTCAGAATTGTTTTTGTTTTCTTATTCTTCTTAATTATTTCGCGACTTGTTTTGACTTTGATTTCACCTAATTTGTCGGGAAAGTATAAATATTCTGTTCTCACAATTCTTAGGTAATTCGAAACGTCTTGTTAATGGTTATCTTATCTTTCCTGTTTTGACCTGCAATTGGTAAATAAAAAAGACTTCAGTAATATATTTCTTTTCTAGTTCTTTTTTCATATCTGCCAGATAGTAGGTAGCAAAATCTATTAAAAACATAGAATGCTCTATATTAATGCTAAGCTTATTCAACAACTACTATTCATATTGCATACATTTGTCTAGGTATATAATAATATAAAAAATATTTGAAATACTTACGTAGGTATAACTCTATCCGTGATGTGTGTATGAATGATGTGGCTACCTGAATTCAAGTTTTCATTTTGCATTATAGTTTCAGGGCAATAATTAGGTACTTTGGTAAACTTTTTTGGTTAAACTTTTTTGGTCGAATTTCAAAACTCCGAAAACGGCTTATCAAAGTTTTGAATCCCAGATATATTTTATTACATAATATTGTAAATTTATTTTACATACATTTTATGTTTTAGAATCATTAACAGCCGATTATCAAAATCTTTTTTTTTCCATTTTACAACTGTTTTGCTTACAATAATTTTCTTTCCTAGATGTATTAAATGTCAAAGTAACCTTTTACCTCTATTCTTATAAACGCACTTGCGATGTAAAAGATTATGTGACAAGAAGGGCTCCCGCACCAAAAGACGTAGTCGGTACGGTTACGTGCGACGATGAGCGCAGCGAGGAGGAGCAGTTACGTTGCTTAGGCCTCACGTGTGTGAACCGAGCGGTGCTGCGGCAGCGGCCAGCGAAGCGCCTAAGCTCTAGCTAGGGTCTAGAGTATCGGTCACCACAACCCCGACATGGTCAATATTTAAGCTATAACTCATCAAGATAACTACTTTTATCATTTAATCAGTACATAAACTATTATAAGTATTTTTATTCATAATATTTGTCTTTTTATAATGTAGGAAATATAGGATCATAAATTAATATACTTATAAACGGTTGAGCAAGATTTCAAAACATATAGAATTTGAAAAAAAAAGGATATTTCTCTAAGGACAAGGAACGACCATAAGTTAGCGTTTCCCAAATTAAGGCTGGCTAAAAGCACCAAATCATTTTTTGATAAATTCAAAAGCACAATCAAAGAAACATTATGCAAAAAAGGCTACTATAAACTCAAAGATTATTTCGATGATAAAAGAGCGCGGGATTGATGTCTCTACAGGCTATTTCCAAATATTAAATGTAAATCACCATGTAAGCAGCTTGGCTGTGACATGACAATGACAAGCACGAATAGCTCTCTTCTGTTTGTTTATTCATGTCATAGCTGAGTTGTATTTCTGCCAAATTTTACCTATAATGAGCTCTTTTGATAAAAGAGTGCCGAAAGCATTTTTTCCGCCGGCTTTTTTCCTCTCGGTCTACCTAGGGTCCTAATTTCATCATCTTCGTGAGCCGAGAGACGCACACTGCTGGACAGAGGCCAACGTGGAGAATCTTGTTGGGGGACCAACAAGATCCTCCACGTCGGGCAGCCCTCATCTACCGTTTGACATTCATAAAGTGATTCCTTTGTAAACCTATTTTGAATAAAAGTTTTTGAATTTATGAAAATCGGATGATCAGCAATAAGTCAATCGTAATTTCGGTATCATGGAATCGGTATCGATCCTAAAAAAATCAGTATTAACATAGGTCACCAATTTACTTTACATTAAATCTACTGAGGTTATTATTCAATAAGTATTTTGTTATAGAAACTAAAATATATTTTTGTTACAGTTGGCGAGCTCGGGCGGCGTCCTGGCTGTTCCAGCGCATTCTCCGCGCCGTCGCCGTCTGCGCATCACGAACCAGGTTAGTGCCCTCCATCAGTTCTATACAACACACTTTTACGAATTGGAAGGACATGATTGTTGATGATTTTTAAATATTTTAAGCAAAATGCTCGGTCAAGAAGTTGATAAGTACCTTAAAAAATATATCTTTACATACAGACATAAAATTCCTCGCCTGTATCCTCGCGTATACCCCTTTGGGGTAGCCTGAGATACCAATTGCTGCGACCCAGATATACCTCTTCTACTTTATTTAATCCTATTTCCAAAATTGTAATTTCTATGTTCATAATCATCACAACTCTTTGTAATGAGCCCACTGCAGGGTATGAGTCTCTCCCCTGGGTGACGAGGAGGTATAGGCCATAATCCACCAAGCTGGCCCAGTGGTGGGTGGTGGATGTCAGAATTTTCAGGGCGCCAAAGTGGCTTCTGACAAACGCTAACGACTACTGCATACAAGTATACAGCACCCGGGACCGACTGCTTAACGTGCCCTCCGAAGCACGGAAGTCGCCATGAGAAATGAATGGTCAGCGGTCACCCATCCAAGCACCGACCGCACCAAACGTTGCTTAATCTGTGATATCGTATGATATACACAGTAACCACGGCGCCACGACGACTTCTATGTTCATAATCCCTCGTTAAACTGGGTTCCAAAATATAGGGAGCAAACACCTGGGTAGGACTATTGTTCATTAAATTGCCTTTATTCGCAAGTTAGTGTTAGTATCCGACTAGTTTCCGGCTCTTATTTTAATCATGGGTCCCATTGCGACTGTGTCTAGCCCCGCACTCTAACGGAAACAAAATATTTTCGGTATCATCAAAACTATTTTCAATTTTTAATGTAGACATTACAAATAAGTCTTGTGACGCCTTTTTTTTCAACCGACTTCAAAAAAAGAAGAAGGTACTCAATTCGTCTGTATGTTCTTTTTTATGTTTGTTACCTCAGCACTATTGACTACGTGAACCAATTTTAATGATTCTTGTTTCATATTATAAAGGATACTTCCCATTTGGTCCCATATAAATTGAGAACGAAACCGATTGAGTACTTCGAGTTTCTTTTTTCAAATATTTATAAACTCGGAGATTGTTTACCTTGACGACACACAGGAAAAGTTTTAACGTGAAGTCGGTTTTTTAATACTCTGCATTCGTTGATTGTTAACTTTAAACTGGCCTGGATTTAATAACATAGATGTGCCTATAGTAATAAAGTTTTTTGGATATTTATTTAACCTGGCCGGTAACCTGTATTGCTAATTAAATCTATTTTCTATTTTCAAGACCAAAATTGTAAATGTAACCAAGATTTTCTCAAAAAGTAAACGCCAAAAAGTGTCGTGCGAATAAAAAAACTTTCACAAAAGTAACCAGCACTAATTCATTATTTCTCAACATAATACGATTTTATGGACAAATATTCTCTCTATTTGGAATGGAATAAAATGCCGTGTAAACCTCGTGAGCGCTGTTGATATGATTTCAATAACAAATATACAGAAGGTTCGGAAATATTTGTACATCTTTTTGCCCCTTTCTGGTCCGAATCGGGAATCGGGAGGTTGCGAATATGTCCGTATTTTTAGGTAACTTTATTCCAGCTGTGTGTTGAATTTTGATGTGTTAAACGAATTTGTTTTACGGTTTATCAGTCATGTAGGTTTTATTCGGAATTTGTTAAATTTTCAGGTAGTTTTAAATAATGGTGCATATGCGAGATGATTCTTATCTTTTATATGAAATTAATTGTCAAATTATAATTACTAACACTCGTACTTTACGCACTAATGTTTCTCACAGTTATGCATTATGCCTGATAATATTTGCTTTTGAGAACAATTTAACAGGAAATAATAAAACACTTTGTGACCCAGTTTTTATCGCATATTATTAGACTGTCGCTCGTGATTATGGTGCTGTAAAGGCACCAAAACGTGAAGTTGGAATGTAAAATATAATTATACGAAAGAAAATTTATTAGAAAAGGCTTCTGTTTACTACAATAACTCATGAAAACTTAAGACAAATAATATTTCATCGCAGTAAATATATAGTAGGATAAAAGTATAATTTAAGTCCTGGTGTTAAAAGTAACAAAACGTTGACAATTACCAGTGCCCTGAAAATCCTATTACCTAAAGTCGACTCTATTGGATGTCCATTAGGCTTAGGTTAAGCAATTGTACGTAGAAGTAATCTTAGTTCTAGCTTGAGGCCTTCGTACTAAGCTATAAAACCCGACCGAGTGCTCAAAGTGCCCTCCGAAGCCCTCATGACGACAAGTAGTTGTAAGTAATAAGAATAGATAATATTAAAAAGAAAACAAATCCAATAAACCAAGCATTTGGACACTCAACCAGACGTAGTTAATCAAGCTTTTTATTTAATTTGAATATGAACTCCAAGCAAATACATCCTTTACCTCATTTAAACTTTACCCTTACTTAAATAAGGATCAGATTTGTTTCCACAATCAGGATACCCAACTTAACAGATTGCTTCTCGCAAACAGTAAAACTTTTACGTTTTTAATTTTAGCCGTTGAACTGTAACCGGGAAACATTTCACAATATAAACTTTAAAGTGTACTAATGTAAAAATATGACTTACTCAAGTTCCAAGATATAAGAAGTACTTAACAACATTAGGTGGAACTACTTCGGTGCTAGAAAGTTTTCTTTTGTCAGTCGTGAGCGTTTCATTTTGTAGGTGAGGTAATTTAAGTTGCCAGTGTTTGTGAGGGACCATCTCTGTATTACTATTTTGGTGAAATTCTTTGGTATTTTCTTCATCCTTTCATACGGTTTCTAAAATGTGAATCGAGGACAGGTCTGCGGTTAGAATTTCAACTTACCTTAAGTTACTATTTCAAAACAGATCACACAGATTTAGTCGCTTTAAAATTTCTTGATAAGATTTTAAGATTGACGGAACGAAGAAAACTCAAAATCAACTTAATGATATTATTATCGATCGATGTTCTGTTTGAATATTATAAACTATCAAAATTCACAACAAAAACTCGGAGCGGTGAGCTTTTAACATTACATAAATCGGTTACCTAACATGTTTAATAAAGGTTCAAATTTTGTTAATTATTCGGACTTGAGGGCTAATTTTTTTTCATCTTGACTTTGACATGTTAGCAAACAATCTTTAAGTCAAAATATTCCTTATTGCGTAGGTACTTTTATATACAATTGAAATAAGTCATATGTTAATTTGTGAAAGTTTCTTTTCATTCCATACGTCTTTCCTCTGGAGGAAAGCCTCGTTTACTGTAATAAGACGTTGTTAACCCCGTTTTATGCATGTGCGTGCATAAAAGGTCCGACTGAAAATCACCAATGGGCTCAAGCAAGAATCATCGTGATCATCAACAGTCATACATTTCAAAAGATCATGCGCATATATTTCGTATGTTTCCTAACGTGAATTTCTAAGTCCCAATTCTTATAATAATAAAAATAAATGAATTTATTTGCAGGTAGCATAGACCCATAATAATTATTAATAAAATTCAACAATATCACTTAAAAATAAAATAAAGTATTGAATTTAAATTAAATAATTAAATAAGAATAATAGAGTTAATTTAATTGGAACAAAATCTAATCACATTTAATATAATAATAATAATGATTGTTTATTTTCAAGTTACAAAGACTCATCACAAATTGTGCACTTAACTATAAAAATGTCAAACTGTAAAATATATTAAAATATTATAATTAAATATATTACTTCAAATCTAATCTTATCAAAGAGGTTCACTTCAAACAAATGACGATACGATAACTTATAACTTTTTTTTTACATGAAGACAACTTCTTTCACATACATAGCACAAATAACGGCCTTGTCACCGAAAGGTGATCTGCGGTGCGAGCACAGAACTTAGTCGACTCGTATGTTTACGAATGTTCGTATAGTATGGAGTCGGTTGCAATTTTTTAGTAACATTGTAACTTATTATTTTACAGTACAGCATGTTTATAAAAATTTGAAAAAAATTGAAAACATTTGCAATTAACATGGCACACATTCTCTACATACTATACGAACATTCGCAATCTTACGAGTCGATAAAGCTCTGTGCTCGCACTGCTGTTCTTAAACTTACCGATATACCTACATTATATGTTGTAGGAAAACATTTATCTGTAGAAACACAAATTATTTTTAATGGCTACTTTAGCCAAAGCAAATGTATAAAACCGAGCTCGATTTATTTGTAGAAATTTTTACACCAAGACAAATAGCCTGGAAGGAGAGCTAGTTTAGGAAACGAAATTTCCAAATAATCTTCAGTCTGGGTGTATTCGAAAATAATCCATATGTTTACTGTATCATCTCCATAACATGAGCCTTGCAGCCACTTAGTTAATAGTAAAGTCGACATCGATATCTGTATTTCTTTAAAGAGCTTCCCATTGGCTAGCACCGACGCTGCGTCACGCGTTGTCACGCACGTGTTCATACAAAACTGCTCCGTCCGTACCATACGCGCGTACGACACGGATGGACGGTACGCGCCACGCCACGTAAAATCGAAAAACGATGTACTACACGACGTAGTACCTTCATCGTACATCGTTAAATAAATGAAAAATGTGATAAATAAAAATTACCCGACCAGGATTCGAACCTGGGACCTCTCGTTTGCCGGACGAATGCTCTTCAACTGAGCTACCGGCAATTTTTATTTATCACATTTTTCATTTATTTAAGAATAATTGAGCATTTTAAATGCAAAAACTTAAAAACATTATTAAAACATTGCAATACTTTACTTTAACAAGGATTCACAATTTCTGTAAAGAAATTGGTCTCGGAAGTTCTTAGCTGCAAAGCTATACGATGGAGCTACATTAGCAATATAACGTAAAAACAAAAATGTGGTAAGTAATTTCGAGGTGTACCGCCAGGCCCCGGTAGCTCACTGGAAGAGCACTCGTCCGGCAAACGAGAGGTCCCAGGTTCGAATCCTGGGCGGGTAATTTTTATTTATCACATTTTCATTTATTTAAGAATAGTTGAGCATTTTAAATGCAAAAACTTAAAAACATTATCGTACATTGCTTTTCAATTTTAATCAAAATAGTATGCGGTTATGTACTCCATTGACACGACTATAATGAACAAGCACACTAATGAAATTTTACTAGGGTATGCATGACCCTAAGATCTTTTTTTTTAGAAACTAAGACACGAGAAAACGCTCAACTTAAGTAAAACTCACTACGTTACAGCTCCAACATGTTTTATCGCTATTACACTTAATATCAGTGGCACAGTTTCTACCACAATAAACCCGTAGCCATAAATTTCCACTCGAATTTTCTATAAAATACGCTTTTTAATCCTACTGCAAATAAGTCGTTTGTTATAGCTAAGTGAGTATACCTACCGAAGACAAAGTACTATCTCTTGGTGATTCAAGATATTCTATCCCAGTTCTGTAGCGGCCAAGTTGGGAGCTGCTCGGTTAAGTAATTAATTCTTCAGTCGCTCTGTTTGAACGAATCACTTCATTGACTTAAGCATTATACATTTCAGTTAGTTTTCTCTTATTATATTAAATTGTTACAGTTAGTAGTTTAGTTTGTGTCTTTAGTCTTTTTTGTGATTGTTGCTGTTTGTTTTTTGTTTATGTTGATACTTAAATGAGCATTTGAAACTCGCCTTATCTATCTTTGAAGTTAGACTTGGAATGGATTTTGAAGGATTTCAAATGTACTTTTCATCAAGTACGGATTCTAATCGTTGGTGCAATTTATTAAAAAGTTGCACCAACAAACTTAATGCTAATACTAAAGATAAAAGTTTAGTCTTACTAATATTATAAATGTGAAAGTTTGGATGTATGGATGTTTGTTCCTCAATCAGGGAAGAACGGCACAACGGATTTGGGTGAAATTTGGCATAGTGATAGTGTACGGTCTGGAATAGCACGTTTAACCCGAAATTCCCGGGGGATTCGAAATTGCGCGGGTAAAACCGCGCGCAACAGCTAGTAGAATTATAAAGATAGTGTTGTTTCCTTTACAGGCACAAACTACATGGAAGTAATCAACATAATAGTATTGAAATTACTTTCCAAAAGTAATACCTATAACTATTTACATTCATTTCATCAAAATGTCGAGTGGCAAATTCGCGGAAATTTTGCAATAATATTAAATTGCCTTCAAATTCAAACAGATTGACCATTACCGAATTATCATTTGATAGCTAAAATTAGTCTTGATATTTGGTACACGGAGATCAAAATTATTTCATTGATAAATATTTAATGTTTACATTTATTAATTGTATTTAAATAATTTAAATTTAATGAATTCTTAATAACAAAGCTATAGAAACCTTTGTTCGTATGGTGATTTTAATATTACCGTTTTCAGTTAAATTAAAATTTTTAGAACCTGTTTCATTGTATTTGTGTTGGGGTGGGTATGTATCATATAATATAATAATAATAATAAATACTCTAATACTAAAATATACCTAGCGTTTGTAATCTTGTCAGTCTAGCTGTGAATCCTACTACCGACACACTTGTCAGCGGAAAGGTCGGATGATAATGATACGATTAAAATTCAAACAGAAGTAACATAAGCTACTTCATCAAGCAATTATTACAGGATCAGCAGGTATGGAGTAAAAACCGCGTCACTGTTAGTAGTCACATATTAATTATAACTATATCTTTTAGCAACATTCAATAACACTCCTCTGCTTCCTAGCTGTAGCAGAATACCAGCGCTTTGCTCTCTGAGCAAAACTGACGCTGAGCTGCGGATTTTTGCACTGCTACAACACACATTATTCTTAATCATTAGTCTTCCACGCTGGACTGGGAGCAAAGGAAAAACATAGAATGTGCCAGTTGCTTCTCTTCCCGGGCATACTGTAAAAGTCAGTTAAGGAACAGAGATTTTATTGGAGGTTTTTTGTGTGCGATAGGCTGACCCCCTGTTACTTCAATAGTCTTAATCCACTATTGTAATGACTCAATGACCCAATTTGTCAAACATGACATCACATGGTTTCATGACCTCTGGTGTTCTGCCTTCCCCGTAAGGGATACAGGCTTGAAGTTATGTATGTATGTATGTATGCTTGTAGTTCTAATAAATGAATTATCTATCTACGAACCAAGTAGGTATAACCGCATGGAATGAATAGTTAAATAGGACCAATAAAGCATGGCAGTGGCTATTGTACCACGTGGATGCTTCTGGTTGAAGCGAAACACGTGTCGCACTGTGGCGTGATATGTTAAAGGAAGGGACTTTGGTATCGAATTTCTATTTTGTCATTTTTGTGTACTGTTTTGGATCGTTACAAAAATTAATAAGGGCATTCTTCCATTTAGAAGAAAAATACCGATACACGTAAGGTCTCAAAGTGGGGTCAGACACCACTTTGGAGAAGAACAAGTTTATTGATTTAACACAAAACACACACAAAAAACAGTTTTTCATATAATATTGTCTTAAGTTTTCGCGATTCATACTATTAAAAAAAAAACACTTTTTAACCGGATTTATCGCGACTGCAAAGACCACGGGGTCTGCAAAGACACCGAAACGTCGAGTTAAAATTTAAAATGTAAATATACGCGATAAATCCGGTTAAAAAGTGTTTTATTTAACAGTTTTTCATATTTTAGCAAAACTTAAATAAAAATATACCTTCATTAATGTTTGTTACGAACATTAAGGAGTATCTAAAACAGTAAACAAAATGTCAAAATAGAAACTCGATACCAAAGTTCCTTCTTCACGCTACAGTGCGTGGGTGGTAGCTTTTGGCGTGGGTTGTAGTATTCCATGAATGTGTTTGTTATTTTTCGTTGCACTCCTGGCTTCTTGAGGGAGGGACGGCGGTGCACCAATACACGAAAATCCTGCTCCACTAATGTATCGAAGTTGCCAAATTAGAAAGATAACTTTGGTATAGCAGTTGTGATAATTCTGCAAAGTAACCCCTGATTCATTACACAGAACTGGTTTAATAATAAATAACAAGAAACATTTATCTTCCAAAACAATTATGTTCATAATATTGGTATGATTTTGGCAATCAATTGAAAGCAATTTAATTGAGCACAACACCAACATGTGAAAGGGCTTCGCTCGTTTACCTTTCAATAGTATGAATGAGTTCACGGAAAATGCCGAACAAGCTCAATGTGTCAAAATAATACAGTGCGCATCAAAATATTTCCAAATGTTTTGTGAAGAAATTCAATAGGTTTGTAAGAGCAATACGCTTAAAGGATATCGATTATGACTGGATATCGATGATAACGTTGTCTTATATCTCTGTCTGCAGGTATCGCTTTCATATCCTATATTTTTGTATTGTTAACAATCTGTTTTCCATACTAGGTGATCCAACCCAAATGCCCAACAATTTTTTTAATTTTGCTGAAAAATACCCAATGGCTACATTTAAAGCGAATATTAAGTTCGAACTCGTATGTTCAAATAATATAAATCTAAGAATCTTAAGATCTTAACAAAATTCAAAAATTGAACCAGAATAAGCGACAACAGGCAAACAAAACCTTAATATAGTCAACAATAACATTTCAATACTCGAACTGTTTTAATATATTAGATTTTCTAAAATTCGCCCAAAATACGCCCGTAAAACCGGCAACACTGGGACGGAATCGGCAGAACAAAGCTCCTATTAGCAATAAAAATCCACGTAGACCTAGAAAACAACTCCGAAAAGTTCCAAATGTCGGGTCTGAAACCGCCTGAAACTAAGAATTTCTTTCTTTCCCACTTCCCTTGAATTAGTCGAAGTTAAACTGTTCTCGACAGATAAGTTTTCGTTCAAGAATCAACTTTACTTGAGTCTCGTTTCTTTGCATTTTATATTCATTTCGGTAACTAGTTTTAAATTGTTAAAACTTTTAATAAGTTTATTAGGTGATTCATGAGTTAAGTTTAATGAGTTTTCGTGTAATATTTTTAATGGAATTACAATCGCTTAGATAGTTTCAAAAAGCTGTTAAAATGGCGAGAGAGAGCGTATTGTGTATTTAAAAATAGAACATGAAACAATGCAGTCGCGTCGTTAGAGCGTAATAATTTGTAAGTTACATAAAATATGATGTGTTTTGTTTAATATTTTTATTCATATGTAAAACTCCGGGCTAGTTATGAATGAGTTACTGTTATTCCAGTAAGATGATAAAAATCCTTAATCTTATGACTATAAATGTGATATCAGTGTAGAAAACAAATTATGCTTATCCAACAAGTTCCTCAGATAATGCGAAATATATTCATTTGTTTCTAGAATTCGAAATGATCCCCGTTTCCATATATTATACGTCACATTCAAACAATAAACTTAAAGACAGAAACAAGATCATATTCGCAAATGCTTACAAATTCAAATCTTTGCAATAAAACGATATATCAAAACTCGATTTGTCCGTAGGTTTGTGTAAAATAAAACAATGCTGTACGAGGTACGAATAAAAATGTGCTAAACGCTCCAAGAGGCTTATTACGAAGGCAATATTCTGTTACGAGCACTGAATTTATATCTGCCGCACACTAGCGTGGCGCGTGCCCACGGTACCACGATATCTTCTGTCAATCACGTCATCTCTCTGTTAAGAGGTAAAACCTAATAAGAGTAAACAAAACGAAATTAACTACAGGATGACTGGTGACAAATTTTAGATACTGAAGAAGAGCACTCTGAAGTCGATTCTGATCTTAATTATGTAATAAAAGTAGGTACTTAATTTTTCACCCGAATTCCCCATAAGTAAATAAAGAGACCTTACTACACCTTTCCCGACGCGCTGCCTCAGTCAACACGCATACAGCAGTGTTCCCGCAACCCACACACCACCACCCGCTAAGTATCTATTGTATTACGCCCATGCAAACATGCGTTGCTTAATGAATTCTTTAACTTTCGGTTTAGTTTACTCAGTAAATAATCAATCTTTTTTTTTCTCTTACTCAAACTATCCCGACCTCGAATTTCGAAAATAATTCACCAGTCACCCTGTATAATGTAGCTGTTGGCAATCCAATAAGAGACTTAAAACTTTAGCACGTAGTAATAAAAAAGCAAATTAATAAGTACTATAATATTCCATCCTAAGCCCGTGTTTTTCACTACATTTACCATCAGATATAACGAGAATTAACGTAGTGTTTAAATAATAAATAGGTACTAAAGCCTTTAAAAAAACTTGACAATGGAAACAGTGCTCAAGTTGAGCGTGTCACGGAAATGAAATCCATAAAAATAGTTAATAAGTAGGCAGCGGATGTCTTCCGCATTCTAATCCATGTTCAAATAAATGTAGAGCCTTCTAGTGATCGCCAACTTATTGCCAAGAACCTTCATTATACGACGAGAGATGATCTGCATTTAGAATATACATCATTACCAGTATATTATAGTATAATATACTAACACTATTTTTGCCTTAATAAATGACTATGAATAATTGGAAAAGAGGCTGTTAGGGATATAAATTAAGCGAGAAGATGTCTTGGATTATAGTATAGATATTTAGAAGTTTCTGATACAGTTATTTACTGTTATAGCTGCCAGTAATCTCAAGTCTTTCGTTTCAGTTGAGATATGATCAGTTTTAACAGATTAAAACAGCTTTCAGGCAGAAACAAGATTGAGACTCTTTTGTGCTTGGGCAAAGAAAGCAACAAAAGAATGTTTTATGTATTTATATTTCATATTTTTATCGTTTTTCTTTTTAATATTAAAAAATATTGTTGTAAGTATTCTATTTTTACGTTTGTGTTCACGTAAAAATAGAATAGTTACCAAACTATTTTTAATATTTAAAAAAAAACATAATAATATGACACCTTTTTACCGTGTCTTTTTTTTGTGTGTTTATTTTGTTACTATATGCAACTATGGGCTTTGGCAGCTCCAAAGACCTTTGATACATAACACGCATACATACACGCATGAAATTATTATGTATTTCTTATATTCTATAAGTATTTAAAATATGTTCGTTAAATGAAAAAAATACTGAAATCACACTTTTTTTTTTTTTTTTTTCCGCCACCAGTAAAGCTAGCTTTAGCGGGAGGAGGATGAATCCTATTACGGACGAATGGGCATTCTATAAGCTGTTAACCATAAGTGGCTAATGGCAAATAGAATGCCCAGACAGTGTGGAGACTCTCTCAGATAGGCTGAGCATACCCACTAAACATCCCCCTTTTGACTCACCTTGATTAAGGTCCTTAGTCATCGTCGGAACGACAGCCAATTGGAGCGAGAGGCTGCGTAGTGAGCGGCATCCAGACGGCTGCCACCAAAAGGAACTGAAAGTAAGAAAAACAAAGCTAAGATTAGCAGAAATGACAAAGCTGAAACTAAGATATTATCTTGAGTGATCAGACTCACTCAGAGATAGGAATGCTGGAAAGAAGGACTACGTTTAGAAACGTTGAGCTTGCTGGAGTTTCCTGATAAGGGGAGCGAACTTGGTTAAGACCGGAAGAGCACCGTTGAAACCCTCTGGGCTGGCGTCGAGAGCGGCGCCGAAAGCCAGGATCTCGTCGATGGGAGCGAGCTGGATCCAGAACGCCATGCGGTCTTGAGATTGAGATGCGATTTGGCGGCCGGTTGCGATTGAGTCGCAACCCGGCTGCGCTGACCTGAAACGATAGGAGTAAAGGCCTTGGGGACCTTTGAACTGACTGGAGGAGCGTCCGAGCTAGGCTGCGGTCGTTCTCTCCAGTTCTCGATGGGCTTCACGGTAGCCCTGGCAGCACGCGGTGCTTTGGGGCAGCCGCGAAAGTTTGCTGTGTGGCCTGACTGGCCGCACAAGACGCAGGACGGAGCGGTGGGCGATTCGGGAGTGCGAGAGCACTCCTTAGTCCCATGCGGATCTAGGCACTTGACGCACCTAGGGGAAGCATGACAATTTGCCGCCGCATGACCATACAATTGGCAGCGGTGGCACTGACCTGGGAAACCACGTTTGTGTGGAGCTTCGACTCGGATGTTGGAGAGACCGCACACGGTGAGCTTGCCTCTGAAAATGGACTGCCCTTGCGGGCTCTTCGCTAGGATTACTAGCGCAAGTGGGAACTGCTTGCCTCGGCGGCTGTGCATTTTGTGCACAGATTCGACGGGGAAGCCTTGAGAAGACAAGTCCTCTTGGATTTGCTCGTTCGAGAGCTCGAACGGCACGTTCCTGAGGACGGCACGAATTTTACGCTCCTCAGGGAGGGCGTAAGTGTGGTACTCGAGCTTCTTGTCAGCAAGAAGCCGAGTGAAATTCCTGAAATCAGAAATTGAGCAGACAACGACCTTAATAGAGTCACCCACATTGGATGCCTTACTATACTGGATCTTCGGGGAGTGCGTTCCGCAGAGAGCTGAGACCTCGGTCCAGCGGCTCTTGTCCCGTAGAAAGACGGGGGGCGGAGACTTGACTTTCGGCGGAGCCGAATCTGATTGCGACGCAGGCTGTGACGCCGGGATCGCTGAAACAAAAGGCGCAGGAGCAGACGCCGGTGCGACATTTTGCGGAGCAGGAACAGCGGCTGGAGCAGCTGAAACGGATGGACATAAAGACGAAGAAGCATCTTTCTTCTTCTTCTTTGATTTTGATTTTTTGCGAACCTCGGTGAACGGAGCAGGAGATTCTGGAACTAATGGAGCGGAGTCGGAATCACTGCCCGGTGGGGTAGTTTTCCGTTTGCATGCGGAAGAATCGACCGACATGAAATCTGGCATAGTATCGACAGGCTCGACATCTGGGGACGCCGGGGAATCTGTCGGAAAACTAAGAGAAGGCGGAGTGGCCGGGAGGGTCGCAGATCCTGCCTGAGCGAATGCGAAATGTTGACTTAGTAACGTGAACATGTGAGTGAGTTGGACGACTTGCGATTGCAACTGACTTACCACGTCCCGGATTTCTTGCGATTCTCCGGGACTAGCCGGGGATTCAATGGGGGCCTCCATCGATTCCGGGGAACCTAATCCTACTCTGAAAAAGAGCCCTAATCCTAACTGGAGGGACCTATGTGCCGGTGAACGGCGAAGTAGCTGCACAAACTGCGCTGAAAGAAAGATCAACCTAACACGGACCTATTGCCGATGAACGGCGGACGATCAGGCTTCGTTGGCACGGTTACGTATCCACCTGACCAGCGATGCTTCGGCCGGCAGCAGTCGGGTCCGCCCTGAAAAGGGCAGATGAATTAGCCCCGACACCACACAGCCTCCACAAGAGAAAACTTTCCGAAAGAGCTTAACTTGGCACCTGACCCGCACGAGTGCGGGGGAGGGAACAAGGGCAGCGCAATACGAACACTCGGGAGCGGCCGCAGACACGACCGTTCGGGAGCGAACGCAAACGGGAAGTGGGCCGGCAGCAGTCGGGTCCGCCCTGAAAAGGGCAGATGAATTAGCCCCGACACCACACAGCCTCCACAAGAGAAAACTTTCCGAAAGAGCTTAACTTGGCACCTGACCCGCACGAGTGCGGGGGAGGGAACAAGGGCAGCGCAATACGAACACTCGGGAGCGGCCGCAGACACGACCGTTCGGGGGCGAACGCAAACGGGAAGTCGTGTGAAATCACACTTGAGCCATAGTGTTTTTATAACTAACTTTATTAAATGCTGCCTAAGCTTCACAAAGTGAGTACATTGAGTGCGGGACTACTTAAATGTAATACTTAGAATAAGTCAGTAGTCAATTAACCACTTATCCACACCGCGTTTATAAACATAAACTTCCTTTCCAGTTCTTAATAGTAAAAATACAATAACAACTCGAAAACGCCAAATACCCCGCCATTATCTTACAAAGAATATCGTAGTCATATCCATTCATTGCACACATAACAATTTAAGATCAAAATTCCTAAAACGATCCATAAATCGCTCAGAGAATTTTGTCGGCAAGCAGAATTTAAGCTAGCGTCGCACCATTCAAAGGATAACATTTTTCACGTGTCTCCAAGCGATTTTATTTACGTTTGCGCAGATTGTTTCTGATATTTTTACGTTGTTTTAAGTCTGGTGGAAAAAACATGTCTTTTGTTTTGATAATGTGTGTAAATGAGTTTCATATAACTTTTTATTAGATAGATTGTTGTTTCTAGTAAACGTATATTAAAGAGCTTTTAAATAACGGTGCAACTATAACGTTCAGTGTGTTAGCAATGTCTACAAATTATAAAAAGGAACGTAATTTTCGGAACACCGTGACGGAATTTTGGAGCTCATTATAAGCTATTAAACATCACTACTACATCTGCGAGCTGTGATAATAGATTTCAACTGCGAAGGGAGCAATTCAAAGCAAAATTTCACCTGAGCGAAGTCAGGTACGTACTGCAGCTGGTGTAATATGAAATCTAATAAAAAAACTCGTTATAAAATATACCTGTTCAATCATACTCGGTAGGCAATATGATATTCATCATATTTTCGCGGCACTGATAGATTACTCCTCTGGATTCTACTAAAATATTCAACAAAATAATTTGAAAAAAGAACGCCATTATCACAATCCATTTTAGCCAGCTTCGTCACAATAACTTAAAACCGAATTTATTTTTCGAACACATTCGACGCCAAAATTCAAACTGTATTTAAACTGAGTGCAACTTACGTTAACTGTTAAATCAAATTCATTCTGTTGGATTAACCCGTGGATTGCTGACGTTCGCTGTTATATTTTTCGTTGAAACGTTATTTGTTGAAGGATAACATGTTTTATGCCATTTCCGCGCGATTGCCGGCTTTAAGCCCGGGGGTGGAAACGGGAATATAAACATTTTACATGAAGGCAACCAGCAGCGATGCTAGTTTGTTTTAACAAAATATGTTCATTTCATTATTTACAAGTGACAGTGTGTAACGTAACTCGTGTTGTAGTTGTAACAGACATCATATTTACTGTTTGTAAACTTGGTTCCGTTGATAGTTAATTATGAATGTGGTGAATGAATTCATAATTAGGCTGTATAGTGGAATTAATATGATAGCGTTGAACTATTTGTTCTGTTACGTTCGGGTATTTGGTACTTTGTATTATTGGTTAATAATTTACGCTCATTGTGGTTCAGAAATAGGTCATTCTCTGTATTGCTCTGTAAACTAGCTTCATACTTAACAGGAACTAGCTCATTCAGAGTCGTTTAAAGGATATGTATCTGCCAAACCGCACTTGGCAAAATCTCCTCCAAGTTTTCAGAGAACATATCCAAGAATTAGAATTGTTGTAAAAATTTTGTTGTTGGGTTAAATATTGTAATAATGAGATCTTTTATGGCAATGAAGTACGTTGCCCTTGTTAAAATAAATCTTATTTATAAAACTCTTCCGTTGCTGACTGAGTGACTGACAGACAACGTACAGCTAAAACGTACTGGCCGTAGGGGGCTGAAATTTGAAACTTATTCCTGAGTGCACTTGGCATAAAGGTTCTTCAAAAAGTGAGTGGTTGCGTTATGGGAGGAATTCCTGAAATTTCCACGGGAACGGGAATCATTGGACTTTTTAGTTTGCATAAAAAATCTTATTCCTGAGTGCACTTGGCATAAAGGTTTTTCAAAAAGTGACTGGTTGCGTTATGGGAGGAATTCCTGAAATTTCCACGGGAACGGGACCTATATGATGTTTTAGTTTAATTGAAAAAAAACTTATTCCTTGAGTGCCTGGATGTGATACTTAGTATACTTCAATAAGTATCTGTTTGTATTATGGAAGGAATTCCCGAAATTCCCACGGGAACGGGTTGGACTTTTTAGTTTGTATAAAAAATCTTATTCCTTGTTTGCACGGATGTGATACTTGGTATAAAGATTCTTCAATGGGTGCTCATTTGTATTATAGTAGGAATTCCCTAAATTCAGTCGAGAACAGGAAGTATTGGACTTTTTATATTGTATGAAAAATCTTATTCCTTGGATGCACGGATGTGATACTTGGCACAGAAGTTCTTCAATGAGTGGCTGACTGTGTTTAACATAAATAATGTTTATGCGTGTACGAAGTCGCGGGCAAAAACTACTACTTATGTAAAATAAAATTTAAAAAAATAGCTAAACTCAAACATGATTTTTCACCCATATCTGTGAATTCTACTTAGCATTACCATATTTATAGCCATTTAAATAAATAAATAACTCACAAGTTTGAGATAGGCTTTTACCAGTTGTTTTAAAAATAACGCCCTTTGTGATAATATTTAAAAATATCTTTTAAATATATCCTAGCACAGTAAAAACTAGTTTAGAATTATGTAAATACTCACCAGATGACGCTAGCAACTAATAAAACATTATTTTGTAAAAGGTTACGATAATCTGTTCCAATATAAGTATACCTAAGCTGTTAATTTTATTTCATACTTGTAACTAATATTATACAACAATATTATATCACACTGAAACACGCTTATGAAGGGCCGAAATTTAAAAGACCCCACCCTCTCCCTTACCCTACTAAAAATCCTGAAACTAACTGGTTTGTGGACCTCAGAAACAACACGACTATTTCAAGTTCCATAGGGTCTTATTTATGAAGATACTTTAGGAGAAGGTTAAGAATCATGTGTGGATTAAATTATTGAAAAAATATTTTGTTATTAATTTGATATTTTATAATTCTCATAAGTTATCATTTTTATTTTTTTAATAAATAGTATGAAATAAAAGCCTTTCCAACTATTTCTATTAAGAAATATGTTAAGCCCCGATTTTATTTCTTGCTATGTAGTCGTAAATAACTTTAATAAAATTTGGTCAAAATTTGTTTCATAAAATGAATCCACATATTATTCTTAACCTTCTCTTAAAATGTTTTCATCTTCATAAAAATGACCTTATAATGTTTTTTTGTTGACAATACATTATTAAATTGATAATAGTAGATTAGTAGCCAAGGGCTGAAAGGCATTATGTAATTGCAGCCCGAGATATTTATAGATATTGCTCTCTGCGGTCGTGCACCTATAGTTCGAGGGTGCAATTGATACACCCGAGCTAACTATTCTGCTTTACATCTCGATTGTGAGGTAAGTAGAAAAAAACTGGCATTACAAGAATAAAACATTTTATTTGTTGAAATTTATAGTGAAATGAGAACAATTATCAAATTGTAGGGACAGGTGTTTTTTAAAGTTTAAGTTTTCTATTCCTTCCCATTCTATTTTTTAAGATCGAAATTGAGCTTCGCCGTTCGGTAAATAAAAAAAAAATAAAAAAAAAAAAAGATAAATAAAAATTAATGGCTATTTTACTCACACGAAGACAAGGCTGAATGGCAAAGTGACCTCTTTGGTCATTGGGCTGAATGCATGATGTTTATTGCCAGTATGATGGTTAGATGTACGCGAACTTTTTGAAAGAAAAAAGTGTTTTTTTTAATTACTTACCGCCCTAGAGCTTTTCTAGCTAGATTATTACCCTATTATTACCCTAATAAAAAGTTTCGGAAGTTTGGTCGCTGGCGCTTGACTCCTATAACCCTCAGTAACTACCTAAAAGGATCTCTAAATTATAGAATTGAACATAAAATGTATGGTTGACAACCAACTGCTAGACATACGGAATCCAGATTTGGGGGTCAGCTTGTGAATTCAACACCAATATTATTAATACAGAGACTTCAAAACGGCATCTCCGCAAAAAAGCTTCAAAAAAGAGCACCTTCACATTAACGCCCACTTTCCAAAATGTATCTGTCCCCATCACTGACCATCTAGGGCTTTTAGGCGTAACTATAACATCTAGTTTAAACTTCGGTCAACAAATTGTATCCATGGCTCAAGTAGCTTCGAAAAAGTTGGGAATCATCTCGAAGGTACGGCGGTACTTCAGCCCTGCACAGCTTCTTAACTTATATACAGCTCAAGTGCGATCATGCATGGAGTACTGCAGTCATCTTTGGGATGGTTCAGCCAAATATCAACTAGAAGCGCTGGACTCCGTTGACCGAAGAGCCCGTAAATTAATTAACAACGTCGACCTTACGACCAAAAAACTACAGACCCTAGAGCATCGTCGTAAGGTTGCCTGTTTAACCGTGTACTACAGGATACATTTTGGTGCGCGAGTGCTCTGTTTGAGCAAATTGAACCCTCACCCTTTTACCATCGGACTACTAGACGCAGACAGAACTTCCATCCGTATGTGGTTGATATTCCGAAAAGTCGAACTAAGCGCTTTGACAGTTCCTTTTTGATACGGGTCGCCAAGGTTTGGAATGAACTGCCTGCGTCTATTTTCCCTGACCAGTATAGTCCTAGTACTTTTAAGCGTCGAGTGAATAGGTTTCTCGTGGATGGACGTGTACCACCTTAGTCTTCATGTTCACTTAACATCAGGTGTCATGGAAGACAAACGTCCCATCCATATTATATAAAAAAAAAAAAAAAAGCATCCTAAAAATATCTCAAACGCGTCTTTTTTTATTACGAATAAAGAACTACACTACACTAACTTTCACTGATGAAATAACACGATATGCGAGCAAGCATCGACACGCATCCTAACGAACTGGCTTCACAGCTCACGCACTATCAACTATCCCAAGCGGCTAAAAAAGCAACACATCATGAACCTGGCTGAGGCATGATATGTTCAAAGAGGTGAGTTTACTAGAACTTCCTTCTGCACGCGACATTATCTCTGCCCAAATCCGTATAGTAGTTTACTGATTGCAGATGAAGAATACAAAAATAAATAGAGAAACACTACAAACCTGAGATAGTCAGAAAAGCCATTGAAATAAAAAAATGCCCTAATTTCAATAGTAAACCTAGTTGAACATAGTTTTGAATAGTGAAATAAATTAAATTTAATTATTAATAATTAAATCCATCAAGCTGCAAGATTCAAGACACTGTCAGCTAGTTTTGTGTTAATCGTGAACGCTACGATCATAGACTGAGGAAAAGATGGCGGATGAGTGACAACTCCATAACTGTCAACCTGACACTTACCACCTCAGTCGCTCGTAATAAGGACACTGAGGCTGCAAACTGGACGGCAGCGACAGCGAGAGCGACAGCGGCGCGGGCAGCGACTTCCACAACATGATAGAAAGTATTGAGTTTGTATGAAACCGCGAAAAATCGCTCGAGTGCCCGCTGGCGTCGAGAACAGCCCGGATTCCCCACGTCGCTGCCCGCGCTTCGAGTTAACGTTCGAGTTACTAATATTATGAACGTTAATGTTTGGTTGTATGGATGGATGTTTTTTCGTCAACCACGGCAGATCGGCTCAATGGATTAGGATGAAATTTGGCATAGTAGTGTGTAAAGTCTGTAATAACACATAGGCTAATTTTTATCCAGACATTCCCGCGGGATTTGATATTGCACGAGAAAATCGCACGAAACAGCTAATGTTAAATACGAGTATATCCTTGACTATATTCGGAACAAGAAGCTTTTTATTATAATGACACGACTATTTGAAATTTCCCTGCAAGCTCATATATTATTTTGTTGAACATACAATATAAAATCGAGTTTCCCCTGCATTATAAAAAGCTGCGGAACACTCAGCATGCAGCGGCTGGCGACCCTTGACCTGCGGACTCCTGTAAGCCTCAGTAACGAGCTACAAGGACCCCCGAACTCGGGGTATTCGAAGCCACCTTTTTAATTTTTGCAATATAAAGTCGGTAGTAAGCGAGAGGTTAAGCTTTCTGTTTGTTTTTATTGCGAGATTTAAAAATAAAAACAGAAGTGTTTATTAAATAAGCAGTTGAGTAATATGTTGTTTTTTGTATTATTAACACTAGACGGTTTTTTTTTCATGTAGACTAAACTAGTGTTTATCTCAATCTTATCTGATAGTGATGGTGACATACATTTTTAAAGATTTTAACACTATCAAACCGCTTTTATAAAATAAAATACTTTTACTATGGGGATGCATGGTCCCGTTGCTCACGAAAATGTGTAAAAGTTTTGTCAGTTTCATTTAAGACACCTTGATCATTAGAATTAACTGGTGATTTAATATCAACAGATAATTTAGTAACAATTAGGAACCTTAAAGGATACCTAAGAGGAGTTCTTTAGAAATATACTTAATTATCTTATTTTGTTCCGATATTTTCCTTAACGTGAAAGCAAAACGTAACTTATTAAAAGTTCAAACGAAACCAACCAAGTGCTCAGTATAATCTCACTAAATATCGGTCAAATATAGGTCAAAAATATCAGAACCATTACAAAAACAGGAAAAGTTGGCCCAAGTAATATACATTGTTTACCATGATATTGGATCAAGCTTGATTATACCACGTGTATGATAAAGTTTGCTGGCTAAACAGATCAATAGCCGCCATGAGGGCGTGTGGCGAGTGATGGGTTATTTGGACAATGCAACTTTCCAGCTGAGCTTTATATGGTAGCCGAGGTTTATAGACCAAAGTTCTAACTCTTTGTTTTGGATAATTCATTTCATTGTGATAGTGAATTCGATTTTTGAAAAAGGTTAATTGATCTATCCTTTTTATTTTTTAAATTTCTAATGTTTTAATGCAACTTTGAATCTGAGGTTAAATGGGATCTCCTTTTTGTTCTAACTCTTTGCTTTTGAAAACTCATTTCATTGTGATAGTGAATTCGATTTTTGAAAAAGTTTCACTGTTCTATCTTTTTTACTTTTCTAATTGACCAAGGCATCTTTAAATCAAAGTTTGAATTGGGATCTTTTTTGTTCTAGCTATTCGGTAAATACAGATTTCTGTATTGTTCTCAATGTAAAAACTCTTTGTGTTTGACCACTCATTTTAATATGAAACTGAATGCGTTTTTTCGCAAAAGTGTTACCGATCTATTCTATCGTTTTTCATTTGTTTGTATACTTTTATCGGACTTTGTTGTTCAATGCGAGGGCGGAAAGTTATGAGATATTTTTCCATGTTAGTAATTTCTTAAATATATTAAAAGAGCATTTTTAATGGCCTGAGTACTTGGCTGAATAATGATTAAAATTGCATAAACCGAAAGGTTTAAAAAAAATCAATAACTTCGTTGATTTATTCGATAGAACCTTTAAAAAAAACACGGAACCCTCATCAAGTAATCGAGAGGATATAAAAATAAACATAACCCATATTATAATTCGTTATAAATAATATAAATAAATATTTCTGACACTCACACAACATTATCTAGCCCAAATTAAGTTTCTTAAAGAACTTGTGTTATGGATACTAGATAACTGATATACTTAAGAAATATATAAACATGCATATTGAATAAATACATATTTTTTATTAAATAAACTTAAATAACCATATAAACGTCCATGACTTGACGACTAATATCTGTGTGTTCATCACACAAATATCCGCCGCCGCCGGGATTCGAACCCAGGACCTCTGGCATAGAAGGCAATGTAGGTTACCTCTACACCAGCCGGTCGTCAAATTACCCTAATAACTTTCTAAAGATTTTTTTATTAGACTGATTGTCAGGTTATCCCGAAGAGATTGCTCTGCAGCTCTACCGCCTACGCGTATCTAATTTTTATTCTCATATCTATTTTATTTCAAAATCTTAAGCAATAATGGTATAAGAAGTAAAATAAAGTTCCATAGTAAGGGTGTATATTCGCAGACAAATTATTGAGGAAACTCCGTCGTCGAGGCATACGCCGTAACACGCCGCCGCTTGTTCAGTCCAGTAGACGGATTATTACTGAGTTATTGCTTACGGCCCGTTTCGCCTCTATCATATTTTGACATAATAGTAGTAGACTTGCCTTATATAGGCCAAATTCGTAACGAAGATCGGGTTGTAATGATTTTGTAAGGGCCTTTTTAGGTATAGGAATATCGTTGAGTTTATCCATTTTTACATACAATAAAAAAAATGTTAACTTTTACTATAATATTGTTTTTATTTCTTTTGTGTATAATGAAATGTGGATTAATAAACACGGTGAGTAAATATAATTAATTCACATCAACATAGTGAAAAGTTGAATATAAAAGAAAAAATCAGATAAAATAGGTACTCAAAAACTAGTAAAGGCCTCTTAACCTAAACTTCAACCTTTAATGACCTTTATCTACCTTTAATGACCTCCTAACACCAGGCATTATTGGATATGCTGATGACAGCACTGTTGTTGAGAGATATATATCCAATGCGCGAACGAGCGCCCATGAAATCCAGGTTTTGAGAGAGTCTATGATTGATCGCGTTGATTCGACCTTGCGGA
The DNA here is from genome assembly GCA_944452665.1 of Stenoptilia bipunctidactyla. NCBI lineage: Eukaryota > Metazoa > Arthropoda > Insecta > Lepidoptera > Pterophoridae > Stenoptilia > Stenoptilia bipunctidactyla. The sequence goes on from OX101735.1 coordinate 13,030,633, forward strand.
ATGTGTCCGATTGGGGCGAATCTAACCTGGTCAAATTCAACGCCTCCAAAACACAAGCGTGTCTATTCTCCGCAAAAAAGAGCACCTTTACTTTTACGCCCACTTTCCAGAATGTATCTGTTCCCATCACCGACCAACTATTTTGGGCGTCATTATAACGTCCAAATTAAACTTCGGTCAACAAATTGAGTCTATAGCAAAAACGGCTTCAAAAAAATTGGGTATCATCTCGAAGGTCCGGCGGTACTTCAGCCCTGAACGGCTGCTCAACTTATACACAGCCCAAGTGAGGTCGTGCATGGAGTACTGTAGTCACCTTTGGGATGGTTCTGCCAAATACCAGCTCGAAGCGCTAGACTCTGTTGACCGAAGAGCCCGTAAAATCATAAATAACAACAACCTTACAAATAAAAAATTGCAGACGCTGGAGCATCGTCGTAAGGTTGCTTGTTTGACAGTATTTTATCGGCTACATTTTGGTGAGTGTGCGAGTGCTCTTTTTGACCAAATTGAACCCACCCCTTTTTACCACCGGACTACCAGACGCAGACAGAACTTCCATCCATCCCCATATAGTGGATTTACCAAGAAGTCGAACAAAACGCTTCGATAGTTCCTTTTTGGTACGGATTGCCAAGGAGTGGAACAATCTGCCTGCGTCTGTTTTTCCTGACCACTACAGTCCTGGAACTTTTAAGTGTCGAGTGAATAGGTTTCTCGTGGATGGACGTGTAACACCATAGTCTTCATGCGCACTTTCCATCAGGTGGCATGGAAGACGAACGTCCTATCCTTACAATATAAAAAAAAAAAACCTCCCTATACTACAGGGTGACTGGTGGGTCACTTTCGACATTTGGGGATGTGGTAGTTAGATATCATGCACGAAAAGAAAAAATAAAATAAAAAATAAATGTTAATTATTTTCTGAGTAAACTTAACCGAAAGTTCAAGAATTCATTACGCAACGCATGGTTACACTAGTAACTACTTACCACGTACGCAAGGCGCTATCAATACAGAAAAGTAGGTATAAACTACCTCACGAACGGTCGTCGAGCCGTGAAGCATTCGTGAACTCTTCATTATTTATAGGGAATTCTGGAAAAAAATTAAGTACCTACTTTTGGTACATAATTATGATCAGAACCGAGTACAGAGTCACCCTGTATAAGAAGCGAACAATGATTTAACTTTAGCTGATCCTTAGATTCCTTTAGCGTTGATCAGGACTCAAACATAGACTCGCTGTCAACTCCATACAGAACTGTCATCAAATCACGACAAATCTACAAGTCAAAGTAATCTTTAATTACGAGTCCTAAAGACTCATTAGCTTTCATTACCTATAGCATTTCAAAATAAATCTCTGAAACGAGCAAGAAATTAATTGTATTTAGTTATCAGCAAGCTATTGAAATAGTTTAATCCGCAGACAAATGGAGCAACGAAAGAGATATTCGTACATAATTTATCTGATGTAGAGATCGTACAGAGTAAGTGAAACAGATTTCATCAGCATGTTTTTAATAGAATATTTTTTTATTTGTAAAATAAATGATCTTATAATATGTGTGATTCTAGGTATTAAATTAGGAGTATTATGTAGATAAAATGTCTACGTGATATATTTCATAAAATTTAAATCCTAAATCACGTTTAAACATTGCAAAAGTAAGACCATTCCAAGCCAAACTGACGAAAATAATTTGAATTACAGTTCTTGAAGTTCAGTTCACAATTCTACCCGAGCGAGACTCGAACCTCTGACATAGAAAGCAAATACCAGACCGTCAATTAGATCCTTTAACGATATTATACATTAAAAGTATTAAGTCTACATTTATGCATTATTTATTAATACTCTATTAAGTTAATTTCTCGCCGGTCAAAAGTTAACTTTACCGGGCTGCCACCGCAAATACGAGTACGATATTTTCCAACTGAAAGGCAGCATTTTATTCTCACGTTTGCGGTCGCCGGGGCTACTAAATGCTGAATTATTTAAAATTCGTTATGATGATGTAAACCGCATATTTTGTATGAAGTATTCATAAGAAATTACAAAGCAAGGAGGGATTGACAATTGCAAAATAAGTGTAAAGTGTTATCATAAGGGTTTTGTTAAGGATCCTTTACATTTTCACCGCTGTCCGAACATTACATTCCTTAAAATTATAAGAAAAAACAATTTGATCCTTAGATTGATGATGTTTTTGTAATTAACAAACCTTAGATTGTTTATGTCCAACATCTACAGGCCTAAACAGCTCAAATGGTTGTTCGCAGATCGATAAAAATAAATTAAATTAAAACACTATTACTTTTTCCTTTTCATTTACTGTCTTGTTTGATTTAAATTACATATTTTAAATAAACGTCAAAACACGCAGGCTCGGCCTTAAAATTGTACTTAAAATCCTCTGAAGTAAACAACACGGAACAAAAGGCAGAACTGTTTACGATGTTCATTTGTCTTTCAGTCACGATGAACGTGTAACTATGCTAAAGAGATCGGACGCCTACTAACTTTCGAAGGCACTTCGTTAGCGAACGATGAATAAATCTGTAAAGACATATCAATATTACCAAATTCTCCGATTGTAGCTAATAGAGATTGAAAGCACCTTAGCGGGTATAAACTATGTAGGGTCCTCAGGAAAACGATTTAAGGAGATTTTTTATACATTCACTAGCCACCGCGCGCGGTTTTACCCGCGTAACTTTTGATCCCGTGGGAATTTCGGGATAAAATATAGCCTATAACCTTCCTCAAGAGTTGGGCTATCAAATGCAAAAAGAGTTTTTCAAATCCCACTTGTAGTTTCTGAGATTAGCGCGTTCAAACAAACACACAAACAAAAAAACAAACTCTTCAGCTTTATATATTAGTATAGATAAAAATTAATTTAAAAGACAAAAACATCCATACCACAAATCTTATCCGTGAAATACGCCATTAACTCCTAACTTTCAAACACGTTTATAAGTAGGGCCATAATAAGACGGGACTCTACAGTGCCGCCATGACAATTAAGTGCAAACGAATTAATTTTACGAATCAAAGGTAAAATGACAACCCAAAATTTTAGCCAGGGAAATTATTATAAGAAGGCTTTTTAAATGGGTCAGCAACATCTGATTTTTATTCTGGTTTGTTTACTTTAGTTGATACTTTCATTTATATTTAAGCATACGAACTATAATTAGCTGTGTCCATGGGCCCGACAACCAATCACTGCCATGATATGTATCCATTGCTCGTTTGTCGAGTTTCGTAAAAATTACTAAAGAATGCCATAGAATATTCCCGATTTCTGTAGGTTTTATTTCTAACATTAATTAGAAATCTGTGGCCAGCGTATTTTCTTTGTTTCCAGTCAGGAAACACCGTAGACCTTTTTAGCGCAGTCGGACAGAAAGAGGTTAAAGCCAAAATCAAACAAATAAATAAATAGGCCGGTCATAACTTAAATGCGGAATATAATAATCTGTACTCAATAACTACTTTAAACTTCGCTTGAATTAAAAAACTGATTGTGTACACGAATATAACCAATAATATTTTATGCAATAAAGCTTATAGAGATCAACAAATATGTTACTTAAATATTTGATTTTATACACAAAATGAATGTAATTAATTTTGTTTTAGTGAATGTGAATATGTATTTCTGGGATAATTCTGCGAAAGGTATCCTTAATATGTCAACCGCTTTTGCTTTGTTTGCGACACTTAAATGAAATCATACATTACTAGACCTTTGACCATTACATCAAATAAGCGAAACTTTGTCAAAGCAATTAATCATTCAAAATTTCACTTTGTTTACATTTATTCATACTGGGCCCTTATTGTCCCTGCCAAGTTTTGTATTCCGGAGGGCGAGTCTGCAACTTAATTGTATTCATTATTTATTTTCCTCGTATTTTGGGCGTCTTTTCACTTTGAACGAGGAAATGAATTGCCCTTCTGTGGGCTTCTTGTGTTTTCTTAATTTAATGTTTTCCGTTTTCACCTCGTAATTTGTGATTGAGTTAGAATTAGTTACTTCATTTTTTAATTTTGAGGTTGTTTTATACGGTTTATTTTTTTACAAACTTATTTTTTTTAATTTTGCAGACTTATACATAAGTATATCTCATCAGTATTGTTTCAGTATAAGTATTTTTTTTATTTTACTTTCTTTTATTTCTTATTCAAGGTACTTACCTACTATCGAACCAACTGAATCATGACCCATTTTGCTAATAATTTGTTTGATCGTCTATCGCGTAAAATGCACTTAGGACATTTTAAATACTGTACGAATTCTGTACTCAGTAAATGCCAGTCGAGTGAAATGATAACAAGATAAAACAATGATAACCAAGGAAACCTACCTTCATGTGAATTTCGACCTATTGGCATTTAGACGGTTTGCCAAAATGAGCTTATGGTGGGTCATTATGCAGTTGGTTCGATAGTACATATAGCATTTGGTCGCATAGCAATGCATCATGGTCCTTCCAGAAACTACAACGTAAGCTAGTTCCCGTCCCAATGATGTATAGCCCGTTTACGATTGCTTCTAGCGGTGCCCTAAGTTTAATGCATATAACTTAGATTACATTTTGAGATAATAAATGAAGGTCCTGGTGGAGAAATATTGAAAATTGTTACAATTAAAAACAGTAATTTGATTAATATTAAAGTTATAGAACAACAAAACTAAGATTAGGCCATTTAAAAACCATAAAAAAGCGAGCATTAATAATAAATCAAACATTAGAATTAGAATGTGTTAAAAATATATAAACATGGATTGAATTTATTCATAAAAGAAATAAGAATAAAAATTAAATAGATTAAAAAAGAAAATAAATAATGTCCAATAAAGTAAAATTATTAAATGTCATATATTATAAAATCAAACAATGTCAAAAATAATAGTGCTTATCAGTTACGTGACGTACGGGCAAAGTTATTTGGAAACTTTTGTTTTTTTATCTCTAAAAGCAGTGCTTTTACGAGGGTGGATTGAAAAGTTCGCGGCCTAGTCAAGAAAACAGAATAAAGTACATACAAAAATATTTTTATTTTTCGACGTAATCTCCATTTAGCTCTATGCACTTCTTCCATCTGCTTTCCAGAGCTTCCATACCTGTTTTAAAAAAAGATTCCTCAAGGTCTTCAAAATACAGGTTAACAGCGGCTTCGACCTCTTCATTCGTTAAAAATTTCTGCCCACCGAGGTGTTTTTTCAGGTTTGGAAACAGATGAAAGTCCGAAGGTGCCAAATCAGGAGAATAAGCTGGATGTGGCAACAATTCGAAACCACAATCACGAATTTGAGCCATAGACTCGACAGACGTGTGGACTCGGGCGTTGTCCTGGTGAAACAACACTTTCTTTCTCAGTAATCCTGGGCGTTTCTGTTTAATTTCTTCACGTAAACGGCGCAGAAGGGTTCTATAGTACGCAGAGTTTATTGTTTCGCCTTTTGGAAGGTAGTCCACCATAATGACACCCTTAGCATCCCAAAAAACCGATGCCATCACCTTGCCAGCCGACAGAATTGCCTTTGCTTTTTTCGGAGTTGGTTCACCTGATTTTTTCCATTGTTTGGATTCTGGGGTATAGTGGTGAACCCAGGTTTCATCCATTGTCACAAATCTGTCAAGAAAACCTTGTGGATCAGCCTCGAACATCTCCAAACAGTCGCGAGAAATCGTGAGTCGAATTCGCTTTTACTCTACTGAAAGCAATCTGGGGACCCACCTAGCCGAAACCTTAGAAAAGCCGAGTTCTTGGACAATGATATTTTGCGTTCGTTCATATGAGATGCCTATAGTGTCTGCAATTTCTCTGATAGTCAATCTACGGTCTTTCAATATGAGATCACACACTTGATGTTTTCTTCGGTCGTAGACGTCATTGGCGTGCCGGAGCGAGGGACATCTTCGATGTTCTCTCGTCCACGTTTAAATTCTGCAACCCATTTTTTCACAGTGGTATAAGACGGGGCAGATTCCCCTAATGCTGTTTGCATGTCATCATGGATCTCCTTTGGTGTTAATCTTTTTTTAAACAAATATTTAATCACAGCACGTTGTTCAAATTTCTCCATTAGTGAAAATTTGTTCTACACACGTATTTATATTGTTCGTAAAATTTTATTTAAACAAGATATCAAATTGAAAATTCGCGGGCTGACAATTGAATAATGACAGTTCAAAATGACGGCAGAAAAAATAACAAAAGTTTTTTTTTTAATGGCCAGGCCGCGAACTTTACAACCAATGTAGTAGTTTGGTTTTAAAGTTGAGCTTGGATTGTAACTGTCTTATTGGTATTAACGGTGATTAACAGTTGCTCAAGTTTTAAACAATGTTGTCCTGAATATAGCATCTTTTCAGTAATATTTTTACATACGTCTCCCTTTGGGGTAGACAGAGACACGGCAACACCAATTGCTACGATCCACACATACCTCTTTCGCTTCCTCCACGTTCATTAAAAGTTTAATGCATGATCGCTGATAGGTACTTTATCTAGGCCCTCTTATTTTTATTAAGATATTAATAAAAAATACCTATATATATAAAAATATGTATGATATGTAATAGTATTAATTAGTCTACTCTATTTATTATATATGTATTTAAAACGGAACATTTACATTTTGATCTATTTTGAGTTCTCGATATTTTGTCACCGTTATCACGACGGGATCCAGTCACAAAGTAAATATGAATGTTAATGACGATGAAACATGAAAACCCTTATAAAGTTGCTCCAAAAAAGTATATCTATTTAAACATGATTTTGGAAAAATAACAATCAGAGCACGTAACAAAGAATACCTAAAATTTATAAAAAAAACCTCAATAAGCTACAAAAACCATAGATCCATCAGAAATCGGTAAACGAATAAATCATAGCGGTTATGAAGCCTTAATATATGACACCAAATGGTTTAAACCATTTTAAACCAACATGTTGGTTATCCATTGCCGCGTGAATAAATTACATGTTGCATACGAGCGGGGTCCGTAGCTCCGAGCTAGTACAGAATCGCCCCTTTACTTATATGATTGAAATGTTGTTTTAAAATATAAGTTACTTTGTGAATGAAGTGGAGTTTTATTAATCGTTATCTTGATTCTTTCTGTATCAGATGTTCGAATCTTAATATGGATGGATGTATTAGTGTAATGAACACAATCAAGCATTGTATGTTTATTTAAGTGTACCTAGTGGTAAAAAGTATTAAAGGATTATTTAGGACATCCTTACTTCAATACATCTTACCATGGAGACGGAAGACACATACTTTGCGTAGGTACAGTCAGTAACAAAAGTGGATCGACTAATAATGTCTAACTTCTATGTATAGTTATAATAATAAAACATAGAAGTTAGTCAATATAAGGCGTTATTTACGCACAATATGGTGAAAAGCGATTTCGAATAAGAATGTTTCTTCAGTTTATATTAATTTTGTATCTATTTTATCATCATCATAACTCCGTGTTGGGTGACGAGGAGGCCGTAATCCACCAAGCTGGCCCAGTGCTGGTTGGTGAATGTCAGAATTTTCAGGGTACCGTAATGGCTTCTTTCAAGCCCTAACAACTACTATATACAAGAATGCAGCACCCGGGACCGACTGCTTAACGTGCCCTCTGAAGCACGGAAGTCGTCGTGAGAAATGAATGGTTGGCGGTCACCCATCCTTTTACTGAACGTCGCTTAACCTGCGATATCGTATGATATGCACAGTTACCATGGCGCCACGACGACTTCATCTATGTATCTATTTATTCCTGGTTAATTTAATACACTTGTTTTTCCAACTATGAATTATTTAATTGAGTATTTCAAAACCCTCAATTAAATAATTCATAGTTGTGTATTTCAAAACCATAGTTAATCCTTTTATAATTCAATAAACTCAAACCTTATTAATGGGAGCGCGATTTAAATTGATACAATCTTTAACTCAAGTTAACTTACTTATCATATAATCTTCAAGAAATGTAAGGTTTCGGCAATTTATATTCCAACGTATCGAGCATTGCAGGGTTTCATTACGTTACTTTCATATTTAAACTGTTGATATTAAAGCTGTTGTAACGATTATCGGAATTAAATTTTATTGTAATAGCACTAGGAGTTATCTCACAAACTCACAACTCGGTCAAAGTGTAAATAAATTATTAGAACGCGCGCAAGCGAGTTTGAACTGATATCTTGGCTATGCGCAGAAATGCACCTGGTAAATCTTTTTAACAGTGAATAAACCTGGGTTTGAACGATGATTTCGATGACAAAAGCACACAAAAGGTTTACATAGAAATGGATTGCATATAACATTTTTTTTTTTTTATAAATTATGGATGGAACGTTTGTCTTCCATGCCATCTGATGTTAAGTGAACATGAAGACTAAGGTGGTACACGTCCATCCACGAGAAACCTATTCACTCGACGCTTACTAGTACTAGTAGTCGAAAGTACTAGGACTATACTGGTCAGGGAAAATAGACGCAGGCAGTTCATTCCAAACCTTGGCGACCCGTATCAAAAAGGAACTGTCAAAGCGCTTAGTTCGACTTTTCGGAATATCTACCACATACGGATGGAAGTTCTGTCTGCGTCTAGTAGTCCGATGGTAAAAGGGTGAGGGTTCAATTTGTTCAAACAGAGCACTGGCGCACTCACCAAAATGTATCCTATAGTACACTGTTAGACACGCATCCTTACGACGATGCTCTAAGGTCTGCAATTTTTTGGTTGTAAGGTCGACGTCGGTAATTAGTTTACGGGCTCTTCGGTTAACGGATTCCAGCGCTTCTAGTTGATATTTGGCTGACGTAAAACATCATGATGGAGCAGTGACTTTATTTGAAGAGTGGTCGCTAGTCAGTTACAACCTGGAGGGATACTTCGGATCAGTTGCTTTTAACTATATGGTAACTGGTGACAAATTTTAGACATTGAAGGATAGCACTTTGTACTCGATTCTGATCATAATTACGGAATAAAAGTAGGCACTTAATTTTTCACCAGAATTCCCTATAAATAAATATAGAGACATTACTACACTTTCCCCGACGCGCCGCCTCAGTCAACACGCACACAGTAGTGTTCCCGCCACACGCACACCACCACTCGCTAAGTATCTTTTGTATTACGCTTATGTAATCATGCGTCGCGTAATGAATTCTTTAACTTTCGGTTAAGTTTACTCAGTAAATGATTAATAATTATTTTTTATTTTATTTTTTCTCTTCATGTATGATCTCAAACTACCACTTTCTCGAATTTCGAAAGCGACCCACATCATATCTAACCCTTTTTAACGAGCTTACTGCAGGACTATAATCATTTCTTTATAAAAATATACAGAAGTCGGCTGTTTAACGTACCCTTCGAAGTACGTTGCCGTTGTGGATCTCTTGTTTATTAAATTATTTTTGTTTATTTTAAAGCCACAAGTAATATTTCTTGGCTGCTATCATTGTAACAGCTTATGTTTGAAACAACAGGCCCAAAGCGAAGCTGTTACACAAATTGTCACCAGTCAGCCTGTATATAAATAAGTATAATATTTTACCTGCTTATTTTCGGTTAGGATAGAATTTAGGCTCATAAATAAAAATTTTTTAAAACAGAATTATCACTTTTAGAGCCTTTTCTTTATTTAATTGTTATTTAATTGACCAAACTTGTCATTTTATATTTCAGTTGTAAAATAAAATGTAGGTATAACATAAACCACCCCTATGGGTTATCTACCAACTTAAAGGTAGATAACCCATATTAAATTAAATTAAATATCAAATAAAATAATAAACTAAATAAAAATAACAAACTAAATAAGTAAATAAATTAAAACAAATGAGTTGACCAAACAACATTTGCCAACAAATTACACAAAACGCCAATTCCCAAAGCTTTTTTACAATTATTATAAACCATATGAGGTACAAATTACCAAAACAAGTTCTTAACAATTTACTTATACCTTGGTAAGTGTGCCTTAAAACATAATGACTGAAACTAGTCATTATTTTGACTTTATCTTTTATATCAGTAAATAGAAAATATACAGTCTAGACTTGAGTATCTGCAAACAAATTAGCGAACAATCAAAAACAATGAAAGTGAAGTACTTAGTACTGAATAAAAGGGTACCTCTTAAATGTTCATTTTAAGAGGGAGAATGCAACCCTTTTCATACCTTAATCTCCTTTGGTTTTTATCGGCCAGTAAACAGAAGGGAAAAAGAAAATCGAAAAAAAAAATTGGGGATATTAACAAAAATCTGACTACATTGTTAAAAAACTTGCGTTGGCAAGCAGCTTTCGTTTTAAAAACCCTTCATTTTAAGTCCGTATCAGCGTCAAACCTCTCAGAAACTTTTTCAAGATATCTTAAGTTACATTGTAACAATCCTTTTGTACAAAATAGTATGTCTTTTTATCACCTCAAAGAGTAATCGCTATTACACATCTGTACGAATAATAGTAGATAGTGTAGATACCCAAACCTTTGACATAAACATCAATGACTATAAAACATTTCAAATTTTTAGATTCGTTTTCATTTTCTATTCTTAATGAAAACCTTTTACAGGCCTAACTCCATAACAAAAAATATCTTGTCCTACTTGGGGATATCTACTTCGGCGCATTTTACTTAGTCGGCGAGTCGGTTTGAGTTATTCAGTAAAGTTTAGAATTGGTCTGTAGTCTAATTTATTTAACCGCCAGTTTCTTCCCATCTGCAGGCTTCACTTATAAAAGCATAACTTTAAATACCTACATATATGATTTAATGTATTTACGAGATTCTTACCATGATTTTCGATTTTGTTTTCGCCTGTCCGATATTTCGATGCTGTTACAAGCACCATGATCGCGGACTGCCAGACGCGATGCTTGTATGTAACAGCATCGAAATATCGGACGGGCGAAAACAAAATCGAAAATCGTGGTAAGAATCCCGTAAATACATTAAATCATAGTGAAAATAACCGCGATAGTTTAAAACAATTATTACCTACATATATTTATATCAATGCTACTGTTTCTAGTTATCTCAGCCACCCCTCAATCATTCACCATACAATTAAGCTTATCATTTTGCTTTCTCCAACTCACGACTGGGCCCCTCTTCTTACCCTCGTCATATTCTTCAGACACTATTATTGAATGATTGTTTGTTTAAATTGGATATTCTAAGGCGGAGGTGTTTTATCGTCCATTAATATCAAAGTTAGTGCGAGAACAGAACAAAATCAGGCAATTTATAATCACTACACTAGCAAATTGTATTTTGACTGCCTTCTACTAGATCTCTCCAATTTTACATACTTACATGAAGAACAAAAATTGTTCCCGGATTCTGGTTTTTATAAATAGTACGAAATAAAAGCGGCTATATTAAAACAAAAAATGCGTTTTATTGATATAGGTAAATTAATTCATCATGCTGAATTCGAATTCTTTGAAATTGAATTTTGAATTCTTTGAACTTCTTGAATTCAGGTCAGCTCTATCAAGCTACATCATGAATCATTTACGGCTGTGGTATGATAATCCTAACAAAGCTTTTTACTGATTAAATAAGAATTCTTTTTTTGAATCAGTGTTTTTTTTTCTATACTTTTAAAAGATGATTTTATTACAATTTATTATGAGCGGATTCGCAGAGCGACAGTATTTTAGAAGTGGTAGCATATTATTACATTGTGCGGTAAAGTATCTGAAACGAAATGCTGCAGTTTGGTGTAAGAGCAGACAAATAAGAAGTCCCCATTGTGGTGCAAATAAAGTATTCGACATTACTTTATATCCCGCTTCTAGGAAAACGTAGCGTATGAAACGACTATCCTAAATATTAAATGATCCAAGCTCAGTTATATACGATCAACCTTATTTCTGCAATAAACATATCGATAAATATTCTTCGTTCACCACGCGAACTACTTCGCAAATGGATGTATTATTAAATAAAATTGTTTCTTTACCTTCGACGTATTGCCAACTGATGAGCTAATAAAAGTAAAATACGAGGGTAGTTTTAAAAAGTATTCTCGACTCCCAGCGGACATGTTTGTTACCGTTAGATAGTTGCCGATACGAATTTTTATATTAAAAATAAAGTAAAGTTACTCTTGCATGGGACATATTGGATGTAAGAATACTAAACTAAGAGACTTTCATATCAAAGTATGCTCACGGGACTGTATGTGGAGCAGATAGGAGAGCCTGCAAGTACTCACCGATACGAATTTAATTTTTAGTTCTTTCCGAACTTTATCCATAAGATGGACTGTATAGCATTAACGTAGAAAAAATATTTATTTAAAAACGATTTGTTAAATCCTTTACTTATATAATAAATTTAAAGAGGTTGTTTTTTTGTTGTACCTCTAAAACTGGCAGTTGTATTTGAAAATAAAATTACATTCACTCTATTTGAAAGCTATTTATTTACTCATTGAACAATAAATTACAGTTTCCCAGACCTACCAGGTACCCCTACACTCTAGCCCACACCCTATTCCTTAAAATCCTATGTAAATATATCCAAGAATTTAATATCTCTTTTTAAATATGTAGTTAGTATATGCTGGACTGGTAGCGAAAGAAAAACATAGAATGTGCCAGCTGCTTCTCTTCCCGGGCATACTGTAAAAGTCAGTTAAGGGACCGAGGTGTTATGGCAGACTTTTTTGTGGGCGATAGGCTGACCTGTCGCTGCAATAGTCTGTAGTCTTGGTCTGTAGTCTAATTTATTTAACCACCAGTTTCTTCCCATTCGCAGGCTTCACTTACAAAAGCATAACTTTAAATACCTACACATATTTATATTAATACTACTGTTTCTAGTTATCTCAGTCACCCCTCAATCATTCACCATACAATTAAGCTTATCATTTTGCTTTCTCCAACTCACGACTGGGCCCCTCTTCTTACCCTCGTCATATTCTTCAGACACTATTATTGAATGATTGTTTGTTTAAATTGGATATTCTAAGGCGGAGGTGTTTTATCGTCCATTAATATCAAAGTTAGTGCGAGAACAGAACAAAATCAGGCAATTTATAATCACTACACTAGCAAATTGTATTTTGACTGCCTTCTACTAGATCTCTCCAATTTTACATACTTACATGAAGAACAAAAATTGTTCCCGGATTCTGGTTTTTATAAATAGTACGAAATAAAAGCGGCTATATTAAAACAAAAAATGCGTTTTATTGATATAGGTAAATTAATTCATCATGCTGAATTCGAATTCTTTGAAATTGAATTTTGAATTCTTTGAACTTCTTGAATTCAGGTCAGCTCTATCAAGCTACATCATGAATCATTTACGGCTGTGGTATGATAATCCTAACAAAGCTTTTTACTGATTAAATAAGAATTCTTTTTTTGAATCAGTGTTTTTTTTTCTATACTTTTAAAAGATGATTTTATTACAATTTATTATGAGCGGATTCGCAGAGCGACAGTATTTTAGAAGTGGTAGCATATTATTACATTGTGCGGTAAAGTATCTGAAACGAAATGCTGCAGTTTGGTGTAAGAGCAGACAAATAAGAAGTCCCCATTGTGGTGCAAATAAAGTATTCGACATTACTTTATATCCCGCTTCTAGGAAAACGTAGCGTATGAAACGACTATCCTAAATATTAAATGATCCAAGCTCAGTTATATACGATCAACCTTATTTCTGCAATAAACATATCGATAAATATTCTTCGTTCACCACGCGAACTACTTCGCAAATGGATGTATTATTAAATAAAATTGTTTCTTTACCTTCGACGTATTGCCAACTGATGAGCTAATAAAAGTAAAATACGAGGGTAGTTTTAAAAAGTATTCTCGACTCCCAGCGGACATGTTTGTTACCGTTAGATAGTTGCCGATACGAATTTTTATATTAAAAATAAAGTAAAGTTACTCTTGCATGGGACATATTGGATGTAAGAATACTAAACTAAGAGACTTTCATATCAAAGTATGCTCACGGGACTGTATGTGGAGCAGATAGGAGAGCCTGCAAGTACTCACCGATACGAATTTAATTTTTAGTTCTTTCCGAACTTTATCCATAAGATGGACTGTATAGCATTAACGTAGAAAAAATATTTATTTAAAAACGATTTGTTAAATCCTTTACTTATATAATAAATTTAAAGAGGTTGTTTTTTTGTTGTACCTCTAAAACTGGCAGTTGTATTTGAAAATAAAATTACATTCACTCTATTTGAAAGCTATTTATTTACTCATTGAACAATAAATTACAGTTTCCCAGACCTACCAGGTACCCCTACACTCTAGCCCACACCCTATTCCTTAAAATCCTATGTAAATATATCCAAGAATTTAATATCTCTTTTTAAATATGTAGTTAGTATATGCTGGACTGGTAGCGAAAGAAAAACATAGAATGTGCCAGCTGCTTCTCTTCCCGGGCATACTGTAAAAGTCAGTTAAGGGACCGAGGTGTTATGGCAGACTTTTTTGTGGGCGATAGGCTGACCTGTCGCTGCAATAGTCTCTCTTCACTATTATTATAATGCCTCCAAATTTGTCAAACGTGACATCAGATGGTTTTATTACCTCTGGTTTTCTGCCTACCCCATACGGGATACAGGCGTGAAGTCATGTATGTAAATATGTAGTTAGTCAATTGTTGATTGTTATTAATAGTAAATTAATAGTGTTTGCTGGTGGGTGATGGTAAGAGCTGTGTTGTCTAATTCTTGTAGGTATCTCGATGACCAGTCTACGTCGCAAAATTGATTTTAAACATCACTTCTAATAGGTACCGTGTCTATCTCATAATGTGACACTGGCAGTAATAGTACGTCGCCTAGTCGCCTGGTTGCTATTAAACTAAAATAAGAAGAAGAATAAATTAAATGCTCTTGGCCCCTACATCATGCTCTACCTAAGAAGCTACAAGTACCCATCTATGTTTCAAAGTGATTGCCAAGCTTAAAGACTGTGTAAAGTTTTACACTACCAAATATAAATGTTTCTTTGCATCGACCTACTACTATTATGCCAGTCTCATCGATCAGCACATAATCACAAATTATTTACTTTTCCCAACACAGCGTTGAGCTTTCAAAACTAATTATCTTTAAAAGCGCAAATGATTAACAGATAGACTTCATTATATTGTCATTCATCATATTTAAAAAAGACGGATTTTATCGCTTTAAATTATAAACTCTGCCGTAGAACTTTTTGAGTTGAGGTTTCGGTGACGTTTCTAGCTTAGCGTTAACATGTGTCACATGTAGTTGACAGATATGAAAACGATCACACACCTCCATCTAATTTTCTGTCCGTGTTTGATGAAAGCCCAGGATTAATACTAATTTTAACAGCACGCATTTCAACTGAAACATTAAAATATTCTTTAATTTATAGCTATTTATACGAACAATAAAATAAGTCACCACCTGAGAAAACTAGCATAAAATTCTCTCCTTTGCTGTATGTTGCATACATATTGTTTTATACAGTAAATAGGTATCTTTAAATTGATCTTGAATAATTTTCGGAACCTAATTGGGCAAGTATATCTAAGCGCCACATAAAGTAAACACGACCATTTCGTGTAAAATATATCCTGAAATGCCTTGTTTAAACCGGTAAGCTGCAATCCTAGGTCAACTCAAAGGAGCGATAAATATCTAGAGAAATAAATTTAGATATCATGATATTTTGCAAACGGTGAAAGAACGTGCTGTCGATAGTATAACCTAAGGCCAGATTCTATCGCTAAAAATGCATCATCTAGCGCCACACAGCGGCAGTTTGTTTAATAAAACCTTTTTCAACACACTTGCTCGTAAAGTAAGCCTTATTCTATTGAATTTAGAACTATAAACTGGGTTATAAGTCACGCGTGCATAATATATTATGCCCTAGTGCATAATATAATGAATCCTACAAAGTTGAATTGTACCTTTGCGCAAATTTATTTATTTATTTATTTATTTATTTATTTACACTTCAGTTTTTACAGGTAAAGTAAAAGAAAAAAAGAACACTTACACTAAAAATAAAAACTTGGCGGTCTTATCGCTGAGGAGCGATTTCTACCAGACAACCATAAATGCGAGTAAACAGAGCATATTTTATTGATCCGGGTTATACATTAATTTTTTTCAGAAACAACAAAGAGGTTTTATACCACTTCAAATCCATATACATTTTTAAATGTTTACGCCTTATATTAGTTAAACAAAATTGTATATCAAACAAATTATTCACAATTTACAATAATTTGTTACAAAATATTAAAATATTTGGATTTACCACTCCAAATTAAATATTTTCATGTAAAATAGGCTGTATATGCTATACAGCCATTGACACATTTGGCGGAAAAAAAAACCTACGCGCATGCGCGAAGTTCGGCGCCATTTTTCAATCACAATTCACAGCTTTGTTATCAAGTGTGTTTGTTATTTTATGACCACGTATGTCTGTCTTTTACTCACAAGTGTGTTGAAAAACGTCGTATATACTATTAAGGGTCTGTGCAGGGTTAAAAACAGAGAGCCAATAATGTTTCTTATACTATGCCAACTGTTTGCATTTTGTAGTGTATTAATTAAAAACAGATTTTTTTATTATAAAATTAAGTGGTAAGCTTGCTGATCTTATGTTATGTAGGAAAATTCGGCAAAGATATTGCTCATTTCCAAGTGGAATGGTAGAAGCGTAGGATAGGCAGCATAATTACTTACTCGGAGTGGGACTTATCACCTAAGTCCCAAGATCGACTAGGTATCAGTGTTGCAGGTATCTAGGCTATACTTAGTTATTAATTAACTTTATTTTAAAATGGATAAAAACAATTTTCGCAAAAACTATCGTGAACATCTTAAAAACACCACTACATAGGCAATTAAACTGAAAATCCAATTGGAAACCCAACACACAGTTCAAATAAAAGCACATTAAAGTACCGCCTCCCGCACCAAAGCAAATAAATACAAAAAAAAATACACCTCCTGTATATTTGTTATTTTAAACCAAACAAGCCCGTTACACTCACTAAATTACATGCGCAATTTATTTGTATTCCATAGAGTTCGTTACTTTTATTTATTAACTGGTTGAGATTAATTATAGTGTTGTTTATTTCAGGTAAGCTGAAAAAAGGTTGTATACGACCGTGTTGGTCATTCGGTGAGTTAGCTACAATTTATATTTTTTACAATATTCTATCGATGTTATTCGATGGAACGTTTTAAATGCATCCATTTTGTCTTATTTATTTGCACGAATTTTTAACTGTGTATTTTTTAGCTAAAGCTATTCACTTTATCACATAATATTGATTATAATTTGTTTTGCAAATTAGAACATTTTGGCCACACAATTTTAATTTGACGATATTTTGAATAAGCCTAGAAACGTTGCAATGATCCTACAAAGATGTGGGTGGTTAGACATTATACATATATCTAGGTTATTAAATTCCATGCAAATAAATCTGATGTAAACCTTATTACAATTTCATAACATGTATTAACTATTGAAATGGTGAAAGTGCCGTCTCTCAAAACGACGAAACTGGATTCTCAAAGAAATAAGGTAAGAGGTGAGGACTTCTTATAATGTTTACTGACTTAGAATTTTAAGATGAAAAACCAGTGCTTTATTTTTTATTTAATTTACTAGTGATTTCTATTGGACAATAATAAAAATAAGAAGTATAATAAATCCTTAATCGAGTTTATATTTAACTAAATTTTCAAAATACTTTTTTAAATTGTAATAGCTCCTTCAAAACCATAGAAAGCCCTTTATTTAGGCAAAGCGCCAAAACTTGACGACTAGGTACCTTAATTTCAAAACAGAAATGGTTGGTAATCTTTTACATAAAAAAAATCCTCTTTAAACACCAACAAAATACACAAAATCATTGAGACAAATTCTTACAGACCTGTTCCATCTACACAAATAAAGTACCGCTAAGTACAAACTCCATAAAAAAACGTATACCTACATATAACACGGTCAATGTATTGAGAGCAAGCCAGTTTGCTACTTCCAAAGATACCATCTTCCTCGCAAATCTTTACCGTCGTTTAAACGCTCAAGATTGCTTAAGCAGCACAATAGGGCAACTGAGGCCCTTAAATAAGGTCTCATGATAACATCGCACGTCAAGGCAAATTATCTTTTAGAGACCTCTTGTCGCGCAGCTCGTAAAGGACCCACGACAGTAATATTAGGGTCATATCTGTGATCTCGGTCATGCGAAATGACCTTCGAGATTCTGCCATCATTGTTAGGGATTGAGGGGAAAGAGACAGAAGGATAATTATTCTTTAGATGGGAGATTAAGTCGGGAATAAGGACGTTTTGTGTGGTACTGTTCGGGTTTAGTTCGAAATTATGTTGTTTTATATTTGTAGTTATTAATATTGATGCTGTTATTACAAATAGAGCTGTTCTTTGCTGCCGTTGCTTGAGTTAATTTCAGTCTTGTCAAACATATTCATGTTACTATTGAGTGCTTTCTGTCTTCCGAAATTGATGTGTAGTTACGTTATATTGATTTTGAACTGCGTTTTACTTCAAACACTACGAATTGTAAGCGACGATGAGGTCAGAGATTGAGCAAAGTCCTTTCAAATTAGTATTGTCAAAGTTGGTAAAAGCACCGAAAAACGCTATAAAAGTATGTAAAATCTATTTTAACTACTTTAACTCTTATAATTTAGGATCAGTTAAGACATTTTCTCTATCCTACAATTAATATAACCACGAAAAAAACGACGTCTCCGTTTACATTACAATCCCAACCCACAACATCTTCCCTAAACTTTTCCTTAAACATGCCAAAGCACTCCATTAATCACCGAGCAATTCATTAGATAACATATTAGTGGCACATCACTCCGGCGATCCTCCAGATGACTCATATCTCAAGATAACCCAATCAAATCTGGTCGAGTAACACAATCCTGTCAATTATCAAGACCCCAATCAGAAACTTTCACGATATATTTTATTACCGCTACAGAAACGCTTCAGAACTAGTGAATAATGAACAAAGAGACATAAGACGAAACAAGGTAGAATCTAAACTATTATAACTATACCTAATGCTAAGACTGCTTAGCAACAATGTTCTTGAAAAATAATCAGGTACCTACTTATTAGTTTCACTTTCGAATGCAGAGTGCTCAAAGGGAAAGTACTTAAACGTAAAAGTTGTTTAACTGTTGTAAATGATGTGGCTTAGTTTATTTTTGGTTTGAAGAGTTATTTTCTATTCTAAAAAGTGAAGAGTTATTGAAACCGCTTAAACTTATTTCAAAAAAATACCTAATAACAGCGATATTTTTTTCTAAACACAGAGACTTCCCAAGACTCTGTATTACCGACGATTAGCTATACCGCGCCGCTATATTTACCGCTCATTGTAGACAATTGCATGTCTAATTTTGTTTTCTTTTTTATGAGTTTGATGATATCATTATTGACAAGCTTTAATATTGTTATCTTATAATATCACAAATTAGCTTATAGCTATTTATCAGCAACAACACTCTTTAAACACTGAAACGTCGAAGAACGTAGGCACCTGACTATGCTTATTACTTCTAAAATTAATATCAATTTCTTGATCTATGTGTAAGAGCGAAGCCAACCCCTAAGGACGCCAACCATCCTTGACCTGGTGTCCCATTTTATGCGATGTTTACAAAATTCAAGGAAATTAAATACCTTTCGGGTCGTAACTTATTCTTCTTTGAAATTTGAAAAATAGTGTTCAAAATTTTCTGTTCAGCTTTTACTTGAGCTTTAAGTAGTGTGCTTGAAAAGACGAGGTTCTATGGGTTTATTTATTCATGAAATCGAGGACAAAATATATCAGTAAGTAATGTTATTGTTAGTATGTTTGTTTATGCAGTAGTTCTTTTAGATTAACATTTTAAGCATGATATTCTGCCTATTAAATATGACTTCCTATTTTCTTCATCTGATCTTTACGACAATGACAACATTCTTTCTTTATTCCTTTAACATTCTTATGGAATTTATTTGAGATTAGTTTAAAAAAATGACTAATTTTTCTCAACGTAAATAAAGTTACAAGATTTTCAAAATTTCATTTCGTAATTGTCATCATCAGCGGGAGACGCCCACTGCTGGACAAAGGCCTTAAAAGAAGCGTCAAAATCAAAGCCCCTACAACAAGTTTCTAATCCTAAATGTTACTGACGTACATTTATTACGTCATTGTTAATCTTAAAAGGCTAAAAGTGTTAATAAGTATTGCCATGATAATCAAAATCCGCATTTCGGATAATCAAATGACAATTCATTTCAATTTTTAAGCTATTGCATAGCTTCTATCGCGGGCCTTGAGCCTGGGGACCGAATCCAGAAATTCCGTAACGAAAAAATCCTAACACCCCCCACTCCGACCGGCACAGCGGTGATACTTTGATTTCATAACTTTACATGCTTTAATAAACAATCAGCGCCATCTACTAGGAACTTGTGGAACTTCATATTAGATAAACATTACTGCATTAATAAAATAAATAAATAATTATAATTGCAAAGTTGATAAAAAATGCTATGCAATAGCTTTACCGCGGCAGTCTCCGAGTGCCACACGTCTTTTTTATTACATAATTATGAGCGGAATCGAGTACAGAGTGCTCTCCTTCAATATCTAAAATTTGTCACCAGTAACCCTGTAGAAATCCACTATAGATAGTTAAACAATTCCTAAAAGTAATAATTCTTGCAGCACACGGTTCAATTTACCAAGAACTAGAAATGAACTCCCCTGGATCCGTTTCACAGAAACTGGGAGCTTTATTCGGAAAACATCGTTAGTGCAGTCAGTCTGAGTGATTATAATTTTATTTGCACCCTTTATGTCAAGTTAGCCAGCAAACGAGCACTGGATACGCCTGATGGTATTTATTAATTTATATTTTATTACTCGTAAAAATCTTTAAACAATAACAAAACATATGACTACCAAAACATTTGACGACCACTTTGGCGACGGGGTAAACCTGTCTGTTTAAGAGGCCAATGGTTGCGGGTTCGAATACCGCACGAAACAAGAAAAAAAAACCGTGTCTGGGTGTTTATCTCATTATGTATTTATATTCTAGGTTCCCCCCTAGTTCACTACATGGTATCCCATAACACAAGCTATGCTTACTTTGGGGCCATGTACGAGAAGTTGGTGTGATTGTCTGGGGAATTTATTTATTTTTTAAATGTCTTCCTAAGACTTCCTTATCGCTAGTAGGCGATTTCTAATAAGCAACAGGTATAAAAATACATCGGATGATGAGGCCGCAAATTTTAAAATTGTAGATTTTTTTATTACAAACTAAACCAGGGTTTGACTTTAATTTCAATTGATGGTAAGTGACGATGATGCCAGAGCAGATCTTATGCCAAGGGTGATCGCTAGTCAGTCGGTCCCTGACAGAATCCTATCACCAAGTGGGGTCACTCGGATTAGTCGCCTTTTACCACACGCTTATTATTTCTTCCATGCTGGACAGCTGCTTCTCTTCCCGGGCATAGTGTAAAAGTCAGTTAAGTGACGGAAGTTTTATTGGCGTTTTTGCGGGCGATAGGCTGACTCCCTGTCACTGCAATAGCCCAACATAATAATACCTCCAAATTCGTCAAACGTGACATCAGATGGTTTTACAGCCTCTGGTGTTCTGCATACCCCATTAGGGTTACAGGCGTGAAGTTATGTAGGTATGTATGTATGTACCACACGCTTATAAACGCTTTAAGGGGATAAGCAGACTTCCACGGATAAATTGACCTTAACGGATTAAATTGCAAAATTACAAAACTTCTTAAGTTCTTACTATATATGGTACGCTACCTACTTCGATATTTATTACGCTTAAAATAGTAGCTTAGTACGTCACCCAGGGAAGGGACGCTAGCCCTGTATTAGGCTCATTACTAAGTGTTGTGATAATGATGACTAAATGTAGTATTAGTTTTGCCCGGTCTTTCTTTTGGTGGTAACTATATCCGCTTTTGCCCTCAACTTACCTGATGGTAACTGAAACTGAGGTCAAAGTTAACAACACAGGAATTCAAGACATTTTTAGAGGTGAGATAAAAGTCCGAAACTCGTATTTTCAAATTGTCAGGACTTAATTAGTAAAATTGTAGTGATTTTACAGAATAAATATCTACATTACTAACGATACTAATTATTTATTTCTTTTAACATTTTATTTGCAAAATGGAGCGCTACAGTTAAGTAATTTTTTTTTTAATGTTGGTAACACAACGCTTTACCGCTAAAGCTTCAAATTGATTCTCATCAACAGGCTGTGGCTTTCATAGAGTCTGACCAATGAAAGCTGTCCACGAAAAAAAGCGAGAATTTAAAAAAGTCAAGATCAGGCAATGCTGGTTTTACCCTCCCCAACTGAAGTTTATTTATTCGATGTATGTGCAATAGTAGGTATTAACTTCGTTTAAGCAGCGTGAAGCCAAGTGGCGCATCTTGATTTTCAAAATTACCTCCTTTTTTCTTGGACAGCTTTCAATGGTCAGACTCTATCGAACATATGTTTTTATAGTAAGTCATTCCAAGTACGCAGCAATTGACATGGACATAAACTTTTTATGTCCATATTGTTGTTTTGAAAAATGACACTATTTATGTAACTACTATTGTTTTCATATTCAATATTGTGTCCATTTTTTCTTTCAAGTGTAATTTTACATGTGCTATTAATTTATCATCATCATCATCACAACTCTTTGTAATGAGCCCACTGCAGGGCATGAGTCTCTCCCCTGGGTGACGAGGAGGTATAGGCCATAATCCACCAAGCTGGCCCAGTGCTGGGTGGTGGATGTCAGAATTTTCAGGGCGCCAAAGTGGCTTCTGACAAACCCTAACGACTACTGTATACAAGTATACAGCACCCGGGACCGACTGCTTAACGTGCCCTCCGAAGCACGGAAGTCGCCGTGAGAAATGAATGGTCAGCGGTCACCCATCCAAGTACCGGCCGCACCAAACGTTGCTTAATCTGTGATATCGTATGATACACACAGTAACCACGGCGCCACGACGACTTCTATTAATTTATAGCACCAATATAATGCAGAGATATTTACGGGCTACCAACATTCTGGGTAACCAACTTTCCGGTTTTGTTTATGTGCTTCCGCTACAGCCTTGCATTCGAATAAGGGTAGCCAAATTTACTTATAACTTACATTTTCGGGAAACCATAGTTTTCAATACGGCATCCTTTTAATTTTGTAAAGAATGCATTTTATTTACTGGAAGAAAAATAAAGTTTACGAAACAAAAAACACTTTACTTTTTACTACTAAATTTGAGTTTAAGTGGTACATTTTCCCTTATTAGTCATAACCAACCAAAACAGGACTTCACAAGTCAAATGCTTCATAGTTCCGTAAATTCATCCCCTTTCCTCCACCCTGAACGCATGCGTTCTGTAAGAAATGCGACAATGACATATCTAAAGCTAAGAAACAAACGTGCGCACCAATAAACAATCCGTACTTTCTTCCTTAACTTGACTTTCCTTATCACTCAGTTTTCCCGCGTGCCACGCGGACAGCTTCTAGAATATACTTCCCGCGTTTCCTCCGCGCATGCGCCCGCTGTCCCCGTCCCTTTCTCGCGAACTGCGCGCCAGTCGCCGCCACGCTAAGCCACGTTGCTGACTTGCAACTAAACGCAACGATGATCGCTGATCTCCCGCCAACGCATAGTGAATTCCCAACGAGTCATCCAGGAACGAACTGTCAACAGCTCCAGTCTGCAACTGTCAATAATGGTAGGTTGCGTTCGGTTGCGTTCAAAGTGAAGTGTGATGCGCTACCCGGAAGCTGCAAGTTTATTTTTGGTCGATAACACCACGTGTTTCTAAATATAACGTTCTATGTTTTTATAGCTTATTATGTTAAGAAGATGAAATTGGTACCTAATGTAATAAAAAGGCGTAATATACAAGAATTTATTGACATATTATGGACCTGAATATTGAAGGTTATCAATAATCATACTCGGGATCTACGCGTTTCATGAAGTAGATGAGATCGTAAAACTTGCAAACGACCGCTAGAGGTCGTGAGGGAGCCATCATCCCTCGCGACTTGTTGCTCATGGGAAAATCACTTTGTTTATTTATGTAACGGCGTCATACAAACATCGCATTACAGAGCTAAATAACAGACGCTTCACTCGATTCTTTGTAATATGTTTGTTTAGTACAGAATACCTGTTTACTTTGCGATATTAGCTTTGTAGAAGTTTTTGTTTTCATTATCCTTTATGGAGCGTAAGTTTTGCTTCATAGCTTAAGTTTTTTTTTGTAAATATTTGCAGCGTTGGTTAGTTTTGTTTGTTGTCAGTAAGGGGTATAAGTATGTGCTTGTTTTGAAGAAGGAGGAGGTTGTATGTCCAGACAAAGGTCGTGGGGTCGTCGTGACCTCATCCACTTCGGTTGTGACGTAGAAGAAAGGTTACTGCGCAGTACTATTTAGATTATACTTTATAAAACTGACTAAGCAATTCTTTTTTATGAACTTACTTGAATATTTTAATAGAATTTTTGCCTTTGTAGTAACTTATATTGCTGTAATATGGAATCGTCTGTTTGAGGTATAATGGTAGTTATGTGATACAGATATTCTAAACCAATACTACATAGGCTATTAATAATAAATAAAATTCCCATTCCCAGACAATCACGCTAACTACATGGCCACAAACTAAGAGCTTTTGATATGGGATACCATGTAGCGAACTAGGGGGAACCTAGAATATAAATACATATATTTATAGATAAACGCCCAGACCCGGAAATTTTTTTTTTCTTGTTCCGTGTGGGAATCGAACCCGCTACCACTGGCGGCTGGCTGGCTGGCTTCATTTATAAATTTTCTTGCCCAGTTTAATCCCGCAATTAATCGTTAGTATTACCGTATCTTAAGAGTTATTGCTTAAGCGTTTTCCTCATTTCGAAGTTTATTTTGATTTGTAGGTACCTATAAGTAAGTTATTACTGGAGTTAAAACGTTGCATTTTAACTCATAAGGAATAAAAAATCTGATCTTCTACTTTTCGGTTTTATCATCATCTTACAAAGTATAAAGGGTCAGCGTTCGGAATAGAGGGTACAAACGAAAATTCAAATAAGTACTTTGAACAAAAATATTCCAGATAGGGCTAGTCTTCCCTATTCGACTACAAAAACTGCTTTTTTATTTCGACTTATAGTTCTGCCATAAAAAAAATCTAAACGTTTAAACTACCATTACTTTCACCTACCCAGATGACACGCGCGCCGTGTGAGATATATACTTAATAAATAAAAATAAACTCAGGCATCTAAGTAGGTATTATAGCTCGAAATATTTTTCCCAACAATTCCAGGAAAACGTAGAATGTACGATTCGAATTCTGCATCTTCTGCAAACAATACGACGACGTCTTAACCCGCTTCCACCGTAAAAGAATCATTATTTACAATTACAAAGAAATATAATTCCAATCCTTTAAATTAAATAAAAAATATTTAAAAAGTTTATTCACATAAGTATACTCACAAAAAAACGTAATAAGCACCAGAAACTCTTCGGTCACGAACTGTTTTGAACCCCTGCTTCTAAATTCAAACATAATCAAAATTAATTCTAAAAGTAATAGAGCTTTCGAAATAAGCACACATTTTAACAAACGTCGTCGTAAAATAAGCTCTCGTATAACTAAAAATAGGAGTGCTAAACAAGATTTTCGTACTTGATACTCACTAGCGCTCACCAAGACAGCTTCAATTTTCTTTGCATTAGTTTCAGCAATAAAATATCCTGCTGTAGTTGCTTTTATGACTGTTTTTCAACGAAATCGTAATTATTATTCGCTTTTCCACCAAATTTTATAGCTTTTATCAGTGGATGGTTTAGCCTATAACGGGTTAACGTTCTTTGAGTTAATTTTGGAGAAACTCTTCAGTATTCTGGTCTTTTTAATAGTAAGATTTAAGATTTTACTACCATATTCTTAGAATAAATGATATTCTATTATTTAAAATAGAATTTTAATAAATAAACTTTTGTAAGGCTGGTTAAATAACACGAATAAATTTTTAAAATGAAGTTGAAAAGAGTCTTGGTGTAGAAAATCCAAGATTCTTATTAGTTTTTCGTGATTTATGAATGTAATATAAATGTTCAATAACTTTTATGGTAGTTCCTTGTATACGCTTTCATAATAATAAACAAAACGGAGAATTATGTGGCGCCTAGTAAGATTTCATGAGGTTGTCTAGTGGAAGCGTTAAGAGAAAGTAGGGGTTATCCAAACATACCTAGTGTGAAGTTTCATTCAAAGCTGTGTATATAGATCAAAAAGTATAGGATTATTTAATTGTTTTGTTAATCATTGACTTTTTTAACCGGATTTTACGTCACGTCTGTAAAAACAGTGAACTGTAGCATAGAAATAAATACTTACAATCATATGTTTTTTACGGAATATAGGTAATAAGTAATGGAAACTTTAGACAAAATAATAAAATTTATGATTCAATTAATCAGGACAAAGAAGCTGACTGTTAAAAGTTGCATTTAAGTAAAATAATTCTTACATAAAATGGCATATGTACACCCTACTACCTACTTATAAATCTGCAAATTATTGACAGTGCCGATAACCTCGGGCTAAGTTACGTAATATTTTTGAAAGAGAGTTTTGATAGGCAGTAGAAAGATCTCATCAGTTTTCGACTACCCAATAATCAATCAAATCACTGTAAGTAGGTAGTGAATCCTTGCAGTACCTACCAATAGAAACTAATGTTTGAAAAAATTCGATATTATTATATATATACCTTCTAAATAAAAATTGACACAACCTGCTGACACTGTATGCATTAAATAATTAAGACATAAAAGAACCACCAACAAAATTCAGCTTATTTCCACAATTACAAGAGCAATTTAAATTTAATTCTTCAAAAGCTAACGACATAATAATTATAATTGTAACTTCAGATTCCTCACAACTCGTACCCCCCACAACGTATAACCCGACTAAGTTGAGTGTAACACAAACACCGGAAACAGCGGTATTATTCGCGCACGATTTCCACGACTCCTCTAATTAGCCGTGTAATGATGTACTTGTAAGCTACTTGCAAACACGTTATCGAGCTTTGTGGCTTCTTTTCAAGCTTTTACTTTGAGCTTTGAGACAAAGTATTAGCGAAGGATTAACTTTAAAGACATTGTACTCGTTTTATAGCAATTCTGATGAATTCTTCATGACATTTATGCGGTTGTTGTGCGTTGAAATTTGTTATTACGGTCGTTTTTATTCCAATTACTTATATCTTTTATTTATGCCCTTTTGATTTTTACCGGTTTTAACGGAAAGGGCAACGTGGAGTTGCCTCGTTGAGCGTAGCGAGATGATATTAGGTTCGTTCTTTATTGTTATATTAACATGTAAATAAATAGATTGCGTATTAAGTTCTTTTTTTACGGTGATTTAATGAATCATATTGTTTTATTTGTGGACTGAAATACTCAAGTTTGAGAAGGAACTTGGTTTTCATAAAATATTGATCGAATATTTCCGGGGCGACGATATATGGCAACAGACTTTATGAAGGCTGGTTATTAGCACAATAATGTAACGTACCGAAAATAAATAACCTTATGGGAGGATAAATTACGCTTTGCATTAAGTATACCCCACTCCAGGATAAACGCTTCTTGCATGCCAAATAGGTACCAGCTTTCTTTATTCTTTCTTCATTAGAGGGTATACATACTTATTACAATGAACAAACTACCTCATACTCGAGCTTATGAACACCAACAATGCAAGTTAATAAAACGTATGTCTTTACTAATATACACTCAAATTTTGTTGTTTGCTTGCCTATTTGAACACGCCAAACTTACAGGTCTCTTACAGGTCAAACTGAGAACCTTCTTTTTTTTGAATTCGGTTAAAAATAACTGTCGGGTTATAATTTTTGTAGCTATGGAATATAGCCAACTTATATTTTCCCCAAAAATTCATACAGAACCAAAAGCTACGTAGTGTATCATTTAAAATGTTATGCAATGATGGGTTTCCATGGTCATAAAGGTAAAATGGGGTGGCCACGATTTACAGTTGTGAACTGAAATATTAAAAGTTCGTTCAGTCCAACTTTGTATGACTACATTTGACAATGGAGATATGAGTTTAGTTCTAGGAACTAAATATTTGTTAAGGGCCTGTTTCAACAAATAACAATAAGCATAGTTAATGAAAAAATGCATATTTACTGCTGGTAATTTGACGATCACTTTGGCGACGGGGTAAACCTGTCTGCCTCAGACGCCAGTGGTTGCGGGTTCGATTCCCGCACGAAACAAGAAAAAAAAGTGTTCCGTGTCTGGGTGTTTATCTATTTATGTATTTATATTCTAGGTTCCCCCCTAGTTCGCTACATGCTATCCCATAACACAAGCTACGCTTACTTTGGGGCCATGTAGTTCGTGTGATTGTCTGGGGAATTTTATTTTTATTTATTTAATGTATTTTTCACGCTCTCAACATATTTGAAGACATCGTCTCCAAGGATTTTTTTTTGGTTTTGGTATTAAGGGTTTGCCTCCAGCATGAGAGGTTCTGGGTTCAAATCCCAGCCGGGTCAGTGTTGGAATAAAAAAATGTTCTTTTCCCTTCAGGTATCGTCACCTAGCGATCACATTATCTATACCAGTCTGCGGCCATATATCACCGTTCTGGCAGTGATATGTTCCGTCAACGTTTCATAAGTGCGAGTTCCTGCTTTTACGTGTATACCCACAACAGGTGTATTCACCTTAAAAAACAACCTTTACCTAACAGCCACTACGCTACAGAGGCTATTATTATGTGTTAATTTACGTACTAATTTATTTGTTCACCTTTCAGTTAGTTTGAGACAGGCCCTAAGCCATTTGAGTTATAACCTGATCGTATGAAACTTTGGCTCGTGTTACGGAAACTAGTGCGGAAGCTAAACTATTACGAACAGCCTTCGATTTCCGTACTCACTTAATTGTTGCTGTTGTGCTAGTGATAAACAAGCTATACTTGTTATTTTAATCTTCATATAAATTTCTTAAGTTTTCTCGATTAAATAAAATTAGGTAAACAGATTTTATCTCGAATTGCTCGTGAATCTCGTGAAAACGCCGAAACGTCGAGTTAAACGGAAACTAAAATTAAACTCGATAAGTCTTATTTAAAAAACCTTTATTTAAGGTACATTTTCTTAAAAAGCTAGAATTATTTTAAAACTATAGAAGTATGACTGTCTTTTTTTTGATAATATTTTTAAGTTTTCGCACTTAATAATGCTCAATGTTTTTATTTAGCATATTTTTTCAGTTATTTAGGTATGGCTGTTTTGTTGGTGTCAGAAGATATTTTCAAGTTTGATATTTATGTGAATGTTTATGTAAGTTTGTTTATACATTATATACTTAGCTTATAAACGACTAGTTCTTATTAAACTTAATTTGAGCAAAATAATGGTGTGAGCGCTAGTTATATTTAGGCTGGGTTCGTAAAATTAAGTTGTACCTATTTATTTATAGATAATGATTTTATACAAATAATCTTAATAGAACTAACAAGCGAATAGATTGAACTGAGGCCATAGAGTCCAAGGCATTCTATTAGCCGTGAAGTGTATTAATTAATACACATTTCAAAGAATTAAAATAAACAGAAAACAAAACAACATTTAACATGTTCGCGAAACTAATTTAAATAATCAAAACATTAGTATTCCAAACGTAACATACCGCAAAAAGGTATATAAAAATAACATAAACAAACGTTAATTTGTATATTAATCCTCTTATTTGTAATGGTGAGTGAAGTCAACATAAATTATAAAGTGTTTTGTTTCTTACACTCCTTTAGAAAACAGAGGAGAGCAAACATATTATCCGTTCTTCAACTGAAATGTTAGTAGACAATTAATATCTACCAAGGATTGTGGATTTATTTTTTTATTTAAAAAGGAGTTTTGTTCGAAATGAGTTTGGGTATCATAAAATATGACGTAAGTATGTGTGAATGAAACTGGCGTTAATCGATAAGCTACAGCAACAACCAACCGCGTGACTTACCACAAACTACTGGTTCTGATACATTTTCTTTGTTTTTTTTTTTACGGGTGATTAATCCCGCTTTTGAGCTCAACCTCACCTGATGATAAGTGACGATGCGGTCGGATGACACATCACCATTGCCGAAACACATCACCGCGGAAATGAAGCTTTTTTTCCGCCATGGAAAGATTTGGGAACGAAGATAATTTGCAGCACGCTTTATATGAATGGTAGTTGCTGGGATCCTACCAACTAGCAAGCCTTGTAGAAGATACGATGAAACTAGTAAAAGTGTAGCAAAGATGATTATCCTCTAAATGATTCAGATTTAAATGCAGATAGAATCATTATTTTGCTATTATCACTTTGGCGATAGGCCTATCTGCCTCAGTCGCCAGTGGTTGCGTGTTGGATTCCCGCACGGAACAAAATTGTTCCAGGTCTTGGCGTTTATCTGTATATGTATTTGTATTCTAGGTTCCCCCCTAGTTCACTACATGGTATCTCATAGCACAAGCTCAGCTTACTTTGAGGCCATGTAGTTGATGTGATTGTCTGGGAATATTTATTTATTTTCATAGAGTTCATATTTTAAATTTTCCATGAAGTACTTAATCGATTTCGATGGGATGGATATCCTCTATCATATGAAACAAGAATCATCAAAATCGGTTCACCCAGTCAAAAGTTTTGAGGTAACAAACATAAAACAGACATACAGATGAATAGAGAACCTCATCTTTTTTTAAAGTCGGTTCGAAAATAAACCACAATTTGTAAAATACTGCAATAAACAATTAGGTACTAATGGTAAAAAGTCATATATCAATATTTACCTTTCACTAGAACACATCCACTCAGCGTGCATTAAGTAAATGAAAACCTATTTTGTTGATCAATGGCCACTGGAATTATTGAATATGCCAATGTAGCGGGTTATTAGTTAATACTTTATATAAAATAGCTATCTGTATGCAATTTTAATCCTTTTATGATCAATCGCCTATTTGGATCAAAGATATCGTATCTATTTATGTTTATTTTTAATTATGAAATGTTGAATATGTATGTTGTTTTGTGTCTTAACTTAACTTAATATTATTATGCGTTATTTAATCACACGGTATTGAAAAAATTGCTAGATATTGCGTTTCATTATTTCAGATCCTCGTTTCGGTGTCTTTGCAAACACCATGGTCACACAGAGACCACAAATAAATAACGTTTCTTGTTATTTGAGAATCTTTGTGAAATTGGTTTAAAAACGAGGACCAACATTTTTTCTAATTATTAAGGGCCGATTTTTCAAGTGAAGTCGTCGTGGCGCCGTGGTTACTGTGTGTCATACGATATCACAGATAAAGCAACGTTCGGCGCGGTCGGTATTTGGATGGGTGACCGCCGACCATTCATATATCACGACGACTTCCGTGCTTCGGAGGGCACGTTAAGCAGTCGGTCCCGGGTGCTGTATACTTATATACAGTAGTCGTGAGGGTTTGTGAGAAGCCATCTAGGCGCCCTAAAAATTCTGGCATCCACCACCCAGCACTGGGCCAGCTTGGTGGATTATGGCCTATACCTCCTCTTCACCCAGGGGAGAGACTCACGCCCTGCAGTGGGCTCATTACATAAGAGTTGTGATGATGATGATGATTTTTCAAGTTTTATAAAAGTTGTTTACCTAATGAAAATATCCAGCCGATAATATAATAGTTGAACATGCTTCAACCTCAAGCTCGACTCAAATTTATTTTGCCGAGTAATATTTTATTCGTTAGATAACTTTTATCCGCCGATTAAAAAATCAGGCCTTAATCGAAGAATCCTGCATATCCTTTTTATTTGTGTGCTTCAGAACTCTGAAATACCTTAAGTGCTTTCCAAGTTATAAAACGTATACCTACGTATATCTTATTTTAAATTAAATACTATTAGCGCATACAACTTCACATTGTCCTCGTTCTGCGACAGTAGAGATGTCAGTTTCTTTATTACATTCAAACTTTCTGAGAGCGTTAAAAGCGTGGCGTAGTAATTCATACTGTAATATTACTTCCTATTTTAACTTCAGTATCTAGTAACTCCCCAGTTCTGAGTTTTATTTGGTGATTTCGGGTCACTTAAGATAACACTTGAAAGGAACTTTTTGAATCAACACTACGATTTACTTTTCACCCACATTGAAAGCAAATAAAGATATATACATATTTATTTGCTTGCGTTGCTGATAAATAAATTAGGAAGTATTATAAAAAAACTAACTTTTTGTATACTTTTTTTCAGTCGTTCAGAAATAGCCATGTTTTTTCAGATTCTTTCAAAGTCATTGTAAAACATATCTCCACGAAGTAGAATTATTTACGGTGATATAAAAATAATAACAAAACGCAAGTAAATTAAATTTCAATTTTCTCAGTTAAATACACTAAAGACCTAATACAATCTAACAGCAAAAATAAAAATTTCCTTCAACAAACTTTCCATATAAAACTAAATCAATTTCAATAATCGCAATCCGCGTGCAAGCCACCTACTCTTCTAATTATAGCTTTTAAAAAGTCAAAGAGTAAACGGGTTGCAGAAGTGATAAATTAAAAATAGACTGCATAGTGGGAGTGGGGGCTGACGTCACTCCCCTCCCTGTTTGCTACGCCCACTCACAGGTCCCAACTAGCGAGTACGCGAACGTAGAATAGGCATGGAGTCGAAACAAAAACTTGACGTAGGTAAACCTCACTTTTTGTGAATAGAATGGATTATTAAATCCTTTTATATGCGTGTCATATTGTGACTAATCCATCGTAAATCTCAAGTCTGAAGGTAGGTTCGCTCTGTCAGTGACCGCTTTATTTAGGTAGATGTATTTTTTGATAAGCCTAAGAGTACTTACTTATACTCAGATGAGTCAATCTCTATGAAATTTAATTGGTTGTTTAATTAACTGTCTTGAATTTAAATAAATAAAGTGAGCAAGGCAAATTTTTATCAAAAAGTTATATCAAAGCTCCTTTAATGTATTAAAAGAAATACAGTAAAGGAATGGACGGAAATATTTTTCCGTTCAAGGTATTTGATGAAAAGGTGCGAGAGAAAAGGTTTGGAGATAACACCTCTTTTATTGCCAAAAAATTTTAAATAAAAACGAATAGTAACTCGACTACTCTACGGTTTATGTGTTCGCTGGTTTACATACTGGGCATTTCCATTGTATGGGGTTTCAGTGATTCATGATGCCTCTATCAAAATGTGTCAAAATAACAGGTAAAACCCGGTAGATTTTCAGTGTTACTTCAACGACTGAATATAGAGCGTAATCGAATATTGTTTTTGGTTTGTTGTTAAAACTATGTAAAGCGATGCGTTCTTTTGAATAGCTCATATATAAAAATCGAAAACGTTTCGTTTAAAGCATAGAATAGTTTGAAATGACAATAAAGAATGTGATATTTCTGCATGCTGTTTCGGTAGTTGAATGAATTTTCAAGGGTGATTAAACCACCCGAATCTCACCTGATGGTGAGAGAAAATGAAGTAGAGGATGACAACAATTTAAAGGGTTTAGCAAGGAACACGCTCTCCTCGCTCAACACCTTCACATTTGCCGGAAAAAACTACAAGGTCCTGCACAGTTTTATTTATTTATTTAACGATTTTTGTACACAGGATAAAAGACAATTGAAAATAAACATACAATATAGTTACAAGGGTCAGCTTATTTCTGAAGAAATTTCTTCCAGCAGACCTGAGACTGGAGAGTTTGGTTAAAATGCAATAATAGTGTGTACGTATAAATATAAATCGAATAAATTACTTAAACTATTAAAATAAATATTTAAAAACCTACATAACAAATCTTAAATACAAATACATACATAAGATATATAACATATACCTGCATATTATATCATACATAAAAATACACACAAATACATACTTTTAGCATAGAGAAAGGTAGTGATCTCTTACTTTTTTCTTGAAAATAGATATTGATTGAGACTCCCGTATAATGTTTTACCTAAGAACGCTTAGATATACGAATATCTACGCGCCTGATAAGTATTTTGATAATTTTATTACGGTGCACCTCCATTTTATACCCACTTCAGGATTGACTACTAAATTAACACCTAGAGGACTAGAATGCTGAGTAGTGTTAAAGTAGCGTTTAGAGTTTAGACACTTACTTAATTTTCTTCGAAGGTCAATCAAGTTTTTATTTAATTAAAGTGTCTTTGATTGTTTACTCGCCATATGCCTACTTCCACCGGATTCCATAGTTAAGGTTGCTGTAAGGTTAATAGTTAGTTTATTTGTGTTTAAGCTAAATCACCCCATGTATATAATTTTTAATAAATATATAATTTTAATCCAAAGTACGTCGTTCAAAAATTTGTGTGGATCCAATTTTTTGTTATTGCTTAATATAAAAATAAACATCAAAACTTCCTCACAAAATTGCACATTTATTGTATCAGTGGAATCTATATAAATAGAAAAAAATCTTTGTTTAATTAAAATGACAGTTATTCTATGTTTAACTTAGTTAACATAAGTTATTGAGGTACCACAGTAGAGTTTCACCTCTTTTTAGATTAAGCCTTCTTTTTTCAAAACCATAACTTCAATTTAAATTCAAACTCAAACTACACAAAACAAAAGCCGATCGAAAACTTTCCCCACAACGCCGAAAACACGGTTAAACAAACCGACGAAACTGAGTTATACAGAGTTATCTAGGTCAATTCGCCCGGTCATATATTAAACCAGACTGTCAGATCTGTTTAGAAAAACGCGCGTTTGTCTATGGGCCATTACACTCGTTGGTTCACTTAATTCGCTTTTTGAAACTCTAGAAATGAACTCCTAGCTTTGACTTTGCAGTGACTCTTGTTTTTAATAGTTTGCAAGTGAGTTTTGAATTTCGAACTGAATTTGAATTCGAGCTGCTTGTGTCAATTAGAGGGCCAACTACATATATGGTGCTTAAAAAAATTACAAATGGTAGGCTCTGATGGAACAGACTTTGTAATTGTATCAGATAATTTGTGATTCAATAAAAATATGTTGTGAAATCTGCACCACGTGACCACACTAAATATTATATTCAACTACTATACTATATTATTCCATTCAAAAATGTTAAGCCTCCGTATATGTAAAAGAAAAGGCATAGTCAATAACAAAGTCAAATGAAAACACAAACAATTTTGAATGCGAGCGGTTAGTATTTACTTTAACAGTTTTACAGCCTAACAGTCTAAAACTTTTACACATAACAACCTGTGAAGTTTCTATTGGAATCTCTTTATGAAAACGTGCCTTAATAAACGTGAATAATTTTGAATAATTCCATTCAAACATTTCTCAAATTGGACCAAAAAATAACAACAAAACTCTTTTACCTTAATTAGAATAATAAACCAAGTTAAGTGATACTGTTGATGTTAACAAACGATTGTTTATTGAGCTTTAAAGATAAAAACAGGCTTCAGCCCCTCATAATATGCCCCTCTATGTAGGGTCCTAACCCGCTTAGTCCTAGGGTTAATTCGCCACTGCCTAACCCCACGCGCAAAATATTTACCCTTAAACATATTGAGGTTGAATAACGTTAGATTGAGGTCGAAAACGTATATAACGACGTATAAAAAAGGTCGATTGCGTAAATGAGGAGGACAAACAGTGACGATAGTTGACTGGTTTAACTTTGTCCTTGCTGTGATGGCGCCACTGAGACTCTCTTAGTCTAGGATTGACTGGACTGTTTAGATAAAGCCTAGATAACTCTTCTGAAGGTTAAATTTAAGTGACTAAAATTCCAGTGAAGTTTACTAAGTCGACCGCTAAAAAATAGTTTTATTACATTTGAATTTACTTTAGAAATGGGATAGCTCGATACTTAGGTACATTTTGATTTTTGTTAATAAAAAAAAATTAAGGATTGCAAAATTGAATTGACAAGGCCAGAGCATATAGCTCGCAGTACGGATGGAGCAGTGGCTACCACTTACTGGTAGATGGACCGAAGATCTTGTCAACGACGCAATATAGGTATAATTTATAATTTATTGCAGTATAATTCCAAAAATAATAAAAGTTCTGTTACTTAATATTGTCTTAAGTTTTCGCGATTCATACTATTAAATAAAACACTTTTTAACCGGATTTATCGCGTATATTTACATTTTAAATTTTGACTCGACGTTTCGGTGTCTTTGCAGACCCCGTGGTCACGAGCGAGTGTTTTATTTAATAGTTCTGTTACTTGTTAACAAAGGAACAACAATATCATAACATACATCTACTGGGATCCAATATAAAAATAATACTTTGAGGTCATATTATATCTTAAGAGATCATATTGAGATTATTAGTACAATGTTTATATTTTCCTGCTACTTAGGTACAGCAGGAAAATAATACAATCTGTGAGGATATAATGGTGACAAATAACAAACAAATATTCTCAGCTGTATATTGACATTCGGAAATGATGTGTTGGGGAAACAGAGAATCGAATCATTTATTAATAACTCTTTTGCGTTTCTCATATTTGGATATTTGTATGCTTATTTTTACGTTATATGATATGCACTCCAAGTCCTCGATAATTTGACTATAGTTTGACATATAGTTTGACTTAATAATTTGACTTAATTTGACTAAGTATAATTTTAAGGCGGTCTTTATCGGTTCATTTTAGGAAAATAACGTTTCCATGCTGGTTTGAGATTTCCGGCGGTATGACCCCAATAAAACTTTTCACGTCTCATTATTTTCTAATACTTATTTGTTAAATGGTATAGGTATAGAAGTTTCTTAATTAAAACCTTATCGTATGTCGTAAAATGTGTTTATTTAGTCCTTACTTTCGGATGTATTTTACAATTTGAGTCACTTTACTTATATCTTACTAAAAAGTATATCTGCGCTACATAACATTACCACTAATTCTTTATTGTAATAGTAAATAGAATTATAATTAACCTTAGTTTTAAGTTTTAAGGGGCTTATATGTTTGTTTGAACGCGTCAAACTCGGCAACAAAAAATTATAATAACACAAACTGATTTTATTATAATTTTTGGATTTTATAGAATACCTCTTCAGGGTTTAATAACAATCAAGAAACTCTAAAGAGATTGAAAATAATGAAGCTTCTTAAACCGCGCGAAGCTCTGCTAGTCTTAAACAAAAGCCACTCGAATACGCAAAGGCATCAAACTCAATTATTAATTGCAAATTCCTACCGGGGTTAACCAATCATCCGTTAGAAATAGTCAAAACAGATATTTCAGTGCCAACGGAATATTAATACCATCTATATTCGACGACAACAAGTCTTTGAACACAAATAGACCGTGAGAACAATCTAACAGTTGTTACTCCGATACTATCAGGTCGACAGACAATCGGGCAAATCAAAGTCAACCTACAACTCAGCAGCTAAGGTTGAAATCAGTAGGTGTGCGATGATGGATTTATAACGTTCTGTTTTTCGAATTACGATTGTGGATGAACGCTTCTACGGGTAACTTTAAAGCTTGATCGCATCTGGAACTTTCTTAGAATTACAGCTTGTGTTTGTCCAGTGGAAGGTCCTGGAATATTTGGTTAGTGTAGCTAATATAAAAGCTTTATTAGTATAGCTAGAAGTTATATATAACGTCGCCTTCTGTGACAGAAGACCTTCTATGGGAAGGGCAGATATTTAGGCGATGAACCCTAATATTTTCCCTTGATCAAGAATGTTTACAGATTTCTAGAGTTTATTCATCTGTAACTGGCTGTCATTAAACAGGTTTTGAATAAATAAATTTAAACAACTCTTCTATTGCATGTGCATTATGGTGCCAACTAAATCAAATACATAACTTCTTGACTAATCGTCAAACGAATAAGGACCACGTTAGGTATCTACATAATTAACTGGAAAAAAAAATGAAAAAAAAACTATGAAGATAGCGCGATGTAAATAAAACATTTAAAATGGTTTCAAGAAATAAAAGGCATTTTGACGATATCCCGACAAAACACAAAAAAAAAAAAAGTAAAAAGAAAACGATTAACGAATTACGAATCTACTCCTTTTTGCAGACCCTCAAAAAAAGATACTAATTGATTTTCACTCGCAATAAACACACGAACTAACAACAATAACTGATAATAACATAACACAAACGGGCGAACCTTCGTAGATAATTGCCCACAATATAAAAAGGGGACGACGATTGGTCGGCGGTCGGTGATCGGAGCGGTCCGCGGTCGGCACATCCGAGGGTCGGTACGTGACGACCTGTCACTGTCCACGAGACTACACTCCATTTGCTAATTCATCGGATTCTCCAACTGCCGATATCGAATTCTAATCGGCATGATTATTCCATCGACTAATTTCAGGGATCATGTGTGGTTTTCATTGATTTGAAGGGTTGGTTAGCTGTGACAAATGGTCCGTTATTTGATATTGTAAATAAAATTATATTGCTACTTTGTTTTGGCATTTACTCAGCATTTAAATGGTAAGTTTCCTTTGGATCAATATTGTTCTTATTTACTTAAAAAAATGTGAGAGATGTATAAAATATGTGCATTTGATAATCCTGCTAATAATTTCAAGGAGAGATTCGTGATGATAGATTGATGATCGTTAGGATTGATGATTGAAAGAGTTTTTCACAATGATATTCCCACGGAATTAGAATATAAGTACACGAGAGACGCGATGCAAAACGGCAAGTAACTACTGATAAATATTTTAGAAATGAAAACATTAAATAAAAGCCCCTGACAGAGCTTTCGCGACAGGCCAAAGCTCTCATGAAATTAGCAAGCGTCAACGTAAACGCAGTTTCATTTTATATCAATGATTTGTTGATGCTGTTATTATTAATAAACTTATTTCGTATGCGTATTAAACAAAAAAAATGATTTAAGACCTCTGTAAATAATCGTGATACTTAAAGCCATTCATTCCTTTAGCTTTTTTCGTTACTATCATTTATTGTTATTTTGTGTCAATTTCATAATTGGTGCTTTATCAAAAAATTACAAAATCTATCTTTATTTATACACCAACTTCATTAAAAGGTTTATTCCTACGTTTCATAATAGCAAAATATAAGCTTACTGTTTAAACTTCAACTCTTTTCTGTATTTTTTTTGTATATTCAGGAAGAGTTGTCTAAATTTAAAACTAATAAAGTACATTTAAACCTATCTTTGTTAGTAGACAACAGATTGTACAAACAATCCAATCACCAATTCTCAAGCGCTGTTATCCAATCTGGTCTTCAGCCAACAGTTCATGCAATTCAAATCAACGCTGGTACAAAATTAAATCAAACTTTGTACATTATTTGCTATTTTATAAACTACCCTCGAACTTATAATCCGTTAACTGCGACGAATAAAACAGTTAGTCACGGTTTAAATTTAAACCGTCGAGGAAGTTGGAAATTACCGAATTTAGGGTGTAGTTTTCAGCGCAATAGCTCTCTATCATAACTAAATGTAATACTTTCAAAAGAAGGCCCCTTTCTGGAACTTTCCTTGTAAATTTCGCAGGCAGAAGTTATACACTTTCTCCAGCATCATTAAATTAGTTTACTTAATAAGACGCCTAAAGTTAAAGAACAATTGAAAAGTTTTCGGAATTTCGCTTTAATTTGTTGTTCGATTTGTAAGTTGGTGGCATTTGCTTTTACGAATTTGAATCTGTTGATTTCGACTCCTGAACATGTTTCTCCTGATTTATAGGTAAGGGATTTGAAAATGATCACTTAATTTGTGGTGCAATATAATATAGTGTATCACATATCCAGCCCGTCAGCTGACCAGAGTAGACGCGTTTACCGATTTTATTAAAAATCACAAAATTACAGGAAATCAATATTGCATCTTATATCATTGAAGTTAAAGTTCATCCTCGTTTGGAGAAAATAGTGGTTCGCGGGTAGCGGAGCAGGCAGTGACACCACCACACTTCGGACTTCACCCCCGTGAAAGAGAGAAAGCTGATAGGTGCTGTCTTACACTCTGCAACAATTCGGATAACATCGTGTGTCTTCGTACTCGATTCTACCCTCATCCTTCTTTAAAGGTACATAATAAATTCTTACAACGGTTAATACATCTTAGAAGATATTTATAAATCCCACCAAATACCTACGAAACATCATGTCTAATTCTAATGTCTCAAATAACGTTACTACAAGAAAGGCTAATCTCACTAAAAGTAATAATACCGAATCACAGAAGCCGTCTAATATCATAACATGTACTCAAAGTGAACTGCAAGAATTAGTACGCGAAGCTGTTAAAAGCGAACTTATATGTATGAAAAACCAATATACTTCCATAGAGACATCTTTGAATTATATAAGTACACAATATGACGATCTTTGTCAAACCCTAACACAAACAAAAGCTGAAATCAAAACCTTGAAGGATGAAAACAGCCGTCTCCGTAAAGACGTTGACTCTTTCACTACCCGGATTAATCATCTTGAGCTGGAAAATGCACGTCAACAGCAGTGGAGTCGACTACAGAACATAGAAATTGTTGGTATTCCTGAGCTTAAGGAGGAGGATACTGCAAAAATTGTCGTAAAGTTAGCCAAGAGGGTGGGTGTCGAGATCGACGAGACCGAGGTGGAGTTCGCGCACCGAGTGCAGCCGCAGCGCCCGCTGAGCGCCGGCACAGGCCGTGCCCTCATCGCCCGGCTACGGCACCGTCGAACAAAAGATGCCATCATCGCAGCTGCACGCAAACACCGAGGCATCCACCCCGCAGACATTGAAATTGGAGATAATTTAAAGAATGGGTCTAGGATTTACATTAATGAACACCTAACTAAAACTAACAAAGCTCTGTTAAAAACGTGTAAAATAAAATGCAAGGAGGCTAATATTAAATATGTATGGACAAAAAACTGTCAAATTTATATACGTCGAAACGACACATCTCCGCCTATATCAATAATTACATCTACCGACTTGCAAAAGATATCGTAAAAATGTTAATATTAATATTGTTATTAATTCATAGTCATTTAAAATTATTTCCTCATATAGTACGCAACAACATACATCATTACATTTTACACATTATCAATCACTATTCAAAATTTTACACTACTCATTTTCAATACTTTGCACGCATACGCAACACACTCCAAGTTAATATATTGAATCAAAAATATCATATCCTATACGTATCTATCTACCTTATTCTATTTTGTAGTATATTTAAAAACTACCACACTACTAATATACAATATTTAGCAAATATCTATTTAATCATAAAAATTATTAAAACTTGTATATATCTACACATAAATCTATATTCAATAATAATAATTCAATTCACTAAATCGCCTACAACTTTATGTTTCTATGTCACTACGCTTCAGCGCATAACTTTTAAACCATATAATAAAACTCACTTTTATATGTTTAATTTAAAACGTATTAGATATTCAAATTCTTTATGGGTAACAAAGACACTTTAAATATTACCTACCAAAATGTTCGCGGA
This sequence comes from Stenoptilia bipunctidactyla, assembly GCA_944452665.1. NCBI lineage: Eukaryota > Metazoa > Arthropoda > Insecta > Lepidoptera > Pterophoridae > Stenoptilia > Stenoptilia bipunctidactyla. The sequence goes on from OX101735.1 coordinate 13,072,384, forward strand.
TTGCGAACAAAGACAAATGCATTCTATAGTAATCTACTTTTGAGTAAACCAGATATAATAGTTTTAACTGAGACATGGCTGTGCCCGGGCATACTTGACGCGGAGCTGTTCACTGATAAATACGATGTGTTCCGTGTGGACCGCGGCTCGCTCGGCGGCGGAGTGCTCGTCGCGTGCGCCTCCCACCTCTGCGCGCGCCTGCGCCCTGACGTCACTCACTGTGATGTCGAATGCATGGCCGTCACAATACCTGCGCGCTCGCTGGGTATACCGAGAGACTTAAATATTATCTGCTCGTATGTCCCGCCAAACCGCGCGCTTCCTATGAGAATTCGAAGTTTTATGGAACTATTGGAATTTATATTTGCTTTAAATCCTGACGACTATTTTATTGTGGCAGGTGATTTCAATTTACCTAACATAAATTGGAAAAACAGTGTCCCTACGGTTCTAAATAAAGGATCTATAGAAATCCAAAGAGTTGCTATTGACTTCATAAATATTTTAACCTTCTATGGTCTATCGCAATACAATAAAATTTATAATTTGAATAATAATATTTTGGACTTAATATTTTCTAATATAACTGTGAATATCGAAAGATCTGAATTACCCCTAGTACAAGAAGACAACTACCACCCCGCTCTTGACATTTCCTTATGTGAATTGAAAATGCAATTTATTAAATCATCTAATAAACAAGTAAAATTATTTCATAAGGCTGACTATGTTAATTTAAATAATTTTTTCTTGGATTGCGATTGGACATTTTTGACTACACTAGAATTACATTTGGCTATTGATAGATTTTATGACATTTTGAATTTAGGAATAAGTAATTATGTACCATTTAAATTTGTTTCACTTTCACATACCTACCCGCCATGGTATACAAATAGTTTAATAAAACTTTTAAGAGAAAAGTCTAAATACCATAAATTATGGAAAAAGTATAAAAATCCCTTGGATTATGAATCTTTCGCGACGTTAAGAGCTAGAATAAAAAAACTGGAACCGGAATGCTATGTATCTTACATAAGGTTTTCAGAACAAAAAATTAAAACGAATCCAAAGTTGCTGTGGTCATATATAAAATCTAAGAGGGGCACCAAATCACACTATCCTAATGAAATGCGTTATAACAATGGAATATATACTAATGTGAGTGATATATGTGCAGCCTTTAATGATTTTTTTTCTATTAATTTCAGTCCCCCAGCGCAGAACTACTCTAATTTTGATGAGATCACAGAACTATACAGTGACACCATTGCTGATATAAGAATTACAAGTACCTACTTATTGAAAATTATTAAAAAATTAGACTGTTCTAAAGGCGCAGGATGTGATGGGATACCTCCTAAATTCTTTGTTGAGTGTTCTGACTCGTTAGCAACTCCCTTGACCGTAATTTTCAACCGTTGTTTTGCTGAAGGTTATATGCCGCTTATTTGGAAAAAGGCGTACATTGTACCTGTGCACAAAAAAGGAGTTAAGACGGCTGTTGAAAATTATAGGCCCATTTCCAAACTCAATGTCTTAGAAAAGATTATGGAAAGGGTGGTACACGAGCACATTTACCCAATAATTTCCCGCAATATTCCGTTAGAGCAACATGGTTTTATACAGGGACGTTCCACAACTACTAACCTCGCAATCTTCACAAATGACGTGCTTCGTGGAATGAATGATGGCTTCCAAGTGCATACCATCTATACTGATTTCGAAAAGGCATTTGATAGGGTGGACCATGTCATTCTTCTTCGGAAGCTCCAGGAACTCGGAATCCGCGGTAATCTCCTGCGGTGGACAGATTCTTACCTGCGCAATCGATCACAAGCAGTAGTTTTGGCTGGACATCGTTCAGACTTCACAAATGTCCCTTCAGGAGTTCCACAAGGCTCTATATTAGGTCCTCTACTCTATGCAGCATATTTGTATGATGTTGGCAGGTGTTTTAGATACGCCAAATACTTAATGTATGCAGATGACACAAAAGTCTATGCATACATAAAAACTGTTCAAGATACTTTAAGGCTTCAAGACGACCTTGACAGCCTGTCTCATTACTATAAACTTAACCGGATTAGTATCAATGTATCTAAATGTATACAAATAAATTTTACCCATAAAAAACATAAAATTTTACCAAATTATACCTTGGAAGGAAATAAACTATCAACTGCTGAAACAGTTAGAGATCTGGGAGTACTTTTAGATGCAAAAATGACATTGTCCGAACATGTTACGGCGACTGTTAGTAAAGCATTCAAAAACCTTGGATTTGTTCTTCGTGTGAGTAGACCTTTTTCAGACCAAGAATGCTTAAAAGTTATGTACTATGCGTATGTTCGTAGTATTTTGGAGTACAGTTGTGTTGTGTGGAATCCACAGTACATGACTTACATACATGAAATTGAAAATATACAGGCAAAATTTTTTAAAACCTTAAATTACCGTACCCAAATGCAAAGGGCTAATAGTTATGATGCACAATGCAATAGTCATAAATTGTTGACATTAAGAGACAGAAGAAATCTCCTTGAAATGTTGTTTCTCCATGACATCTGTCACAATAAATTAAATTGTCCGGAGTTAATTATGTATGCATTACAACTAAAAACACCTCAAAGACGCACAAGGCACTGTTCTCTCTTCCATGTACCTTTTAGCAACAGTAATTATGCCAAAAATTCAGTTATTTGTCGAATCTTAAATACATACAATAAAAAATTTCATCTGGTAGACATATTTCAATTGTCAAAATTCAAATTTAAACAACAAATTATTAGAGAACTCATGTTATACTAATGTTCATTCATTACACAAACATAAAACACACTTACAAACACACACACATAAACACAACCCATTAGTTGCGTACTATCTTATCTAAATAATGTTATGTATCTGATTTTTTCTTTATCTTAGTAAATTAAATAACTAATACAGATTAATTGCAAAACTAAATGTTGTAGTAAAAATAATATTGTTATTAAATATCGCCTAGCCAATTCTACTCTTAATTGTATTGTTAAAATATTGTGAACCTATAATTGGCATTCAGTATATTTCTTCTTAAGTTTCTTAAGTTTTATATAATTGTATAAAATACTCAAGTGCTGTTGGTTCTGTAAACTATAAATAAATAAATAAATAAATAAATAAACATAAGATTAAAGGCGTACATACTAATTTGTATTGTAGTTAAACTTGCTCACATTTTATTACACGTCGTAAATTAATATTCAACTTTACTATCACGCAATAAAAACATTGAAATAGTTAATTTTGCGATAATCGTTATTTTAGCGATATAAACGTCAGTTTTTGAATTAATTATTATGTAAAGCAAGCTATTCTCGCAGATTCACTCACATACGTCCTGATGTGTGTAGTATGTCATAATAATGGAGAATCTCGATCCTTCTAACTTTGTCCGCGGGAAAAAGTGCCAAATATCTATCAATCGTTACTTCAATTCATGATAAATACTATTTGAAAAGGCTGTTTTAAGAAGCTGCCATTTAAAAAAATTGAATGCAATAACAATGTATCACCTTTGTCTACGATAGGAAAACCCTAGGATTAGCAGCAATATTTATAGGCTTTATGCCTACTAGGGAGAATAAGTCATTAAAAATGTATGATAATGCAGTAATTGGTCCGGAGATTTCTTTTCATCCCCAACATACAGATCTAGATAAACAAATATATTCATTAGCTTCTCATGAATACCAAAGCCACCCACTATGTTATTAAAGCTCACACCTCTCTATGACAAAACTTACAAGATTCAGCGGAAATATTCAAAAAGTCTCCGCCAAAGTTTGCCAAATCACTTCGTAAGTTTTCCCAAGTTGGAGAGATCACCCAATTCCTGCCAACTTGGCTGGAGTCCTGCCGAAACCCCTGAATGGACTTGATAACTTGATTGATCAAGATAGAAGGAAAATTGAAAGGAATTAACTGGTAATGGATTAAGATAAATACAGTCTGAGGGTGGAAGAGTTTCGGGTTGACATGGGCTGTTGTTGGAGATTAGCTCTCATGATTATACTGATTATGTGTATTCTTAGGTTGGCTGAGATATAACTGAAAGTTATACTATTTTTAATCTAAGTATCAAAATGAAAAAATATATATACAGAATGAGCTAACAAATGGACTGGGAGCGAAGGAAAAACATAAAATGTGCCAGCTGCTTCTCTTCCCGGGTATACTTTAAAAGTCAGTTATGAGACAGTGGTTTTACTGGAGATTTTTTGTGGACGATAGGCTGACCCCCTGTCACTGCAATATTCTCTCTCCATCATTACAATACCTCCAAATTTGTCAAACGTGACATCAGATGGTTTTATAACCACTAGGGTTCTGCCTACCCCATATAATACAAGAGGCGTGAGGTTATGTATGTATGTAGCTAAAAAATTCTAAATAAGGGATTATATTTATAATTTATCAGCACTTCGAAAAGTGGATCAGTACAAGAAATAATTGAAGAGCCAAGGTATGTTGCCGTTTAAATATTTTCACTGTCAATTATCAGTGACTAAACCCGCGTCTGACCTCAATTTCACCCGATGTTATTTTTGAATTTGTAGTTTATTGCAAATAATTGAGTGTTTTTTGTTTAATATACAAATGTATTCCCCGTTGACCTAGAATAATACTCAAATTTGGCCACAACGGAACCCTCGGTGCGACTCCCATTTGAGAAATATACTTTTATACCTTTTAGCTTACAGTAATTGAGTGTTCAATTTTATATCACAGTATGGCCGTCTATAAAATGCTTTTCGGAGTAAATCACCCGAAAGAAGTAAGAAAAGAGCCTATATCATGAAGGACCATTTATCATAACTTTTATATTCAATTCTGACCCTCCGTTTCTTTTCTTTTCTCAAACGAACAGGGATTTATCAGCTTGATATTATTCAATTTTAATATGAAGCTGATAAATCTTGTTTTTATTTAAATTATTTATATAATTTCCATATTATAGATAACTTTCATTGTATAAGTACCTACAGAAAAAAACTAAAATTAATAACTTAGCTATTTAATAATACTACTATTTAATTCCAATTTTTATTAACACCTGGTAAGATCTTGGTCAACCTGCAAATCCTTATAGGGTCAAAGTAAATTCGACAGTTAAACAAAAACCGTTTACTTACAACCTTTCTCTTCCTTTCATAAAAGCCAAACATCCAAATTATTTTGACATAAATTACCGGGGAAAAAATATACGAATTTAACAATTAACTTTTTGCAATCAATTGCGGCAATCACTATGATAATTATTTGTCATTTTCATTTAACTGGGCAATTATTCTGTCGATTTGTGATTAATGATGCCGACATTGTTTTTAAAATGTCCCTCCATGATACAGGATTAAGCTTTTGGTCGTGGAAAGCCTTTCGTATAATTAAATAGCTTTTTCAATAAATGTGACACTACACTATAAATTGCGGTCGTGTTATGTAAGTTTCACTTCGATAGTGTCAGAGTTATGGCAATTAAGTCGGAATATCATTAAATTAAATTTTGATATTCTTGACTTAATTTATTATACATTTGAAATTAATTTATTACTCAATTGGTAAAGTAGCTTTAAGTTTCACAGATTTTATGCAATTAAAGCTAAGAAACCATTTTGTAATATCTTATAAAAAATTATTTCAGAGTCTCAGTGAGACACAGTGAGACATGATGATATCTATAAAAATAAGTAATTGGAGAAACAGCAGTAAAGTAGCTTTATTATGATGATGGAAATATTTGAGTAAGTAAGACTCTATTATTATTTAGCACTTTTGGTCAATTTAAATTATTTCTTGTTATTTAATGGGTTTCTAAGCAAGCAACTACGTGCTCCACAAGCCACCACGTATTTCGTTTCAACCAATAGCATGCGCAGGATAAAATTATACCTGAAAATCTTTTTTGGGTTTTTATCACACATTAAATCTATAATAACCAAAATATTATTCGGTTATATAAATACTTCCGCAAGCAAAGTTACGCCTGTTTACAACTTGATTGATACATTGATTGATCAATGAACATTCCAGCACACGATCGTAGTTCACACAGGTCCATTGCTTTTACTTTAATTCACAATAAATAATGAACTTAATAATCAAATCATTTTATATTCCGAAACCAATTAGCCTAAATTCACCTTTTAATATTGCCGAATAAATCCGTAAATTATGAATGTGGGTCGAGAAGTACCTAAGTATAAGTGCCATTGATAGGACATTGATGTAACAAGGTTAGGGAAATTCATATAACCAATATAAAGAAAAACATATTTAGTTATATAAAAGCTACATAAACTTTTAGTTACATTTTTGTGTGGTTGGTTATTTGTATAATAGTTTGAAAATTACTTATCAACATAAATGTATATTTATAAATTAAATGTATTAATATATAAAAATAATATACAAACCCTTCAGCTTTGTTTATCGATATTCTAAAAATGTAATATTAGTATAAACTATATTTAAAAAAGTTACAAAAGTATTTAACTAGGAGTCTCTTTACAGATGAATAACAAGGCTAGTTAAATTTCATTCGCATAAGTTTATATAACATAAAGTGTTTTATAATAATAAAGGCTTTATAATGCCATAAATTTCTACACATGAATTAACTATTTAAATGATCTCTGAATCGTCTTCGTACAGTGACACTTAAGCGAACAGAATTGGAATTAGGATTTATAGATTACGACCATCGACCGTCCCTTTCTATATTCTAAGAGAATTGTTAGTACAGTTTCTGGAATCATACTCGTAAACCTTTCAGCAATGATAAAGACGCATCAATTTTATAAACTAATTTGAACTGAAATAAGATCTGATGAGATTGTTGAAAATATTGGTTACCTATCTATTTAGTAGTTTTAATAAGCTTGTGTTTTGAAGCCTGCACATTGAAACCTGAGGGATATTCTCAAAGTCAAGCCAGTCTAGAAAAGTTATTTTCCCAATTTTCCAAGCTTTATGTCCATTATTACTATTTAACAATAATAATATGATATCTACCTAAATAAAATATATTTTCTGAATGTAAGGTAGCATTCCGCGATCGACAAAAACGCACGTTTATTATTAACAAAATTAAATCATAAATTATTTTTCCGATTATTGTTTTTAAAATGCCTTATTACAAACCACAAAACAAGCATTTAAATAATCGCTTATCCCCAAAGCCTTATCGATGTATCGTGTTGACGACAATCTACATCTGTTTAGCGATACGCTTATCTTATCACTTACAGATAGATCATATCGTCGACCGACCGTCGCGCGTCGTTTGTTGTGCCGTAGTATTTGGTTAAGTTTAAGTATTTATATTTATATTGTTTATAAAGATATCGCTTAGTAGCGATAAGGCCGCCGTTGTACAATTTTTTAAAAATTTTGTATGTTTTTGTTGTTTTTATGTTGTTGGAACAATATAAATTTTATTATTATTTCGCATACTTATAACTACACGCATTTCGGCGGAAAAGACCCGACAATCGGACCAGTCGGTCGGTAGGTTGAATACCAGAAGAACCCCTAATATGAAATTACACCTTAAGCTCCAGAAGTGCATGGTTCGGTTTATCTTACTTCTTACTATTATTATAATGTTAAGATGCATATATAGATGTTTGTTCCTCAATCACGGCAGAACAGCTCAACGGATTTAGATGAAATTTGGCATAGTAATAGTGTACAGTCTGGAATAGCACATAGGCAATTTTTGATATTCAAGCGGGATTCAGCGCGAAACAGGAAGTAGTTTAGATAATTAAGAATAAATTAGGTTTTTCCTGGCTGAACCAGCATTCTTAAAAAACTTCGATGGCCAGTGGTAGCCTATGTTTGACAGAAACGTTGTTGTTATTTTACTACTAAACTGGTTATTAATCAGAGCACCTCGTCACATAGCGGACAGTTACATGCCCTGCGGCCATTGTTATAGATGACACACTTATTGACTATTCTCACGTCGCTGAAAGCCAAAGCTCTTTACGTTGTAGGCACGGTGTTATATTGCCTATCATGAGGTTATTGTTAGGGGATTAAACCTTAACAATATGCAATCAAAAACAAAGCTCGTGACATTTCATTGTTCTAGAATTTGCTAAACAATAATATGCGGCCAGCATCTGAAATACCAAAATTAATTACAAGCAGAAGAATCTTGCAATGAATACAAGACAGTTTCAAAGTGACACATTGCACTTGATTGCGAATAAATTATGACGTGAATTTGGTTAATTTAACGTGCAAATTAATAAAAGAGATGAACGATAAATTCACTAGATTAATCAAAAACTAATTGGTGACATATAAAAAAGATCGCGACAAATGTCTTCAACTGAAGTTCTTAAAACATTTTTGATTCAGCAGATTGGATTCAAACACGTAACACGCATTACATAGTCAAGGAACGGACCGCCGCGGAATACTTAATATTTAGTTAAATAAATTATTCTTTTAGTTGTTTTATTTTAATTTTTTTGTTTTAGTTTTATTTTAATTATTTCGTAAACAATAAACAGGAAAAGGCTTTCGAATATCTATTAATCCCAGTTAATTAAGCTATCAAAAGTTCTTTTAACTCTTCATTTTCGTAACGAATGAAATTTCGTTAAAATTTCCCAATGGATATCAGATATCAGAGTTTCTAGGAAGGTCGAAGCTCTGTTTTCGTAAGTACTTGATAAGCTCGTTAGCAGATAACGACAGGATAACTTAATGGCTTGACGGATAAATCACAGCATTTATTCAGATATTTTTATATTTGTAACAAGATATTTATGATAATTTTATTTAAAACGTTAAACAGCTTCTCGCTTCTAATTGAGTAATTTCTGTTTTGAAGTTAATTGAAGAGGCAGATGTTCATCTCTTAGAACGTCTTTCAGGTACTTCATTTATTAAAAATTTAATTATTTTGCATAAAATTTTATATCTGTATTTTTGTAACATTGTAATTTTTGAACTTAAAGTTATTTTATTTAGTAAATATGAAGTATCATTCGCTGCTAACTTCTAATAAACAAGATTATTTAAAAGCTCTATATGAGCCATCTCTACTTACAAGAAACTTGCATTTCCTACCTGCGGTGTCTAAAATGACAGTCACTCGTGTGCGACTCCGGGATATATAGATAAAGACACCGAAAGACAAGTAAAAATGTAAAATACTGCATTAATAATGCATCTACAAAATAGGTTACGAAATATTTATTCCGCTATAATAGCACAAAACATTGCTAAACTTGCCATTCCCCAAACATTGTCCCGGACAACAAGTGTTACCAACTAATATAGTCTTAGCACCGTCTCAGTGTTGCCCGCGTCACGTACACCTCGAGAAAAACCCAAAAGAACCCCGTAAATAAGCTATTATTGACCCGATTAAGGTCCAATTCCGGTATTTTTCCCCAAGATTGGGGTTCATTAATTGGGTCATAAATTATTTGTAATTTCTCATTGCATCTAAGGGTTTCCTTTTTTGTTGAAAAAAGGGCCGAGTTTTGTGTAAACAGTGAAAATATTTGCGGTGTAAAGAATCTTCGATTTTTGAAACACAAAAAGATTATGATGATGCTTCAGATCAATACTTAAAGATTTTAAATTGAAGCATTATGCTTCAAGCAACGACCTCAAAATGTGCTTAGTAGTTATTGTGAGAGTAATTTGTTAATTAGATCCATCTGTTTTGTTTATCTTTTCCCCAGTAAACTAGAATAAATGTTTTCTCAGTTCATGACTTTTTTATCAAAGTGTTGTACCGTTTTTTGGATAAAAAGCTTAGGATTTCAATAAAAGGCTCTTACCAATTATTCAAGTTAAACTTTATAAGAATACAGTACCTAAGTACCTACATGAAGAATGGATTCTTGACTCTGATTCATAATATTAAATTCAAGATTCCATAGCGTATAATTAGTTTTGTATAATCAGTTTACAATTTAACTTGACGTTTACAGACACCATAGTCACTCTGATTGACTTTAGATTGAAATTACTCGCTTTACAATCCAGCCTTTTTTTCGTTTAAATTTTCTCGTCAAAGTGTTAACATCCATTCCCAGGCTAATAATAGTATATCCCATGAAATGATCTATATTGTGACACATTACACACATAAATGTTGAGTTAATAACGCAAAGCTGATGAGCAACTAGTTGCCAACCGCGAGGGATGTTCTCCCTCCCGCCCTCCCTTCGCAAGCCGGCTTTTAATTTACTCCCTGTATAATTAAAAACTCCACTCCACAGTAACTCATACACAAAAGAACATTTTTCATTATAACTCATAAAACTAACACAATAAGAAACAAACTCCAATGATCACCTATCCCTGAGGAACAATACATATTTTTGTTCCTATTAACTCAAAGGAACCCTTGAAAGTAAATTCAAAGTAAGATTTCTTACTAAGAAAATATTGCCGATGTTTTTCAATATCCTATTAAGCTTTATGTTTGTTGTTATTTTACTTTTAAAGGACTTTTGTTTGCTATTTTATTAAGAGGGTTTGTTACTAATGAGGATCTAATATTATTATTACAGTTCACATTTTTTTATTTTTACATGAAAGAATGGGCGTGTTTGTTTGTTCTTCGATCGAATAGCTCGACCCACTACCATCTTTCTATGATGGTCATAAGAAATGACTAAGACCATACAAACCAGAGGCTTTCTTCTCAGATAACCATGATATAGACTTTCATAGGATATTATCCGCGTCAGGGCAAGTTAGAACAGCCCTAAAGAGATAAGCGTATCATAAAAGGCCACTAATCCGAGTGACAAGCACTTGGTGGTCATTTTTTTTTTTAATTTCGGCAATTTTCAGTTCCTAAGCCCGGCTACGTCCCATCCCATCCTTCTTCAACATTATATCATCTTAAACCTCATCTGCACATAGCACCAGGTGAGATGAAGATCAAACACCGGGTTAGAAACAAATAAAAAACAAAAATCTAGAGATAGCGACAAAAACAGCGATTATGGTACCTTTTGATGGAAGCGCCATTGTGCAGCTCTGGCGATTTATGTATTCACACGATACAGTTTGTGAGTTGAAATAATTCGAAATTGATTTAAAGATTTCATAAAAACTTTATAACACTCAAATAATTCTAAATAATATAGCATAATAATCTACAAATACAGCAAAACAAAAGTCAAAACAAATACAGCCATCGCCTTAACCCATCATAACTGAATCGTAAATAGACTTGTAAATAATTAAACAGGCCATATAATTACAAGGCGAGTTCTGAAGTTTACCTCAGTTATTAAAACAACCCTTCGCAATGGGTTAACAACAAAACCCGATTGTTTAGGATCACAGTTAAGCCTGTTTGTACATGATTTTAAAGTTAACTTCTCACTGACGGATAAGAGTATAGGCAATCAGATTAACTTTGTTGTTATATTTAAGTCACTTGATAAACACCTTTAATTTGAAACGACTTTTAGTTTATAATTGAGATTTTAGAGATGTTTTAAAATCTCCTTTAAAAAAATCGGACAGAATAAATAAAACTGTCTACTATGAAGACTTATAATAATAATATAGAATTTTTTAGGGAACTTAGTTTCCACTTATTCAAAATCAATTACGACAAGGCACATGATTTTGGTCGTCGATTATAGAAGTCGTCGTGGCGCCGTGGTTACTGTGTGTATCTTACGATATCACAGGTTAAGCAACGTTCGGCGCGGTCGGTGCTTGGATGGGTGACCGCCGACCGTTCGTTTCTCACGGCGACTTCCGTGCTTCGGATGGCACGTTAAGCTGTCGGTCCCGGGTGCTGTATACTTGTATACAGTAGTCGTTAGGGTGTGTCAGAAGCCATATCGGCACCCTGAAAATTCTGACATCCACCACCCAGCACTGGGCCAGCTCAGTGGATTATGGCCTAAACCTCCTCGTCACCCAGAGGAGAGACTCATGCCCTGCAGTGGGCCCATTACACGGAGTTGTGATGATGATGATGATGATGATGACATGATTTTGTTCTCTCCATATAACACAAACTAGGATTTTTCCTACATGATTAACATCGTGAAAAGATATATTACGGTGTTATTCTGAGGGGTTACCCTTGGTAATAATGGCGATCCTACCAAGACAATATATGCGCATTTCTGATCACTCTTCGCCAAACACGACATAATAGTTGAGCGATAGTATTGTCTACTGTTGCATTGATAGGTACCACGAAAGCTTTATTATGACCTCTTCTTGTAAAAGATTTGAAAATATAGGGTAATCTAGAAGCAACACAAACTTTACTACACATATTAAACTTTGCTCTATCTTTCATCGATCTTAATCATACAGCATTTAAAAAAAATCAAGATTGATTTTTTTGATTCACTCGGTTTCTCTTGCATATATTTTTATTCTCACTTGTGTCCAAATAATTTTAATCCGGTTGTAATAAAAATGTCGAAGTTTTTAATCGTCGTAAGTTAGGATCACACTATATATATATTTATATTTATATATAAAAATTTAGTTATTATTAAATAACTCTGGTCGCGTGTCTTCAAGTAAACATTACAAATTACGCCTATATAGCATCCTATGTGGATTACTTTTGTGATCATTCAACGTTCAGCAAAATGAGACTCGCTAAATACCTGTAAAATTTCCACAACTTTACCAAAGACAACTTTTTTATATACACTTAAAATTTAAGTTCGCAATTCTAAGTTTCAATTTCAAAATATATCCTTTTACGAGATTAACTCTTTATGCAGATTTGTAAAGTCTTCTAATAAGCAAGTGAGTCCTAATTGCCTCTGGCCTTTACGTCGGCCGCCCGCCCGCTCTAATAATTACTTGGCTCTATCGTAAAATTTACAAAAAAATACTTCGCGCTCATTTATAACTATAAAAGTTAGAAGTGGTACAACCAAGAGAATACAAGTTTATGTTAAAATTAACTGTAAAAGTTTATTATCTTGCATGCATACAAGGAGGTGAACTTTTCAGAAGCTAATTTTAGAAGGAAACTTTTGAAATAGCAAAGTAGATAACTGCTTACAACTATATTCATCGCTACGTATTATTATAATAAAAAAATCAATGTAGCTAATTCTGTGTTATTAAAACAGTCTACAGTGCAGTATCTATTTATAGTTTTTAACCGACTTCCAAAAAAGGAGGAGCTTCTCAATTCGTCTGTATGTTGTTTTTAGTGCCTTTATTGCACGATATTTTGGACAATTATGAATCGATTTCCAAAATTCTTGTTTTATATGATAGAAGATACTTCACAGTTTGGTCCCATATAAATTTTATTGAAATCGGTTGAGTACTTCATTGAGCATTTCAAATTAATGAAACAATATTTATGATTTCGGAGAATGTTTTCGTGGATGACATCATAAGTCGGCCAAAGTTTTGACGTGAAGTAGGTTTTTTTAATGCTCTGCATTCGTTGATTATTTTTTCTATTTACATCAACCACTTCCCGTTTACGTCCGCTCCCGAGCGGTCGTGTTTTCGGTCGCTCCAGAGCGCTCGTATTGCGCTGCCCTTGTTGCCTCCCCCGCACTCGTGCGGGTTAGGTCTTCCAAGCCAAGCTCTTAACGGGAAGTTTTGTCTCGCAGAGGCTGTGTGGTGTCGGGGTTATTCATCTACCCTTTTCAGGGTGGACCCGACTGCTGCTGGCCGAAGCATCGCTGATCAGGTGGATACGTAACCGTGACAACCGCCGTTTACTGGCAATAGGTCCGGATTAGCTCGTTCTTTTTTCAGCGCAGTTGTGCAGCCGTCTCGCCGTTCACCGGCACGTAGGCTTCGTTTCGATATTAGTGTCTTTTACAACATACTCCATCTCCTCCGGTTCAATGGATGCGACCGCCATAGGTGATATGAAGTTGGTCGATATCGTGCTACAAATGTTGAAAGATCAACATCTTTTAACGAAAACAGTGTCTAGCCTGCTTTCTCAGGTAGAACTCCTTATGGATGAGTGCTCTCTGGCCGCTTCTTCCAATCCTTCCGTTTCAGCTCCGATCCCTCCGAGCTTCTATTTCTATATTACTACTCGGGTGGAGATATGTTCCGACAGTATTTAATAAGAGTCGATTCCTAAAACATCTTCATGAGATCGAAGTAAAAACTAACCATACTACATTGAGGTTTAGTAATCAGTAGTTTCCGAGATTAACGCTTTCAAACAAACAAACCTTTCAGCTCTAATATAAAAAATCCCCAGCAACCACAAAAATAGATAAAAACACCCATACACGGAAAAAAAAATTCTTGTTCCGTGCGGGATTCAAACCCGCAACTACTGGCGTCTGAGCCTCAGACTCTGAGGCAGACAGGTTTACCCCATCGCCACAGTATTCGTATCAATACCAAGTTATAATAACAAGCTCAGAAGTACCCACTTAGGCGCCTCTATAGTAGAGAGACTACCTGCATAATCTTTGTTTAACAATATCTTTCCTTTAAAAATATAATACAATACAACTCCGCATGATCAAGCAGCTCCTAACATTAGCATGTCCAAACATGAACTATGCAGCTTAATAATATTAGTACAGATGAATTACAGCAAAAAATCCGCAACAATTGAAACCGGTACAACAATGCAGAAAAGTAATTAACTGAGTTCTCAAACAGCACGAACTAATTAAATTTTTAATGTTTCTTAACAACTTATAACTTTGAAAAAAAAAACATAAAACTGTAGCGTAAATTGTGTTTACATGTTAAATAATCCCCTTTACTGCGCATAAGTTACTGGAAGTGTGAAAAGTTTATTGTTAACGGCGGAATTATTAAAATTTTGGCTTTGGTAACACAGTGTTAATAGGTGTCGCCAATTTTGAAGTTTGCAACTGATCTTCGGAACAGATTTTTTAATTTATGATGTTAGGCGCCCCTTTTAAATATACTTACTTCTTATTTTGTTGCGATTAGTTAGAGCTTCTAATTATAAATATTATGTCAGATGTCAGTATCATTTTATTAACTGGTTACGTATCATAATAACTAAAGTTGTATCGACTAATGTCGAAATAACTACGGTTGAAATAAATAATGTTTACAATATCTAAAGATCGTTTCACATAAGTGTATAATAACTAATGGATGAAATTACTAATGGACGATTCACCTACAGTTGATGTACCTACAGTTGATTTATCTAAGGTTGATTGAAGTAATGTACGATTCACTTATTGTTGATTTATGTATGTACACTGTTTCGTTATTAAAAATTTTAGAAAACCGTTGGGATATACTAGGTACTATTTTGAATGTCCGGTCCAATATATCCAATATTAGACTGTCGGGAGACAGTAGTTCTGTACCAGTTGGAAAAACAAGAGGCAGTTGGACGGATTGGCGGCCCTGGGAAGGTGGTCCAAATTTATGAAAGTAAATTTGGAAAGAGAAAATACAACAAAGGTAATAATTTATTCTTACTATTATAATTCATTCTACTATCCCCTAGACCTAAAGCTTTCCTTCAGAAAACCGACATGGACCGGTTAGGTTAGGAGGTTAATGCAAGGAGCGAAGCAAAGCGGAGCTCCTTGCATTAACCTCCGAGGGTTATTTTTTTATAATCGCCCAAAACAGAGTCTGAGACAAAATATGATCCCTTGTAAAACAATTGTAAGGCCCTACCCTCGGCTTATCAAAAAACCACAACCAACGCAGTATCTATTCATAAACTGTAGGCGAATTATCTAGTAGTTCTTACGAACATATTTCAAACAACCATTAGCTCAACAAAATGTTAGATTAATCGTTCATTAGTGCTTTTAATTTTAGTTTAATCGAATTTAGGTGAGTTAAACAGTAGTCGAGTCGTCCAATATGCGATATGAACTTAGGCCAATCAACCGTAGTTATTTCAACATTAGTCGATACAACTTTAGTTATTATGATACGTAACCTATTAACTACTTACTTCTGTTTTGTTAAAAATTCACGTCATATTTTTACAAATGATGTGAAGTTCAAAAAACTAATTTCGCCGATCGATACTACAATGAAATGATGATGTAAAAAATAAAATATACTAGAAAAATATGATCTTAACACTTTCGCTGCTTTCTGTTCCGGCTTATCGCCCTAAACGTAAGATCACTGAGGCTGATTAAATGCGAATGGCTAAAAAGTCATTTATAAATGTCGTTAATCAAAGAAATCTGCTGGTAATACCGTGACGAAACCGTTTGAAATAGAGTTCGTGGTAAAAGTATAGAAATGTTTTTTGCAGGAGACGCGACCATCTTTAGATTTAGCATACCTTAGTTGCCCCTATCGACACTTGTAGGTCCATAAATTTGACTTACTGTCTAAATAATAATAACATTTTGTTGCTACTTAAATCAAATACCTACTTGAAAATTATTTGATACTGATTAAGGACAATTTGAGCGCCCTTGTCGTTTCGCCAAATATAAATAGTTGAATTAAGAGTCATATGAAAAACAAAAAAGATTTGTATTTTCGTTTTTTATGAATGATCCCAAAAATGACGGGCTCGTTTTTACTATTATTTTATAATTAGTAGTAAGCTACATTATTTTGTGAATTTTATTATTAGTTCAAGTGAACACATGCCCAATATTTTTACTTGCTCCCTAATAAGGCTGTGTGTAATAAATCAACACACAGACGAACTTCAAAAACCGTTTAAAAAAAGTGAATTTTGAATCGCCAAATTAAAGCGATTCTTAACGAAAAATGTCGTTACATTAAAAACATACTAATATTGTCATCAACAACGACTAAAAAAACAACTTAGTATAAAAGCTTCATAACTCATCCATTTATCACAACTTTGGTTAAACTGGTTAAACTAAACAAAAAATTTCGACTTTAAAAACCCCTTAAACCGACGCACCGCTGCCCATACATGGCGAACTGAGATAAATTAATGTTGGAGCGAGCTTAAATCAAAAGCTGCGTTGTGAGGCTCTGCCATAGAGTTTTATGAGGACATTTGCTGCAACTTTCGCAGCTAGCTGTTTACAGCTTTTGTTAGATAATCCTATTGACTAAGAAATAATCTATTGTTGACCTTTTAATTTGAAATATAAATTAATTGATGAGTTTCTTAGTTGAAGCAGTTTAATACCTCTCGTTTCAATAATTTTGTTAAATAATTGTAAGTTACTTAAGTTTTCACTTTAAGTTTTTAGCTTTGCGAAATGTAGTTAAAAAATAATATAATCAGTATTTAGGAATACCTATGTCAATTTGGAACGGTAATGGATACTTTTTGTTAGCGTTTGAGGCACTAACAACGAATTGTACTATTAAAAAATAATGCGCTTAATTATTACATATTGCAAATAAATATTTTTTATGTGCTTTCAAAACCGTTTTATAAGAATAAACCTAATTTAATAGAGCGAATATTTTATGGACATTAAAACAATAGGTAATAAAAGTTTTACATTCAAAATATTACATAGATGTACATTTAATACTAAAGCTCTTAAATAAAGGGTTAATTGTTTTTCATCTCTACCTGTATTAAGGGTTTGCTAGCCCTTTATGTTATTAAACAAACTAATTTAATTTTAATTAACTCTAAGATCAATGTTACTAATTTTATTAGTATTGCTAATATTATAAATGTGAAACTTTGGATGTAAGGATGTATGGACGTTTGTTCCTCAATCACGGCAGAACGGCTCAACGGATTTGCCTAAATTTGGCATAGTGATAGTGTGACTACACTCTGGTACAGCACATAGGCGTTTCATCCCGACATTTTTTTTTTTTGACACTCACACAACATTATCTAGCCCAAATTAAGTTTCTTAAAGAACTTGTGTTATGGATACTAGATAACTGATATACTTAAGAAATATATAAATATACATATTGAACAAATACATATTTTTTATTAGAATAAACTTAAATAAACATATAGACATCCATGACTTGACGACTAATATCTGTGTTCATCACACCGATATCCGCCGCCGCCGGGATTCGAACCCAGGACCTCTGGCATAGAAGGCAATGTATATTACCACTACACCAGTCGGTCGTCACATTACCGTGGGATTCAAAATAATTAAATTAACTCTAACCTCATGACAGTAAAAAGTATCCAAATTTAAACGAATAAAACTACTAATAAGATATTGTAAAACTTTGCATTCCTTTGTTTATCACACAAAATAATTCATTTCCTCCAATATCTCTGTCTTTCCCTCTATTCCTCACCCGGCGTACGTCACGTGCAAGTGATGACGTCATCGTCAAGTGATGACGTCACCGTGACGTAATCACATTTCGTTCACCCTCCGAAGCTACGCTCGGCTCGCGACGTCGCCCGCAATTACCGTCGCCGCATACTTTACCTCGCTTTTACGTAAAACTTGACGTAATGGTTTATGTAAGCTTTTGTGAGCTTTACCTGACGATTTTGTGTTTGAATGCTTTTTGGATTTGGTTGTAGCGGAGCTTATTCATAGGAATTCAAATTATACTTTTGTTTTTAATACTGATATAAAATATGATTTAATGTATTTACGGGATTCTTACCACCATTTTCGATTTTATTTTCGCACGTCCGATATTTCGATGCTGTTACAAGCACCATGATCGCGGTCATCGATCCGTAAATGGGTGTTTCTCTGCTTTTTGGAAAATGGCCCATACAAGACTGTCCCTAAGCAAATTTTATTAAATTATGAGAGTTTTTGATCATAAAATGAAGGACAATATTAAATGAATTAAGTATATATCTTTGAAAAGCCAATTGATTTTCGTCCTGGTTTTGGAGTTATAGACGATTTTATTAAAAATCGTGACAGAGACTATTGTAAATGCACAGGGGAATGTTCTTATGAATAAAAGCATCTATTTTAGTATAAAACTACTACTATTTTACAATAAAAATAATTTATCATACTAACGAAACAAATGTTAACGAATGTAAACGAAAAAAACAACTATATTTACTAATCAAATTATTTGAACAAATATTAGGAGTTAAAACTCAAGAGAAATTACCAGGGGACTGTTTTACCTAACGTGGTTCTCCAGCAGCAGATGCAGCAGTAGCACTCACATAATGGCGGTTACCTGCTGAACGATTCACCTGAACGAACTTACCTCTGACTGCTTTCCGTTTCACGATTTTAAAGTTTCGTGCCAATACAAAATTTGACTTAAACGCAGGATTCAAATTTTATCAGGGGACTGTTTAAAAAAATTGAGGACAGCTTTCACAAATAGATTTTTTATTTAATATTTACAATAAAAATATAATTATGATTAGTAATGATAGTTAATGCTTTTTTAAAGTATTTTAATATTTTTTATACAGCTTTCACCGGAAAAAAAGGTAATATTTCTCACAAGGCTTGTAATTTGGGAAGTAGGACATACCAGGGAACTGTTTTTGAGTTGTTTGATGTGGATTTAATGAAACATCAATTTTTTTAATTACTAAATAAGCTTAAGTGGATCTAGAACACCTAATACTATATCATTACACATACAAAAAACTGAGAATTATTGCAATTTATTGGATGAAATTTGCTTGGGACACCGATTTTTCATTTAGTAGAGAAATACCCAAATACATTAAATCATAGTGAAAATAACCGCGATAGTTTAAAACAATTATTGATTTAAAATATTCTTGGTATGCAAAAAAATGTTGCTAGCAGTGGATTTCTTCTTAAGAAACCTTTCCAAAGAAGCTAATCAATTTATTGAATTATCCTGACTACCTATGAAACATAAAAACAAAAAAGTTGATTTTATTATAAAATCTAAAAACTACCAATAGAGTCCTAATTGGATACCTAATTTTTCGTTAATAAAAATCTAACAAATAAATTTTTAGTGCAATTCATTTTAGGCGAATCTCAAAATTACATTATTAATATAAAGATTGATTTCAACGGTTTTCCTTAGAAGATTGCTTTAATCATGATGGATATATAAAAGCTGTTACTCCCTTTATCTATAGGTACTAATATATAAACCTGAAGAGTTTTTTTTTGTTTGTTTGAACGCGCTAATCTCAGAAACTACTAGTGGGATTTGAAAAATTATTTTTGCATTTGATAGCCCAACTCTTGAGGAAGGTTATAGGCTATCCCGAAGGTTTATCCCGAAATTCCCACGGGATCAAAAGTTCCGCAGGTAAAACCGCACGTGGTGGCTAGTCTACAATATAACCTTACAAACTGTTTAAATTGAATCAACCTATTCATTATCATCATCATCATCATCATCACAACTCTTTGTAATGAGCCCACTGCAGGGAAAAAAGAAGCTTATAGGCTTTTACAAATTCCCAACCAGATTTCCATCCAATACCAAATTACTTAAACTACAGTGCATGTCGCTACAAAAGCCTAATTTGACTTTTCACTACCGGCGGGTGTGTAAACCAATCAGCGGCGACGTATCGAAAGCAAATTTAAAATCTAAATTTGACAGTTCGGAAGTGCGCGGTCCACCGCCTGTCAGTAATTGAGTTCGTTCGGAAATTCCTTAAAATGCCGGCATCGTTTTCCGGAACAGAATATTGAAGGGTTTACACGGCTTTAAAGGAAATTCAAATCTGAAATATCCCCTGTATTAAATCGTGTTTGATCTCCATTCTCTGTATTTTACGTGGTGATAAAGTCGAAAATGGCACAAAAAAATGAAAAAAAAAAACTACCAGGCCTATCTAATTGCAAAAAGAAATAAACAACGACAACAAGATTAACTTTGCACAGGAACCATAGATACAGTGATACCAACCTTCAGGAACTTCATACAGCGCTTTCCCCGAAGCTTTAAACATTGTAAGCAACCGTTACAACACGGTAAATAACATATACTTACAATCGAGTAAAAGCCACACACTTAAACTTAATTTACAACTGAGTTGCCAAAGCTTGTTAACTACTAGAATGAAGTACACAGTTATAAGCTAACCTAATACACAAACATTGTATCAATAGTACGGCAACCAACCACTGCCATCGAGGCTAGAGATAAGGCACGCGCGCCTGCCACTTGCGCGCCAATTCTCGAGAAGTTCGATATTTGATTTCTATATATACATTTTTTTATTTTAAAAAATAAAAAGAAATCTGTATAGTCAAAAGTCAACGCAAAGAGGTCAGCTATCTGTTTTAAAATACTGCTTTGTTATCAGCTCGTCGGTTTCTTTATCTTCGCGGTTTTTATTTGCTTTTTTGATCAATTTCGAAGTAAAAAGCGACAAAAATATACAGAGTCGTGATGTTTGAGTGAATAAAGATAAAGGGTCCGAAAGTGCTTGATGGTTGAAATTTAATATAAGATATACGTGTATGATTAATGATTATGCTAAATCAAATAATAGCTAGTAGGAAAAGCTCTACTGAAATGTAGATGATATTATATTGGTGATTGAAAACCAAAAGCAAGCCCCTGCAGAATCATGTCGTAATTGTAATCCTATACAGGAATACCTGTCATAAAAAATATTAGAAGCGACTAATCCGTGTCACTAATCTGTGACCCCTGCTTGGTCTAAAATCCGACTGAATAGCGACTTCTCTCCATAATAATCCGCCAATCTATTATAACTGCTATTATTATTATATTTTCCACTTCCATGATCATTACATTAAATAAAACTGAAACGCAGTTTAGTCCACACAAAACTCAATAATATGTCTGTTTTGTTTCCAATAAACATCTAAAATTAACTCTTCTCACATATTAAAACAAAACAACGTATTTAAGTAAACCTATTAAAACCATTGCCAAAAACTCATACTTAATATCAAAGATACACAGTATAGCAATTTAACTAGAAAAAATACGTGGAGCAATCAATAACAGTGAGTCGTCCTTGAGACAGTGTGTAGTGCAGGTGGCCGTTTCTTAAATATTACGATCGTTTTATAGCCTATTTTATTGACAAGATCGTTTATTACAAGTTGCTGCAAAACGAACAACGAAACGGAGATAAATGCTGTTTACGTAAATGCAAATTTGGTTTTTGTTAAACGTTTAGTTTTATAATTTGATATATAGTTACTTCTGTAATCCATTACAACTTAATTCCAGATAAAGCTTTTTATTATTTTGTTGAATATTTTTAGACTACACTACCTGAGTTTTCCTGCGTTTTTTACGCGACAGTACAAAGATACAGTCGATAACAGAAGCATTTAATGCAAATCTTCCGTTACATAATTATTGTCACGCGACTTCGTGCAAACTGCAAATGAACATTAAACTTATCTTCGAGTGATCACGTAAACAATAAACTATTTTCAATCTGATGTTGTTAATAACCATTAGAGTGCCGTAAACAGCTAAAAGCTCCGACAACTTGATTGTCCTTCGAGCCGGACCACAATCTCAGAACTTATGTGTGACCATAGGTTAGCCATATGGTTTCATTATATACTAGCTACCAGTTGCGACTTCGCCTGTTCAGCAAAATAAAGCTCCCAGTCAGTATGTTTTTTTTTCAATATCTTTGACAAAGTTATAATGATTTTTTAACCAATAAAAAATATAAATTTCGTGTCTTTTGTATGACATTTGAAGACATATTTTGGCACATAACTTCTCCAATGATCATTCCGTTGTTTTTTCGAAAACAGCGTTCTAACAGACACGTCAAATGTTCTTGCTATCTTTAAATTACAGTTATCTTTAAAT
Organism: Stenoptilia bipunctidactyla; assembly: GCA_944452665.1. Classification (NCBI taxonomy): domain Eukaryota; kingdom Metazoa; phylum Arthropoda; class Insecta; order Lepidoptera; family Pterophoridae; genus Stenoptilia; species Stenoptilia bipunctidactyla. The sequence goes on from OX101735.1 coordinate 13,095,085, forward strand.
CAGATAGGTAAGTTACTCATTTCAATAAAAAGACCATGAGATTTGTCGAAAAAACATGTTAATTCTTGTAGAATATAAAACATACTTCTAAAACAATCAAATATATTTTTATAAAATTAAGCTAACAATGGCAGCATGAAACAAAAGTCTTTTCAATTTGATGGTTATATAAAGAAGCCTCCCTAAACAACTGTTGAATAACTTTACCTTAGCTAGCAACCGCTGAACGATTACAGCTTCTATAGCAAGACTTTGACATGAAAATCTTATGTAACAAAAATAAAATTATGCAATGATTATATAAATCGTGTTTTCCATACAAAATGGCCATGTTTAACATGAAAAGATGTAGATATTTATACTCATACAAAGCTCAGAAATTATAGTCTTGTTAAATTGGAAACAATGGACACTTTATGGCTTATATGGCAAACGTCCTTCCTAAATCGGTAAATAAGGATAATACTATTCGTTGATGGTTTTGTTAGTCGAGTTGTTTTGTTTTAAAGTAATTTATTGGCTAATTCGATTCTGGCTACGTTATGTTGAGTAATTATTTCGTAACTACGAATTGGTGATCGTAACGACTTAATATGTCATTTTCAGTCATTTTCTATTTATGTGGCAACTCGAATTTAATAGCAAATTCATTGACGCTATTAATCAAGTGATTTATTTCTTTTGAGTAATCAAAGAAGTAGCTCATCACAGATTTTTGATAACTTTGGTTATGAAATACAGTTTGATCCGAGCTTAATTCAACGTAATTTGTTATATTATAGGCAATTTTAAGGACCATCGAGAGAGTCTATTTATAGTTATATAATATAGTTGAAGAGTTAGTGTATTTGATCGCATGTATCTCTGAATCTTAAAATTTATTTAAAGGATTTGAAATTTATTTTATCAATTAATTCTAACTGGATCCAACGAAAGTGTGAAATGACGAGAAGCTGCTTGTATTAAATACAATGAAAAGGTACTGAATAGCTTTGAAACCCGATCATTAATTTTAAATTCTAAACCTCCTCGGGTCAAATAATTTGCCCGGATCTAATTCAGCTGTATAAAAGCCTTCAATAGAAAAGGTAAGGGGTATTACTAGGAAACCCAGATCCGTTGTCATCAAATAACTAAGTCTGAGTAGTAAGCGTTTATTTATTAGTTACGCTTATTCAATATAAACATTTTATTTTTATATTATTTTCTTTGGAAAACTTACAGTGTAACATAAAGCAATCTTAAAACTAATTATATAACTAAACACCAATTAATAGTTTCCACATTTAAATAAAAGATAATAAGACGTTGTCTTTTGTACAAACACTGAAATGAGAAAGGAGAAAAAAAAATCTTTAACAAAAACAAAAATGAGAAATCAAAAAATTATAAATAAGAGGTACAAAAAAAAACAATTCAAAGAGCGTGATAGCTAGAAATAACTATTATATTTTTTTTTTACAATTAATATCCTTTTTTTGTCTCGAAATCATATTACGGGCAGCGTTTATCGAAAGATGAAAGATGTCAAATTCTGGATTATTTAAGTTATTAATAGCATAGGCTGATCTAATCAAAAAAGAATTTTGTCTGTAATTAGTTGAGCTGTGTGGGATATGTAAATAAACGGGCTGTCGAACGGACCTTGATGGAACTTTAATACATATTTTAGAAAGCAGATAAGGACAATCAATTTGGTTTTGTAGAATTTGACATGAACGAGTTATTTGTTAATGTTTTTATTGAAAACGTTTCTTCCTTTCAGCTAAAGCTCGTTGAGTTTGTAAATACGAGCTTGCGCGAAGTAATTTTACGACCGGTGATTCCTATTTTGCTAGTCAGAATAGAAAAATTCGAAAATAGGTGTCTTTTACATTATTATTTCGGCTTACACAATATACAATATCATGCAAATACTAGGTTGTTAATACCAGTTCGTGAAAAGCTTAATTTCTAAAGTTTCCGTCGGAAAAACATCAACGTCAATGATGCAAACGGTTTTGTTTTTTTAACCGATATTATTATGCATTCCTAGCTATATTTTTCTGTCCACGCTCTTTAAACCATCGGATTTGTTGAAAGTGTATTCATCTATGTCAAACACTTAGATGTATTGGTTTCAAGTGATGCTCTAAACAAATATGTAAGCTGGGTGTAATATATTTATTGGTGCCGACATGCGTATTATCGTACGTGGCGGATGCGGAAATAGTTGCACTATTTGTCTTCTGCATAATGCTCACAGAGTAAGTTTATAATCTAGATTAATAGTGAGTTCGGTAATGAAAGTAGGGTTATATCTATACCCTGTTTTAATGACAATGCCGATCAGTATAGTGTGTTATAGGAAGTTAATTTCTTCAGTTACTTTACTACTACTCTTAGCTGTCAATGTCTTTATACATAGATAGTACCTACCTACTATGTCAATTTTCTAGATTACCGTAAATCGTGTTAGTTATATATAATGCTTCATTATTGACAAAGCGGTGACTAAGACCATATGAAACCTCATTCGCCTTTGTAGTAAGGTGACTAATAGGTTGAAGATGGCTGCAGGCGGGTTTGAGAAGTAAAGACTTTTTATACCACATTGCTGGATAATATCACTACCAGAGCGGTAATATTTGACGGCTGACATCATAATAAAGACTAGCCGGTCCCCGCAGTTCCACCTGCATTACTCTCGTTCCCGTGGGAAATCCGGAATAAAATATAGCCTATAGCCATCCTCGGTAGATGGACTATTCAACGCAAAAAAAAACTCCAAAATCGGACCAATAATTCCTGATATAAGTGTGTTAAACTAAACAACAAACTCTTGAGCTGTATAGATGATCGCTAGTCAAGCGAATCCTGAAGGAGTTTTACCACTAAGCAGGGGTCTTTTTTACAACGAGCTTATCCAGGAAGTACCAATAGGGCTATTCGAACATGACAACTGCTCTAAGTCTTTCAGGCTTCAATAATAAATTAACCAAATTGTTCTACAAGCCATTCGCGAGAGAGCTTCATCAAAGCAAACATTTGATAACGTAAATCTTCCCAAACATATAGTTGTAGTGTATTTCAGTCGACGCTTAGCTGAAATCAACTCCACTATGGTATCCCCGTTTCTCGTGTTACACGCTACGTTTTGGACAAGCACCAAGCACCGAGCTACAAGCTCCGTGGAACAATTGAATAATCAATCTTGCTTGCACCTTTATTCGGTGTCTTGTTGGCTGTCAACTCGACAACGAGCTATGAATTTAATCAGTTATTGTCAATTTGTTGAATGGTATAGATTTTTGTAATTTAGAAGTGTTATAGCAAGCATTTGTTTTAGATGCTGGCTCCTAACAGACCTACAATACTTGATCGCTGTGCGGGCTTACAGTGTTTTAAGAATAATGGTCTGTAGAGTTTGAATTAACTTTAAGAAGGGAATGTTTTGTTATTTTGTGTTTTATTACTTTAAGTTCCAAATATTCTAATAGCGTGATCATGAAGCTAATGGTGCTATAAACTAAAAAATATGGTAAATGGTAAATTTATCGCTTTTTAATAATGATTTTGAACTTGTATAGTGTCGAATGACAAATATTATATTTATATCTGTGTTAAGGATATTCCGACTATAATTCTTGGAAAACAATCTCATTACGGAAAGCGAGCTGTTTGTAACAAGGATGAAGCTTTTACATTCCTAGAACTAAAAGGAATTCTATTTAATAATCTCACAAACATTTACACCGTACGGAAATAGAAAAAGCTCTATACATACATTCTGTGTACTAAGTATCGGGAATTTGTCAATAAAACAAAAAATACAAATTATTCATCTAAATTTATTTTATCGCCTTCAAAGTAAGCCCCATCGCTTGCGATACAACATCTCCACCGCTTCACCCAGTCTTCCATACATTGTTCATAGGCTATTTGCGGTATGGCCTTTAGCTCATTCAGCGAATTTTCTTTTAGGGCTTCTATCGACTCAAAACGTTTTCCTCGAAGTGGTAATTTTAACTTGGGAAATGAAAAAAAGTCAGACGGAGCCATATCAGGTGAATACGGTGCTTGGTCGAGAACTTTTGTTGAATTTTTCGCTAAAAACTCTTTCACTATAATGGCTGTGTGTGATGGTGCATTATCATGGTGCAGCATCCATGAGTTGTGTTGCCACAAATCTGGAAGTTTTCGGCGGATACTCTCAGGAAAACGTTTCATGACGCCTAAATAATACTTATTCTTTATTCACTGTTTCTCCCTCTGGAAGGAACCTGTGAACCACACCACGGTAGTCAAAAAAAACTGTCAGCATCACCTTGATTTTGGAGCGACTTTGCCGCGGTTTTTTGGGTTTTGGCTCGTTTTCGAGACGCCATTCTGAAGACTGTTGGCTTGTTTGCATGTCATAAACCCATGTCTCGTCGCCAGTTATTATACGTTTCATAAAGATCGGATCCGTAGCAGCTCGGGAAACCATGTCTTCAGCGACATGCTTTCGCTGTGCTTTTTGAACAAAATTGAGCTCTTTTGGAACTAGTCGAGCGGCGACGCGTTTCATGCCTAAAATGTCAATGAGAATGTTGTGGACGGACTTAAGAGATATGTTCACCTCACTAGCCAACTCTCTCAGACTCATACGTCGATTTTCGAGCACTAGCTTCTTGATTCTGTCGATGTTTTCTTTGGTCGTAGCGGTTGAAGGTCTACCAGAACGAGGCAAGTCTACTACTACTTCTCGGCCTTCTTTAAAAGCCTTATACCATTCGTAAGCCCTTGTTTTCGATATACCCGATTCGCCGTAGGTATTTCGCAACATTTTTAGTGATTCACCACATGAAATATCATTCGAAACACAAAATTTAAGGCACACTCTTTGTTCAACAATATTTTCCATTGTAAAAATCGCCGAGGACTCAAAACTATGACCAAAAAGTAGTGTAGTTTAAAACAAATTAAATGACAGATCCCGCTCAAATTTTGCGCGCTAAATCAGTACAGTGCTACCAACATGCAGTAAAAAAATTAGAACGACCTCTTTTACGCGGGTCTTTTTATTGACATATTCCCGATACTTTTTACACAGAGTAGTATATGCCTGAGGTATTCCTTAAACAAATATCTAATTTGTGTAATTTAAAAAGCTTATTTTTCAACGAATTAAACGAAATGCGAACAATAAAGCTACATCTTCAAAAAACTTTTAGCATCCTTTTAAAACTTAGTAAAGTGAGGTAAAGTGATTTTTATTATCAGGAAGGTAGATTCCCTTTAAATTGCTAAGCTTCTAGGAAAATAAACCTTTTTAAAAACGCCAAGTGATCCTTAGTTCCCGTAGTAATGAGCTCTCTTTCAGTTATTATAACGAGTTTATTTAAAGATGATAATTTAACTTTGCGAAGCCCATCTTTTATAAAAAATAATCTAGACAATCTTTTATATATTTAATACTATCTAAAGACTACAGTTTTGACTACTTTTTAGTATTTCTGTGAATCAAGTTAGTTTACGACAAGTTTCTGTTTAAAGCTAGTTTAATAGACGCACTTAAATAATAATTAACTTAAAGGGCAGTAGCGTATATGATAAATAGCCCCAGGCGGTATCGTTTACTGTAGACTGATCTTCTTGTGCTTCTATGCGCAAGAGTAGTAAGTAAAAGGCGGGAATAGTAATTTATTAGGCCTAAGCTATTATTATGAATGTAAAGGTCAACCCATGTGTCTATTACGGACCTACAGCATGCCTCCATTACGTTTAAGTCCTCACGCACTTCCTCGCTTAGCATGAGATCACTCAGAGTTCGTGAATTATTAAAAACTATCTTAACATTAACATATAATTTGCAGGTTGTTAGCAATAATTTGAATAAGTATTATAATAATGAACAAGAGATAGTCCATATTGAAATGAATGCTATTTTATCCAAAATTTCCAAAATTTCCCTGATCGAACTCGATCATTAAATAACCTAGTTTCCATATATCATTTAAATGTATAGGTTAATAGAGTACGTAAACATGTTTTTCATATCTAAAATAATATCACTCTATTAACTTTGGATAAATATCCCATAACAATACCAAAGTAGGTCAGCCTATATCATCAAAACAAACGCCCTATAAACCTCACTTATAAATAAACAAGGTTATATTTTACAATATTTTCCATCGGGCAAGCTTTATGACGATCCGCCGCGCACCGAAATAGCCGAGTGACTCACGCGCCTATCCGTGATCACTGATCTAGTATATCAAGTACAATGGACGCGCGCCCGCATTGTTTACAATTCCTTTAGTTTTAAGCCATTTCTTCGTGTTTGGGTATCGTTTTGTTGCAATAAATCCAAAGTTAGGATTTGTAACCTACTAAGACACATTAAAAACAAATATGACAAATATTTCAGGTATGTCGGTCTCGATCAAAAACTTGTCTTTATAGTCTTTATGGCACTGCGTATTTTTTTATAAACTTTGAATGAGAAATGGTATGAATCAAATTAATTTAATTTAATTCGTACATTTCCTCTTCATTGGGCCTCAGCATATTAAAGATACTGAGGCGCAGCGTAAAATATCCTTCATAAATACATCCTTTAAAATCAATGTAGCCCTTACTCTTGTGAGCCTTTTTCAACCGACTTCCAAAAAAGGAGGAGGTTCTCAATTCGTTTGAACCTTTTTTTTGTGTCTTTGTCACGATGTTTCGGACAATTATGAATTGATTTTGAAAATTGTTGTTTCATATGATAGAGGATACCTCATAGTTGGTCCCATTTAAATTTCATCGAAATCGGTTGAGTAAGTACTTCATTGAAAATTTAAACTTTTGAAAAAATATGTGTGATTTCGGAGAATGTTTACGTTGATGACATTCTCAAATCAGCCAAACTTTTGACGTAAAGTCGGTTTTTTAATGCTCTACATTCGTTGATTATTATCTACGTTTTGATTTATAATGGCCACTAATACCTAAATTAACTTAAGAAACGTATTACCGTGATCACGGCACGAGAACTAAAATAATCAAGGAATGCAGAGTATTGTACCACCTTAGTCTTCATGTTCACTTAACATCAGGTGTCATGGAGGACAAACGTCCCATCCATATTTTATAAAAAAAAAAAAAAAATTAAAAAAACCGACTTCACGTCAACACTTTGGCCGACTGCTAATGTCATCCACATAAAAATTCTCAGAAATCATAAATATTGTTTCAAAAATTTTAAATTTTTAATGAAGTCCTCAACCAATTTCGATGAAATTTATATGGGACCAACTCTGAAGTATCCTCTATCATATGAAACAACAATTTTCAAAATCAATTCATAATTGTCCGAAACATCGTGTGACACAAAAAAAAATACAGACGAATTGAGAACCTCCTCCTTTTTGAAAAAGGCTCACAAGAGCTAAGGGCTACATTGATTTTAAAGGATGTATTTATAAAGGATATTTTACGCTGCGCCTCAATATCTTTAATATGCTTACTGAGGCCCAATGAAGAGGAAATGTATTTTTTTAAGAATTTTTAAAATCGATTCATAAGTGTCCGAAGTATCGTGTAAAAAAGACACAAAAAAACATACAGACGAATTGAGAACCTCCTCCTTTTCTGGAAGTCGGTTGATAATTGCAATCATATTTAATAAAGAAAGTCCGACAAGTTTAAAAAAGGATTATTATTTTTGACGCGACTAACTACTTGGTGACAGAAATAATAGATGAGGTATTAAAAATAATTACTTGGCAGCAAATATTAACAGGCTGAAGTAGTCGGTACGGTTAGGTGCGCCGACGAGCGCAGCGAGGAGGAGCATGTTAGGTTGCATATACATAGTTACATACGAGCGCGAGCCGAGCGAGCGAAGCGAGCGTTGCCGCGGTTGCGGCCGGCGAAGCGCTATAAGCCAGGTCATCATAGGCAACAAATCCAAAAAATCACTGCCAATTAAAATTATAACAAATCTAAGAACTCAACATAAAGCTGCTACTTTATAATTAACATGCTACTTCACTGTAGCTGCCAACTTATTATTTTTCCTACCCATTTTATTTATTTTTAAAACCCTAAATCAGAGTTGTTTGTCGCCGTGTTAAATATGTCGGCGCGTTCATAGAGAAAGCCATAGATAAGATAAATCATAGAGATAAGATAGAGTGACTGATGGTGTCGGCGCATCCGTCAACATAAAACATCAGGTTGACTCTTAGCTGTCAAAGTCAGCCTAGCGAAGCGTCATTGTCGATGGTTGTGAGGGCAGCCATCTGAACACACAGTTGTTCGAGACGGCGCCCGCGCACCACGCTTGTGGCGAATCGCTCTGCATCCACGTGACAGTTATAATTAGTGCTATAATTAAGTTGGTGTCGTGTTGCTTAGACTGTACATTGCCCATTTGATTGTATATTTCGATTATTAATCCCGTGCTGATTAAATTACTGTGATTGTGACAAAGACTCGTGATTTCCCTGCTCGCGCCCACGTGCCTAACTATTTACCCACATACTCGTACATTACACAAGATGAGTTCCGATGAAGGCCCTCCTGCCCCTTCATCAGAAGTGGGATTACCTGGAGCACAAAACGAGAACCAAACCGTAGAAACAGACGCCCAAAAATTATTCAGCAATATGGAGAAGCTATTGTCTCGAATCCTTGCGGCTCAGCCCACACCAACCGGGAGGTTTAGTCATACTACGCAATCGCTACCGTTTGATCCTGAAGATCCAGACGCTGATATAGAGGGTTGGTGCAAAATAACCGAAGCTATCGTAGAGAAGAAATATTTGGATGGAATAGACCTACTCATGGATCTTACCAGTACTTTAAAAGGTCGAGCTGCTGCGTGTATCACTAAATTAAACTTAAATGAATTGGAGCGTTGTTAAGCAAGCACTTCTAGCAAAGTTTTCGAAACCAAAATTATTCCAAGATTATTTTGATGAAATTTTATGATTTCAACTTGGCAAAGAATCTGCATCGGAAGCCGCCCTTAGATTATGGAATTTAATCGACAAAATACCTAAAGATTTTATGCCCGAGGAAGCACTAACCGGATTTGTTATTTCAGTCCTATCTCCGAATGATGGATTGATTCGTCGCGAACTCAGTGCTCATAACATCAAGACTCGTATCCAATTATTTCAAATACTGGGACGTGTTTCTCTAAAGCGCCGGTCAGACAGTGCTGAGAGCAATAAACCTGAATCCAAGCGATTCCGGAATGATGAAAGATTTGGTGGCAGATGTAACTTCTAAGGTATCACGGGACGTCGTTTCGCCGAATGCCGGAAGCGTCGAGACGAATCGGGATTTAAAATGCAAGACACTTGGCCGAGTTCATCACGTGCGACGGAGAGTGGATCGTCTGTATCCTGTTGTTCGTGCGGATAAAGGGGGCATGTCGCAACTAGCTGCCCACAGAAAGGGAATGCAGTAGACGGGGCTACGGTCAGGGAGGTTCATAATTGCGAGCACCGCCCTTCCAGGGGCGCTTTGGAAACGTCTTCCGGTGAGTCTGTTCCATTTTGTTTGATAGCGGATCATCTTGCTCGTTGATAAAAGAGAGCTTTTCTAGTAAGTTCCCAGGTACTGTGCACAATGATCTTGTGTATCTTAAGGGCATTGGCGGTGATGAAATAAAATCTACGTCACAGATTTCGAGTGAGGTTAATCTTGGAAATTTTATAAAACTCTTGACATTTCATGTAGTACCAGACTCTTGCCTTGCGGGCCCTGTTATTATAGGTAGGTGTTATCTGTAAGCATTGTTTGCATGAAGTCTATTTATTGTTGGCACATTGTCTATGTTGGCACATTGAGTGAGAAGAGTAATGTCGTGTGTGGAAGGTGGTCGAAGGGATAATGTCGTCCGGGCCATGCAGCTGATAGCGGCTGGTTGAAGGGACACATTCATCCAGTCCAACCTTAAGTGTTCATTTGGTTGAAAGGACAGTGTCGTCCGGGCCATGCACGTGTGGCTGGTCGAAAGGACACACCCGTCCGGTCCAAATTGATGCTGTGTGATCCTAAAGATAGGACATGCCGATAAAGACTGCATTGTTTGTTAAGTGATTACAAAGGTGTCGTCCGGTCCATGAGTGGTCAAAAGGACACACGCTTTTTTGATTCTGAGACAGTTATAGTTGTACGACAGTAACATTACGTCTACTAGTCATAGCTTGTCAATATGGTTTAGACGAATGATGTCGTCCGAGTCAGAGTCCTTTAAGTTGACTGACTTGTTCTGATGTTTTGCAGATGATGGTAAGACGAATGATGTCGTCCGAGTCAGAGTCCTGTAAGTTGACTGACTTGTTCTGGATGTTTTGCAGATGATGGTAAGACGAATTTTGTCGTCCGAGTCAAACTGAGTTGGCTTGTCAATGTGGTGTAGACGTAAGTTGTCGTCCGAGTTAGACCCTTCCATAGGGCTTGCTTGTCTATGAGGCATCAGACGTAATGTCGTCCAAGTCAAGGAGTGGCTTGTCTTTGATGTCGATGTCGGTAAGACGAAAATGCGTCGTCCGGGTCACATCCTACTGAGGATTGGCTTGTCTAATAGTCACGTCCCCCAAAGCATCTAAATCAAGAAAAGACCTTAGCCTTCGTGTGCATAGGTGGTGGGAACTACCCTGGACGGGTTGGTAGACTTCAAGGTACGTTAACGCTTAATGTTACTTTTAAATTGTATTTGATATAGCAAGTTTATCCTAATGGAGGAGATGACATCCATAGTGTCGGATTCATCAGGCCTCACTAGATGGTTTTATGTGGTTTATCCTAGTGGAGGAAATGACATCCATATGTGCGGTTTCATCAGGCCTCACTAGATGGTTTTATGTGGTTTACCCTAGTGGAGGGGATGACATCCATATGTGCGGATTCATCGGCCCCCACTAGATGGTTTCAGGAGTCGATCCTAGTTCAGAAAGTGACATCCATCTGGTTTGGTTTCACAAGTTCTGACTAGATGGTACCTATTGATATGTCAGGATGAACGAGCGTATAGATTCTGAACTGTTTGTTGCAGATTACCAACTTTTAGCGCCCGAGGACGGTCGCATGTCAGTCTGGCCGTGTCGGCGCGTTCATAGAGAAAGCCATAGATAAGATAAATCATAGAGATAAGATAGAGTGACTGATGGTGTCGGCGCATCCGTCAACATAAAACATCAGGTTGACTCTTAGCTGTCAAAGTCAGCCTAGCGAAGCGTCATTGTCGATGGTTGTGAGGGCAGCCATCTGAACACACAGTTGTTCGAGACGGCGCCCGCGCACCACGCTTGTGGCGAATCGCTCTGCATCCACGTGACAGTTATAATTAGTGCTATAATTAAGTTGGTGTCGTGTTGCTTAGACTGTACATTGCCCATTTGATTGTATATTTCGATTATTAATCCCGTGCTGATTAAATTACTGTGATTGTGACAAAGACTCGTGATTTCCCTGCTCGCGCCCACGTGCCTAACTATTTACCCACATACTCGTACATTACACAAGATGAGTTCCGATGAAGGCCCTCCTGCCCCTTCAAATACATGCCTTATTAAAACACTAAAACACAACTTACTAGATTACAAATCAGAGCTTAAGAAAATATTGTTTAATGAATTGAGTAACTACCCTCTCCGGGTAAATGGCAAACAAGGCTGACCCTCGCAGAATTTGACGCGGAAATCTACACAGGAAAAACTATCTGATTAGAAAACCCAATTAAAATGCTAGCAACCCTTCTTGGCCGGATTAACTGAAGCTTCATCTCAAGGCAAAAAGCATTCAATTACAAAATCATTAAAGTATCAATTAGTATACTAGCTTGCGTACTACCTACTACCAAATACTAACATCACAAATATTTGTTTACATGCTGTTTATTTCACAGTTATTTTTTAATTTCAGCATGTACTATCGAACCAACTGAATCATGATCCACCATAAGCTCATTTTGGCAAACCATCTAAATGCTAGTAGGTCGAAATTCGCTTGAAGATAGGTTTCCTTGGTGACGAACTTGTTATCATTTCATGCGACCGACATTGACATTTACGGAGTACAGAATTCGTGCAGTATCTAAAATGTCCTAAGTGCTTTGTTCGCGATAGACCTTACAAGTTTGACAGTTTTAAACGAATTATCAGCGAAGTGGGCCATGCCATGATTTAGTTGGTTCGATAGTACTTATACATAATTGTGTGGCGTATTTGCGTCAAAGTTTGGAGGAATGTATGGATATTTGTTCCTCAATCACGGCAGAATGGCTCAACGGATTTGGATGAAATTTGTCATAGTGATAAGGCTGTACCTGGAATAGCGCATAGGCTACTTATTCTTATTTCTTATTCCGATATTCCCGCGTGATCAGAAATAGCTCGAGTATAACCGCGCGAAAAGGCTTGTACAAAATATATTGGTGAAATATACTAAGAATACAGAAAAACGATGACCAATGTGTTGTTTTACATTCTAATTAAAACCAAACTATGAAATAAACTGTTATTATTAAAACCTAATTCTATGAACTAACTCATAAAACACTAACACTTTGACTACAAAGTCTTTTTAAATAAGCTTTTATTATTAGTTTATGGAGTTCACTCACTGGAACATGGATATTTATATGTGTAAATACATATTATGAAATGAAAAATACATATAAGAACCAGAGAAGAAATACAGTGTTTGAAAGTGACCTGCAAACTGAATCTAGAATTCTGATGGCGCTCAGCATTAAGCTTAAACCGTTTTGCCATTTAGAATTTTAGACCTTCATACGAATATTTAGAGACTCAATCTGTATGTATGTTTATTATTTCTCTGAACATTATGTATTTCAATAACTGTTTCCATGCACACATTTTTAGGATGTATTTAGGTATGTTTAATTTTACATGACGGCAAGTAACGATGAGATGGCCGATAAAGTCTGTTTGTTTAAGTTTTGTGGCTCCTCGTAAAGTTTTGCTAAAACTAATTTTTCGATGAAAATATGATATTTGGCAGCGATTTATACGACGTACTGTTGATAATGACAAAATTATAATGGGAGGGCTTTCTTAAGCAACCAAACGCGGATTAAAATATGTTTGTTACAAGGGTAAATTCTCCCTCTTCCGTTACGGTCACTTAATTTGCTTTACACTCACTTTGAAACTTCAAAGTTGATATAGTCCGGTTTTTTTAATTTATTACGGTTTGGCTCATAACTTTTTTATAGAAAGATGGCTATTTATATTTACTCCTGATGTTTGTAATTTGACTAATGTAATCAAGTTTTGTAAATTTGATTACATTAAGCTCGTTCGAAAAGAAACAGTTTTCCAGTATGCTAATAGTTATTTTTCTAATTTATTTTTTCTTTGTTTCAGGTAAGCTAAGCTGCAGTATCCTGGTGAAGTTTATGATATCAATATAAGTAAGTTCGGTAGTAAGAACTTAACTGTGCCGACGTTTGTACGGTAAGTTGAACGTTGCAGCTAACTACACCAAGTTTGAATTAACTTAGAAGATGCCGAATACAGAGCGAGTACGACGGTACAACATTAAATTAAACTATTTTTGATTAGATTTTTAACTAAGTAAGGTAAGTTTTATGCCAATCCTCAAGTGAACGGAACCAATGCTGGTTAAATTAGGCGATAATTTGTTTGTTGAATTATTTTGCCAACAAAAGATTTTAGCGGGAACGCGCCAAATTGATTTTGCGGAAGTGACATAGTTCCAAAAATTTTTTTTTTAATTCCCTAAAGTTTACATATTGTGCGTTGAATTATGAAGTATCATGTAAATAAGGTGACGAACCGTCTGTTTTATTAATTTTAGAATTATACGCGATTAAATCCGGTTAATCGCGTTTTATTTTATATTTTGAGATTAACCACAAAGTAAATAGTATTTTATTTGCTAGGTGCTTGCTTTTTACAGTTTATTATTACTCACTATTATCACATCCTGTCCGAACACTATTTACTTTACTATATTCGCTACCTATCTCAATAAACCCTAGCGCCCCATGAAGATGGCGGACAAACTGTCCCGCCAATTTCGCAGAGAAACTTTTTAATTAAAACTTTCAGCTCTAAGTGTGTGAGGTAAAAATATAATCTGAAGTCGGCCGGAAGATCGGATATCCGGAAGTCGTCCATAATGCTCCGTACGTGATGTTCCGCGGCGCTCGCCGGAACCGTCCTGTAGGAGTTGCCGTAGGGTTGTCGACGACGGAAATAAACTTATAAAATAAAGAAAGGTCGGGTTTCTATAACTACGTTTTCGTTATCTAGGCTTTGTCAATTATGGATGTTGTGTTAGAGTGACAAGTTTATTTTAAAGTGAATTATGTAGGTACTTTGTTGAAGTTTTAGGTAGCGCTTTGTTCTTCGTATGTAGGTACAGTTCCGGCGGCGCCAGTGTTCTTGAGTTCGATTTGGAGTCAAATGGATTTGGAAAATGTAATTCTCTGTTCGGACTCTGGTCCAAGTGAATGAGAGTATCCTACTCTTGGTTCTGCTTTAATGTCTGAATAACACAAGATTATTAAAGCTTAATAATATTTTTGAGTTTTTGCATTTCATAATGCTCAATCAATCTTAAATAACTGAAAAAATATACTTAATAAAATCAACTGACTGGGACTTCTCGCTTGCCGAACGAGTGTTCGTCCAACTGAGCTACCCCGGCCTGGCGTAACGCTATCGAAATTACTTAGCATATTTTTTTTTACGTTATATTGCCAAAGTAGCTTCATCTAATGGCTTTGCAGCTTAACCTTACTTTTAGAGCAGCATAGTTTATGTTATTTACATAACTATTATTTTTATCCATATAAAATAAAATTGTATGTATTTTGCATTTTAAGGTCAACAAAAGGTGCTTGGCCTGTTTAAATATATTATGAAGTTCATGAATTAATAAGGCACAAATTTTTCATAAATTATTGTTTAGTAAAGTGGAAATTTGTCTAAAAATTTCTTTTACTTTACAATTATAATATCTTACTGCTTATTATTCATACAAATTAAATTTCAAAATACTTCTGAATGCTCGGTAGTCGGATTTTGTGGCTACAATGAGAAATAAAAACCCGCGACTCATTGTTCCCCGAGCGACTCAGCAGACAGATCAATCCACTATCATGCGAGCTCACTGCTTGTGTTATGTCTGAATGTATAAATCCCTTTCGTCACGTACTAATAAAACTGAAAGAGTACTAGCTATACACAATTTTATCGATGAAAAAATCCCATATGCAACCATAGCAACTTATATTTTTACGCAAACATTACCTTAATTTGTAAAACAATTTCTGTCCATTGTCCAAAAAAACCTAGATATTGCTCGCGCTTAAACGCAAAGGCTGTCACTTATAATAAATTCTAATTTATTATAAGTGGAAATTTAACTGCCGCAAAGACCGCTGCAATTTAACAAAGTTAGTATTTCTTTTGGTTTACAATAAAATCTTGTTACAATTATTTTTATTTATAAAAATACAAATTCGAATAAAACCTTGCAAAACAGTTTTGGACAGCCCTACTCCCTGAAAGCTCGATTGTCGGACTTTGTGGCTACAATGAGAAATAAAAACCCGCGACTCTTTGTTCCCCGAGCGACTCAGCAGACAGATCAATCCACTATCATGCGAGCTCACTGCTTGTGTTATGTCGGAATTTATAAATCCCTTTCGCCAAATGCAATGGTTTGTGTAACTGTTAAGCTGGTTTTAGTATTGCGTAGTATTGTGTTATTTAGCTAGGGTTTATGGATTAATTCGTTGGGGTTTGATTTAAAAATAGCTTTGAGTATTCACTGTTAAGTGCCCCTTGCAGCGTAGTGCGTACTTCCATACTTCCCTCCCAGATAAAAATTATATCTATTCCCTGCTTAATGAAAGAAGACCCTACTACTAGGTTTAAAACCTAGTACGGACTCCAGCTCTCATAAGGTGTAATGTTATGTACTTCCCAATTTTGTTAACATGTAATCTTTTCTTTACCCATCGGTTAAAAGAAGTCCGCTTTATGTTTTTATATAATTTTTACATGAATTCATTATGGCATTTCGTAGCAATATCCGTTTGAAATGTTAAATTAGTGTTATGTTTGTGACCCTTTTTCATCGAGCCAATTTTCATAAATCATGTTTCTATCTTTACACAGCGGTTGGCTATATGGTTAATTTTTAGTGAACATTTTTATCAGACGCAAAATTTACACATTACTTGGTATATTATCGTTCAAAAAATTGTAAAAACGCTGCATCCTCGCCTTAAGTGTGAGTATGTTTGTTGCTGCAATAATATAGAAATATTAGGTATCTCTGTATTTAATTTAATTGAATCGTAATATAACTAGATATTGGTTAAGTTAACAATTGTAGAGCTAATTCGATACTGAGAGAACGAAACGTATCTTTACATCATGATGGCTGTCATTAACAATATTTTTTTTAAATTGTATAATTTCAATTTTTATGTAATGTTATTTAACAGTTTCAGATAATTTCACAGTTCATATCTGAAACATAAGTATATAGGTACTGCCATTACTATCCATATAAAAATATGGCAGCCATTATCCATGTTCCTAAAAAACTACTTCCTAAACATTTTTCATTCTTTCAGTTCATTTTCACAAATCCGTGTGTTCCTGTTAATCTATCCTTGTCAGGTGAAGTTTAAGTCAAGCGCAGGCAAATAGAGGAAAAAAATTACTTAGTTTTTTGAATACTTTAAAAGCCTGACAATATCTATAAAATTTGAAACACACTATTTTATATAAGTTCATTTCTTAAAAAGTACTTATGTCGGCATTTCTCACAAAAATAGTCTGCTTATTACACTAATTAATACAGTTATTTATATCCATTAAATATGCAACAATTAATTATCGCGCATTAATTTTAATAACAGCTTGATCACAAATTCATATCCAAAAGTGTTAACTGTAAATTGAATTAAATCGTTTTGGTGGATACACCGTGTATCGCTAGATTAATATTTCAGTTTTCAATTTACGAGTTTCGATGTTACGGCATCTTTTCAGGCGCCGACTGCGGTCACGATACACTGTTATTTTATTTATTGCCTGCTTATTTGACACAAAATCAATGATATGTTTACTTACTATTATTATTATTAAACGATTGGCTTCAATTTCAATTGAATAATGATGAAGATGGAGCATGCCGCTTGGGGAAGCTGAAAAAGGTATTAATTAATGCTGTGGTATTTGGAATCAGACTTTAAAATTACATGGAATTGGCTAATGGATATTAATGTAAGCAATACGCCATCGCTATCCCCAATCGCTAGCCAAAAGCTATGTAGAGCTAGCGATAACTGGCGATAACCCAAATAACGGATAGGATACCAAAAAGTTTTTTTTTATAAATTTATACTGTATTGTAAAATAGCCTGACCCATATGTAGAGGTAACAAAAATTCTGATACAGTAGGGATCGATCCTGAAACCTTTAAACCTTCAAGCCCCTACGGCACGGCCCTTATATCCATCCCTAGAGGGACGATCCACTAACAAGTATATAAGTCGCTTTCTATGACACTCTTAAAATACGTCGCTTGCGTATCAACAGTTTTGTCGCATTCAATACAAATACACAAAAATTGCTTTACTTAAAACGAAGCTCGAAGATCGTCATTATTCACGAACTAAAGTAAACTTATTATACGCTATTCATTTTAAATGATTGACGAATTACCAAATTAACCTGTTCTTTAATATTAAATACCACAAACTATAGGAAAATACACTACCCTTTATACATAAAACTCTATCTATAGAAAAACCAGTCGTAATTTAACTCAACCTAACCCTACAAATCAACCAAGGTATTCCTGCAAATATCCTCAACCTTTCTAAACAGTTAATCAAATCACTCCACTCACATTATAAACAGGTAAAACACACAAATCAGCAGAAATGTCGGACTGAAGTAACACCCCGTATTACGTGTAGTTTTACAGTAACGGTACGTTAACTAACCGTTAAAACCGGTTCACTATACGCCGCCCATTTGTTACTAGTGCCTCCGAAAACCCATCACTGACTTGTAACATTAACTCGGATGCAGAGCGAAATTGGATCTTAAGTATTGAAGATTAAGGAAGCGGATAGGAATGAAGACGGGAAGCTTGAAATGCAGGTTAAAGTAGTTTTTTTTTACAAGGGTCGTGTGAATTTATCGGTATTGATAAAGTTTTGTTGGTGCTTTTTAGCTACTCCGACATGTGATTGCTTGTGTTTAAATGTCATATGGCAGTAAATGAATAACTTCGAGACCAAAGATCGAACGTAGGTAGTGTACGTGGGTTTTGAAAAGAACTATCTATCTATGGATCTCTACCCGTACATATATTTTAATTAATTATTTACTTACTTGTAAGACTAAGCCGACTCCACACAGGCAATGAAATGAATTAAATAAACTAAAATGCTTGTCATTTATTTCGTCTACTTTGATTACGAAATGAGGAACGTCTAATACAGTTTTGTTATGTTTACCCACCTATAGCGAAGTAATATGTTGTTATTTTTGTAGTACAATGTAAATTTTTGTAATGTATGTTTTATTGTGATCTGGCAGTGAAATGGGCATGAAAGTCGTAAGATTTTTACTAAGTACATAAAATGTATAAGAGTTAGGAATATATGAAATTTAACAGTAGCTATAGTTCAGCTTTCGTAACTAATGTAAATTTGAACTCAAAATACATTGTGACACCTATAAAGGTGTTTAATATGAATTGTTTTTAGAACGTGTTTAAATCTCCTGCATAAAGATCGCCGACTACTATAATTGAACGTTAATACAATATAATTAATATGAAATATCGGATAATATCAGTGAATGCTGTAATAAATAGTGATAAAAGTACCGGATATTGCCGAGTACCTTGTACATTCAGCCGATTGCCCCGCGAACTAATGAATGACCTCTCGCGAGTTTCCTCTTCCTATTGTTAGTGTTGCCAATTTAATAAAGACAATAAAACGGCTAAAAAAACGGAAGTTTTATTTATAAAATTATGTTTTACCTTTTAATAAATATACATAGCAATTCTAGTTATAAGTAGTAGCTGTAGTGGAATACGCGGGGACTTGAAAGCAATTACGAGGTACCTACTCTTTAGCTTATTTTTTATTTAATTTTATTTAAATATTTAGGTTAATTGAATCTAAACAATTAGTTCTTATAGGTATTTCACTTCGAAAATGTTATAGCTTATTTACATTACAATGAAATTTTGTATTCAGTTTTAATGAGTTCATCTGGAGAGGCACTAAAATGTCCCTTTTCAACAATTAAATAAACAAATAACCAAAGCCCCATTCATTAGACTGTAGCTGTCTTTGTAAAATTTATATCTTTTTTATCATTTTCATCCTGTCTGTCTCTTGAATACGAAGACATTTTGTTTGTTAAAGGAAATCAATTAATACGCTAAATACTAAGCTAGACAACAATAGACACTTGCAGGGAAATAACCATGAACTTACAACCTTGCACCTTGCAAATTTGCAAGACTATTTCGTTAGTCTCCGCACTGAGCCACCAACTCCTGTGCAAAATCAGTAATTATTTATTAACAACCTTCAGTCTGTCGAGTGCATTTATATTCATAATTTATCTATACGAATGTTATAAAGCTGCAGCACTTATTTGTTTGTTTGAACGCGCTAATCTCTATAACTAGGGGAAAAGTCTTTTTGCATTTGAGAGCCTAATTCTTAAGTAAGGTTTACGGGTTGCACTTTATCCTGAAAGTCCCTCAGGTTCAGAAGTTATGCGGGTAAATCCGTGAGAAGCGGCTGGTGACTATTTAAAATTGAATTTGTATAATCACCGAATGCAGAGCATTTAAAGCACAGACTTCACGTCAAAACTTTGGCCGACTCATAATGTCATCCACGTAAACATTCTTCGAAATCATACATATTGTTTCAAAACTTCGAAATTTTCAATGAACTACCTACTCAACCGATTTCGATGAAATTTATATGGGACCAACTATGAAGTATCTTCTATCATATGAAATAAGATTTTTTTAAATCGATTCATAAGTGTTCGAAACGTCGTGTAACAAAACACAAAAAAAAACATACAGATGAATTGAGAACCTCCTCCTTTTTTGGAAGTCGGTTGAAAATTAAATGTGTAAACGGACAAATGTTTTTTTTGACACAACCTTGGCATTATCATTTGTAAAAGCTCTAAATATTTTATTAAAGTATGCCCTTTGCCAGTATATTGCAAGACGAGCCAATCGTACCTAGCAATGCTAAGCAACCGGTATGGTAGGATGACGCATATTCATCAATATAAAAGTCTGAATAATGCGATATCACTATCATCATCACAGCTCTTAGTAATGAGCCCACTGTAGAGCATGAGTCACTCTCCTGGGTGACGAGGAAGTTTAGGCCATAATCCACCAAGCTGGCCCAGTGCTGGTTGGTAGATGTCGGAATTTTCAGGGCGCCGAAATGGCTCCTGACAAACCCTAACGACTACTGTATACAATTATACAGCACCCGAGGCCGACTGCTTAACGTGCCCTCCGAAGCGCGGAAGTCGTCGTGAGAAATGAATGCGATATTAATAGTAAATATTCTAGCCTCATGAACTAACTAACTAATATATAAAGAACTAATCTCTCTTTCTTCCTATTCTCGACTATGCTGATGCCAGCTATCTAGACCTAACTGAAGAACTTCTCAATAAACTTGAGCGCCTTCAAAATCTCTGCATAAGGTTTGTATTTGGATTACGCAAATACGACCATATATCTGATTTCCGCACTAATCTCAAGTGGCTTCCCATTCGCCTTCGCCGGAATACTCACATTCTTTCTCTAGTCTACCGTATTCTGTACGACAAAGCGATACCTGCCTATCTTAAAGACCGTTTAAAATATCGGTACACCAATAACGACTTTAACTTGCGTTCCTCATCAAATTTACTCCTGACGACACCATCGCACACATCCACATTTTTAGCTAAGTCCTTTTTTGTTCGATCGGTGTCGTTATGGAACGAGCTCCCGACTGAGATCCGCTTTGCTCGCACACCGCGCATGCTTAAACGTCATTATCAGGTGAAACACTGTCCATCTTAGCTATCTACACAATATAGATATTTATATGATATGTATGGAATATTGTATTTATTTATATGGTATATAGGTATATATGTAAACGTTTATGTAAATGTATGTAATTATTCGTATGTAGTTTATTTTACGAGGCGTACACCTCGCCCACGTAAATTTCCTCTAATGCCTGGGTTGCCTGGCAGAAATCGCGCTTCGGCGATAAGGCCGCCCTTTGTATGTTAATTGTAATTGTTATTTCATTTAAACTATGTAACCATGTTGGTGTACAATAAAGAGTTTTATTATTATTATTACGTATGCTTACAGCTACACGCCTTTCGGCGGAAAGACCCGACAATTTGACCAGTCAGTCGGGGATCAGGGCAAGAGGGACAGAAACCGGCGAACTATTATTATTATTATTATTATTAACTATAAAACAGTAGGTGGGTATATTATACACATATTTTTTGTTTTTAAGCTATTGCATAGCTTCTATCGTGGACCTCGAGCGTGGGGACCGAATCCAGAAATTCCGTAACGAAAAAAACCTAACACCCCCCACTCTGACCGGCGGCACAGCGGTGATTCTTTGATTTCATAACTTTACATGCGGGCTTTAATAAACAATCAGTGCCATCTACTAGGAACTCGTGGAACTTCATATTCGATCAAACATAGCATTAATAAAATAAATAAATAATTATAATTGCACAAGTTGATAAAAAATGATATACAATAGCTTTACCGCGGCAGTCTCCGAGTGCCACACGTCTTTTTTTTACTAGTAAAGCGACACACACTTCGCGAAATCGCTTGACGGATAAGGTTAGCCTAAAATAATCTACCATTGAATAAGCGTATCTATTAGGAAACCAATCCCACGTAATACCATTGTAGCTAGCAAACACCTTTATAAAACCACCAAATATATTTTGGCCATTTTCGGCTTCAATATCTAGTAATAGTTTGGTGAATTTTATTTCTTGTTGAAAAGCTCGTCCTGGGCTACTCTTCGAATTTTTCCTAAATCAGGGACTGCATATCGGTATAAAATTTTTAAATAATAGGTGCTAGTAAAATTTCAGTATCCTTATTAGTGTACTGCTTCTTTAAGTACAGAAATATTTTAACTTATTTAATTTCTGTACCGAAATGTATAGGTCAGCATATGTACCTACGCTTCATAGGCTTCAACTAAACTATCGAACATTCTACAGTTATTTAAAAATAAAATTTTAATATTAATATTAATACCGGAAAATTTCAGTTAACTGAAAAAAAAATCAGTTATGCTACAATAATAAAAAAGGTACAAGAATTATTTCAGTATGAATTCCTGTACTGTTATTTTTAAATACACCTAATTTAACGGTATGACGTCTTACAGAAAAAAAATTAACTGAAATTCATACCGGTATACAGTCCTTATCCTAAATAGAGGTACTAAATAATGATATTTATGGCCACTTACCATACAGTAGGTAAATCAATTGATTATGTGCTTTAGATTAATTTGAAAGTAAATCTTCCCCTGAAAGTAACAAACATTTTAAGCAGCTTTTAAAACGTTTAAGAACAAAATGCAACCGATGAGAAACCATCATGCCCAATCGGGCATCGCTTATTCCAACATCAGCTTTCATTTCCAATTCAAGACAGACATTTTCATGATTGTAAGACCCTATATAGCTAAAACATGATCATTTCAAAATTCGTAATTAGATACCTGCCAATTTGATTATATTGAGCTTTTGATTTGTTAGTCTCAATCTATCTGTGATGCAAGATGTTCATCTTCAATATTACGAAAATTCACGAGTGCCGAGTTTGTCTCTAAACTATCTGAAAATAATTATTCATTTCGTTTTATAGGTAATACAAAATGTCGGTTCGATGGAGCAGGTAATAGCTTGAATGTAAACGACAGACTGACGTAGTGGTAGCAAATATTGCCTTCTGTATCAGAGTTCCTGGGTTTGAATCCTGGCTATACGTTTGTTTTTCTAATATTTGCGCAATAATATTATTTATATATGTATATTTTAAAAATTTATTTCCATAACATAAGTAATTTAATTAACTTAATTTGGATTAGATATGGTGGTGTGAACGTAAAAATATTTACCTATTTATTTATAAATCTTAATCTCCTATTTCCAAATTTCCCATCTTCGTCCTGTTAGTATCCTTCCCTGTACTTCGAAGATAATAGAAAGAGCAGTGTGTGACCAGTTGGCAAAATACCTGGAGAAAAATAATATATTGCCGGAGCGACAATCTGGCTTTCGCAAGGGCCGTTCAACCGGAACTGCATTGCTTGATGTTGTCGATAACATACTGCATGCACAGGATGCCGGCAAAAGCACGTTATTAGTGCTTTTAGATTTCTCTAGGGCTTTTGACTGCTTGAGCATTCCCTTGCTGTTATCTAAGATGTCTTTTTACGGATTCGAAAACGCAGCAGTGAAATGGTTTGACAGTTACCTCTCTGACAGGACTCAGGTCGTGGGGTTGCAAGAAAACAATGGAGGGACATGGTTGTCATGTTCATGCTTGGTACAGAGAGGGGTACCACAGGGTTCAATTCTTGGACCCCTACTTTTTATATTATACAGCGCGGATATTACTACTTGTATAAAAAGTAGCAAGTTCCACATTTACGCTGACGATTTACAAATATACGCGTCCACTACATCTAATAATGTTGAGGATTGTATTCGCAGTGTTAACGCGGACTTAGAACGAATTGCGTACTGGTCGGAGAGGAACTGTCTCGTACTAAATCCAGATAAATCCAAGTACATGATTTGTGGTTCTAAATGTCAAATACGCAATACCTTAAATGCTCCCACTATGGAACAAATAAGTATTAAAACCCAACCAATTGACCGTGTAATTGAGGCGAGGAATCTCGGAATACTCTTTGACGGGGAGCTGCGTTTTGAGAAACACATTGTGGAAGTGGTCAGTAATTGTTTTTATCGACTTAAAATACTCTACAGTGTTCGTGAGTTTCTAAGTATTGATCTGCGAGTCAACCTTTGCGAAACTTTAATTTTGTCAAGGTTAAATTACTGCGATGTTGTATATAATAACTGTATATTGGGTCGATCGCAGAAAATGATACAACGGGTTCAAAACGCATGTGCTCGTTTTTGTTTCCGAATCCCTCCTCGTTCCCATGTCACTCCATACTTGAATGAGGCAAACCTGTTAAACATGAAGATGCGCAGGCAATTGCATTTCGCATCGTTGCTATTTAATGTCGTCAAGACCATGACACCCATTTACCTGCATGAAAAAATCAAGTGGTCAACACAAAGGTTTCGTAACAGGGACAGAGCTATTATACCAGCACATCGTACCTCAGCCTTCAGAGGGAGTTTTAGGTTTGCGGCATCCAAGTGTTGGAATGATCTCCCTCCTCCAATCCGAGGCGTGGCCGGTAGATTTACATTTAAGCGGAAGCTTAGATTATACCTATCGCAGCTACAGAACTATTCCTAAACCTATCCTAATGCCTTACCAGCATCCCCTATCTCCCTTAATTAGCCGTGTCCAATCTTTACACAGACTAATTTTTATTTTATTCAGATTAGTTCTACTATTCTAGCTGATTTATCTGTTTTCTGTAAAGTTTTTATTTATGTTAGTGAGTTAATCGTATAATTTAAAATAAGTATCTTTAATCTTTAAGCATTTTTTTTCTTTTCCCTTTATTTTTTGTGTAATTTAAGTAATAGGGATTTATCATTAATTTAAAATAGCATACTAACAGTGTATTTCTCAGTAGTATTTTCATGTATTTATGTAAACAGGGTTCACATCAGGTTATAGGTGCTGACTGAAAATCAGTGTTGTAGATCTTTTAGATCTGCAGCGGTTGCTGAGTCAGTTCCTTTTTCATGGCTGCGGGGTATTATTAAATCATAAATTTTACTGCGTGTACTTAAAATTATGTTATTAAAATTTTATTTCTTTTGTGTATAGATTGTGTATTGTCTTGTATATAGATCTGTGTATCCGTGGCTATGAAATAAATGTTCTTTCTTTCTTTCTTTCTTTCTTTCTATTTCTTTAATACGGAGTTCGATTCCTGACATGAACAATACTTCTTCTGCGTGTTACAGGCGAAGTATTGTTCCAAATTTTGTACATAATTTGATTTTAAATATGTAATCTCATTTTTAAATCCAAGTTTATATTGATAACAAATATAAATCTGGATTTTGTTTGTTATGATAAAGCTCATAAATTATTTTGCTTTAAATCTAATGTCTCAATTTGATAGATTTTAATACACAAACTACCATTAACTTTGAGACTACATTGGTGAATCAGTTTTGTAATCATCATTATTATAATTATAACTTGATTCGGTGATTCTACTTATATGAACATAAAGATGCAAGTTAAGTACGGACAATTCTCTTTCCCGATTTGTGCACTTTCGAATCAGAACCACTCTATCTTAGGTTATATGCCGATTAGGCCTTAGATAGTAAGCCGATCGATAATATATTAAGTTAATTCGCCTTATATTACTTTACTAGCCACCGCGCGCGGTTTTACCCGCGTAATTTTTGATCCCGTGGGAATTTCGGGATAAAATATAGTCTATAACCTTCCTCAAGAGTTGGGCTATCAAATGCAAAAAGAATTTTTCAAATCCCACTTGTAGTTTCTGAGATTAGCGCGTTCAAACAAACAAACAAAAATCAAACTCTTCAGTTTTATATATTAGCATAGATTATACCTCTATGCTCTTTTTTTTCACAGTGACAGACGATTAAGTAATTAGTTGTATTTACTATTTAAATACATAGAAGCAGTATAATTTACCATACCTATACTCCTATTGAGAATGTTTTAATAAATAGCTAACCATCTAAATGAAAAGTTCAAAACCAGTTTTAATTTAATACCGATCCACATGACATTTAAGAAAAACGACGATTCAGTAAGTTCGAGGTCTTGAGATCGATTTCCGCTCGGGTACTCGTACGTAACACGTATTAGTGCGTTCTCAGAAATAAGTATTGAAATCCTATGTCAATAAGAGTAGATTTCAATATTAGGTCTCAATTCTCGATCTTAGATTAAAAATATTACACGCGTTGCCTTGACAACCAATATCTAGATTTATATTTTGTACGAAAGTCTCTTGGACTTAAAAACCGATTTTCGTAATGCTTGCTTCTATTCCTATAGATAATTTAGATATCAATTTCAGTCAACTATGTTAATTATGTTAATCAAGTTCATTTAAGGTTTATTAATTATGAATCACTAAAAATAACAAGCTATGCTCTTCGTAAGTTAAGTTTTGTTTTGTGTTAAGTATCTACTTAGACAGGTATATACACTAAACTATATCCTTGTTACTAACCAAACGTTCGTGAGTTTAGAAATTTTAATTAAAAAAATTATTTCAATCACCACAGTAGGTTTAAATAATCATTCATAGATTCATAGATTCTATTATGACAAGTATAAGCCAGTTCCTTTGACCTCATCTTCTAGTTAGATTGAGGTCAAATGCGAGTTTGCTCACCGATAAAAAGTCTCTTTTCCTATTTGAAGATGCTTGTTACCCACTAAGCATACAATTCTTCCTATTTTAAACCGCCATAATAACCCCCTGCTCTGTGTAAGTAATTGGGTTTGGGATAAAAGAAAAAAAAAACAAACAAAGAAATTAAGAACTAAGAAAATATTTTCTAGAATAAACAACGAATCATTCTAATCTGTATTATTAATTAATACTTAATAACGCTGGACTGGGAGCAAAGGAAAAACATAGAATGTGCCAGCTGCTTCTCTTCCCGGGCATACTGTAAAAGTCAGTAAAGGGACAGAGGTTTTATTGGAGGTTTTTTGTGGACGATAGACTCTATCCACCATTATAATGCCTTCCAATTTGTCAAACGTGACATCACATGGTTTCATGACCTACTGGTGTTCTGCCTACCCCGTAAAGGGTACAGGTGTGAAGTTATGTATGTATGTAAATTACCCAAATTGACAAGTGTAAATAAATGTGTGCTCACAAGGCATGATTGTGAACTTGTTGTTAAATAATTGTAACTTGCATCGAACTCCACAACACTAGGCGAACATTCGTAAACATACGAATCGATAAATTTCTGTGATCGCGCTGTAGTTTAGTAAAGTTTCTTTACAGAACTGGCCCGGACCTCTCACGCTGCAACTGATCAATGCACCATGGGGGCTGTCTCATTAATAACTTATTTACTATTTACTCTGTCAATGGACCATCTGTTCCAGACCATGAATCTAGTGATCGCCTGCTATACAAACACCCTAGGTTTCTGTTAGCTATCATAATGAAAGCAGTTCAACCAACAACGTAACATAACTTATGGCACTGCTTTAACACCGCTAAGTATACTAAAAGGGAACAGATTCTTCGCACGCTTAGTCTATAATATTTTATGTATAGATAAGATGTAAATGGATGACCTTAACCGCCCCACTTATTCTTGTTTAGTTTATCTCCAAGTTTATCTTATACTACTAGTTTATTATGTTGTCTAGTGTACTGCTACTATAGAGAAGTATACTCTACATAAAATGTATACTCTAGCTATACTCTACTTTCTTCTTATTCTTTTCGGATTTTGAGCTTGAAATAGACCAATAGAAGCTGTTTTATATATTTTGGATATGTAATTGTCAAAATAAATAGTAAATAAAAACTAATTTTAAATTATTAATTGTTTACTATTTGGTTTCACTCGTAAGCTCCGGCAATATTTATTTCAATACTTTTTATTTGCTATATCAAAGTTTGAAGGCCATATTTTATTTTTATACATAATAATTTTCCGTTTCAAAGTCGGGTTTTAAATATAAAAGCTACATTTCATTCACAAAAACGATGTATCCGTAGGTATTAATAATTACAGCTTCACTCAAACTGAAATATTAAAAGCTCGATAATAATTGAATATTCGAATTGTGTATTATAAGCTGGGCTTAACTAAAATACTTAAACGTAAATACTGTGCTAAGCTTTGTCTTAGAGTAAAATTTAAATTATATTTCATTAAATGCTATTATGATAAATGAACGGTGAAGTTAAATGATAACATCGTTTGCCTCTGTACTCGCCGCTAGATCATTCACACACACCACTATCTGATTGGTCCGTTGTATAGGATATAAATTAAGAACTTAATGAACAGATAAAATTATTTATCTTCCGTTTATCTCGAAGACATTAATTTAATTTAAAAATCGTGTCAAAAAAAAAAAAAAAAAGGGCACACTTCCCGTTTGCGTTCGCTCCCGAACGGTCGTGTCTGCGGCCGCTCCCGAGTGTTCGTATTGCGCTGCCCTTGTTCCCTCCCCCGCACTCGTGCGGGTCAGGTGCCAAGTTAAGCTCTTTCGGAAAGTTTTCTCTTGTGGAGGCTGTGTGGTGTCGGGGCTAATTCATCTGCCCTTTTCAGGGCGGACCCGACTGCTGCCGGCCGAAGCATCGCTGGTCAGGTGGATACGTAACCGTGCCAACGAAGCCTGATCGTCCGCCGTTCACCGGCAATAGGTCCGTGTTAGGTTGATCTTTCTTTCAGCGCAGTTTGTCTATAGACTTTCTTTCAGCCCAGCATTATGCCTCGTCACCTTGGGTGTACCGGGCTTGAATGCGATCATTGCGATCGGATCTTTCATGATAAACAGTACTTTCAGGAATATTCGGATCAAGCCTACCTTGAACTTAAACAAGTTAGGGAGGAGTTGGATACCGAAGAAAAAGAACACAGTGACAGGATCGATTTGTTCAATAAATTGGTTGGAGAATTCAAAGAGTTGAAAAAGGACAGAAATGCCCTTTCCGCTAAATACCAGTCCTTGCAAAAGCAATTGTCCGCTCGTCCTCAAGTCGCCTCCGTTTCTCAGGGGTTCCAAACCGACTCTCCGGCGTCTCCAGATCCATCTGAATGCGTCGAGCCTCCTTCAGATCGCATGTCGGTAGACTCCACCGCATGCAAACGGAAAATTACCCCGCCGGGTAGTGATTCCGACTCCGCTCCCTTAGTTCCAGAATCTCCTGCTCCGTTCACCGAGGTTCGCACAAAGTCCAAGTCTAAGAAGAAGAAGAAGCAAGACGCTTCTTCGAACTTATCTCCATCAGTTTCAGCTGCTTCAGCCGCTGTTCCTGCTCCGCAAAATGTCGCACCGGCGTCTGCTCCTGCGCCTTTTGTTTCAGCGATCCCGGCGTCACAGCCTGCGTCGCAATCAGATTCGGCTCCGCCGAAAGTCAAGTCTCCGCCCCCCGTCTTCCTACGGGACAAGAGCCGCTGGACCGAGGTCTCAGCTCTCTGCGGAACGCACTCCCCGAAGATCCAGTATAGTAAGGCATCCAATGTGGGTGACTCTATTAAGGTCGTTGTCTGCTCAATTTCTGATTTCAGGAATTTCACTCGGCTCCTTGCTGACAAGAAGCTCGAGTACCACACTTACGCCCTCCCTGAGGAGCGTAAGATTCGTGCCGTCCTCAGGAACGTGCCGTTCGAGCTCTCGAACGAGCAAATCCAAGAGGACTTGTCTTCTCAAGGCTTCCCCGTCGAATCTGTGCACAAAATGCACAGCCGCCGAGGCAAGCAGTTCCCACTAGCGCTAGTAATCCTAGCGAGGAGCCCGCAAGGGCAGTCCATTTTCAGAGGCAAGCTCACCGTGTGCGGTCTCTCCAACATCCGCGTCGAGGTACCACACAAGCGTGGTTTTCCAGGTCAGTGCCACCGCTGCCAATTGTATGGTCATGCGGCGGCAAATTGTCATGCTTCCCCTAGGTGCGTCAAGTGCCTAGAACCGCATGGGACTAAGGAGTGCTCTCGCACTCCCGAATCGCCCACCGCTCCGTCCTGCGTCTTGTGCGGCCAGTCAGGCCACACAGCAAACTTTCGCGGCTGCCCCAAGGCACCGCGTGCTGCCAGGGCTACCGTGAAGCCCATCGAGAACTGGAGAGAGCGACCGCAGCCTAGCTCGGACGCCCCTCCAGTCAGTTCAAAGGCCCCTAAGGCCTTTACTTCTATCGTTCCAGGTCAGCGCAGCCGGGTCGCGACTCAATCGCAACCGGCCGCCAAATCGGCTTCCCAGTGCCAGAATGCAAATGGTTCTCATGACCGCATGGCGTTCTGGATCCAGCTCGCTCCCATCGACGAGATCCTGGCTTTCGGCGCCGCTCTCGACGCCAGCCCAGAGGGTTTCAACGGTGCTCTTCCGGTCCTAACCAAGTTCGCTCCCCTTATCAGGAAACTCCAGCAAGCTCAACGTTTCTAAACGTAGTCCTTCTTTTCAGCATTCCTATCTCAGAGTGAGTCTGATCACTCTAGATAATATCTTAGTTTCAGCTTTGTCATTCTGCTAATCTTAGCTTTGTTTTTTTCTCACTTTCAGTTCCTTTTGGTGGCAGCCGTCTGGATGCCGCTCACTGCGCAGCCTCTCTCTCCAATTGGCTGTCGCTCCGATAAATGATCAAGAACCTGGATTAAGGTAGGTCGTAAAGGGGGATGTTTAGTGGGTATGCTCGGCTTCACTGAGTGAGTCTCCACACTGTCTGGGCATTCTATTTGCCATTAGCCACCGGGGTTAACAGCTTATAGAATGCCCATTCGTCCGTAATAGGATTCATCCTCCTCCCGCTAAAGCTTGCTTTACTAGTTAAAGCTTGTTTTAGGGGGTGCCCAAAATTTTCTGTGGCGGAAAAACAAAAAAAAAAAAAAAAAAAAAATCGTGTCAAAATGTAATGAAAGTTTTGAGTTATGGCCTGGTGTAGAGTTAGCAATTAGTGTTGTGAGGATCAATTAAAGATTTATTAGTTTATTGTTTCTTATAAAATAACTAATCCCGTACTTTTGTATCGTTGAAGCATCATCTTTAATTAGTGGTACATCCTTTACAGTAAATGTGAAAGTTATGTGTTTATTTGATTTCGGCTAAAATTGATTTGATAAACACGAAAGTTTGTATGGATGGATGAGTGTTAGTCTTTCATGAAAAACGGGTTAATTAGTCTCGATTAAATTTGGTGCAGATCCAGATATAGATAATTCTCTGGAATAATACATACTTAGAATACTTTTTATCTCGATTGTAATGTTGCGAGTAAGCCCAGCTTGCAGCTTTTTTTTGACTATAAATCCAAATCATTTGAAAAAGTTTCTTTTTAATAAATATTATTATTCAAATGCAAAATTGTAAAGTCTATCTCTTATTTATTCTAAAGAGAACAAAAAATTGGGATATAGTGTATGGATACCAGACCACAGAGCTATACCTAGTAGATATACTAACCAGTAGCTAGATTAACAGTTATAAACCCTCCTCTTAAGGAAAGCTCATCTTATTTATCACATAGGCAATGCTACGAGTATGTATAATGTCATACCTTGTAGGAGAACTAAAAAGAAAATCTTATTATGTCATCTGTAGTGCGTGAAGTAATCTTACATACGAATCTTAATTTCACAGATTGCAGATCTTCATTTTCAAATTAAATATCATGCGATTAACAACCTAACAAAACTATTTAAGATCTTTCTAGAAACGGTGTTTTTATGTTCTATAGTGAGGATTCATTGACAGCTAGGTCTTTTGTTGAAGCCGCCGGGAGGCGCCGGCGCATTCTTCGGGGCAAACCCGTTTGAAGCCCGGCCAACGCTATTGTGTCACTTTTGAATGGAAACCAAAGCTCATCTTTGTATTGACTTTAATACTTCGGTAATAATTGCAACTTGGATTTCCCAAAGCCACCTTTTTAAATATTCTTCGCATAGACAGCTTAAATACGATCTGATTGCTAATTTATACAATAATACAGCTTTAAACACTGATCATTATAATTAAAAATATCAAATATTTCATCCGCGTAAGGAAAAAAGAAAAAAAATCATTAAAATAATAAGCCTTGCAAATTTACTTCAAGTACAAAATTTGTATGCCAGTTTAGTCAAACCTCATTGCTTGTTAAAAGCGAAGTCGACAAATTGATACTTGTCTCTTTTACTCCCGTTACAAGCGCGTGTGATCCGAAAGAGTAAGGAGATGTGGTTTCGATGAATGATAGCAAAAAGGTGTGTGATGTAGACAGGATGCCCAAGCGCAGCTGGATGGAACTTTTTGTATTTTTTTTAAATGCCTCGTTTCGCGTGGTTTCATCTACAACATTAAGTCCAAAAAGGAAAATGTTAATGAAGCGTACACTTACGCTGGAAAACGAGGGTTTTTAATAAGTTAAGCTTACTTTGAAATATAAGCACAGACATTAAAGTTTCTTTGTATCTGTAATAAGTAATTATATTTTATGATCTGGTTATGAAGACATTAAATTATTAATTATGTATCTACTAAAAAAATACACCTAGGTATTTGTCTACGTTTACCAAGAAGAGTATTTTTCTGCCAACTCTTCTGCCGTCCGTTCGTAGTTTCGTTTTTATTGCTAGGAATTATGAACCATAATAGCTAGTTTTGAAAATTATTTTTTGTTTATACTCATTGTATGCATTAATAAGGAACTAAGTCGAAGAACTTACTAACATGCAATGGCATCGTGTTGTTCAACGTGTGATTTCGCTAATTTGTAAAGTGTTGTAGAGCTTTTTCAGGAAAACTTTGTATTCAATTAAACAAAAACCTATGTTTGATCCTAATTAGGTAGAAAGCAATAATGTTAGTTTAGCTTATTGAAACAAACTAAAATTATTTTTTAACAATAACTATAAACGTAACCTTTAACGCTACGAATTTTGGTATTAATTCGTACGTAATCTTGTTATGGCTTAGCACCTTATGAACCCCCGCTTAGCTACTGCTAAAGAAAACTGTGCACTGTGAAAGAATACAAACATACGCCAATTCTAACAAACTTTCTCATCCTACTACATAATAAACCCGAAATTTAATTGAACAAGGATAGCCTGATGTAATATTTAGAATATAAAATACTGATATCAGTTATTTGACCGGCCCAGAACAATCTTATCGCCTCTTGTCAAAAAAAGTTGTACCTTCATAAAAGGCCACTTAAATTTTCTTCATACTAAAAGCTGCCGCTGCATGTCACCACTCGGGCCATGATGACATCTAGCCATGTAGAGTCAACTTTTATCCAAACGCTATTTCACCCGTACTTACCACTAGGCGAGATTAGGGTGAAATGCGAGAAAAACGACCAAAAATTAACCCACGCAAACAACAATCCAAGGTGACAAAACATCTAGAAATTTTTAAAACATTTAAAACAAAACCACTTTAAACGACAGACTTTAGATAAAAACTCCCCTCTAAAATCGAAATCCCCATACACAAATGAATGCCAACCTAAGAAAAAAACCTTCACTCGGAATCCCAGTAGTTCATCTAATTACCAACTCCTTAATCTAAAGTCTCCCAACAATGATTCCCAGGTTCGTGACCACGGCTGGCATGGGAAGGAACAGCCTGTAATGAGGAACATAGCACAAAGATAAACTCAGTGTTTCCTATTTATTCTAACTTTAGAAATGCTTTCGTTTCTTTAACTTTGTTTCGTAAAACTTTGGCAACATTTATGGTGTAAGTTTTTTAACAGATTTGTAGCTGCCAGTGTCGTGGTGTACTGAAATAAACATTGTGATGTTGTTGAACAAATAAGTAAAATATCGGACTAAAGTATTCAATATAAGGCTAATAAAGAACAGTTCTTTTCTGTACAATGAGTGAAGTTTTTTTCATAATTACATCTAATTCGTGTATATGTAATGATATTACCTTGTGTAATAGGTATTCGTATAAATATATATTTCTGTGTTTGTATTTTTATCGGAGTCTACATCCGTCAGGTCTGCGGGAAGAAATAATAAATTCTTCCTTCGTACTTTTATTTTTCAACTTTGATATCATGTGCTGTTTTTACTCATGTGTTTTATTGATGTTTTTAAGTGTACATAATCGTGAAATAAAGATTTAATAAGCACGATATTGAAAAAAAGTGAATATCTGCAAAGGTAGTCCAATTTTATGTTTCAGAACACAGCTACCACTATACTAAAAATTAAATAAATTAGTTAACACGTTTAGAAAAAAATATAAATAAAACCCTCGTTTACTGGCTATTAAGGATTGTTGGGGCGTATCGTGAACCGCCCGCGCAGTCCTTTCTATTTTATTTGCGTCCTCATAAATACACAACAAAACACATGTAGGTAGCACAAAGTTAAATCTTTCTTAGAAAATTAGTTTAAAGGAAGTAAGAAGAACAAAAAGGAGCAGTTAGCAGTATGACAGTAAAAAATGGGCTTTTTTTAACAATTGTGTGATTATACAATTTTTGACAATAGTTGTGTGATTGTCTGGGGATTTCATTATTTATTTATTATTATTAATGCCGCGTGGTTGTACTATTTAACTAGACTACTTTTGGCAAGCAGAACTACATGTGACAAAACATAATAGAAATATTATCCTACATAAGACACAAAGGCAAAATTAAAAGAAAGAACTGAGAATCTATGTAAATATATGAAAACCAATAAACTTGTTGTGAAACTCTGGAGTCTGATCACCCGTGTTAAGTGCCTGCCTCGGGACTCAGTGAAATTTATTTATTTACTGTATCAAATCGTTTCTCAGCATCTTTTTCTTCCATCTCCATATTTTTTTTAATCTATTTACATGAATAAACTGTCAAACGCCTGTTATCTCAGTCAGTCTTCACCATGGTGTCTGTAAAGACACCGTAAATTATACGCTTCATAGTCATAAAAAAACGTCTTTTATTCAATATACAAATAAGGCATTTATATTACCTTAAGACCATATTATAATCTTCCCGGAAGTAGGTTTGACCTAATTAGTGAAGCTAGGAGCCCACCGAAGCTATTTCTCAAGGCGTTGCTAAGTTAGTGTAAAGTTAAGCAAGTCGCTCTGGCGTGTCCGCAGTTCGGCCGCAACTTTACGTCCGTCTCGCCCAATTCATGAGGAAGACTTTGGGTAAATCTACCGGAATTTCAGGAGGTATATTACTTA
Organism: Stenoptilia bipunctidactyla; assembly: GCA_944452665.1. Taxonomy (NCBI): domain Eukaryota; kingdom Metazoa; phylum Arthropoda; class Insecta; order Lepidoptera; family Pterophoridae; genus Stenoptilia; species Stenoptilia bipunctidactyla. The sequence goes on from OX101735.1 coordinate 13,130,219, forward strand.
TTTGTAAGTACTTATTTACTAATTTGTTAGTTGATTGTTTACCTGATTTTGTAGAATTTTCTTTTTGTAAGATTTTTTTATTCTTGGCCGTAAGCTACTTATGAGTTTCAATATGGTAATCTACGAAACCATCACTTGGATTTGAAAAACTTTAATAACCTTTGATAGACGCTGGTAAATCGTGCGAAGCTGCTTGTTCATAAACTGTTATTTAATACAAACATTACCCGTCATTAATTTAAATTTTAAATTTTTATGCAAAATATAATAAAATAAAGAACAACGTATAAGTAAAAACTGTTTTTGTAAATCTAAAATAAAATGACGATCACTTCCAGTAAAAGTCAATTCATTTTATCAGATGTCACTTATTGTGTTAGTGTTGTTATTGCACCACATGAACTAATGCACCTACACATGAGTAACACAATAGCGTCAGTGTTACAGATCTGACGGTCACGTGACCAGGCCACGTGCTTCTTGACAGAACTCGCACGTAAACATATCATGGGTCAAGTATCAGTGGTGGGCTTCAATCGGCTGATGTAAAAAAACATTGCCAGCGGCCCAGAGGTCCTGGCTTGGTATACGGGGGGCGTTAAATCATGACAAATATATTTTTATTAAAGTTTATTTCTTAGACTTTAATATTTGAGGAGATGATATTTAAATATGTATATGCCATTCAGGTCAAACGTGTGTTTAGTCACCAATAATTAAAAAAGTTTGAGCTTATATTTTTTATATCCATATCAAAAGTTCTATATGAAACTTAATTGGTAGTAGATAATGTGGTGTGAATGTTTAAAATATTTATTTGTGCTTTAATTTAAGGACAGATTTAAATTATGGAGGTTCTAAGTTCAGTTCCCAGGCACGTCAGTTTATTAAATTATTACAGCAACACGTCCGTAATTGACTTTTTTTTTAATGTCTTTTACCCCAGTACCAGCACAGTAGCGAACCTTCAAAAATACAAAACTTGTTTGTCAAACTTTTAGCGGAATACATATTACTTATATTTTTATATATTTATTAGCTTCCATGCTGGACTGGGAGCGAAAGAAAAACATCTAATGTATCAGCTGCTTCTCATCCCGAGCTTATTGTAAAAGTCAGTTAAGGGCTAGAGGTTTTATTGACACTTTTGTGGGCGATAGGCTGCCCCCTGTCATTGCTATAATCTCTATCCATCATTATAATGCCTCCAAATTCGTCAACGGTGACATCAGATGGTCGTATAACCTCTGGTGTTCTGCCTACCCCATAAAGGATACAGGCGTGAAGTTTATTTATTTATTTATTTATTTATTTATTTATTGGAAACTCAACAGCATATTTTTAATTTACATAAATTTCTTATCTAATGAAGTAAGTATCTTAGCCAATTACAGAGTTTCACAGCATGTACATATAAGTTAAAAACGAGCATATGAACCTTATGTGTTACATCTAGATACAAATCCACATACCTAGTTGTTTACAAACTTTAAAATAAATCTCCTTTAATACTGTTCGGCACAAATATATGTTGGTTCTTAAATAAATATAATTACAAAATAATAATAGTAAGTAGTACATCTATTAATATTACTTTAGATTAAGTCTAGTTAAATGTTTCCATAAATATGTAAGTATAATGTTATTGACACTAAAATATAAGCATGCATTTTGCGACTACGTTTGTTTACTATATAGTTGCTTTGTGATTTCATTCTTGTATTTTTGTTTAGAGAAATGAAATATGTCTACTTTTTGGTATTTACTATTGTAAGTTTCTACAGCACGAGTTAGTACATTGTTTTTAGCATAGTTTGTTCGATGTGAGGGAATGTAAAAAAGGGGTGTATTTCTAGTGCGACGTTTTGGGGTATAGAATGTAATGTCAGCCAAAAGATCAGGGCAATTTAAGTTACCACGGATTATGTCGTATAGGAATAGCATGTCGAGGAGTTCGCGTCTTGATTGTAGTGACAGAAGTTGATAATGGTGACAGTCCTCGTTATATGGCTTACATGGTCTATAGGATTTATAGTTTAGTTGCTTGATGAACTTTTTTTGTACGGATTCTATTCTCTTTATATGAATATGGTAAATCGGGCTCCAAATAGGACAGCAATAATCTAGACCACTGCGACAGTACGCATAATATAAAACTTTAAGACTATGTAATCTTGTAAAAGGCTTGCAAGTTCGTATTATAAAACCCAGATTTCTGATAGCTTTAGTGACAGCACTGTCAATGTGCTTTGTGAAAGACATTTTAGAATCCAGTATGATTCCCAGGTCTCGGACCTCATTAGCTCTTTCAATTACTCTACCATCAAAACTGTAAGGAAAAAGCGTTACCTGTTTTTTACGACTAAAACTAATACATTGACATTTCTGTATATTGACTGTTATATTATTTTTTGAATAGTAAGTAAATAAAGCATCTAAATCACGTTGAATTAGTAAACAGTCCAAGGTCGACCTAACTCTCATAAAAACTTTTTTGTCATCTGCATAAAGTAGATGTTGAGAGTGTTTAAAGCAATCATTGATGTCGTGTATGTATGCACAGTAAAAGAGAGGTCCAAGGTGTGATCCTTGGGGCACTCCCGATGAGATGTTTATAAATTCAGACTTTAGCCCACCCAGTACTACGGCTTGAGAGCGATTTGAGAGGTAGGATTTGACCCATCTTAACAAGTCTCCTCGTATACCCAGTCTGTAAAGTTTACTAAGCAGGTTGGCGTGATCGACACGATCGAAAGCCTTTTCAAAGTCTGTGTAGATCACGTCAACCTGACCAACTTCTTCAATTCCACTCAAAACATAATTGCAGAAGCCAGCAAGATTTGAAGTTGTGGACTTCAGTTTCATAAAACCGTGCTGATTATTTGCAATGCCTCTAGAAATTATACTATATATTTGTGTATAAACAATGCGTTCAAACAATTTACTCAAAATATTAAGTTTTGAAATGGGACGATAATTTTGGATAACAGTTTTAGCTCCTTTCTTATATACTGGTACTACAAGAGCGTTCTTCCATATTTTGGGAAATTCACTATCTGAAAGCGAATGCGTGAATAATTTTGATATAGGATAAGCAAGATTTTCAGCACAGTTTCGCAAAAATATTGATGGTATACCGTCACAGCCCGCACCCTTGCTAATATCAAGAGACTTTAGTAGCTCAAGTACAATACCTTCAGACACCTTAATATGTGCAATTACATCAAATGTAGTATCACAATCGGTATCAATATCATATTTTTCAGAGTTATTAGCAGTGTGCGTAGGTGGGGAGAAAGTGCTTTTGAAGAAATTGCTAAACGCAGTACAGATATCACTACCTTCAGTTAGTACTACGCCTTGATCTGTAAACCGACTTGGATATTGGCATCCTCCACGCTTGGCTTTAACATAAGTCCAGAATCCCTTGGGGTTATGACCAATACTATGTTCTATGGTAGAAATATACTTTTTAAAACACATTTTTTGCATTTCTTTTTCTCTCGCACGTAATAAACTGAATTCGTAATAATCCCGTGGATTGCTAAACTTTTTCCATCTACGATGCAATTTACCTTTTTCTTTTATAAGTTTTACCAAGGGGGAAGAATACCATAATGGGTATTTTTTTCTACTTGATTTTATAACTGTAAGAGGAATAAATAAGTTAAAACAATTATCTAGTACAATATAAAACTGTTCAAGGGCACCATCTATTGAGTTTGCTGATAGTAATTTATCCCAGTCAATATTTTCGAGGTATTTATTAACTAAATTGTAGTCTGCTTTGTGAAAATTGCGTTTGGTAAAACTTGCACTCCGGATAGGATCAATGCTTACATTATTTAAGTTTATTAATAAGGAAGGATGGTGTAGATCTTCATTTATTAAAGGTGAGGCACATGTAGTAATATATAACTCCGACGTACAGAATACCAAGTCGAGCAGTCGCCCGTAGTGATTGAGAACACCGTTATACTGAGCTAAACCTAGGTAGGTCGTGTCATCAATAAAAGACAGAGCTGCATTCTGTGTTTCCAAGGTAGCACTTCGAGAAATCGATGCCTCTCCATCACTCCATTCCAGAAAAGAAAGATTGAAATCTCCAACCACTAGGTGTATGTGACTGGGATGTTGTTCTGCAAGCCTAGTTGTAAAATTTCGAACTTCTTCTAGATATACAGAAAGGCAGGAGGGCTTAGGTGGTATATATACAAGAGTAATGTTTATACTTTCCTTAGATTTTGTCCTGTCAGCAGGTATTATAATACTCAATAGTTCAGTTCCAATGTTAGAGGTGTAACTTATTTGTTGAGCTCTCAATCTATTATGTACGCATGCCATAACTCCGCCACCCGTTTTTTTCTTTGTAAGTGTAAGATTGCGGTCTAAACGAAAAACATCATAACGATCATCACACAATTCAGAATCTAAAATATCATCCTGAAGCCAAGTTTCAGTAAATAATAACAAATCATAATTGCAATTCAAGATACCATTACATAATTTTAAACACTTTGTCCTTAGTCCACGAACGTTTTGGTAGTATATATTTAAGTTATTTACCATGGACACCATTGTTATTTAATATTTGTAATGTTAATCTCTACTCCAGCACAGATATAAAACCTTGAATTATGTGTTTTTAGTGCAATAAATATAATAACTGTGTGAAAATAATAAATATTGAATATTACTTTTAGATATAAACAATAATACCAATACTTATGTAGAAAAGAAATGTTAGATCTTATAATTTCTGTACTGTATGCATTGATAAAAAGTATGTAGAAAATAAAACTATATGTACCTGAAAAATTTATGTATTTATTCATCAAAGTTAACCAGGACAAATAAAGTAAGGGTCGGGTTTGATCTTGTATTTTTAATGTATGCAAAAAGTCTCCTGCATTTGTACTGATATAATCGAAAGAATATTGCAACTGAAACTGTATGTATAAAGGACTGAATAATGGCATCAGAGGGATATTAAATAATACAAAAGATAATAAGACAAAATCACCGAATGTATTAAGATTATATATGTATAAATGTTGTACACAAAATAAATATAAGATTAGTGCTTTTAGTATATCAAACCAACTTGGTAACCAAAAATGTATATATTTATTACAACCAATACTATGGACCTTTATACTCCCACAAACCAAACAATACCGTGCCGAAAACATTCTACATTTTGATATTTTTCTTTCTTGTAATTTGAATAAGGAGACAATAAATATATGTTTATAGTTGAGGATATTTTTCTTTGTTATACAGTTAATAAAAGATAAGAAGAGAGAAATAGACTTAGGATACATTGTTTAAAGATTAAAAATTAACCACTTGATTTATAACATCGGGGAAGGTAAGTACTTACATGACTAATTCATTTAAGTTTACTCAGAGACTCAAGGTCACGTATAAATATTGAATTTGTTGTTTCACATTTTCGCATAAAAATACGACCGGAGCGGATCCACACAAACTTGTAGTTCAGTTCCTTGCCACGAAGACGAGCTGCAGCATGAAGTTCTTTGTTTTCTGGTGAAAGATTCTCAATGATGTAGATAGGTGATTTCTTATCTGCTGCAATACCAAGATCCTTTGTATTCAATTTATCTTGGGCATTGTCTTTGTTGTATTTCAATACAGCTGAAAGAAACTGATCGCGTATGATTGGTGAGCTGAACTTTGTGATTATAGTGCGTGGGCGTGGGTTCTCGGGCTTTAGCTTAGCCACACGGGAACAAAAATGTATGTCCCTGTCATTGATGTCATAATTAACCACCCGACATATAGTTTTCAAAATATTCGAAACGTTTTCGGATTTGTACTCAGGGACGCACTGTATTTCGACACAGGATGCTCGCATTGTTTGATCCATTAAGTTGAATTTATTCTTTAACGTGTTAATTTCGGTTCGCAAAGTTAGGTTTTCCTTTTTTATAAGCTCAACATCAATTTTATGACCTTTGAACTGATTCGAGATATCATCAAACTTATCACTCATGAAATCAAGAGAAGTCTTAAAATTTTCAAGTTGCGCATTAATTGATGTTAATTTTGTGTTCATTTCAGAAGTAAAAGATGAAACTACAGCTGACATTTCCTCTCGTATTATTTTACGTAAATCCGACTGTTGCACATAGTTATTAGACTCCGGAGTTGTGACTACTTTTTCAATTTTATTCAAGGGTTTACGTTTAGTGACCTGATCGCGTGCTTCACTTGCCGTGGTTGGCGTAGAAGGGCATAATTTCGTGTGTGTATTATCGCCCCTTGGTTGCTTAATTGTGCAGGTAGGGCATGACCATGATGGTAATGAGGCCTGGTCTATAGATCCTCTCGATATATTTAAGCATTTTAGGTGATAATAATGTGAACATTGTGGACATTTCAGGTGATCATCTTCCTTAATTCCGCGGTGACACGCTGAACAAAGACTCATCTTCTATATAGGTGCGCGTGCTCCGTTGCTTGACGATAGATGTTAGTTAGACGAGGATAGCAATTTTGTCTACTATCTCTTATTGTAGCGGTGAGGTGCGCTCCCCGCTAACAGGTAGTATCCGCGAACTGTCAATATTTCTTGTGACTTATTATAAATACGGCACTTCGCGCACAGACAAAATACAACTTAATAACAACTGGTGTAGGTTGATATTTTAACACTCAGAATGTAAATATTTCGTAAAAATACTGCGACACGACTGCTCCCAAAGAGATTCGAACGACGTATGCATGTTTGTATACATTTATTATAAGAGACTTATGACAAGCGATAGATAGCTGTGTGACACCGCTAAGTAATTAACTAAACAAATTCCGACGCGTCCAAAAAGTCGCTACAGTCCAGTTTACTGAGGTTTTCCTAACTGGCTCGCAAGTAGCTGCTAATGAGCATGCTTCATAGCTCGCCTATGTGGTCTTCGTAACTTGAGCCACTATAAGTTTAAGCTTCGGACTAAGTGTATGAAATTATATAGAGGCCCTTGCTAAATCTTTTATGGAATCGACGTTCCGTATTAATTCTGAGAGTTTGTAGAGACTTGTTTTACCCCATGTTTTGCTATATGTATTGGCTTGTAATTACAACAAACACGATGACGATATATTCACTCAAATTGCAGGTACTTCAGTTGCAATTAGCTTTTATAGTTAGTTATAAGTTATTCATGTTTGGGACACTTAATAGTACAACTTATAGTTTTACTTTAGACGACTTGTATACAATATGTTTTGATAAATTTCCTTGGCTTAGTTACGTCGTTGATGCATTTTTTATTATAGCACTTTTTATATTAAAAAAAATGTTTGCTTTAGAAGCTGTGCGTGTCGTTTGTCGTTTTCAGGTCGATGGGTAAATGCCTAATAGAGAAAGTTCATTTGCATAAACATGTTTTTTTAAATATTTTAGCTCTTTAAGGAAGGAAAAAACATTGAGTTTAAAACAAACTTAGTTTTAAGAGTAGGTACTGTTGTATTAGTTTTTATACGCCATTAAATATAAAAAAGTAAGCAACGCAAGCTTTCAAGTTTCGGAGACTAAGAAGTTTTCGAGATTTCCATTTTATTGAAATTCAATCCTTCAAATATCTTTATTAAAATAAACACATCCACGCGTGTTGATCTCTTTTTACTAATTAATAAATTAACTTTCATAACTTTACACTGAATTGGAATCGGTAATACTTAGGAACTACCTAGCAATCATCGATAAAAGGAATTCCTTTTTCGATTACCGGTGATAAATGCAGTTAAAAAACGGAACTTATAAAATTGTTTTTCTTACTCATGGAAAACTATATCCGCTATTAATGTAGCAGTTAAATTATTTTATTTATATTTTGGATGACCATAAATAAAAAAATAGGAATGCAATGATTTATCAGCGATATACGTTTGATTTTAAAACTTTTCGTTTATAATTTATCAGTAAACACAATCCTGATACACTATTATAGAAATGGTTAGCTAGATTACCTAGGTCAGAAAATTTACAAAATTGGTAGCAACTTTTTTTTCTTAAATATTTGTATTCTCGTAGGTATTTTGATCCTTCAACCTTATTGACACATCCACTGATTATAATTAATATAAAAAATGCTGATCAACTGTTACGAATTCAACTCTATATGAACTTTGTTTCAATTCAATCTTTTGTTCTAATTCATTGTCTTACTTTGGTCTTACTTCTTTTTGAATTATATTATTGAATTTATTTGAATTCACGGTATTTATTACATTCTGCACATTGCCCAATAACTTTGTTACAAATTCTCATACTTAAAATAAATTTTGTTTTATTTAATATTAAACATTTAACATGAATACTCGCAGTGCTTCGGCCCGCCAGTTGGAAAGCCAACTCCAACTTGCGCTCCAAGAGCTAAGCAAGTACAGGAGGTAATGCGAATAATTAAAAGAAAGAGAAGACAATGAGTTAATGACATTGAAAGTCATAAATAAAAATTCTGCTCTGAAATCTGAACTATCCAAATTACGTACCCTGTACGTGGAGACTAGAGAGGATAGAGATTACTTAAAAAGACAGACCAGAGAATTTGACTCTTGTTGTGTGAAATATGATAATAATTTAAAAACTATAACCTCATTAAAATCACAACTCTCAAGTGCCCAAGTACACATAGACAGACTTGAAAAAGATGCAGTCAATGTTGAGACAAACCAAGTGCAACATCTATTTAAAGAACTTGTACCTAACTCCTGCTCAACTTCAGAATCATAAACAGTCACAATTGATTTGACTAGTGATGATGCGATTTCGCACACTATTAATATTAGTCATAATAAGTTAGAAAGGTACCTAAAACTGTAAAGATTTATTGAGAAATCAAATAAAATTACAAGAAGAGATACTATTTTAAGAAATCATTTAACTTTATGTAAGAAGAATAAGTCTGTCATAGAAGATTGTAATAAATATAGTCAAGAGTTGGATATCATTGCAGCAGATTGACCAGCATGTAGTGGATATGGATGAGTTATTACAACTCTCAAAATATAATGAGGAGCGCTTCCATTCTTTAACTAACACTATGTATTGTAATTATAAAAGAGCTTCTTCCTCTTTAAACACACCAATTAGGAAACCGGATGTCAGTTTCTTAGTAAATAAACATGTAATTAGTGAAAGCCCAGTAATCCGACGACCGGGTGGTGTAGTGGTAATATAAATTGCCTTCTATGCCAGAGGTCCTGGGTTCGAATCCCGGCGGCGCGGCGGCGGATATTTGTGTGATGAACACAGATATTAACCGTCAAGTCATGGATGTTTATATGTTTATTTAGTTTATTCTAATAAAAAATATGTATTTATTCAATATGTATGTTTATATATTTCTTAAATATATCAGTTATCTAGTATCCATAATACAAGTTCTTTAAGAAACTTAATTAAGGCTAGATAATGTTGAGTGAGTGTCAGAAATATTTATTTATATTTATTGTGAGTAAATAGGTAAAAATACGGCGAAGATGGTTTATTTTAGTTACTTTCATAGTACATATAATGTCCGACGGCATCCTACTTTGGGGCAATGCCGCAGACATTGACACGATATTTACACTGCAGAAAAGGGCTATTCGCGGAATATATAAACTTGGAAATAGAGAATCTCTAAGAGAAAAGTTCAAAGGGATTGGTATCTTGACACTTGCATCACAATATAATTTTTGAAAACATTATGTATATTTATAAGAATAGTAATAAATTTAAAACCATGAAAATAATCATAATAAAAATTATTCCGAAGGACAAGGATAAGTAAGCGTTTCCTAAATTAAGGCTGGCTAAAAGCACTAAAAGATGATAGGAATATTAATACGTATTTATAATAAAATACCAAAGTCAATTCAATCCCTAGCGTTTAAGAAATTTAAAATTGAAGATTAATTGAAACTACCAACCAAATTTAAAGATTTTTTTTTGTATTGATAGCTTTTCGCATGAGAAATAGGAATACCTCTTGTCAATCAATTCGTAAGTGATCAAAAATGATACCATACGATATGATTGTTCGCAAGGAAAAACTAAATTAATAAATTTTCAATATTAAATATGGTAGGTACCTACTTCAAAGGCCATTCAACCGAAAATATCCCAAAAACAATTCAATACGCCCTCACACTTCAAACATCAACATAAAAACTTTATGTTAAGAAAATATTTGGCTTACAACCTAATAAACTGATCCCATTCCGACCTATTCTCTGGTTAATTGAAGATGTGGGCTCAACCCTGACCTTTAGGACCTAAGACGTATACCTAAGTAGAAAGGTGAAGCTTGTGGAGGAAGGCTAAAAATTGTATTCTAAACATTTCATTCTTGCCTTATACGGCTTCGTTTTTATTTTGAAGATTTATTATTTATTTAGGACCCTGATTGAGTTTATAATTATTTACCGCATTGTTTTAAAGACGATTTTCTTTTTAAATTTAAAGCTTGATCATCTTACCCGAGGTCGTAAAGCACTGTAACTTTTCGTTGTAATTGTTACAAAACTTGGTAAATTCAGCGTATCTATTCTTACTAATAATATTATAAAGAGGAAACCTTTGTATATTTGTATTGAATAGGCTCAAAAACTACTGGACCGATTTCAAAATTTCTTTTACCATTACTTAGAGGGATTCTTCCGAATCCGTATAGGCTACTTTTTATCCCGAAAATCCCGCGGGAATCAAAATTGCGCGGGTAAAACCGCGCGCAACAGCTAGTGTTTTATACAGTAGCCTGTCAGTCAGTAACTTTTATGTTGACACCTACTTACATATTCTAATTTAAGAGTTAAAATGTTCTTAAATTTCTATGTAAATTGTATCTTTATTAATTTAAGACCTAAGGCCAAAACAGCATTGCAACACAATCCGCGAAAAGCTTTCATAATTGGCTCTTTCGGGACTTATGTAACTTGAAAAGAGTTTACATTACAATCATAACAGAAAGTTAAGAAAGGTAACAATTGGCGGTGTGAATTACTTCTCTTACACTTCTTTACCAATTTTAATTTTGATTTAGCAGAAAAGGATTGTAGACACGGGCCTTTAGGATCCAAGACGTATACCTAATGTAGAAATGTGAAGCCTGTAGGGAGCTGTAAAAATAGCGTCCTAAATATTTCATTCTTGCCTTATACGGTTTTGCTTTTATAATGTACATTTGAAGATAAATCATAATAAATTATATAAGATTCTGATGGAGTTTATAACTGTTTTCATTTTATTTTTAGCCTTCAAAATTTAAAGTATTACTGGGACTTAGTGACCCTACACGAGCGTAAACCCTGAACTGAAACTTTTCGTTGTAATGGTAAGAAAACTTGGTAAACTCTCCATTTTTTAAACTCTTTATTTCAACATCAGTAAGTAGTCTGTCAGTCAATAATTTTCATGTCGTTACCTACTTACATATTCTAATTTTAGAACATTTTAAAAGCCCTATGAAAATTTGCATGTTATTGACGTAAGACCTACTTGGAAAACAACCTCGTTATACAGCCCGCAAAAAGCTCTTATAATTAGCTCTTTCAACATTCTATTTAATACTTGAAAACATTTACTACGAAAGAGTGTTATATAATTATGTATTTGAATTGATTCTTATTTTGATTTTGATTGTGATTTTGCTACTTTATAATTAGTTATCGGTAACAGTGTAAACAACCAAAGCCCTTAACTCCTGTAATACATAGAATCCTACCGACGACGAAGCTTACCACTTTGTTAAAAGATTTTTCAATAATAAATATTTAAATTTTTATATACTTAGATAATATTAAAATACATAGTTTGTGCTCCCCTCCCACGGTTGGCAGCAATGTTTGATAATACCGGAAGTTGACGAGACCGAAGACTGAATGTCGTAATTTATCAGTTGCATTTAGATCATTGATAAGTTAATATTATTCATTTTTAGGGAGGTCTTGTGTAAAATAGTTATAACTACGATACATTTTAATGTCTTAAATGAAATGATCATGCTCATTTAAACAGGTAAAAAGTTGAAAGTATTAATTAATATCAGACTTTGTAAACTAAATCAAACTTCTTCTTGCAAGCTCTCATACTCTACATTTACAAGTCAACTTAGGAAATCATGAGCGATGTAAAAATGTCTAGGTACGTATGATCCATGATAAGAAATACCACCAATTCACCACAACTAACAGAGTGGTCATGAACAATAAAACTTACGTTTTATAGTTATTTGCTTTTCGTAGATTGAACTCTCTTACTGTAAAGCTGCGCCCACGCATTGTAGAAGGATCATCGCAAAGCGAAAGCTCTTCAACATGAAGTGAACATCTAGTTCGTCGAACGTATGCGTTTAGCTGGTCGAGTGTACGCAGAGCTTACGGTCTCCTAATGAGAAAGTTTATTGAGCGCTGAGCGCTTATTGCGTAGTAGAGTGCGGGCGGAAGCTTCGGCAGAGGCGCTTCGTTCGTCGCAAGTCGCAGGTGTGCCTCCCCCCGCGCGCCGCGCCCGCTCCGCCCTCCGCGCGCCAGCCACGCCGCGTTCCCGCCAGTCGACTGTCAAACGCAGACTCGGACGGACGTTACGTAACAACAGTAAACAAAAACGCCGCGCCAATTGTAAACACGACCCTTGCGAGAAGGTTCCGTTCAACATAACCTGAAGACCTCCGCGTCGTGAAGTGCCAAAACAGTGGATACAAGTGACAAAAGTAAATATCGATAAGTGATGTGCGTGAAGTGATCAGATCTTGCAAAGAAGTTGTGGTTTTACGCGAAACGGGTTCCATCAGGTTTGCGAGGTCGACTACCGAAACTATATCTCATTACGTGCTACCGGTGTCACCGGCTTCCGACAACTATGATCACTATCTCCGATTATCAAGTGGACGTTTGTTTGTACGCATTTGGAAGCTTGAGCGTTTAAGCATTACCATTTTCACGAAATGTCAACATCCGATTATATATTCGTTTGGTCAACACATATCTGTGTGCGATGTACTCTGTAGGTGCCGCCAGACGACACGATGTTCTCTCGTTTATGTTTTGCATTTACAAAACGAGCGAGCTTTATGTTATTTCTCTTTGTAGACTTTTATTATAAGTTGAACGAACTCTTTAAATTGAAGTAGGTATAACCCTAGTTGTTCTCGAATAGAATGAAGCTATAACAACTTTATTGAACTACTATTTCGGTGTGGCTTTCGTATCGATACAGAGAAAGTTTTGACACTATTACCTGTTGAACATAAGAACAATCAACAAATCCGCACTATATCGGCCAGCCGGCAACTGCACGCTTTCTAAACAAGCTTTTCCATGCACACAGTTAGTACTAAGCGCAGGGAACGCGAATTACCGATAAGAAATATCCTTCATTATTAACTACCGCATTACTATTATTTTATATGTAATACAATATTACAAATGCTAATTTAATCTTGCTAGGTATCAATATCACGGAAATATTAATTCAGAAATAACTTGATAATATGTAAATGGCGTTTTATCGGCTATTAGAAAAATATTAAATGTAATAAACGCTCCATAATATTAATTCGCTACCTATGCTATGAGTCTCTAGGTACCAGGCCAGCAGAGTCTAACTAGAGCTCGTCAATGCTATCAACTAATGACAATCGGCCGTTGTGCAGAGTAAACAAAAGCCAGCAAACAGTCTAATAACCGCACCAAATATAGTTAATTAGTCAGTCGGGTATTAGTCCACAATAACTCTATTAAATTTAATCAATGCCATAACTAATTTAGCGTTTATAAGATTAGTAACCTGCCTTTTTAGGTATAAGTATTTATGTTTGTTTCTATAATAAGAGGTTGAGTATATTTTTTATTTATGGGTACAAGAATACAATAAAACTGAAGGGATTGTATGTTTCTTTGCACCAGCTTATCTTAGAAACTATTAGTTTGATTAGAAAAATACGCGGGTACAACCAGTTCCCTGCTAATATTATTTCATGAAACTGTCGACTCGTTTTCGAACCATGCAAACTCTACATTTAACTAGTCAAAAAATTACGAATTTAACACAACTTTAAAAAGTAAGTAAGTATTCTACATATATGGAAATCCTAAAGCTATTGAACCTTTGACCCGATTGAACTGTTGTACCTATTGTAATGTATGCAACCCGTTTTCCCTGATAATAGTTACACCGGTCTTGAAAAACAATCGAAGGTGACTAATCCGATTGGGCACCACATGCTTTATATGATGCGACCTGAATTGATGTAGAGCCAATTCCTTCCTAAATCTGTGTTCCTACTACTGAACCTCATCATCACTGAGCACGAAATTAAGATGAAACGCGGCTTTACTCTCTTAAAAATAAAGGTTTTATTTATTTGTAATCGTCGAAATTAAGAAAACGTAATCTTAAAAGCCCTTTCCAAAAGGTTCCTCAACCGATAACATCAGTGTAAAACCTCCATGTACTTTTCCATTACCATTAAACAGTACCTAATAACAAAGAAATTTCTATAACTATTATAGAATACAGCTATTCCTTTTGTAAAGACCTCCGTGAGTCTGTGGTAAAACGGAACTGTAAAACTTACCTTGTGGGTACTTAAACTTTGTCTAACATGGCTATTCACAACTTTTAAGTTAATCTGGAACTTGGCCTCAGTTAATAGTTAAAGCAGCCTGTTGAGTATAGTTCAGATTATTTCAAAAGTCTATAAACATAGCTGTGTGAAGTATAGTTTGATGGGTTGAAGTTTCGAATAACGATTCTGATATTCTAAGGGAAATCCTGATTTTACACGATGAAGAGAGTAGGTAGATCATCTGTAAGGCTGCAAACTGAACGGCAGCGACAGCGAGAGCGACAGTCGGCAAAGAAATGAGTTTGTATGGAACCGCGACAAATCACTCGAGCGCCCGCTGGCGTCGAGTACGGCCCGGATTCCCCGCGTCGCTGTCCGCGCCTCTGCGCGCTGTAGCTCTCGCTGTCGCTGTCGTCCAGTTTGCAGCCTTAGGTAGCTACATTAGTTTTTTTTTTAAATAATAATTCTCATTTATTTCCATATTCTTATTCTATTACAAATGTTGTCATCTGGGGTCTTCAGTTAGACATAAAATGCCTGTGTTTGAAAACCCCGCACTTCCACAAATTATAATTTATTTATAATTGTTATTTATTTCCACAAATTAGTTATTTTTATTTGTCGATGGCTAAACCTGAGTTTGACCTCTATCTCACCTAATAGTCAATGAAGATGAGATCGAAGATGACAAAGTACACGGGTTGAGGAAGGAATTTGAGTTGCTAAGAAATTATAAGACGAATAATTCGTATTTTCCTGGTCACACACACACAAGGCTCTACAATTAAAACACATGTATAAAATGTAAGTACTCCTAATAATTTGAAATTTCATGACAGAAAGTAAAAAGTTCTGCGGTGAAATTTTATGAGATATTAAAAGATAAATTTAATATCTCTTAAAATTTCACCGCAGAACTCAGAAACACAAATAGAATAATGTCGTTTTCACCTTTCTAATACACCCACGGCTCAGATTAACTTCAATAAGAAGTCTTGTAGGTACCAACCCGTCGACAACGTTTTATGTCTTTCAATTTTTGAAAATTTAAATCTCAAATGTCGCAAGTATTTATGATTCATTATTATACAAAAAAAATCGACAATGTCTGTAAAAAGACACCGAAATGATATTTTAAAACGCAATTAAATCCGGTCACAAACATTTTAATATTGAAATAAAAATACAATACAAATATGTCGAGATAAAAGGAGCATTATTGCGATATGATAAGGTTACAATGAAGCGCCGCAAAATATCACAAAACGATGTTCGCACTAAAAGTCAGATGGTGCCGATAAGCCGTCCCCACACTCTTGTCAACGCTCATTTTGAATTTTCGACTATTCATTTGTTCTCATCTATAATGAAAGCCTTTATTTATTTGAAAAATAATTGTGTTGTACAAATGAATACTTAAATAGTTCATTTAATTCCCGGATTTGAATGTTTTGTTTGCATTTTAAAACAGTCTAAATATAATTAATTAAGATGAAATTTTGCGCGGATACTATCTGCTCCGACAACGGAATTACTTGAATGACATCACCTTATCTTATCAGTATTATTAAACTTGACATTCTTCTGCTTTAATTTAGATATGTAGTCGTTTTTAGGATGTCCAAGCTGTGAAGTAAAACTCTTTCTTATCGTAATATGATAAGCTGTATATGAAAAAAGTAGTCGATATTTTAAAAAATAAGTCACTTCGCCACATTTATTTCGAAATTTTAATTTTCGATTTATACTAAAGAACAATCAACTTACTTTTTTTTTTCTTTGAGAAGCAGTGACCTAAAAATTTAAATGGGACCACTTCTGAAGTAAGTTCAACCAACTAAACCAAACAAATTATCAAAATCGATTTATAATTGACGCATAATCCCGTAACAAACACAAAAAACATAGCGTATTTGGAACCATCTTTTTCAATTAAAAAAAAACGCATTAACCAATCACATGATTAGCCGTGGTAAAGTTTCTCGTAAAGAACCAAACTTTCCGCTCTACATAGATGCGCGGGCGCACAGTAACCCACATCCAATTCGGCTTTATTTACGTTCTATAACAATAGGCGTGATTGCCAACAATTGTTTAAATTAGTGCCACGTTGAGTGAAAGGCTGACTTTCTCCGACCCTACAGCCCTGCGTTCCGTAGCACTGCAAAGTTTCACACTCTCACAACATCGATAAGTATAGATTACTGAGATAAATCATTTTAGAAATCTGCTACTACTGTTGCTTTGGATATTTAGGTTGATTTAGTTTGTTTTTTGTATGGGTAGAATAAAAATAGACTTCATGAACACGAATTATTGACATTAGTTAAAGGTTAAAGTACAGTTTTTGAACAAGATCGTATCTTAAAATGTGCCTACAATTTGACGAGATTCATGATTATAATCTTGGTGTTTTTTCAATTTGTGTAATGTATTCACCGACATTATCTCTGTCTAGTCCTTTTTATAATACGTGATTTTTGTATTTCAAATAGAGCACTAATGCAATGACAAGTCAGAAAGTTGACGCGTTGATTTGATGTAGACGATTTTTTGATTCGTTCTATACATAATTCCTGGCTTGAACGAACTTCAAAACTGAACATAAATTATCATAATCACATATTGTTTATGGTGTGTATGTGCCAACGTTCACTTTACGATGATTCTTAATAAATTAAAAGTACAAGTTCTATATTTAAATGTAGCAGGCTAAGAAAGATAAAGAGCTAGTTTAGTGTATGCGCAATAAAATAGAGAAAGCTATAGCTCAAATGACTATGAGATTAGTCTGTTTAATGAGCGAGTGAAGTGAGTTATTTTTATTTGAGACGAACCGTAAATTATTGCTTCATTAAATAATTAAAATCGAGATGCTTTAAATCAGAATATACTATTACTCTTAAAACACTTTTAGAAGCCAAGTGTATCATTGTGTCGTATTCTTTTAACTCTTTTTAAATAACTCATACCATACCAACATAGTTTCGGAAAAAACATCCTTCTATCTAATACTAACGAGTACCTATCGTATCTACTTCAAAAAGTTTCAAAATATTATTTAAAAAAAAACCTCTGTACAAAAATAGATCTAAAGCTTAATGACTTCATATGTTACTTTTTAACCACTAAACATAAATACAAGATACTTTATTCTACAATCCAATGCAAAGACACACAACATGCATTCTATACAACACGGATACGAAGAAACCCATAAATTAGCTACTAATTTATTTAAAGGCGAAATAATCGAGTCGTGAAATGTTTCGAACGATTAGATTAAATAACAGTTATTAGAATTATTCGCTCAAGTTAGCCACATCCATACATACGTGAAGTTAAAATACGGGCTTTGCTTAAGTAAAGTTTACGCAAGCTTAAAGTTATGTAAGCACTTTGTGATTCTTGTGAAATCGTGCTGTGTGCTTTCGTTATTATTACATAGCTCGATCGCCCAATTTGTACGTGATTTGGTAATTTTAATCATTATGTATGTATTTAAATATTGTTTTAAATGAAGAAGTTTCATTTTAATACCAGAAAAACAAAGCTTCAATCGGAATATTTTCATGCATTTTACGGTGTTTTACTGATCTTATTTTTATGAGATGCTATGAAATAGATTCTAAATTAAAGTTACAAGGTCACAAGTAGGTAAAGGTCATTTAAGGACTTCCAAAATATATTACTACATTTCCCTAAAAATGTTTACAATAGAAAGTTATATCTTAAACGGTGATAGAAGAGGCACGAGACATGAATCACGTATCTATAATCGTTAAAGATAAGTCTTGATAAGACTTTTATTTATTGTCAAGGACTGCATTTTTTTATTTATTTTATACATAAATTTAACTGTGAACCGTTTTGTTTGAGAAACAAACTATAGAGTATAATAAAACTAAACTTGATATTTTCTCTACAATCACTAAGCATTTCATGGCTAGCAAATAAACAATTAACAATATCAAGCATGTTGCACAGTACTGCCATACTACTGCCGCATACACCATACAAATTGGAAATAAGCCAACATCCATTATAAATTGCATCGAAGGGTAAAACTGCCCTTTTAAATTAATAAATTCCGTTTAAAGTTACAGCATTTTTAACCATAAAACAAATGTAGTACATCACAAAATAGTTTAAAGGCATCGAAAAAGGAAACGCAGAGCTGCATTTGGTCTCACCGATGATAACCCTGGGACAGAGCCAACTCTGTTTGCCAAGAGAGTTTTACTATGAGACTTATTGTGGACTCAGTCGCACTCAACTCAAATATTTGGACACTGAAACTTCACTACAGCTTAATGCTATCAATTAATTAACTCGCTTTAAACACGATAAAAGTTAAATACCAGAAAATTACGCTCACCTTATCTGTATTATTTTTTAGCCTTTTTTAATCTCACTGTCGGTATGCTTACCAATTACTATACTTAAATTAATTTTATTGTCTTAAATGTGAGCCTTGTCAAATTGCATTGTGGTCGAAACTCCTATAAAGCGTAATTTCTGTATACAATTTCCGATTTATCAGATCAATTTACACGGCGCGCCGCGGCGTATTGAATTGCAATATCAACTGTGTAAATCTTGACTAATTACTATTTTGTGTTATTCAATTTAAACCTAATAAATCTTAGTTACAATCGCCATTCAATGTATGGCAAATTCCTTAACATCTCTCGTTCTAAATAATTCAAAATTATCGAACGGAATCAGTTTAAAAATAAACAAAACACTGTTTAAACTTTTTCGCATTAAAAAATCTTTGTAAACAAGGAGTTTTTAATGGGAAAAAATTTGTATAGCAAGCGTTGATGGGTTTTTGATTTGTGCACGAGTTGATTTGTCGTGGTTTCCAAGTTTCAGGTTGTGTCAGGTAGTACAGGGGCAGAGGGTTCGGGGGGAGGGTTCCTTCCGCCACAAAACATCTGTCACGGCAGCTGCTTAACCAATCGCACGTGCGACTTCATTTCGTCTATTATTATAGTTTTTTTATAAGTGCTACGGAAGATTGCCTGCCAGTAAGGATTCGAGAACATCTTTTGTGTTTGTAACGGACTCCTTTGAAATTAGATTGCGCGTTCTGAATTCGAAAGGTGTTAGATGTTTCTTGAACAGTTGGTCGATTTATTTGATAGTTTCATCTTTAATTATATTGTAGAAGATCTACTATTAAAACTTTTTTAGAAAGCCTTTTTAAATTAAAAGCAGACTTACATAATAGGGTATTTTTCCCGTAAAAGCCTTTTAAAGTCACGTTGTGGAAACATGAGATTCAAAATTCATGTGAATAATAAAATAAGGATAAGCTTAAACCCGTTCACGTGCAGTGTTCAGTGCATTACGACATGACTCCATGGTTGACACGTGACGCTTGTTTACAGCCGTTTCAAGGTCGCCGCGATATGCGTCGTAATTCACTTCGCGAATTTTGTGTCACCTAATTGTGGACATTGCTTTGCTAGATCAGAATTGAATGGTATTATAAAGACAGCAGTCTTAAGTATTTATTCATTACATATTATTTGGATGTCTCGGTGTCTTTACAGATTCCGTGGTCAGGATAGGGACAGTCCCTCAGCTACAAATACGTCGGGTTAAAATGTAAAATACAAGTAAGGCGATTATATCCAGTCAAAAAATTGTCCGCATTTTACTGTTTTTGGCTGGTATATTTTCAAAATATGTTTGCGGTGTGTTCTTAATTCGAATTTAAAAATCTTATACCTACGTTAGAAAACAGCTAAACGATGAAGTACCCACATTTATTGAATTGCTCTACACATAAGCCAATATTAATGATGTTATTTGTTCCGTACTTACCGACTTACTTTATTATTTATCCGTTTTAAGTGAAGTTTAATACCCATTTGTTACGTTATTGCTATCGCTACAAGGTTACATGGATATTGCACAATAACTATATACAATAATATATTTTTAAATGTAACGGGATAGTTCTATTAGTCATCTGACGGCAGAATTGTAAGAATTGTATTAAAACAAAATGTTAACTAAATAAAGGTACAGTCAGCGATAAAAAGCTATTGATTAATTAGAGGCAGGACATTTATTATGACTGCTTAATAATACAGAAACTTTTAGACAGTCTCCATGGCGCAGTTCCATAAATTTATACTGTGTATGAAAATAAAATCCTATTTTCTACGTAGGTATCTATTAAGTTTACAGTCATCCTCGAGAGACACTTTAAAATGGTTTTGAGATAATTATCATGAAATACTTAAGGAAATCTACCTTTTATACTTTCATGGTCATGAACATTAAAATTACATTAGATCTCAAAATAAATAACAAACATGGTGAATATCCTTCCTAAAGTTCCTTCCTTCCTAAGAGTTATTTACTCTACCTGACTTTTGAGACTGACTGTATAATAATTGTACCCTTAATTCATCTGGCATATAATTGTTTATTGTATCTACGTATACAATATTCAAAGTTTGTTATGTTTGGGAGCGCTAATCTCCAGAATTATCGAACCGATTTGCATTTAAATAGATCGTTTTATAGGGAAGATTAGTGAATTTATGATGCAAGAGTTTGTTGTGATGATGGTAGAAATAGCTCTTAAATGATAAGGCCGCGGTTGTGCAGCTGTTTTTTTTAAATCTAAGTATACTTAATGTATTTACAAAATGCTGTGTCAGTAAGTTTATCATAAAGTTTCTATACTTACATCTTATATTTTAATGCAGTACTTACCGAATATAGGTAGATAAGTCAGTATTGTTTTTGATTTAAGTTTAATGCTACCTAATTTCACATTAATCCAAATTAATAGATAATATTATCTTTAGTTTACGCTAATTTGGACGTACTAATAATACGCGGGAAATCTGTAAACAAACAAACGATGTTCGTCTTAAAATCGTATTTCACGGAAACGTTAGAAGCTGCGTGTCTAACTGACCGTACGTAATACCTCGAGTGGATTAATTCGATCTATCATTACAGATTACTTGACGTAACCAGTTACAGAACTAGATAGTTTTGGTAGTTAGACGTTACGAGACGTTCCAATAAGAAATATTGGTTGTTATTGCGATCCAGTTTATAAAAAAAATATGGAGTTTTTTTTAAACGTGGAATTCTACTTACTATTAGTAAACGTGGAAGTTTGTGATGCTGACTGTTTTTTAATTTGGGCGGGAAAATTTAGATTAAACGTCCCAAACAGTTAGAGCAACGTTTGATATAACATAAGATGTAGATATAGCAACTGAACATGAGTTTGATCTTTGTCTCTTTTGAAAAAGAAAGACAACGACATCTTGGAGTTGACTGGGTCTTTGTAAAACAATAGATGCATATTTGACTGTGAAAAATGAACAAAGTTATCCTTTGTAGTAATCCAGAATATGATCTACCTACGTACCAAATTTAATCTTAATCCGATCCGTCAATATCGCATTAAAAAATAATAAAATACACTTGTACGTTCCTAGTATTAATAGGGATAAAATTGCCGGAACAGTATCTAATGTTTGGCAACAAACGAGGTAAATAAAGATTGGTCACACCTATCCAATGGTGATGGAAATATTCCAGGCTGACCTACAAGGACAAATATTCCTAAAACAACAATTATGTAAATAGAGTCCGTCGATCAATTCCTAGAACACTCAGGTCACACACACACGGACACAATGTAGGTTCAAGGTCGTCTGTGTTTAGACTCCCTACGATACTGAAATGCGTTCCGCTGGTATAAATTGCTTACAATGTACGATGTTACCTTTCTATGCACAAAACTGTGTTTAAAAATAGAACAAAAGCCTAATGAGGATTTGACTGAAGAGACTGCATGCATGGTTCGTGATTTTTCATTGAAGAAAAAAATTATGAAAGAAAAGATTTTTCTTTCTGGCCAGGTATAAAAATTTCAAAAAAAAAAGAAATGAATCCTTTACTTACTTTTATATTTTTTACGAATCGTTTTTAATTTGGATTTTACTGCGTTGTAGATACCGAATGCAAATTATTAAAAACACATTAAAATAAAATGAAGTAGTAGGTAAGCTTTTGTTTGAATTATGTAGTGTTCATTTGTCAATTAATGTTCGTAACCGCTTATAAAGCAGATTGATTCCCGACTCCGTAGTAAATAAAGCGGGTGCTCCTTATCATATCACACATTTCTTTTTATCTAGTGATAGTCACTACTCATGTAACACTTGAATAAATAAAACGAAAACCTTATTTTCTTATCAACAAAAGACGATCCGATGAAAATGTGTAAAATCGCAGCTCAAGCTTCTGAATGTGTTATGCAAATGTCGACTTAAAAGCGTAGTAATCTAGGTTTATTACGTAACTATGTTGTTAAGTACAAAAGCCCGGACGGAACTTGGTTTTGAAACACAACAGCATTGCACCCTGACCTCACGAGCCGCAATGCAGAACCCGCGCCATACAAACTGAATTAACCCTCGTCACTTTCATACATATCATCCATTCTACTTTATAAAGTTCGCGATTATGTATACAAACGTACTGGCAGTCTAAATAGACAAGCGTTATAGGTTGTATGTTGAATAAAAGTGAGCTGATTAAAGTTTGAAAATGGAACTTGAGCCTCGTGTCAATTTTTATTGTAATATCCATTAATAATGATGCAATAATATTGGCTTATAGTCGCTTGTTATTTGCATCGATTTGAGGTTACTATATTTTGAATTTGGAATGGCGTCTTCTTCAGTATTAGCACTGCATGCTTATCCAAACATTCTTAATATTTTTTTTTTCAGTTATTTAAGCATAACTGTCTTTTCCTTATTTTTATTGAACTAGTTTGGAAAGTACACTCGTATCATTTACCAATGTTATGTTACATTTTTATTAGGTGGGAAAACCCTTTTTACTTTTAAAGTCTCTTAAGTCTAGATGTTGAGCGTTTGTAATATGTAGAGACATTTTTTATTGGCTCACATTCTCCTTGACGCGAACTATTGCAAATCGCATTTGGCTTGTCTAGCGCTGATCTAAGATAAAGGTTAACTGTCAAAACTAACAAATCCATCACTGAATAAAGTGGAATAGCTGATATGAATGTCAAATAGTTGACGTTTGTCTTAATCCATTGTGATTGAACTGTAAACGACCTTGACTTCACCTTGTGTAAAACGTTTTCCTACAGTTTGTAAATGTAGCGGTGTCGTATGTTGTGCCTTTTAATAAAATAATGCATGCTTTGATTTTATTAAATGTTATAGTTTGACGACCGGCTGCTGTAGTGGTAACATACATTGCCTTCTATACCAGAGGTCCTGGGTTCGAATCCCGGCGGCGGCGGATATCGGTGTGATGAACACAGATATTAGCCGTCAAGTCATGGATGTTTATATGTTTATTTAAGTTTATTCCAATAAAAAATATGTATTTATTCAATACGTATGTTTATATATTTCTTAAGTATATCAATTATCTAGTATCCATAACACAAGTTCTTTAAGAAACTTAATTTGGGCTAGATAATGCTGTGTGAGTGTCAGAATTATAAAAAAAAAAAAAAAAGTTGTTAATATAGTGTTGTTAATAGTTGGTTTTATTGGTTATCTAATTGATAAGATATACTTAATGATATTCAAACAGATTTAAAAATGAGAAACTAATTCTTTTTATTTAAACTTAAGCTATTTATAGACGGAGTTAAGGTTGTTTACAAAGTAATCAGTGGACTGAAACTTAAATTAAATTTTCATTCTTCCCAAACAGATATCGGTCATCGATGCCAAACACTGACAACAAAAACGGTACATTGAGACCTGACCGAACATTGCTGTGATACTTCTGTGATGTGCGATCCAGGATATTTTTATATGTGATTTACCAGTGCCCAGTACAAACCGAGTACAAAAAAAACGGATAATTATACCAGAGTTATATATATTAGTGTTATTTTAAGATGAAGGAGGAGTGTAAGTTGTGTAGTGTGAATGGTTGGGGGGGGCAGACGACGGATTTTTCGATAGCGTCGTTGATGCGGCCGGCGCCGGCGCAAGTTCCGCCGCAGGGACAAGCGGAGCCGCGGCATGATGCCGTGCTGCTCTCGGCATACCTCCTCAAACTAGGTGACTATCCATTGTATACGCTTCACGATTACTGCGCCAGCTCCGGTGAGTATCGTGCACTAGCTAATGTTTGCACTTAGTTTTAAGATAATTCTAGTTTTTATTTAGATTGATTTTAAGAACTACCTGTGCCTAGCTTTAAGATTCTAATAGTGTTATTATAGATTGAATTGGGAAGTTCCTGTCAGGCTTTTCGCTAAACAACTGTTTTAAGCTGCTATCTTCAGTAAGTAACTAACTTACGTAGCCAGCCGTTGAAGCCTGTTTCATACATAGTAAGTATTAGTTAGAAATAATAGATTATTTCTCAAATATGCTTGGAAAGAGCATGTTCATAGCTGACCTGTCAGATTTTTGACAAATCGTGAAATTTAGGGCAAATAATACTCATGTTCGGTTAATTCCAAATCATTTACTTATTTAGAAACCGCAGCAAGGATTTTAATATTTTACCCTCTCAAGTTACTCAATAGACTACTAGTATCATCCACTTGAAATGAAAATCCCGATATCGTTTCTGAGAAATTAAATCAAGTCTGCACCAATAGTTCAGACATAAACAGGCAGCATTTCAATTGCAATATCATCTTTATAAATTCACATACCTAACAAAAAGTAGTTTGACAGGTCATAGACTGTATGGACCGTGACTCTTTGAGCATAATTTGACAACCTTCTTCGAGATAAATCGAACTTGCTGTACTGGTGGTACGGCTCTGTCGTGTTTAGCGGTCAAATAAATTACTTTGTAAAAAGTACTGAATTGTACTACTTCGTTTAATTTCCGCGCATTATTTGAGAAAAACACTATACAAGTCTTGGCCGCAACTAGGCATTGACGGACACATGCGTAGTGTATTCACACGTTCGTCCATCAATGCCTCTCTTGCCGGCCGCTGCAATAATGTGCTATTCTGTTCAACTAAATAATGAAGAAATGGATAAGTTGGTTGGATTGACCACCACAGCTTAAGACAGATGTTGGTTAAACCATGTCTTAAGTTATCGTCTACCAACATAAGCTAATTATTTAATCATCACCATCACAAACTGGGTTGTTGCACATACGTACATCCTTGTCCGAAAGAGTTTGTGATTAGAATATACGGGTATAACATTATGAAACTTACTGTATTTTAAGACTACTACGATTTAACTATTGCTATTTTTTAAATAAATATCATACTCGTATTTTATAAAATCATTATTCAAAAAGCGTTAACCGAACACTGTTTTAAAACCGCAATAGAACAAACTGTCAAACTTTGTAAATTCTTCGTTGCCAGTGCTGAAGTGTATGACGATAAGTAAGTAAAAAGCGAAAGCAGGAAAAGCGGCGTTCAATATCCGTTTCATGCTGGAATCCACTGCTTACTGCAATGATATCACAGGCAACCTGCTCTTTGAAGTCTATCCGACAGTTTTCAGAATCAGAACTGAAAATAAAATGGCCGCTTTAAAAGATTTCTTGTGTTTCCATCGGCCTTGGGGACTTAGCGATAAATAGATTAATTGAAAGCCTTTTTCGTGTTTTTATTTCTTTATTCAGTTACAGAAGGTAAATTAGAAATTTCGCTTAAGAATGAATATGTTGAACTGGGTACAGAACAAGGTCGTTATTTCTAACTGCGCTTCTTGTAAACTGCGCATTAGGTTTCGGTGCGGATATTACGGTAAGTCATATAATTTCCTTTGAAAAGTAATAATAACTAGACATATAATTATATAAGCAAATAGTTTATGATCCATAGTGGATCAATTGTATTAAATGATTTTAGACTTTAATTTTCAAGAGTTTTTATTTCTTTTCTTTTACTTTAAAACTGTTTGAAAATCTAACGCTATATTTTATATCATTTCAAATCATTTATAATTATAGATATATCAGAGCTTCAAACAATCTTATTTAACTACTAAACTAAAATAATTTCTAACCGAGGAAATTGAAAAACATCTGCGTCCTTGAGACTGAATTAGCATGTAACTGCTATAAATTTTTGTATAAGGCAGTTAGTAACTCGAACGATTCTTGGCGCTAATGAATAATTCCGAATTTGAATTCATGAATATTGGCGGGTAATTTGACGTTTAAAAAGATTTTCACGTTGTTTTAAAGTCTAGTCCTGATGTGTGTGGATTACGTTTCTGCTTTTTATTACTTCATAATGTTTTCGTTTTTCATAGTAACGTCGTAAAACCTATATTATTGATTGATTAGCTGCAAAACCTCAGTCCCAGTATTATTTAATATATTTATTGCGATGCATCCCAATGTAGTTACTAACGATAGTTCTACGGAGCTTCATCCACAAGATTAAATTATGTATCTGCCTAAAAATATATGTATTTCCAAGTATTTTTTATTTTACAAAAGACCCTATACAGAGATTGACCTAAAATGCCCCTGCATCCGCATTTGAGATCCGTATTCTCCGCTGTTCATTCATACTTATCACACCAGCTCCTTTCAAGGCATATTTATACATACGACTTATTTATGTAAATAAGGTTTAGAGCGTAGTAGAATTACTTTATAGCTATAGGTACCCACAGTATTCAAACGAGCTACTGAGTATATTTTTAGTCTGTAAAAGAGATTTTTCTCTATGAAAATTAAAGATTTAAAGGTTCCGTTAGTCGCATGTTAAAAACATTGGTAAACATCGGTATTGGTAACGAAATCCAAGTTTGAATCTCGAATTAACTTGATAGTAAGTAAGTAGTGATGAGGTAAATGACGAAGCGCACGGGTTCAGTATGCCACTGGTTCTTCGTTAATGATTGCTGGAACATATCATCTTCAGAGAGATGATATTTGGCTTTAATATAGTCGCTAGCCAGGCGCATATTAAGAGCTTTTTATCACCAAACAGGATTACGTCTCTTATTACATTGTAGGCAGGACTTACTATAAGGGTTGATATCGCACCAGTCGTTTACCTGCAGTTGCAGGTATCCAAAGGCGGTGCTGATTAGGTACTTAGCATCAGATGTGGTGACAAATTGCTACCTATTAAAACAAATACTTACATAAATAGAAAAATGCATTGTAAATAGCTGTGAACTAACATCTGTCGTAGATCCGTTATGGGTGCGGAGGTCCGGTTATGTTTGAGGGCTCACGGCAGCCGGTCGAGTAATTATGGTGACCCTCCAATTATCTTCATCAGGAAGTCGCCCTTATTATCAGTTTTTACCATAGGTTGATAGAGAACTTAAAAAAGTAATACGCTGAGACGGAACGATAGCATCAAGGGATGTTTTTACCACCTGCTGATTAAGTTATTTAATTATATAATTATACTATTATGAAAGTGAAATGTATTTTAAAACATTATATAGGATTGAGTAACAACATTAATTAAATTGCAGACAGTGTAGCATCATATAAGTGTTTTAACAAGTCAAAGGAAATCTTTCTAGAATTTA
The DNA here is from genome assembly GCA_944452665.1 of Stenoptilia bipunctidactyla. Lineage (NCBI taxonomy): Eukaryota > Metazoa > Arthropoda > Insecta > Lepidoptera > Pterophoridae > Stenoptilia > Stenoptilia bipunctidactyla. The sequence goes on from OX101735.1 coordinate 13,158,324, forward strand.
AAACAGTAACAATACTAAATGCATCCTACTTTAGTTTCGAATAGAAGTTTTGCTCAAAGCTTGTGAAAAAGTTGTGGGTATAATGTAAATCAAGAAAACTTTTATTATGATTTTCAACGTAAATTCCGAAAGTAGTTTTTTGTGAAGTTTACGTGGTACAATTTGTACCGTACAAAGTTACCTATGATATTTTTAGGTTACTCGCATTACAAAAAAAAAAAACAAATATTGTTTGACAACAGGCAAGGATTAATCTTAATTATTATATAATTATTATATAAAACCTTTTATCTTTGATTTTATCTTTACCCCGAACACCGAAAAGATAAAAAGTATAACAATTAATCGCGATAAATCCGATATTTAAATTATAAAAATTAGAAGTCACCTTTTTCTGTCTGTTATCTATCTTCTGTACTTTCTATTTTATCTGCAATACTAACCACGTGTATGGATACCTAATCATATTTCGAAACAGTGAAAATAGTCTTTACCATCTTAAGCTTTAGGTTGAAAACGCATCCTTAATCTTGCCATCTACAATGCGATGCCGATAATTTACCTGCATACATAAAAACACATAAAACTTTTTGAATTATATCCAGCTTGTAAATAAAGTCTTCGAAAGTTGATTAGAATGATAAGGTTCATAGAGTCTTGTCAGGAGGTAATCTGACATTTAGCGAATACATCTTGGTTGCTGAATGTCTTTCTGATTACTATCCGCTTCTTTAACTGCAGGTGGTGGTGAGCAGTCCCTTTAACTTAATAGAGGAATATTTATTTATTTGTATAGATGTATAAAAAATAATACAACGTACGAACAGGTGCTTTGTGAGTTGAGTTTGATAAAATACTCATATATCCTCTGGTACTCCTGGAAAATGCTGCTTGCTAGCCGGTTCCGTAGTATCTTTAATACAATTAAATACTTTAAACAACCAAAAAAATCTTAGCTCCGTATTGATATACCACTTGCAATTCGCCGCTGTTACGTTCCGCTAAGCGTATGGAAATCCACTCCCTGAAGTTCGGTTTTAAACTTGAGAGCGGTTTGTAAATACAAAAACAATACAAAAACAGTTCGAAGAATCAAACTCAGCACCACGTACAAATTATTTCGACGCAATTCGTAGAGTCGTTATCTAAAATGTAAACAAAACATGTTATGAAACGTCGCAATCGTATTGTATATTTAACGATTCGCATTCTTTGAAAATAGTGGGCGCTTTCATTCATACTTTTCAACATGATGCACTGTACATAAATAAATCAAGATACTAATGGTTCAAGTTCAACCTTATTACTTTGCAATAAGACCTATTTAAAAACAAAAGCTTGGTCCGCTTTCGACGATCGTTTCGTTTTATAAATCACGGTAGAAACACACTTTTAATATAGATGGATAGTCATTAGATAGGTGAAGTTCGAAAATTCCTTCTTAGCACCAAAGTTGAAGGTATTCTTACAAGTCTTGCTTTTCACATGGCATATCGAGGATTTCCGTTACGATAGCCGGGTGAAATAAATATAGAGAATTAAAATGCGGCCTTCTTAAGTATCTTTTTATAAGTATATCTTAAAAAGTTTATTGATAATTATTTTTATAGTTATACAATGTACTGAAATGTATAACATTATGCCTTTGTAAATTGTTGTCAATAGTACTGTTTGTTAAAGTTTCCTTATGTGTGTACATGAATGATTAAATAAATAAATAAAAACTGTCGCTAAATATCATTGATATTACCTTTCCAGACCTACGTGTACATCTTCAGTCGCATTTTCTAGTATAAACAAATAAAAAAGCATTATCATTATCAGTTTTAAAAGAATTTATCTTTTATTAGAAAAAGTCGTGGGCGTATCACACGATAGTGCAACGCAGCCCGTCCAGTAACTTCGTTACACTGCTCGACCAATCAGGAACTTCCGTCGCTTATCTTTCAACAAAAGCTTTGAAGAGTTGCTTATTGTTACGTGATTCTTCAAAAATATTTTTGGTATAGTTTTGTCTTTCAAATTTGAATGGCTGCTAGGATCGTTCGGTAGTCGAAATCCGCCGACTCAAGTGACACTTATGTGTGTATCACTAATTATAGGTATCGAAAGTAAAAATACATTAGTAAAATGTGTATTATAATACGAAAACTTCTGATATATCTGCGTCATTGCGATACGTGTTGGGAACGTATCTATCTAACGCTCCTAAAAAAGATACATCGACCGACTGCACTTGTTATTCATAATCTACTAGTCATAATTCTACAGTTAATAGGTATACATACATATTTTACGTGATTTACTCATCGTAACTGGTAACTTAGCAATAAAAGGCGACGACTACATAAGTAGCAAAGCGCAGATTTTCAATGACTGTCTACAAATCTGGCCTTCACTGCTTTTACTTCAATATAAAAAAGATATAATAGTAATATCTCTATATGTGTATCAAAACCAAAATTACTCTATTGCGTCGTGCTCCCAGTCGATGACTGTGTCTAGATGACGTCACTATTTTTCCCCTCAGAACGAAACGGACGCTTAGGGTAGAAAGTTATACTGGATAAACTCGTAATCCGAAAAGAGAATTGAGTTATGTTAATGTGATGATTCATAATAATTGTTTATTTGTGATGCTTATTTTGGTGAGATTTAAATGTTAATATTTATTTGAGGGGCATGAAACTTTTGCTTAATTTTTTTTTTTGTAGTAATTAAAGTGTAATTTGTAACCTCGGGAAACTTCAATTCTTTAGTCTAAAAATAGTATTTCGATCCAGTAATTTATTAAACACTAGTTGGAACGTTCTATAAACATCATATAATGCTTGAAGGCAGTAAAAATTAAAAAAATATTGCTAATGAGTACAAACCCAATGCTTATTAAAGTATTCCCCATATTGACACAAAATGTCCCGACACTATTACCTAAATGAAGTTTAAGTACCCTATCCCTTATTAACTAGTTAGTAGCTTCCTGACCTTAACTTACCGCTAGAATTAACAACGCGACTGTCAGACCTCAAAACAAAGTCTATAAAGCTATAAAAATATAAGACCCTTAAGTAAGTTTAATAAAATCACAAGCGGCGCGGCGAAGCGAAACGTCTCTCCCTTTGTAACACGGTGACTTGATACCGGCTACTGTTGTAGAATATTCAGAAATAGGTTTTTGGGTCGGTTGTAAATACGCATTAAGGTTAGAACAATAATAAAACTTTTGTACATGATTACACCTTTTAGATTGACGCGCGCTTCTTCGGTTCTTAATTTAAAAAGGTGTTCCTTTTACGGAAATGATTTTGTTTTTTTTTTATTGTCACTTTTGAGGTATTTTATTAAGTTATAAATGAAACTTAAATGTAGACTTCGGATAAGAGTTGCCAAGTCGTAAAATAAAAAGGTGAAAATGCAAGAATTAGAGAGAGGCAGAAAGTTCTCGAATGAAGGTTTTTTTAAACTTAGTGCTGGAAAACAAAGACCACGTTAGGTAACGAAGACTGACGTCTGTGTAAAGAACGCTCTTAACTCTGGATTGATCTTAAGTGGTTGTAAAGTTCAGCCAAACTTAAGACTTGCTTACTGTCGTCTTGACTGTGCATTTTAGCAACACTACTCCAGATTAGTTAGTCCTTTGTTATAAAACATCACGAATAATCTATGAACGCATTCCAATCACATTAATTAATTCAATTAAGTAATAATAATAAATTAACATACAAATAAGTCACTCATAAACAAGATATCATTTGCATCAAGCAAGCCATAAATATTGAAATACATAACTCCAAGGTTTTTATAATAGTCGTGAGAACATATTCCCAATAGCAATGCCTCCATGTCAAATACCACTGTCGGAATATTCTAACGATCATATGATCGACTGCCATCATGATCATAACCCATAATTTTATATGCGGGCGAACGCCGACTGCATATAAATCTGTTTTTTAAACAATACAACTAAACGTGAGAAGTCGAAACGGTATTTAATAAAAAAGGAAGCGCAAATAGGAATTAAAATTGAAGATATACAATGTAGTGAATGAAAGATCGTATGTTTATAGTCGTTTGAATTATTTATGACGTGGTCGGGTCGGTCGGACACGCATCGCATTATTGATATCAAAACACGCCATCTACGACTCTCCGTACGCTTTATATCCGGTGTTACCGATTCTACTGGTATTAGATTGTTGCTTTTTATTTATATTGCTTTTAATTACGGCTTTTCAAAGCTGTCGGCAACACTTATATTTCAAATCGGAATTTATTTTGTCGGTTTAATTTCAATATGTTTATATTTATAGCATGTATTTTTATATTCATAGAATGTTTATATTCAAGTATGTATTTTTGTTTAAGGTAAGCCAAAAAGGAAATGCAACTGTAGAGGCTGTGAAACTACGCCCTATAATCCCTACGGTGAGTTTATTTAAACTAAGCATCTCAATTAAATAACTGTAAAATAAAAAAACGTAATTTAGCAATTTCGCGTTAGCGAGGGAACTTGATGAACGTAATCGCGTTAACCGTGTTTTCATTCTTTGTTCAATTGAATCCTATGCGGTAATCAAGTGGAGACCAGGACAATAGTGGGTCACCGGGTCGTTCCGTCCCGGCGAGCCCGCCACCATTTCCCATATTACATTATTCACAAATAAACTACACTATAAAAACAGACAATAAAAACCACCCCAATACACATGAATGTTAAAACACAACCCACCTCTTTTGTTTTAATCTGAAATTGTGAACACTTGACACTGGCTGGCCATTATGAATATTTAAAACGTCAAAAATTTAAATTTCGAATTCGTTGCCGCGGTTTTACATTTCACTTACTTTTCCCGCCGTGTTACCCGAAGCGAACGGGAGCTTTTACTAGTTTTCACAAAGCTCTTTGTGTTCGTTACATTTAAATGACCTCCATTACAATGAAAAGTGCCTGTCTAAGATAAATTTCGTGCAACAATACATCGCAAATAAATAATGTTAATCGTTTAAATTTCGTAAGCTCCTTTCACTTGGACGAGAGCTGAGGTTGTTCGATTGCGTATCCGACATTTAAAAATGCTATTATCGTATTTCCCACATGTAGATCAGTTTCGGGGCCTTGACTTTAAGCCGGTTTGTTTTGTGAAAATGTAGAATATTGAGTAAAAACTCGGGTTTCGTTTCGGGTTTTTGTGTAACAAGAGCCGGCGTACAAAGGAAGTACGCACGGGTAGTCTCCCTCAGTGGGGCCGGGACAGCCCAACTTTGAAGGCTATTGGATACCATTTGTTGGCTCTTATTAAGTAAATTAATTTGATAGTATCGGCCCGCTTCAGCAACCTGTATGATTGCTCAGCTTTTATGCCCTCATTGTTTTCACTACCTGCGCTTTATTACGTGATGTCTTATTTTAACTTTAACTTTAAAGGTAGGTATATTAAAATTGAAATCTTTGCTTTTTAAAACCAAATCTTAAATCTTTCACTCGATGTATTTGGTTTCCAATAAAATGCTTTGACAAATGCTTTACCAGTAATCGCCATTCAAAGAGAATGTAATAAAATGTTATTTATCCGCGCCACTGAACTTAGTTTCACAATAAAAGTAAGTAATGAGCACCGATCGCCGCTAACCTTTCACATAACTTTGATGCAAGTGAAAACGTCTGATCAATAAATAGTATTTATTTGAAAACTATATTAAAAACTTTATGTCTATTTTAGTGCTTTTATAATAGGAAAGTGATTGGTTTTTCAACCGACTTCCAAAAAAGGAGGAGGTCTCAATTCGTCTGTATTTTTTTTTTATGTCTTTGTTACACGATATTTCGGACAATTACGAATGGGTTTTGAAAATTTTCATTTGATAGAAGATACTTCCTTGTTGGTCCCATATAAATTTCATCGAAATCGGTTGTGTACTTCATTGAATATTTCAAACTTTATAAAAAATATTTTTGATTTTGGAGAATGTTTACGTTGATGACATTCTCAACTCAGCCAAAGTTTTGACGTGAAGTCGGTTTTTTTAATGCTCTGCATTCGTTGATTATCTCTTAACTTTTATCATTAATCCATTCATCCAGATTGAAATATAGTTTGTAATGATATTTAATAATAATTAAGACTTTCTATCAACTCATTCCAATTTATATATATATTTGTTCACTTTAGGGAATTTAATATGTTTTTTAAGGTACAAAAACCCATTTTAAAAAACTTTCGTTGTAAAGTAAAATTTTTTTGGAAGTTTATTATAAAAGCATTTGTCACATGTAGTAAAGACTATGAAGTCTACGGTTAAGCCCAAATAAAAATTGGAATATTTTATAAGCCTACAATCCAATAACTCGTTAATCCAATATTTCGTTCAAGTCAATATTAAAATAGTAATAATCTATGATTGATCTACAATTCCTTATAAAGTTTACCTAGTTCACAAAAGAATCATCGCAAAAAAGATGTAGGTATACATACATATACGTTTTTTACTTTTAATAGGGATATTTTCCTAATCTAAAAGCAGAAAATAAATATGCATTGCCATATAACAACCTCACAGTAAAACCGTTTACCTAAACAAACGTAATATCAAACCGTAATACCACTTGAAAGAACACTAAACTTATTTATATCTTATCCGTGCCCTGTCCGTATTAACATAACAATTTAGAATTGCTAACGATCTCTATAGTTGTTGGTATATTTAAATACAGCATGTTAATTTACCGCCTATTATTAGCCAGCGCTCAGCTCAGTCTAATTATGTTGAGACAATTTCTAGACGGCGAATCTTTATAATTAGTACTTCATTTAACTATTTACTGAATCTTTGGCTAACACCAGCGGCCACGTGGGATTTGACGTTCCTTTTTTAAATAATTAACGGAATTAACATTCCCTCGTATTCTATGAAAGTGAGCTTAATCGTTGTTAAACTGAGAATAATCCGACCTAGGAATGTTCTCTCTTTGTGCTGGGGATCTGGTTGTAAGCTACAGGATTACAAGCATAGGTAGGTGTACCTATGTTATGTATTTAGCATTTACTTACACAGATTATAGAAAACTAATACGTCGAGCTTACAGTATAATGTAGTTAAATTGGAATAAACAAAATGAAATATTCTACTAGCAATGGAATTTTCTTGTTAACATTTATTTCATAGCAATCGCACGCGGTTCTACTCGCGTGTCTTTTGTTTCCGAAGAGTTTCTGGATAAAAAATCCTTCCAGCTCTATCCTTAAAGTCTATCACCGAGAACTGGGCCATCGTTTAAATTTTTGTGACATCACTTTGTTTACCTTTAGAAATTAGCGCTTCAGACAAAAATCCCTTCAGCTTTTTTATACTAGTAAAGATAACCTAAAGATCCTAAATTAGAAGCAAAAGCAGTAAGTTTTGTAAACAACATTTTCAATCTTCTTATAAAACTCAGTTAAATAACTTTCCTCATAAATATTGATAATACGTTCTTCACACTTCATACTTCTACACCCACTATCTGTTATAATAAGCTAAGATAGGGCGAAGGATTAAATATGTATCTTATAAAGATAATAGAATGTCCTGAAAAGAAATTATTTAAAAAGTATTATTATCGAGACGCTCGAAATAGATAAGAGATATTATCAATACTAAATATGTTAATAGCAAAAACTTACGACCTTCGCAGGATAAGAAATCTTAAATTATTACTTATATGGCCTTGCCTTACTTATCGATGAAACAACAAAATCAATCGCATCGTCCAGCGGCCTGAACACTGAAAACTTGAAAAACCTGAAAAACATCGCGGTGAGAGGATTGGTCAGTCTGGACCCTGCGTTAACGTATCTGGCTGCGGGTGTGCCGCGGGGAAGCCCCTTTCATGTAGGTACCCCAATCCGATACCGCAATAAAGATGGCAAGTTTCTGGGCGGGCCAAATATAATTTATTTAGGGCTACTCGACACGATAAGAAGACCATAGGGATCGCTAGGATTCGTCGCCGTTTGCGACTCCCTTATCCGGGGCAGCTAGATCTAACCCCAAGTTAGCCTATAAAGACATTTTAATACTCAATCCAATAGTGGTTCAAGATCGCTATCCGGCTTTTATTTGCCATATTAAGGTAAAGTAGACCTTTTCAATAATGAATACCAGTATTGGCAGACTGTGAAATAGTCCTCCAGAAATAAGGTGTTATATGAATAGCATATTCACGCAATTCCTAATTCGTATTTCTAAAAAGGATAAATAAACGACAGGATTATCGCGCTGTTTTATAGCTTCTGACACGCTTTATTTGGATAGAGCTGTATTTCACGCAATTTTTTTCTAACAGCCTACATCAATAAAATACTATAAATCCATTAAAATGCAAATAAACCGGTTGCCTGGTGTCATTCGCCGTTTCATGTTTGTAAAACGGCATTCATGATCAATTATATATCTACTAAAACTAAATTGATTCTTAAAAACGTTTTCTTTGATAATTTAAACCTGCTTTTGAGTGAGTGTAAAGCTGATGATTCGAAAGATGGGTAGATATAACTACGTACTTTTAAATAGCTTGCTTACTAGTTGAGCTACTACAACTTGGGTGTCGCCACTTCTACGTATGCAATCATACCATAATGTAGGCGCGTCCAATCAGAAGCTACCAATTTTGCTCATTTTTCAGTTTAGTTTAGTTTGTAAGCTAAGGAACACAAAAACAAACTTCATAACACAAAATAAACATAACCTTAAATCATAAATTCGCATATTATTTTCGTGTTTGCGAATTTGTCTTCCTCAATATTTGTTAAGCAGTAATTCAAGGTATTTTTTTAAAGATAATAAGTATGACTATAGCATATTATGTAAATCGCGTTAATTTGTCGAAGGTTGCTGGGACCTCGCAAAAAGTAATGCGACCTCGTCTTATCATACGCGAGATACTGTGATTGTATGCTCATACGCAGTTATATTTATTCACTTTAAAGTTTTCACTGTGTTATCTACGTGAGTCCTGTTAAAGACGTGTTTTTTTTTATTTGGATGTAATGTCGAAAAAACTGTTTTCAGGTGAGTCTTTGTCGATTTAGTCAACAGTTTGTGAACAAGAAATAATAAAAAAATGTGCTTTAAAATTTTGTGCAACGGTACAAATTAATGTTAAGAGATTGATCATGCTTATATTATTTGTTAAAATAAATACATAAGTGAGAAAAACACAATTATTAGATAGTTTTTAAACCCGCGTTGATTGTTACGAGTATATGTTGCTGTCATTACATATTTATCAATAGTTTAAAAAAATGCTCTATTCCTTAAAGGTTTTACAAAATTATGCTTTTTCATAGTGTTTAATTATGCTGTAATCTAAAATAAATATGTTATAAAATATAAATATAGTATTGAGACCCACAGGATACTTCATTAATTGAAATCTTTAATAGAGTTAATACGGATGTTAGGTTTATTATTCAATATTAACATAATATACCGACGTAGTGTCAGTTAATTACAAACAATAAATGTTAAATGTGAGATCGACGATTTCGAATATAATTTATGATTGTGCTAAAATTGTTATTTACGGTGTTAATTAGAACTTCAACTTAAGTTATAAAATGGGCGTACGAACAAATATAATTATGCTCAACAAGCAACTTCACGCGGTTTTACTACATAGATTTAGATTTCCTTAGATATTAAATTTTCTACATAAAAATGTTTAATTATTTCTAGATATTTCGAGTTGCGCGAGAATATAGGGATATAAAGTAGTTTTTACCGAATCCGTTGAGCCGTTCTGCCATGATTGAGGAACAAACATCCATACATCCATCCATTCAAACTTTCACATTTATAATATTCGTAAGATACGACCTCAACAGTCGGTTAGTTTCAGACATTAGCCCTTTCAAGGCAACACAAACTCCTGCCCTTTGTTTAAATTATTATGAGTAGTATAGATTATTGTTACCGCCCACGGCTTCGCCCACGTGAAATCCCTAAATCATCCCACGGGAGCCTGATTTGACTTAATATATTGTAAAAAATACGTTTATAATCTGCTTCTATTTTAATTATTCCCTTTAGTTTTGGTACACATTTTATGTCGTTATTTCGGTGCCTTTTCAGACCCGTGGTCACTCTTAAAAAGTGCAGTAGGGAAAATTCCTTTAATGCAGCTAGGCCTGTAGCCTGCCTCAAACTTATATTAACGCAATATTGCCAGTATTATATTATATACATATAAGGATGTATTGATATGCACGGTCAAACTAACAAAATTAGCTTTATTTTATTCGTATAATAGATAGATAGTAGAGATATGTGTCAGTATGCCGATTTTAATATCTCGACTACCCGCGATAGCTATCTTCAACAGTTACTTTGGAATTACCTTTGTGTATCGTTATCGGTAGGTTACCATAGTAACGCCCAAACATTTAAACCGAGATCTGCCTATCGAATATTGAAACCATATTGAAACTAACCGTAAGTCGCCACTTAAATGATAGGCTATATTTCCCATGATGGAAACACTAAGATATAATTTTCGAATATTTACATTTATTAAAACGTTATGGTTTTGGATATTATACATAGAGCTATCTAGGAAACGCCCAATTATTCAGGGTTTGTCTTCATTGCGATAATTTTCCTTTCCACATTCATATGACTAGAACCAAACATAATGATCACGAATAACACCAAAATCAAATCACAAATTGACTTAGAATTTTCCAAAGCTGTTAACTTTGATAAAAACTTAATAAAATCGGAATCTTACCTCTTACTTATCACCTTCTCAAGGACCTTACTTTATTAATTACGAATCATAAAACCTGAGAAAAAAAGTTTTGAACAAATAGACGCCTTGATTCATGAGTAAATTTGGTACAGGTCATAATTTTGGGTAAATTCGCTTAAATGTGGCAGTCATTCTTAAAGATGTTCAGAAAATATCACCCACCAAAAACTGAACTATACCTTACGAATCTCTAATAAGAGCTAGTTCCAGAAGTCCTGTTTGTATCGATGTTAAGTTTTATTAGGTTGGCCACTATTTATTCACAAGTTGGCACTGTATCAAGTTATCTATTCCACACACAAAGCGTTCTACAGAACAATAGAATCAAACTCGTTAATGGATATGCGCCAAATTTATAGGTTTTCATACATATGAGTGAAGATGCATAAAAGTATATAGGAGTACATATACGCTAATTAATACTAAAAAATCAAATTGGCTAGTTGCCAAGTTATTTATTGGTTAATTTTGCCTATGACCCCGATTATTTTTATTGAGTCTTCTGATGTCTGATACCGACCCAGAATGGAACTAACTCTACATAAAATTTTCCGTAAAATATCAACACCAGTGATGATACCTACATAAAATAGTTTTTCGTTAGCTATGCAAGCCCTGAAAGAGGCCGGATTAGTGGTTTTTTACCCACGACGGAACGGAGACGGTATATGCGTTTGGGGTGAGAGGGTGTTTGTGCAAACCAATGTTACCATTTATCTCCAGAACCACTGGTACGATTTTAATGCGGTTTTATTTATATTTTAAATTTCAATATAAAACTACAAAACGAATTCATTCAATGGCAGCCCCAGACGGATTTTCTTCCTCTTCTTTTAAAGTTCATAGGGAGTTGAATACCTATGTTATTGTGACATCTACATCTACATAAATCATTTCAGTCGGGGGATTTTAAATTATTTTATACTTTTTAATTACTTTTTAACCGTCGCGTCGTGGGTTTTTCAAAATTTTTATTTTGTTTTTTATTTCGATTGGTTTATCCAGGGGCATTCTAAGTCGACTCTATGCGGCAAGATTACTTTTAATTAATGATTTCAATGTGCAGTCTTATTGTCAATCTCACATGAAAAACTCTCAGCATTTTAACGTTGCCATGACACCACTAAAAACAGTGAGTTAAAAGGTAGAATAAAACACTATTTAGTTGCTTCTACAACACATTTCCAGGAGCCACCTAGTATTGAATTTAATTACTGACGTCGCTTGTGAGCTGTTTTTTTTTTTAATTTCAACCTTATTCGTTAGGTATAGATATTATATATATTTTGCTTATAGATATTTTGCTTGGTGGTAGGATCCCTTCTGGGTCCGCCTGGCTAGCGACCACCCTTTATATAAAGTCTGCCGCCAAATGTTACCGCTCCGGCGGTAATGTGTTCCGGCAATATTGTATAAAGAGCCAGTTCCTTCGTAAACCCGTGTGCTTTCATCTTCGACCTCGTCGTCACTTACCATCAGGTGAGATTGCGGTCAAACGCGGGTTTAGTCACTTATAAAAAAAAAAAATATATAACTTCCATATAAATACAGGAAACTATTGGAAATATATTATTGATTTTTTTAATTCTTATTAACACTTCCCTTTACTGTCACTATATCTATATCACTTACTTCTACAGACTCGACTCATTCAACAAATTTCCAGTCAGTTGGCCACTGACGAAGGTTGACCTAGAAATACTCAATTCCCATTAAAAACAATTTTCTTTTCCCAAACCGATGACACGCTCATCACTCACGAGCGATTTCAGCCAGAAAACCTCGCCACAGTTTTTATCGCCTCCGCACCAGGTTTATTGACTTATGATTACACTTCGAAGTGCTATAACGACGTGTTTAGCGTCGCAATCAGCTTGTAAACACATTTCAGAAATGCTCCACATTCAGACGGTTCGTCCGCTGTTCTGATGAGCTGAAATCGACCTTATGTGCTCTTGAGTAGGATTTACTGTTTCGTATTAAAAACTGATATGTCAAAAATGCGTAGATAAGATGAGGGCTATTCGTGGCAAAAACAATCGGATATTTAATATCAGTGGAATTCTTAGCGTTTATCTTTTAGGTTAATTAGCTTTTGTTTGATTTCGGAGAGTAGAATTGTTTTAGAATCGTATGCTAGATATTATTTGATCATCTGGTGCAAAGGGAATTTGATGAGCGAGCGCAACTTTTTTATTGACAATTATTTAATGATGTATATAAGTGAATTGAAATACTCAATACTAATTTAAATACTTCAATAAAATCACTTTAACACTTATTTTTACTAATTTCGTGAATTTATTAAGTTAAAAACGAATATTAAGCAGTTTAGAACAAAAAGGAATTCCTTTATATTAGCCCTAAGCGTAGCCTCGGTAATCCGTTAAATTAACTAAATAAAGTATGCATCGTTTACACGACGGATGCTGTTGCCCATCAACTCAATCCTTCGTCCATTTTCCGGCTTATATCATTAAATTAGTAATTGTAATTAAATGCTTAGTTATGATGACAGAAGTAATTGTATTAATCTTCTTAAGCTGCTATCAAAGTTCATATGCTATGGTTATTAATTTATCATAATTTGTAATGTCCCAAATTATCTTACAATTAATTTGATAGCATTAGTCGAATGATAGGGAATATGCATATTGTGAATCCTGTGCCGTTTCGTAGACGTCCGTCGTATTTGGTTCCGCAAAACATTGAACAGATTTTTTATGTTACGGATGGAAAAGCAGAATTGCCCCTTGATGTGCAGGATCTATAACGCATTGCAATGTTGATTGCTTGATATCGGAGAGCCAAAAAGCTCGTTTGTCCATGACATATTTTCTGTTTCGCATTTACTCCCATCCCTTCCTTAAATTAATGAGGACTGAACACAACTAATAGTTTTAACATTGCCTCACACCCGCAGCTGGCGGCTAAGTAGCATTAACAGTATGACTATTAATGACAATCATTAATACACTCATTATAAATACAACATAAAGTCATTTTCCAATAAATAATGTGTAAAACCTCATAAATTAATACAAGTAGGGCGTTAAAAGCTTTTATCACTCTATGAATACGTGCAGACAATAAGTAATGAGAAAAACTACCTTATTGTCGCTTATACAGTGCCGCTGCTTCAACAACACTATTTTTTACTTAATGATGTACAGTTTATTTTGAAAACTTGTCATGTTGTATATAAATAGGCCTTTAAAGTTTTCTGATATTTTCATACTCGATCATTTTGTACTCAAGAATATTGACGTGTTTTTAAAGCATAGGAAGGTATATCATGTTTGGCATAATAAGTAAAAGGGAATAATGATGATCATTTCGTTTAAAATGGTTTATTTTAGATTATATAAGATATTTTCTATAAAATGAATTAAATAAGGAGCTTGCGTTATATAAGTTTAGTATCAATTTGAAACGTATTTGTCTATATGAACATAAACGTACTTATGGTTTTTTTCCTCATTAATTTTCAACTAGCTTCCATTTATAGTCGCGTACGCATATCTATAGCTTGTATCCAAACACGGTCAACAGCCTAGACAAATGACGTCATAAAACAAAAAAATGCCTCGCTGAGCAACAAGTTTCAAAACTTTTTTGATTTTCAACCTTATTTCAGTTTCAAAACGGTTTCAAACGCTGTAATTCACAACAGACTTTCTAGCATAGTTTAAAAAACTACAAATGTAAGGAGATTTGGCACTTCAGTGCGACATCCGAATTTCGAATTCATGCTACTTTTTATTCCAATTTATCCTCGAATGTGGATTTAGACGAATTTATTATTGCCCTGGATTGTCGAATCGTATGGAATGTTCGGGGAGATTTTCAGATAAAAAATGGTTTGATATTCAACGTCAACTTTTTATTTAAACGTGGTTCAATGTATGTAGAGCTTGATTGGTAGTGACTGGGTGACATTATTGAAAACATGCAGCTGTCAAACAGTATTTTACGTTACGATATTTTTCATATATGTTTAATCGTTTACTTTAAGATTCACGCGTCTTTATCTAGACATGAAATTGTTTCAAGCACAAAGGATCGATCGGATAAGTACGCTTAGAAATTAATATCGTACTCTGCATGGAGCATTTGTTAGTTGTTAGTACAAAACATGCTTTACTACCTTAAGAATTAACTCTACGTGGCAATAGACTAATTGAAGTTTATATTCGAAACATTTTCTTTATATCTATTCAAAAAATACCTATACGTTTGTCTATTCTGAAAAAAATCTTAGTCATTTACATTTCGCTGGCGATATTTGCCGACAACAATATATTTTTGTGAATTTAACCCCAAATTTCGTAAACCTCTGAACATAACATAAATTCTGACTAACGTTCATCACTGGATCATTCCATTAGCTTGCCAAACCATTGGTCCATATACATTCATTCATTTAAACTTATGAATACAACGACACAATAAAAAATCTAGGATTCTGGTTCAAGGCGTGTCTGTACGAAGATTAATCCATCAATGTCTCACATTTATTTCTATATTCATATACGCGTACAACCTTAACATTTCTAAGCAAAATACGTACCGTGGGTGAGGTTGTACCTCATTTAATTTCTAGGTTAACGTCTTACTTGGGTTATCATTCAAGACTTTAGATGTGTGAGCAGTGAAAAGTGGTTTTAGTACCTACCATGGAAATTGTAAGATATAGATTCTGGGACCGAAAATAGAAACAGCAATCACCTTTATTCTTAAATTAAAGATCGCAGTAAATTTTCCTTAAATTTGGATAAAAATATTCGAATTTATAACTAATTTTAAATGCTACTAAGCATGAAAGTGATCATGAGCTTTTGTTACGTTTTACTGAAATGGATTGAGCTGAAATTTGTTACAAGAGTAAGTCTTTTAACACAACACAAAAGCTATATTCATCTATGATAGTAAGGAAAATAATGTATATCCTTTTTTCCATATCAAGTCCGCCTAAACTCCCAAAAAAGCCTCTTCGTAACAGTGAGTCAAAGTTTCTTAAACCGACACAAATCGGCTTCTTACCGTCATGAAAGCATTTCAAAAGTAGAATTTGCTTTCTAATACAGTGACAGAAACAAATGCGCGTTGTAATTCGACCGGCCGCCGCCGCGCGGGTACCCGGTAACCGGCGACCGGTCGCTCGGCCCCTTAACACACATCGTAAGCAGTTTCACCGACCGGGCGGGGCCACTTAACCGTCGATTATAATGGTTGCACAAATCGTGATCTATGTGTGCCTAATGTGTTCTGATATAAGTACATACGGCTGTAATTACAACGTTAATTGTAGTTTTTTTTTTAATAATAGTTCTTCTGGGCTTGTTAACACAAGTACAAGTTAAAAGTATCGTAGGCACAGTTTTAGTTAAAGCCAATCTCTTGTTTTGGTATGAGAAGAACAAATCTTTTTTCTTTATATACGAAATATTTATAGCATTTTAGAAGTAGTCAGCAGTTCTGGATACCCGTAAAAAGGTCTTTACTTCTTGAAAAGTCCACATAGGAACCTGCAAATAAAAATCTTATCAATATAATAAACGAAAGGATGGAATTGTATATTTGCGGCAAATGAGCTTTAAAGCTTGTCGGATTAAACTATAATTTCGCAAATATTTACAGACATAGCCTGGAATAACTCAGGATTTTTAATCTAATATTCCCAAGGGATTGAGAATTATGACTGTAATGGCTTTATAAATATTTTTTTTCCCCATACGATTCTGTATTAATGGCTTTCAGGCCTTTTCGCGTAAGAACACCAATTCAGCTCCAAGATTAGTTACTTTAACGTACTAGTCAATCGACATTCAGTTTTAAACTTGCATTGTCGACTCAAAGAAGACGTATCATGCGGCTTTTTACTGGGAATGACAGATATCAGCTAATATATTCATAGTATAAACTAATAGCTGTTTCGCGGTTTTACCCGCGCAATTTCGAATCCCACGGGTATATCGGAATTATACAGGGTGCCTGGTGAGAAATTTTCAATACTGAAGGAGAGCACTCTGTACTCGATTCTGATCATAACTATGTAATAAAAGTAGGTACTTAATTTTTCACCAGAAATCCCTATGAATAAATAAAGAGACCTTACTACACTTTTCCCGATGCGCTGCCTCAGTCAACACGCACACAGCAGTGTTCCCGCCACACGCACACCACCACCCGCTAAGTATTTATTGTATTACGCTAATATAACCATGCGTTGCGTAATGAGTTCTTTAACTTTCGGAGAAGTTTACTCAGTAAATAAACAATATTTTTTTATAATTTCTTTTTTCTCTTCATGTATGTTCTTAAACTCTGTCCTGGAATTTTCAAAGTGACCCACCAGTCACCCTGTATAGTATAGGTTTGTGCTATTCCAGACTGTACCCACAAACACACATACATCCATCCAAACTTTCACATTTATAATATTCGTAAGATTTTATTTAATTAATTAATAATTTGTTTATGAAAAATTAAAACTGCAATTTAAAGTTACAATTGCATACAAATATTTGTCCCTAATGCTACCTATAACAGCACGACTCAAGCATTTCTTTTCGCGTAAAATCTTAATGAAATCGTAACTGTTAAACTTGGTGTTCAAAAACAAAAAGCCTGAAACTAACTTTATTTGTTATGCTTGTTGCTTAATGAATTATTCGAATTCATTATTTTCGCGCCTCAGGAAATGTTTTTAAAGCTATTATTTATTTAACTGAGTTTTATTGTATGGCTTGTTCTGTAATATGTTTTTGGTGTCGTTGTTAGTCACAGAGGGTACATAATTAAACCTATATAACTTCTCTTTGATGTGTACCTACAATGTAAAGTTAAGTATGTAAAACTACGCGATAACTTAGTAAAATAAATTTACTTTCATATCCTCTTTTTTCACTGATCACAAACTGGTCCTACATACTGTATCATTGTATACAGTGGTCCCTAGGGTTTGATAGAAGCCATGTGTCCTATAAGTTCTAAAATCCACCACCAATTGCTCTAAAAATTTTCTCGTCACCTAGAAGTAAGACCCGTGGCCTTGTAAAAAACTCATTACAAAACCCTCATAATACCTCAATCTTATCAGATGTTAAGTGTTGATGAGGTCAATTAAGGAACTCAAGAGCTCAGGATGCTGGCAAAGCTGGAAGCGTTGATATTTGGCGACCGGCTTTAGTTAAGTGGTGATCGCCAGCCCGACAAATGCGAAACATTCGGTCTAATTATACGCATTACACTCGTGCTTACCTACTATTAAACGCACGCATATTTTTTTATAACAGGGCGGCTATATCATTACAATTTTAATTATAATATTGAACGTTCATTAAATGTAGTACTATAGACGTCTTTACATCAAAAAAACAAGTACTATTCACTACCATTATTCTTATACTTCAAGCAAACCAAGCCTAAGTAATTTGAATACATATTATTATAATCAAAATACGTTCGGCGCCGAAAAAACATTCGTATCTAGGCCTCGATTCTCAAGCACGCAAAACAAGAACCTCATTTCCTACCATCTCTATATTTATGGACTAAAAAAACGAGACAAAGGATTGAGCTAAATCGTGTTCTGCTTAGTATATTTGAGAATTAGTTGCCAAATGAGTTTCTTGTGCCTTCGACAGTTCTAGGTCATTGTTAGTTACTTTCAGAGTGAGCTTTTTATATATTTTAGCTAAATTATATAAAACGTAGAATTTCTGAGTCGTCTTTACTTTAGGTACTTTTACATACTTAAAAAGTAAAGGAGTGTCTTACTTACAGAAACAGTGGCTAAACGTAAGCTCTAAAGTTTATCACAATATATTCGATTTAGATTCTATTCTAAACTTAAACAGGTTTTAAAAACGATCAAAAAATTATAAGATGAGACAGAAATATTTCTAGTAAAAGCTTTTCGTTGTTTGAACTTATTAGCATTCAGCTGAAATGCTGAGAAGCCTAATTCGATAGATTTTTAATTCATCGATAACTAGCGAAAAATGGAATGCTAATAAAAGGATTTATGAAGTGAAATTGATTTCAATGCGGTTACACTTAATGCAGCGTCAAAACAGAATCACTATATTCACATATTATGCCACGTACTTAATACCACTGGCCATCATTTCACCGCACATAAACCACTCATTACGGAAAATAAATGTCAATTTAACGGGCCACCCATGAAATAAAATATTCACTTTTGAAACATATCTCTGCCTCACTCTCTCTCCAATTTTTATATTCTTCTATCCTCCTCTCGCAAACAATTTGAAATTCACGGTGTAAAATTGTTAAGTGCATCGTTGTATAAAGGGTGTTATAATAAATCTGTGGATAGGGGAGCTACCCCTTCATGTTCAAGGTTATAAGGGTATACTTGTCGATATCCTATTTTATTTATGCTCGGTAAATTGCCCGTTGCTGTCTATTTAACTGCAAAATAGCTATCAATAAAATATACTTTTATATTTGTATACTGCGTAAGAATTAAGAATGTGAGTTTTTAAAATTGTTTGATTTAATAGAACATGCACATTGCTTAGTGTTTCTTTTTAGCTTCAGCTTAGAAGAAAATTTCATATTTTTGGTGATAGTTTTAAATTGCATATTACACGCATGTAATTGATTTTCTTTATCACGAAATGAGTTTATTTTTGTGTTTATTTTTTCAATATTATTTTTAAATAAAAATTAAGTGTACTTGCTAGCTTATTGGTTCTCACAAGTTTGTTTATTTGTTGCTTGTAGTTCAAAATACAGCTTTAGAGAGGTTTCAATCAAAAGATTATGATGTTTTCTCTATTATTGGCCTTTTAATTCAGAACACAAACTAACTAAGGTGCTATCGATAAATTTGCATTTTCAACAATCCTTACATAAAATCTTTGCTACCTTAAATACATTGAAACAAAGAAGATTACGTTTAATACATGATCGCCGCCGGTTACGCGTGCTTTTAACTAGGCCCTTTTAAGAAAGATCATGTATGAAAATATGAATGAACGTGGAGGAAGCGAAAGAGGTATGTCCGGATCGTAGCAATTGGTGTTCCCTTTTCTCTGTCTACCCCGAAGGAAGACAGGCGTCAGGTTATGTGTGTATATATGTTGCGTTTAATTGAACTTTTATAACGATAATATCTACCAAACATAAAAATAATACAAATAGCAAGTATCGGCTCTACATTACCAAAATGAAACAAACACCTATTGTAAATCATACTGGACTACTCCGAATTGATATCCCAAACCATATATTTCACAACCGCCACAGATTTAAAACCAACACTGCGATCGCACGTTTCGCATCACTGACTGATTGACTTTTATTAACGTATTCTCGCAAATGTGAGCATCCTGTATTGTCTTATTGCTTTGCCTTTTCACGTTTTAGGTATTCTCAATTGTAAATATGTTTTACGTCAAACTAGGTGTCAAACTTTGGTAGCAACTAAAATAAATATTAGTTGTAATTATAATTTCTGTTTTGTCTAAAATGTATTCAATTAGTAAATCTGCATACTAAAATGTTAACCATATTAAAAATATACAGCCCTGTATATGTATGTAGAGGTGTATTTTTAAGATGCGACTGTAAATTTCAGAGCTTAGCCTGTTAAAACAAACAAAATCTTCAGTACAGATAATGCTGAAGCTTTTTACCTACACTTACCTTCCTCTATAGTAATTTTCCAAAGGTTTTTCTTCTACTTATAGACACAAACTAATTCTCAACCCAATGAATCTATTAATAAGTATATTCAGAAATGTAGTAAAACGCTAATCTGTTAATTTGGCCCGGTCTCAACGCTATTCTCGGAGCTGCCCACATACTGCATTACTTTACCGTGATTCTTCATGCGGGATAGACAAAGGAATTACTTAAGTTTGACGCCACAACTCGTGTGCTGGATAATTGTTGGTTAAGTATGTACAAAAATTTAAATATCTGGCTTATAGGTAACGACTCTGTAGTATTAAGCCGAGTAATATACCCTGGCAAATAATTCAATGCAGTAAACTGACAGTTCGAAATGTCAAATAGAGAAATAATGATACCAGGTAAAATCTTCGTAGTGTAATTTTTGGTACGGAAATTGAATGGTACTTTCGTTTAGCATAAAATTTTAAAGCAATGTTAGTATAAATAGAAATACATAAATTTGAGGTGTGTACGTTATCTTTACAGTTACTTTGTTGAAAATAATTAATTACCAAACATATTATCTAGTGCATTAAAACGGTTACAGTAAAAAGTTAAATTCGTTTTTTTGCAATGTTTTGAAGTCAATGACAAATAAGTGAAAAAGACAAAATATTTTTTCTTCATTTTACGATATTATTAATAAATAAAAATCATTCATTCACTTAAGCATGTGGTTTAACTATTTTTTTGCCCTAAAGTGGGCACACTGGAACCGTCATTTTACTGCGTTGAATTATTTGCCGACATTTTTCCCGCGTATTAGAATTGGAGTCGGCTTAGAATAGCGTGTTGTAAAAGGCGACTAATCCGAGTTTCAATTTAATTTTTAATTCCACTTGGTGGTAGGACCCTTTCAGAATCCGCCTGGCTAGCGACCACCCTTCATATTAAATCTGCCGCCAAATATCACCGCCCATGTGGTAATTTGTTCCGGCAATATTTTATGAAGAGCCAGGTCTTTCCTAAGCCCGTGTGCAATCATCTTCAACCTGATCTTCACTTACCATCAGGTGAGATTGAGATCAAACATCCTTTATATGTACTGTCATATTTCAGCTAATTATTTTTATTTCATTTTTTTTTTATCAGAGATGATCAGAGTACCTACTAGTTTTTGCTTTTGTAGCGTTCGAGATGCCTTCTGTACTTTTGTTCAGTGAACGTTCTGTAAAATTAGCTTACAAAAGCGCAACTGAGTACTCCAAATGAGTGTTTAATGCGGCTAATCTGAGTGACTATCGCTTAGTTACGACATCTTAAAGACTGCTAGTTGTAATAATTTTGACGCAGACAATCATTCAATAGCTACAGATATGTATTCAATAGCTACCAATCAAATATCATTATTTAGCGATAAAGCCGAAAATATCCTTTCTAAGTATACGTATTCTAACAAGAAAATATTTTATTCAAAAGCTTAT
Organism: Stenoptilia bipunctidactyla; assembly: GCA_944452665.1. Taxonomy (NCBI): domain Eukaryota; kingdom Metazoa; phylum Arthropoda; class Insecta; order Lepidoptera; family Pterophoridae; genus Stenoptilia; species Stenoptilia bipunctidactyla. Next base: position 13,180,248 of record OX101735.1, read on the forward strand.
ACGCAACTCAATTTAAATGAGTAAAAGCTTTTATATTCCTTGCTAATTTATTTTCCTCAAAGCTTAGCCTAAACGAATCTAGAACAAATAAGATTCGGGGGTAACGTACGGCTCGTGACAAAAACCGCGAACGAGCGAGCTTTGTGTAGGGCTGTCAGGAATATTTTAAGATATCGTGGTAAAGTTCTTGTTTTCATAAAGAGCTGCCTTTTTCTATTATTTTAAAGAATGGTGATAAGGTTATCGTTACGTAGCAAGTCTTTGTTTAAAGGGAATATATTATTTAAATTGTAATTTAACAAGTCCAATAACTTAAACGTTAAAATTTGGTTTCTGTGAAATGGGACATTGATTGTAAAAAATTAAGTATAAAATGTAAGCCAGGTCGAATTCTAATAATATTTTTGTCATCCAAAAATAGCTAACATGAATCAAAATCCATTAAGCAGTTTTACGAGAAAATTTAAAACATAAAACTTCATTAGCATAATACTAAATTACCTATTTCTGAGAGAGCACTTACAACTATTTAAAATTGCGAAACAAAAATATTTGGCAGCCCTGTACGTAGCTGTAAGAGTTCATTCTATTCGCTGTGAGGTCAACGACTCAAGGAATAATGTACCAATTTTTTGTTATTATGAAGCCTTGAACGTGCTTCTCTATAAACTTTGCTAAATAAATAAGCGTTTTCATAAACTAACTTTATACTTGACAACAAAAAAATGCATTGAGAACCTTGTCTTTTGTTGGACTAAATAACTTTAACTAGATGAAATAATTAAAAAAAAAAAACTAATTAAATTCCCTAATTTACCAAGTGCTTTTTAGGGTTGATAACTTAACTTTAAAAAATTACAACTTAACTTACTTGCAAAAACCCACTTGAAAATTACAGGCAATTATGTAACACGGTTATGATTTGAATGGCTAAAGGAATTATTAATGCCCGAACGCTAGCGTTTCCGCCGGTAATTCACAATCTTGTTTATGAACGCTAAAGCTTTACCCATTAATTAATGGATCCCTTACCCAAATAACAATCAACCATATTGAATCTTTTATCAGTATAACTTATAATTAGCTTTTATTCGAGCTATTTAATGTGTAAACATGGGGAGTTTTGCCTTTTTAATTTATTAGGTTCTGAAATACCTACTTATATTGAATAAGTTCTTGAAAGTTTGTTCGTATGGAGCCTATTCGTTGCTCTTTTACGCCGAAATATTGAGGAGTTGGAATTTTTAACAGGTCTTGGATAACACGTAGGATTATTATCATTCCGTAGTTGCCATGGCATAAATATGTACGTGAATGAAATATACGTAAAAGTAACAATATTATTTATTACAAAAGCGTATACAGTTTATAATTAATTACCGACTGACTAAACCCGCGTTTGATGTTTATCGCAAACAAACGAGACGGGCAACTTAAAGAGGAAACTAGAAGCTTTTCCGAAAACCCAAAAAAGAACCCGGCTGCATCGATAACTTTTGGCAGTCGGATTTACAATAACTATTTATTACTACGAACATATTTTACAAAATTTTCGTAATATAATACGGAAAACCTTCACTTGTCGAATCTGTCATAGTTCTTTTATAGCCAACCTCAGACTTCCGTGAAACCCGGAATCAACTTTCAGTTACTGAAGCAAAAACTAAAAACACTTAAATACTTCTTTATTAAGTTAAGTAAAAAAACTTAGTCAGGTTTCGTAAACATTTTATATATAAACCTTTCAGAAACGCAGGAAAAGAGCAATTTAATAGGAAACCCAATAAAACCCGCGGTTATTGACCCTGTGATCTGACCGAGGAACTTATACCGCAAATCCATCACAACTATCATAGACCGTAATAACGCAAACCGCTCTGTACACAATTATTTATCAAACCAGCTTTTCGTCACGCACAGCGGGCCATTTATTTTTGAGACTGATGAAAAAACACGAGTGTCTAATTTTGGCTTCTTTTTTGCTTTAGTTGACCTCATCTGGACTTGCTGTCTAAATACGTACTAAGTTTTCTCGCGGCTTACCAATTGTGTGAATGTATGTTAGTGTTGGTGAATGTCAATTAGTAGCTTGTATTCCAGGCTTTATCCTTCCTGTGGCTGAAATATCAATTCAAATAATAAACCTCAAAACTAAGGCACGTTCAGCAAGATTTATATTAAGAATGCTTTCTCGAGCAAGAGAAGCAAGAGAAGTTTTACGGAAATTATTTATTTTAGTAATTAAAAAAATACTTTTTATTTAATTTAGCCTAAAGGTTTCTTAAGCAAATTGCACAAATAGCACAAATAGTTGTTTTCTTAACAGCATAAACAAAGAGATCGTGCGTAGCAAGCCATAGATTTGTGAGTATTTTTTAAGATAAACCAACTTATGTTGTTTTGCGAATTTAAGGAACCGGAATATTTACATGCATATTCTTGAAATTCACCAAACTCTATGTGTAGCTAAAGATGTCATTCACGAAAACAGTCTTCTTCTCATCCACCAATTATAAAATCTTAAAAATTGGCATGAGAATTTAATAGCTCATGTAAATCTTATACTTCTTAAAATCCTCTATAAACTTGACCGTAACTCAACCAAAACCATTTCAAACTCGACTCTCACTCATAAAAATCATCAAAATTGGTCACAGTGTCATCAAATCTGGGTGGTCGGTACCATTACGCTTCTATCGGACAGTTCGAATTCTTTCGAAAATTACACCTCAACGCAGTAACTAGCAATTTACTTGAAAAATAACAAGTTGCATCAGTGCACGCTACTGTATACAGTTTACTTCATCCCACGAGAGCCTCTCGAAAGAGGCTACTATCTGAAATCACGTAAGCTTTTTGCTTTCAATTATTTCTAGTTTTTAGAGTTCCGTTACGAAATGGTTTGTCACACCTTGTAACACACATCGCAAATGATTGACAGGCAGCTGGCCCGTGAAGGAGTCCTGACACCTCAAATTAATTAGCTTATCACTCGTGTAAAACAAATATTTACATACATAACATAACTTCACGCCTGTACCTATCCCTAATGGGGTAGGCAGAACACCAGAGGCTATAAATCCATCTTATGTCACGTTTGACCAATTTGGAGGTATTATTATGATGGAGAGAGACTATAGCAGTGACAGGGGGTCAGCCTGTCGCCCGCAAAATCGCCAATAAATCCTCCGTCCCTTAACTGACTTTTACAGTTTGCCCGGGAAGAGAAGCAGCTGGCACATTCTATGTTTTTCTTTCGCTCCCAGTCCAGCATGGAAGTATTATATAAGAAAACAAATATTTTCACCATATTATTAATTTAAAAACGTATTTTCTTACAATAAATTGTTATATTTAATAATATTGGATTTTACTTCTGCATTTTCAGAAATGAAAAAAAAATTTCAAGGTGAAAAACGAAACAAGCTCAACATATACGATAATGAACAAATAACTCATAAAATACTAAATAAGATATTATCACGTTTTCACATCGGTAAGTTAAATTAGACAGCTTATTTAATCTCGAGGTACCATACCTTCGCCTCATAATGTGAAACGATAAACATAATTCAAAAGATATGATGATATAAACATAATGGATATCTCAAAAGCACTCAACCAGTTCTATGTAATTTGCAAGCGTATCTCCGTTTGCTTTCATCTATTGCATATCTATTAAAAACAATTTCATGGTTTTAAATGAGCTTCTCTGATAGTGCAATCTTGCGGCTTTATTCCCATTTCTATTTAGTCGTTTTTAAATATAATGTTAATGAATTCATAGTATATATATATTGGAACTTGACAAGTGATTCCTGAAAATGATTCCTTTTGCAAAACTCAAATAAGACTATTATTAAGGATTGTTTCAGTACTCTTTACGTTTTCACACCTATACCCGATTTAACTTGCCTACGAAATAAAACTGGCTTAGAAAATATTATATGTAGCGCTATACAGAAGAATCGCTAGTGTCCTCTAGTCATGTATAATAAAAAGTCTACAGTTAAATAGTAGCGCTTCAAATACCGAAAATGTTAATGCTAAACCCGCGTCAGTCATCTTTGTCTTCATCGTCTATAAATTAATAAATATTTCTGACACTCACACAACATTATCTAGCCCAAATTAAGTTTCTTAAAGAACTGTTTTGGATACAAGATAACTGATATACATAAACATACATATTGAATACATATTTTTTATTAGAATAAACTTAAATAAACATATAAACATCCATGACTTGACGATTAATATCTGTGTTCATCACACAAATATCCGCCGCCGCCGGGATTCGAACCTGTGGCATAGAAGACAATTTATGTTACCGCTACACCAGCCGGTCATCAATCGTTCATCGTCTATGTAACTGTAGACTTCATCGTCTATGTGGCTTAAGGCTATGTGTTTTTTACATACATATTTATCTTTCATTCGGGGTTCTGCTGTATACATAGACTGTGATATATTAATCTAGTATGGTATGTCTCAAAACATGTAGTTTTAACGTTTAAAATAACCAAACCTTTTTAAACTACACTTCTGTTTTAAACATGAAAACCGCGAAGTATAATCAAGCTATTAGGGTTGCCCTTTACAATAAAGACACCGATTAACTTTTAAACGAGCAAGAACATAAACGTAAAACTTACAATTTTCCCTCAAATTGATTACCACAACAATTTATTGGCAGACTTCCCATACAAATATGGGAAACAGTATCGGCAATCGAAACTGGGAGCTGGTCACACTGGCACCGCCGATTACCCACAAGAACCGGACGTGGCTCTTTTTGCGGGCGGTGTGTGGCAGTACTCGCAACCCTAATTACAGCCGGTGTTGCTAATTGAATGTTCTTTAGCGAAGCCACGGGTAACAACACGGGCTGGGGAACAGAGTAGACTGATAAATGTTGGGATTGTGACTTGAGGGATTCGTTTAATTGACCGCACTTTTAATTTAAGCAAGTATTTTCGGTTCGTTCGCTTGTTTATTAAAGGTTTGGTTGAAAAGATACTGGGTTCAAAAGGCGTATGTTATGTGCTTATAAAATGTTCTAACGCGTACTGATATTATCTATCACTCAGCTTTGATGGTAGGTTAATTTGATCTTAAAATTTAATATTACGTCGCTAAATTAAGATACATCATTAAAATAATTTTGAATTTGTTTTATCTTGCATATCGAGTCTTATCATGTCCTGTGTGTGTGTGTGTGTATGTTCCTCAAATTGATTTAAAAATGTTAACGTGGCTGTTACAAAAATAAATAAAATAACTCGTTGTGTTTGTCGATAAGTGTCGACCTCAAAAAAAATGAAATGCAAAAATAATAATACATACTTTTCTTATTTTTTTAAAAACAAACTTATATCATAACCAACATGGTTAAGCATTGTGTTTTGCCCTCATCAATGTGTGAAATAATTGTTATTATATGATTGTTATATATGTATAATATTTATTATAGTAAAGCGTAAAAAACACATCAGAAAATATGTTTTGTACCATTTAGTCCATGTTCGAGTTATTTTTAGCCCAACCACGTATCATAATACTTTCCCTAGTTAACTCGACACGAGACAGACTTATTAAATCTAAATATAAATCTAATATTAGAGCTGTAGAGGCGGATACTATTTTTACTCAAGACCTTTTTACGATTTGGTTGCTTTTGTGATTTTCGTGGCATTAAGTCATGTTGGATAAAATACTTCCTTATTCGTAAAGTCGATTTGCTATTTGGAGAATGTTTGACCTTTTCGAAAGGTTATCTTAGAAATGTTGCCAGTTAACCAAATACGATTTTATGAGCTTATCTTTGATCTTGTAAGATCCGTGAAATTGCTTTCTTTTAATCCTATAAGCTTTTAAATTGGTTTGCAAAAACACGTATTTTTAAATTGATTCCATATGTTTGAATGTATTTTAATTTTGTTATACCAACTATTAATACAAACTTAGCACCTACTATATTTAAACCTACTAATATTAAATTTAAATAAAACGTTCTTTTTTCTTTATTTAAACAAAATTTTGACACATCCTCTAATCTATTCGCTAAAAAGAGCTCCAAGATATCTTACAACGTAGATATCTTGTGGTAGGAATCACAATCTACCCTCATTATATTCCGTAAAGACGTTTTATCGCTCGTTTCTATACATCACAATGGGTAACCGGTAGATAAATAAGTGCAAAAAGTTGTATCAGAAATAGCCCCTTCATTGCATTGCAGCTGGCACTCAAGGCAAACTACCCGCGTCTTTAGGCCACGCACTGGCAACACAAATTGAGATTTCTTTTTCTTTAAATAGTGACTTATAAACAGCCTAGCATAAAGTTTAAGGTTACGACCTTTTTCTTTAGTCCTTCGATATCTAGCATTTAAATACCTGGTGTAGAGGTATTCGAATTATTTAGGATTTTTTACGTTTCGAATGGGCAGAGAATATTGTTGTGGCAATAATTAAGTATTTACCTTTTAAATACTCGTAGGTAGGTACTTAAACCTCATATTTCTTTGTATAAATCTTTCTATTTCTAAAGCTCAGAGTTCCTTCTGAACAAAATTAATAACCTATTTAATAACTTCATTAACTTCTGAAAGATCTAGAGTGAAAATCTACATAATAATTAAATAATTACTCGATATTAAACTTGAGATGAAGCGTTGATGAAGCGTTGAAATAAAACTTAATACCACAATCACGAACTCAATGTTTCCGCATCCGCAAGGACGAAGGTTGGAATAATAAATGACTACTTACATGGATGTAGTAAAATAAGATCATCGGCGTAGAAAACATCTCACATAGAGTAAAATCCAATTAACTTAGTATTCACCGCCTCTTATTTGTAGGTTCAGCTTGAAAATTTGAACAGTTTTGAACTGAATTCCAAAAGGACGATGTGCTCAAATCGTTTGTACCTATGTCTTTTTTTATTGTATGTTTGCTATGCGGAATAGTGAATCGATTTAGATATTCTTCATTTGGGTGAAGATATTTTAAAAATAATCCCATACTAGTTTCGAATAAACCACTAGGATATGCGGTTTTCCACAAGAAAATATCTTAGATAATTCGAAAATCGCTTACCGTTTTTGATGAAATTCACATGGAACCTCCTTCTAATTTTATTCTACCAAATGAACAAACCGATGAATAATTGACGGAATAATCGCATTATACCAAAAATAGATCGATTGAGAACGTCCTCCTTTTATAAGTCAGTTGAAAAATGGAGCAGTTTTAGTCCAATTTAATGGTAGCTCGGTAGCTCGGATCGCGCGCCAAGATAACGGGAACAGCAGCGCTCGCGCGGAATTCCTCGGAACTAGATTTATGAATAAAGGACCGAGATAAATCTTTATTCGTGTCGTAAATTGAAGTTGATGGTTTTCTCGTTAATGTTTTGTTAATTTAATTGTCAGGTTGCGAGTTAATTATACAAATAGAATGTTTTGTTGTATAGAAGCCATTTGTGTTTTTTTTTATCCATGAGTTAATTAATTTGATGACCTATCGAAAGATATGGATATTAACTTGTTAAAAATTAATGCATCTAAAAACTCAATATTCCACGTATATTTTAACTATTTAATGCAGAGGTTAATTCCTTAATGTTAGTTTATATTATTGTAAAAAAAATGCCCAGACAATCACACCAACTACATGGCCCTAAAGTAAGCATAGCTTGTGTCATGGGATACCATGTAGCGAACTAGGGGGAACCTAGAATATACATACATATATAGATAAACACCCAGAGTCCCAGACCCGGAACATTTTATTTTCTTGTTCTGAGCTATCTATATTGTTATCTAAACAAACCAATTCAAGCTCATTACAAAAAAACTTGTGTTCAAAGGTCATATGTCATAAATCGTTTCGATATAGAGCCTGTCATGTCCATGTCTAATATTTTTTACATGCACATTAGCAGCCGCGACTGGCTATAATAGGTACAGCTAATTGAAATTATGTTTATTTTCGTGCTGTTCATCAATCATATTGATTTTCTCGACAATAGCACATTATTTAGCTTTTATTTTACACAAGCTGTTGCGTGCAGTTTTATCCGCGCTATTTCGAATTCCGCGGGAACATCGGAATAAAAAGTAGCCTATGTGCTATTCCAGGCTGTACACTATCACTATGTCAAATTTCATCCAAATCCGTTGAACCGTTCCGCCGTGATTGAGGAACAAACATTTATACATCCATACATCCAAACTTTCACATTCATTATATTAGTATTACTAAGAAGTAAGATAGTAGGTACTTCATAAAAATTAAATTTAAGTCCTTTACGTTCATATCAGGGCCGCATCTGCCCCATGCGACTGGAAATGTGTTTTCGCAATCGGAAGCGGTTGACGGAACCACAGTTTATCTACCTCCCGCCGCCCGACCGTTAACAGATCTGATTCTATTTTCAAATTTCACTCGTATCGTACGTAGTCACTTTGGAAGAACTGATTTGAATTTAGTACAAGGCATTCTTACTTTTTTTAATCTTATTTAGACGGCTTAAATTTTTGAAATTGGAGGTTTAATAGAAAAGAAATACAAATCTTCGAAATGTTAAATAACTTTAAACCAATTGACTGAAAATGACTGCATATTTTTTATTACGAATAAGTTTAACTATGTGCTGTATATTTATAAGTAAATACCACTAATTTCGAAGGCAACATATGAGTAACTGAAAAATCGCAATAAAATTGGACCACAATACAGATAAATGACCTAAAATTAGGACACGCGGAGATATATAATCTAAATAAAGTTCACATATTTTATTATTTTTAAAACAGTATATCCTTTACAAAACATCAAGTAAAGCTATTTTAATAAAGTAACCTCCAAACCGGAAGTCGACTGACTGTCAATGGATAACTCCTACGCACTTCCTGTTGCGAACATTCGACCTTTGATCTTCTAGCTTCTTGTAAAACTCATACTTAAAAATAAATAAGTTAAATATTATTGACATTTACACCACATTTTGTCTCTTTAAGAAAACGTGACTACTAGATAACGGATAATTTAACTTGAAAAATAAACATATTACTTAAGTACATATTAAAAATAAGATTTTAAATATATGAAATAAACTTGAAACTTATAGACATTCATGATTTGACGTCATTTGTTCATCACACAAATACCTGCAGCACCAGGATTCGATCGAACTCAAGGCCTCTGGCATACACCATGTTTTACCGCTATGCCGCCCTGCCACAGTACAGATATCTACAGTAATTCAAGTTCATACAAACGGACGAAACGCGAGCTATACTTACGCGTCTCGATCACGGAATGCGGCTAGTCGCGAGTGTCTGCATACCGAAACAAATGTTGATTGAGCTTTATGTTAATATGCGGATTGTTTATACTTTCGGTCGATAATTTCTAAGACCGATTTGTTATTCAAACGTAAACATGGGTTTTTAACACAAAATGTATTTTTGTTGAACACTTTCTATTCAATTTACAAAGTATTTTATTTGTTTGTATAAAAAAGTATATTTGTTGTCACAAAACTAAATGGAAGTAAACACAAAGTAGGCAAATGTAATTGAAACGCTCTTGGCTGGCAGCCCTATCACATGTAAACGGACCGCGGCGCTGTAGGCATTTATTTCAAAGATGCGGCCGAGTTGAATTACTGTAGATATCTGTACTGTGGTCCTGCCGTTAAACAGCTTCTTATCTGCAAAAATTATTTTACAACTGTTTTATTATCAATACGTTTCTACTTAGAAACAACTTATGTTATATGGGTTAAATGTATGTTATATTGATTAGGTCTGTATTTTATAATTGGTCGAATTCCTTCAGTCCTGCTAGATTTATTAGTAGGTACCTATATAGTTGTTTACCAATAAAATCTACCCACGTTTCATCGATCTTATCTATTTTTAACTTAACGTCGAGGGTATAGAGCTCAGATTCAATTACAATAAGTTGATAGGTTTGGAAGGCTTGATCTGATGCCTTCTGTACACGTGGGTTTAGGAAGGAACTGTTCTATTAATAAGACATCTTCCGTCCGCTCTGACGTTATTATCTATTATTAAGAAAATACTTCTTCCTATATCCGCCTGTAAGTTAAAATTAACTGACCTTTTCATAAGAATGCCTTCGATATGTGAATTATCAAATACAAAACAGAATTATTATTTTAAAATTTTTCAACTTTGTGCTGACACGCTTTCGACCACTTTGGCGATGGGGTAAACCTGACGCCAGTGGTTGCGGGGTTCGATTCCCGCACGGAACAAGAAAAAAATGTTCCGTGTGTGGGTGTTTATCTATTTATATTCTAGGTTCCCCCCTAGTTCGCTACATGGTATCCCATAACACAAGCTGTGCTTACTTTGGGGCCATGAAGTAGTTGGTGTTATTGTCTGGAGATTTTAATATTAATTTAATTTATTTTTTTAATTTAATGTAACGCTTTCAAAAAACCTACCAAGAATTCAAAAATAACTGTTTTCAAAATATTAACAAGTTCAACAGTAATAACGTAACTGACAATTAATCCCGTTTGTTGCAGGCTACTACCAGCCCGCGGGGCCGTTGATCAAAGAGACGAGTGCAGACGCGGACCGCGCACTAGCGAGATACCACCCGCCACATTACCACGCGCCGCATCCACCAGTAAGTTAATTTCTATACCTACTTTACGGGATTAATTTTAATTAGCGCATCGCCTCTCTTCATCAATCCCAAGTTGGGATTACCAATAACATTTGTTCTACAACTTTTTAAAATTAATAGTTTAAAAAAAAAAATGTTTTTTCATACTCACATTTACTCTGAGCGTAGGTATGCCAAGACGCTTGCGTAGTAAAATATCGCTTCATAATAATAATAGACACTTCTTACAAAATGTAGAGTAGGTAAGAAGCAAAATTTTTTTTTTTTACTTCTGTGTTATTTATCAAGATTTATCAAGATCAATCACAACACAAAAAATGTTGTTGTGATTGATGTGGAGTGGCTGCCTGCAAGAGGTGATTAACCCGGTATGTATACTATACGAGCATCTACGCGCGTACCGCACGTCCGTATCGTACGCGCGTTGGGCAAAATTTCATTTGTGTGCTTGTACAGTCGTGTCAATAGAATACTTAAGCTCTCACTATTAGCACAGAATAAGTACCTAATAGTACCGTTGGTACAGAAGAATTACTCCGCAAGAAGATCTAAATAAAGTCGAGTCTTGCTACGACGCGATACGGTGGAATTCAGCTCGCACAGCATTACGTACCTGCAAATTTATATACCTAGAATTTTTGTCTCTTTCTATCGCATGCCTCTTATCTTTTCTTACGCTGTTAGGGTTGCTGCCTAGTGAATAATAATTAATCTCCTTATTTGTAATTAAGTATCTACCGATGTAGGTATTACTGTTATTCTACCTTTGTAAAAAATATTATTTCAACTTACCTAAAGTACAAAATGAAAAAAAAGTTACGACGAATAATTAGTAATACTACCTATGTTTTGTTTGCTACATTGAACATAATCAAATCTAAACATAATCTAATTGAATATTTGTTTCTTTTTATGTCCATTTTTAAATACTATTTGCGCATTTAAAATGCTTAATTACTCTTAAATAATTGAAAAAATGTGTTAAATAAAATTCACCTGCTCTGGTCGGGTGATTTTTTCTTTTTTTTTTTAATTTCAGTTATTAAATGCGTATTCTATACTTTCACTAAGGGTAGGCTTTGAATAACGCAACCGGATAAGCGTGTCATAAAAGGCGACTAATCAGAGCCACTTTGATGGTCACTCTGACAAGCGACCATCGTTCATTTAAAGTCTGCCGCCAATAATTACGGTGATTTAAGAAATGTTTATAAATCTCTTTTTATTTGCTAGTGTCTGTTTTTCATCCACAATATAATCCTGATATGTTCGAGCGTAGAGTAAACGGTATAGGCACCTATTGGTACATACTTTCTGCCAATCGCAAATTATTTTTTGCTATGGTGTTGCATTACATAATGATTGACCAATCGAACACTTTATATTTCGATAGCTTACAGATGCACGTTGCCATTGGTCAATATATCATGATAAACTGACACAAACAATGTTCATGGTGTTTTACTTTATCATATCTAGGTTCAAGAGTGCATACTTTCTAAGATATCATCAATCTTAATATAATGAGTTCATAAATTATCACCCATGTAAAATCTCTAACATTCATTCAATAATACCCTATAATATTGTTAGGACGCCGACCCTTAATGAGGTTTCGTAGCAGGGTCAAAAGTCCATACCTGGTTTATCAATTGAACATCTAAGGCCCTGCAAACCCTTAGTAGAGGCATAGAAATAGGTTATTTTTGCATGTGTAAACCTTCGTGCCATAATAGTAAGTTCACGTTAGGGAAAATTCTAATATACTCGAGAGTCGAACTTAACCTATTTCAATAAATACTGTATTTATTTTTCGTGAAGTGTATATAATGGGACTATCCCAATTCATACTATGAGGCATTTTAAGCTATAGTAACCTTTCATAGGGCGCGAGCCTCCTCCAAATACGAGCCTCGACTATTGGAAATTAGATCTAGAATTAGTAATCCTAGTTTTCAGTACCTATTCATAACTATAATTATTTAAAAGTACCCGTAACCGACTATCATATATGAAATTATTAATATCTGTATCGCAACAATTGGTGTTCCCTAGTCCCTGCCTACCCTAAAGGGGGACAGACGTGAATTTGTGATTCCTTAAAAAATAACTGATTTTCTGAACCGGCCCTTGTATAGCACTACGAGCTCCAACTTATTGAACCTTTCCTTTCACCAGATGATTCAACAATACGGTCCGTCGTACTACCCCGCTGATCTCTGCTACGGACGGTACTACAGGCCGCCCGGACCGTACCACATGCCTGCGCCTGATGCACAAGTAAGTACACAACTTTATATTGTAACAAGCTGTTACCCTCAACTTCGTTCGCTTTAAAGCTTTCATAATTACACAACGGCAAGGGGGTAAAAAAAGTATTCCAGACTGTACATTATCGCTATGCCAAATGCGAAAAACGTTCTGCCGTGATTGAGGAACAAACATCTATACATCCATCCAAACTTTCGCACTTTTAACCTTTACAAAATTCGTTTGTAAATGACATTATTTGTAGCCATAATTCGACATGAAATCAAACCCAACGCATAATCTGTAATGAACTTTAGGACCAGCATTTTCGGTGTAATAAGTATCTACAATTACGAACGGAATTCCTTTTTGAAAATGGATCAAATTCAGATACAACGACTTTATTGATGAGTAAACCTTATGAGCATTCGATTTTTCAAAAAGGTGAGAAGCTGATTCCTTTGACAATAATTGTGTTATTTTAATTTCTTTTAGACCTGATTTTTCAATGGTCGGATAAAAGTTATCTAATGAGTAAAGTATTACGTATTAGTCGACAGCTTCAAGATCGTCTCAAGTTTATTGTCATTCTATGACATAGTCATACAATTATCAAAAATCGTAAAACATCTTTATTCCACCGGGCAATACTATATTCGTCAGATAACTTGTATCCGGAGATTGAAGAATCAGGCCTTAGAGTAAGAAAATTACTTCTTTTGTATTTTTATTTTTAAGCTCTCATTGTAGAACTGTCATACAAACAATCTTGATCGTTTTTAGCTTGTCAATATGTCATTTAATTGTTAATTAATTTGTGGGTTTTCTGAAAACAAAGAAAAAAGCTTGTAAATAAATCTACCTTACAACTACCTTATCTGTGGGTTGCGTAATATTTTTGTGTAATCCTTCGCGTCCAACTATTAGTATTAATGTGTGTATTATCGTGACTTTTTTTAGATTGTCGGAGTGGGAAGTGAACCGTATCCGTCACAGTTCTACGGAACTCCGCCGTGCTATCAACACTCACAGAGGATACCTTACGTAGGTTAGTACGAAAACTTATTTTACACTGTTATTTGAACTTTTTAACAATTTTTGAAGCTATTAAATAATAAGACTTACGTGTGCTTCCCAGCCGGGCTTAGGCATTTAGACATTAATCTCACCTGATGGTAGGAGCCTAAAATATAACAAAAAAAAGAAAAATACATGCTTGTCATAAATTGACCACACTGGCATACCATTACAATGTGTGTCATATCTCCCACCACTGCACTTATCGTCAGGTGATATTGAGGTCAAACGCGGTTTTATTATTGACCTTTTAATAAAGCACCAACTATGTTGCCCAAAAGCTTTGATAAACGTCTATGACGAACACTTTGGCGATGGGGTAAAACTGTCTGCCTCAGACGCCAGTCGCGGGGTTCTTGTCCCGCACGGAACAAGAAAATAAAATGTTCCGTGTCTGGGTGTTTATTTATGTATTTATATTCTAGGTTCCCCCTAGTTCGCTACATGGTATCCCATAACACAAGCTATGCTTACTTTGGGGCCAAGTAGTTGGTGTGATCGTCTGAGGATTTTTGAGATTGTTGACTTTTTGATTTGAGATTTTTGACGAGGAGGTTTAATCCATAAACTATTAAGCTGGTACAGTGCTGGTTGGTGGATGTTAGAATTTTCTGGGCGTCGAATTGGCTTCTGATAAACAAATATACAACACACGGGACCAACTGCTTGGCGTGCCCTCCGAAGCACGGAAGTTGCCGTAAGAAATTGTCGGCGGTCACCCATCAAAGTACCTGCGAAATCGATTGATTTACACGGGAGCCACGACGCCGGAACGACTTCCTCTAACCTCTAACTCGTTTTAATTTCAGAATACCGCGCGTGTCCGTGCCCACTTAACGCGTGTCCAAAAAACGTCCATATTGGGCCCGCTACTGGTAAACCCCCGACCGGAGCTGGCCCGGACGTCGCAGCGGCGCTCGCGCCACCAGGGGGCTCCTTCCGCGTCAACACCTCGGATTCACTCGCACGTGGCAAGGTAACTTGATTGATTGATAGATATACAAAAAACTTCCATATTAAGCCCGCTGACGACCACTTTGGCGATGGGGTAAACCAATCTGCCTCAGACGCCATTGTTTGGGGGCCGGGTATGTATTTTCTATTCTAGGTTTCCCCTTAGTTCGCTACATGATATCCCATAACACAAGCTTTGCTTACTTTGAGGCCATGTAGTTGGTGTAATTGTCTGGGGATTTTATTTATTTATACAAAAAACGTCCTAGTACTTTTAAGCGTCGAGTGAATAGGTTTCTCGTAGATGGACGTGTACCACCTTAGTCTTCATGTTCACACAACATCAGGTGTCATGGAAGACAAACGTCCCATCCATATTTTATAAAAAAAAGTATTCCTCGAGAGTTGGCTATTGAATGCAAGAATAAGTTTTCATATCGGACCGGTTGTTATAGAGATTAGCGCTTGCTAATAAACAAATTGTTCAACTTTGAAGTATTTGTTTAGATTATATTCCGCGCAATCTGAAATTCTTCCTAACAGTAGTTAATCATAAACATGTAACTCTATTTTGATCTGAAAAGTACGATTTATTGTATCATTACCAGGTTTCCTTATTGTATATACTTAAATAAATAAATGTCTTTGAAAACATAATTTGCTTACCTATAAAAACAAACTCGACTGTAATAAAATAGTTTCAAGCAAATTGAAGGCGTATTAATTTGAAAATCAACCATGAAGCTTGACCGCTTACCTAATAAACTACACAAAAGATTACTCGTCGACTTCGTCACGCGAACATTCCGATGCAATATTGTAACCACTAAACTATATATTAAAATAATTGATTATTGTATTTACAAGAAATACATACTTATTAATTCATGATGGTATAGTAGTTAAAATAATTAGTGCTGTTTCGCTTGCAATTTATTAACATTAGTCATTTCCTAGCGATTTTATCGAAATATGAATCAGATAGATAAGTACCTAAAATATTGTTTCACTATGTTGTTTTGTTCAGTTTTGCAAGCAGTCTTTAATGGGCTTATTTAAGTTAACTTCCAGTATTTCTTTTGTGTTCGGAATACTTCGGGAACATCTTTGTGACGCTTATTCTATTTTTAAATTAGTGTTGATCCGTACTTTTTCGATCGAAACAAGTATTTACTTTTTTATTATGATCCGCTTTTCCTTAAGAAAATGTGTAATGTATTTGTTGTGCATTGTTTTCTGAGAAACATTGTCTTTATTTGTGTCTGTTATTCGTAACCACCATTGTCTTTATTATTATTTTCCACCAGGTGGCATAGAATCATTATGAAAAAGAAACACTTATTCTACTGGACAATAAATTTGCAACCCTTTTGCAATGAAAGGTGGACATGAATAAATGATAGATTAAACACTGTTTCTTTTTCTGCTAATACAGCGGCGAAAAGGGTTGAAATTATGACGGAATGTCAATTAAGTACTTTAGCGAAAACGGTGGTTAAGTAGGGTTATTTGAGGGTGTTTCGCATTTAATAATCAGTAAAGTTATGCTTATAATTTTATCGATTGTGTCACTAGTTTTATATATCATGTTATGGATCCTTAGCACATTAGTTTACGTTCGAGAACTTTTTATATTTCAAACAACAACATAACGTTCACCGCCTTAGGTGTAGGAACAAGCAGCATATTATACCAATTTGTCACGTGTGTAACAAAATTGAATAATAAGTAATTTATATAAAGAATCAGTAACTAATAAGACCCAAAGTAAGTTTTACAAAGATTTTGTTAAAAGCGTTTCCTACTGAAAACCCGCGATACTTAAAGATAGCTGCCCCTTCCAAACCGTCTTCGTGCCTTATACAGTCGTTCCTTTTTTAAATGCAATAATACATGCTATATCTTAACAAGATTTGTTTCGGATAAATCGTATGATAAGCTGGTGAAAATTCAGGCTTTTTGTTGATTTGTTACAAACCAACATGCTATATCTGTAGGTAATTAATAATGACCAACAGTCTGGATGTTTGATACAATTAGGTCGATCAAGTTCTCGTTAACCGACTATTATAAATGTAAGAAACGTGCTCGCCTGTTTCGCAGAAATGTAACAGAATTTCGAAAAGATATACTTTGAAACCCAGGTGTAGAGTTTAAATTCCCAGTTTTCGTTAGTCTTTTGTAACAGACTCGCCCTTTTCCTAAAACTGTAATAAGAGTAGGTACGAAGTACTACATTTTTTAAGCTGAGAAAAAGAGAAATATTACCAATAGGATTGCTGAGCGGAGTTTTAATGCAATCCTATTGACTAATACCTCTCCGTTCCTCCGCTCCACAGCCTCGGTCCGCGTCAAAAGACAGACACCCTAAAGCATGAAACGCAATTCCAATTGACATGGCACGATGTACAGCTTGATATCAGTGGTGATTGTTTCCAGGACCCGCCTCTGTCCCCGCAGCTGAGCGCGGCGACGGACGCGGGGGCGGCGTGGGGCGCGCGCGGCGCGGGCGGCGCGTCCCCGGCGCGCGAGCGGCCCGCGCTGCCCGGCGAGCGGCCCGCGCTGCCCGCCGCGCGCCCGCCCGCGCCGCCCTCCCCCGCGCGCGGCGAGGCCGGCGCCTGCGCGCCGCACCCGCCCACGCCCGCCCCGCGCAAGGCGCGCCTCGGCAAAGCCATGGCCAGGCGATCACTCGCCAGAGAAGAAACCACCAACATACAACAACTAACACTACCTAAAGCTCCACCCACTCCAGATGACGAAGTCATCCCAATCTCCCCTCCTGAATGCAACCCTATAGACCTCTCCTCAGACGAACGCTCCACCCCTCTAGTCGATGTCAAAAAGGAAAATGAAGGCCCGACGCAAACTTCACCGCGAAAACCAGACGCGCAAGCTTTGCGCGAACACAATACCTCTGTTGAAACTTCAGATCCACTCAAACCGACTCGCCGCCGTTACTCAAGACCTAAACTCGAGATCGATATGAAGGACGTCACGCTGGAAGAAAGCCTCAAAACTAACGGCATCGGCGAGCATGTTAAACTGCAGAAGCGGAGAAAAGTGTCCGGCGACCAGCCGGAGCCTCCTCGAATCGAGACGGTTACGAGGGACCCCAAACGTAAGACGTCCTCGATCCCGAGGAGGTCGCTGAAAACTCCACCTGCGGAAAAGAGATGCCCCAAAAGAAAACTGGACGTCTGCGTTGGCGCTCCTAAACCGAAGAAGCTGCTTTTATCGTCCCCGATCAAGGACGATCCCAGGCTCAAAAACATAGCCGCCCTGCCAGAAGAAACTCATATCCTTACCGCGAATGCTAAAAGCGCTCCCGCGGTACTTGACAACCTACTTAGGAAAAACAGCATCAACAGAGACGAAAGCGTTCTCAACATCGAAAAGAATCCCGCGGAGCTATTTCTATCTTCCAAAGAGAAAAGTTTACACAATCCCGATGTCAAAATACATAGTATAAACAATAACATTTTACAGAACTCTAATTCAGTCAAAGAAGTTCTCACGAGCATCGCTTCCGTGGAGAACCAACTCCTGAAGAAGAAGGTACAAAATAAGAGTTCCTGCAAGCTGGACGTAGTGGCCGATTCCAAAATTACCGTCAATTCAAAGTCACTCAGGCCGCCCGTTGACAAATCGGAAGCAGTGGACGAACCCAAAATCTCAGTACCTAATAACGCAACAGAACTTAACAGTAGACTAACTAGTGCCGATAACAGTGATTCTCATAGTGAAACCTGTAAAAATAAGTGTGATATTATAAAAAGTGATCCTTTCAATTGCGAAAACAGTATTAGTAATAAGTGTGATAAAGTAACCAAGCCTACAAAAGCAATGAAACTGTTAAAATCTCCAAATAAAATAGAAATGAAAACACCAGTTGAGGAGACTCCAGTCATACCTTCAGATACGAGCCTCAAGACCAGCGACGCGGTCGCCCAAGAAATATCAGAAATCGACGGAAAGTTGCCAATTCGAAGCATACCCAGCAACGAAATAAAAGGCAAAACCGTCGAAAAGCTAGTGAAACTGCTCGCTTCAAAACGGGCAGCGAAACTCGAAGAAAGCAACCAAGAGCTCGACATGCTCAAGGACAAAAAACGATCAAAATTAGGCGTCGAGAAATCTGCGGGAAAAGAAAAGGTGGCAAAGCTTCTCGTGTCGAAGAAATCCGCGATAAAGACGGACACCGCGTCGTTAGTGATTGAGGACGCGTGCTCGAGCTGGCGGCGCGGGCGCGGGCGCCGGGCCGGGCCGCGCCGCCGCCCGCCGCCCGAGCCCTCCCCGCCGGCGCCGGCGCTGGCCCCGCGCTGGAGCAACGGCTGGACCTGGCACGGACACCACTACATCTCACGGGTCTATCTCAACGTGAGTACACTGTCATACTTTATTACGAACGAGCGTTTGCCCGCGACTTCATACACGCATAAACTCAAAAGTCCTATATTTTCCGTTCCCGTGGGAATTTCGGGAATGAGCTTCCATACAACAAACAGACACTTATTAAGGAACCTTTATACCAAGTATCACATCCGTGCACTCAAGGAATAAGATTTTTCATACAAACTAAAAAGTCCTATATTTCCCGTCCCCGAAGGAATTTCGGGAATTCCTTCCTTAGTGCACCCCTACATCCCCTAAAGAATGTATGTTCCAAATTTCAGCTCTCTACGCCCAGTAGTTACGGCTGTACGTTGTCTGTCAGTCACTCAGTACCTCAGTCACTCAGTACCTCAGTCACTCAGTACCTCAGTCACTCAGTCAGTAACGGAACAGTTTTACATATATTGATATCTTAACGCTTTTAAAAATATGTCTCGTTGGAATCAAACATCGAAGGTTTCCAATATTTTTTAACCGTGAACCGTTAATCTTAAGGCACCTCAATCTCATTTATACGAAGGCTAGTCGCGTGGTGACCATCGACTCCTGAAAGGGTTCTGCCACCAAAGTTGCTTAGATAAGTCGACTTTTAAGACAAGCTTATCCAGGTAGAAGCAGACTCTACTCGGCTAAATTAAATACATAATGTATCTTTGCACTAATATAAAACTGAGACTATTTCAAATCATAGCTATTGCCAATAAAGTAAAAGCTTTATAATTTACCTAGTTGAAGCTTGGGTTTTTTTTACACATTATACCCCAAAAACCGATCAATAAACGTCAGCAGCTAATTCATGCAAGCAGCAGATCAAGTGTTCCAAATCTGTCACAAGAAATTGGTTGGGGAAATGGTAAAACATGATATGCGGCCTTATGTACCTTTTCTATTATATTATTTATATTCAGTTATCTATATTTAGAAAGCAATAGTAATATTGCTCTATGACTCTGTATTACACAATAGCAACCGATAAGCGATCGGTAATAGTAATCAATTCTTTATTTGTTTTGCATCTACGGCTTATTATACTTCACTAGTAATTTTGTTGCACATTCGTTTCGTTAGATTATAATCGCTAGGCGGACTTATAGCGATATGTTGTATAACACTTTCACCAGCAATTAGGATTAGGAATTATAATCTCTCACTTCACTTGTATTCATATTTAGCCTGTGAACGAAATTTAGCTTACTGCCTATGTTAAAAAATATATAGGCTCATATAACAACTTCTTTCTAAAACATGAGTCATAATGAAAACATTCTAAAGAAACTACTATCCGTTGATTTTAACTATTTCAGATGTGCATTATTTCCAGAATATAAAAACAACACAGAAAATTGTTATCTTCATCTGAAGCGTACATTGTTTAACACAAGCTTAAGTTGCTAGCAGCTGCGCGCGGTTACTCTCACGTAACTTTTGATAGCGAAAGTATTTCTTAAGAAAATATAACCGTCCTTAGGAAAGTTAGAAATCAGACTACCTACTTATTAAAGTTTAAATGTATCTTTAGGTTGATAAGTCATAAGGTTGAAGTGCGCATCCAGTGCTCACGTTGGCATATTTGCTAATGAAATGGCAGCCTCACTTACATCAGAAGCTTGGTATAACGGAATAATTCTTTCCTTCGTCCCACCCTTTTAGACTACGACCCCACTTTTAAAAGAAATATTTATTTCAAATGAAAAACTTTCTTTAATAATTTTTCACTAACAAAAAGCATATGGTACAAAACTCTTGTGAATGAACTCTCATGAATGAACATGTTCCATGGTTCTACTCTCTCAAACTAAATAGAAGATAGCTAGTTTTCTGCTTTAGTAAGCGATCGTACCAAATTTATCATACAATTCCCGCACCGGAAGATGTAGTCATAACTAAATGAGATTAAAATTAAATTTATCAAATCCACTATCCACACCTACCCATTTGTTTATTTTTTATTTTTAAAGTCATACAATTATATGATTAAGCTGGCTTAATATTAACAATTATAAACTTTCCGAGTAGATAAAAACCAAATATAAATAATACATTACGGATGAAATCTAATCATACAGCTAGAGACTGAATGACAAACCTCAGTTATTGTTCGCTGTGTTCTTCTGTAAAGTTAAAACTTTGTATATTATGGAACTTAAACATCAAATTATCTATAGAACACTGACTATCCTGTAAAAATTGACCACGAACTTTTTATTTTACACATTACCGGTAGAACGGCAGGAATCCCTAGGAATTGTATACATTAGGTAGGTAAAGTATGAAATGGATAATTATATTCATTATATTTCATACATTGCCTGAACGCACCAGGCATTCTATACATTCCCTAGGTATTGTATAGATTACCTGAATTATACAGATTGCCGGTAACATATAGACATCTAGATACGTATTTAGTAATCAACGTCGCAGAAATCTAACTCATCGAATGTGTTTATGCAGTGTATGTAAATCACACATAACACTTATATGGACCGAAGCGTTATATCAATTTGTTAACAACTCCAGAATGATTCCCGAATGGACCGGACGGCGCGGTGCTGGGCGCGCATGACCCACGCGAGCGGGGACTCCGTGTCGAAGGGAGACTGCGTACTGCTGCGGGCGAACGTGGCACGAGCACAGCCCTTTGTGGCGAGAGTGGCCAGCCTGTGGGAGAACCCGGAAGATGGTTAGTTTCGTTGATCCATTGTTTTGACTCTTTGTATTTAAATTAAGTTTAGAAAATATTGTATAAGTTTAGAAAATATTGAAGAAATATCATTCAAAATAATAAAAAAACGTGATAAATGTCCCGTTTCTAAAGTCCGTTTTAATGCTTATGACCATGTAGTTAAAAAGCTGACTGCAAGTGACGTGTCTCTACCCTGGGTTGGGTGGTTGTTGGATTGATAAATTGACTGTTCCTCTGCCCTTTTTTTTTGAGTTTTGTATTTAAATTAATTCAAATTTTTAAAACTCAATTGCATCTATCAAATTATTCAATTAATCTAATTCTTATTTAATGCAATCTACTTTTACCTTTTAACTTCTTTATTTTCAACTGTACCTATAATTTGTGGAAAAGCTGAGTCTTCTAACACAGGCATTTTATATCTAACTAAAGACCCCAGATGACAACATTTCCAATAGAACAAGAATAAGGAAATAAATTATTATTATTATTATTCTTCGTTTTAAATTGTTCTTTGGGAATATCAAGGTGAGTCGCATACATAAGTGATATTACAGATTATTTGCTTGTGAATTCAAATTCAATCGAATTTCATCTCTTTCGTTAGGGCATCTCGAATTGGTTCAAACCAAATTCGAGATGCCCACTTTTATGCAAAGGCCTCCCCAAGGTTCTCCGTCGCTCGGACTTTTGCCGCCCTCATTCAGCCTTTACCGGCGACCTATAATACCTGATACCTCGCGGGGCTTTGCTAAGCTTCCAACCTCAAAAACTTTCACATTTTTAATATTGATAAGTCAAGCGATCCATCATAGCTTCATATACCTACTAAAAATTTAATTTACAAATCTTATTTCCAGGTGAAATGATGGTATCTCTCGTGTGGTACTACCGACCGGAGCACACAGAGCTAGGTCGACAACCCACAGACGCGCCGGACGAGGTGTTCGCCTCTAAACACAGGGATGCCAACTCTGTGGCGTGCATTGAAGACAAGTGTTACGTGCTTACCTTTAATGAGTATTGCCGGTGAGTTGACATGGCTAATCTTATGTTGTAGTAGGTAGTGCATAACTCTTTATTAAAGTAGCTATTGTTTAAGTACCTACTAGAATTGCTTGGCTCTATAGGATTTTAATTAAAATATTATAGTGCCTAGAGTCAGAAAAAAAATTGTTGCGCAAACAAATAAACTATTAAGCTTTATTTTATGAGTATAGATTATATTTGACATGTGCTTAAATTAAAAAAAAGTAAATAAATATTGTGTTTGTGTAAATACATATAAAGCTGTACTAAGTGATGATAAATAGGTATACTGAAAAAAAAATTACACAAAATTTTTCGTCCCTTTAAAATATGTTTAGATATATAATATCCATTTATTATTTTATCACATCTCAATTATACTTTTTTCCAACAGATACCGAAAACGGCTAAAAGCGGCGGAGGAGTGCGTCCACATCAAACCCTCCATCGTCCCTCCCATGCCAGCCTCAGAAGTCACTCCCGCGATCGCGCCAAATGACTCCAAATTACCACCCTCAGTGTCACCGGAACTGGTGCTCTTCTGCAGAAAAATCTACGACTTCCGCTCCAAAAAACTACAAGTTCCCAACAAGTGAAACGAAACACCACTTAATCGGAAACACCAAAGTATTAACGGGCACTCTCGAGCCCAAAAGTTGACAATTCTGAACCTACATGACAATATTGAAGATCACATGACAATGGATTCTCGACTCGTCTGTACTAATGACTTTTTAACGTAGGTAGTGTCAACCCCTTTAGTACAAACGTGTCCCAGGTGCAAACAAGTAGTATGTGTATTAAGGTTTGTTGTTCAGTGATCGCCTAAAACTTTGATTTGCTCGTAACGTGGTAGTACTTGTGTTTGATTTGCCTTCTGAGTTTTTGATGACGTTTTAATCAAGGATGCCTTTTATGATGTATAAGTAGTTGGTAAGGGGATGAAAGCATAATTATGTATAGCGGTAACTTTTGTTTTGTGCTTTTATATAAGATGTGGAATTTGATTCTCACTCAGCGGTAGAATTGTAAATGTACGTGTGTTCGATACGGTCTATAAGTATAGATTTTCGGCTACATAGAAAAGGCATTTATAATTTACATTGTGTATTTTATTGATTACTTGTTACATTGTTGTCAAAGAAGAGTCTATTATTAAATTATTTTGTTTATTTCTATGATCATGTACCTACCAGGTTTAATTATAAGGATGCTGCAGCCATTGTTAGGTCCCTACAAATGTTGATTTTTTAAATCAAAACCGCTGTCGTGTTGAGATGATTTTAGATGTTAATTCTACAAGAATTGGTAATAAAACACCAAGTTTAACAAGTTTTATATACATTCAATGGTTTTTTATTGAATTTTGTATACTTACATAGTGAACATTTTGAGCTTGACCAAAGTTATTACCTTTTAGTAGATACATTCATTCAAAGGATTTATTAGTTCCGCAGTGTCCAAGTACAGTTATATTTAAAATTTTATAGTAAGTGACAAGCTCCCGCTATCACTTATTAGTTTTTTTTAGAATTTAGATAAGATTATATCACTACAACGGTAGTGAGTTACAAACAATTATAAAAAAAGTATACTAACTGATGATAATAAAAACCTTTGTCCTGCCTTCAAAGGAATTGATTTACAAAATTCGGCCTTCGAACATGATTGGAAATTCTGTCAATTTTTAAATGCCCTTAAGGGTCTTAGTGTGTGCCAAAGTTGCAATTTTGCCGAAAATTTTGACTGGACAGTAAATTAAAACTAAGTACCTATATGATAAATATACGCGTATGATTTAATAATGTTTATGACAATGAGCACCGAAAAGCAGTTTTGGCACACATTCATGACCTGCACAGTAATTGGGTATTCGATTTATTTTTGTCAAAATCCAGAAGAAACTGTAACTTGTTACATAGAAATTATGTCAGCCAATATTGTAAACTTAATAAAAAAATAACAAGTGGGAACATTGTAACATATTTTAATATTAGTACATAGATGTAAACAGAAGAAAAATACTTGTGTGGACAAAAGAGATGCATAGGTATATTGTACGACTACTTTAGTGAAATATCCTTATCACTAGAGACATAAATATAAGTAGCGTGGAATATTATAATAAAAAATATATTGAATGTTGATTCCCAAGCGGAAGTGTGTCGAGGGCATTTATAAATGTTTTGCAAATTGTGTACCTATCTTCATTACTATCTTCAGTATTTTTTGTTTTTTTTTTTTATTTATCAATCACTTGTCAATCTTGTATAGTTTTGTCTGTCAATCAGTTGTAATGTTAGATTGAGTTGTAAATATTCTATTGTTTTAAGATTTCTACTTGTTACTATCCAGTGTGATAGAGTTACAGATTTCTTTTAAGTCTCTGGATAAATAATGGGAAATTCAGAGCAGGAAGTCTATAAATGTCGATATTGTGACTACTACCTCACTGGAGTCTATTCCAAAGCTATGTTTCTTTGTTTCTCTTTGCTTGATGCCAAAAATTTTGCAAACTTCTAATTACTCAGTAATATTGTAATACCAATTTCCCTTCTGTTTAGGTTTAAGTATGACATTCGAGTCTGTATTCTTAGTTTAACTAAATAAGTATTACTTAGCTCCTTTAAAATCAAAAGAAATAAAATAACATCAATTAATAGATAGGATTTATACAATAAATGTGTCTGAGACCATGTAAAGAAAATGAACTGTGAGTTATTTTGATATGAACACTTATAACTTGTAGTATATCAGTACTACATAGTTCATGATTTGATTTGTCGCAGATAAAATCAACAGCTCAATCAATATCTTTTTTTTACTGTTTAGTAACTCAATATAGCAAATAAGCAAAATAGAATAAGCAACATTCTACAAAATAAAATGTAGAATGTTGCTTTGAAGGCAAAAATAACATGAATTCTTTGAAGTCGTCTATACAAACTAGCCTATATAAACTATATGAACTAAGTATGGAAAAACAAATTCCACCAAAAATCATCAAGACCAAAAAGATCTTTTGGAATCATGGCACATTTGGAGTATGAACACTCTGTATTAAAACAAAAATGCTTCCATATCGTACAGACTCTTTTGTCATCAAACTCATTATTAATTAATTATTATAGATTTAAAATAAATTCCATAATTAATAACATTATACTATAAGTGAGCCCCCTTGCTTGTAGATGGTTTTTTTAAACGTTACCTGGTAATGCAGATGCAACTTTCTTTATAGTCAATGATTTCTAGATCTAGGTTTTATTAATAAGAAAAGTAATTTGTTTTTATTATTATTTATTTGTTTCAGTAAAAATTATATAGGTATATTTTTATTATTGTAACCTACATAGTTATGTTGGCTGTAATTTAATATTGATGTAATTAATATATGTATTTTTATTTCAAAAAGTGTTTTTCTGTATTCCTGAAGCACCTGAACCTAAAAACTTACATTGTTACTTCCGCCACGGAAGAACTTTGTATATAACTTTATTAGGGAAGCTATAATAGATAACTAGCACCTGAGGCGAATACTTTCAAAAACTAAAATATTGATCTAACAGAAGAACAATACCAACGCTGCGCCACCGTACGTACAGACGTACGGTACGCGCGTTCAAACGCGGAACGCAGCGTTACTAGTACAATTTCATAAGTGTAATTGTACAGTGGTGTCAATGGAATATAATTTCTTAATATTTGGCTAAACGTCGTTTAAAAATTAAAAAGACATCCAGTTCGTTCGTTTATGGAATCGAGGTTGCTGTGCGGGGAATTGGTTTTAAAATTCAGTCGCTCTGTATCAAAACTCATTATCATACGCGAGTGTGACACGTTCCACGGAGCGTTACTGACTGAGTAACCGACGACGGAGCGCTTACAGTTTAGGTACAGTTTATTGATATAAGTTCGAGAACATAATTCCCACACGTTGGAGCGATACACGACTATGCGCGTCAAGCTGACGTCAGAACGGCGTGTCTATGTCACTAGTTATTTTTTATTAAATTGCTTGAGGTACTGTTTAGGTTGAGTTGTTTGGTGCAAACTTTGGGGCTATTTAGACATCTCTCACGCCATCTTGACAGACACCGCGCGGCCACGTCCGTACCGAACGCGCGTATCATACGCGGCTTTGTTTGGCGCATTCCGAACGTCCGTAAGGTACGGACGTTTCAGTTTTGTATGAAACGCGCGTTCGAACGCGTGACGTAGCGTTGGCACTGAATCTTTCACTGCACAAACATTCAACTGGTACTCTTTAGTCAAATAAAAGGACTCCTAACTTGGCCTTTGGTTTTAGTTCTGAAAATTGGCACAGTTATACGGGTTATACCTTGTGAAGTTCAAACCTAGGTTCATACAAAAAATCGAGGGTGTGGGGTGTAGCGCGGGGATGAATTTCCCTCTGTTCAGGTTTCAGTTGCCGCAGACTAACGGAAATCTCGTCGTACATCGCAAATTTGAACACCGTGTATTAGTATTAGAGTAAAAACGATTTAAAAGCGATTAGCGTTATCGATATTTTATGGTTTTTTTTTGTTAACGATGGCGAAATCTTCAGAAGATACCCGTAACCCTGGGGGATTTTTACCAACTTAAACTCCCCCGGTGGCAAGACACTGCCATGTTATCAGGAACCCCGGGTTTTTCTACAGAGCGCACCGGAGCTCCTTAGTGCATCGTCTTTCGATCCTTCCTGGCTCTCCTCCATGGTGTGAAGGTCCTTCTCTGAGACCGATCTTTTCGTAGATCATCATAAGATGTCTTCTCGTGATACTTTCGTTCGACGACAGCAGTTACCGCTTTCCAATTATTTTCTTCATTCAACATTTCAATTTCAAAGTAAGTAATTTATTTGCGAAAAAATTAGTATCTAGGGTAGGGGTGTGTAGGAGTGCGCACTTTCACGGTTTAATGTAATAAAAAGAAAAATATACACATCAAGTTATAGTTATCATAATTTATTAACTTCTTACATATCTGGCTACAAAAAAAATATTAAAAAATTAACAAAAAGTAGACTGTAAAAAAATTATTTAAAAAAAATGCAAGGCATCCGTTTGCGCACTCTTGAACCATGTAGTTGACAAGAGTGCGCACGAAGGTGTGCAAGAATGCGCAGTACTAGTCACTTACAAAAATCACAGTTAAAGTGCCCAAGGCCTGAATATGCTGTGCAATTTTCGTGCCACCAATTTTTACAATAAATGCACTGGATCCAGTCTTCTACTAAAGGCTCTATATATTCTTCAAAGCACCCTGGACACAAATACTTTTTGGTTTGTAGACAGCCAACTTTCTTTGCTTTCTTTGGTGTAGGTACCGTCTTTCTCACCGTAGTTTCTTCCAGTTGTTTTTTGTATGGAGAACTACTCAATATTTCCGATTTTTTACCTCTTTTGCTATATGGACGTTGCACAGAAGATTTTGGATATGGTAAAAATTCAACAAAAGTAGAGGTTGACGGAATTGGGTCCTGGGAATTTCAAGGTAAGTTCGGAGGTTCTACAATATCCTTTTCAATTGGAAACAATTTCCTAACCGACATGCACTGGGATCCTCCTAAAACATTAAAAGCCGAAGTTGACGGAGTTGGGTCTTGGGAATTCGAGGTTAAGTTTTGAGCTTGTTCACAATTTTTTTAAGAGGCTTCTAAAATATCCTCTTCAATTGGAAGTAATTCTCTTACTGACATGCACTTGGACTGAGCAGGGATGGTTGGCATGACAAATTCTGGTGTTTGTAAAGTTGCAGGAGGTTTACTGGATGTATCTTCCGGTGGTCTATCGGTAACGCTACAGGCTAAAAAGTCAGCATCGGTGAAAATTTCGTTATTAAATGGCCATATTCCAGTCACTATGAATGCTTCAATAGCGTTAGCAACCGTTGCCGTTTTAGCATATGCAGGTGTGAATATAGTTGCTATCTGGAATGTAGTTATTGTTCGACTGGGATGATTGCGCAACCAGTTTTCACATTCAGCTGATTAATATTTTTTTAAGGGGCCAAAAAAGCATCTGTCAAGCGGCTGCATTCTGTGACTGCTATGAGTGAAAGAAGTGAAGAAGATCTATGCAATTTTTGCGACAAAAGTCAACAGCAGCGAGCGTGCAATGTGACGAATGATTGTCTAGGATCAGAAGCACTCGTTGATCTTTACTTGGCAAAGCGTGATCTTTGAAGTGTTTTAGCCAGTCGAGAAACAAGTTACTGGTTATGAAACTGCTATCAGAGATCATTCCAATCGAGGATGGAGGAGCGTTGTCAAGAAGTTCAGCTTTCATTCTTTTGCGTTTAAATATGAATCCCGGTGGGATGAACAGGCCACTGGCACTCATGGCGCAAATCACTGTAACGTTTTGCGCTCTTTCAGCGCTGGAGATCTTATTTACGCAACGTTTACCTTTGGTTGAAATAACTTTTGGGGGCTTATTAGGGACAGTGGACAAACCTGAGTCATCCATGTTGAAAATTCTGTGCGGAGGATATTTATGCTTGTCATAAAGATCACACAAGTTTGCATAAAAACGATCCACTTGAGGCTTATTAAACCCCATTGCTCTTGCTCGACTAGTAGACGTTGGTTGCCTTAAAGACAATGAAGGGTGTCTTTTGATAAAACATCGTAGCCACTCTCGACCAGCCATCTTCTTTTCCCTGTTAAACTGGTGTGCTATATTATTGCATTCAGCAACTCTTAGTTTTTTAGGAGTAAGTCCATAAAACATTGCATCAAGATTTTGAATGTATTGAAGCAGTTCCAGCTCTACTTAAGTACTAAAAGTACATCTGTATCTGCCTAAAGACTGCGGTGCTGCATTATTTTTCAATCTTTTTCTTTATGTTGATTCAGGTATACCAAGCTTTTTTTTTTTATAAAATATGGATGGGACGTTTGTCTTCCATGACACCTGATGTTAAGTGAACATGAAGACTAAGGTGGTACAAGTCCATCCACGAGAAACCTATTCACTCGACGCTTAAAAGTACTAGGACTATACTGGTCAGGGAAAATAGACGCAGGCAGTTCATTCCAAACCTTGGCGACCCGTATCAAAAAGGAACTGTCAAAGCGCTTAGTTCGACTTTTCGGAATATCAACCACATACGGATGGAAGTTCTGTCTGCGTCTAGTAGTCCGATGGTAAAAGGGTGAGGGTTCAATTTGCTCAAACAGAGCACTCGCGCACTCACCAAAATGTATCCTGTAGTACACGGTTAAACAAGCAACCTTACGACGATGCTCTAGGGTCTGTAGTTTTTTGGTCGTAAGGTCGACGTTGTTAATTAATTTACGGGCTCTTCGGTCAACGGAGTCCAGCGCTTCTAGTTGATATTTGGCTGAACCATCCCAAAGATGACTGCAGTACTCCATGCATGATCGCACTTGAGCTGTATATAAGTTAAGAAGCTGTGCAGGGCTGAAGTACCGCCGTACCTTCGAGATGATTCCCAACTTTTTCGAAGCTACTTGAGCCATGGACACAATTTGTTGACCGAAGTTTAAACTGGATGTTATAGTTACGCCTAAAAGCCCTAGATGGTCAGTGATGGGGACAGATACATTTTGGAAAGTGGGCATTAATGTGAAGGTGCTCTTTTTTGCGGAGAATAGACACGCCTGAGTTTTGGACGCGTTGAATTTGACCAAATTCGACTCACCCCAATCGGATACTTTCCGTAAGGTCAAATCAACGCGCTCAATCATTGACTTTCTTAAACTCTGGATTTCACGGGGGCTCGCTCGCGCATTGGATACGTATCTCTCTACAACAGTGCTGTCATCAGCATAACTAATAATGCCCGGTGTTAAAAGGTCATTAATGTGCAGCAAGAATAATGTTGCAGAGAGAACAGATCCCTGAGGTACCCCGGCATTAATTGCCATTTGGTCGGAGGAGAAGCCATCTAAGACTACTCGAATTGACCGTTCCCTCAGAAAATCAGATATCCAGTCGCAGAGCCCAATCGGTATGCCATAAGCTGGAAGCTTACTTAAGAGACCATCATGCCAGACCCTGTCAAAGGCCTTGGAAATGTCTACGACTTTGCAGCTACTTGTCGTTGACTCTCTCCACCTGCAATTAGCCGTCGAGCTTCTTCTATAACGCTAAAATCGACGTTTTTCCTTGTCGTTTTTCTTGGTCTTCTAGACATACTGGAAGAAAATATTAACAAAATAAAAAATAAATTTCTGTACATTATGGTTATTTCTGCAGATAACATTGTGCAAGAGTGCGCGTGCATTCTTGGCTGCATTGTTACTGAGCACTCTTGCATGCATCGGAGTAATTAAACTTTTAAGGTAATTAGCGCCATCTATGAGCACTCTTGAAAAATTAGGCAAGCCGGCAAGGATTTTGAAGACACAATAAATCACTTAAATAATTTAAAATAAGCCTTACCTTTACTATCTTTTTGGCAATCAACGTTTGAAAATCCTTAAAAAAGAGATTGCAGTAAGGAAAAACTAATTTTCTGCAATAAGTCTTCGAAAATTCACTAAAAGCTGAAATGTTTTGGCAGGCACGCATGTGGTTTGTCTGTGATCAGATGACAACTAAAGATGGATGCGTTTGTCTGGTTTCTGATTGGTTATTGCCTATGCGCATTCTCGCACACCGCGCCCTCTTACACACCCCTACCAAATCGTTTTTTCCTAAGTCAGTAAGTTAAGTCGCCTTAACTTACTGACTTAGGTAGTGCGACTTGACTTAACAAAGTCGTTTTTTTGTAATTCAAACTATATTTATCGACATATGAATATTGCAGAGTATAAACTAAACTATTCATCGTCTGATATATCGTTCTTTGTATACCAATATACTTACGTAGTTATCCACTGTTATCGCCAAGTGTTAAACAATAACAGGTATCAATTTTTTAATATCTAATATATAAAATTCTCGTGTCACAGTTTTCGTTGCCATACTCCTCCGAAACGGCTTGACCGATTTCGATGAAATTTTTTGTGCTTATCCGGTATCTATGAGAATCGGCCAACATCTATTTTTTTATTTATATGGCAGAACAATGTTTGCCGGGTCAGCTAGTCTAATATATAAAATTCTCGTGTCACAGTTTTCGTTGCCATACTCCTCCGAAACGGCTTGACTGATTTTGATGAAATTTTTTGTGCTTATCCGGTATCTATGAGAATCGGCCAACATCAATTTTTTTTTTTTATGGAAAAACAACGTTTGCCGGGTCAGCTAGTAATATATAAAATAAGGATCGGACGTTTGTCTTCCATGACACCGGATGGTAAGTGTGAAGTAACGAGTGAACATGAAAACTTAGGTGGTACCTACACGTCCATCCACGAGAAACCTATTCACTCAACGCTTAAACGTACTAAAACTGTACTAGTCAGGGAGAATAATAATAATAATAATAATAAGAAAACGGCAGCGCCAAGCTCTACTGGGATCGACCCATTATCACGGACAGGACTATTCTAGCGAATAAACCTGATATCGTGTTAATGGACCGATCGTCGTCCAAGGTGTTTTTGGTGGACATAACCATACCACATGACGAGAACCTCGTGAAGGCCGAGACCGAAAAGCAACGCAAGTACTTGGACCTTGCACACGAGGTGACCGAAATGTGGGGGGTAGTGTCCACCGAAATCATCCCAGTTGTAATATCCGCAAACGGTTTGATCCCAGCCACACTGGTCAGACACCTTGAAAGGCTGGGATTTGGCGGTGGTTCGCTTCCAGCACGCATGCAGAAAGCGGTGCTGCTCGATACTGCCCGAATCGTTCGCCGGTTTCTTTCTCTCTTGCCCTGATACCCGACCGACTGAT
Organism: Stenoptilia bipunctidactyla; assembly: GCA_944452665.1. NCBI lineage: Eukaryota > Metazoa > Arthropoda > Insecta > Lepidoptera > Pterophoridae > Stenoptilia > Stenoptilia bipunctidactyla. The sequence goes on from OX101735.1 coordinate 13,213,130, forward strand.
CTTATTGTCGGGTCTTTTCCGCCGAAAGGCGAGTTGCTTTCGATATGCCGAATAATAATAATACAGTAGGCGAAAAGGCGAGTAGTTATAAGTATACAAAATAATAATACTGACATGACCACTTATCGAAGATTACTGCATGAACTTTTCTCACAAAAATATCCTAATGTCAAAGTTACTGAGCAACGCAAATACATGTCGCACTGTGAGAAAGTTCATGCAATTAGAAACCACATCACAAATCTGAACTCTTTCATCCACTACATTTACTTGGTGTAACCCGTAAATGTAGTCATAACCAGCCTAGAGCTGAGAAGACAAAACGTCCCCATAAAAATAATAATAGTCATTTATTTCAGAATAAAATTCCATAGATTTGGTTAGTAACATAGAAATTGGCTTACAAACTAGGGTTAGTAGATTTAGTTATCAGAAATATTATTAAATTAAATACAAATTATATTAAAACAAAAAATAGAAAATTCACAATGAGATTAAATTACAATTAGAAACTAATATTCAATTATTATTACAAACAAAATCACAACTAAACTAAACTTATTAAATTTTATTTAAGTAATTGGAAATATTTAATTAAAAATAAGTTAAAAATAACAATTATAAATTCAAAATTTTCAGTATCTTTTCTAGAATAGCCGCAGGCAGGGCGTGGTTCTATCTCAACGGTACGGCGCCGTTGCCGAGGCACGACGCGGCGCCGTAGGGATGGATCCACATCCGCAGTTCATTCCAAACCTTGGCGACCCGTATCAAAAAGGAACCGTAAAAGCGCGTGGTTTTTGGAATATCTAGCACATACGGATGGAAGTTCTGTCTGCGTCTAGTAGTCCGATGGCAAAAGGGTGAGGGTTCAATTCATCCAAACAGAGTAAGTACTCGCGCACTCTCAAAAATGCATCCTGTAGTACACGGTTAAACAACCTACCTTATGATGATGTTCTAGGGTCAGAAGTTTATTGGTAAGAGGGCCGCCAGACTGTTGAAAACACGTTGAAAACCAATGCTTCCAACCAAGGTTAAGGAAGGTTAAGTTGTTGTCAACCAATTCCGAGTCATCCACACTGTTACAAACGGTGGTTTCCAACAAGGAGACAAACAAGAACACAAGCCAAGGTCACGCCAGGCCACGCCCCTTAATCGTCAGTGTGCTCCGTGTGCTCTGATCTCTCGCGTTGGCAACAGGTTAGCGATGGCAGTTTTGTATGCAATTGAGGTTACAAAGAAGGAAAGGTTGAAACGCAGGATAAAAAGCTTCAAAACTCGAGTCATTTCTAATTATAGTTACATAGTAAAATATACAATAACAAGCGTACACACTGTCCTAAAAACAGACATACATCTACATAGATAACGCAAATGCATATCCTTTGCGTGTCCGAACCCCGACCAAGCGTCAAGGTTGGTCGCCTCTAGATTTAATATGTATTGTAATATGCGTGTATGTATGTCTGTTAGAAAATCGAGTCCACAATATCAATATCGTTCTTAATAATCGATTTCATCGGCGGTATCGGTGTCTCTGAATCTTTTTGTATTTTCCAGTAATAAATATCAGCTGTGACGTCACAATAGGTCTTAAAAAGTCGGCACGCTTGGTTCGAATACAAATCGTGGCACTTGCGTTGTCTATGTAAATGTATGTCTGTGATTCTAAACACCGCCGTTTCCAACCCGGCAAGGTCATGCAATTTGGTTGTCAACAGCCGTCTTCACTGTTGGAAACACGTTGTAAACTAGCAAGGTCACCTTGGTTTGATGTTTTGTTTCCAACAGTGTATTTGGGCTTTAATAAGGTCGACGTTCTTTATTAGTTTACGGGCTCTTCAGTCAACGGAGTCCAGCGCTTCTAGTAGATATTTGGCTGAACCATCCCAAATATAACTGCAGTACTCGCATGATCGCACTTGAGCTGTGTATAAATTAAGAAGCTGTGCAGGGCCGAAGTACCCCAACTCCCCAACTTTTTTTAAGCTACTTCAGCCACGGACACAATTTGTTGGCCGAAATTTTAACTGGATGTTACATTTACGCCTACAAGACCTTGATGGTCGATGATGAATGAATTTAAACTGGATGTTACAGTTACGCCTAGAAGCCCTAGATGGTCGGTGATGAGGACAGATACATTTTGGGAAGTGGGAGTTAATGTAAAGGTGTAATACAGCTGTTGCTTCACCATGACCCTCCAAGGCCTTGCTCCATAAGTGAGTGGCAAACCGTATGGGTCTGCAAATGGAAAATAGCTGAGGATTTGTATCCTATTACTAATGATAACATTGATAAGCTTGGTAATTTGAGTTATAGGTACAAAAAATAAAAATAGAATATTTCAACAAAGAATCCTTAAAACGGATTAAAACGATGTAGGTACGGTAATTTTCCGACTTAAGGTCTTATATCTGAAGTTCCACTATTATCGTCCATATTTTGTTGAGGTACCTATTTGATATGTTTTTGTTTTTTTCATAAAAAAATACATTTCTAAAATGCATTAACGTTAAAAGCAAAAACATTATGAAAATGACTTGTGTAACGGCTATAATTAAAAAAAAATTATATTCGACAAATACGTATCAAGATTGTTCACCTTTATCACCTTTGTACTTAAATCAATAAAATATAGACTTTAGGTACATTAGGTAGGCTTTACAAAAGTTTGCGCCTGTGTTTTGTATGGACAAAAATGCGGAAAGCCTGTAAAGTGGCCCCTATATACTGTACTGTGTTTGGGTTTTTCATTTTATCTAAGAATTTAGTTAAAAATTTCTTAAATATTTTAAGAAATTCGCGAATCTGTAGATCATGCCATTACAGATTTATAGCGTTTTATCTTGGGCTCTCAGTTCAGTAATGTTTGAACTAAGAGCCCAAGCAAAACATCAATTTAACGAAAGAAATACTCAAAACGATTCCAATATGTTTTAGTTAAACACTTATGTGAATTCGTTAAAAAGAAATAATGGCGATAAAGTCAATTGTTAAGAAGTAAATTGAAGTTGAATTTTACTTAAACGTCTGAACTGAGGGCCCAACATTTTCGGCTTTATCGACTAGATTTAATGTTACAGATTTATGCAAATTAGATAAATGTTTTAAAGAATTTCTTTTCTAAATTTTATGATATCGCCCGTTCTTCTAAATTGCATACTTTATGAGAAAATTGATCTTTTACTTTATATTTTGTATAAGGAGAAAAAATTGCCATAATATTATCGGGAAGTCAGTTTCGTTTCATTTATTTAAATGCCAACCATAAAAGATAACCATTCTATAAGCCCTATCGATAAAAGATAACTCGGTAAAAAATGACATCGGTCAAAGAAAAATCGACGTAAAATTATTCGATGAAAAGTTTTCGACTACGTTACACGGCCAAAAGGTATCAAAGAAAGAAGGCATCGCAGTATAAAGCTTTAGGAATAGTTAGTGGTGCATGGTTTATCGATCAATGAATTTTCGAAGTAAAGCAGGGACCCCTTTTTGACTGTATCTGTCCCATTGATATCAAATGATGTTATTCAGATCAAAATATGTTACTCATATTATAATTTTTTAAGCAAATATATTAATATTTGTTGCTTGAACTGTGGGAAACGAGTTTCGTGTGGTGCAATAAATTAGTGCAAAATTTATTAATAATGTTATTTTTTTACTCATTATGAGTTTTTGATATTCCTAGGAAATTTATTACTAGGTACGTAGCATGGTGCACTCAAAGAGCTTAAGTACCTCCTCGAATATACCTTCTCTTGACGTGATGACCACGAACAGTAAATTGCGAGTGTCAAGATCTCCTCATTTCTAGCTCATTAAGTCACGTAAGACAAAACAAGATTCAGTTTAGTATTTTGGAATAACTTGTACTGATAATGTAATTCATAAAAAAATTGCTAAGCATTACCATATCCTCGTAAATAGCTTGCAGTGTAATGTATTTCCACTAAATATACTATCCTGCTTAACCCGTATATAGCATTGAGAAATGATAGGAGGAACAGCTAGTGAAATTTTGCTAAAGCGACATACATACTTACTTATAATATTACTAGCTGTTGCGCGAGGTTTTCGAATCCTGCGGGAATTTTGGGATAATAAAGCCTATGTGCTTTCCCAGACTGTTTACTATTACTATGTCAAATTTCATCCAAATCCGTTCAGCCTTCTTCCGTGATCAAAACATACATCAAAACTTTCACATTTATAATATTTGTAAGATTCAGCGAACTTTTGCGAATAGAAACGTGAAAGGCATTATCGCTAAACGTGTCTCAACTATCAAAATTAAAATCAACGAAAAAATTCAAACGTCACAGTAACCAAAGAAAAGCGTAACAGAAAAAGTTTTTTTTAATAATAACAATTTTTGCTCCATAGTACGAGCTATTTTTTCTCCTGGTAACAATTTCCATAGTTTCTTATAGTTCTGCACGATTATAGTTAGTTCCATGTAAAGGATGGTAGGTATACTATGATTGACTACTAATGGAAATTCTAACAATCTATGAATTTCCATTATAATGGAAATATTATGGAATTTCAAATGGAAATTCATAGATTGTTAGAATTTCCATTATTAATAATCATAGTCAATCATATGTCGTATATCTATCTTCTTTTACATAACTTCACACTACAACATAACTTTTTTGTACGGCAAACTTAAATTGCAATTTTCTCTTAAGGACGCGTTTCCGCAAATCTTCAAAATAGGGTATTTTCTGGTACATATTGTGATAAAATGGCGCAAAGTTTAGTATAATTACAAGTACTAATAGATAGATAAGACTTTCATCTCCATTTATTATATAAAAATAATATAAATAAATTTGTTTTTGTGGCTTAAAAACTAATTTTGCGATGCCTCGTCGCACGAAAATGACGATTTTAAGCCAATTTACGGTACCACTTTTGGTATGAAAACACAAGTATTTATGAATAAAAAAAATACTATTCGATGGTTGACATGTTCATTTTTGATAATACGCATTTTTTTCTTTGAAATTACTACTAAAAACCCTTTAAAAAAAAATAAAACCAAACACGTAATTTTCTTCATGTATGTATAAATGCGTAAATCTTAACACACTGTGGTAAGGGTTATTATACATTAGCAAATAATGTCAATATCATTACAAACAAAAACTAGATATCTTCAGTCTGCGCTCAGCCGCTGTCGAGAGTGGACCTGTATCGCTTTTGAGTTATTTTTCGTGCTAAGAAACATCGCTGTACATACACAATTTATTACATCAAACAAGTCTCGATACTTGACGCTCTCTGAACTGAGTTGAAAAGGTAATAATATAATTTTATTGAAAAAAAAAAAATTACAAAACCTTTTATGATTAGGATTGAATTTGGAAACTTGGAATCATTATGTTTGTTAGGACTAAACCTTATCTCCAGTTCTGGTAGTGGGGTCTGAAGGTATACCTCGAGGTGCTACTGGTACTCCTAGACGGGTAAAGCTAGGTATATCGAGTTTGGGCTCATTTTGATTCGAAGGAAGAGACCTTACCACCAGTTTTGGTAGTAGGAGCTGAAGGTATACCTCAAGGTGCTACTGGTACTCGTAGACCGATAGAGCTAGGCATGTCGAGTTTGGGTTCATTTTGATTCGCAGGACGAGACCTTACCACCAGTTCTGGTAGTGGGAGCTGAAGGTATACCTCGAGGTGCTACTGGTACTCCTAGACGGGTAAAGCTAGGTATATCGAGTTTGGGTTCATTTTGATTCGCAGGACGAGACCTTACCACCAGTTCTGGTAGTGGGAGCTGAAGGTATACCTCAAGGTGCTACTGGTACTCGTAGACCGATAGAGCTAGGCATGTCGAGTTTGGGTTCATTTTGATTCGCAGGACGAGACCTTACCACCAGTTCTGGTAGTGGGAGCTGAAGGTATACCTCGAGGTGCTACTGGTACTCCTAGACGGGTAAAGCTAGGTATATCGAGTTTGGGCTCATTTTGATTCGTAGGACGAGACCTTACCACCAGTTCTGGTAGTAGGAGCTGAAGGTATACCTCAAGGTGCTACTGGTACTCGTAGACCGATAGAGCTAGGCATGTCGAGTTTGGGTTCATTTTGATGCGTAGGACGAGACCTTACCACCAGTTCTGGTAGTGGGAGCTGAAGGTACCATATTTTAAAAGAACTGAACAGGACACAAGGAACTGAAATCTATAGGCGGTCAGATTTGGTGGAATCGGGTTTTCATATTTTAAAAGAAATAATAAAATTTATGGACAAAGGATAATTATTACATCAAACTGCAAGTGATTGGGCTCCAAAAAAAAAGTCATTGTGCAGAGATGAGATGAGAGTCAGATTATAGATTAGACACATGTCATTCATATTTGTTAGGACGCCAAAAAAATTAGCCCTGGGAAAAAAAAGATATGACCAAAAATACATTTTGCGTTTAATAGAATAAAAATCGTTTTCTTTTATGATACAGAAACTGAACGCCCGTAGATTTCTACGAGTGTATTCGTATAACCTTTACAGCCATTGACTACGAAACTAGTGAATATTGTAAATAAATACGATTATTGGTAAAAAAAAGTGCTTGTGTGATCCTTATAAGTACCTAATGGGTTGGCTACACAGTTGTAAACCGCGATTAGTTCGTCTCTTTTCTTAGTATAGCGACTTCCCTTCTTATTATCGTCGAGCGAGACAGCAGTGCGCTGTCACAAAAGAGATGTTATTAATCTGTCTCTTTTCTTACTATAGCGAACTTTTTGCGGCACTGGTTCGGCGACATTGGAAGCACGGTTTACAACTGTGTAGCCACCCCTTTTGATTTGATTTGTCTTTTTTCTTACTTTAGCGATGTCTCTTATAGGGCACTGGTTTGGCGACATTGGAAAAGCAGTTTACAAATGTGTAACCACCCCTTATGAAATAATGGTTTTTTTTTTTATTTTTTTTTTATTAATTATGGATGGGACGTTTGTCTTCCATGCCACCTGATGTTAAGTGAACATGAAGACTAAGGTGTTACACGTCCATCCACGAGAAACCTATTCACTCGACGCTTAAAAGTACTAGGACTATACTGGTCAGGGAAAATAGACGCAGGCAGTTCATTCCAAACCTTGGCGACCCGTATCAAAAAGGAACTGTCAAAGCGCTTAGTTCGACTTTTCGGAATATCTACCACATACGGATGGAAGTTCTGTCTGCGTCTAGTAGTCCGATGGTAAAAGGGTGAGGGTTCAATTTGTTCAAACAGAGCACTGGCGCACTCACCAAAATGTATCCTGTAGTACACGGTTAAACACGCAACCTTACGACGATGCTCTAAGGTCTGCAGTGTTTTGGTTGTAAGGTCGACGTCGTTAATTAATTTACGGGCTCTTCGGTCAACGGAGTCCAGCGCTTCTAGTTGATATTTGGCTGAACCATCCCAAAGATGACTGCAGTACTCCATGCATGATCGCACTTGAGCTGTGTATAAGTTAAGAAGCTGTGCAGGGCCGAAGTACCGCCGTACCCTCGAGATGATTCCCAACTTTTTCGAAGCTACTTGAGCCATGGACACAATTTGTTGACCGAAGTTTAAACTGGATGTTACAGTTACGCCTAAAAGCCCTAGATGGTCAGTGATGGGGACAGATACATTTTGGAAATTGGGCGTAAATGTGAAGGTGCTCTTTTTTGCGGAGAATAGACACGCCTGAGTTTTGGTATGTATGGTTTATCTAATACTGCCATTTAGAATAAGCTAATGTGTTGGTATAAGTGGTTATCGTTAATGAAAAAAGTAAGACTTTTAAACTATTATTATTATTTCATTCATTACCATTGGTAAGAGTTCTTAAACATAAAATAAGTACTATTTTTGAAGACGTTATTCATTATTTCAGTACAATTAAACAGACATCATAAATTATAAAAGGAATAGTACTTTTAAACACATGATTCATATTAACAATACAATTAAATATCATAATCATAAAAGAAGTTCGACTTTCGACTCGAACCCCGAAATGTTTCGAATAAAATGGACAATGCGCGCTAAAAATGTGCTCCGAGAAAGAGATAGAGAGCGTTAATAAAATCTAGTTGTAATAATTATATAACCACTATTAGACTTTATTAACCACTTATAGCAACATACTAGCTTATTCTAAACGGCAGTATTAGATGAACCATACATACCATTATTTCATAAGGGGTGGTTACACATTTGTAAACTGCTTTTCCAATGTCGCCGAACCAGTGCCGCAAAAAGTTCGCTATAGTAAGAAAAGAGACAGATTAATAATAACATCTCTTTTGTGTGTCGACGATAATAAGAAGGGAAGTCTCTATACTAAGAAAAGAGACGAACTAATTGCGGTTTACAACTGTGTAGCCAACCCATTAGGTTATACCCATTAGGTAACAACCCATTACTTATAAGGATCACACAAGCACTTTTTTTTACCAATAATCGTATTTATTTACAATATTCACTAGTTTCGTAGTCAATGGCTGTAAAGGTTATACGAATACACTCGTAGAAATCTACGGGCGTTCAGTTTCTGTATCATAAAAGAAAACGATTTTTATTCTATTAAACGCAAAATGTATTTTTGGTCATATCTTTTTTTTCCCAGGGCTAATTTTTTTAGCGTCCTAACAAATATGAATGACATGTGTCTAATCTATAATCTGACTCTCATCTCATCTCTGCACAATGACTTTTTTTTTGGAGCCCAATCACTTGCATTATCCTTTGTCCATAAATTTTATTATTTCTTTTAAAATATGAAAACCCGATTCCACCAAATCTGACCGCCTATAGATTTCAGTTCCTTGTGTCCTGTTCAGTTCTTTTAAAATATGGTACCTTCAGCTCCGACTACCAGAACTGGTGGTAAGGTCTCGTCCTACGCATCAAAATGAACCCAAACTCAATATAACTAGCTTTACCCGTCTAGGAGTACCAGTAGCACCTCGAGGTATACCTTCAGCTCCCACTACCAGAATTGGTGGTAAGGTCTCGTCCTGCGAATCAAAATGAACCCAAACTCGACATGCCTAGCTCTATCGGTCTACGAGTACCAGTAGCACCTTGAGGTATACCTTCAGCTCCTACTACCAGAACTGGTGGTAAGGTCTCGTCCTACGAATCAAAATGAGCCCAAACTCGATATACCTAGCTTTACCCGTCTAGGAGTACCAGTAGCACCTCGAGGTATACCTTCAGCTCCCACTACCAGAACGGGTGGTAAGGTCTCGTCCTAAGAATCAAAATGAACCCAAACTCGACATGCCTAGCTCTACTCGTCTAGGAGTTCCAGTAGTACCTCAAGGCATACCTTCAGCTCCCACTACCAGGACTGATGGTAATGTCTCGTCTTATGAACTCGAACTTGACATGCCTAGGAATAGGAATTCCAGTAGAAGCCCTCGAGTGTACCAACAGCTCATCAGGTTCGATGGTGAGGTTTTATCGTTACGAATAAAACGAGCTCAAACTTTCCGAGCACTTTAATTAATCTTACCCAATTTAATCGTTTTAATAGAAGAATTTGCAAAAATTTAAAACTAAAGTATCAAAACTGTTCAAAACCTTTCGTCTTTTTCATGGCACGCTTGTGTGCGTGAATCTTATACATGTAGTAGTAGAATTCGATACCTAGCCTTTTCGGAAACGCATCCTTAACTCATAATTGCGATCGAAAATTCGTAAAAGAATTACGGTAAGGGCTAGGAGGTTGGTTCTTGGGTCTATAGTTAGGTACCTACGTTTATGTGGATTTCAGCTCTGTAGATAACTCATTTCCGCTTAAAGGTCCCTTTTGAGTTGGACGGCCATAAATAAAAAAGTTAAGTAATACGGACCGCGCAGCAAACAACCACCAAGTGAGGCCAGTTTTTTATGCATGTGGTGCGTGAGCAAGTGTTGCCATGTTATTTAAATTTTACCGAAATCAATCAAAACATTTATTAAAATTACAAAAATAACGTTAATAATCTAAACATACATAAAAATTAATCCTTTATTTTTAATGTAAATGGATCTTCGAAATGTAGATAGGTATGTACGTATGTATGCTGTAAACATTCGGGAGGGGCCTTGTCTAGCAGTGGACTGCTAGACAAAGGTGTCTATGACGCCCATAACTGTCGGCGTCGGCAAAAAGTAGGACGGAAGGGGAAAGGGAAAAAAAATCAGAAATAAAATTCGTTATAATTTTATAAATTAGTTTTATTTAAAAACCTTTATGCTGAATTTTTTTTATATGATTGCCTTTTAGTTTCAACTGACTTGGAACTTGTTTCTAACTTATATGGTGAAACCTAATAACTACACAGGTATTTCTCAATTACACACCGTATTAAATGAAATTTACGCATAATATTCATGTGTAGTTTCTAAATTTATAAATACATATTTCTTTCCAATGAATATCTCCAAAATATTCAGAACAATAGTGCGGCGTTAATATTCCGTAGTTACTGTGAATTAAAAATATTAATAATTTTCGAACCACCTCTTCACAAGTCTCAAAAAGATCCTTAGACGCGGAGATGCGAAGACCGCCCTTATTTTTCAAATTGATGAGTTTATGAAAATAAAGTTTCTCAGCAGTTTGTAAGAAATCTAAACATTTAGTGCATTGAATGATTTTAATAAGATAGCGTACTGTAGGTACTACCAGATATGTATCCAATTATGATCTTTTTGTAGTCATCAAATCCACTGTCGTGTAAACAACATAGAGGTTTTTTATACTTAATCAAATTTCCACATTGTTCTCGTGTTTCATCAAACATATCATGAAAACGTTGAATAAATATTTCAGTAGCTTCGGATTTCTAAAAAGCAGGATGCCAGATGGATTCTTATCTCATGTTGCAAAAAAAATTTGTCAATTTTTGACATTTAACTGGTCTAAAAACTGGTCAAGACCAATTGATAATTTTCATCAAGAAATTGTTTTTTTTTATTCAAACGGGTTTCTCACGAGTTTAATCACGTATTGAACATGAGTGAATGGGTGAGCATGGTTAAAGCTAGTTTTTATTATATTTGCATTCTTAAATTCGCAACCAAGTAATTCAATTGCAATGAAATATGTCGAGTGCCCATCGAACGAAACGATTATTAATGCCCACACTAATGCCTGAGAGGCCAAAGGAGCAGTTTCTTCTGTACAGTTCCCATGTCGGCAAAACCAATGTATTTCTGTTTATCCTATAATTTTTGAGATCGAATAGCCACCTCGTTCAAGACCAAGTTGCTTATAGGTGTTTATGTTCACTGATTTCGGATTTAGCCTTCAATGCTCGAATAGATTCTTCCGTGAATTCGGCGCTCCTTTAATGTATCCACACCATTTGGCTAACGTTCTAGGGAGCGGAAGACATGTATTGAAAGTAGCTCTAACATACTCATAGACTTTCGGTGAGTGATAGTTTAGTTAGAGTAAGCCAGAATTTTTTCATGGCCGAGGAATAGTTGTTTTTTTTTAAAACTTCTTCCTATTTATTGCGTTAATGAATTAAACGAGTCCGTATCTATGTAGTTTTTTTTTCAAGATTCTGTATGTAACATTTCTTTTAAAGATTTATTTCTTTCGCGAAGACGCCTAACTTTTTGGTTTAAGTTTTTGATTTTCTTTTTGTATATATCTAGTTTTGTTTCTAACAAAAAGATCCTTTTTCGTAGCTTTTGCTTCCAGGAGGTGTCGTAAATTGGTGAAATTGACTTTACTGGTTGCACCTAAAAGAAAACAGAATAACATAACTTACAAGAAAGAATTAAAAATATACATATTTGTATGTGATCATTTCACTTACAGTACATGTAGTAGATGCCTGGTTTGAGGCCAGAACTGGCAGGTCGGCTGTGGCGGCAGTTTGGCCCTTGAGGAAGCAAAATTATATTTAAACTCTCCAGCAAAAAATATAAAGGAAGATATATAAATTGCAAGCAGAGGTAGTTATATGGGAACAAAGTAAAGCACATGAAGGCTGGCGTAGAGTTAAATCAATCGATAGATCTGATACAGCAATTTTCTTGCTGGAAAAAGGAAAAAACAGGAGAATTATTCCAATTCTATATGGAAGAACATAGTTATATTTACTTATGTATATTTTGTGTAAACACTCACAACAGATGGAGGCTGGCTTATATCTTCATTTTGTAATCCCTCTAAAACGTTCGGTAAAATCTGATGGATGGTAAAAGTCAGATAGTTATCAGTGAACCTATTGTACCTATTAATTTCAAAACATAATCGCATACAATTATCATAAATGTTAATTATTCGAAAGTTACCTTTGGATATCCGTTTTTTACCACACGACGTAACCCTTTTTTCGTGTTGTAAAAATCTTCGATTTTAAAATGTGCAGAACAAATAACGCTGCGGGATGTTGGTTGCCAGGCCGGTTCCTTTCGACTTTGTCGAGTCGCAGCTATCCATTTCTGATTAATATTTTTATCTCGATCCGGAAATCTTAAAAAAATAATGTAAAGTAATATTTAATAAAAAACCACTTAAAACAAAAAAAAAAAACACAAAAATCTTTTTTATTTTTAATTTCAATGTTCGAAGTTAAAATTTTACAGAGCTCTCTAGACATTTACATCAGAGATTTATATTTTATAAATTATATCATGTTTTGTGCAGTTTATTTCAACTTATTAGCATTGTGCAGTTTAAATTTGACTCGTTACTCGAATCAAATTATAATTGCGCAATAGTAATAACTGGCACTACGAATTTCTGAAAATTTTAATGTAGCGGTACGGGCGGGCTGCATTCTATGATTGTTTTGGTCAAAAAGGTTTTTAGAGTGGCTACTGTATGGCGCTAAAGTGCAAAAACCGCGAGACGGTCATCTATACTTTAGTACTTATATTCATCTATGGACAAGACAAGGCGTAGTTTGCGTGTCAGTGTGTAAGTAAATACCAATACCAATACACAAAGGCTTAGTTTGACCGGCTTCACCTCGTCACCTGCAGTTTGTGAGCATTCCATGGACAAGCCCAACCACTACTTAAGGTTTGACTCTGTGAAAATTTTATCTAGAGAGAAGCATTACAATCCTAGAATGATCAGAGAAGCGGTTGAAATTAAAAAAAACACCCTAATTTCAATAGAGAAGATGGTTGGAAACTATCGCCGACATGGGACCCTATCCTGAAAAACATTAAATCTAACATCCAGCAAGCTGCACGACCTGAAACTCAAGATACTGTCGGCTCGTTTTGTGTCAATCCAGAACGCTACGCTCGAAGACTGAGAAACAGATGGAGATGATGATGTATAACTTTTTCAATCTATCAATCTGACGCTTGACACCTCAGTCGCTCGTGACCACGGGGTCTGCAGACACCGAAACGTCGAGTCAAAATTTAAAATGTAAATATACGCGATAAATCCGGTCAAAAAGTGTTTTATTGAATATAATAATTTGATATCTTTCATTATTGATTACAGTGGACATAAGATTAAAGAAGTTAACTAAATTCCTAGGTCTGACAATTGACTGTAACTTAAAGTGGAAAGAGCATGTTGAAAGTTTAGTCAACAAGGTTAACCAGTTTTCTTATGCTCTACGAAAATTGATAAAGATAGTCAACGAGAAATCGGTCCTGTCAGCATACTATGCATACGTTGAGTCAATTTTGCGTTATGGGGTAATATTTTGGGGACACTCAACGGATAAATTAATGATCTTTAAAGCTCAAAAGCGTTGCATCAGATCTATATAGATCTACAATCTAAAAAGTATATAATCATGTAAACCTTTTTACAAAAATTCTAAAATTCTGACTTTATATACTGGAAAGGAAACAGCTCTGTTTGTAAAAAAAAACCTTGCGTTATTTGACAAATTAAGAAACAAAAGGCACATAAACACTTGTGGCTACCGACAGAATAGGTATAGGAGTTAAATAAAACAAACACAGATATTTAATGAAAATGAAGCAGCTCTGAAAAGAACTATCATATGAATTAAGAAGGCAGCAAGGCACACGACAGAATTGGTATAGGATTTAAATAAAACGCACAGATATTGAATGAATAATTATGAAGTAGTTCTGAAAAGAACTTTTAGTTTAGAAGCAAGCAGCAAGCAGCACAGGTCACACACACGGCGTTCGAATGTTTCCGCACGCCGGCACACGCACGCCGCCGTTTGGATGTCTCACTCAAGCCACGCGCGCGCTCCCAGCGCGACGTGTTGTTCACGCGACGGCCGCCGATGGAAAGAACCATGCTAGTTTGTCTTCCATACAATTGGGAAATTCTGATATAAACTAACGCCACCATACCCTTGGGCTCGGAACTATTACGAGTAGAAAAAATGCGTTCAAATAGCGTTCATAATAGAGCTGCCACTCAAAAAAAGTAACAATTAATAGTAGATTTAATAACACACTATTAAGCTATTCATTTTAATTCAAATAAACCTATTGTAGCTTGCCTAATGCAAAACACGTATTATTACTCACCTAATTATTGAGAAGGTAATATTTGTTTTACTAAAATCTTGAATAAGCATATCTGTTGGCTACAATTTTACAGATCAACATGGTGTGAGTTGTCCCTTAGTGTTTTTTTAATTTTTTTCATCAACTTTGGTGTTTTTTCATATGTTTCCTGTAACAACTTTTTGTGAGCAAATAAAAAAAAACTACTAAACTGAATGAGTATCAATAGCTGGGAGGAATATTTTTTTAAATCCTGGCAACACAAATTTTGTGTTGAACGTACTATGCGATTCAAAGACGTTGTATCACTGAGAATCCGTTTGCGTTTTCAACTTTTTACCAATTTAGACTTTTTGTTGTTCGAGGATAAATTTATTCTTAAGTTCGAGGATTATTTCCATTTAGGCTGAAGTTCTGCAAGTAGTTCTAAAACTTTCTTCAATATTTTAGATGAAGCATCTCCCGCCCGCACCCTTTCCCCGCTTTTTAGTTCCGGTCCCGGGGCCTAGTTGGCGCCCTAGTGCAAAATCGGCGAGACGGCCATCTATACTTTAGTACTTATTTTCATCTATGGAAAGACTGAGCGGCGGCGACGCTACTCCTTTTATACAATCGGGGAGACGCGGCAGCGCGCGTGTATTGAAGCGCGTTTTCTCCTAATTTGTGTTGCTTTATTATTCACACACTTGTTGTTGTCTTACTCAAATGACCTTGATAATTTTGTATAAAAATAGCACATTTTACTACTAAAATACATTCCACATTCTACCTTCTGAACCTCTTTTATTGAAGAAACCTTCGCCTAAGTTCCGCCAAAGTGGTGACCCCGAAGAACAACAAAGAAGAGGAATCCCTGCCCGACTGAAGAAAAAAAAATACAAGAAAAAAAAAGAAGAGGAAACCCTGCCCGACTGAAAAAAAAATTACAAGAAAACAACGGAATCCCTGCCCGATTAGAAAACCGCTCAGAAGAACGAATAAACATCAAAATGTCGACAGAAAAACCGCATATAGAAACCGCCGTACCCGACGAAAGCTCAAACTCAGCCTGCAAACCGGAAGCCCGTGAAGTCTCCAACATTTCACTTACGCTACGCATCCCACCATTCTGGAGAGACCGACCGAGACTGTGGTTCTACAGCTTCGAAGCAGCAACCCACGACACCAAAAAAGGACAGGCACAGTTAGCGCAAATGGTGATTGCACAGCTGGAAAAACAAGATATTGAACAAATAACCGACCTACTGTACAACCCACCTGCTCAAGACTACTACACTGCGATCAAGGAACGGTTAATCGCAAGTTATGAAGAATCCGACAGCCGCCAATTCCAAAAACTACTGTCGGAGATGGAGCTCGGCGATCAGAAGCCTACACAATTGTTACGACGAATGCGTGACCTCGCTCGAAATCGTATCCCAGACGCCACGCTTCGTCACCTATGGACGAACCACTTGCCGCCACACATCCGCTCCGTGCTCGCCGTAAGCGAGTCGTTTAGTAAACAAACGGCTTTAGAAGAGCTCGCCTTACTCGCAGACAAGATGATGGGGCAAAACAGAGAAGTCGCAGCCATTTCTACTCCACCGCAACAAGTTCAAGCATCATCATCACCAGGTGATCTGCACTTTCTGGTTGAAGAAATCCGCAAACTACATATCGAGATCGCAGAGTTGAAAACCTATAATAATAGATACGAAAATCATCGCCGTCCGTGGAATCGTTCCCGCTCACGACAAGGCCACTCAAGATCGCCGTCTCGCTCGCACAATCACGCGCACTCGCGTTCCGCAACTCCGTCGCCATTTTGTTTTTACCACCGACGTTTTGGCGCTCAAGCAAGAAAATGTACAACGCCGTGTACATTTACGATTGAGAAGACGGAAAACTAAATGGGAGGTTGGCTGAGGCGGATGCCAACGGTCCCAGTCTTGCATACCGCCTATTCGTGACCGATAAGAAAACTGGTCTATCGTTCTTGGTAGACACGGGTGCTAATATTTCCGTTTTACCAAGAAGAAAGGGCCAGATATCCACTCCTCTACCATTCAAGCTCTACGCCGCTAACAACACCGTCATTCCTACCTATGGCGAGAAAACACTAGAACTCGATCTGCAACTTCGCCGACCCTACAAGTGGAAATTCATCGTAGCCGACGTTTCTAAACCAATATTGGGAGCCGACTTTTTAAAGCATCACCAGCTTATCGTCGATCTCAAGAATCGAAAACTAATAGACAACGTAACCAACCTACGAGTCAACGCACCAATTCAAGCTACAGACCTACCTACCGTTCGTAGTATCGATATTCAACAGTCATACCACGATATACTAGCAGAATTTTCTGGCACTACGAGACTGACTTCGATGAACCTTAATAGCAGTATCAACGTTCAACATTACATAGAAACCGAAGGCCCACCAGTTCACTGCCGAGCAAGACCCGTACCTCCTCATCGCTACGACAAAATAAAAAAGGAATTCGAAACAATGATCGAGCAAGGTCTATGCCGACCCAGTAAGAGTCCTTGGGCATCACCACTACACGTCGTACCAAAGAAAAATGGTGACATTAGAGTAGTCGGTGATTACCGGCGTCTCAACACAATCACCAAGCCCGACCGGTATCCTGTCCCACGCATCAAGGATTTCACCTACCACCTGACCGGCATGACCATATTTTCGACCCTAGATCTCAACCGAGCCTACCAGCAGTTAAAAGTCAGGGAAGAAGATATAAAGAAGACAGCAATCATTACACCGATGGGATTATTCGAGTTCCCACGTATGTGTCCTGGTCTGAAGAACGGAAGTCAAACATTTCAACGATTCATCCACGAAGTACTCCGAGGGCTCGATTACGTATTCCCATTTGTCGATGATCTGCTAATAGCATCAAAGGATGAAGACCAGCATCGTGAAAACCTACGCGCCGTTCTCACAAGACTTGAAAAACACGGCATTACAATCAACCCAGCAAAATGTAACCTTGGCAAAAAAGAAGTTACCTTTCTTGGGTATACAGTAAATAAAGACGGAATCAAGCCACCTTCTAACAAAACCGAAATCATACAAAACTACCCAAGGCCAACAAACATCGAAGAATTACGCCGATTCCTTGGTATGATTAACTTCTACCGCGACCACATACCAAACGCCGCATTAATCCAAGCACCGCTGAATGCCTACCTACACAACGTAAAGAAACGAGACAAAACAGTTATCGAATGGACCGACCTAGCAACGCAAGCATTTGAAGATTGTAAAGCTAGCATAATACACGCTACTTTACTCGCTTACCCATCACATAACGCTACCTACGCGTTATCATGCGACGCGTCCGATAAGGCAGCTGGCGCGGTACTACAACAACATATTGGCGGGAAATGGCAACCACTCGGTTATTTTTCAAAAAAGTTCCATGAAGCCCAACAGAAATACTCAACCTACGACCGTGAGTTACTTGCTATGTACATGGCAGTAAAACACTTCAGAAAAATGTTTGAAGGTCGTCCAGTCATCATCTTCACAGACCACAAACCACTTATATACGCCATGAGCAAAACGCAGTCTACAACCGAAACACCGAGGCGTACAAGACAATTATTATTTATAAGTGAGTTTACCACCGACATACGTCATGTTAGCGGTAAACAAAACATAGTAGCCGACGCACTCAGCCGCATAGAAACGATAACAACGCCATCAACAATCAACTACGAAGAAATCGCTAAGTCTCAGCTACAAGATCCACTTTTAAAAGAACTTCAAAAACAAGAAAATCTCAAAATAAAAAAAATCATAATTCCGAACTCAGATATTCAGATTTACTGCGAAACCTCTACAAGCAATATTCGACCTTATATACCAGAAGAATTTCGTTACGAAACATTCAAAACCGTGCACAATGTAAGCCACCCAGGAACACGTACGACGCGCAAGCTGATTACAAACAAGTACTTTTGGCCTACAATGAACGCAGACGTCACTAAATGGAGTAAAAGCTGTATTCCCTGTCAACAAAACAAGATACAGCGGCACACATCTTCTTCAGTTTCAAATTTCGCGCCAACCGACCGATTTCAACATCTACATATAGACATCGTCGGACCGCTGCCTACTACAAGTCAAGGTCACCGTTATCTTATCACTATGATCGACAGACTTACTAAATGGCCCGAAGCTATACCTACCGAAGATATAACCGCAGAAAAGGTTGCCGACGTCGTTTATAAACACTGGATAGCGAGATTTGGATGCCCTACGACATTAACGAGCGATCAAGGTCGACAGTTCGAGAGTCAATTATTTCAACAACTTACGAAAACTATGGGTATAAAGAAAACAAGAACAACGCCGTATCACCCGCAGAGCAATGGCATAGTCGAACGCTGGCACCGATCACTCAAAACATCGCTTCGCGCAAGATTAACGAACTCTAACTCGTGGATCGAAGAAATACCTACCGTGCTACTCGGATTGCGAGCCGCCCTGCACACAGACACAGGCGTCAGCGCAGCCGAACTTACCTACGGCTACAACCTACGACTACCCGAAGATTTTTTCCATAATTTTTTCGATGAAACGACAGAGATACCTACAGCTATGGATTATACCTACGTTGAAAGATTACGTAAAATTATTCAAGCTAACAAGCCACAGTTCGTTACCTCGCATCACAACAAACAATCGGTATTTGTACACAAGGACCTACTTGATTGTAGTCATGTCTTCGTGAGGACCGACGCAGTCAAGAAACCACTTCAACCACCATACGAAGGGCCGTACCTAGTTGTCAAGCGATCAGAAAAAGTTTTCACAGTCCAGTTACCGAATCGTCAAACCACTATCTCAATAGATAGATTGAAGCCGGCTTACCAGTTACCTTCTAACACAAGTACCACCATAACCTCAGAAGAAAACCCACAGTTACCAGCGTCAGAGCTCCCGAGACAAGTCAGTGTGACGCCACGATCAGAATTGAAAACACAAACAACACGTTCTGGGCGTAACATCAAACTGCCTGTACGTTTCACTTGAAGGGGAGTCCTGTGGCTACCGACAGAATAGGTATAGGAGTTAAATAAAACAAACACAGATATTTAATGAAAATGAAGCAGCTCTGAAAAGAACTATCATATGAATTAAGAAGGCAGCAAGGCACACGACAGAATTGGTATAGGATTTAAATAAAACGCACAGATATTGAATGAATAATTATGAAGTAGTTCTGAAAAGAACTTTTAGTTTAGAAGCAAGCAGCAAGCAGCACAGGTCACACACACGGCGTTCGAATGTTTCCGCACGCCGGCACACGCACGCCGCCGTTTGGATGTCTCAAGCCACGCGCGCGCTCCCAGCGCGAAGTGTTGTTCACGCGACGGCCGCCGATGCGACGCTGCTCCTTTTATACAATCGGGGAGACGCGGCAGCGCGCGTGTATTGAAGCGCGTTTTCTCCTAATTTGTGTTGCTTTATTATTCACACACTTGTTGTTGTCTTACTCAAATGACCTTGATAATTTTGTATAAAAATAGCACATTTTACTACTAAAATACATTCCACATTCTACCTTCTGAACCTCTTTTATTGAAGAAACCTTCGCCTAAGTTCCGCCAAACACTATTTCGGCTCAGCCTCTCAGTAGGTACCTACCGCTTTTTTTATCAGAAAGTTTCTACGGGATGGCTCCCAGAATTTAAAACAAATTGCCTAAAGCCATTAAAGATGTAAATAATTTTAATACTTTTAATAACAAATTGAAATGTTTTTAACTGGATATGTGACTACAGCGGTCATAAGTTTACGTGACCGCTGCCAATAAATTGTGCATATTGTTAAACTAATGTAACTAATGACCTTGTATATTTTATGAATGTTTATATAAATAAATAAATAAATATTTCTGACACTCACACAACATATCTAGCCCAAATTAAGTTTCTTAAAGTTATGGATACTAGATAACTGATATACTTAAGAAATATATAAACATCCATGACTTGACGACTAATATCTGTGTTCATCACACAAATAACCGACGCCGCCGGGATTCGAACCCAGGACCTCTGGCATAGAAGGCAATTTATGTTACCGCTACACCAGCCGGTCGTCATCTAAAGAAATATGACATTATACATATATTATTTTTTCATGTAAGTACCTACCACAAAAGAATTCCTTAAATCGGACTTGTACTTCCGGAGATATGCGAACACAAACATACATACATAAATACACTTTTAAAATTTGGCACATTTGTTCTGTTCATTGTTCATTTGCTGATAAAGACTAACATATACGAAAACTGAGCAGTTCTGGAAATATTACATACATACCTACGGGTCGCACTGTTTCGCAACCTCCTTTTTTGAAGTCTGTTAATAAAAGTAAAATTAAAAATTTTAAAAACCCCCCGACACAAAAAAAGATCTTAAAAACTAACAAATAATATTTTAAACCTATTCTAATTATTATCGTCCCATATATAATTGACTGTAAGACTTGTACTTTAAAATATTTTTATTTTCCGAGCTTCGTCGCCGCGTCGGGGACCGCTCAAGTATATAAAGTATTAAGCCAACAACAGCTAATTTATTATTACATTTAGGTATGAGCGATCTTAAGTTTCATGCATAGTCTACGCTCTACGTAATGCCGCGCGCGGCGAGCTCGGTGTGCGGCTTGCGGCGCGGGGGTGGACGTCTCCAAGTGCGGCGACCCGAACGGGCAGACACGTGAGGGCAGACGACGTTGACGGTTGTGTCGATTTTACGAATTTTTCGGAGTGAATTCTTTTGATGCAATCTGCAACTGACAACTGTTTTTCTCACTTAGCGGTCCCCCGACGCGGCGACGACGCTCGGAAAATAAAAATATTTTAAAGTACAAGTCTTACAGTCAATTATATATGGGACGATAATAATTAGAATAGGTTTAAAATATTATTTGTTAGTTTTTAAGGTCTTTTTTTGTGTCGGGGGGTTTTTAAAATTTTTAATTTTACTTTTATTTTGTACTTTTTAAAATAGGTTTTAATATTAGGAAGATTGTAGTCAGATCCCCTCATCAACAATAAGAGAGCTGATGATCTTCAAACGGCTGATCAGGTCATTGTAACCTTACCATACACTTTCAATTTCATTGAAGTAATACGGTACCAAATTTCGAATCGATAGGATATATGGAAAGTAGTCAGATCCTCTCATCAACTATTAAAGAGCTGATGATCTTCAAACGGCTGATCAGGTCATGGTTCCCTTACCATATACTTGCAATGTAATTGTAGTAATACGGCACCAAATTTCGAATCAATACGACATATGGAAGCTATTCAGATCCCCTCATCAACTATTAGACAGCTGATGATCTTCAATTGGCTGATCAGGTCATGGTTACCTTACCATATACTTTTAATATCATTGTTGTAATACGGCACCAAATTTCGAATCGATACGACATATGGAAGTTAGTCAGATCCCCTCATCAACTATTAGAGAGCTGATGACCTTCAAACGGCTGATCAGGTCATGGTTCCCTAACCATACACTTTCAATATAATTGTAGTAATACGGCACCAAATTTCGAATCAATACGACATATGGAAGCTATTCAGATCCCTTCATCAACTATTAGAGAGCTGATGATCTTCAATTGGCTGATCAGGTCATGGTTACCTTACCATATACTTTTGATATCATTGTTGTAATACGGCACCAAATTTCGAATCGATACGACATATGGAAGTTAGTCAGATCCCCTCATCAACTATTAGAGAGCTGATGACCTTCAAACAGCTGATCAGGTCATGGTTACCTTACCATATACTTTTAATATCATTGTTGTAATACGGCACCAAATTTCGAATCGATACGACATATGGAAGCTAGTCAGATCCCCTCATCAACTATTAGAGAGCTGATGACCTTCAAACGGCTGATCAGGTCATGGTTCCCTAACCATACACTTTCAATATAATTTTAGTAATACGGCACCAAATTTCGAATCAATACGACATATGGAAGCTATTCAGATCCCCTCATCAACTATTAGAGAGCTGATGATCTTCAATTGGCTGATCAGGTCATGGTTACCTTACCATATACTTTTGATATCATTGTTGTAATACGGCACCAAATTTCGAATCGATACGACATATGGAAGTTAGTCAGATCCCCTCATCAACTATTAGAGAGCTGATGACCTTCAAACAGCTGATCAGGTCATGGTTACCTTACCATATACTATCCATATCATTGTTGTAATATGGCACCAAATTTCGAATCAATACGACATATGGAATTTAGTCAGATCCCCTCATCAACTGTTAGAGAGCTGATGATCTTCAATTGGCTGATCAGGTCATGGTTACCTTACCATATACTTTTGATATCATTGTTGTAATACGGCACCAAATTTCGAATCAATACGACATATGGAAGCTATTCAGATCCCCTCATCAACTATTAGAGAGCTGATGATCTTCAATTGGCTGATCAGGTCATGGTTACCTTACCATATACTTTTGATATCATTGTTGTAATACGGCACCAAATTTCGAATCGATACGACATATGGAAGTTAGTCAGATCCCCTCATCAACTATTAGAGAGCTGATGACCTTCAAACAGCTGATCAGGTCATGGTTACCTTACCATATACTATCCATATCATTGTTGTAATACGGCACCAAATTTCGAATCAATACGACATATGGAATTTAGTCAGATCCCCTCATCAACTGTTAGAGAGCTGATGACCTTCAAACGGCTGATCAGGTCATGGTTACCTTACCATATACTTTCAATATAATTGAAGCAATACGGTACCAAATTTCGCATCGAAAGGACATATGGAAGGTAGTCAGATCCCCTCATCAACTAGAAAAGAGCTGATGATCTTCAAACGGCTGAACAGATTTTCATGAAACATGGCTAAGAACACTCAGGATAAAATTATCTATAACACAAAAAAAAACTAAACGAAAATCGGTTCATCCGTTTAGGCGCTACGATACCACAGACAGATACACAGACACGTTAAACTTATAACACCCCTCTCGTTTTGCGTCGGGGGTTAAAAATCAGACCAATGTAAGCAATAGTTTAGTAACAGGAATGTTTTTTAGTTTTTTTGTTAGGTTACTTTAAACACCTTGTATCTTCCCGACCATCCGATCGCAAGTTACTACTATAGGCATAGTTAAATGTCAAAACGTTAAAGCAAAATACACTGTTGGAAACAAAACATCAAACTAAGGTGACCTTGCTAGTTTACAACGTGTTTCCAACAGTGAAGACGGCTGTTGACAACCAAATTACATGACCTTGGCAGGTTGGAAACGGCGGTGTTTAGAATCACAGACATACATCTACATAGACAACGCAGGGTTCGAATACAACGCAATTTGTATTCGAACCAAGCGTGCCGACTTTTTAAGACCTATTGTGACGTCACAGCTGATATTTATTACTGGAAAATACAAAAAGATTCAGAGACACCGATACCGCCGATGAAATCGATTATTAAGAACGATATTGATATTGTGGACTCGATTTTCTAACAGACATACATACACGCATATTACAATACATATTAAATCTAGAGGCGACCAACCTTGACGCTTGGTCGGGGTTCGGACACGCAAAGGATATGCTTTTGCGTTATGTATGTAGATGTATGTCTGTTTTTAGGACAGTGTGTACGCTTGTTATTGTATATTTTACTATGTAACTATAACTAGAAATGACTCGAGTTTTGAAGCTTTTTATCCTGCGTTTCAACCTTTCCTTCTTTGTATCCTCAATTGCATAAAAAACTGCCATCGCGAACCTGTTGCCAACGCGAGAGATCAGAGCACACTGACGATTAAGGGGCGTGGCCTGGCGTGACCTTGGCTTGTGTTCTTGTTTGTCTCCTTGTTGGAAACCACCGTTTGTAACAGTGTGGATGACTCGGAATTGGTTGACAACAACTTAACCTTCCTTAACCTTGGTTGGAAGCATTGGTTTTCAACGTGTTTTCAACAGTCTGGCGGCCCTCTTAGTCCTTGTAAAGGTAGTTTACATTTTAACTTAATTATGAAGGTTTTAAGTTCTTTCTTCTTCTTCTAATAGTTTCCGATCAAGTATATGTGGTATATGTATGTGTGGTTTTATCGAATGCCTCTCGCTTGTATTATCGTATTGTATGTGTATAGATTAACATAGCGCGCGCTGCGCCGCCGCCGCTCCGATCTACAGTCATTCATTACCCAGAAATAAACGAGCTCTCAACAAGAATACTGTGTTTACTTTCCATATAGGTACATAACACTTTGCCAAAAGCAAGGCATGATATTTTTATAATGTATTTTTTATGATTTCCCATCAATAAATAATACTTTAGGATTCAGCTTTAAACTACATCTCATCGTAACCTCTAAAGCGTAACAATTAAAAAAAAAGAATATAGTTTTCAACGCTGCTCCATTACAATCAGTTTTATGCGAATTTCAAATTCAAAACTATAATTAGGTATTAAAAAGTTTATTATTATTGAGTAGGTAAATTAATTGAAAAATGGACACATTTTAGAAAATGAAAAAAATAAGTATATGATTTTTATAACTTTATTATTCTTTGCGTGATTGTATAAAGAATAGTTTACTAATGATACTCAAATGATGCCTGTATAAGGATCATATGAAAGCGGCTGCTATTCTCTAGAGTATTTGTTTAGCTTGTAGAAGGTGAATTACTTATTTAAGTTTTTTTTTGCATTTTATGAATACTAAGATACCTAAAATCTTTCAAGATAGAAATACAAAAAAAAATCCAGCTGAGACCTAGATGAACCTAGATCTTCCGCATTCCAGGCGAGCACTCTATCGGAAATAATAAACAAATGATAGGTACTGAAAACCCCAGACAGTTATGTTAGGTGAACAAAAAACAATATCTAGGTACACTTAATGGACGAACGATATCATTAAATTACGAAAATCTACACTAAGTCTGTAATTATATTGTTGATTGAACTTACCTGATTCGGAATGATTTAAAATCATACTTAACTTCTCGAAGTCGAGATGCATAATTCTAAACAAACTCTGTTAAATCACTGAGCTTGTACTCGGAGTCCATGGTAATGCCAAATTTCGTAATACAACACAAAAGTACATATAATAATAACACGACAAGATAGATACAAACGCCTTTCGTTCACTAGTTCACCGAGCTTTATATCAGTCCGTGGTAATTCCAAATTTTCTACAGGAGAAAAAAACTAAAATCACGCCAAAAGATATGCTGAGAGAGGGTCTAGTATAGCCAACGATCAGATCGAGACTAAATTTTAGTTGGAGGTATGTGTTCTGCAAAGACTAACTGAAAATGGCGGAAACTTACCACATATCCTTTGCTCTGAAATTCTAGTGGTCTACGCCACACCTGCAGGTCATAAACTGAACTTTTGTCACTAATACATAAAAGGCACACAGCGATGCCGACTGAATACTATTTAATTATTTTACATTATACAATATACAAATCCTTCTGAATCTACCTATTATCTTCTTAATTCTTATCTATTCTTGAAAAGGATAAGTATTTTCGAAACAAATGACTTTGAAGGCTTGCCTCAAACCGAAGTAAGTACTTCAAACTTGACCGCAAAGCCATAGTTAATCTACTATTTTATGGGTGCAACAGCCAAACTTGAGCTTAATGTATGTAGGTACAAAGACAAGCTTTAATATAAAGACTGAAGGAAGGCAGTTAACAGAAGCAATCTTCAACAATAATCTATTAACAAACTGTATTCATTTCAATAGCAAATTTCAGTTTATTTTATAGGGGTATATAGGCAAGTTTCGGTAAACTATAAATATTTTTTACGTAATTCAAACTTTTCAACACAACACATGGTCACCCTACCCATACATTTTGGGAAGTTATGTTTTTTATGAATATCTCGTCGTGAAGCAGGTTTTAGAAGATTCGTGTGTCGTTGATAATACTACGACGTAGTACTACAAGGTATTTTGTAGTAGCTCGTAGTCCTCTTTATTTTGATGGTACCTAGTCATTCATTTTAGAGTGGCCATGCTTTGTTAATATGTTAGCGAATACCTACATTAATTTCCTTGTAAAAAAATACATACTTACCTTTTCTTACCGAAAATCTTTACTAAGTAACTTTAGGTTAAATTATTGTGTAAAAAAATTGGGCGGTGACTAAAATACAACCCTGTATAAATGACTATTTTCGATGCTTCTTAGTATTAGGTTATCTCGGCTGCTATGTAGGTTAAAAAACTGAATGTCTTAACAGTCCCTAGCTTATATATTTTTGAGATGTGTGTTTTTGTCAAGAATAATTTAGAATTGTTTAATTGCTTATATGATATTCCTCGTACCCGTAGCTGTAGACGTCCAAACAGATTATTGCTACCAACAATGCGAACAGCCATGAAGTCTAGAAGCTGTTCCTCAATGGCGATAAGAATTTATAATAATTTGCCCAATGACATTAAAACTCTTGTATTTAATCAATTTAAACCTAGACTTAAGACTTGGCTAGTTCAACAATGTTTTTATGACCTCAATGAATATTTTAATTATGAAACATGACATTATATTTTTAATTAATGCAATACATGATGACTTAAATTGTATCTAATAGTATTGTGGGTACCGATATAATTATTTGACCAAATTTTTTGTATGCCCTATAAGGGTGAATGTGTCTTGCGCTATTAATATATTTAAGAACTATTGTATTTACCACATTCTTGCAAATAAATGTTTCTTTCTTTCTTTCTTTCTTTCTTTCTATAAGAACTCTGAGTGTACAGCCTGTGCCTGTTTTGCACTTTTGCGGCTGACGACGGTGCCACTGTACGTCAAGGAAAATAAAAATTTAAGAGTTAGTTTCAGACCTATGAACTATTAACTGCAAAGTAAATCTTAACTTGTCTATTGTAAATTTGAAAGTATGGTGTCTGTATGGATGTTTGTTCCCCAATCAGGTCCGAATGGCTCAACAGATTTAAATGAAATTTGGCATGCTGATAGTGTACAGTCTGGAATAGCATTTTTATCCCGATAGTCCCGCGGGATTAGAGATTGCGCGGTTAAACCCGCGTAAAACAGCTATTAAATAATAATGCTTTTGCATATTAAGTATATTTTGGGTTATTATTAGCTTTTGATGTGTTGATCATAATCATAATCAGCAGCCTGTAGACAATGCATTTCCTTTAATACAATTTAATGTTTTACATAATTTAACTTGTACTCATACAATTTTAGATTAACAAAAATGGAGCATAAAATCAGACAAAAATATGAACAGTGTACACATTATATTTAATAGTGTTTCTCTTTTCTAGAACATGTTTCTAAATTCAACAATATACAAGACAATGTTCAATACTACATGTAAGCTTGATTCAATACATGTATTTATTATACAGACATTTATATTATATTTTATAAACCAATTAAATCATTTTATACACTACATCACCTTTTGACTTAAAAACAGATGTGATATTGATTTCATGTTTTATTGCCAGATTCAAACATCAATTAATTTCAGTAGTTGAGACATTCAGGGACATACAAACACAAACTAGATAAATAAAACCTTTTTTTTTTAATATTGTGATATAGGTTATTATATTCTATAAAGTAGTTGTAAAAAATCTAGTTACCTTATTCCTGTGACTATAACTGACACAAACTTTTTACTAAGTTATTCCATAAACACTTTACTAATAGCTGCATTGTAATATTTTTTTTGTGTATAATTAAATAAAAACACAACAACCATGTCCAATAAGTATATGTATAACATACTACCAACATTAAATCTAAGTAAATATATAACCAATTAAGCTACATGAGATAGATACTAGTTTTGATTGCTAGCTCTTTAATACTTTAATATTGTTTTACCGAATTATAAAAACTGTGAAACAAACATGGTATTTATTTATGCATTTAAATAGAACCATTAGGCAAAGCTTTATATAACAAGTATCATGCCATGTATTAATTTTTAATCAAAATTTAACACTGCTCCTGTATCTTTAAACTTTTGGTTTTGTTTGCACTAGCAATACACTTTAATACAATACAAATGTGTTAATCAATCTGAGGGACTATCATAAAGAAACAATAGCATTTTTTCTTACTACATCTATAAATGTTTCTAGCCCCTCAGGGTAAATATATTTCATACAAAAATGGAGTTGACTTACAACATTTTTGCTGATTGTTTAATAACATCCTATGTCAGGTGAATAATAAAAATTTGTGTGCCTCTTTTATGATAATTTACATTTAAAATAACTGAACAATCATCTCAGGCATAAATAACACTTTTATCTCTATGGACAATCTTAAAAGGTTGAAATTTGTATATGCATCGGAACTATAGATTTTTTTAAGAGTTAAAAGCGAGTTATGAACCTTTGAACAGTTTGTAACATACATTGAAATGTACAATAGTAATTTAGTGTTAGTTATTACAAAAAAAACTACAAACAGTAAAAAAAATATGGAATCATAAAAAAAATTATAATTATAATTAATTAGGTATATATGAAAATAAAATACTATAAACAAAATCTCATCCATGACCAATGAGGTAGGTACTCAAAAATTACAACAACTATTTGTCTTACGAGCAGTTGTGTAAAATAATTTGCTGTTACTTGACAGACTGTCTGATTTGGCCACCAAATCATCTAACTTCTCTCCTCGTTCTAAGACTGCTTTTATAGTATCATGTAATATAATCTTAGTTTCATCTAAATCAGTTTGAATTTTTGTTAAAGCATCTGCCTCTCTGGGGTTTTGGTATTTTGCTAGCAACTGTGGCAGTACAGGAAAGTCAATTGATGTTTCATTTCCTGTTGCCCAATTACCAACAGGAACTTTAGCTGAGAAGTCATCTAACACCTTTGTTATTAAAGTATGTGCCACTCTGTTGGGATATTCATGATCAGATATCAATACTCCAGCTAGATTATCATGTCTCACATAAACTTGTAACATGTACTCTCCTTCTTTTACAGATTGTCTTGATGCAGGCTGAGTTCTTTCAACCATTGTTTTACTCACAAATGTCATAAATTCTTGCACTGAGCCTCTTTGGAAAAAACTAAAGCTTTGCAGGTCATAGGCTGATTTAAGGATTGTTGCATTTGTTACACCCTTGTACAGAACTACCAAAGCGTATAATCTCACCATTTTAAATGAACTCCTGAAATTTAAGGAAAACTCATTGTACATTTAGAGTGCGATTATAAATAATCTAAATAATTACCATAGCCAATAACCCATGTTCAATTACCTACATGCTAAATAAATAGTGAAAGTAAAACCAAATAACTTACTCTCTTCAAAATAACACTAAGACCTGTCGCAGAAGAAATTATTGAAGTATTTAACTTGTACTCATACGTTCTATTTATTTCTTAAATAGTCTCTATAGTTTAATATTATTGACGAATATATTTTCTTTATACTATTGCTTTGCTTTGCTTACTTGTCTGTCTGTCTAACTTGTCTGACTCAGTCAGTCAGTCAGTG
Organism: Stenoptilia bipunctidactyla; assembly: GCA_944452665.1. Lineage (NCBI taxonomy): Eukaryota > Metazoa > Arthropoda > Insecta > Lepidoptera > Pterophoridae > Stenoptilia > Stenoptilia bipunctidactyla. The sequence continues at coordinate 13,243,182 of OX101735.1, forward strand.
TCACTCAATGTAATTGTCTATGGCCTACCCGTATGTCACCTTTGACATACAGTACATTTATGTGGTTGAATAGGAAACGAATAATCAACGAATGCAGAGCATTAAAAACACCGACTTCACTGACGTTTTTAAATTACTCTCAAAATCATAACTTTTGCTGAATTCTCCGTTTTCATACATATTTTGATGCACGGATCTTATCTAATGTATAAGTACCCATGGTTGTCTGGTAGAGATCGCTTCCCAGCGATAAGGCCACCAATTGTATATCTTTTTTTTTTAATGTGTTTAATTTTTTTGTATTTTTTGTAAGGCATAATAAAGTGTAAATAAATAAATAAATAAAATATAATTTAGTTTGCAATTCCAAATATAACAATAAAATGATCATTTATACATACATAACTTCACGCCGCCACCTAGGCCTGGGGAAAGGCGTGAAGCGGTCGCGGCCATTCGCACCGCGTGTGTGGAGCCGGTATAAAATGTATAGCGGGCGGGATGGCGTATGAAGTGTGTCAAAGTCTTGGTCAAAGTTGACAAGGATGCGAAAGTGTAAGTTTAGAACATTTATACCATAGATCTCTAACACTATGGATCTGAAATAACAGCAAAAAATGGGTGCATACCTAAAGTTAAATCGTAGCATAAAATGGCCGCCAATAAAGTTACTAAAGTTGTATCGATATCGATACTTCTAAGGCCGTATACAGAATTAAAGCTGGAAACTTATAAGCGCTTATCAGCGAAAATGTCCGATTCATCGGACGATTATTTTGTTTTCTTGAGCAAATGTGTATTCAAAAATGCGAAATGAAGCTTTATCCTATTGATAGAGAAAGGAAACTATTCGGGTGTAGCATCATTTATTAGTAAATAACTGAAAACTTGATGATCAAAGATATTTTTAAAAAAAACTTTTAGGTCTGTGCTTTATCCTGGTATTGGAAAAAAATATATAAATTACTAAAGTTATCCCACATGCTTACCATGAAAATGCTTGAAATGATTAATCTGGGGATTTATTAACTTATTATTTGTCAGGAAAAATATACGCTTTTTCTAAATAGCTTTGTTTATAACTTTATCACGCCACCAGAAATAAATTGTCTTACCAAAATTTAGGGGTTCAAAACTTACGTTCTCCTATTGACAGTATTTGACAGGGAAGGAACACACATCCGATTAATTGCGACGGTTATTTTTACAAACTTCTGCCTGGTGCGGTCATACCATTTTTTATAACGGTCCTAGGGCGTCTTATGCAACTATTCGAAATTGAGAGCAAGTATCGAATTAATGACAGGTGTTGTTTACCTTTTTGGAAAATCGAAAGAAGTATTGAAAGAATATTCCTTCGATTCTTTCGATACTGGGGAGGGAGAGGTTCATGAATTACGAAGGAACACAAAATAGTAACAATAAAAATGAAAATAAATAAATAAATGAAAGTGGACATTGCAATTATAAAAAGTGAAATCTGATCAAAATAATAGTAATTATAAAATATAACTATCCACATGGCCACTATGTAATAATTAACCATACCTTCCTTTTATATTATGAAAGTTAGAAAGATTTTACACTCGTATTATGCAGGTATTTATGTATTTGCTTGGTGGTAGGATCCCTTCTGGGTCCGCCTGGCTAGCGACCACCCTTTATATAAAGTCTGCCGCCAAATGTTACCGCTCCGGCGGTAATGTGTTCCGGCAATATTGTATAAAGAGCCAGTTCCTTCCTAAACCCGTGTGCTTTCATCTTCGACCTCATCGTCACTTACCATCAGGTGAGATTGAGGTCAAACGCGGGTTTAGTCACTAATAATAAAAAAAAAGGTAGCAGTAAAACAACATAGTAATTTTTACAAATATTTATTCATTTCTAAAAAAAAGGTACAAAGTCTATTTTTATTGAATAATACAAAATAAGATTTCTTACCTTTTGGAAAATTGAAGGTACTGTGTCATCTCGCAATCTAATTACATCAAGGGTCTTATAAAAGCTATTTTCATCAAAATGTAAAGAGCAAATATACCAAACTTTACTTTTGGGTTTAAGTTCTCGCTTCCAATGGCTTCTAACCACCGTCCCTTTAAGTTAACATTTCTTGGAAACCTAAAATTATAAATATCGATATAGAGTTTTAAGAAAAATACATCACTATTAAATTCTAATGTAAACAAACAAGACAGTTTCAACAATAGTTTTCGGCAAAGTAAAACATGTTCAATATAAAAAAATGTAGTGTATAGTTAGGATTGCATGTCCAAATCACAAAAAAAGTTATGTGGAGCACTTTATAACAACAATTCACTGGTTTTAATCAATGAAAATCTTACTAACCTGTGTAAAGTTAAATTAGGGTATTTATCATCTTTCTTCGCACCACACCACAAAACTGAACATTTCATATTGAAAACTGCTTGCACTTTTTGCAGATATTAACATATAAAACACAAATTTGCAGCCACTTAATTAGTAAATTGAAAAAACCTTTCAGCCAAAACACAATTTGACATCTTAAGTACTCTGAAGTCTGAAATACAACATGGCGGCAAGGCACTCTAATGACATTCGTATGACGTCATGCCTTTAATTTTTTCATTCGGTAGGAGAATGAAAATAGTACTATCTCTTTTTTTCTTCAATGGTTTTTGTATTGGGAGAGTGAGATAAAAGAGTTTTAGTTATACCTACTTAATATCTATATAACTATAAAGTATGTATAGAAAAATAGAACATCTCCATGGATATCATCTCGCTGATTTATACGTAGTATCTCCTTCTTAGTCTGTGGTTTAGAAATAGCAAGGAAGATACAAGCAAAGTGTAAACAAGCGAAGATATAATATGCATTAGTGATATAGTTTTAATGCCTCATTTTTTAAATTAACAACATATAAATAGTAAATTTGAACATGGCTGAAGCCACTGAAAAAATTGAGAGCTTTGTGGATGCTAGACGCAGAATACTTAACATTGCAGTGTCCACAGTGTTATTAGAAAGTGGCTTTGATGCAGCAGATAAAATGGCTTTAGAAACTTTAACAGAAATGTTACAGTGCTGTAAGTATACTATTTTCACAACAATCTACTTCGCTCAACTAACAGTATTTTCATTGCATAAACGTTTTTATAGTTTTTTCAGAAATTGGTAATTCTGCTAAGGGCTATTGTGAGCTAGCAGGTAGAGTTGAACCTGTACTGGGAGATGTCATTATGGCTATTATCAATATGGGTGAGAATATTGGTTATTTATATGTTATACTTGATACTGTTATTGAACTAAACTAACTCCATATTCTATCAATAGGTATAAGTGTTCAAGGAATTGAACAATATGCGACAAGAGCAAATAGGCATGTAATTATGCCTCCACAGCAAGCAGCTCCACCAAGAACCCCAGCAATGTTGTCAGCGGGCTCAAAAGCGAAGCTACCGCCACATATTCCATTTCATCTTCCTACCTTACCAGATCCTCATGCTTATATAAGGACACCGGTAAGTATTTTACCTAAAAAATATACAAGTAAATTACAACTAACAGATTTTTATGTGTATCTGTGTTATTTTATTTATTTATTTCCGTAGACACATAAGCAACCAGTCACAGAATATGAGGCCATCAGAGAAAAAGCGGCTTCTCAGAAACGTGACATTGAAAGAGCATTAACAAAGTTCTTAGCAAAAACTAGTGAAACACATAACTTGTTTAACACTGACGATAATCAAGTATTTCCATGTAAGTAAATTTAAGTAACAAGTAACTGCTTAGGGCTCTGGCTACACTATAGGTTGCCTGTAATCATTACAAGTATTTAACTGACTGATGCCAATGTAGTTTTGTCTAAACCTAAACTATTGTCAAAGTTCAAGGGGTAGTTCCTCCTGCTAACAATATATCAAAATAAAACCAGCATTCAAAATAACTCTATATCATTGGGTTATAAGCTCTACCAGTAGCTTATGAATGCTGTTTTTAGCACTTCAGGAGCTAAATTTCATTGTCCTGGAGAGCAATACACTACAAACATGGCATTAAAGCTTAGTGAATCTGTTCTGAAACAATAAAACAACAGAAACATTTATTTGCTAAAAACCAGTCTTGACAATGTACTGGAAATCTGGTGAGGGTCCATGATGGTGATAGTGAATATTATGTACTTGTTTAACCCTTTAACCGCCACGGTTGGATATATCCAACAAATATTTTCGAGTCCATTCCGTCAAAGTCGTTTATATATGACTAAAAACCACCATTTGTTTCATCTGCTTTTTTTTATTTAGTAACGCTTTACAATTGATTACACTTACGTCTCTTAATTAGAAAACCTTAAAAATATGGCAGAAGTTATATAAATTACTGATATTATTATTAGAAAATTGCATTGATGTCCAGCGCCATTGCAGGATACATACGACCGACAGGACATATTAACTGATACGAAAATCCACTTAAGTAAAAATATTTCTGTTTAAACTGACTATTTTTTAACAAATAAATTAAAACAGTTAAAGCAATTGTTAATATAGAAATAAATATGTTTAATTTCTTTGAAAATTTTGCTAGTACACCCAGCGCCATGGTCGGAAATAGACGACCGCTTCTGACGTTATAAACGAGTGCCACCTTGTGGAATTTCCATTAGTGTTGTGCTTACGCATTAGTTATTATGTTCGTGTTATTGATAAATGTGATTTAACTACATTACAAGATGTAAACATCATCACAGTATAGAGTCATAAAAATATTCATCTCTGGCCTAATATATTGTGCGGAAATCAATAAATCTTTTAACGATCTTTGTTTCATTTGGTTACCGAAATACATACTATTTGACATTTAATATAAAAGTTATGTCTGTTACCTATTCAAGCTTAAACAGATGAAAAAAAAAGCTGGGACGGGTATATCGATGTACCATTGAACATCCTTATTTGTTGTAGGTATTCATTTTTAGATTTACTCTGCTTGGCGCTGGGAGCACGACAACTGATATAAAGTATGGCGGGTAAAGGGTTAAATCCTCCCGGCTTTATTTAATGATAATTATTTTTACACAAAAGTGTATTTATAAACTGTATGTGCTTCTTACTGCATGCCTCAACCTTGAAAAGTAATGACTGAAATGTTTCTGATACTAATATGACTCATTTTATGTTTTCAGTGATAGCTTGCAAACCAACATTCCCAGCCTATTTGCCATGTCTACTGCCAACAGATCAAGTATTTGATTTTGATGAGTTAGAGTACCACTTTCAAATGTCTAATAGGACAGAGGATGTTCCCTCAGATAAAAAAGGTAGATATTGTTGGTATACTAAAAAAAAAAGACGTGTGGCACTCGGAGACTGCCGCGGTAAAGCTATTGCATAGCATTTTTTTATCAACCTATGCAATTATAATCATTTATTTATTTTATTAATGCAGTAATGTTTGATCTAATATGAAGTTCCACAAGTTCCTAGTAGATGGCGCTGATTGTTTATTAAAGCCCGCATGTAAATTTATGACATCACAGTATCACCGCTGTGCCGGTCGGAGTGGGGGTGTTAGGTTTTTTTCGTTACGGAATTTCTGGATTCGGTCCCCACGCTCAAGGCCCACTATAGAAGCTATGCAATAGCTTAAAAAAATACATAACTTGTCTCATTTAAATGTAAAAAGTCTAAATGAATGGGGAGTTTTCTGACAGCTCATTAAAAAAACAAAACTGTACAAAATTGGTACAAAAGGCTTCGATAGATGGCGCTTTACAAAAGGCGAAGGTGAAGAATTTATTCCACACTGCGTTTTTAACAGTAAAATAAATTAATTGATGTCTGTATCAGAAATTGAACGTATAAATAACCATAGATGGTAGATACCACTTACCTACATTATAGTTTAGACTTAACGCCTTCGGCTTTTTAAAAGTGCCATCTATAGAGGTGTTTTGAACTAATTTTTATGAGCCGTCAGAAAACTCCCCATTATGGTATAATTCAATAAATTTTGTTTTTTACAGATCAATCAGATAATGAGGGTGATAATCTTGACAGTGAAAATCTTAACAATTCTCAATCTGAAAACCTGGATAATGCAGGTGCCTCAAGCCCAGATAGAAGCAAAGGTGGATAGAATTTCTAGTTATGAGATTTTCTGTATTACGTCTTTAAAATAATGAATATAAGTGATGTATTCATTTCATTGTACTTCATTTCCCAATTACCCATTCATTAATCCAAAGGGATTGTCTATGGAAATTCTCCTGTTCTTTGTTTTGGTACAGGCGTGGTCCCAGGGGACATGACTGTATTGAACAATGAAAGCAATGAGGAGGTATAGGCTATACACGACTAAATGCATTGTTTACTTATTTTTGTCATATTCTCGTATGGTATTTGAATGATAATAATATTGGTTAAATAGTAGTTTTTATTTAAATTATGAATCATGAAAACTTAAGATAATACTCTTATTAATCATTTTGATTTATTTTCAAATTATTTAACTGAGTTTTGCCTATAAAATTGGTTGCAAAAATACAAATATTGAGTAATAAATCATATTTTTTATAAAAGAGCTTTATTATTGTTCTTATCTAAAAAAAAGTTACTTCAGAGTTTCAGAGTTGATGACTGGTAAGGTTTTGATACCATCACGGTTCACAACAGTCACTTGGAAATTGGGAAGGCTTACAAAGAGACGCTTATGAATCTCTCTGACGCAATGCTTCAGTACTTCATAAGCCTCTTCTTCAGTGGCATCTATAAACAACAAAATCAATTATATATAAATCAAAGAATAAAACATCACATAATACAGTTAATCATACATACCTTTCTTGTGGTATCTATCCATTATACTCAAGCTAAGGTAACCACCAAAGCCATGGGCTGCAAATGGTACTTTGACACTGGATGCCAAATAATCCATAAAGTACAGTTCAGGTCCATTCTCTTTATCATACCCACCCATTAGAACATTCACAAAGTATGGAGTCTGAAAAAACATACTTATATTCAGGTGGGGTCACAGTGGACCCCCTCAAATCATGAAAAGATGGACCTCTTAAAGGAAAAGAAGCTGGAAAAAGATAACTATAATAAAATAAATTGTTGTGACCCCCAAAATTTCAGTCTGCGACCGTGCCTGCTTATATTAATCTTACATACATACATAACTTTATGCCTGTATTACGGGGTAGACAGAACACCAGAGGTTACAAGAGCATCTGATGTCACATTTGACAAGTTTGGAGGCATTATAATGGTGGAGAGAGGCTATTGCAGTGACAGGGGGTTAGCCTATCGACCACAAAAAACCTCTAATTTCAATTTAAAATTTAAAAACTTCAGTTCCTTAACTGACTTTATGACTTGACAGTATGGGAAGAGAAGCAGCTGGCACGTTCTATGTTTTTCCTTTGCTCGCAGTCCAGAATGGAAGACAATCTCTATATTAAGCTAATAAGACTAAAAACTAAATTATATGTAATCATTTTTCATAGAAAACTTACACTGCTTCTTAGATATTCTGCTAGGTTTCTACGAGTAAAGTTTGCTGCAGCAGTAGGTCCTAATTCATATCCATTACGCATTTTATAAAGCTGAATATTTTTTGCAATGTACTCTGCAAACTGGCATGTGTCACCCAAGTCTCCAATCACTCCCATTACAAGCTTGTCGGAAATTGTGTATATCTTTTGTTCATCTATAAAGACATGTTACCATTAAGTAATACAAATGAGATAGGAAATAAATTTTTATAATTCAACAAATCACAACAGTTATGGTACTGAAAGTAAGCCTTAATACATTGGTTTAATGGAGAACAGAGAAGAACTGGGGTATCCTAAGATACACTAAGACTTAAAGCCTGTATTACTTCACATTAAAAACTATCTCAGCTGAGCATCAAATATATGATCTGCAGCACATACCGTTGCAGCATCAAGACCGCTGCGAGCTTTATATTTACAAGCTTACTTACCATCTTTCATTGTCATGATGCTATGGCTTGTGGTTTGGTCAGCGGCTATCATTACAAAATCATTGCATTGTATTCCCAGAAGACATTGCAAGTTAATATTCGACATTTTTAAAAGGTAGCTTGCTAGATCAAGTTTCAACAAAAACCGCAACTCACAATCACACAACCAACTTGTCTGTCTGTCAACGTCAAAAGTAAAAAATGTCAATTCATGATTTTACTTTTTTTCTTGCAGTACGTTCCAAGGTTCGTTTCCGCATTGTGCCAATGTCAAGATTTAGTCTTTGTTAAGTATGTCCCTTTGGGATCTAAAGCCTAGGAACCTACTGAATTTGCTCATCTTCCTGTGTCACAGACGTGTTCTTCAAGCTGTAATCCTAACTTTTGAAATCTCAATGGAAAGGAAAGAGTATTGTTTATAGCTGACCTGTCAGATTTTTGACAACTCACGAAATGTATTATAACAAAATATAGTGCAAACTCAGAATACAAATGAACCAGAATCCGGCAACACTCTAGAAACTAAACATGCTAGTTTGTCTTCCCTACAAATACCAATTATACTAGCTACGCGCCGGGCACTGAAATTAATTTCGTGTAGCCTTCAGCAAAGTGTTGTGGTGTATGCCCCTAATCACATTTTTTACCGCGACCATTTAGCTTTTGTACGGTCTCATAACACGTTTTATAAATAATATTTTTTATGTGACCCCATAAAAAGTAGTCTAGAGGCGTCAGTTCTGGACTTCTTGCAGGCCATCTTATCGTCCCGTTTGTACCTATCCAGATACGCCATGATCACACAATTACGTAATAGAAGCAATACTAAATAAAATCGATAAAAATGTTCGAAATATTCGTTCAAATTTTATAATTGCTGTCCCGCATTGCAAACAAATTCAAACGTTCCATTTAAAAACGCCTCGTATCGTGTGAGAAGTAATATCGTGTAAGAAGTGCATAGAGATATTATTAACATTAAACGATTTCCTTGTAGAATTCTTCAACAAGGTACTTAGAAATAAATTAATTAGCAAGCTTGTACTTCATACTAATGAATTGAACTTCATACTTTGAATGTTAGAGAGATAAGAGAATTATAACGTGTCTTTTACTTGTTGAAAGTGAACCGTACTAGGTAATGTATGTAAACTTGTGTAGTTATTTTTCATGGATATCTTGTACGACAGACGAGTGTAAGACCAAATGTTTGTTAGAGAAATTTTATCCTGAACAATTATCCTATCGATTAGTATAGTAAAATAACGAATCTTTATTTTTTTAATTTTTACTGGTTTGAGTCCCGGGTCTTACAAGCAAATTTAAGAAAATCTTTGAATGCAGTTTTGTTTCTTTTTAAAAATAAAGAAATGTTTCTTTAAAGTAAAATAAGCTAACTATAGGATTTAAGGCAGTTTCCCTCCAGGGCCACTATTTTTTTTCCACACTGTATATATATAAAACTGGTCCGTTACTGACTGAGTGACTGACAGACAACGTGCAGCCGTAACTACTGGGCGTAGAAAGCTGAAAGAAGGCAGGCGAACTACGACCTGTCTACTGATTGAAGTGATTGATAGCCGGAAGACGCGTCTTAGTTTCAAATATATCATAAAAAATATAAGATTTTTTACCGATTTTAAAGCAATTAAAACCGTGATCAGACAGTCCATGGAAAAAAAGAAAACAATTTTAAAATATTTTCGAGAAATATTGTTTTTGAATGCAGCCAATCTATTGTTTTAAGTTTTACAGAAATCAAACTTATGAAGGGCCGAAACTTAAAATTTAATTAGAGCAAAGATCATATAAAAATAAAAATACTATTATGTCAGTAAATACATACTTTTAATTATTGTTATTAAATATTAAAGCTGAACGTAGCTATCAGATATAAGATGCGGGTTCTGTCAGTCACATAGATCAATCAGACCTCAACGTCAGAAGTGATTGATATGTACTTTCTTGCAGTCCTTTGTGTGCCTTGTTTATATGTTAATTATTTTTACATTGCAATAGGCTTATTATTACGCAAGGATTAAGCTTATATACTGATATTTGATACTATTCGGCTGCGAAATTAACACAATTGTTATTTTTATAAGTCTGAGTCTGAATTAACGTCTGACATTGACAAGTATGGCTATGTATTTATTTTATGAAATAATTTTATTTCTGCATCGAATTCAAAAATATTGATAACACATTTAGATATTTTATACAATAAACAACCGTTTGAAGCACCAACGAATTCAAGACGGGGTCAATAAAAGAATTTAAGTGACAGGTTTTTGAATGTATGGACGGTGACCAGTATTCTTTGGAACATACATTCTTTAGGGGATGTAGGGGTGCACTAGGGAAGAAATTCCCGAAATTCTTACGGGAACGGGAATTATTGGACATTTTGGTTTGTGTGAAAAATCTTGTTCCTGGAGTGTACGGATGTGATACTTGGTATAAAGGTTCCTTAATAAGAGTCTGTTTGTATTATGGAAGGAATCCCCGGAATTCCCACGGGAACGGTAAATATAGGACTTTTGAGTTTATGCGTGTACGAAGTCGCGGGCAAACGCTCGTTATTAAATAAAGTCACTTCTGGGCTAATACGACTGTTGTTTAGATGATTATCTCTCTTCATCGGATATTTCAATAATTGTCCTGCTGACAAATATATTTCTCTTAATAAAAAATAAAAATCTACTTTTTTGTAATCCTGATATGATTCTCGTGTTTCAAATTATTTATGTTAAAGAGTAAGTTGGTACATTAGAGGAAGCATGGAAAAAAAGGCGAAACCAAACACTATTTTAAAATTATTATGCTGTTGAATTACTTACAAACTTAACAGTAATTTCCGAGAAATTGACGATAAGTTAAATTTTAAGTGTAACAATGCAGGATGCATGAACTGTGAAGCCTACAAAAGAAAGATAGAATAGTGACAGGTTTAAATTTAAATAACCTAGTTGTGAATCTGCAACAACAAATAATTAGTATTTATGTTGGATGTTCAAAATACGACAAATGCTAACTTGTAAAACTGCACTCCAATCCTAAATTAATAAGGTTTACTTTCTTTGTTAGTTTTGGTTCCGGAAGTCTTGAGACCTATCAGATACCAGACGCCTGATGTCGATGTCCTTGAAATATATCGCACGCTGAAGCGGTTATCGAGAGATCTATTCTGATCTATTGGTTTAATTTTGACAGTAACCTCAACATGCGAGGGTAGGTTACCCTAGTAACGAGAACTATTGAGATTTCATGCGCTACGCTGTTCAAAAGGCAACACAATAAATGATTCAATATTCTGTGAATGATAAGATTATAAATATTACCGGTTTAGGTAATCTTGTATCATGATAAGCCAAAACACGATCATTTATTAATCTAGCTTTGCCCATTATTGATTTTGGTACTTAAGTGTAATAAGACGATAATTATCATTGAAAAAAAATGAAAAAGCGCCAATTTGTCATTCAATGGGTAGTTCAAGTGTTTTGTGCTTGCTGCTTCTTTGTTTGGGAATCACTTTATTTCTTACCGATCTTTGAATATTTTGCTACATTAAGAACGTGACACGTGTCCATAAATTGTGATAGAAGTAAGCGCGTTCTTATATTGACATTTTAACTAAAATATCGAAAACATGTGTTTGATGAATCACAGACATGACATATAGCGCGGAAAGTGTCAATATAATCAAATCACCATTTCAACATAAAGTTACAAGAGTGTAAATATTATTTTGTATCTGCCTAAATTGCCGTGATTAACATATGGGCTGGATTTGTTGTTGACTTATTTCTTATCTTTGGTATAAAATACGGATGTCAAAAAAAAAAAAAAAAGGGAAAACAGTATGTGATGTTGACAGTACCTATACAAATAGTGCTCTTTCTTATTGATATGATATGTACTTTAACTGGATGGAGTTATGCACTGTTGATGGCAATGGAATAGGCAAATTAACTTTTCCAATTTTTTAAAACTTTTCAAAAAGAAAGCAGAAAATAATTTACATATAAGTAGTGTTAAAATGTGTGCTTTTAAGACAATTATTTTTGGCACTTGCGTTATTTATCCGATACTGTAGTACCTAGATATTTAGTGTTGAGAACTCGAGTTTAAAGTTTACTGGTTTAAATTAAAATTTAATTGGGTTAAAACTTAGAACATAGCAGTGACGAGAATTCATTAAGGTTTTGATTGGTACTTTATTTATTTGATTGCGTTCAATTAAATCACCCTTTGCAACTTCTATGCTTAATTTGTTTCTGTTGAGTGATTTATTTTAAAGATAATATTACTTACAAAATAGTTGTCATATAAGTAGTACATGCGAAAGTTTTCCACCATTTTATTTGAAGTGATGGCCGAATGGTAGTATCAAATTCACTGAGGTCATGAAATATAATAATCATGAGGCTGGATTGCTATTATAACTATATTATAAAAAAAAAAAAGTTTTATGTAAAAGTAAAAGCTATATTAATATAATAGTAACTCAACGCTAATTAACAGCAAGGTTATATGAAAAATAGGCGTATTATTTCATCTTCATTTATAAATAATCTAGATACTGGACAAGAAGATTTAAACTATTTTGATGATTTGTACTGGAAATTTCGGTTTATTAGTTGCACATTAAAATAGAATGTATATGAAATAGATTGGTGGCTAACTTTCTTTTAAACAGCAAAACGTACACAAAATGACTTTAAATCGTCTTGTTTCATTGAAATTATGAAAAAAAAGTAATAATAGTAATTTACTAGTATTTTGAATTTAATGTAAGGCTGGGTTGACTATCCTTGTTAGACTGTTGGTATGGTTTTTATTTCAATTGAATAAAGTAATTGGTTAATAGCCTAAATGCTACTATCAAATTTGAAATACATCACATTAAATTGGATTTGACGATCTCCGTGGTGCAGTGGTCTGGAAGATGCTGCGCCAATCGTGAGGTCGCGGGTTCGATTCCCGCACGGAACAAGAGAAAGGGAGTGTTCCGGGTCTGGGCGATTATTCATTGAAAGTGACTTCGGACTTCCATTAAATTGGAGGTGACTTCGGACTTCCATTAAATTGGAGGTGACTTCGGATTTCCATTAATTGGAGGTGACTTCGGACTTCCATTCGATTGGAGGTGACTTCGGACTTCCATTAAATTGGAGGTGACTTCGGACTTCCATTAAATTGGAGGTGACTTCAGACTTCCATTAAATTGGAGGTGACTTCGGACTTCCATTAAATTGGAGGTGACTTCGGACTTCCATTAAATTGGAGGTGGCTTCGGACTTCCATTAAATTGGAGGTGACTTCGGACTTCATTAAATTGAAGGTGACTTCGGACTTCCATTAAATTGGAGGTGACTTCGGACTTCCATTAAATTGGAGGTGACTTCGGACTTCCATTAAATTGGAGGTGACTTCGGACTTTCATTAAATTGAAGGTGACTTCGGACTTTCATTAAATTGAAGGTGACTTCTGACTTCCATTAAATTGAAGGTGACTTCGGACTTTCATTAAATTAAAGGTGACTTCGGACTTCCATTAAATTGGAGGTGACTTCGGACTTTCATTAAATTGAAGATGACTTCGGACTTCCATGAAATTGGAGGTCCCCTCAATCCATCCAATCATGACAAACTCACTACCACCACCCGATAAATTGGATCTTGAAGGCGACAGCGCCTCCGTTGGACTAAAATGAGAAAAATGGAAGCGGTCTGTTGAAAATTAGGTCATTACCAGAGATGTTGCCGGACTCAATCAAATCATCACAAAAGGAAATACGAACAAACTCAACAGAGAGACAAAAACTACAACAAAAGACAAAGGAAAGAAACTACAGTAAATTCACTAGGAGATGTTAATTGATTTGGGATGCAAACTGAATTTAATATCTGGAAAAACCTGGGAATATCTAAAACAAATAAGATTAATTGCTACAGTAAAGAAAAGGAGCCCAACAAAATATTATTAGCCTATGGAAGTAAAACGCTTTTACATATAAAGGGATCTTTTGAAGCCGTAATAAAAGTGAATGATAAAATGGAACGCAGCACCATTTATGTCGTGATAATGGATTACGAGACTTGCTTGGTAAAAATACAGAAATGCATCTTGGTGTACTGAAATTGGGCATTGACATTAACCAAATCCAAACAAATGAAGAGCCAAATAAACCATTTCCGAAATTCAAAGACATCGTTGTTGAGACTTCCGTCGATAAATCAGTAAAACCAGTTGTGCAACCTTATCCAAGAATACTTATACCATTAGAGGAGAAGATAAATAAGAAGAAAAGATTCCAATGTTAAAAGCTATTGACAAAGAAGATGATTCTGAGGTTCGCGACTGGGACAAGCTACAAAAAGAAAAAAGGAAAGAGTATGGAGATAGAAAAAGAAGAGCGGAAAACCTAGAATTGATAGAAGGTGACAAAGTCTACGTGAAAGCATTAGAAAAAACAAATAAGCTGGCAACTACTTTTAATCCAACACCGCATGTAGTGGAAACAGCTACAGGTGGTGATGTCATAATACGGAATGAGGAAACAGGACAAAGGCTCCGAAGGAATGTGATACACCTGAAGCGAGTAGAAGGAGAATGGAAATCTATACAAGACGAGAATTCACCGATTGAGAACCCAACGAAAAATGAGTAAAACAATATGATATGAAATAGTCGATTTATAATTAAAACTAATAATGAATAATAATTTAGAACGATCTCGAAAGAAAATTTGTTAAAAAGGAAGGGATGTAGTGTTTGTATCTATGCAGTAGATGCAATACATTGTCTCACGTACCACACTGGAGGGGGCTAGCTGTCAACGTCAGTCGTGCGACGAACGCGGCATAAAGTAACTTTTATAGGTTGAGATAGAGATATCAGCTAAAACGGAGCTCTAGCGCCATCTAGAACTTAGTGACGGAAACTTTTACTAGAACCAGTCGGGAACTTTCCTGTATTTTTCTTTAAGAATGTTTAAGACTCCTCATATATGTATATTATAATGATTATATGAAATATATATATCAGAAAATCGTTATCACGATCAAAATTCCAATAAACATGCAAAGGTCGAATTCCAGCGTTGTTTCCGAATACCAGTAGAATTTCCGGGTCAGAATTAAAAAAGGGAGCGTCAGAGTCCAAATGGTGGCCGGGTTATGGGTAAAAGGAATCCAAGAAAAAAGCAATATAAACAACATTCGAAAACGGGTGCGCAGTAACGAACACAGGTAACCACAGGTAACGAATGAAAGATAGATTTAATGAGTCGGTTAGGTGATTGCTTGAATGAACCAAAGAATGAAAAGTAGGATGAAAGAGACATTGTCTATGGCATTTTTCTAATTTTATAAATTATAAATAGCGCCATCTATATCTTAGTGCTACTAACGAAATTAGTGAAAACACCGTGGAACGCGGGACGAGTTGGACAAGCGCCTGCGCTCCAGGTTGTGTGTAGTAGTGAGCCAGTGACTTACTGTGTCCTTATTTAGTGGACCCCAGAAGGGTTCTACAGTAACTATGTATCTATTAAGAGAAACAGTCCTAAATATAAAGCGTATTTTTTATAAGTTGGTACTTATACATACATACATAACGTCACGCCTGTATCCCTTATGGGGTAGACAGAACACCAGAGATTATAAGACCATCTGATGTCACGTTTGACAAATTTAGAAGTATTATAAAGATGGAGAGAGACTATTGTAGTGACAGGGGGTCAGCCTATCGCCCACAAAAACACCTTTAAAACCTCTGTCCCTTAACTGACTTTTACAGTTTGCCCGGGAAGAGAAGCAGCTGGCACATTCTATGTTTTTCTTTCGCTCCCAGTCCAGCATGGAACTTATGTATATGTAAATATATATTTAATATAATAAATATTTAACTACGTATTTATGTAAGTAATATTATTTCAAGTTTTTAATATACCTACCTATTTAAGACCTAAATAATTAATTAGATAAGATAATAAATATGTATATAAATTAGAAACTTAAGTTTTTATTTGTGTAAATCAGGTTAAGTATTTGTTTTGTTCTGGGATTGACTGAAAACCAGCATTGTTTATTAAGTATGACTACATACTTATGCCAGCAACATGCTGAGTCTGTTCCCTTTTCTCCATTGTACATACATAATATTAAATAATATGTTAAAAAGTAAAATAGAAGTAATATGACTGTGTTGGAAATAAATGTTTTCTTTCTTTCTTTACTAATTGCCTATCATTTCAATTATATACTTCTCATCAAATAGTAGGACAGTATATTGTTATATAAGTAATATTGTAATTTGTTACGATAATTTTATTAAAAAAAAAAAAACAAGTAGGTATCATGTTTCTTTAACCCATTTGTGTCGTTCAACTTTTATTAACCAGACTATAGACCGAAATATCTTTAGGTGACGTAGAAGTCATTTCCAATAATTTAAGTCCATATCATTAATCCCAAAGTTTTTGTAATATTTGGGATTATTCCTTTTTTTTCTGAAAATCCAGTTTCACTCCTTCAATCATCGATTATAAAAAACACTAATTGTCCGATTTTAATTTTCTTTTCAGTTTTAGATAGGTGTTTAGCAAATCAATAACAAACCGTCATAAAATTGTTTCAGTGTGATTCCAAACAGATGCTACAGGAACTTTTGTAAAATTAAAATGAATTATTTTGGAACTATGTTTACAAAAATAGCATTTTTCTCCAAAAAAGCCTACGCTTTTTTTTTGGTAAAAACTTTTACAACTATGTGGTTATTCAACGAGGTAAAACAATTGGCATTTAACTGCACAGTTCAAGAATAAAATTCAAAAACAAAATCGCGAACCTACGTAATATACAAAGTGTTCATGTCATGAAGACGCTATAGGGCAGACGACCCGGTTGTGGCCACTAATTCCTTTTTGGCCATTTTGGACTTCCAACCGTGATTGCTAAGTCATAGGTAATTTTTTTAATATTCTGTGTGTGGTTATTAAAATATTGAATAATGGCAGCACTGTTCCTGTTGACATCTATAATGTGTCGAACTTTACTTTGTTAATAAATGGATTTTTTTGTAACATGTCATGCAAACCGTAATAATCTCAGCAAAATTAATAAGAACTTAATAATTATTTGCGAAATCTTCATGTATTTATTAGATAATTGAATTTATTTCATATTTCAGATACCTATATATTTTTAAATAGATATGAAGTTATTTTATTACTTAATATTTAAATAGTGGGGTTGGGACGGGACGGCCACTAATGGAACAAAAATATTAAAATTTTCCTTCTTTGGCCTTTAGGTTGGCCAGAACTGGTGTACGAAGAGGCCCCAATTCTGGCCATTTGTTTTAATTTTGATGTATTATTGACATAACATATTTATTTTCAGTATTAAAAAATGTCTTCCATGAAACATAAGGCCGACAATGCAAAAAGAAAACTCTTTCAATACTCTCCAAATAAAATAACTTTAAAATTAGACGTAAGTAATTACAAATAAATAAACAAACAAAAACATGAAACGACATTATCTTGCCTAAATTAAGTAGGTATATTAAAGAACCTGTGCTATGGATACTAGATAATGGATACATTAGTTTAAGAAATATACCTATTTAATATGTATTATTAACTACGCTATATAAATAATATGTATTTTATTTAAATATGCACATATTTTTTTATTAAAAAATATACGTAAGCATCCATGACTTGACGTCTAATATCTGTGTTCATCATACAAATATCTGCCACCTCCTGGATTTAACCCAGAACCGCTGGCATAGGAGGAAATGTATAACCACTTCACCAGCCGATCGTCAAATGAAATGCCGGTTGCCACTGCAAGTAGAAATTTTCAAGTTCCAAAGACGCTACAAGATAAAATTTCAGCTCCAAAATATTTTGGTCATGAGTTACTTCTACTATATTTAAAGCTATTTAATAAATTAAGATTATTTTGAGATTATTCGCTTTTCATTTTTGATGGTCACAACAGGTTCACGACATGGACAGAAATGGTGTAAATCTGGCCAAAACTAGCGAAAAAAAACTTGCGCTTTTATTTTCATAACTATTTTTTATCACAAATCTCAACTTGAAACTTGAAAGTGTTCCGGAGAAATTCGAAGTTTTTGTGGATTACAGCTTGACGTTCAAGCTGTAATCCACACCAATCTATAGCTATACCGCCGAAACTATTACGACTATTTTATTATATACGTCACTATTTATGACTATTTCATCAGTATTTTTTGGCGTGGTCAAAATTTCTTTCCATTGAGATTTCAAAAGTGAGGATTATTCAAAGGTGAGCTTGAAAGACACTCACACAGACCACTGTACAAAGTGTTAGAAAGACTTTCGAAGGAAGTCGATTCAAGAATTCAAATTCACTACACAAACTTCAACACTCAAATAATTGATCAACAACAAATGTCGTCTCGTAACTATTGTCAAAAATCAGCTCAGAATTTTGATATTATTAGCTACTACTAGTCACATAAGTTATCTGTGGTTATCGTTTAATGTTATTTAGTTTTTAGAACGAACGAATTACGTAATCTTTGTCTAATCTTACCACAGATCATTTATACACTAACGGGAAGAGTTACAACTTCTCACTTATTTGAGGAGGAAAATTTCCCTTACCGAGCAGCGCCATCTCTGTTTCGCCCTTATAAACTAGAGAGTAGAAGTTGGAGTGGTATTTTCAAATTACATTTCAAAGATAAGGAGGTACTTTGCATAGCGTTCTATGCTCTACTAAATACGTGTGTTTTTCGATAGTTTCCTGCAAGACAGCCAGTTTATTCTGAGCAATAATTAACATCTAAACATAACATTAAATAACTTGACCGTTAATTTGAAGCCTAATAATACTTGAGAGAGAGATACCATCGTTCTGTCCTTTTTTCGCACGTTCTATCCTTCATATACCTACTCTATTGCGTTCTCTTTCTTTACCCCACCACCACACAGGTAGCAGCTATGCTGAATGCGTTAGGATTTTGACTCATTGACGTCGTTGTTCTTGTCCTGACAACTTGTCTATATCAGAGAAGACACAGTGTTTACTGAAGGTACATATTTATCTTTTCTAAAACTTGTTTAGGATTAAAGCTGACATTGGTGAGTTCATTTTATCTTAATTATTTTACTAGCCTATGTGTTTTCTTTGATAACGGCTATTGTTATTTATAATGCAACGTGTTATAATTTAAATTTCAATTTTTATAATCATGTTATATCACAGCAATCCCTTTGACTTTGTTTTATAAATCGAGGTTCATACAATAGAATAGTGATGGGAAGCATTCTAGAATAATAATTTTAAAGAGATTTTTCTTTTCACAAAACTAGAGTTATTATTATCTATTATTGTGCTAAACAATATCGAGCTTAGTGTACGAAAGAAATTAATTGTTTATAAATAGAGTATTCTACCTGCTTCTAATGCGTCACACAGTTTTTATCACTATCGTGAATTTAAGAATAATGTTTTTATTTTAAAATGTTATACCTGCTCCAAAATAAGTTTAACGTTGTTAACGTTCGTTTTAGAATTGTTTTTTATCTACCTTTTAGTTTCCTTTGGTAAGCGAAATTTATTATTTGCATCGTGGTTTAAAAATAAGTGATCAAAACAATGTAGTACTAGTACTTCATATGTACAAACTATCTCACGGACGACGAATTTAAGTAGTTCTTCGTCTAGTAGTTCTGGATCAGAAGCTCGAGTGATTCTTCTAATCAAAAACGTTCGCGCCGTCACCGTCAGAATCGAAAGCGGAATCATAATTACGGCATAATAGGACAATTAATCTAAGATGTAGCTTTTTTAAAGAATCTTATCTTAATCTTGTTCGGTTAGACATCTTTATAATGATGATCCTATAATCGACGAACATAATCTGAACGATCTGGGATTCACAAAACCTACAGCCACATCTGTTGTTTCAAAAACACCTCATAATTATTCTGAAATTCTTAAAGTTATACAAAGCTTTGACAATCCTGATTGGACAAATATTAGGTTATTTTAGCTTCTGTCAAGGATCCTTTAAATAAGGTCATGTTAAGTAAAACTCCTCCCTCATGCCATCACTTATCATAATGTTAGAAAGCCCTTTCGAGGTCGTGGAAGTAAGCAAGCACACGGTCGTAAATTTAACGAATCTTCACAAGGACTTAAAGGCCTCATCCCACTGGGATAGGACAGGAAAATCCAGACGATACTGACCGCACGGTCGTAAATCTAACGCATCTGCACAAGTACGAAATATTCTCCATCATACCTTCGGGATAGGAGTCGTAAATCCAGACGATACTGACCGCACGGTCGAAAATCTAATGAATTTGCACAACTACGTAAAGGTTCTTCCTCATCCCACCGGGATAGGAGAGGTAAATCCAGATGATACTGACCACACGGTCGTAAATCTAACGAATCTGCACAAGTACGTAAAGGTTCTCCCTCATCCCACCAGGATAGGAGAGGTAAATCCAGACGATACTGACCACACGCTCGTAAATGTAACGAATCTGCACAACTACGTAAAGGTTCTCCCTCATGCCACCAGGATAGGAGAGGTAAATCCAGGCGATACTGACCACATGGTCGTAAATCTAACGCATCTTCACAAGGACGTTAAGGCTCTCCCTCATTCCACCTAGATAGGAGAGAAAAATCCAGACGATACTGACTCTTCGAGTATTTTCTATGAAAAACTTTCACAACCGGTGGAAAGAAAGGGGTTCTTGCGACCAACAGCAGAGTAGACAATAAATCGAGCCGAGATTACGTATATATTAATTTATGAACGAAAATAATTGACAGCTCCAGAAGCTGCAATGTATGATTTGTGATTGATGTTATTTTGAATGCTGGCAATTTATGAACATAATCTTCTTAGTCTGTGGTTAAGTTGATCAATTATCAATCCGTGATTGGTTGTTCTCATAAATTAATATAAGTACTAAAGTAGTTGTTCTATCCAGGTTATGACGAAGTAATACATTTCAAATTATTATTGGCTTATGAGAATTTAAAGATATTAAGTGAAATTGATAATCAATGTTCCTCTTGCTTGCAAAATGATATCCGCTGCCACAGATTTGTGATGCAATTCGCTGCAGGGTTATGATGTAGTGGATGTGATTCCCTTTATTTACTCAACAAGGTTTTCAAATTTTCAGGTCGGTTTTGAACTGTTTTCTAATTGTTTTGTGGAGAGCTTAATAACATGCTGTTTACTATACGATACCGTGGACAAAGGAGTTGGCTGCCCTTCGGGCTCAGCTTTGCACTAGGGGACTTTGCTTGTATGCCATTGGGTTGCCCAGAAATTTCGAGAGCACGGAATACGCGCTATGGTGTATTTAGCTGCTTCTCAATTGATATTGAAATTAAATTATCAGGGCTGGAGATTAGAAAGAGAATTATTTATTAAATTGATACAGCTTAATCAATTAGCAGCACCTAGTTGCTAGGGTAGCTACAGTGCTCCCCCTCAAGCGAAGCCTATTGGTGGTTTGACGACTCGTCACTTCGAGTAGTTTGTAGTGTCGTATGCTGCGAGGTATTGCGGTCGGGGCTAGGACGTCGTCATGCGGCAGTGGTGAGGCGCGTATACGCTGGTTTCAGTCTATCGATCGATAGCTATAGTAGTTTCTCGAGTCAGTAGCTTTATCGGGAGAACTTTTCTGTTTCATTTCAGTATAGGAAACGGGCCTTCATATGCCGGTGCGAGTGGTGTCTTCACTGCGTCGCATCTTATGAAAACGTGATCGCACGATGACAAGTCCGAGAGTCCAAAAATACTGCGCTCGGTTGCGTGCGGAGCTAATGTTGGTTTCAGTTCTTTCATGGCGCGTAGCTGGTTAATCTAATCGTATTCCGTTACTCGTACCTAGCGTATTTTCATTATTTTTTTTTTGTCGACAGTTCGCCTGATAGTCGTATAAACCCGAATGTCTTGCTCAGATGTTGCTTCCGGCCATCGTGTACAGCAGTCTATTATTGTAACACAGTATTTGTGGCCATCACTCAATGTAGGCAACAACGCGCCGATGATATCGATGTGTACATGTGCGAATCTTTCCACTGAATGTTGTGTAAATAGTGCTGGCTCACTCTTTGTATGTTGTTGTATCTTTACACGTTAACAAGGTATCCAGGTTTTCGACCTAGTACCAAAGTCGATATTCATGTGTGGGCAAAAATACCGTGACTTACCTAACTATAAGGCGTGAACTTCTAATACCAGGGTGGCTTACATATAAAAAAAAAAAAAAAAGACGTGTGGCACTCGGAGACTGCCGCGGTAAAGCTATTGCAACGAGATAAGGTGTTCTGCTGCGACACGTCATACAGAGCTAGGACGTACGGACTGGGCGGCTGGCCTGCAGCAGCACCGCGCCCTGAGCCACGCTGCTGGCGTCCACCGACACCAGCACCGGCTGCGACACGTCATACAGAGCTAGGACGTACTGACCGGGTGGCCGGCCTGCAGCAGCACCGCGCCCTGAGCCACTCTGCTGGCGTACACCGACACCAGCACCGGCTGCGACACGTCATACAGAGCTAGGACGGACTGACCGGGCGGCCGGCCTGCAGCAGCACCGCGCCCTGAGCCACGCTGCTGGCGTCCACCGACACCAGCACCGGCTGCGACACGTCATACAGAGCTAGGACGTACTGACCGGGCGGCCGGCCTGCAGCAGCACCGCGCCCTGAGCCCCGCTGCTGGCGTCCACCGACACCAGCACCGGCTGCGACACGTCATACAGAGCTAGGACGTACTGACCGGGCGGCCGGCCTGCAGCAGGCCCGCGATAGAAGCTATGCAATAGCTTTAAAAAAACCGACAAACTGGTCAGAATAATAAAAATGGTTGCTCATGAAGAGTTGGTGAGCTTCTACAATAAATAATTATAAACCAGCGTGGTCAAGTGTGGTTCGTGGTCCAGCAAGTGTCTGTAAACGAACCAACTGGCTCAGATTAAGCTCAATTTCTGGTAGACCTGCATCATGATATAAAAACTCTCTTAATAATAAAGCCATCGTCGTCTCCACGCTTTGTAGCCCGGAACGAACTGAACGGCTGAGAGGACATCCTCTTGTCAAGCGAATCCTATAATCTATTGCATTGGTCGCAACAAAATGCACCAAATCATCGATCTGGAATATTGATAATGTTATATTTTTATTTTTTGTCCTGCTAAAATCCTAATACAGAAAATCCTTTTAAAATATAAAAAAAATAGATGCTTGGACCCAGTCTATTGGTATCAATGCCTCATAAAATGCTGGTATCAATGCCTCAGCCGACAGCTTCCGTTCCGCTGTGGCGTCAAAAAGTTAGGTGAAAAATGGTCCGTTGGATGAAATCCTCACTAGAGATAACTGGCGTTCTGAAAATACATTTGAACGATTTTATTGTAAATAAGTAAGAATGTCAAAATATCAAAATTCAGTTACAATTTAATGCAGTGGATGAAATATATTTTATATTTCTATTTAATTTAAACTAATTATAGTTTTTGTCAGCAACTGTTTCTTATTCCTGTGTATTTGAAAGGTAATTGATATTACGTTACTGAAAATGCTATAATAGGTTATTTTTATATACATCTCCCTGGCATTGTAAAACAATACCACAAGTCAATTTATTTTATTAACTTTTATTCGTATTCACATTGACGTCACCACCACACCAGGCGATATCAAACACGTCTCTCAAGTATTATTAGGCTTCAAATTAACGGTCAAGTTATTTAATACCAACGTTTTACCTAAAATTAAAACTTAAATTAAATCACTCACCTTAATTTGAAGCCTAATATTTTTTAATTCTGCCTGGTTACACAACGACTTCAATGAGTCAAAATCCTAACGCATTCAGCATAGCTGCTACCTGTGTGGTGGTGGGGTAAAGAAAGAGAAGGCAATAGAGTAGGTATATGAAGGATAGAACGTGCGAAAAAAGGACAGAACGATGGTATCTCTCTCTCAAGTATTATTAGGCTTCAAATTAAGGTAAGTGATTTAATTTACGTTTTAATTTTAGGTAAAACGTTGGTAACAACCGAGAAACAGTGTACATACTTATGCATAAAATGAATTTAAATACTAGTTTAGGTGTTCTTAACGTCAAAAATTGGCATTTTAGTACATTTATTGCACCTCTTTTATTAGTGTCAACTTTTTATAATATACTGTAACAAAAAATTGTGTAAAAATTGTCTATCGCGGAGGTGTGATTTTTTAATAAAATAACTTGGTTTTTTTCTAAATATCCTTATCAGAGGTCTAATAGTGTCTGAGTGAAATATCTTGATATAGCACAATCGTTAAGACCCACTTACTTGAAAAATTAAAATTCTGACCTTGATTAGTTTTCTCGCTTCTATAACTTAATTTTACAGAACTTAAACTACATATTGTTTTATCTTTTTATAATCTACACACACTAAACAAGTATTTAGGATTATGGGCAGCTACAGCACCATACAAGTTTTTGTTACAGTAGATGATCCAAAGTTGACACTATGAAAAAATTTGAAAAAAAAAATGTCCTAAAATGACAATGTTTGACCTTAAGAACATTTAAAATTATATTAAAATTATTTTATTCAGAAAAATAAATCAAAATTACCTAAATATGACGAAATGGTAGCGAAATGGATGTAAGAATTTTTGAAATTCATAAAAAAGTAAGTATAAAAGTCTACGCCATTATTATCATATGGCTGAGAATCTCATCAAGAGGATATGATTTTCTTGCAGGCTTACATCCGGACCAACTCCAGTTAACGGGTTGTCCATTCACTACGACAGACCCTGTATTTTGGTTCCGGACTAAGTATTTCTTTTAATTCAGCAGATTTAAACAAGTTTTAAGCAATTATGTTTCAGAGTCTATACAGTGAACATCCTTTTTTCTCTGAATAACAATTAAACCACAATTCTTTCACCTCTCTGGAGCAGAAAAATTAAAATCACATCGCATCTTCAGAATAGTAGTTACGTATTTAAAAAATACATGTTTTTGGCAAATCAAGAATGAAGTTTTAAAACTGCAAACTTTCAACTTTGAACTGATTTCATTTATTAAATGTTTGTTATATGGTTTCTATATAAAGTTAAGGTTATCTTTCGTGAAACAACAGCAAAAAAAAATAATTCTATGATGGTAACTCGATTTCTTGGATTTTTAAATTGAGTCTACAATTCTGAAGGTGCGACATGTTTGTTCAGATTACTGTGTAATAAAAATACAGAGATTTTTCTGAAGAAACCTCCAAAACACAGTACCTCTTAATAAAAATAAAAAATAAAACCACACAATCTTCGTGGAAGTCATAATTTATGGAATTTTATTATTTTCATCTTAAGGTTCTCCGTACACGCCTCTTTTTCCAAAAATATATTCATAATGGTGGCACTTTTTTCCACACAATTTATCAAATTCTTTGAGGCATATGTAAGAGATTTTTTTATTGTTTTATACTCATAAGTTTTTTTTCAATGAAACGCGTAAACGACAAAACATGAACGAAACACAAAATTAGTTGAATTTATCAACTGGTTTTATTCTTGGAAACGCGTTGAATTCGATACGTTAGCTAAAACTCTGTTAGTTAAAAGTAAACGTGTAAGAGATACGAGTGTAAGTCGTTTCATTTCGTTGGCTCAAAATCCTTCAACGATCCACCTCTAGTTTCAGTCATCCATCAACCAACCAATACGGCGTTTACCGATAAGTTAGTTCTGCCGCAAATCATCATACAACAAATATTTTTTTCGTATGTAAAATTCAATTGAATTTTTATTATTTAGTAAACGAGATATATTTTTTTAGCTACAAAGTATTAGCAAAAGTTATTTAAAATACTACCTAATTGAATTATTAATAAATAAATTAGGTACGTAAGCAACATTATATAGTTATCTCTTTTACTCTAATCGTGCGGCTCTCTCTTTGTTGAAAACCCTCCTACATTATGTTACAACCATCAAAAATAAATTCTTTCTTAACCTCGCTCGTTACCATACCTTAAATAAAGTAACTTTTATAACTAACAACAAAAATAATAATATGATAATATTGTACATGGTACTATTTCCGTCTTTCTCTAGCTCCTAAGATGCATTAAATATGTTCAAAAAAATTGCTTTGGGCGTATCCGGTGGGGTAGATAGTGCAGTTGCAGCATTTCTTTTAAAACGGTCTGGTAAGACTTGCAATATTTGAATTATTGGTTTTTATACCCGTATCGTATTGGTAAACCCAAGATATTAGACCTTAAACGCGCTGTGTTGCATTTCTTATTAGCTAAGTGAACATTGCAGTAGGTGGCTTTCGTCGCATCAGTTATGTGCAAATGTACCAAGTAGTTTGCAAAAACAATGTGTAACATTAATAAAATACAAATGAACTTCAGCATTTTTGTTTCTGCATTTAAGGATACCAAGTGGAAGGAGTATTCATGAGAAATTGGGATAACAACTATGAAGATGGTTTTTGTTCAGATGAAAGAGATTTTGAAGACGCTTCTTATGTCTGCCGTAAGCTTGAAATTCCTTTACATAGAGTAAATTTTATAAAACAGTATTGGAATGAGGTGTTTATGGTACTGCTGAAAGAATATGAAAATGGACTTACACCAAATCCTGACATACTTTGCAATAGATATATCAAATTTGATAGGTTCTTTGAACATTGCAGGCAAAACTTAGGAGTTGATGCTATAGCGACTGGTCACTATGCTAATACTTCTTTTGGGCCATACTTGGAAGCATTTAATGAAGATGAAGGTGTGTTAACCAAGTTTACATATTTTTAACAAAATGTTAATAAATATGTACCATTACCTACAATAAAGTAATTGAAAATATGGACTTTAAATAGTTTTAAAAAAATGTTTCTTGATGAATCAAATTTCAGATGTGAAATTATTGCAACCTGATGATATATCAAAAGACCAGACATTCTTTCTTTCACAAGTTAAACCGCATTCATTAAAAAGATGTATGTTCCCTTTAGCAAATCTATTGAAATACAGAGTTCGAGAAATTGCAAAAGAACAAGGGCTTTTAAATGTTGCTATGAAAAGAGATAGCACAGGAATATGCTTTATAGGCAAAAGAAGATTCCAAGATTTTATTGAAGAGGTAATTATTATCCACATTTTTTGCAAAATGACTACTTTTTAAAATAATATCACAGGTTTTGAATACCAGGCCTCCCTTTTTTTATTTTTCAGTATATTGATGCCAAAAAAGGATTTTTTATAGATATAGACACTGGTCAGATTGTTGGTGAACACAGAGGAATACACCAATGGACAGTTGGACAAAGGTGTTCTTTGCCTAATTGCACGATGGCCTATTTCATATTCAAAAAAGACTTGATGACAAATAATATTTTGGTTGTAAGTTCAAAATATTTATTTACTTACTTACTTAGTATACCTACTTTCATTTAAATAATTTATAAAATACAACATAATCATATAAAATGTACATTATTTTGCAGGTACCTGGTACAGAGCATTCAGCGATTTGGAATAATATATTTTTTACTGAACAACCTCATTGGATACATAGACATACCAAAGAAATGCTTGATAACAGTGTGCTGCGATGTTACTTCAGATTTCAAAATACAAAACCATTAGTTGCTTGTAGAATAGTGAACAATTCTCAAGGCCTCACAGTAGTTTTAGACCAACAGTTGCGAGCTATTACAGAAGGTCAATTTGCTGTGTTTTATAAAAATAGGGAATGCCTTGGAAGTGCTAAAATAAGAAGTGTTGTACATAATGTGTAGTATAATGTTTTGATTAAATACTTTACAGTTGTTACAATATAATGGTATTATTTTGGTGAATTTATTTGCTTGTAATATGTACATACCTACATACATAACCTCACAGCTGTCTCCCTTTGGGGTAGGCAGAGACAAGGGAACACCAATTGCTTCGAACCAGACATACCTCTTTCACTTCCTCCACCGGCTGGTGTAGCGGTAACATACATTGCCTTCTATGCCAGAGGTCCTGGGTTCGAATCCCGGCGGCGGCGGATACTTGTGTGATGAACACAGATATTAGTCGTCAAGTCATGGATGTTTATATGTTTATTCTAATAAAAAATATGTATTTATTCAATATGTATGTTTATATATTTCTTAAGTATATCAATTATCTAGTATCCATATCACAAGTTTTTAAAGAAACTTAATTTGGGCTAGATAATGTTGTGTGAGTGTCAGAAATATTTTTTTATTTATTTTATTTATTTCCATGTTCATTAATCTATTCATACATGATCGCCGGTTTCGGGTACTTATATGTAATATACCTAATTAGCGTGCGTCCGGCTGTCTGTACATTTTCTAGCAGAGTGTTGCTGCTTATCTAGGTGGCTAAGTCATCGTTTGTGACGACGATCTGTAAAGGTTTCATCGTTTGTGACGCTATAGTTTCCTCAAAAAATCAAAAAAACTTTGGCCAGCCAGCCAGAATTTCGCATTTTACAGCATTCCAGATCTCAGCCCCCAGAGGGTTTTGGGGATCCAGCTGGTATATAAAGGTATGTGACGCGATATGTGACAGCAACTAAAGTGGTTTTATCAAGTAAAACGCCATAACTTTCGAGTTTTGCTTGGTGGTAGGATCCCTTCTGGGTCCGCCTGGCTAGCGACCACCCTTTATATAAAGTCTGACGCCAAATGTTACCGCTCCGGCGGTAATGTGTTCCGGCAATATTGTATAAAGAGCCAGTTCCTTCCTAAACCCGTGTGCTTTCATCTTCGACCTCATCGTCACTTACCATCAGGTGAGATTGAGGTCAAACGCGGGTTTAGTCACTTATAAAAAAAAAAAAAAAGTTAACACGAAAAACAAGTGGCCAGCCTGCCGGATGTTTCTGGCTGAGCCACTTTGTTTTTTCCTTATATCTCAGTAATTAAAGCAATTACAACTGAGTTTTAAGTTTAAAAGGAATGTGTCGCGATATGTGACAGACCTCATATAGTTTAAAACATACCTGAAGCATGTGTTATTAAAGAGTTATTTCGATAAAGATTTTGATGACAGATGATGAGATGACAAATGTCCGGCTGCGTATTTACAAAAGCTATACCATTAGAGTGAAAGTGCAAACTGAACTGGCTTAGCTTTTGTATAACAAAAACTTGCCCAAACCCTAATCCATTCTAGTACAGAAATTTACCGAAGTCGTGTAGACTTTGTGAGATAACTTCAATTGAACATTGCAGCAACAAAAGCTATCCCATTTGATATCGATATTTACCGATCGTTGGCTTCAATTTAATATTAATTGGCAATTGTTCTGATTTTCAAAGATAGAAATAAAATGTGCATGCATTATGACCATCGTTATTTTGATGACTTAACGTTTGACTTTTGACCATGTCGGGATTGTCCAGGGTTGACTATAATAGCTGACCAGGTTTATGGCGCTTAGCCGGCCGCTGCCGCGGCACCGCTCGCTTCGCTCGCTCGGCTCGCGCACTTGTATAACTATATGCAACCTAACATGCACTTTCTCGCTGCGCTCGTCGTCGCACCTAACCGTACTGATTCCGCCTTCCGGTGCGGGAGCCCTTCTCGTAGCTTATCTCTTTCATCGCAATGTACCTATATCAAAGAAAGATATACCTACTTTTCATCTTGACAAAAGCTTATCTATTTGAGTGAATATGTATTATACAGTACTAGGTTTTGTCATTGCATTTCTTTGAAAATTACAAGAGCAAAAGCTAATCCATTTCAGTCAATTTTTTTACTGAGTTCGATTAGGTATTGTCAAGTAATATGCATAAACAAAAGCTCCTCTATTAGAGTCTGACTCGTGACTCAAATAGTATAGCCTTTGTATATTCGCGTCCCGCTGGCTGAGCCACCCATTCCAGCGCTTGCAGACTGTCTAGAAAGCTAGAATCTTATCAAAAGGAATGTGACGGCAACGAAGACAACAAATCGTCGTATGTGACAGCTCTAAATACTGCCAAACAAAAAATATAAGCGATTGTTTATTCTTTCATACAAAGGGTGACCATATTTTACTCCTGTAGGTACATTGTCATCCTTATAAAATACTTCCATAAAATTTGTCAAACATGACAAATAGCTTGATTGCATTACGTTGCTCTAATTAAGTGGGTGAATAAAAATATTATTTCATAATGCATCATGTATTTATTTTTTATTAATTTACTTTTTGTTTGTGTTTACCAATTAATAAAATCAGTCTGGGATTAATGTAATATGTTGAAAAAACTAAGTAAGTATACCCTTCTTGTATACAAACTCTTCAACTTTTGACTTGATATATTATTTTATTATTAATCTTGACATTGAGCCACGAGAACATAAAACGTGTAAGTAGGTATACAACGCGTAACAAAATGGAGAGATAAAACTTTAGGGTTAGCTTCTATACCATACGTAGAATGTACAGTAAAAGAATTGGCATGATCAGTGCTGGTATAGACTTTCATACAAATTTTTTAAATTATTTTACAATAAAATATTTTGACAACCCTAGTCAACCTAACAAGCTAAAAATAGACTTGCGCCGCAATCAGTGACCTTATGACCTTTCCCGCACCGCCTGAATAATTGAATAACTGAATTTTATCGGTAGTTAACCATAAATTTGGTTAAATAACGGTAGCTAACGGGTTTTTTACAACTATAGTCAAGAATCAAGATTAATAATAAAATAATATTTAATAATAAAATAATATATCAAGTCAAAAGTTGAAGAGTTTGTATACAAGAAGGGTATACTTACTTAGTTTTTTCAACATGTTTTTTTTCAACAAGAAAATCATTAGGAGTAAAATAATCATTATAATAAATTACACTTTTTTATTCGTACGAGTAGATAATGTTATAATGTTAGGTAAATTATTTTACCTAGCTACACTTTACATCTAATTTTTTTTAGTCCTTGATGAATATAATTACCTACTCATTTTTGATTTTAAACTGATAAAATCTTATTTTTTACCGATGAAAAGATATTTCTTCGCTCTTGGACGTATTCCTGGTGTTATTATGGCAGTATCTTAATACACAAAAAGGCATTTTTTTGCTTTTATCAATGTTTCTTTACAAAAAACAATGTATAGCATATGACATACAAGAGCTAGTAAACTTCTGAGTGAAGATCGGCTTAGCAACCGCAATGTGAAGTGACGTAGTAAAGACGGGCGATGTCTTCTCTAGTACCTGCGTTAGTTCCAGCAACTGTCCATTTATACCCCGAACTTCCAACATTAAATACCTAGGTATTCACTTAGATGAAATACTTTCCTTTAAAGTACACCATAATGAAATTGTTGAGACACTGCGTTAAAAGAACCCTGCTAATTAAAATATACGTGGCTTTATGTCAGATTATCCTCCTCTATTGTTTGACTATTTGGGGAGGAGTCGCTAAACCAGACATGCTAAAAGTTGAGAGAAGCCAACGCGCCGTCCTAAAAACGATGTTTAGCAAGAACTATAGATATCCTACCGACCTTCTTTATAGAGAATGCCGTATACTAAGTGTCCGTAACTTTTTATCTTGCGCAGTATTATAAAATTCCACAACTACTTCATTCATTTGTGAGGTCCTTCAGGGATTCGGAGTAAAAGAAAGTTGATTTCCAGAATAAGATATTTATTGTCAAAAAGATCCTATATATATACTCAAAAAAGCTATGTACACTAGTGGGGTCATAAAGGCGAGATATTCAATTTTGATACTTATACTTAAAAATCTATTTACAAAAGGTTACATTACAAAAGCGAGTTGTCTTGTTTGACAACATCGATCTCTCTCTAAACTTCTTCCGTCTCACACCTATAAATAGTGACATGTATAAATATTCGGGCCTCAGCATGCCGCTAGCCAGGATTGGCCGCGACCGCCTATAGTGCTTACTCCCTCTGTCCGGACCTCTCTATTTCGTGTATCGCGCTCTTCCGCCTTGGCGGAATCGAGCGCCAGCGGTTTCCCGCGCCCGTGACTGCCTTTCACGAAAGTCGTCCTGGTTAGGGAGCCAGTCCCGCCCTTGGTACCTGCCCGGTCTGCCACCAGCGGCAAGCCCCGGGTAAGGGCCTCGGGCCGACCAGTGCTCCCCGACTAAGGGTCGCAGAGAGGCAGTCGCCCTCCGCGAAACTCCGCCCGGCACCACCATGCCGAGCCAACCGCCGCTGCGGAAGCCGACCGCTCCTGCGCCACTTCCCGCCTCGCGCCGCCAACCGGCTGCTGCACGCGAGAAGCCGCCGCAGTCGAAGCAGAAGCCACCCGCCGCTGAGCCCGCCGCTAAAGGCAAACCCGCTCCACCACCGGCCGTCAAGCCGGCCCGCAAACCGGGGAAACCGTCGCCGCCCGTGCCGAAGGTCACGCCGGCTGCTGCGCACGTCGCTGACACTGCCGGCGGGGCAGAGTCGCCGTGTCGCGCGCCGACCCAGCCGTCGACTAGGGCGCCGGCAGTCTCCCCGCATCGGACCGACTCATCGTCCGCTGGCATGAGCCAACCGGTGACGACGCCGGCGGCCACCTTGCCGCTGCGCTCACCACCGCCCAGAGAACCAAGCCCGCATGCCATCACCATACCGCCGCCGAGACAGCGCTGCGGCCGCGAGCAAACCGCACGCCGCCGCAAGGCACCAGTGCGGCGACACAGCGCGTTTCGCCGGGCGTACCTATCTGCCTCGTCAGGTAGGGACGACAGCCCGGCGCCGCCCGTGTCACCCGCGCCCACGCCCACGCACGCCACCGCTGGGGAATGGAGTTTGTCGCCCGCCACTACTGGGGCGGGTGACGAATTCTTCCCCGCACCACCGCCGACGCCTCTGCAGACGCCGGTCCGCGCGCGCCCGCAACCTGTGGGCACCCCGCCGGACCAGATGCTCACAGAGACGCCGCGCCAGTCTCCCCGCCTACCACCGAGGCAACAAGCCGAGGCGCGCAGACGGAAGGTGCCCTCCGGGGCCCCCCCCGCCGCGCCCCTCGCCGCCGCAGCCGCGCCCCCTATCCAGGGGCGCCCCACGTCGCCATCCCAAGGGACGCCGTTGAGCATGCCGGTCCTGTCCACCTCACCGGACATGGACGGTGCTCCGGCGCCCACCACCGTCGATTACGCATCGGTTGCGGCCTCACCGCCGACACCGCCGCCGCCCGCAAAGCGGCCTGCGCCTGCGCAGCCGCGTGGCAAGGCACCGGCGATGCAGCCTGCCGCGCGAGCCCCGGCAACCCAGCCGGCCGCCCGCGCCGCCGCCGCCTCGCCGACGCCGCCCACGCCGCCGAAGATCACGACGAAGGCCCGGTACCCACCGCTGATCGTCGAGACCCTCCCCAACTGGCAGACTCACGTTCGCCGGTTGAGGGACGAGCTCGGCCGCCCAGCAAACGTGCGACCGTTCGGGAAAGGCATGCGGTTCACACCTAACGACGACGTGGAATACCGCGTCGTCCAGCGATATCTCACTCAGCTGGAAGCGACCGAGAAGATTTCTTGGTTTTCCTACTCGCTTCCGGCTGAGCGGCATATCAAGGTGGCGATCCGCGGCCTCCCCGCCGACACCCCGGCCCAGGACATCCAGGATGAGCTAAACCAGCTCTCCTTTCAGGCGGAGTATGTGCGGCCCATCCGCGCTCGACACGGGCGCCCGGGCTGCATATTCTACGCCCAGATCGCCCGTACCAAGAACGTCGCTGACGTCTACGCTGTGTCGGAGCTCTTGTGCATGCCAGGGATCAGGATTGAGTCCTGGCGAGGCAGGAGAGGTCCGGCACAGTGTCACCGATGCCAGCGGTTCCGGCACTCGTCCCACCACTGCCACAGGCCCATTGCTTGTGTGCGGTGCGGGGGCGAGCACCACGCCGCGGAGTGCCCGCGCCCGCGTGAGGAGCCCGCCACGTGCGCTAATTGCGGGGAGTCACACCCCGCAATTAGCGCAGCGTGCCGCGTCTTCCTACGCGAGGCGCGCAACAGGAAGGCGGGCACTGTCGCCCAAACCCGTGATGTCCCAGCCGCCCCGGGCCAGGCGAGCCTTATGGCTCCCGCCAACCCGGCGACGGCCGCCCCGAAGAAGACGAGGAGGAGAAGGCGCCGCCGACCAGCCTCCGCCCAGTGCGTCGAGGCGGTCACGGCCCCTACCAAATATGACAAACGGCGTCGCGACTGCAGCTCCGCCTCAGGCGTAGAGCCAGTCGCGGCCCCGACCGGACACGACAGCCCAGCCGGCGCCGCCGAACAGGCCGCGCCGACTGCACGGCGCCGCGAGCCAACCTCCGCCCCGCGCGTTGAGACGGCCGCGGCCCCCACCAAACCCGACGACCCCGCCAGCGCCGCCATAAAGGCCGCGCTGACGATCCTAAAGACTGCGCTACACGCTCTGCAGGTCTCCAAAGACCCAGAGCCCGCCCTGAAGAAGGGCATATTTCAGTTGGAGGCAGTAGCCGGCCATCTGACCCCCTAGCTTCCCACGCAGATCGCCCGACGGCCGCCTGTCTTGCGATAGGCCGCCGGCGGGCTTGATCGCGGGGGAAGCTAGGCCACCACCGACGCCACGCCATCGGCCACCCAAAGGGGCCATTGCCCCGAGCGGATTCCACCGTTCCCCCCTCGGGGGGGGGCGAGTGACGACTTACGACGGCCGCTAGCCAGTCACGAACGAGCAGAGAAGCGAGACGGGTAAATGTCAAAAAACCTAATCCTAAAAGTTACGTAAAGATGACAATCAAATTAAAACATACAATATATTTACAAACAATTACATGTTCCTACACATTCTTCCGACTTTCCTTCAGTTTTAAATAAAAGAGTCTACAGAGCGCCGGTTCCATTCATAAAATCCTCTTTTGCACGAAAGCAAAGTGAGTTTTTGCACCCACGGTTGTACAACAAAGTGGCAGAATGCAATATTCGTGGGCTCCCAACAAACAAAGTAAAAATTTCAAACATTTTCCCAGTTAGTAGTCTTTGAATGGCTTACTAACCTTAGCTACCTAGACACTGAAGCCCTGTTATCAGTGGTCGTTTAGTTAAACAAGGAAATAATAAATTTTCAAAAATAAACCTATACATACTAAAACAAATAATATGTCACTTCACATTATAGTCATTATAGGCCATATATGAGTATTTCTCAAAAAAGTGTCCCGTCATGAAATTGTCAAGAAATCAGTTTGTCAAGAAACGTCAAGAAATTATCGTCACTTAGGACGACATCATACCACCTGTTATAGGAATCAAGTAACTCAAAATTAAACACGTACTGGTCATATTAATTAAATTATTTTTTTATTAATAACTGGACACACAATATATTATATGAATTCTTTCAGAAGACAGTGCAACAAATTTAAATTTCTTTTACATTTATGTCAGTAGAAAAAACGTAGTAGTTCCCTTCTTTTGTCGTCGGGTAGTCTCCCTTCTTCTTCATCAGTCTTTATTTTAAGCATTTTTCCCTTTTCAATTGTTTCAGTCTGTTCTTTTCTTTGGTGTAATTAACTTTTGAGTTTTGTTATTGTTCTAGTTTTCAACTTTTGTACTGGAATAGCAGTCTGTTGATGTGTTGATGTCATTTTCCACATAAAAGTACCTGTTTTGTCATCTAAGATCTGAAGTGTAAAACAATACCACCATAATTTACTAAGCGACCTTTATTATCTACCTAGTAGGTATACTGCATGAAACATCCAAAATTTCTTGACGTCAGGAAATTGTCACGAAATTTTGTGAGGAAAATCTAACATGCAATCGTATTTTTGTAATAACATCGAATTAATTATCTATTGGATCTAATAGCAAAGGATTTCCGTCTATTAAGCACTATACTCTTAAAATTTTGCATGTTTAAGATAATAATATAACTTACTTTTTGGGTCCGAATCTCGTCAGGAAATATTTTATAAATGAAATCCACTTCAAACGCTCCGACCATGGTAGGTATGGCTCCGACTGTTTGGCTAACTGACAGCTAAACACAAAATAGAGGAACGATTTCCTGATTGTCTATGGAATCAAACAGGGCTGCCATCCGCAAAAAACAACTTCAAACTTCGGGAAATGGTTTGTCAAGAAATGTGTCACGAAATTCATAAAAAAATTGTGAGATACAATATTTTTGAATTTTAAATAATACAAAAGACAATTAGAAGCTCAGGTGTGTTTTTAAATTGTGCCAGATATTATTTAAATGTAGAAAAAAGAAACCCCATTTTGAGTTTTTTCAAATATAAGTTTTTTGAAGACTTTTTACCTCTTGAGAAAGAGGGGGACATTTTTTTTTTATATTGCGGGCTAATTTACTGTCCCAAACAAATTAATTTTTTTTATTTGTTTTTACTTTAATGGGTGTAAATATGACCTTATTAAAATAGTATTTAACCGCACAACAATTTAAGGAAAACAATTTCTAAAAAGAAACTTCATATCATAAAAAAATTACGTTTTTCATCAGTGGACAATTAAAATTTCTAAAAGTGGACAACTTTTTGAGAAACAGTCATATATGTTTACGCTATCTATTTATTTATCTATTTATGGTCTTTATATATTTATTTCTATTTTTCTTTACATTAAAAAATTAAGTGAGGACGTGCATGGAGTACTGTAGTCACCTTTGGGATGGTTCTGCCAAATACCAGCTCGAAGCGCTAGACTCTGTTGACCGAAGAGCCCGTAAACTCATAAATAACAGCAACCTTACAAATAAAAAATTGCAGACGCTGGAGCATCGTCGTAAGGTTGCTTGTTTGACAGTATTTTATCGGCTACATTTTGGTGAGTGTGCGAGTGCTCTTTTTGACCAAATTGAACTCACCCCTTTTTACCACCGGACTACCAGACGCAGACAGAACTTCCATCCCTATATAGTGGATTTACCAAGAAGTCGAACAAAACGCTTCGATAGTTCCTTTTTAGTACGGATTGCCAAGGTGTGGAACAATCTGCCTGCGCCTGTTTTTCCTGACCACTACAGTTCTGGAACTTTTAAGTGTCGAGTGAATAGGTTTCTCGTGGATGGACGTGTAACACCATAGTCTTCATGCGCACTTTCCATCAGGTGGCATGGAAGACAAACGTCCTATTCTTACAATAAAAAAAATATATAAGTTTTTAAAAGCAGGCGTGCAATAAAAAAAAACTTTTCACTATGTAATATTAAAAAAAAAATACACATTCCAAAAAGACAAACAATAAAAATTAAACTAAACTGTAATGTAACAGTATTTTCAGTAGTTACTTGTAATTTGTCTAACTTATTAATTTTGTTTTAACTTATTTTTCTTTTGTTTATTAAAGTCGTTTTATTCATAATAATATTAATATCAACCAACTTAATGGCAACATAACATAATATACCTATTGTAAGCAATAAAAACTGAAAAATCTAATTACAAAACCAGCTTAGCAATAGCTTTAAAGATGTTATCGCTTCGATTCCGTATAGCTACCAATGGAAATAGGCCCTGGGACCCCGCGATCACAGACTACATAGAGCCCGCGAACCGGTTTTCCTTGTGCGGGGACCGCCAGTAATATAAGCAGAAATCTACCCTCTTAAAAAAGGAAAATAATAAAAAATATGATCGCATAGTGATGGTGTTGTCTCTTTTAAGTATATTTCAATGTAGATAAACTTGTTGTAGTCGATTTATAAGGCAACATAATATTACTTATTATTTTTAAGCTCTTTTAGAATAAGTCCGTAAACCTTGATTTAACTTGTCTGTTTTGTATTTTCGTCTGTTATAGTATCTATTTTCTGGTACTTAAATAAACATTATTTTATTTTATTTGAAAATATATGATTTAAATAAATTGGACTTTTATTTCCAAACTTTTCTTTGACATTTTGGCTTTCCACAAATACTTGGAAGCTAGAGTCTGACCATTGAAAGCTGTCCAAGAAAAAAGGAGGTAATTTTAAAAATCAATATGCGCCTCCTGGCTTCACGCTGCTTAAACGAAGTTAATACCTACTATTGCACATACATCGAATAAATGTCGTCCTCCTTTATTGAAGTCGATAAATAAATAGTATCAACTTCATTTGGGCAGGGTCAAACCAGCATTGCCTGATCTTGACTTTTTAAAATTCGCGCTTTTTTTCGTGGACAGCTTTCGTTGGTCAGACGTATGCAGAGAGTTATCTGGGTATAGTCTTTTATAACCCTTTTTTAGAAATGGTATATGTGGATCCTCCTCATTGGAGATCGTTTCTATTATTTTTCGCTTGGGCGGGGGCCCGGTGTCACTAAGGCCCGGGTCCTCGTCCCCGTCCATAATATAGGAAAAAACTAAGATAATTCCGGAATCAAAAAGAAATTGCAAACATCTTGATCGTTGGCCTCGAACATATGATCATGAAATGTCAAAAATTTAATATACAGCGATTGACATTGGCGTCTGAGTTGTAAGAAGTGTCAAGTGATGAAGTGCCGCTATAAATACAAGAACATTTAGCTAAACGAATATTTTTCAAAAGTCTATATAAATTCATAGTTAACGTTGTTAACATAGTTAACGTTGAGAAAATGTAATTAATGTTATTTTATAAATAAGATAGGCTTAAGATAGGACTTGCATCCATGCTGTAAATAAATAAAAAAAAACTAAGTCACTGTCAATGTCAGTGTGAGTGATGTTATCTTTGTTTTGTTTGAGTTTATTTTGTTATAGATCTATTGTCAGATGTACAAGAAATATAAAATGTTTGCATGATAAGTGGACCATATTAACTGCATTGTGACATTTGCAATTGATACCGATCGTTGATGCTAAACGAAACTTGAAAATGTCAATACCACCGATGAATATACCACCGCTACCAATTGCATCAGTTTGTCTGCCAGATATAGTTTCAGTTCCTCCGCCATCCCTATATTTAGACCCTCCACCATATGTAAGGATGCCATTGCCTCCTACTAATCAACCGCCTCCTTATCTATTTCCAAATTTGCCACCATTAAGTGTACCTCCTCCACCTGCTTCAAATATAAGTCCTGGTTTATCAGGTTGCATACCGCAAGTACCTGGAACATTAAATGTTTCATCCCTCCCCCCTCAATATCCCACAATTCCGATTGACACTTCTGTACCACCACCCTACACTCCATCCACTTTTAGTAATGTACAATCTAAGTATTATGATTTGCCACCACCTCCACCAAAAGAATTTGCTAAGCCTACAAGTGAAGAATATTATAAAAAGACATCTGAATACTTATCAAAAGATGGCAATGGTTTTTATAAACCTTCAAAACATAGATACTCACCACTACGAGACTTTGACAAAGAAAAAAATAAGCACTATGAAAAAGAGAGATACAGAAGATATGAAACAGACAGAGAGAGAAGTTATGATAGAGATAAAAGGGAAAGAGAGTACAAGGAGTATAAAGAAACTAAGTACAGATCAAGTCGTAGCCCTAGTCGTAGTAGTCGTTCCCATCGAAGTAGGAGTCCATCAAGAAGCAGCTATAGAGAATATGATAGAGAAAGAGAAAGATATTATAGAGAAAGACATCATGAAGAAAGAAGGGAATATGAGCGTAGGCGACATGAATATGAGAGAAGGCATAGTATATCTAGGCCGAGGGATATGAGAAGCATGAGTCATAGTAGTAGAGATAGTAGAAGTCACAGGTCTCCGAGCAGGCATAGTCATAGATCTCCTAGCAAAGAATCTTTCTCCCGATCTAGAACAAGAGAGCCTAGAGAACATGCTGAGCAGAAGCCTTTGACAGACAGAGAAAAGATTTTGAGAGAATATGAGTATGTATTTATAATTTGATTTATTAGGCTACTTCATAATTCTGCATTAAAAATATGTAACAAATTGACAAAAGAATTTATCACTACTCAGTCATACTATTGACATGCCACTTTTGTATTTAATGTATTAGTTTTATTCATCCAATTTATAACTTTTGACCCCTAAAATAAAGGTGTAATAAATTTAAAATGTATTACAGACATTACCATCACAGCTGTCAAATGCCCAGACTGTATTGGAAGCATTTTATGTGAGTAATTTCTATTATTATTTTACAGGAAGAATTACTGCAGAACATCTAAAGATTTTATTGAAAAAATGGAGAAATGGTCACAGGAGCACCATTCTGAGGATGAAGAAGTAAGGTTTTTAATATCTAATTGTTTTTTAATCTTTACTCTATCCCAATCCTAAATTAATTAGAGATTCATAGTAGATCCCTAAATATTGGAATCCATTTCAGGCCATTTTAGATTTCAGTACTTTTTACAAATCAAAAATATTCCATAATTTGAATTACATTCAGTAAAAAATACTAAGAAAAGGTCTGAACCAACTAATGCAGCATTCAATGTATTAGAACTAAAAGATATTAAATAGCCGTGTTGCTTTACCGACGCAGCAGGGTTCTTGAATTAGTGGAAAAATATGCATATGAATGAGTTGCGGGATACCCTGATGTGTCAAACTCGTAAAGTAGACATTCCGTAAATAATATATTTAAATGAAATATTGAGTAGGTACTACAGAAAATATACATTATTTTTTGTTTATCCTCCTAACCCCTGGAGATATTTAATGTTTCCAAATTCATTGAAATTTGGTACGTTCTTTCGAAATTGTATTAGAACAAAGAAAAAAATAAATAAAAAAATCTTGTTTGTGGAAAACTGGATTTTCCAGATGTCCTATCCATAGGACATTCGTCTTTAATTCATTATTTTAAATTAATTTAATGTCCTTTGTATAGTACTTTCGGGGTAAAATAAAAGAAACAACACAATATTTATTTAATTATAAAAGACATTTATTGGCTATAAAACCTATATTTATCAAATAGCATCTTCAGATTTGAACATAAAATAAACAAAAGTAAACTTCTTCCAAAATATTTAAACACAAAATTATCAGGCTTCAATGAGATCAATCACCTAGGAACATAGTTAAAAAATATCAAATACAAACACTAATTATGAAATTCTGCAAAGCAGTTTCGGCCTTTCACAAGACATAAATATATTTCGCAACATACACATTTCACGGTGCTTTTCATTTTACATCCCTCTTTTCTGCAACGCATTTGAGAATCTGTGTACTCTGGCAAATGCAAAGCTTTCCTATTCTTTGATTTATTCTTTGATTTAATTTCAGTTCGGCGTTTCTTATGTGCAGGTGCTAAATAGCTTTCTAAGCTGCTATCAATTTCTTCATTTGGGGATGGACAGTTATCTGTTATCAACTTTTCTCCTAAATTGATTTTATATTCTCTCAACTGCTCAATTTTGTGTTTTACAACGCCCTTTGAAAGTTGACGATTGCGGTACAGTAGCCATGCATTTGAGACAGCTAGGTCAAACATATGAAATATGAACCGTATGGTCCATTTTTTTGTTCGACTTCTCTCTGGACAAACAGCAAGTAGCCTATCGGTGAGGTCAACACCGCCCATATTTGAATTATAATTTTTAATAACCTCCGGTCTTCTAACAATCAGGTATTCTTTTAATCGTTTGTTCCACCGTCTACAAGTGTCGCAAGCAGTATCCGAAAAACAGGAGGATATCATTAGAACAGGTTTATTATCCAACCATTTTGTTATGGCTAATTTGCCATCGGCTCTGCATTTAACTTCGGTAGTTCCCCTGGATTTTTTCATAAAATCTTTGTCATCAGATAGTACGCATCCCTTAGGTACTCTATTTTTCATTATTGTTCCTGTGCAATTAAATCCTCTCAAATGTAGTTCATTTAACAATTTAACAGTGGAAAAATACCTGTCAAAATACAAATAATGACCCGGTACCAACGATTCACTCAATCTGAGAATAGCTGATTCACAGAGCGAAAACCCTTGAGAGACATAGTCTTCAAATGTTGTCTCTCCTTGGTAGATAACCATATCTAATACAAGCCCATCTGGATTCGCTGCGACAAAAACCTTCAACCCTACAGGATTGGGTTTGTTAGGACAATATTGTTTCAATCCACATGTCCCAGTAAATGGGATTATCATCTCATCTATTGAAACATGTTCTGATCTCTTCTGGCGAAGACAGCCTTGCAATATTCTTTGAAGGAGAGGGTAGACCTTCCATAGTTTGTTCTTTTTCTGTTCATCGGTGACCTCGATATCGCAAACCACTTTCAGCCCTGTTCTGATGGCATAAAATCTGTCACGCGTCATTGCATCGGCAATCAAATTAATTCTCCATTTATGATTCCAATAAAGATCTATCATAGGATAATTAATAGACGCCATTACAAACGAAATGCCAATAAACACCTTTAGCTCTTCTAAAGTCAAATCCATAGACTTTCCTTTTCTTAACACGTTTGTCTGATTAGTAGCTGTAACCATCATTTCCAAAAGTTCGTTATCAATA
Organism: Stenoptilia bipunctidactyla; assembly: GCA_944452665.1. Lineage (NCBI taxonomy): Eukaryota > Metazoa > Arthropoda > Insecta > Lepidoptera > Pterophoridae > Stenoptilia > Stenoptilia bipunctidactyla. The sequence continues at coordinate 13,285,610 of OX101735.1, forward strand.
TAATCATCATAGAAATCATACCATTCCATGCTAGACAGGTCTCTCTCGATATAATTAGGGCTACTCATTGGGTGAATTGTTGGTTCAAACGAATCTCTTTCCCATGTGTCCGTTAATATATTCTGAGATGTTCTAACATTCCTATTTAAGGGGCCTGTAGCAGGTCTCCTACCTCTATTTTGCCTACCTCGCCCTCGCAAAGTACCTCTTCTGCGCGTTCGTGAAGCTCTCCCTAGACCCAAAGTTGAGGTTGAAGGAGAAGGAATTGAAATATGAGAGGTTTCCGTGTACTCTGATTCCGACTCATCCCCATTTTCGCATGATTCTTCAGAAGATTGCCTTGCCTGGAATTCTCCCTGGTATGTGGGATCATCATCGGAGTCATCAGATGAGAAATCGCACTCGGAATCATTCACAATGTCAAAAACTGAAACGCAAAATAAAACATAAATTAACAACGGATGTCATATGTGTAGGACATCAATATTCATAAAAAAACTTAGATCACACCCGATGTCATATGAGTAGGACATCAAAAAATAAGGTTATGCCACGAAGAAAAAAAAGAGGTTAGATAAAAAATAACTCTTAATTACAATTAACTAGTTCCTAATCATTAGAAAAATAATGTAATAATTGATTTGTAATTAAGGATTAGAGTAAAGTTTATTGATTACTTAGGTACTTTGTTCCTCTCGCAAATTTCTACACCTGTTATGTTTTTCCATTTTGTACCGAAAGTGTCAAATATGAACTGTCAAAAACTTTTTTTTCTAAAAGGTGCGTTCAAACACCGTGTAACAAAAAATAAAACAAATAAAATAGACAATTTTTTTGCGCGTGAGATTTTTTTTTAGTTGATGTCCTATCCATAACCCGCCAGGGGTTAGGAGGTTATACGAAACCTGAAAACAGTTTGTTCAGAATTACTTTATATTTACTTCAATAATCTCTAAAGAAACTTAAATAATGTTGTTACTTATTCGCGCGCGCACCATACGCGATTCCAGGATGCAAGAAGGTACATCCCTACTGGTGCGACAAAAGTAAGACACTACAAGAAAGAGTTTTTAAGATAATATTATAATTTTTTTGTATATTAAATTTTTTTGCGAAAATATTGAAACAAAAAAATAAAGTTGTATAATATCAATATCGATGTATTTATATAACCAAAAAAATACAATTATTTAATTTAAATTATGTAGGACGGGATTATTTGCCAGGATTTATTTTTAATGTTTTCTTCAATCGGCAACCCTCAGCAACCCTTCTAAAACGGACATTTTGTCAGTGGAAACAATGTTTTAAATTATTTAAGCATGATTTTTTCAATAGAAAACTGAAATATTATGTCATGGAGGACTGTAAGATGCCCGGTTCATCAGTAAATAAGTTTTATATAAGGTATAGTGACTGAAATTACAGACAATCATACCAACTATATTGGCCTCAAATTAAGATATACCTATAAAAAAGTTATGAGACATCAAGCAGCAAACTAGGGGACCCAGTTATAGAATACATTTACCCAGACCCTTAAGATTGTTACTTCGGAGACCGTCAAAAATATTTTTCTTTCGTTTGTAGGTAACCCACTTTTGAGCTGTTTTTCAAAACACTTATATTCTGTAAGTTAATATATGTTCTTACAATAAAATATAGGTCAACTGAAGTAAAAATAGTATCATGCCTTAATTGTTACCTATATTAAGTGTGAAACATGATAATTTGCATTTGTTAAAATGAAATCAAAGTTGATTTTTTCTGCGAGATCTTCCAACATAAATTGTTACTTAAATAAAGACCAAACATTTTGTGGTTCATATAATTGTACAATTAAGTATTGCACTTGATCTTTATTCAAATAAAAGTAATTATGACATTATGCTGAAATATCCGTAGCCGATGGCTCAAACACTCTAGACTCAGCCTTTTTCAACTATTGCAAAAGTTTAATTGTGGTTCTTATGATAATAACTTCAGTTAGGCATAGGCAATATGTCATAGTCCATTATTTTGTGCTTTGAATATGATTGAACTGTCTTAATATTTTTAAGTTTCATAACCACATCACAGGGAAATAAACATCATTCTAAGCAGAAGCAGAAAATAAACAATCACCTGTTTTTGTAACTATGTAGGGTTGTTAACAAACAATTGTGACCTTTAACTATTAATTACCCAAGTGGTTGGTCAATGTAAGCGGAGTCTTAATAAATTGATTCTACTACTTCATAGATTTTATTTATTTACTAGCTGCTGCCCGCGACGTCGTCTGCGTGAACGCTATGCAGCACCAAACGCACCTACGATTATAACACTGCTAGCGTGATAATATGTAGCCTATATGTTGACCCGACTTCTTAACTATCTTCATGCCAAATTTGAAGTAAATCCATGCAGTACTTTTTGAGTTTATCCCGGAAAGACAAACAGACAAACAGACAAAAATTCTAAAAACTATATTTTTTGTTTCTGTTTCGATTGTAGATCATACCCCAAGTATTCTTTTAAAAAAATATTCAATGTACAGTTTTGACTTTCCTACCATTTTATTATATGTATAGATTTATATATCACCAACGCAGTGGTCGCCAAAAAAAGGTTTAACAAAGAACATATGGCATTGTGATACAATTCTAGCGCCGCCACCACACTTATAGGTGAAGACAGCATGCAGTGTAGTTTTGCGAATAGTAACAATTTAATAATAGAACAGAAAAAAAATTATAAAATTACATATTGACTTTAAAACATAAGTCATCAAAAATAATCAAAATACTTTAAATAAAAAACGAATAGGTAAAATTAATAATAAAAATAAAATTAACAATGTCAACGTTGTAAAAATACGGGGGAAGAATAATTTAAAATTTATTAAATACTAAAAGTCATAGTGAATTCGGATGTAGTAACATATAAACAAAGAATAAAGAACAAGAAAACAAAAACAATCATTTGAGTGCGCTCCTTATCTTACTCTCACTGTCGTAAAAAAAGTCAATGAGCCCTGATTTGGTAAAAGTATTGCATTGATACTTAGAGATATTAAAAATACATGGTAGTTTATGGCTTTTGAACTTCTATAATTGAATCATCATTGGCCTGGTGACGTTCACTGCTGGACACCGACCTCACCCAATGTTCTTTACGTCGCCCCAGCGTTTACCTTGACCAGATCGTCGGTCCATCTTGCGGGGGCCTACCTACGCTGCGTCTTCCAGTACGTGGCCTCCACTTGAGTAATTTTCTGCGTCAATGGCCATCTGTTCTGCGATCTATGTGCTTTGCCTATTACCGCTCCAGCTTTGCAATCCTTCTGGCTATGTTGGTGACTTTGGCTCGTCTGCGAATCTCGTCATTCCTGATTTATTATTTTTATAAGGCCCATAGTTAGAGATCACGTCTCAGTGCCATATGTCATCACAGGCAACTCACACTTTTCAAAAAGCTTTGCCTTCAGATACTGTGATTTTTGGGTCGGGAAGATTTTGCGGAGCCTCACGAACGCTGCCCAGCCCAGTTGGATTCGACGATTGACCTCTTTCTCAAAGTTGGATCTACCTAACTAGATTTTATGGCCTAGGTATAGATAATCGCCGATAACTTCGAGCGTGGTGACTACCACACGAGCAAGTGCAACATGGACGTTCGACATGATCTTCGTCTTATCCAAGTTCATTTTAAGACTCACTCCTTGCGAGGCTACACTGAGGTTATATTATTCTTTAACATAAAAAAAAGAAAAGAAAAAGGAAATGAAGGATATGATTTGACTTCATAAATTATACATCGTTTATGATTTTTTACTGTTTTAAATATATGCAGGGTTATTGGTAATTAGACCAGAATCTTTTAAGGTGACGTAGGAGAGGTCATTTCCCATCATATGAGCCCAAATCATGTAATTCCAAAGTGTACCGTTTTTAAAATATTAGGGGTTATTCCTATTTTGCTGAAAATCCAGTTTTAATCCTTCAAACATCGATTGCAAAAAACGAATGGTCCGATTTCAATGCTCTTTTCAGTTTTAGATAGGTGTTTAGTAAACAATGATAAAATTAAATTGTTTCAATGTGATTCCAAACAGAAGCTACAAGAAGTTTTTTAAAATAAAAATGTTTTTTACAGCAACGTTTACAAAAAATAGCTTCTTTCTCCAAAAAAGATCTGGGGCATTTTGCGTACAACTTCTTTGGAAAAACTTCTAAATGAGACGACCGGCTGGTGTAGCGGTAACATACATTGCCTTCTAGGCCAGAGGTCCTGGGTTCGAATCCCGGCGGCGGCGGATATTTGTGTGATGAACACAGATATTAGTCGTCAAGTCATGGATGTTTATATGTTTATTCTAATAAAAAATATGTAGTTATTCAATATGTATGTTTATATATTTCTTAAGTGTTTCAGTTATCTAGTATCCATAACACAAGTTCTTTAAGAAATTTAATTTGGGCTAGGTAATGTTGTGTGAGTGTCAGAAATAGGTATTTATAATTATTATTATTTATTTATTTATTGTTTACTTTTTCAGGTTTCTAAAATGTGGTACCGAAGTTCTCCAGCCGAGTTGTATTACAAGCAACTTCCAGATGGCAAAGGCGCGGAACAGACAAATAAACTAGAAAAGATCTGTAAATCTTTCTTTACCAATTTAATCGAAAGGGGCAGGAAAGCCAGACCTGTAGTTGACGAACTGCCACTGCTCAAAGCTCCGAAGGGGAAAATGTGCAAACACAAAAGTAAGTAAAGTGTGAATGGGCATTTTTAATTTTTTTGTTTACTTGATATGAAAATCTATTTCCAGGAATAAGGTTTCCAATTAATTTATTAGATTCAAAACATTTAAAATCATTGGGTTTTATAGATTTAAAAAAAATATCATCATCATCATTATCATCTCAGCCCGCGCTTTACCTTTATTTAACCTTGATGACGTCATCAAAGGCATCAAATTAATGATGTATTATGCCTTTGAAGCTGTTTAAAAAAACGTTAAACTTATAAAAACTCTATTGCTTTATGGTTGTTTTGCTTACATTATAAAGTAACCTCATCGTTAATATTGAATGTCAGCAAAGCACCGTGAAATCAGGGGAGATTATAGATTATTTATACAAACTGCAAAAAAAAGAAACAAAGAAAATAAAATAAATAAATAAAATAATAAATAAAATCCATTAGCACACACACACAGCTAATGCTTTTGTTACTGACTGACACATATTTCTAAAGATAATGCCACTGATGACATCATCGCGTATTAAATAAATCTATCTAATATATAAATTTCTCGTGTCCCAGTTTTCGTTGCCATACTCCTCCGAGGATCCCTTGCTTGGTGGTAGGATCCCTTCTGGGTACGCCTGGCTAGCGACCACCCTTTATATAAAGTCTGCCGCCAAATGTTACCGCCCCGGCGGTAATGTGTTACGGCAATATTGTATAAAGAGCCAGTTCCTTCCTAAACCCGTGTGCTGTCATCTTCGACCTCATCGTCACTTACCATCAGGTGAGATTGAGGTCAAACGCGGGTATAGTCACTTATAAAAAAAAAAAAAAAAACGGCTTGACTGATTTTGATGAAATTTTTTGTGCTTATCCGGTATCTATGAGAATCGGCCAACATCTATTTTTTTTTTATTTATATGGCAGAACAACGTTTGCCGGGTCAGCTAGTTAATAAATAAAATCTCCAGACAATCACAAACTACATGGCCCCAAAGTAAGCATACCTTGTGTTATGGGATACCATATAGCGATCTAGGGGGGAACTTAGAATATAAATACCTAAATAGATAAACACCCAGACACGGAACATATTTTTTTCTTGTTCCGTGCGGGGATCGAACCCGCAACCACTGGCGTCTGAGGCAGATAGGTTTACCCCAACACCAAAGTGGTCGTCAAGAATAATTAGTCGTTAAGAATAATCGTCAAGTATTAATTTAATAAAATCAATATAAATTTATAGACACAGTTAAAAATAAAACTATTCAAATTAGTTTCTAAAAATAGGTTAAAGATTCATAGTCTCGGTTTAGATTCAATAAAAAGAATAGATAACTCATGTAAGGCATACCTTTAACAAATCTCTCTTGGCGCCTTCTTTATCAAGCCTTAATGGAGACTCTTATGTACTTATTTATAAGAGTTCTTTGAAGATCGAAATAAATAGTGAAATTAACCCAAACCTTCTTTACATTAAATTAGGTTTTCATAATATGCTTGTGTTATAGAGGAGGGGGTATCATAGTAAACACCCAGACCCCAACCATAAAAGTTCGGTCCCCAAATTAGCCTAGCTAGGAATCGCATCCAGGACCTCTGCACTACCACTGCACGTGAATACGCAATTAATACACCACAGAGGCAACAATGAATATTTTTTAATATTGTCTTCAGTTTTTAACTAGATAATATCGCGTGTAACTAAGTATTACATTTTAACACGAAGCGATGTTTCGATGTCTTCCAATATTGCGCCCATTTCATATACCTAATTTAAAATATACACGCTTTACTGGCTATTTTATTGCCAGTATTAAATGAGGTAAAAATGAGGTTGTAAGGAAGGTACTGAGAATATACGGCCTGCATGTTTTATAAGCAATCAAAAGTTGGAAAAGCGAATTTCAATTATATCTACTTCAGCAAAAACTTTGTACTTAAAGTCAGCAATCGATTTCCTGGATTCTTTACTAGCTATTTTATTGCCAGTATTAAATGAGGTAAAAATGAGGTTTGTAAGGGGGTACTGAGAACATACGGCCTGCATGTTTTATAAGCAATCAAAAGTTGGAAAAGCGAATTTCAATTATATCTACTTCAGCAAAAACTTTGTACTTAAAGTCAGCAATCGATTTCCTGGATTCTTTACTAGCTATTTTATTGCCAGTATTAAATGAGGTAAAAATGAGGTTGTAAGGGAGGTACTGAGAACATACGGCCTGCATGTTTTATAAGCAATCAAAAGTTGGAAAAGCGAATTTCAATTATAATTACTTCAGCAAAAACTTTATAACTTAATACTATAATATTGTAATGATTTACAGTTTATTAATACATTTTCAGTGGAAGAAGGTAGCTCATCGTCATCAGAAAGTGAAGATGAATGTTTAGATGAAGATGGGTTGCAAGGTTTTACTGATAGGATAATGTTGGAACTTCAACGAAAACAAAATCACCCAAGAAGATTAAATCCCGAATTATGGTAAGTTATTTTTGTTTTAACACAGATCGAAATAGCTGAAACGACCTTAGATAAGCGTATGTTAAAAGGCAAACTAATCTTGGTGACGATTTAGGACCCCTTCCGGAGTCAAATCAATTTCAGGGAACTTTTCGGGAAAATTATATTTTCCATTCTATATCAGTGATGTCACAATGACTTACCTTTACTTGAATGCATTCTTTTCTTAGGCCTTAATGTTAATTTTTGATATAGCGTATAGGTCGTTAATTACTACAGATCTCGTCCTTTACTAGAATGCTTCATTGTATTTACACTTAGGGCCTTATTATGAAAGCTTTCTTAATCATGGGTCAAGCTTAGATTGCTGTCAATTATCCATAGAGAATTGGAAAAAAACCATACTTAGATAGATAAACTCGTTTATTGAGGTACTACATGCACACACATTAATAAAGAAAAATACAACTTTATTGATGTGTTTTATTAAAACAAAATAATAATAATGTAATGTGCTTTAGCATTTTAATCGGCCATAGCTCAGCGTAATTATTTACTCCGAGAATAAATCGCTGGTTTTTAACTACTGTTACTACAACTTCTGTAGGTGGTACACACAACACCTAACCAAATCGTACAATAAACATGCACTTTCAAAAATATTTCTCAAAATAAAGATTTCTCATTTAAAATAAAAAAATAAAAACAATCAATTAACCAATAAATAATAAATAATTATGTGTAAGCCCTTTAATTTCTAAATTTAGATCAATAGGTCAAAAAAAATCTGGATTAATAATAAACATGTTTACTGCCAATGAGACGGCAGTTTCTGCTTTTCTAGAAGCAATATTTTAAATTTATTTTTAAAAGATTCTATATTTTGTACTTAAGTATACGTTTATACTTAAGTGTTTAAGGCTGAGTATATTAAGTATGAGTATCTTCATAACTTGAGCCTAACAGCGTGAGTTAAAAAGTAGTTTGTACGCAATTATATTTAAATATTAAATGTTCTAGGTTCAACAATACAGGGGAAATGAACTTTGGTCCACTGTGCCGGTGCAGCGCTCGAGCGAGACGCTTCGGTATGCGCCATGGGGTCTATGCCGGGGAACACAAGTTCCCTAAGTGTATACCCAATCAGAGCAATTTAGATAAGCTGTTTCACTATCGGTAAGATTGGAGCATAATCTATACATAAATTTAAATACTTTTAGATGTAGGGTCATCTTAGGAAAGCTCTATTTCATACCCCTGGATCAGAGTGTTGGTAAGAGGGGAATATACCGAGCTACCCTGGCTTTACGCTGCTTAAACGAAGTCAAAATTATTAATACACACATCAAATAATATCGTCCTCCTTTTTTTAAGGTTCTGAATAAATAGGTTCTGAATAAACTTCGTTTAAACAGCGCAAAGCCAATAGTCAAAAACTCTTGCCCGTCTGCACTAAACTTAAGGCTGTACAGTCCGTTCACAGTTGGTTTACTTCTGACGTATGTTTTCTCTATGTTGGCCCTACTGCCCAGTTTCCCTGAAAGTATGCATAAAAAATTAAATAGCCTTCTTTATTCAATTACAACAAGGTAAACTAAATTGCTGTAAATTTTCCAAATATTGTAAAAAAAGAACGGAATATTACGCTCAAATATGAAATAATTTTAGTGTACTAGATGTTCAAAAATATAGGTGCATACATTATTAGTAATACAAACGGTATTTTGTAATAGAAATTTAATACTGCAACCCAAGACTCATGGCAGCCAACCTAAAAGCTGGCGATAAACTAACTGTAGTCTGATTTTTATTGTCATTTGTCCTGTCTGACGGTTGACGGTTGATTTGACATGATACGCTTAAGTTCTTGCTTATAGTTATGACACGGGAAGTTGGTGTCATAACTATAAGTAAGAACTTACGACGGCGTTCGAAAAGTTATGCCAATACTCTAGTTAAAAAAATATGTTTATTTTATTAATATTTTACCAAGTCTATTAAAAAAAACTATTAAAATGAAGCCTTTTCGTAATTGTGTTAAATTTATGTTGCAACTTCTGAAGTATGGAATAAAGTATGCAACTTCTTTTTTTTTCAGAATAACAGTTTCTCCCCCAACAAACTTCTTAATCAAGGCGCCAACTATCATCGGCCACGATGAACACGAGTTCTTGTTTTCTGGATTTTCAATGTTCTCCCATTATAAGTTATCGAAACTGCCTACGTGCAAGGTGATAAGGTTCAATATTGAATACACAATTTTGTATGTTGAAGAAGCTGCACCACAAAATTTCACCGTAGAGGAGTTGGATCTGTTTGGTAAGATTCTATTAATTTAACAATTCATATAATTATTTATAAAAGTAAAGACACTACTACTTCAGATATGGCGCTGTTGGCGACGTCATTTGCCTGTAAACACCTGTAATCTGTGTAACGATCACAGGTTTTAAGTTTCACGTTTCTAAGTTTATAAAAATGCATTTTCAATTTAGGCTTTGTGAAATATTAATCATTTTTTTTACTAAATAACGATTATGAAACAAATGCCATATTTTGTCCTTTCTCTCTTTACTCCAAACGTATTTAAGTTCCGAATTTGTTAAGTTTGGTATATTAAAATAGGATTGTAGCAATATCTCGAATGCCGCCTCTGAGCTAATACGATAAATCGTATCCTTGCAAAGCCGTGTCAGTTTGACCGCTACTAAATTTTGACCTATAGCGAACGAATATTCGTTTTACCAGATGTTAAGAAATTACGAGAGTATAAGTGCATCGCTGTAAAATCAGCTGGGAGGATGGGCTAAATATCCAAGGTGTTCTTTTTGTTATCCCATAGGAGGTTTTGATCCTTACTAAAAAATTATACATTTTGCCACAGAATATGTTGTTCAAAAGTGCATACTTTCCAAGATATCATCAATCTTAATAAAATGAGTTCATAAATTATCACCCTTGTAAAATATCTTTCACATTCATTCAATAAACGCGTGTCACTGAAGCCATACAATAAACAACAAAACATTTAAAACGTTGAGGAACGTTGCATACAATGTACAACGCAAAACGTTGCGAACTGTACATGTGCATAGTGATAAAAAAAGGGATAAGAATGCCACGTTGTCATACTTGGCATAAAGGTGATTTACATAAGATGTTTTGACTTAATTGAATTATTTTGTATGAAAAATTATTCACATGTTATTTGATTCTATTACATGGTCCCAATAATACCCTAGAGTCATGGGAAATCAAGCGGAACACTTTGTATAATGTAATAGTATCTGTTACTTTATTATTCATCTATTATTTTACAGAGGAATACTTGTTCAAGGAGCTATTAGAATTGGTCGACTTAGATCTGGGCAAGGCGACTGAAACATCGTGTTCACAGTTTCATTTTATGCCGCGGTTTGTCAGAATGCTCTCTGAAGGTGGTTGTGAGGTAAGTTGAGCTGCACTAGCTATAACGTTGCTAATTTTGTAAATTCCTAAGTCAAAAAATTAGCAAGACTAAGTTAAGTTGTAGCACTTGTGACAGACTATAAAAATATTCAACTAATACAATTGTTGCTATTTGGTTTCCATATTTAGTTAACTAGCTCCTCATATGTCTAAAAGTGCATATCTTCACGGTATATCTGCCATTTTTCACTGCAGTACATGCTTGCTACTTTGTCCTCTTCGTTTTGTATATTGTTCAGTGTAACGAAAACGTGGAATCCTTTTTCGATTAAAATTTAGTATTTGTTTAGTATGATGCCAAATATCACTGCTCCGACAGTGATGTGTTCTGGTAATGTTCTATTTACCTCCTAAACCTTTGTGCAGTCATCTTCGAAGTCATCTTCACTTACCATTTGGTGAGACTGGACTGAGGCGTCGTATATGCACAGGCGGCGCGTCACGCGGGATTTTGCGCGTTTTCGGTACATCGCCGGCTTTACTCTAAACAGGCGGATGGTTTCACAGTAAAGCCGGCGATGTAGTAAAAAGGCACGACGCCTCGCGTGACGCGCCGCCTATCCTTAAACGAGGCCTGAGGTAAAACATGGGCTTTAGTCACCGTTAAAGAAAAGACTCAATGCAAAAACAGTTCTTTAAAAACTATTTCTTTTCTATTTACAGGTGCTATCAATGTGCGAAGTTTTAAAATACCTTCTGAGTGAAAGTGGGTTGCTTATTCCACCTGAGACGCTCAATGAAGTCCACGCCATGGATCACTACAGCTGGCAAAAGTTCGTGGATAGAATCAAAGGTGAGCCTATTAATGACTTTATCATGCAAGGTCGCAAGTCCGTGTACTGGTGGTCTCCGGAGATCGCTGAACTCCGGGACGCCCACGGTCGGGCTTGGCGGGAGTGTTCGCAGTACCGCCAACGGCGCCACTGCAACGAAATAAAAGGTGCGGCGGGTGGCCGCTTGCAAGGTCACCAAGAAGGCATTGCAAGCGGCGATCTGCGCCACTAAGTAACGGGCCAGGAAGGAACTCCTGGAGGGTCTCAACAGGGACCCGTGGGGGCGTATAAGGTGGCTCGGAACTAAGTTATTGTAAAAGTTGAACTAAGCGCTTTGATAGTTCCTTTTTTATACTGGTCACCAAGGTTTGGAATGAACTGCCTGTGGCTATTTTCCCTGACCAGTATAGTCCTAGTACTTTTAAGCGTCGAGTGAATAGGTTTCTCGTGGATGGACTGGTACCACCTTAGTCTTCATGTCCACTGAACATCAGGTGTCATGGAAGACAAACGTTATAAAAAAAATACCCTTGAAGAGGAAAATGCGGTACCTAGGTCTCATCCTTGATAGGCGCTGGGCCTTCGGTCAGCATTGCAGGATGCTGGCTGAACTGCTTATGGAGGCGGTGGCCGCACTCGGGTAGCTGCTGCCGAAGGGCGGTTTCCCCTTGCCGCAGGCTCAAGCTCGGCATTATGGAAAACATGGCCCTTACGGTGCGCCCATCTGGGAGGGTGCCCACAACCGTCAAAATAGGGCCCTGCTACGGAGCCCGCAGAGGGTCATGGCGATGAGGGGATGAGGGTACCGCTCGATTACACATGGGGCAGCCTGCGTCTTGACAATTGCAAGTAGGAACTCGAGGCGGCAGTACTCGTTGCTGTTTACCAGTACCGAGCCGGGAGGAGGGATGCGGGCACTCTTTAAAGGGTTCGAAGAGTCGCTTGCCGTGCCCGCTTACGGGGCTTGGACGATCAATCCGTCTCTCCTGTCCTCGTTGAGTGGGTGCAGCGAAGGTAAGGGACTCTGACCTTCCGTCTTGTGCACATACCCCGGCGTTCCCCCTTGGGCGGTCGGGGACGTGATTGCACATTTTCCTCCAGTTAAAAAAATAATAAAATAAAGGTCTCTGAGAAAAGAGCGTTTTATTTATGCCTTAGAATGCCTTTAAGGCGAAAGTAGTTGAAGATATGTTTGGTACGTAAGAAGTGGTATAAGTCAGTAGTATAATTGTACGATAACATATATTAACGTATTCTATACGTTATACATTATTTAGAATAAAAAGCTCTAACTCATACAAAAATAATTTTATAGTTGCACAAGGTTTCGTCCTCTTTAATAGATAAGTATTTAAAAAATGGACATGAGATTTCTTTACACACGCTGTTATACATACTTGAACATGATAAAACTTCACTAGCCTTGACTTTCATGAAACAATAGTCCAATAAATCAAAACCTCTTCATAACATTCCCAAATTCCTTTAAACTTGTATCTTTCAAGTTTGTCATTTTATTGGTTTTCAATGTCTATACATTAGCACTGCCTACTATAACAGGTAAGTCTTCATAGGTTGGAAAATGAAATGGATGATTTGTGACGATCCTCAGCACATAAGAAATATCTATCATTGGGTTCTCTAAATGAACACTCGAGGGAACTATTTCTGGTATATCCATTTCTAACGAAAAGTTTTCTTTCTTCTTGCTATTCGGCGTACACTCGCATTTACATATGTTTTTCTCTTCAGTAGCATGTCCCGCATCAATCGTATATACAAGTTTCTGAATCAAACTTATCTTAACCTTATTTATCCTGACTTTATTATCGTTTATGATTACAATTTCGAACTTAATTTTCTGTCTGCTGTAGAAGACTTTAAAAAATTTGACATAAATTGTTATATTCTTCGAATGCCAAAAGCTCTTGCAAATACTGTGAACCAACGGGGTCGTATATTCAATAGTTTGTAGGTGTTGTAAATGCAATTTTCCCAGTACTTTAAAACTGCAATAGAATTTTCTCTCTAGTCTGTATTTGGATTTACCAGTGATGATGATGTAATATTTTGTTTTAGCTATTGAACTTTTAAATGACGATGGTAAATCTTCTGGAAGGATGAAATGGAACTGAAAAGTGTAGACACCAGGCAGTCTTGTTTTGCCTATAAAGTCTCGAAAAACCTCACAGTTGGTTATGTTTAAAACTGCGTCTTTTTCTGAATATAGTTTAATGTATGGTAGTGTCGGAGCAGATCTCGACCACTGTGCTTTATTTGTGCCTTTCACTTGAAAAGTTAATTTAATTGGCTTGTTTTTTTCTTTAAATTCCAATATAACGGATCCCGTTACGATGTCACCTGGATGGAAAAACCCTAATGAGTTGTAGTTCAACACTAAACTGCACTTATCCCAGGACATTTCATTGGGTTCACTTTTAAATTTATTTTCGACTATAAATATTTACTTAATTAGCACACATGTTACTAGGCCATTGTGAACAAGTGACATAGATACATATGTTTGCAATTTGTTGTTATCACGTATTATCAGTCTATAAATGATATTGTGAAGATTAAAAAATATCTTATCATGGTTTGTTTGTATTTCGGTAGTATGTGTGCACTGGATAGTGGACTCTATGTATTAAGAAAGGTAATTAAAATTTACAAGCGAATATTTCGATATCTGATTGATCCCTCATTTCTTTTATTCTCTTTTATACTGATACATTGATATTGAATACCTACATATTTTACCTACATATTTCTGTTTCATTTTAAAATAGGTGATTTATAATATACCTACTATATGAATTAATAATTTCACATTTCTTCCCGAGTGAGGCAATTAATAAAAGACATTAGATATGCAATTTGTGGGAAGTGAAAGCGATACTTATTCATTGTTTGCCTGGTGGGCCCGCCCTTCATATAAAACCTGCCGCCAAATATCACCGCTCCGGCGGTGATGTGTTCCCGTAATTTTTTAATGAAGAGCTAGTTTCCTCTTAATCCCGTGAACTATCATCTTCGACCTTATCTTCACTCACCATCAGGTGCGGGCTTGGAAACATTAAAAAAAAAACTTATAAGTATGATATATTAACACAAAAAAATAATTTGGTTGTTTTTTTTTTTGAACGAGCTACACTCGTAAGTTACCTGTAGGATTTGTTTTCTTTTTCACGGGCTCTCGATAAAATCAATATTTTATCAAAAAAATCCTAGTAGTTAGTATTTAATAAACCATATACTTAATCATATTTTAACAAGAATATATACTACTTAATACAAAACAGATTATTTGTAAGTCGCAAAAAAAACTGAAACCAACTGTTTTTGAAAGAACAAAATTTCCTCCATCTCTTTCTTTCTGTTTTTAATAGATAAATATTCTATTTCTCTATTTATAACTCAGGGCTGCCTACAAATCGAATTGGTCACATTTCGTTTACACTTGCTTTAGAAATAAACTCTTTTTCACTTTCATTTTTCAACATCATTTTTCTAATATAACCCGTATTTCTATTACCACAGGTATGATAGTAACCTACCCCGGTAAGAAGCCGTGTTCGCTTCGCGTGGATCAGTTGGACCGCAGTCCTCCAGAGAGCGACGCTAAAGACCCCGTGGCCATTAATAACTACTACCCAGAAATTGTGCATTTTGGAATACGACCTCCGCAGCTTAGCTATGCTGGTAACCCTGAGTAAGTAATTCTGAGTAATAATGACTCAAACAAATTTCTAATTCTACAAATACTTTTCAAGTACAAATAAAAAAAAAGAACACTGCACGAACTTCAATATAAATATCAATCTTTGACCATAGATTAAAACACTACTAAGTTGCTAAGACAAACAAAATCCACATTTTTCATAACTTCACGCCTGTTTCCCTTTAGGGTAGGTAGGTTCTTTAGGTAGACTAGATAACTACAATTGCTGCGATTAAGAGCCCTCATCATGCTGAACCAATGTTTGTCGGTGGAGTTATGCTTGTTTTAGCATACTATCTTGCTATTTCACTGATCGCCGAACATTGCCGAACGGAAAAAGAATAAGCTCAGTGATGAGCAGTGGGGCGAAAGCGAAAGAACACGAGCACACTACCGTACTAACACACTTTAGAAAACGTACCTACACCGTAAAGGTAAAGGTTTGACATTGTGAATGATAGTGTGCGTGAGTTAAGGGTGTCGAACCCACCAAATTCACCTTTGTCAACACACAGCGATAGCCATAATATCTAGGTCGTGCGTCAATAGCCATAATATCTAGGTCGTGCGTCAATAGCCAAATAGCTTAGTTTGTAAGATAATATTATATAAACTCGTTTCTAAGTTAGATTAAGTGATTATTGTAATAATGATATCATCTCTCTGTCAGTTTAAATAAAGTATTTTTTTGGAAAATATATATTTCAATTACTTCACTCGTGCTGTGTAGCAATATATTTTACAAATTAAAACCAGAAATAGTTGCGTAGAACAAAATCAGAAAGGATTTTGTAAACTAAAAAATATACCATTTTATAACTCTCTATCCGCCCCACCTCTATACGGACGAAAAGTGAAAATGAGATAAAATTATTTACTGATTTAATAAAATAACATCAAAACCTTTTACTGTAAAATAACATGGAAAAGGTTTGTTGACGGCACATTTGACGTTAGTCTTCTAAATGTACGTCATCTGTATGAAAGCAACCAACTATTTAATTTTGTTCCTACGACACACTCACCCTAGGGCGGTCGGGTTATTCTAAGCCAACCTACGCAGTATTGAAATTTTTTTTTCATTTTGTTAACTATCTAGATGTGTATAAAAATTTATAACGCCTTGCCTAAAGAATTTAAAATTCTTCCGATCAATAAATTCAAATTTCAACTAATAAAATGGCTGAAAAATGAATGTTTTTATTCCTTAGAGGAATTTTACAAATGTAAAAATAAAATATCCTGACATAACTAATATTGTAATAAATTGAATGTAATAATACGATGTGACATTAAGAATAATAAGTACTTTTAAATTGTATACTATAGTTCGGCCGTTCAGAGAACCTGTCAGTTAGTCACGACTAGTGATGGGCACAACATAACACTGAGTTCGTTACCCTTCCTCCAAAATGAAACGCCGCGTTATTTTTAAGATTATTTTCGGTTTTAAATTGGCGGAATTATTTAAAATTTGTATTTTAGTAATTTAAGTGGAAACCAAGAAAAGGTAATATTAATTTAATAAAATTGTTTTATTTATTTTTTGTTACAAAGTTACAATCTGTATTTCTATGCAATAAAGTATATTGAATTGAATGTGCGTACAGAATATTACTCAGACTCCGATTCGCTTGAGGAGGTAGTTTCTTCATCATCATCTTCATGATAATAAAATAATTGCCTACATGTATAATTATTTTATTATCAATAACAGTTTCAATCCTAATATCTCGGTCAAAATGTTCCATTATCAGGTTTTTAGTCTTTCAACAACCTTTGTTATCTTATAGTCCATTATTTTCAAATTCTTAAAAAGAAAAACGAAACGTATTATTTCATAAAGTATACCTGTTTAAGAACAGATTACGATACTGTTATTATTAGCACAGCACTACAAATATAAAGCTTTGACATAACCTTGTAATAGCGCAGTATAGATTTTGAAAAATATTGTTTACCAAGTTATTTGACACTCAGTTTGGCACAAAATTATAAAATTCATTGATTATTGATATAATAATGTTGTTTTAATGCTCATCAATTGTTAAAACGGTAAACAACCAGCAAAAATATTTTTTATCGTAACTGCAACGCCATTACAAAGTTACTTCGTCAGTTCAATCGCGATGTGTCAGGAACGCATTCTCTGAACGGCCAAACTATAACAATAATATTGCATGCTGATGGACAGCATAGTATGTAGAACTAAAAATTATTATGTAACAACTTATATGTACGATACTATGAAGCAATAAATAATTTGATTTGATTTAGAAATATTTTTTTTTACAAAATGTGTTATTTAAAAATAAAATTTAAAAAGATACGGTCAACTTTTTATGTATTTTACAGTAAGATAAGATTTTATAACAATATTTCTTATTAGTTCTTGTTAAACATGCCTGATTTATTTTCAATTTAAAACAAATGAGTACGACCATTCTTAATTGCAGGTATCAAAAAGCGTGGCGTTACTACGTAAAATACCGTCACCTTATCGCCAACATGGCTAAGCCGTCAGTCAAAGAGCGACAGAAGTTAGCCGCAAAAGAGGCCAAACTTCAGGAGATGCGCACTCAGAGCAAAATGAAACGAGATGTTACCGTGGCTATATCTTCGGAGGGATTCCATATGACGGGCCTTATGTGTGATATTGTGCAGGTATGTTTAATATCATGAAGTTAAAAGTAGTGGATGTTTTACATATTATTGGTTTCCCCCCGAATTAAGGTGTAGTTTGTATGTTTATAAAAAATCTTGAGTAGTTTATAAAGAACTAGGTGTTGGTATTAATTTTAGGGTCCCGTTTACCATGTTTTTTTTTTTATTATTGAATGAGTAATAGTATATTATGTAACAAGTGAGCTAAGTTGCTAATTACAGTCGAGGCTGTGATTTGAGCCCGAGCCGCAGGCGAGGGCTTAATAATGAGCCGAGACTGTAATTAGCAACGCTCACGAGTTACATACGACGTTTTTCAACACACTTGTGAGTAAAAAACAGACATACGTGGTCATAACATTTTCAAATAAATTTGTTGAAGGTACAGTTAACAAATCTCGCGCATGCGCTAAGTTTTTTTTCTTCCGCCAAATGTGTCAATGTCTGTATAGCATATATAACCTATTTTACGTGAAAATGTTTAATTTGGAGTGGTAAATGCAAATATTTGTAATAAAATATATTTTATAACAAATTATTGTAAATTGTGAATATTTGTTTGATATACAAATTTGTTTTACTAATATAAGGCGCAAACATTTAAAAATGTATATGGATTTGAAGTGATATAAAATCTCTTTGGTGTTTCTGAAAATATTTAATGTATAACCCGGATCAATAAAATATGCTCTGTTTACTCGCATGTAATTTGCACTAAGGTACAATTCAACTTTGTAGGATTAATTATATTATGCACTAGGGTATAATATATTATGCACACGTGACTTATAGCCCAGTTTATATTTGTAAATTCAATAGAATAAGGTTCAATTTACGAGCAAGTGTGTTGAAAAACAATATCCTCTATAATTTTCACCACATTATCTAGCTCAAATGAAGCATCTAAACTTGATTTATAGTATATTTTCTTTAAAGCTTGAAACAGTCACTAGAGCTGATGCAGAGATTTTTTTCGTATAAGTTTTAATAATAAAATAAAAGCAACGTCTCTTATGAGGAAATTCTCTTAAAAATGGAGGAAAGTCTTTACAACAGTACTGTTGAATTTAGGCATTACTCTAGTTTTTTCTGTCGGCTATTACTTATATATAAGTTATCCAACTTCAAATTTAAAAAAGTTACCAACGATGTTTCTATTTATTGAATGTATTCTTTCCAGCATGCTATGTTAATCCCAGTTCTCGTACGCCACCTTCGCTTCCACAAATCCTTGGACACACTAGAGAGCAAAATCGGTTACGTTTTCAAACAGCGCCACCTATTGCAAACCGCGCTAACTCATCCCTCGTATAGAGAGAACTTTGGTACGAACCCTGACCATGCTAGGAATAGTTTGACGAACTGTGGGATAAGGCAGCCGGAGTATGGTGATCGGAGGATACATTATACTAGGAAGAAAGGTTAGTTCCTTACATCTGTAAATAAAAAAAGCATATTAGCATTTTTAAGTAATAATATCACAGACATACTTGGATAGGATGCATGAAATTATAAATAGTTTAAACTATTAATTTTCATCATCTCAAATATACAACTGAATACATAATTAATTTACCAGTAATTTGCGAATAACGGCGCAGCAACGCCTAAATTTATGAGTTGATTGCTGAACTAACTGAACCCATTCCAAACAAAACTCCTTATAAAAAGAAAGTTCTAAAACTTTCTTTAGACTTTAGATATCATTGTCTAAATCTAAAACTTTCACATTTTTATTGTTAAATGTCTTAGTAAGTTCATCACACACAAGGGTATAATCAACAAGATTAAAAAGAGAAAAGGATAGTATGTACTCGCTTATCTACAAAATCGAAACTAAACAAAAACCCCTTTTTAATTCCAGGAATCGTGACCCTCATAAAGATAATGGCTCGTTTCGGCAAAGCTAACGAAACGGAGTCTGAAATAAAGCACAACGAGCGACTCGAGTTCCTCGGTGACGCGGTGGTGGAGTTCCTGTCTTCCATACATCTATTCAAGATGTTCCCGTCGCTAGCCGAGGGAGGGCTGGCCACTTACAGGGCGGCTATCGTACAGAACCAACATTTGGCTCAATTAGCTAAGGTAATATTTCGTAAAATCATACGTATACAAGTAAAAAAACTATAGTCGGCCAAAAAAACAAGAATTAATTACAACCATAGAAAAAAAAACCCATATGAACTCTTTGAGCAACTTAAAAAAGTATGTACCTTATTCATAATCAAAGAAATATTAAAAAAAACACGAAATATAGTTAGCACGGATTTTTGTCATTCGTAGCCACTATGTTTGTTATGCCTTGTTTTACCTAAACTGATTTTAGATACAGTAAATTATAAATAGTGACTTTTATAAGAAACAATACCTTTAAATAACCATGGTCAGACAAAAAAAAACAAGAATTAAATACAACTATTCCTAAAATACATAAGAACCCTTTTGGGAACATTAAAAAAGAAGTTCCAAATTCGTAATCAATGTTTAAAAAATCTGAAATAGAGTTCGCACGGTTTTTAGTCATTCGACGCCAGTAAAATGTTGGTTATAGGTGCCTTGTTTTGCCTAAACTGACTAATTCTATTAATAGCAAATTATAAGTGGTAACTCTTATATAGATAATGGCTAATATGGTTAATGGTTAATAAAAAAATATGAGTGACTCGAGTTCCTCGGCGACGCAGTGGTTGAGTTCCTGTCTTCCATACATCTGTTCAAAATGTTCCTGTCGCTGGATGAGGGAGGGCTGGCCACTTACAGAGCGGCCATCGTGCAGAACCAACATTTAGCGCAGCTAGCTAAGGTATATCTAAGTAGCAACTTTATTCGCAGAAGTCTATAAAATATAAATATATAATCCCCAGATAATCACACCAACTACATGGCCACAAAGTAAGCATAGCTTGTGTTATGGGATACCATGTAGCTAACTAGGGGGAACCTAGAATATAAATACATAAATAGATGAATACCCTGACACGGAACATTTTTTTTTCTTGTTCCGTGCGGGAATCGAACCCGCAACCACTGGCATCTGAGGCAGATAGGTTTACCCCATCGCGAAAGTGGTCTTCAGTGGATGCTAAGTATTCAAAAACAAACTGCACCTACATTTTCAAATCCTTATCAAAATTACCACAGAACGCTTTTTATCGATTTTGATGAAATTTATATGGGACCACCTCCAAAGAATAGAGAATTCTAAATTAATTTATTTAAAAGTAACAAAAGGACTATATTATGTCAATAATCAAATGATGTAGTCTCATTTTCAGTATGGAGCCAAGAGACGCTAAAATGATAAACAATACGGTACAGTCACGTCTAATAATATGAAGGCACTTCGCAACTTATTCGGTTGTAATAAGGTTAAAAGTTCAATGAACATGTATACATCTTATAAGTGACTGTACAAAATGCAAGTTAAAATATAAAAGCGATAAGAATTATAATTATAGGTATCTATTTCCAGAACATAGAACTAGAGCAGTTCATGCTGTATGTGCATGGGTCGGATTTGTGTCGTGACGTGGTGATGCGGCACGCGATGGCCAATTGCTTCGAAGCGCTTATGGGCGCTTTGTTCTTGGATGCTGGCTTGGAGGTAAGATATTCAGAAACCGTATGTTTCTTATAAGTATTAAATAGATAAACTATTGAAATTGTGAATTTCATTCTATATCGTATTACCATGTAAAAAATCTCGTCTTGTCTTGTGGTAAGTGAAAGGTAGATTAAATACCGGAAATGGTTGCTTTGATACAGGCTATGCTATGGCCAAGTGAAGTAACCACTAGATATTTAATTAAGTCTTTATGTAAGATGATTAATAAATAATAATAAATAAATAAATATTTCTGACACTCACACACTGGCCCTTATCTTATCTAGCTTATCTGACACTTATCTAGCCCAAATTAAGTTTCTTAAAGAACTTGTGTTATGGATACTAGTTAACTGATAAACTTAAGAAATATATAAACATACATATTGAATAAATACATATTTTTTATTAGAAAATAAACTTAAATAAACATATAAAGGCAATGTACATTATCCCTACTCCAGCTGGTCGTCAAGGAAGTAAATATTTTTCTTTTCATTTTCTTAACTTCTTTTCTTTTTATACGATATTATCAGTAAATTCCCCAAAAACCCTTAAAGATACAATGTTTGTTTTTGTTTATTCGATACGTAACACACAGGTCAAATATTTTCGTTAAAAAAATCGGTATACAAAAAAATAAAATATTATCTTAAAAACTAAGCCAATATCAAGCATCTTGTGATGTCTTGCTTTTGTCGCACGAGTTCTCGCGGCATTCGCTCGCCACCGCTTCATGCGACGTAGGTACCTACTTGCATCCTGGATCGCGTACAATACACGTGCGAGTGAATGTGTACATAATTAAAGGATTATTGAGTTAAAATATCATATAAAATAATAAACATGGTATAAAAAATATTGCTGTCGATTCTGTTATTGATTCTGAACAAACTGTTTTCAGGTTTGGTTTAAACAAAAAAGAAAGTTGTTTATCTATGAATCATTAACGGTGGTTTAGGTTGACTCATATTTGAACAACTAGCTAGGGTACGGGGTTCCGCTCAGGCGCAGTCTGGCGATGTGAAATCAATCCATTTTATTCCTATACCCTGGCAAAGAATTCAATGCAGAAAAATGACAGTTCCAGTGTGCCCACTTTAGGGAAGAAAAAAATAGTGATGTGGTCTAAGGGAATTATGAATGAATGAATGAATGAAATTATTTTTTATAATATCGTAATGTTTGGAAAAAAGATGTTAAAACTCGCAAAATATAATTTATTTATGATTCTGTTAGCAAAGGGTAAGTCATCTCGAAAATTATTTTTTAACGAGTAAAAAAGTAAGAAATTATCCAGTTGGTTTTATCTTCTACTGTTACCGTTTTAAAGCACTGGCTATATTTGGCAATGAATAATTTTCATTAAAGTTACTATGAAGATAAATTACACACTTCAAATGCAATTATTCATACATTGCTTTATAATTTTATGCAAAATAAATGACAAAGATTCATTAATTTTTAACCATTCGCATTCAGTTCTTACACTACGAAGTTTTTAACTGGTATCTTATTGGTATATATTTTTTTTTGACTTTTCGTACTGTCAGTTTACTGCATTGAATTATTGGCCAGGGTATAGTCAATTTTACTGTTTTTCTTTGAGTTTTATTTTCCAAAACTTGTGGGTTCGATTCCCGAGTTAGAGTTCTTTTTAATGTGTGAATGCAGTTTAACTTAATTTTAAGAATGTCTTTTATGTTTAGAATTTCCTATACGGACCGACCTAAATGTTCTACCCGATATATTTTATAGAGGATTTATTCAATTTTGAAGGTGGCAGATAGAGTATTCGCCCTAGCGCTCTGGTATAACGAGCCAGAATTGCTGGAAGTATGGACGAAGGAGCGTTTACATCCGCTGCAGGAACAAGAACCGACCGGCGATAGGAAGTACATTAAAGATTTCGAGTTTCTGCAGAAATTGACTGACTTTGAAAAGTCTATCGGTGAGTACATGAATATAATATTGATTTTTGCTATTCTTTCAGGTTTGTGGGTATAATTTTTATGGGATTAACTATTGATAGCAGCATCCGTGACTTGAGATGAATGAGCGTAATCACTTTATTCTATTTCTAAAATATTTCCCTTAACATAATACAGTGTGTCTCTGCATGTAGTAATAGGACTTTAGGAGCAGTAAATAGAATCTGGCTAACGAAAGAAGACACTGGGGATTTTTCAAACTTTTTATATGGCAGTACTAGCATGAATGTCAAAGTCGTTTTTCTAGTGTCACTGTTGCCAATCGGACGGGTTTTGGTGATTGAGATTTTGGAATTTTCGTATTTGAAAATGAATAAAAAAATTTACATATTTTCGGGATTAATGTAGGAAATAGCGATACCAGTGACTCTGACGATCCATTCCATATAGAATTGCTATGAATGTATCGTCGTTTATGTGGCAGTACTTCAAGATTTTACATAATTTAAAAATGTTTTTGGATAGTAATAAAAACTTTTTGCATGCATAAACCCGCGTTTGACCTCAATCTCTCCTTATTGTAAGTGAAGATGAGGTCGAGAATAAAAACACACGGGCTTAGGAAAAGAACTGGCTCATAATAAACTATTGCCCGCAGGCAAGGCTTGGAAACCGGTACATTTTTTGAACCGGTTCGATGAAATTGCAGGTGGAACTTTTTGAAAAAGGTTTTGTTTCTTTGTTCCGGTTTTTAAACCGGTTTGGAAAAATATGGGTATTTTTCACGAACCGGTTAAACATTTCGCTCATACAGGACAACGACCTTTGTGAAGGCGCTTCTTGAAGATCTGCGAGTGTTGAGCGCGTTTGTTTTATTCAATATAACGTTGTTAGATTATTGTATAGTATCAGATATTTGGTCAACAGACAGATTATAACCAAAGTTACACTTTTCAACTCCACTCTAGATGAAAATTGCTAGTATTAAATTATTTGAATTGATATTTGAGAACGAAATATTTACCTAAACAATCTAACATGTCACAACAAGTCGCTTCGCAACCGATGCAAGCATCTAGGAATAAACCGGTTTATTTATGTTCAAAATATCGCTCCTTTTTGGTTCCGCACCGGAACGGAATTTTACGATTAAACCGGTTTAACCGTTATAATACCGGTTTATTTTGAACTGGTTTCAAGCCTTGCCCGCAGGAATGGCGATATTTGGCGACAGATTTTATATGAAGGGTCGGCGCTAGCCAGTCGAACTCTAAAAAGGTACTACTACCTAAAGGGGACCACACGACTTCGTCGCCTTTCACGACACGCCAGCCGACCCGAACTGGCACTTCAGAAAACATTTCCGAAATAAATCACGGCCGGAGTGGATATAAAGTTTTTATTCTGGGCTCCGTTACTCATAGATGTGAAATAAAAGTAAACGCGATGAAAAATTGGTATTTTTTTTTATTTTTTGCACATTTTTATGACAAAGTAATCTTATTTATTTCAGGTGTGGAATTCAAGCACATTCGTTTGCTAGCTCGCGCGTTCACTGACCGATCGGTCGGCTTCACACATCTGACCCTCGGGTCTAACCAGCGTTTGGAGTTCCTTGGAGACACGGTGCTGCAGCTTCTCGTGTCTGACACCCTGTATAGACACTTTCCAGCTCATCATGAAGGACATTTGTCGGTAAGTTCGATGTTTCAAACTGTTCACTTAGCAACGAGTTACAATAAAAATAGGTACTTACTTAATACCATCATATCATTTTGTGTTAAATACAAAAAAGAAAAATTGATAAAGTTATGCTGATAGCAAATATTGTGGAATTATAAAAAAGTAATCTAGTAACGAGCGAAGTTCATTTATCAGTAAGTTTGAAAAAGCTGGACATAAATTTTGAGATACGAATATTCCCAAAAGTTAGATAATAATAGAACGTTATATACGAACTTTCTAGTCAAGTAATTAATTAATTAATACGCCATTGATTCAATACAAAGAAATGCAAATATTTTGAAAAAAAATAATAATGACATATGAAATAGATACCTACCTATTGAAAAAAGTCTTGTTATGTATTCTACTGTTAACGCCATCTAGTTGTTTACTAAATAAGGTAAATAAGAACAAAACGATCTCACCTACTGCATTTAAAACAGATCTTTCCTTACCTTACCTCAATTTAATGGCTATCATTGTTGTAGTTACTCCGGTCGTCTCTAGTCAACAACCGCACACAGGCGATGGTATGTGACGACCTGGATATGTCTTCGTACGCCATATACAACAATCCTAAAGCGAAGCCTACTACGAAGAAACACAAGGCAGATTTGCTGGAAGCGTTCTTAGGGTCTCTTTTTATTGACAAGGTATGTTTTATCTTCTTTTACTAACTCCGCGTTTGACCCTTATTTTAACTAAAAGTAAGTGCAGCGGGGCTAGCATGCAAACATTGATAAATAGTCGAATCGAGAAGATAAATATTATTTTGTTATTTTATCTTATTACGTAAGCTAATATGCGCACCAAAATAGATAGAATTATTTATTTTATTTATTTATTTACTCTTTATTGTTTATTTAAAAAAAATACAGATAAAAATAAAAGGATAACAATGTACAAAAGGCGGTCTTATCGCTCTAGAGCGATCTCTACCAGACAACCTAAACAATACATAACAAAAACTTATAATAATTACAAACAAAAGAAAGTAGGGACATTTTATCATTACTCGATTTGATAACATGATTGAGACCACAGAACCAAATATGTCATATTTTAATAAATTACATAGTGTATAAATACCTTATTCTAAGAAAATATCGATAAAAGGCCCGCTTTATCGTTGTCGACGGTAGCATGCTAGCCCCGCAGATGAGGTCGATGATGAGCTGGCGCCTTCAACACATTTACACATTGCTCTTATGTGTTGTCTGTGAATAAGCGCGTGGCGTGACGTCGTACTGTATGCGCATCATGAAAAGTCTGCCCGTCTCCCTCGCGCGCGGTTTAGCTTATGAGTATGAAGGGGACAGATATTTTTTTACTTTTGCTACTGTTTATGATGAATGTTCAGCGTGATATTGTGATCGCGTGTGATTGTTTATTTGCAGTTAATGCAAAAATCATAGAAGTGTGTTTATTTCGTAGTTGGTAGCATATGTTATCGACCGTATTTGTCAACAATAAAAATATAAACTATGCCAAATTGCGCTGTAAAATAGTTTGTAAATCGAACGCACCTGCAAAATATAAATGCGAGATTAAAGCTATAATGTAATAATCATAATAAATTATAATTAGTAACACATGTGTTTAATTTTATTTATTTATCTACAACGCTCCCGTCTTACTAAAACCTAACTGTGATCAACACTTAAATTAGAGTCCCATTTTGAATCAATATAATATAGTTTTGAACATTCTGTATAGCGAAATTGCATATGTGTGAGTACTGTGAAGGCGCCAGCTTTAGTTAACCGGCCAGTAGGAAGGTACTGGCTATTAATACAACATTGCGGGAAATTACGTCATCAAGTGATTTGTAAAATTCCTAAGGATTTTGGAATACAGCATAGTGACATTTGTCTTTTCATAAAGGGTGGTTTTACCTTCAAGTGTGGTTATAATGGATAGTGGGATCTTTAGAAAACTGAAATGTTTTCTGGCTAACTAATTCGAATATACATATACAAGTTTACAGCGCCAGAGCATGACATTCTTTTGTAAGATTTGCAAGTATTTATTTATCATGAGTGTGAATGCTTTTGATAATAATTATAAATGAAATATCTTTTTCATTATTTTAGCTGTTGCTTAGTTCAAATGGTCTAAAACTTTGCTGAGTTGTGTAAAAATAAATTTTAGTACAGACTGCGACATTATATTTTAACCGAACATTCTTTAAACATATAATTGGCACTGTCTTAAGTTTTCACGATTAAATAAGAGACCTATACAACCATATTTAAATATAGTATACATTTAAACTCGATGTTTCGTTTCCTTTTCAGTTTACAATTTAAAAAATATATATTACTAGCTGCTGCCCGCGACGTCGTCTGCGTGAACGCTATGCAGCACCAAACGCACCTACGATTATAACACTGCTAGCGTGATAATATGTAGCCTATATGTTGACCCGACTTCTTAACTATCTTCATGCCAAATTTGAAGTAAATCCATGCAGTACTTTTTGAGTTTATCCCGGAAAGACAAACAGACAAACAGACAAAAATTCTAAAAACTATATTTTTTGTTTCTGTTTCGATTGTAGATCATACCCCAAGTATTCTTTTAAAAAAATATTCAATGTACAGTTTTGACTTTCCTACCATTTTATTATATGTATAGATTACTAAAGGCTAAGCAATTTCTATTTATTTTCTAAAATTGTGATATGTCTCTTGTACTATTTCAGAACTTAGAATACTGCCAAGCGTTCTGCAACGCTTGCCTATTCCCTCGTTTGCAAGAGTTCATCATGAACCAAGATTGGAACGATCCGAAGTCCAAACTACAGCAGTGCTGCCTGACGTTAAGATCTATGGAGGGTGGTGAGCCAGATATACCGGTGTACAAGTATGTTGATGTTGCTTTTGTTAATAGTAAAACATATATTTTTTTTATAATTTAGTTTTTCTTGTCGGTATATTAGTATTATGTATGTATTTTAAGTACCTATTTAAGTTATAATAATAATGTATGTATTGGTATGTATATATATATTTATTAGAATTTAAATAGTTTGTAGTATGTTATGTATTAGTAGTACACACTATGATTGCATTTTGAACAAACTCTCCTGTCTTAGGTCTGCTGTAAGAGATTTCAATAGAGATAAGCTGTACCTTTGTACTTATTTTGATTATGTTTCTTAATATTGTATCTTAACTTGTGTGTACATAAATCTATACTAATATATAAAGCTGAAGAGTTTGTTTTTTTGTTTGTTCGTTTGTTTGTTTAAACGCGCTAATCTCAGAAACTACAAGTGGGATTTGAAAAATTCTTTTTGCATTTGATAGCCCAACTCTTGAGGAAGGTATAGGAAGGTATATAGGCTATATTTTATCCCAAAATTCCCACGGGATCAAAAGTTACGCGGGTAAAACCGCGAGCGTTGGCTAGTTGTAAAATAAAATAAAAATAAATATATATTTGTGGAGCTTTACAAAATAAAGTGTGCATAAAGATCTCGTTTTGATACAGGTTACAATTATTTCCGAAAATATTTTTTGATTAGAAAGTATGTATGTCTGTCTTTGATGTTATTTGATAGCAACTGACGATGAACACAATATAACAAATTGGAAGAACAAACTTAACATATTGGTACGAAAAAATAAAAGATCGTATGTTATGAGTTGACGAATGTTATTTTTAATATCATATACTAACAGCTTTCGTCGAGATAAAGAATAATGACTGAAGAATAACTTTTAATAACTCTTATACAACGTTATTTTTTTGTTCGTACGAAACCTTAATTCTACAGATCGTTAAATAATGTCACATTCGCTCGCACGTGTATTTTACGCGATCCCTGTAGGCAAGTAGGTTCGTACGTGGCATGAAGCGGTAGTGAATAAGCGTCGCGCGCCCAGTGTCCTCACTCGCGCGACAAAACTAACACACCACAAGAGCTTTGAAACTTGCTGAGTTTTAAAAATAATAATATAATTTTTTACACTGAGTTTCTGAAGGAAAATAATTGACCCGCGTGCTAGGTTTCGCATAAAAAAATGACGTCGTATATGTGATACATCTTAAAGTAACTTGATTTAATGGTGATATAACTCCGAAAAAAGGGAATTTATCCCATGTCTTTAAAGATCATATATTTACAGCTTTTATTGAGATAAAGACAGACAAGGTAACTTAAGACTTCACAAGTCTTCTCTTACATAAACGTAGTTGTTTTACACGGTTTTGCTCTATAGTTTCTGAGATTGCATTGAAAAACACAAACATAGCATCAGCTTTATTATACCCACGACAAGTAGACACATGTTTATTACCAATTCAAGTTCCTAAAAATATTATATTGGATTTCTATTTTGAATCTCAAACCAGAATCCTTGTTTCTGAACACTTAAATGAGTGTTGTTACCATGACTAACAAAATCCAGATTTGTTTTTGTAATCTTGGATTGTAATTAAGATTCAATATAGAAATCCACTATTCGTCTAGTGCACGGAGTCTAGTGTGTATAAATAACGACTACCGGCTAGAGTAGGGTTAACGTACATTGCCTTCTATGCCAGAGGTCCTGGGTTCGAATCCCGGCGGCGACGGATATTTGTGTGATGAACACAGATATTAGTCGTCAAGTCATGGATGTTTATATATTTATTTTCTAATAATTATTTGTAATTAATTTATATTAATTTATATTTATAGACATTGTTATTTTATTTTTATTTCTTTTATTTTTGATTGCTATGACTTATTTGACTATGACTTACTTTGATTGAACATATATTTTTGTCTTGAAGATTTTATTTGATTAATGGTGGGTTTCAATATTATGAAAACTGTTCGTTTTGCCTACGAACAATAGAAATCACTACCAAAATGCCTTTCTATATTCAAAATCTTGACATCTAAACCACTGCTTACGAACTGTTTGACTGTAATGGGTTGCTAGGTAAAATTTGACCATTTACAAAATAAGTCATTATATCTAGCCAACGACGACGTAACAAGTTATTAATTTAAACCAATGAGGTAAAGGTAGCATGGCAGTCTGCTGCGGCCAATAAGAGTTATGTTTTCATTACGTATGACCAATTAAAGAATAGGTCATTTTATCTAGCCAACGACGTAAAAATTTATTCATTTAACGAAATATCCTATCAAATATCTGTCAACATATCAATAATCCAGTTTTCTCTTTCTAACTTATCTATAACTGTTTTTGAAAAAAAGGACGAATATTATTGAATGACATAATTTTTCTTTTAAATATTTACTTTGACGTCATAAAAATTTGATTCAACCAATGGCAAAATTAGTCGAAGGATTGGCGTTTCGTTTTACGTAAGCAGTTAAACGCAATTATTAATAAAAAGCTCTAAAAACATTCTATAATATATTTATCGAATACTAAAACATAGCAAACATAAATTGAATAAGTTTATATATTTCTTTAGTTCAAATATCATACAAATAATTTGCGAATGCGTGATATTCTATAAATCACATATCACCTATTTTCTTGGAAGAACGTCACGCAAGGAGGGCCCATGCCAAATTTGAGAACTTACAGCCCGTAGCTAGTAGATATTGTGAAACGCTACTTTATTCCTACCAGTTTTGTACCTGTACCGGTTACGCATAGCAGTCAGTTGAATATTGAAACCCGCCATTAATAATTTTATTGTGACTGCAGAATTTAATTTGTTAATTTTTTATTTGTAATTTATTCTAAACTAGCTTTATCCCGCAACTTCGTATGCGCTTAACTACCCTTCTCGTGAAAATTTCAGAAACTATACAACCAGACACCCACTGAAAGAACCTTTATACCAAGTATGACACCCATGCACTCAAGGAATAAGTTTTTTTCATACAAACTAAAAATCATATATTTCCCGTGCCCGTGGCAATTTTGGGAATTTTTTTCGTAGCACAACCAGTCACTCTTTGAAGAACCTTCATGCCAAGTATCACATCCGTACACTCAAGGAATAAGATTTTTCATACAAACTAAAAAGTCCAACCCCTTCCCGTGGGAATTTGGGGAATTCCTTCCATAGTACAAACAGACACTTATTGAGGAACCTTTATATCAAGTATCACATCCGTGCACTCAAGGGATGGGATTTTTTCATACAAACTAAAACATCATATATTTCCCGTTCCCGTGGGAATTTCGGGAATTCCTTCCTTAGTGCACCCCTACATCCCCTAAATAATGTATGTTCCAAATTTCAGCTCTCTACGCCCAGTAGTTACGGCTGTACGTTGTCTGTCAGTCACTCAGTAACGGAACAGTTTTATATATATTGATTATTTAATGTTTGTGTCGATGTTTTTATTGTTTTGAGCATGTTGTCGTCACCTTTGAATACAATGATGTTAAGCTAATTAATAATCTGTTTTAAGTATGCTATGTGAACATTATTGTGTTGGTGATCTATAAATAAATAAATAAATAAAAAATACGTATTTATTCAATATGTATGTTTACATATTTCTTAAGTATATCAGTTATCTAGTATCCATAACACAAGTTCTTTAAGAAATTTAATTTGGGCTAGATAATGTTGTGTGAGTGTCAATAAAAAAATTAATAATAATAATTAATATGATGTTAAATGTTTCAATACATAAATCTAATATATAAAATTCTCGTGTCACAGTTTTGTTGCCATACTCCTCCGAAACGGCTTCCCTCTATGATCCGGTATCTATGAGAATCGGCCAACATCTATTTTTTTTTTATTTATATGGCAAAACAACGTTTGCCGGGTCAGCTAGTATTAACATATTATTCCCTATGTGCAGGGTGATCGAATGCCTGGGTCCGACCAACACCCGCGTGTACACAGTGGGCGTGTACTTCCGCGGCAAGAGGCTAGCGGCGGCGCGCGGACACTCCATACAGGAAGCGGAAATGAATGCCGCCGAGGAGGCCTTGTCGCATGGTTTGTCTTGTCTATGGATTATCATTATTATAAACAGTAACGGTAATAATCAACGAAAGCATTAATGTGCCGACTAATAATGTCATCCACGTAAACATGTTTAAAAAATTTGAAATTCGCAATGAAGTACTCAACCGATGAAAATGAAATTTAAATGGGACCAACTATGAAGTATCCTCTATCATATGAATTAAGGATTTTTAAAATCGATTCATAATTGTCTGAAATATCGTGTAACAGAGACACAAAAAAAAACATACAGAATTGAGAACCTCCTCCTTTTTTGGAAGCGGGTTGATAACATAGGCTTGAAAAAGGAAGGCTTCTAAATGTAAATGTGACTCGAGCATAGATTCGCTCTCAAATCTCCATAGAGAACTTGATTTAAACTAAGCTGTTTTGTGTATTTTTTTTTACAACTTTCTAAAAGAGTAAATAGATTTACCCATAAAGCATAATTGCAGATGCGATTATATTTGGCGGTACATTTAGTCTTTTATACTGTTAAAATTTAATTCGTTGCTGAGGAAATAAAGATTTTTATTATTATTACAGCCTGAGTGTAGTTGAAAGTGATTGAATGTCACTTATCCAAGAGCAAAAAATAACCAATAAAGTCAAGTATTTTTATCACATTGACGAACTTACTTATTCCATTTCCAGAGCTATTCCCTCAACTGGATCACCAAAAACGCGTGATTGCTAAAAGCATGAAAAAGAAATCCGCCGAAGGTCGGAACAGATCACATAAGGACGACCAATCTCACGAATCCAACGACAAAACTCCTAAAGCATACAGACTGGGCGTCAAACCTGAAGAAATCAATAGTTCTGATGAAGAAAACGCACAAGTGCCCTCTGAAGATGAAGGTATTAACATAAACAAATTCGATGATTCGGGACTTGACAGCGATGCTGAGTCCATAGCTGATGACAAACTTGAAAATGTACAAGTCAGTAGTCTACTAAGTGACATGGAGAAAATCAAAGAAGAGCTAATAAGGAAAAAGGAATATGAAAAGTTGAAGGAAAAATGTCGGAAGTCAGATTCAGATGACGATTATTAATTAGTTATTTAAGTTTTAAGTCAAAGTTGTAGCTCATATTTTTGTAGTCCATTTTTACCCAATTTGAATAAGGCTTTAGATTCTGCATGTCTTTATAACAATTTCTTAGATTCTATCGCTAAATATAACAATTTTACGTTTATGTGTTGTTGTTGAATTGTTTAAGTTCTTCCATAACGCCAGATGTATATTCGGTTTCATTTTCACTTATCATCATGTGAGATGCGCATTTATTTACCGATGAAATAATATCTTTCGAGAGTGTTATAGGTCGAGATTCTAGCAGAAATCGGAATTAATTTTGCGAATAGTGTTATCAAGGCTGTTGATGCCATTAAAAATAATGTATTGAAATATCTATCGATTAATTTAATGGATTTGCGGGAACTATTGTAATTGCGTGTTCTTACTTTATAATCAAACAACGTTCCTTCTTTCCAATAGCTTGTTTAATTCATTGAAATTATCGCATGCAATGCAAACTGACATTTATCGAAAGTGTACAGAGAAACATCACATCTCTTCTATTGGAGAGTAAACCATAACAAATATTTACATAGAGTATATAATATAAGTAGTGACATTTTCGCCACACCACCCCCCACGGAGTTATATCTATCGAATTATCAATTATGCAACCCAGAAGAAATTTATAGGGAAAAACATTCTTGTAGCTTGCCTTGACGTAGTTATCAATAGGATTTTTGCAATCAGATTATATAATTGGGCCGTCTCAACTGTTCTTTCCTGGGATCGGGTGATTGTAATTATATCGTCAATGCAAGGCATGTGTGATATTGCTCGTTTTACGGCAACTTCGAATTTGTTTCGATACTTTTCCCCGGATCGGAACATGTACAAAAGGCAGTCATAGGGCCCAACGATTGAACCATACTGGACCTCTTCTCTTTTGGAAAAGTGCTACCTTCCAGTAGTATATGGTGTGCCCCATTCAAACCGTATTTGTTCACTTGGAATGCAACAATCGAGTCGCCCCCCCTTTTAATGGGAAAAGACATGTGCCCTAGTCTGAACTCTTGCATTCTGAGCTGGAAACCAGAAAAGAAATCCATGAATAGTCCAATTGTTCCTATCCATTCAGTTTCATTCGATGTCCCGCTGTATTTAAGACCTGCTTCTTGCACTGTCTTGTCGCATTCATTCAAAGTTTCTTGCTTGAAATGACGATCTCTCCCATGTTCAGTGTTATCCTGAAATCTGTTCCTCTCGATTTGTTTATCAAATTTGATTCTTTTAGTCTAGCCTCTTGCCTGCGTAAATTGTGACAAACAAAAATCACATTCATTATATTACAGGACGTAGTAATGGAGTATATCATGTCTTGTCTCAAAGTATCCCTAGCGCTGACGTCAATAGATGACTTCTGCGCACACACGTTTACGACTTTCTCGTATGCGCCTATAGTTTTTTTCAAACACTTCATCTTTAAGGGCTTGTTCAAAGAGATTTTAGGTCTCTTGGGATCAGGGAGCTCTATGTTAGGGTCGACTGCATCTACTTTTTTTAAAATCCGATTCTCCCTTTGTTGTTTGCCTCGGTGGACATGTTTTCTCCATCTCTATTGCTACTGCTTCCCGGAGAAACAACTAATTGAGAATTAGTTTCCATGGGAGTATGTGGTCTTGCTTGTTTCTCTGTCATTTTGTTTGCTAAATCAACGTTTATGAGTATAGGGTCTGTTTCTACTGATATTTCAATACATAATTTTTTGGTAAGTAAAAATTATTATCTATCATTATTATGATTGACTTTTGAGGGTTTATAAAACTCCTTAGGATGTTAAAAACTGTGCAAAATGTAAATAGGACAAAAATAGTAAACTTATAAAACTTAAAAATTAAGTATTTTTAATATTGACTTTAAGAATAAAACGACTTGTGTTCGCAATAAATTATATTTGTAAATCATAATGTTTTTCATTAAAAGTCACATTAAAACTGCACAACACAAAGTAAAGGCTAGTGGTCCCCTTAATTTCTTGGCGCGTAAGGTCAGCCATTGTTTCTGGTTTGGGACATACATTTCTGCTGGCATCAACTGCTCTGGGGCATCGCTATCTGAAAAGGTAAAAACAATATTTATATCACTTTGTGTGATAATTGTATTGAAGTATATGCAATTTAACAAGCAAAGCTCGTGATGTGGGATACCACGTAGCGAACTAGGGGAGAACCTAGAATATCAATACATAGATTTTCTTTTTTTCAACCTCACGATTTGCTAAGTACCTAGCGTCTTAGGGTGTTACTGTGGTCTTGCCACGGTGTGCCATTCAATCGATATCGACCGTTCAAATCAAATCAAATTTGATCGGTTTTTTGGCCTAGTAAAAACGATCGATCGACGACGACTAATCCATTCTACCGTCGATCGCATGGTGTGTTAACACCCTTAGACTACTGCGTCGTAGACCGTGGAGGTCGTCATGATAATATAATAACAAACCTTCTTTCCTGGCCTGGCGCGCAGTCTGCGTAGTGGAATCTTGCATCGATATCAAGTCGCCGGGCGCGTGCAGTAGCAATCGACCTACGCCTTCACATCTCCTGCATAACATAGAAATATTGTTATTTAGAGCAGTCAATTTAGACACCATAGTATTTCTCGTAGGTATAGTTTGAACCTAGGAAAGGCGAAACTCGAATAGTATTATGTTAAAATCGAAAGAAAATAATAAGCATCGCAGTCCCTACGCAATAATACGTACTTAAGTATTTCTGTCCTGTTCCCACTATGTCGTAACGGTTAATTTATCGTCGGCTAATATATTCCCATTATAACGACTGTTTCTAGTAGGTACAGTAAATGAATGTTTGTGGTTTCTAGTCAAAATCCATAATAAATTTAAAAAATAAAATAGAATATAATTTTTTTTTGCTGTACTGAATCTGTGGGCTTGGCTAACCCAGACTTAATTTGCAATGGGAACGACCATCAATTAGTTTACGGTTCTACTAAATGAATACCGAGCTACTAAGGGTAGTGGGGAAAGGGTCGCTTTCCTGCAAGGTTCGTAAATGACTCGTACGGGTTGTATTACTAATTTTAACAAAATATGAAATAGCATCGTTCTCTACAAAAAATGGACTTGAATTATGCTCTACCCAAAGTATGGTCTCTACCATACTTTGTGTAGAGTAAGTTTTTTATTTTTAATATTTTACATACATAACTTTAGACACGTAGTGATTGTATGCTTTTTGGGGTAGACAGAACACCAGAGGCTATAAAACCATCTGATGTCACTTTTAACTTTGTGACAGGGGGTCAGCCTATCGCCCACAAAAAAACAGTTACAGTATGCCCGGGAAGAGAAGCAGCTGGCCCATTCTATGTTTTTCCATTGCTTCCAGTCCAGCATGGAGTCATTTTAATTTTTTTTATTTATTCGGAAAACAACAAACAGTGGTCTATAGACTATAAGACAAAAAATAATCAAAATATACGTTTCTATGCACCAATTCCAAGTTTCAACATATAAAATACGTAAGAACAAAACATCCAAGGAAAATATAAACGATAATTGTGTTTGAATTAATTTCGTTTATGTTTGAAGAAAACAGAAATAAGACTAGTAATTGTTCGTTTCGATATTATTATAAGTTGAATGAAATTGAAAAAGTACGATATGGTTGCCACTTACAGAACGTTTAACATATTGTATTTTGACTTCAGGTATAAATATAAGTTATTTCCTATAGTATCTCTTTTAAAAGTAAGAGATCATATACTTACCTGAGCACCTCATTCTGTAGCATTTGCTTTCTGGCCCCACTGCTCAGAGATTTGCACTCGTTCAGCCAATTGCGAACTTCATTGAAATCCGCTAGTAGCTGCAGCGCCGCCTCTTTACTGAAGCAGGAACAAAATATTGACTTCACATCCAGCACTCAGTAAGCTATTTGATCTGTTTTTCTATATTTTTATGCTTAATATAATATGATATTGAAGTAATTGAGTGTATTGGCGTATGGTTTATAGTTTATTAAGGCTTATATTTTTTTGGTTGTGTCGTTAGAGCCAACTAATTGATGTAAAACCAGAGCATGTTATTGAAGCTAGATACAGGTTAAATAAACTTTAACGAATAATGTTCAAATTGTATGGACCCCGTCCCCACCCTATCCCCCCAAAGGGCCATAGCCATCACATCATTTTATTGTATGACAGCAAATCAACCATTACAAGGACACAGCCCACCACCTTCCCGTCTCAAGAGTCGACACAGCTTATTGCTAACACCGAGCCTCTCGACTCCGACCCATCTAAGGATAGAGCTGTGGTCGAAGAAGTATCTCCCAGCTCCCAGGTAACAACCAACCATGGCCCACATGGAAGTCGTTAAATAGACTTCGGTCAGGTGTTGGTAGCTAAGGAACTTAGGACTAGATGGGGCTTCTGAACGGATGACCAGTGTGACTGCGGATCAACGCAATCTATGGCGCACTTGTTGCTTGACCTTTCTCTCCTACTACCTGCACCTACAGAGACCTCTATGAGGCAAACGGAAATGCCCTTATAATAGCAAAGCACTGAGCTAAAATTCTATAAGTACCTATTACCATTGACTCGAGAAGAGGAAAAAGGAGTTCAACTGATGATGTTGAATACAAACATCCATGCCGATGAACCAGCTATATGCTCCCATATCGGGCCTATGGAATAGAGAGCAACGTAATTAATAGTTACGCTAGATTGCTATCTCTCCACCAAAAAGGTTTTCAAAAACCACCATACAGTGATCTCTAACCCTCTCGTATTTGTCTCTTTTTTGATGGACTTTGGTCACCGGCTCATTGGATGGTAAAGGTTTTCGATGCATATGAATACCATGTTCTTACCTAAACTTAACTTTGGCCACGTAAATATGATGCAACCATGACTCGCACATAATTCGCAGTATCATGTTTAGCGTCATTACATCTTCAGTGGCTTTTATCACAGGTAACAGCATCTTATCTGGAAAGAAAGATGCATTTTCCTAAGTATACAGTGTGAAATATATGTCGTGAATAAAAATATTTGATTTTTACTCTTTAGTTTAAACATGTGGACGTGACAAATGTCTAAAATATAAAAAGTATAGTCAAAAATATGCAAAGGTTGCTTATATAATTCGTTTATTTATTTTTAGTCTATTTTGTCTCATGGTCACCCTAATTACTACATTTAACTCTCATAGAGTGTTTGTACTAAGATTAATCATTCAACCTTATGGTGAACCTGTAGCGAAAATGTCACTACTTATATTATATACTCTATGTAAATATTTGTTGTAGTTCACTCTCGAATAGAAGAGAGAGGTTAGAGAGGTAGGTTATGTATGATACTTTCGGAATGTCAGTTTGCATTGTTATGAGATTTTTTCAATGAATTAATACAAGATATTGGAAAGCAGGAACGTTGTTTGATTATAAAGCAAGAACATGCAATAACCATCGTAATCAATAACAATAGTTCCCGCAAACCTACGTTTGGTGTTTTTAATAAATAAAATTAGAAAATATAATTAAATTAATGCTTATTTTATTAAAGTAACTGTAAAACTTACGACACTAATTTGTAAACGTACTTAAAAAGTCGTGGACGTAAAAAGAACGTTCTAGCAGCGGCGACTGCGTCACTCGCCGCCACTCGCCGTTGCTCGGGAATATCATCGTCAAATGCGCTAGACTTGTAGTCGCGCAGACTGAAGATAAAACGGACACTATTTCTTCTGAAGCTTCCTGAAATTAAAATTAACAAAAAAAATTTCAATTTTGTAACAGTTTAGCAGCGTAAGGTCGACTTAGAATTGTAAAAGGTCGTCCCTGAGGGGGCCGTCGTACTATCGCCCACCTTTTATTTAAAATATTGCAGCCAAATATTGAGGTTCCAGCGGCGGCGGTGATATGCTATATAAAGTACAAGTTGTTGGTTGTTATCTTCGACCTTATCGTTACATAACAGGTGAGGTTGTGGTAAAATGCGGGCACATCATGAATAGTCTAGTATCAATATAATATATAAAACTGTTCCGTTACTGACTGAGTGACTGATAGACAACGTACAGCCGTAACTACTGGGCGTAGAGAGCTGAAACTTGGAACATACGTTCTTTAGGGGATATAGGGGTGCATTAAGGAATTCCCGAAATTCCCACGGGAACGGGAAATATACGACTTTTTAGTTTGTATGAATTTTTTTGTTCCTTGAGTGCACGGATACGATACTTGGCATAAAGGTTCTTCCAAAAGTGACTGGTTGTTTTATGAAAGGAATTCCACGAAATTCCCACGGGAATGGGAAATATATGATGTTTTAGAATGTATGAAAAAACCTTATTCCTTATACTTGGTATAAATGTTCCTTAATAAGTGTCTGTTTGTATTATCGAAGGAATTCCCGAAATTCCCACGGGAACGGAAAATATAGGACTTTAGAGTTTATGCGTGTACGAAGTCGCGGGCAAACGCTCGTCTATTATAAGATAATAAGTTGACACTCCGTGGCTTACATCTATCAGAATAGCCATTAAGTATATGATTTAGGCCTGAAACTGCGTTAAACGGATACCCCGCGGTGCTCTTTTGTATGACCCCTGGCATTCGCCCGTAAAACTGCTTTTTTTAAAAACTTTTATCAATTTTTATCAATGTCAACTATTAACACACTCATAAGACAGGGTAGTCTAATCAAAGTGCGACCCAAATTGGTAAATTAAAATAATTAATTATCTATTATACTAACCTTAAACTTTTGAATGTTCACTTTGACTTCGGAAACGAGTTTTTCTCGCATTTTCGCGCAAACATTGTCGTGTACTCCTATTTGACCTGTGCAAAAATAAACAATTGTTAACCATTCGAAAGTGAATATTTTGGTAGCTGTTAAATTATAACGATAAAAAATATTGTAATAATTTGAGATTAAAATGTTCCAACAAAAATTTAATAATAGAGTTTCAGGTAGGTAAGTAGTTAAGAAGTTTATGAGCCGTAAAACTACATCAGTAATTTCAAATTGTTCATATAAAAAAGAAAAACTAAATAACGTGTCAATAAACGAGACCTTCGAGCGTATAGATTAACCACTTAATCATTTTGCAATCAAAGTAAATTAAATGGCTATGTCACTCATGGACTAAAAAGCTTAATGATGCAGAAAAAAATATTCAAAATCGGTTTAGATGTCCCTCAGTCTATTCAATACCGACACAAAAATACATATACTTTCTTTATATGAAAGTACCAAGCTTACCAGATTCAAGAGTAACAGTATGGTCAGCAAATCTCAAATTGACCAACTGCTCCATAAAAGCTTGCATGTCGTTATGCGCTATCCTGAAGAAATCGTCCATAGCCCAGGAGTTGGCGAGGCGACGGGTTTCAGCTACGCACCAGAGACGATATGTGTGGATCGAATGGTCTGTAAGGGGTTTGTTAGCATTAAAAGGAGAGGAGCAAGTTGAATACTACCCAAACTTGGGGTAGAGAGGGGTTTCGGCCAATAGCATAGTTATAAAAACATGTCGCGATTAAAAACCTGGGTTGCCTGGCAGAAACCGCGCTTCG
This sequence comes from Stenoptilia bipunctidactyla, assembly GCA_944452665.1. Lineage (NCBI taxonomy): Eukaryota > Metazoa > Arthropoda > Insecta > Lepidoptera > Pterophoridae > Stenoptilia > Stenoptilia bipunctidactyla. The sequence goes on from OX101735.1 coordinate 13,326,268, forward strand.
GCGGTAAGGCCGCCCTTTGTATGTTAATTGTGATTGTTATTTTAATTTAATCTGTGTAACTATGTTGGTGTACAATAAAGAGTTTTATTGTTATTATTTATCTAGGATTAAAGGGCTTTGTTTTAACCCATTTTTACACCGACCCTTTAAATAGTATCAACAACATACCAAGCCTATGCAAAATGGGTATTTGCTCCACAATAGGCAGGTCTTCCAGCGGCGCTCCCAGTATGTAGTCCCACGTCACTTCGCACTGGTTATTTAGAGTCACTAGTTCTTGCAGCATCAGAGCGAAGTTAGCTCCAGATACTGTGCACTGATGGAGAGGAAAATAGGATTAATATTTGCAGTATTAACTAGATAACGGATTAATAAACTTAAGAAAAAGCATACAAAATTTTAAATTAACTTATTTTGCGCTGGTTAATACCGCGTATGACTCCATCTCATCTGATGGTAAGTCATAAAATATTTCCGAAACCCTTGGTGATAATTTGCGGCAGATTTTATGACTGCTAGCAAGGCCCACTCTGGTCTTCCACTCTTTTACCACACGCGTATTGTGTACTATAAGTAACACGTCCATGATACGTATCTGTAAATATTGTAGTCTCACAAACTGTATACGATTCTATGATTTTTGTTGTGTAGGTATCTAATAATATATGGGAACAATACCTATGTAGGTACCTATATGTATATAGTGCATGTATGTTTATTTTACTAATTGTATGTGTTTTGAAATTGTATAATTTTTTATTTTTTTTAGATATAAGATAACTTAAGTCCGGCGACAATTGAAAATCAGCGCGGTGATACAGTTTTTCTGCAGCAACGCTTATGCTGAGTTGAAGCCTTTTGTTTCCTGTATGGTCTATGAGATTTATATAATACTTCTGCTATCTTTTAAATCCATAATGTTCCAAATTGTAACTGTGTATATTAAGGAAGCAATAAACGTTTTTAATCTTTACTTTATCTAGCTTATCCAGAAGCGGTTGGACAACTCTAAGCCGACACACGGCATGAAACATACCAACATCCATGATTTGGAAGTAAAAATATCATCATCATCATCATCTGCAGCCTGTAGACGTCCACTACTGGACATAGGCCTCCTCCAAGTAAACGTATACTTAATATGAACATCAACATCTCATAAACATTCGTTGCTATATTATTATATCAGCCTGCGCTGTCCCATATTGCTATTTGCTAACGGAAAATATGAGAAAAATAGTAAAATTACCTCTGTCGTGAATAAAGAGAGATCGGGATATTGTTTCAGTGACGTGGGCCTGAGATCGGTTTTCAACGTAGCACTGGAATGTAAAATATTTAATAAACACACGTTTTAAGAAAAAAACCATTCAACATTTCAATTTTATAAACTTCAAACTCGATTTTTAGGAAATAAATAAAATAAAAATAACTTTACAGTTTGCTAAGGAACTCATTCAATCGAATTTAGATCTATTTTGTATAAATAAAACACTTTTTAAACGGATTTGTCGCGTGTATTTACAAATGGGAAGTCCCATCACAACCCAAGCTAATTACTCGCCGTAGGCTACTCTTTGTTTCAGAAAGCACATGGAATCTGCGATCCTCAGCACATTGATGATGACCTGAAACATGTTGTTAAGGTGTTTCGTGAAAACGGCCTCAAACCACCTCGTCGCCGCCGCAGTGACCACGTGAAGCCGCAGACAGTCGAACGCAGACCTGCATTTTTACATTTTGTAAGGGGTGTTACAGACAAAATCTCAAATATTCTTAAGCGCGCTTCAATTAAAACAATATTTAAACCTAATTCAAAAATAAGTCAACATCTTCGCGCAGTTAAATGCAGCATCTTTTTACAAGACCCAGGTGATTACAAGATTGACTGTGGCTGTGGGCTTTCCTACATTGGTCTAACCAAAAGAAACGTACCAACCCGCGTAAAGGAACACATAGCTAATATTAAAGAAGAGCTTCAAAGTCTGCAGTTTGTGAGCATTCCATGGACATGCCCAACCACAACTTAAGGTTCGGCTGAGTGAAAATTTTATCTAGAGATACCTAAAATGATCAGAGAAGCAATTGAAATTAAAACACACGAACATTAAATCTAACATCCAGCAACCTGCACGACCTAAAACTCAAAATACTGTCAGCTCGTTTTGTGTCAATCCGAAACGCTACGCTCGAAGACTGAGAAACAGATGGAGGTGATGATGTATAACTTCAATGTGATGCTTAACACCTCAATCGCTCGTGACCAAAGACATGGGGTCTGCAAAGACAACGAAACGTCGAGTAAAAATTCAAAATGTAAATACACGCGATAAATCCCTTTAAAAAGTGTTTTATTTAATAATATGAATCGGGAAAACTTAAGACAATATTATTTTGTGTAAAATTTAAATATTTTCTATGTTCGCGTTTACCTACCTATGAGGCCATGACTTACCCAAAATGTTTATCCCAAGAGGCTGACGTCACGTGACATCCTAAAGCGTCGGCCAGTATCCTTAATGCAGATAAAATAAGATCTGGAGTATCTAAAATGATTTGAGATGGTTCAGTACATAGAATAAATCATAAAATATAAAATATTTGATCATTATAAAAAAGCTCCAGTACTCACTGAAATCTTTAAATGTTAAAAATAACCATTCACGCAGGTTTTGGCTTGTGTTTGGTGACCTGAAATATAAGGTAAAGTAAGTTGTGATAAATGTAGGAAAAACTTGTATGGAACACCCATTTGCGTCGTTCTTTGCCAACTACTTTACCGATTCTCTGTCAATTTGGATGTTTTCCCAAAAGACGAAAGTGTCATATTATGGAGTAAATGCAAGTTTAAATTTGATCAATCGTAGGTCGAATACGTAAGGGAAGACTCTTGAATAAGGAAGAAGGATTGACGCAGCCCTGCGATTTTGGGCTTGACAACTAACAGTCATCGGATACTAATATACCATTATGAGCCCACCGATCGTTTTTGATATAATTCATAGGTACCTGACAGCAAGAGGCATCTTGGACCACCACAGCACCACGTGTTCAAGGCAACTACCCACGTCTCCCCAAAGTATGTTCTGATAATATTCTGTCGTTTTGTGAGCTGCTTTCTTACTGGCTTGTAATCTACCTGGAAAATTAAAAAATATTCGGGCTGAACTACGTTTAGCGGACATACGAGCCGAACTCCCGTTGCTGTCAACGCGTGTGTATACACTTCAGGTCTTATTCGGTTGTAATAAAGTTAAAAGTTCAATGAACATGTATACATCTTATTAGACGTGACTGTACACGATACGAAGACCTGTTTTGCGTAGACGACTGTACAATAGAGTGCTTGTAAAGTCGTATCAATGAAAAACTAATTTTATTATTACGTAGCTAGGCGACGATTAGCGAAAAGAAAAAGATAAAAATATGATAGCAGTGAATCCACATTAACTGCTATCAGAGGCATTACCAGCTTAGAGTTAGGTGGACAGTTCGGGACTCAAAATTTTGAGCCATTTATATCGGATGGAATTTAATGTCTACATTTTAGGTACTTATCGCCATGTCAGTATTGTTAAAATCATGGTGTCATGCTTTCCCTACTTTCAAGCGTCGTATTAGGTAGAATATTATAAGAATGAATTTACCTGATTTGAGTTTTCTTACACCATTCGTGCCTAATAAGGTCGGAGACATATTTGCCACAGTATCCAAAAGGATTTCTATGTAAATCTCTTCACGTTGTAGAATTCCGTTTACATTTTCTGAAAATATTATAAACCGTCATGATTCGTTACCTAAAACGTATTAAACCTACTAAAATTCATTTTATCAATAGGTACCTATTTTTGACGTAATAATGCAAACATTTTCCATCTAACCAATTCAAATTTTATTGAATTCATAGACATTATTTGTATGTTAAAAGACAATTATCTAATTACCCAAATCATTTATGGAAAATTAATGATAATGCATTATGGAAGTTGATTCGGATACATAGAGTATTTCGCTTTTATCAATGGAAAACTAGCTTTTATCAATACTTGTTTTTTTATCTGGATTAAAAACGTACTAAGTCCCCGACCGTCCAAAGGGGAACGGTGGGGTATTTGGGAATGATCCGGCAGAAGGCCGAACCGACCCACTAATAACCTATCACCCGCCATAGGTGGGGTCCACGGTATCGCCAGTGGCATTGCCCGCGACCCCGGCGGACTGCACGCAGCCTGAGCCATGCGCCCCCCACGTAGGATATGGCCCAGCACACAAGGCCATTTCCCCACTCATAGCCTCTATAGCCGCAGCAGGTATCCTTACCCACCACGGCTGGCTATCGGAAGGGAGAAGGTGTCTCCTTCTCTGTCCCACTCTCCGCCAGCTGTTATCAATACCTACTTATAGTATAAAGCTTAATGTTTATATGAACGTGCTTTTCTTAAAATCCACAGATCAGATTTGAAATAATATTTTTGCATTTGCCCAAGGCTTCACTTTTTCAAAAAATCTTACAGGATCAAAAGTAAACCGGGTAAAACCACGCGCGGTAGGTAGTAGTGAAATGTTATACAATGAAACTTAATTGTTTATAAAAAATCAGAATAAACATAGGTAACGAAAAACAAAGAAATTTTAATCTTAGTGACCTTATAGCTGAAAACATATTTTCCCAAACAACCCTTACAATACAATACCTTCCGCATTACCTTGTATAAGCTCTCAAAGTATCAAACCGGTCTCAATAATACATTTACCTTCATTACTAAATACATTTTCCAAAATACATTCATTTGACAACAGCGAAGTATAAGGTATTTCATTATCAGAGTTTTGCGTGTTTAATGCTTCTCTGATTTTCTTATTGTGTTCATTCTTCAGGTCTATGAGGCTTTGCGCTTGTTTCATTTTCGATTTCTTCTTCTCTATGAAAGCTTCGCGCCGTTTTTCTACCGTTAGTTGTCGAGGGGCTGATGGAGGCGGGGTTATGTGTTTGGTAAGGGTGCTGAAATGAGAAAAAGAAAATCTGTACATCTCATAAAAGGGAACTCCTGTATGTTGCTTGTTGCTTGTTATGGACCCATTTGCACCTATAATTTGATTGGCCATCTTTCATATAAAACTTCCCAGCCCTGAAAAAAGGTTGTGGTCATAGTCACTCCAAAAACGACCCAATACGAGTAGGTGTATGATCTCGCTCACGATTGATATCTCACAAAAGAGATGATTAGGAAATATAAAATTCCATGACCAAGATTTTGTACGAGGCTTTGGGTATAGATTTTATCGCTCAAGAAAATCACTAAATATCGTGTTTAATTCTGTTTGTTTGCATATTATACAATAAGTCACATTTAGTTTAGGGTCTTCCTTCAGTGCCGTTCTGAGCGTGAATTTTGATTATCTTGCAATGTCAGAATTCTCTCCAGATAATTCCAATGGAGCTCAGTAGACAGTGAAAGTGTGACGTCACAAGAGTTGTGGGCCCATAACGCTGGATCCGCGCTTGACAAAAAGTCAGCTTCCAAATATCACAGCTCCGCTGGTGATGTGGTCCGGCAATGTTTATAAAGACCTCATATACTATCAAAGACACTTCCGCCTGACCCCCGCTAAGTTAATTTTTGCTTCCACTCAAAACAGTTCGGCACTTTTTTTTTTTTTTTTTATAAGTGACTAAACCCGCGTTTGACCTCAATCTCACCTGATGGTAAGTGACGATGAGGTCGACGATGAAAGCACACGGGTTTAGGAAGGAACTGGCTCTTTATACAATATTGCCGGAACACATTACCGCCGGAGCGGTAACATTTGGCGGCAGACTTTATATAAAGGGTGGTCGCTAGCCAGGCGGACCCAGAAGGGATCCTACCACCAAGCAGATAACTGCAGCAATGTTTATGAGACATTTTTTAAAAAGGAATCAGGCGGCAATGGCCGCGATTGCAACTACTCTTACCATGAAATAATACTGAAATTAAACGCTCGGTTAGTAACCGATATCTACGAAAACCTTTGGACAGATTTTAATCAAATACCTACCTACTATAGGCATCAAGATACTAAGAGCCGAGTGATCACGGTTTTTGTATAGAAATTCAGTGACAATATCGATTTGAAGGGACTTCAAATGCAGAGACAGCAACAATTTAAATCCAAACTGCACCAGAGCGGAGTCGGAGACTACTACTAGATGAGTGAAAGAAGATTTTCTTATTGCAAAACAACAAAGAAAAAAAGTAGAGACAAACATTTACATAAAAACAGATAACTGTATATCCACTAATTACCATTTCATTGACTGGATAATAGGACAATGTATAGCTTGTGCAGTTGCTTAAATAATCAACAAATGCAGAGCATAAAAAAAACCGACTTCACATCAAAACTTTGGCTGAAGTAGAAGGTCGTCAAGATAAACGATCTCCGAATTCATACATATTTAAAAAAAAAATACGAAGTACTAACCAATTTCGATGAAATTTATATGGGACGAAATGGGAAGTATCCTCTATCATACCCCATTGAAAAGTTATGAGGTAACAAACATAAAAAAAAAACATACAGACGAATTGAATAGGCACCTCCTTCTTTTTTTGAAGTCGGTTGAAAAGACACTGCTTTGATTTTCAGCCTATCACGTAACAGATATTGGTAGCTTAAATATAAAAATTTTTGGTGAAAAACTTACTGATATATTTCTAAGCTCTCCGCTGAACTAGGGCCGGTATCTTTATCGGAGTTAGCTTCCGGTCTGTAGACGTTCACGAGGCAACTTATAAGACAGTGGCAGTTTATTTCAGATCGGCTTTTAGCAAGGACCTGAAAAGTATTAAATTACAAACCTATTGTTATTTCGAATTTGTAATCTTCGAATTAGTTTTACTTCAAAAACTATACAGGATGAAATGTAAGTCGGACACAGGATTTTTGTTTCTGTAGCAGCATTTTAAAGCAAATTGCAGTGCATTAACTCAAGCTACAAGCAAACATTTAAACTTTAATAATAATAATCAACGAATACAGAGCGTTAAAAAACTGCACCTCCAAAACTTCCAAAGCTGAAGTATAAATAAGGTCGTCAAGGTAAATATTCTCCGTACCTACTCATACTTGTTTTTTTTTAATTTCAAATTCTTCTTGAAGAATGAAGAAGATATGAAATAAGAATATTTAAAATTGATTCATAATTGTCCAAAATATCATGTAAACACAAAGAAAAAAGCAATAAACTACAACTTACATGAACGATTTTAGTAAGCGTAAAAGTTTTCGTCTCACTGATAATATTTGGATACGTGTTACTGCAGAGGTTGAAATTTGCAGCAAACTTCTTGTAGCTCAGCCCTATGAGTTGATTGTAGATGGATACTAAACTGTAAATTGTTATAATTAAAATCATCTAATTGTTCAACATTTTAATTTCATTTCATAGTTGTTAAAAATATTAATAGTCAAAATATTGCTTCAACGAATCTATCGACTACAATAATAAAGTGAGGAAGTTCTAAAGTAAACAAAATATCGTGCCAGAAAACCCATTCCAATAAATAGGTGTAGTTTTATCGACATTGTTGCGTGATATAACGACAAACTGATACACATCGCTCTATTTGTCTGTAATCTAATAAAAATAATAAATTATCAGGTAGGTACATTATTTGAAAGTTAATTTCTTACACATAGAATGTTTTCAATAGGTACATGGTTTCACAATTTTAAAGAAGACGAAAGGCAATAAATTAAATGCAATAAATGAAATGAAATAAAAAAATTTACTCATCATAAAACCATCTAATAGCCGCTTAATGACGTCACAATTTTGTACTTCGGCTTTAACAAGTGTTGATAGTTATTGAATATGATCTCACAGTAGACAAAGAGACAAAAAAAATCCGGCGAAAAAAACTCTTGGCACTCTTTTTCAGTCAGGATTATACGAATTAATACAAATAGGTACAGTACATTTTGATCATGATATGAAAAAAAATCAAACACAAGACAGCTTATTGTGAGAGCCAATGTCATGCCACAACCGAATTACTTACATAGTAGGTGCATTGAGCTATGGATGCATAACCTTTTTTAACTGTTCTGTGCATAACACGAACATGACAAACTGGGACCAGAGTATTTAAACAAGAATGGAATAAAATAGTCATTGTATCATCAGCAAAACGACCTGGCACCGCTAGCAGCACCCGTTCACGAGTATAACACAAGTACCAGCCATCACCCTCCTCAAACATATTTTAGGGAAGAGGGTGACCAGATACCCTACGCCGCCACTAGCCATGCCGCCTGAAGGAGCATGACGTTCTTACTGTTGTCTTGACAAGAAAATAAGTGAGTGGAACAGTCACCCGTATGCTACATGTCATACTGCACAGCTATGGCGTAAAAAAAATTAATAAGTAATTAGAAACTTTTAGAAATATCCTGCAGTGTGCCTAATCATATGCCTTCGTATCGTCTAAATAATCTTTAGTTTTATAATAAGCTTTTCGAGATAGAGTGTCTTTAATGACTGATTTAAATTTATTGAATGGCAGGGATTGAACTGACTTCGGAATTTTTTTATATATGTATACGTATTGTCATTCCAAGAAATTATTTGCTGCTTTTAGCCAGCCTTAATTTGGGAAACGCTAACTTATGGTCGTTCCTAGTCTTTACGGAGAAATTTTTATCATGATTATCGTTCCTAGTTTTAAATTTATTACTATTCTTATAAATATACAAAATGTTTTCGTAAATATATTGTGATGCAAGATACCAATTTCTTTAAACTTTTTTCTTAGAGATTCTCTATTTCCAAGTTTATACATTCCAAGAATAGCTCTTTTCTGCAGTGTAAATATCGTGTCAATAACTGCGGCATTGCCCCAAAGTAGGATGCCGTAGGACATTTTTAGATATTAAAATGTCCTACGATATTAAAATGTCCGCGGTAAAGAAAATTTGCTCATTGACTGATGTTAATACGCCGCGCCGTATCAACATCAGTCAATGAGCAAATTTTCTTTACCGCGAACGCTGCAGAACTAAGTCTACTCGCTAGCTGTGAGATATGGGCGCCCCATTGCAATTTAGAATCTAAGGTAATTCCTAGAAAAACAGTGTTATATACTAGATTCAAACTGCTCCCATTAAGACGCAGATCAGACTCAACTTGTTTTACATTTGGTGTAGAGAATTTTTTTCATTTAGTTTTTTTTCATCATTGAAAGCTAGATTATTTATATTGAACAATAATTTAGGCATATCGAATTTAACGCGATAGGATTTGAAATTACAGTAATTTTGTGAAACTGCATAGATTGAGTACCCAGTTCTTTTATTGTACGCACTTTAATTATATCTATAGCCACTTTAGTCCATTGAAAAGTTACATTTGGGGTTGCGTTTTTCAGAGGACGCAATTTTATTTTTTTGATGTGTAGGGGGGGTCAGTGTAAAGCTAAAACCAAGTTTGTGGGGTCGCCACCCTTGTCCTACGGCCGCCATTTTGAAAATAGGGGTTGAAATGGTTTTTACGATATATCTCTTAAACTATTTATCTGATAAAAAAATGCATTTTAACATTTTTTGTTGCAAATTAAATCCTCTACAACTTTGATCCAGTAACTTTTTGTCGTAGAACTATAAATAAAAAAGTTATAAGCGAAAATGTTTAGAAATTCGAGAAAATAATTTATATTTTTTGATATAACTTTTTTTTATCATTTTACGAAAAAATGATATTAGACTATTTTTGTAGATCGTTTTTTGAGGAACAACTTATATACGCAAAATTTTTTCATAAAGAGATACATCGTAAAAACCATTTCAACCTCTATTTTTAAGATGGCGACCGTAGGACAAGGGTGGCGAGCCCACAAACTTAATTTTAGCTTTACACTGACCCCTCCTACACATCAAAAAAATAAAATTGCGTCCTCTGAAAAACGCAAGGTTAGGCCTAAAAAATGTAACATTTCAATGGACTACTTAGGGTCGGATTAGAATAGCTCTACCACCACCCTACTGCTCTAGAGCTAGTTCCTTTATGTGGTGTTACCATACCAATACATCGACCTTGATCGTTTTTTTCTGATCGGATTAGTCTAGTAAAAACTATCGAACCAACTTCATCATCTGGCAAGATTGAGTTAAAAAGTGGTTCATACGATTAAGACATAAAATCGAACGCCTCAGTTTCTATGGAGATATCAAGAAGACGGTCTCGGTGGTACTACGATAGGTTGTTGGTTGGTGGTAGGACACCTGCAGAGTTTGCCTCGCTGGCGACCACCCTTCAAATAAAATCTGCCGCATCGGTGGTGATAAGTTCAGAAAACGTTTTACTTCTCATCAAGTGAGACTGAGATCAAATGCTTAAAGCCAACGTTAATAAAAACGTGTTCAGTAGATTGAAATCTCGAACCGATGGGACATTTGTTTGGAGTCAGCGGTGATGTCAAGACCTCTCGGCATCACAAACAAGTCATATCCTACCGGTCGCCAGTTGGTACGATTGGACCTCGATGATTTTTAGCACGGAGTTGGCTCACCCTTTGCATGTCATTTATTATTACTTTAAAAGAATGCGGTTCGATCTCTAGCCTTATAAACCAATTGTTATGACTAATTATTGCTATTTTACTTGCGTATTGTATGAATTTTTCCCCTTTGCTGGTAAACATTTGCTTAAACATTAGTATGCTCTCTAGTTAAAGGGTTTCCATACTATACCTACGTCCATAAGCCATCATCAAAAAGGTTTGCAGATCGACGCTACGATGATTTCTTTGTTAAGGGATAGTAGGTACCTCATAAGAACCCTTTAATTTGCGACGATTTTCAATCCATTATATGGGATTTTTTTAATTTGCAATAGGTACTTTACTATTTTTTCGATCAAATGCAACTGTACGGCTCGTGGCTGATAAATAATTGACTATCTACGGTGTGTTAAAATGACAAGATGGCTACTAAGTTCTTACTTCATCAAGAAAGTTTTCTGTTTCTTCCATAACTGGAGGGTAAGTTAAAGAGAATTTCTTGGGATCAAAAACATTTTTATAACAGTTTTAAATTTAAGTAAGTAGGTAATAATGAAATAGATTAAAAAAACAAGCGTAAGAAATAGATACAAGCTCAACCTAGTTTATTTAGATAACCGATCTAAATGGGAAAGTATGAAACTATAAGATATAAGAAAATCTGTTCTCAGGAACCATGTCATTTTAATAATAAGCAAAACTGCATTCACACATTTACAAAAATCTTGTAGGTAAAAACCAGGGATGTTTCGGAGCTTTGACTCCGCCATTTTTCAATCGGACGTTAAACGGAGGTCGTAGGTACAACATCGGCTAAATGAGTACAACAAAGAAAAACGTATAAATATTAATGATGATCCCTTATTGTGGTCGAAAGTGGATATGCAAAATTCCAGCCCCTTCAATCAATTGCCCGCCAATATTTGTCGTGTCCATAAGGCTAGCCACCAGGCAGCGAGCGAACAACTTTTTAGTGGAGCTACGATTCTTTAATAAATAGTCTCTTTTCTGCCACCACTTCTGATCTTGCCTCCGCTTTCGGTTCCAACTCCGATAAATAAAACTTCGGTTCCGATATAATATGTAGGTAGTTACCGCCGTTACATCCCTGTCTGCTTACTTACCTAAAAGCTCGGGAATCGAATCCACAACTTTTGAAAATTTAAGCAAAATTAATTGAAGAATAAGAAAACAATGCATTTTATTCATTATAGATATCAAGTTTCCAACTTAAAACTACTAAACTTATAAAGTCGATATCTAAATAGAAATAGATACTTAGTTTCAGTTTTATTTTTCAAAAGTTTCGCGATCTATTCCCGTGCTGAGTATAAGTTTTTTTTTTTTTTTATAAGTGACTAAACCCGCGTTTGACCTCAATCTCACCTGATGGTAAGTGACGATGAGGTCGAAGATGAAAGCACACGGGTTTAGGAAGGAACTGGCTCTTTATACAATATTGCCGGAACACATTACCGCCGGAGCGGTAACATTTGGCGGCAGACTTTATATAAAGGGTGGTCGCTAGCCAGGCGGACCCAGAAGGGATCCTACCACCAAGCAAAGTTAGTTACTGTGTGAATGCAGTTTACCTCCTGTTATGAAAATCGACGACACCATCGTATCGAATGAATTTATTTTTTAAAGAAAATAGGTATGTCATGTTATTATTATAAGCAGAATCGTAGCTCACCTCAGGGCAGATTCCATCATTTTCCTGCAATCTTCTCTGTGAAGGCAATTATTCAGTATAGTCACAATAAGCCCAAATATTGCTTGCACTAATATAAATCTGCTGGCACATAGCTTGTTGAATATGTGGTCATGTTTACTTTCCAGTAATGGATGATCTTTTTTTAATCTTGCTAGTCTGGGATTTAGCTTGTAGAACGATTTGACTATATTTGAAAGGTAATCTACTATTTGATCCAGTGCCTGCAAATGTAACGTAATTAAAAAGCGAAATATGAGGTACCCATGTTTAAAAATATAATATGCATCAATACAAAAATATGTATTTACTATTTTGTATAAGTAAAACAAACAATTTAACACAAAAATTGTTTTAGGTAAATTAAAGTTTTGTCAAATTCCTATGTTTAAAAAAAAAAATGGATTTCGATCTTCTTTCGCAAGCATGGCTTGAACTTCGCGATATGAACGAATTCAATAGAAATTTTATTTATGCCAACGAAATTTAATCCCAAGTTAAGGCATTTGAAGAATGTTAGCCAACGTGATAGGATACCATAACTTAGTAATTTTCATCCGATATCCGATGGACATGCGTCCTATCATGTTAACCCTGCAGCATAACTTTTCGTTTATTTCGAAAGTAAAACGTATTTATATTTCTGGTTTAATCTGTCTATATTTAGTATATTCTACAAACCTGTATATGAACTAATTCCATTATATACTTGCGATTGCTCAAAGAATGCTTATTATTTTTGTTTTCAGTCCCTTTCCACTTATTGTCAGCGTCTATCACCACCTTTGTAACAGCAAAGCATACTTTTTCCATCTCCTTACAATGAGCAAATATATTTTCTTCGTCCTCTGTTTCATCGCTAATCCATTTCTTGTTTGCCTTCACCGCCATGTTTCGTAAACGTAAATAAACAAAAGAATAATTGAGTTGTGTGTTATCTTCATGAAGGCATTGTAACGACTGAACTACTGCATTATAGTATAATCAATGCATAGAGACTGCGGTGCCTGGTACAGAAGCCTTCAGCTAAAGCGTTTAAGTTCTTGTCGTACAACCCTGGTGATTGCTATTCAGAGCTTTTTATTGCTGCTCGGTTGCAACCTTGGATTTATGACTCGCGAAAACTGCTTTTTTGAATACTTATACAGTTTGTGTTATTAAGCATTTTATATGCAAAATATAGTAATGCCTACATTAACATCAATACGGGTGTACCTAGGTATTTTTTGTATGTTTGTAACGAGATTATTTTTTCAATTATACTCACGTTAGATTTTTCTTGTTCCGCTTGCTAGATTATCCTACTATTATACTTACCTATTATAAATGTGAAAGTTTGGATGGATGTTTAGCAGAACGGCTAAACAGATTTGGATGAAAGCATAATTTTAGTACCCACCTCCAATAGCCATCTAGGATACGCCGTTGGATAGATCTTAGTAACCTGAATCAATGTTATACTATTGCGCCAAGTTCCGATCGTTAGTCCGTTCAGAGCTATAAGGTCCTAAATGTCCGACTATAAATTTTGGTAACCACCTTCAATAGCCATGTAGGATACGTCGTCGGTGGATAGGTCTTAGTAACCTGAATCAAAGTTACTATTGCGCCAAGTTCCGATAGTCCGTTCAGAGTCAAAATAGCAGACGGGTCACCTATAGCATAGATAGTAAGCGACAACGCCGTCCTGATTATCTGTTGCAGCCCTGAATGAAGGTTTTTTTAAATTTTGCCTTCGGCGATTTTGATTAATTAAGTATCTTAGGTTGGTTATTTGCTTGGACTCAGAATCAAGACAGGCGCCATGCCAATTCTTGTTCTAGAAGATGAATTTTTTTCAACGATATATCACACATGTCTATTGAAGCGAATACCAGATTTCATAATAATCAACGAATGCAGAGCATTAAAAAAACCGACTTCACGTCAAAACTTTGGCTGAGTTGAGAGTGTCATCAACATAAACATTCTCCGAAATCATACATATTTTTTCAAAAGTTTGAAATTTTCAATGAAGTACTCAACCGATTTCGATGAAATTTAAATGGGATCAACTATGAAGTATCCTCTATCATATGAAACAACAATTTTCAAAATCAATTTATAATTGTCTGAAATATCGTGTAACAAAGACACAAAAAAAAACAAAACAAAAAAACATACAGACGAATTGAGAACCTCCTCCTTTTTTGGAAGTCGGTTGAAAAGTTGTGAATCGTCCTTTGTCATTGCGCTTTTCGAAGAAAAAAACAAAATGCATGGCAGGGTGTTCAAAAAAGTACTTTGGAGAAAAATATCCCAGGTAGGGCTAGTCGACTATAAAAATCCGTTATTAGTATTTTTTCCATAAAAAAAAAAACATTCTATTCTAAACATTTAAAGGAAATCGAGCTGGGATATATTTCTCCAACATAATACTTTTGGCTTGTCGTTCTCTTCAGCAAAATTTTTGTGAAGGGAGAGAACGACAATGGTAAATTGAGTTATTGAGCAATAAGTCCAGGTAGCAGATTGGTCCAGGTAGCAGATTGGTGAATCGAAAAGTTTTTGAAGCATCAAAGGTTAAAACTAACATAGGTAGACATGCTCCACTTCAACGGATGTTCCATTTAGCCAATATATTCAGAAATGATTTTGACATTTTCGGTGATTCTTCAGCCTCGGTTAAAAAACACATACTGCAATAAGTTTTATAGCATAAATTTTATTTTTAATCCAGATTATTGTATAATTTTTTTTTTTTTTATATTCTCAAATTGCAATAACTTATGAGTTTTAATGTTACTTTTAAGTTGTAAGAAAGTTGTATTCACTTCTAGTAGGTAATAGTTATGTTCTTTTTCCAATCTAAGATTCATGTATTTTTTTTTAATTGTTACCAGTTTTGTGAATTAAAAAAAAAAAAATCAGGTAGCATTTATAGAATTCTACTATCTAATTACCTTTGATTTATCTCTTTTCTTGTAATGAATTTTAAGTATTTTTTTTCATGGTTCCTTCGGTATTTTATTCTTAGCTACTATAGTTCTCAAAGCACCTAAAAGATATCAATATTACGAAGGTCCCTGATATAACTTTGAAAAGACATTGAGATTTGTTACTTGCAACATAATGCGGATGGTACGCCCCAACATTGATTGCAGACTATCTCCACTAGTTGGGTCAAGGCCTGGCCTTGGAGTATATTGGTTACGGTATTCGATTTGAAGTTTGATACGGATTTCATTTGAATAATGAAATATGAAATGAAAGAGTATCTGAAAAGCCATATTTTACAATTATCGTATAACCTACCGCCACCACATTACGCTACCCAGCTCAGGAAGATCAAAAGTGCATAATATTTAATAGGTAGTAGGTAGGTATATTATTGCATTAGGTCTTAGATATTTAAAGTAAAGAACAGTGCTGTATTCACTTCATCAAGTTTATAAGATATCGTAATAAACTTATATTTTTGAGGAACTAAAACCTTATTTTAAAAAAAAAAGTACGAAATACAATTGCTCCCGGCCGGGAGATCCAGGTTCAAGTCCAGGTAGGATGAGATTTTATTTAGTACTAGCTGCTGCCCGCGACGTCGTCTGCGTGAACGCTATGCAGCACCAAACGCACCTACGATTATAACACTGCTAGCGTGATAATATGTAGCCTATATGTTGACCCGACTTCTTAACTATCTTCATGCCAAATTTGAAGTAAATCCATGCAGTACTTTTTGAGTTTATCCCGGAAAGACAAACAGACAAAAATTCTAAAAACTATATTTTTTGTTTCTGTTTCGATTGTAGATCATACCCCAAGTATTCTTTTAAAAAAATATTCAATGTACAGTTTTGACTTTCCTACCATTTTATTATATGTATAGATTTTTACCTGTAAGTAAAACCTTTTTACCATGTGTAACTTCTGTTAATTCCCACATTAACTTTACCTTTTTTTGCTTGAGATTCTGTTAATATACTGCCAAAATTGAGGTTACTCAAAAGTTTATTCAACTCTTTGATCCAAGTGCAGTATGTCACGAGATATTAAGGAATAACGCAACGAAATAACAGATTATCAGGGTCACTTAAAATCGTATCTTTATTAAGCAAAAACAAAAACAAATATGTAGAAGGTACTTTATTACTGTTAAACGTATTTTTTTACTAGAATGGTTAGTAAGCGAATACAGAAAAAACTTAAAAGTAGGGAGTATCACAGTAAAAATAATTCGGAATAATTAGATCCTTACAAAAAAGTTTGAATGGAAATCAGGGGCAGGATAGCTTACTTGAGATAGAACATCTTACATGTTGTGTTTATGTGTCTTTAAGCACCTTATTTGATGATTATATTCATTTATCTAGTATCGTTCTGATGATTGAAATAGTTCTTTTAAACACCATTTCATAATACATCGTTTTCTGGTAAGATATTACATCTAAATAAAAAACAAGTATAGCCTAATCAAATCAAATCGTCAATAAACTTACAAAGTAAAGACTTTTAATATTGGTATAGCATAATATAACATCGTTACAGTGAGGGTACTTTTTTATGTATGTTTATACTCATCTCAAGCGTTAGGTAGTTCACGACAGACCCATACTTAAGAGTTGATCAAGACTCAAGCATAGATTGTGACAATACCTACTGAATTGACTGTCAAAATACGACTGTACTCAAGTATCTAGAGTTATTTGAGTAAACTTTCATAATACAAACAATAGAAAATTGATTCTCTCATAAGTTGGTTATTACTAAAGGTTTAGAATTAAAGGGCTGTAGACAATTGAAGATCTACGATGAAACAAAGACAATTTTTAATTTAGTGCCTAATGAATAATGAACACTTTTAATGATATATTTTTACTTATTACCAACACGTCACACTAAAAATTCTGTATTCCTAGACCGGATACTCAATTTATTTAGTATTACTTAGGCAAACAAAAATACTATTTTATTAATAGCACCTCATCCGCACCTTACTAAAGCAAAAATAATTAATTTAAGAGTTAATAACTGTTACCATTAAATAATTTAATTTAAATTTTTTGTTAGATTTAGCGGGGCTAAGATATTATCATTTTATTTATTCATTCAACCAAGGGGTTATTCAAGTAGATATCCGAAGGATTAGAACTAACTGCGTTTACGAATTATTGCTTAAAAGCCGGAATAATTTATATATAGGCTATATGTTTATCCCTAAAACTAACAATAGTGGGCGTAGGTAGTACAAAATACAAGCAATTAGATTGTAACACGAATATAAAATGAGTTTTTAGTGGCGTTTTTGTGGGCGTTAAGTCAATAGTCTCTTTCCATCTTTATAATACGTCCAAATTTGTCAAACGTGACATCAGATGGTCTTGTAACCTCTGGTGTTCTGCCTACCCCATAAGGGATACAGGCGTGACGTTATGTATGTATAAAATGAGTCAAAACGGAGATTATAGTTGTGCTTTCAAGGATTTAGGGCACGTTTATGGACAGGTTTATGTTTTCACTACATCGCCGGCTTTACTATGGAACCATCCGCTGGTTTGGAGTAAAGCCAGCGATGCAACGAAAACGCGCGAAGCCCCGCTCGACGCGCCGCCCGTGCTTATACACTTGCCCTTACACTTTTTTCCGTGGCGAGTTTGGTAAGTGTGATTTGATTTAGCGCATGATTTGTTTTTCGTTCAGCAGCATTTTTATGTTTTTGAGCTAGTAAAACGAACTCCGACTGAGTTATCTTAATTAATAATGTGATATGATCAGAATTTATGTTTTTATTTAATTTTGTTCTTGACTTGTGTAAAGAGGGAAAGTTTTAGCGTTTTCTTCATTTCGTTTGATTTAATCTGTCTATATTAATGAAAATACTTTATTTTACGCTTACACATCGGCGTCAGAGGTTTAGTAGTAGAATATTATGAATATCGTACTTACCTATATATTAAGCTGTTTATGGGACATACAAATCGTATTTACAGATGTATACCTATGTTTCAATTTTATTAATATCAATTCAGTTTGCATTTAAATCAAAATAATTCAATAGGTTTTTTAATTCAATAAAGTTGATTTAAAACAAAGAGACACGATGCAAACACATAATCCAACCGTGCGTATTTTGTGCCTCAATTGAAATGTTCAAATATTCAAATCACACTTCGCCAATTGGTTTAAACCAATTCGCATACCTTAACTTTAAAATAGATATATTTAATAAGTATGAAATTTTTTGTAAGCTTGCATCGGAAGTTTCACATTTATTGTTTTACATTTAAAGAAAAACAATTACAAGTCTTATACAAGAGATGCTTTTTACACCAAATACTCCGAAAAAGATAATATTTGAACTGAAAGAAAACTTATGATTAACATATATTTAAATATGGTAAAATAAAAAAATATAGCGATATTATGGGCCTATTTAGACAGCACATTATTTAATCTCTCTCTTCGGTTTACTTTTTGTTAGCAACTCTTTAGCAAGTCCTTGCGACTGCCACCAGTATCACGCGATGAAATAGACACCGTATTAGAAGTAATTAAAGGTATAAATCAGTTTGAAACAAAAAGCGAGGCGACATTGAGTTACCCAAAACAAATTATGACATCACATTTAAAGAGACTCTAAATTAAATAATGTTATGTCAAATTGAACCAAATTCTCAATTGACAGGTCGGTACTAATTTGCGATAAAAAAATATTTCATTATATACTTGGAGAGTCATCAGTAGACTTCCCCGTCCCGACTTATACTAATAAGATAGAAGTTTTCACGATAATTATATTAAATAAAATACAATTTCAATTGAATTTCATCGCGCTTATAATGTACATACACTCTAAGCAATATCAGTCAAGGAGTTGTTTAGTAACATTGACCATGAAATCTGAAAAGCACCAAGACGTTGAGTTAAAATGTAAGTATATCATTAATTACACTTGATGAAATACTTTGAAAAGATATTTTATTTAATAAAGCGATATGTATGAGACACGACTGCGCATAACATTAACCAATCTACTTCTACTTTAATAACTTTTATTAACACTACGACTACAATTCCTACTAGTACCCAAAATACTATATATTTAACCATCACAAGTTATTGTCTACTTCGTCAAAAAAATATACCTAAGATACATGATTATCCTCTGTTATGTATATTTAACCTTCATACTTACTAATCATGAAGCGGAACATTTGTACATAATTAACATTTAATATCCCTTGTAATAAACTAATATTTTTTCCAACATACGAACTGTACACTATACAACAATAATAATTAAAAATAGATTCCTATGTTTCTACTAACACGTGGTTTTTTTGCCACATAGTAACAAACTTAACAAATTGCTTACTTTATTGCTCCGTAACTGTTATTTTAAAGCCAATTTCTACAAAAATATGACGTCCTCCTAATTATACAACGATCGAACGAGTAAACGATGGGATTTCGTCACACAATGGTCCGAATACATCGCGCGATACAGCCTCATCATCAACAAATAGCGCTATTTTAATAATAGCAACATCATCACAACCGTTTATAATAAGGCCACTGCATGGCCTTAAGACTAACCTGGGTGGCAAGGAGATTTAGGCCATAAACCACCAAGCAGACCCAGTGCTGGTTGGCAGATGTTAGAATTTTTATTGCTTCGAAATGGCTTCTGACAAACCCTAACGACTAATGTATACTATGTATACTAAATATGATACAGCAACCGGGACCTATTGCTTAACGTTCCCTCTGAAGCAAGGAAGCCGTGAAAAAATAATGATCGGGCTCACCCAACCTTGTACCGACCGGGCCGATCCTTGCTAAGCCTGTTACTTCGTATGATGTATAATACCAATAACGACCTGTTGATTAAAATTTTTAAACAACATGTAAGAAGACATAGAACACAAAATATTGCGTCGCTGAGTTGATGCGCGTCCAATAGAGAATTTTATTGCTTTGATTGTGCGACCAAACCCATCGTTCGATCATTATTAAGCATATCATTAGCACGCACGATGACTTGAGAGTTTCAATGAAGACTCTATAGAGATTTTTGTGTACATTTAATCTAGTCGTGCGACAATTTTTTTTTATTTTAGTCATACGACAAAATTTCTAGTTTTATCGTAGGTACAACGAAATTTCATAGTTTACTCGTACGATTGTCAACAATTTGGACGACGTCTAAAAGAACACACAATTTCCAGTATAGCAGTAACAAAAATAAATCTATCTTCACATCAATCTGGCATATCTATGCTGGTCACAGGCACAACCGGTTTCAAGGCTTCGTTTTTCTTTTGATTCTTTTGAGACTTCTTGCCTTCCTTCTTTTTATAGGTGTCGTCATCTCGGTAGGGCTCCGGGTTTCCTGGTTCCGTAGCTCCGTTTGATCCTTGATTGTTGTTATACGCAATGTTCGCGTATTCTTGTAGGAGAGGGCAAACTGACAGGAGAAATTGACAGAAATCTTTGCGAATGCCGAACCACCCTGTGAAATTTAGTTTCGTGTGAATCAATAAAATAAAATAAAGTCGGAATGGATGTAGGATACTAAGGTTAGATAATAATTATGAAAATACAAATGCTTTAGTTGTGGAGTATCCAGTACAGGAATCGCAGCATCTCATTCCTTCTCAGTCGTAAGATATGACTCAGGGATCACGAGAAGTCTCCAAGAGTACCTTCAAGCAGGTAGCCCTCCAGTAAACCCTCCCAGATAAGTAATGGCGATTATGGCACGATTACCTAAGATACTTTTATCCAGCAGTGGAAATATTTGGATGATGTGATAATGATGATCACAGTTCAAAGAATAATTTCTGACCTCAAAGGCTTCCTTTGGATGTGTAGTTCTGGGACGTTTAAACAATATAAATATGACATTTACAAAATATTATCAAGCTATTTAGATAATAAACTTTTTTTAAACTGTCAATAGAGAAAAATCCCAATTTATCACAATATCGGGTAATGCCAAGTATTAATTACGACTATATTTAATATATAGAATATTGTGTTTAACTTACATTTATTTCCGCCTTTAGAGCTGAATGACATAATGATCAAAGTCCCAAAGCTTACAAACAGAGGACTGACTACAACAGTGTAAGTCAGAGCGAGGCCATCATCCAGTTTATTTGTTAAAAGTACCTGTGAATAAATAATGCATCAAAACATATAGAACCATCAAATAACTTAAGCTCTATTTTAGTATCAATAACAATTTCAAATACAAAATCAGCCTCATTGCAGTTTTAGTTATTTGTGCCAAATTAAACATAAATTATGCAGAGATCTCTTAGATTTTTATAATAGTTCTTATTTTGTATTGTTTATATTTTAAATTGACTTATAATATTGATTGATGAATATTTGTTGTATATCTATTATTATTATTATAGGGGGTTTTGGGACTATATGAGCAGTCTTGTCCGCTCGTCACACTGCGACCTAAAATATCTATTGTTGTGAGTCCCAATTTATAACTCGCCGCACACTCCAATGGAGTCCAGGAAATTTAGGATTTTCCTTACGGCGATGCTCCTAATCTCTTTTGGATCCAGCTCGTGCTTATCCAGATGAGCGGAGCGCTTGTGCATAACTGCGGGGCAGTGGCACAGTAGGTGTAGAGGGGTTTCCTCGGCGCTTTTGCAGTATCTGCAGAGCGCCGCGTCAGTTAGACCCAGGTTGAACATATGCTTGTTTAGTTTGCAGTGTCCCGTTAGTGATCTTGCCACTGCGCGTAGTTGGGGTTTGTTAAGAGATACTACCGATTCTGTGTATGACTTGGAGTAGCCCTCTATCAGTTCCCTTGAGTGTCTCATGCTCATGTATATCTAAGTTGATGTTGTTAAGCGAATTACACCTAACAGAGTTGTGCGGCTAGTGAGAGAGTAATGGAGGAGATTGATACCATTATCTGATTAATTCCATGTCAAAAATTATAAAGTATTCAAATTAAAACACTTACTAATCTTACTAATTTAAATGTGAAAGTTTTGATGTATGTTTGTTCATCAATCACATCCGAACGGCTTATTTTTTTCAAATTTGGCAGAGTGATTAATAATGATAGGATATAAAATATAGATAGAAAATAGAAAAAATATAGGGAAATAAAATAGCATGTAGGCTACTTTTTATACGCGCGAGAGATGTTGAGAGAACGGTTACTAGAGCAACACGTCATGGAGACCGATTAGTTTATAAAGAAGCACCGAAATTGCAGCTTTATCATAACCAGTGCTATGCGATGTGCGTTAAAATTTACAATGCTTTACCAAGACAGTTAAAGTTAATGCCACTAAATAAGTTTAAGTTTGAAATGACTAAATGGTTAAATGATAAGTGTTTTTATAGCCTGAAAGAATATTTTGAACATAAAAAATATTAATCGATACTGTAATTGTTAAAATAACCCATGTTAATGATATAGTAATAATTCTTAATTTATGTTAAGTTTATTCTTCATAGTAACAATTCTTATATAAACGATGAATCTGAAAAATGAATCTTAGATTTATTATGTAGACTAATTATGTCAATGATGTTTAACACATGCGTGACACATTCTTCAAATTAATTATTTTGTATACCTACCCAACTAAAAAGATTGCATGCTGTTAGACAGTTTTGTATAAGGAACGTATCATAGTATAACCACCTATTTGTACCATACATTGAAGCAATAAATATGATTTGATTTGATTTTATTTCTATCCCGATATTGATAAAACCGCGCGCAAAATCTAGTAAATTATATTACTAGCAGCCCCACTCCTTAATGCTTATCTTTGTATATGTGTACATTACATTTTTTGTCTCTAATAATGAGTTTATTAGCCTACCTGAAATACCAGTATTGGGATGACTGTGAAAGTGTATGCTAAAGCAGAGTTAAAACTTGTCCTGCGTTGCTGCATATTAACTTCTGGTGTCCTTAGTAAAATACCCGCAAATATTATACCATATAATACACCTGAAAACAACACAAAAATGTTAGTAAGTATTGAAATTTTTATTTTGCCAGGTTTTTTTTTATTACACTTATTTGAAAATTATAATCCTCAGAACTAATAAAACTAACAAGAAACTACCAACTTACAATAACTTCTCTATCTCATTTTATGGCTCACAAGTTATTGAAAACATTTTTTTATTACATGGTCAGGCACTCCAGTGTGTTAGAACTGCAGTAAGGAACTAACAGTGTAATTTGGGCTCTATTTAAATCCATGTCTAAACACTACTGTGCCAATCGAGAGGTCACGGGTTCATTTCCTGCATGGAACAAGAAAAAAGAAATCTTCCGCATCTGGGCGATTATCTATATGTGTTTTTATATTCTAGTTTTCTAGTTCGCTACATGTTGTTGGTGTGATTGTCTGTGGATTTTTTTTATTTAATTATTTATTATTTGAATACTTCACTTAGTGCTGATAAAATGGCGATATTAAACATTTTTTATTGCAAACCAATTGCAAACCATTTTAAGTTATCTTTTCAATAGGTAACACCTGGAGCTAAGATTACCTTTACATGCAGTCATAAAGCTGTGATTTCAATTTTAACTTCCAATTGCTTAGAATGTATTATTACAGACAAATTAATCAAAATACATTTTTTTATAAAGAGACTTAATTAATACCAATAAGTAATAATAATAATGATAATTCTAACACTTACCAACAAGACTCAAGCACATAAGTATCCATAAGGGAACAAACACCACCTCCCAGGACCAATTTATAAAGTCATCTAACTTTAAAGCCAAAAATATAAATTGTAAAATATTTACAGCACAAAACAGCTCCAACTGTAAAAAAGTGTATGTAGCAGTCAGTATGAATTCAATGATTCATAAAAATTTAGACAGTATCTAACTAAATTTAAAAATTTTGTAAAATTTTAGAAATAATTTGGGGTAATGTACTCATGTATATTATAGACTACAATTTTAATAAATGAATGCAAAGAGAGAGATAAAAGCTTGTTTATTATTAATTTAATCCATTATTTCTTTTTAAATTTGAAACGCATCCTCACCTCATAACTTCTGTCATGCTTCACAGACCATATACATATTGCTATTGAAACTATACTTATGAATATCAAAGGAATAAAGACTAGGATCCATACATGGCGGCCTGTGCTCAACTGATCACAAACAAGTAATTCAAACATAAGCAAAATCAAATGTATAGCTAGACTTATTAACATAGCTTTGTAGTGTATGTACGCTTCACCTTCCAATCTGAAATAAAAATATATATTTGTCAATTCTTTTTTCCTCATTATGCTGAGACAAATTGAGTTGTCCTTGATATTGATATTATTATGTCTCTTTGTCCTATTACCAATACCAATAGGACAAAGAGACATGGAACATAATAATTATAACAATCTCAAGGTCTTCAAACTTTTGAATTCTCAAAATTTTTATTGTAATAAAGTAAATTAAAATAAGTACTAAAAGTTCTAAGCCTCGATTTTATGTGTTTTACAAAGACTTTCTGATAAAATATGATATATCGCATATAGACACCTTGTTTTATGTATATGTATAATATTTAATTATACCACATTAATCACAAATTAATTAAGGATTATGGATGTTTATTACTAAATTATATTGTTCACATCTTATACATTTTTAAATGACCATATAAGTCATTTATGAGTAAACATTTTACTTATAACTTTGCATGTCTGAACATTGAAGTCAAAGATAACAATTGATAAAATAAATAAATACTTGACTCTGGCTAGTAAAACAAGATAGTTCATAGATGAAATATAGTGGAAAGTTTTTTTTTTATTAAACAAGTGTTATTATTCATATAAATTAAACAACAAACCTGAAATGTGGATATTGCCACCAAACATATGTTCCAACCATGGCACCAAATATCACAAGAAATTTCCATATCCAGATGGGAGTAAACACAGCCCAATAAGACCATGTTATAACGTTGTCAAGCTTAAGTGCCAATAAGGCAGTGAATATTAATAAACAGCTGTGGACAACAAATTTACTGAAAAGAAAAAGTAATTTAGATATAATGCAACGGGCATAATAATCAAACAGTACCGTCGATGATAAAACTTGCCTAGGATTGAAATCCTGGAATAATGTTTGCAAATTCATTTCAATACACATTCGTGCTAGGTATTTTCATTTTCTTTTAGCAGAAAACAACACCAATATTAGGTGACTAAGTAATTTATTTTGAAATAATAAATAATGTTAGATTACAAGCAAAATAACAAAACAGTGATGAAATCCAGAGACATTTTTTTTGTTTATTTTGTTTATGACATTTGGGAAAGGCTAGGAGATGGAGACCGCTTGGGGTACCTTGCAGCCTTGGTCCGACAGCTCTATTGTATCCGAAAAATAATTATCAATAATTGATAATAATATGAACAATCCTTTACAAACATTTATTTTCTATTCTATTTAATCCTTACAGTTACACATTAATAAATGGATTTTAGGGCCAGAATTTGGCATGAGTGAATAAGACATTAATAATGTCTTTTGTCTGTGTATTTTAAAAAATAATTGAGGATGTAGTTTACGTAAAGTTTACATGGGTTTATAAATACTCTTCGGAAATCGAGCATTGTAAGAGTCACTCCTCACTCCTTTTAACTAAATAATTAATGATGTTTCTTTTCTAGCTCTGCTTCCCATTTTAACGAATTCTTAAAATTTTAATGGATTTCTATAGTATATACCTACCTACAGGGTGTTTGCGTCCATAGCCGGCCAAATTGATATGGCCTGTAGAGAAGGTTATCTGCTATGCATAACTGGCCATTAAAAGTTCAAAAGCTATGTGTTTTTTTTTTTAGGATTTTTCAACTTTTATTGTTTCTCACCCCGAAATCATTATAAAAGAAAAAAAAATAGAGTATCAAGTGTAGACCGTTAATTTTGATCTTATTTATCTGTGCACTGTTTTAGACTTCTTTTAACCTCTAAATTCCATATTTCATATACAATAATAAAATAACGTGTCCTTCAAGCTGCACTTGTCCTCACTTTTGAAATCTCAATGGAAAGGAATTTTGACTATGCCAAAAAATTGTAATGAAATAGCCATATTATTATTATTATTGGGGGTTTTGGACAGTCTTGATCAGTCTTGATATGAGCAGTCTTGTCCGCTCGTCACAATGTGACCTAGAAGATCTATTGTGTGAGTCCCAATTTATAACTCGCCGCACACTCCAATGGAGTCCAGGAAATTTTGGATTTTCCTTACGGCGATGCTTTTTATCTCTTTTGGATCCAGTTCGTGCTGATCCAAGTGAGCGGAGCGCTAAAAATAGTCATATCATTGTCATAAATAGTGACGTACTTATATAAAAAAATAGTCGTATTATAGTTTCGGCGATATACCTATAGTTAGGTGAGGATTACAGCGCGAACGTCTTTGGGGAAAACGAAGGGTTTGTCTGTGCGATACAGGATCAGGTTATCAAGGCGAACAACTACCGGGAGTACATTATGAGGGACGGCACAGTGAACGTATGTTGGGCGTGCCGCCAACCTGGCGAGTCCCTCAGACATGTAGTTTCGGGTTGTTCGGTTCTTGCTAACACTGAATATCTGCATAGACACAACAAAGCAGCCAAGATTCTCCACCAAGAGCTCGCTCTGAAGTACGGTATCATCAATAAGAAACTGCCTTATTACAGGAAACGCCGAAGTCCGTTCTCGAAAATGGCAGTGCCAAGCTCTTCTGGGATCGGCCCATTATCACGGACAGGACTATCTAGCGAATAAACCCAATATCGTGTTAATGGACCGATCGTCGTCCAATTTGTTTTTGGTGGACATAACCATACCACATGACAAGAACCTCGTACTTGTACGTTGTAATATCCGCAAACGGTTTGACCCCAGCCAAAGGTCAGACACCCTGAAAGGCTGGGATTTGGCGGTGGTTCGCTTCCAGCACGCATGCAGAAAGCGGTATTGCTCGATACTGCCCGAATCGTTCACTGGTTTCTTTCTCTCTTGCCCTGATACCCGACCGACTGGTCTTATTGTCGGGTCCATTCGGGTCTTTTCCGCTGAAAAGCGTGTTGATTTTGAAATACTGAATAATAATAGTTTATTGTTAAAGACAAAGGTTTTAAGACAGAGGTTTTAAAGGCGTTTTTGTGGGCGATAGGCTGACCCCCTCTCACTACAATAGTCTCTCTCCATCTTTATAATACCTCCAAATTTGTCAAACGTGACCTCAGATGGTGTTGTAACCTCCGGTGTTCTGCCTACCCCATAAGGGATACAGGCGTGACGTTATGTATGTATGTTAAAGAGAAAATTACAAACAATAATGAAAACAGTGGCTGCTACACAAGGCTCGCAGGCCTGACACGTAGCAACCGAAAAGTAAACATTTCAAAACCTTCGGCTCAAGACAACCTATGTTCGAGTATGATAAATATAATACAAAAATTATAACTTTTCTCAAAAATAAGTATTATTACTACATAAGTATTTCTACATAAAGTATTGAAATTTTCACATAATTATTGGGCATAAAAAGTAATATATAAAAAAGTAGGATGACGTAACGTGGGTGTGTGTGAAAGTGTGGGTGAGTAGATGTGTGTGAAGTCTTATTTTGTTGTTGAGGCTGAGGGTGTAGGATGGAAAGTTAAATCAGCAAGTCAGCAAGCGGAGGGAATAATTTGTTTCGTTTCCTCGTAATTTAGCTTCATTAGGTAACCAATCTTTGATCAAAAGTTTTGCTTTGTAAATCGATAAATTTTGGATTCGAAATTTTTTTATAACCTTATTATATATGAGAGAAAATTGGTAGGCGCTTCGCAAATGTGGTCTGAACAGGAAGTTGGTGTACCTTAAAAACACGATTTTTCAGCACTGAGTGGTAGTTGACTGAGTTAAGAGTAAGTTTATGCTGTGCACAACTGACTCTCCATATAAAGAACTGCCCAACACGAAGAACTTTTGCTTCTCTGAAAAGCAGATCTGTGGGGAATTTGATTGGCTTGCAAAGTATTACTTTTAAAACAGCTCGTCGAGCTCTTTCTAGTTCAATGAAACTAATCTTGATTGCCCCCCCCCCCCAGCCGCCTATGCAGTATATTAAGAGGAATTGACATATTGAGATATACTCAGTGTTAAGAATTTCTGATGGAGCTGAGTGTCTTAAAGCTTTAAAGATAAATATTAGCTTTCTTAAGCGCGCAGATAGGTGAGACAATTGTTTTTTAAAATATAGGTTTTCGTCAATACCAATTCCGAGGTACTTCATCCAAGGCGTCCTCTCTATGGCTTCACAGGTGCAATCATTTGGGTATATACAAGTGACATCCGCAGATTCTCTCTCACTATCGGAGAGACATTTGTGCACTACTAACGGGCGAAAGTTAATTTGAGCGGACCGATTAGTTACCGATAAATTATGATCGACCCATTTGGAGAAGAAAATCATGCCTGTTTCGGCTTGACTTAAATTTTTATCCCAAGTAGATTCACTGAAAATTAAGAGTGTGTCGTCAGCAGGGACATTGTTAGATGGTCGTTGTGAACACGGTCGAGCCTAGAATACTGCTCTGTGGAACTAGATCGATTCTCTAGATCGATTGTACCACTCTAGGGGAGGCGTTTGCGTTTTTCCATTGATCAGGAAACATACCTTTCGAAATGCTGAGATTGAATATGTGGACCAAGGGTTCAAAGATGATGTGACGGATCTGCTTGATTATTACAGCATTAAAACAATCCAGTTCCAGGGGCACTGTCGTTCTTCAATGCTTTTATCAGTGAACCAACTTCAATAATGTCTGTTGGCGTTATGTAAAAGGACTCTGTGGGGGAAACATGGTTTTGAACTCTCGATGTTAGATCGGATTCGGAGGCATTGAGTTTGGAGATTGTTTTGTCAGCCAAGTTTTTACCGATGGATGTAAAAAAGTTGTTGGTTTCGTTCAATGAATCATAGGATCAGGTTTAATTCTAATCAAGTCAGAAGCATTACCTATGTGTTTTTTCGTTATATTGCACATGTTTTTAACTGTTTTTTAGTGTTTTTTAGTTGAGTTTTTATGGTTGTTTTTGTTAAGTGTTATTTGTTCGTTATAGTATTGATTCATAACTTCTGGCGTTGTAGTTCAGTTAGAAAGTTCCGATACCGGATGTAAGTAGTTTGGATTATGGGGTCGTTTGGACTTTTTTAGCTTTTGAGTGAAGCTTTTTTGACAGCGTAGTAAGCCAGGAATTATCCAGGTTTTGATACAGTTGTTCGATTTCTTTAGTGATGTTTTGTATTGTTACCAAGAGCATTTTTTAATGCATTGCAAAAAAATTCCTGCGGCTTCGTTGACTTCAACTGATTTGACAACACAAGACCAGTCGACCGCGGACAAGTCGGAAATGAGACCTGGAATATCAAATTTTTGTCGTACCCTATTCGGTTGCGGAATGTGGGATGAAGTTGATGAACCTGAAATAGCGATGTCATGATCAGTTATATTGCTGCTACAAAAGATCCCTACAGCTCAACCAGACGGATTCTTGATATAGATGTGGTCCAGGCACGTTTTCTTGCGATTTGGTTGTGTGATAGCTGGTAACATTTGATGAGCTGCCATAAGACACATATATTCAGACTGTTGCTCACTCGGGTTCTCGTTTATAATATCTTATATTAACGTCGCCCATGAGGACAATAGTTTTCTTATCCTTGTGACGGTAAAATGTAGTCTAGGGAGGTTAAAAAAGTTTCAGTGTTTCTGAGAGACGGGGAACGGTAAATACCTATCACTAACGCGCTATTAACTGAGATTGTTATATAGTTACATTCCTCGTACAGAGGTTCCTCGAAATTATGATTCAGAGTACATATCTTTAACGTAGGCAGTTATTTCCGCTACATTTGTTTATGGTATTGTTTATCTTATATGAAATGTAACCAGGAATGAGAAGTGTTTAAGAAATTGGAAGATCCTTGTTATTGTTTTTTTTTTATAGCCATGTAAAGCCAAAAGATGTTTTTTTTTCGATTCTGAAATGTTGTTATCAAATAAAACAAAAACTAGTTATTAAATGCTATTGATTTAGGGGTTAAAAGAAGCCTTAAATAGTATACATTTAAATAAGATCATGCTGACTATATTTGATACTATTTTTTATGAGCATTTCAGGGTGACAAACACCCTGCATATTCATATAAACCTTTATGATAATTTTTGGTTTTCATATATTCTTTATCTAGGTCACAGCCACGCCACGATCAGTTGTACATCAATGTAGCATAGTCTTGTAGCATAGTCTGTGTCGCTTGTATTCAAGTTTAATATTTCTCTTGGCTTGTCATCTGCTGTCACTAACTAAGCAAATAGTCCTCTTCTGGACTCACATTTACATTCTGAGCTCACATTGGTGTGCATGGTAATGAGCAAGCAGACTATTTAGCTAAAACTATTACAAATACAGCCCAAAATCAATTAAGTCATAGCTTTTTAAATTTCCCAATACTTTCTTTAGACGCTCTATCTCTCTTCAAACTCACATTACAGGAAGAATTTTACAACTTATGGCACAGGTGGTCCAGGTAAAATGGAAAATGGCTAGCTGCAATAAAGAAAAAGATCTCTTCTCCCTGATTTACCCGGGGTGGAGACTATAGTAATAGAAAATATTACACCACAATCTGTCGTTTGCGTCTAGGTTATTATCGTTTTGGTGCTCACCTTTGTAGGATTGGTGTTTTGGTCTCTTCAACTTCTAGATATTGCAATAGTGCTGATGAAACCCTTGAATATATATTTTTTGTTTTCCCACATTATTTTTCAAAGGATAGACCAACTATTAAGTATTTTTAAAACTGCAGAAGACATCCCGCGCTCCCTTTCTCCCGTTTATGGCTTTATTGTTTCTACTATAAATGAAATCTAATTGGTGTTTGTAAATATGTAAGTGTATCATTAATACTACTATGATTATTTTAAGATTTTTTTTTCAGTCGTTTCAGCTATTTTTAGGATTTCACCGTTATTTATATTGATTTTGACAAATGAAATATGCCAAGAATGACATTACAAGGATTTGACATTGAAAAGAAACGGAATGTAAAAATACAAGAATTCGACTTCTTTTTTTTTCCATTTATTATCTTTTGTTTAAAAATATATTTAAAAAAAAGACATGGCTTCGGCCTGATAAATAAAAAATTGATTCAAGAATAAAAAGGAGAATAAGACATGACTTCGGCCTGATATTGTATAAAAAGGATACAAGACAAAAAATACATGGCTGTATGGGCTTCGTTCTTTTGCCTGTCCTGACCATGACGAAATTAACCAAAAATAATCTCTATGCTTGTATCCGAGCTTGTATGTATGAATCAGTGAGATGATAACCACAAGGAGATGTTCTATTTTTCTATACATACTTTATAGTTATATAGATATTAAGTAGGTATAACTAAAACTCTTTTATCTCACTCTCCCAATACAAAAACCATTGAAGAAAAAAAGAGATAGTACTATTTTCATTCTCCTACCGAATGAAAAAATTAAAGGCATGACGTCATACGAATGTCATTAGAGTGCCTTGTCGCCATGTTGTGATTCAGAATTCGGAGTACTTAAGATGTCAAATTGTGTTTTTGCTGAAAGGTTTTTTCAATTTACTAATTAAGTGGCTTGAAATTTGTGTTTTATATGTTAATATCTGCAAAAAGTGCAAGCAGTTTTCAATATGAAATGTTCAATTTTGTGGTGTGGTGCGAAGAAAGATAATAAATACCCTAATTTAACTTTACACAGGTTAGTAAGATTTTCATTGATTCAAACAAGTGAATTGTTGTTATAAAGTGCTCCACATAACTTTTTTTTGTGATTTGGACATGCAATCTTAACTATACACTACATTTTTTTATATTAAACACGTTTTACTTTGCCGAAACCTATTGTTGAAACTGTCTTGTTTGTTTACATTAGAATTTAATAGTGATGTATTTTTCTTAAAACTCTATATCGATATTTATAATTTTAGGTTTCCAAGAAATGTTAACTTAAAGGGACGGTGGTTAGAAGCCATTGAAAGCGAGAACTTAAACCCAAAAGTTAAAGTTTGGTATATTTGCTCTTTACATTTTGAGGAAAATAGCTTCAATAAGATCCATGATGTAATTAGATTGCGAGATGACACAGTACCTTCAATTTTCCAAAAGGCAAGAAATCTTATTTTGTATTATTCAATAAAAATAGACTTTGTACCTTTTATTTAGATGTGAATAAATATTTGTGAAAATTACTATATTGTTTTACTGCTACCTGCATAATACGAGTGTAAAATCTTTCTAACTTTCATAATATAAAAGGAAGGTATGGTTAAATATTACATAGTGGCCATGTGGATAGTTATATTCTATAATTACTATTATTTTGATCAGATTTCACTTTTTATAATTGCAATGTCCACTTTCATTTATTTATTTATTTTCATTTTTATTGTTACTACTTTGTGT
This sequence comes from Stenoptilia bipunctidactyla, assembly GCA_944452665.1. Classification (NCBI taxonomy): domain Eukaryota; kingdom Metazoa; phylum Arthropoda; class Insecta; order Lepidoptera; family Pterophoridae; genus Stenoptilia; species Stenoptilia bipunctidactyla. The sequence continues at coordinate 13,359,039 of OX101735.1, forward strand.
TCCTTCGTAATTCATGAACCTCTCCCTCCCCAGTATCGAAAGAATCGAAGGAATATTCTTTCAATACTTCTTTCAATTTTCCAAAAAGGTTAACAACACCTGTCATTAATTCGATACTTGCTCTCAATTTCGAATAAAACGCTTCAAATATGCTTCGGAAACACTCTTAGACTAATAATCAAAGTCAAACAAAAAAAACAAAAAAACTGGTATATACTTATAAGTAGTAAATAGAAAAAAAAGGCAGAAAGTTTTACTAAATGCACAAAGTAACTTTTATAAACTGAGATAGAGACATCAGTTAAAATGTGGCTTCAGCGCCATCTACATATTTGTTTGGAAAACTTTTACAAGGGCAAGCAGCCAGGGGTATTTTCGATATCTTTATAAAAGTAAAAGTAAATAGGTACGAACTTTATAAAGCTCATACATAAAGCTCATACTTCAAATTAATTTAAATTATAATTAGTTACTTTCCTGAACCTCTAAGTTGTCTATACTATGAGATACAAATAAAACAAATACACACTTTGAAATTTTTTTATTTCTTGTTTTATAATATTCAGAACACATTTTTTGATAAACATTATTTTCTTCTATATCGCTTCACAAAAATTGGTAAATTGGTAAATATAGTGTAGCACTACTTATCTGGTCGGGTAATTTTTATTTATTACATTTTTCATTTATTTAAGAATAATTGAGCATTTTAAATGCAAAAAACTTAAAAACTTTATTAAAACATTGCAATGCTTCACTTTAACTGGGATTTACAATTTCTGTAAAGAAATTGATCTCGGGTGGTCTTAGCTGCAAAGCTTATACCATTAGATGGAGCTACGTTAGCAAATATAACGTAAAAACAAAAATGTGGTAAGTAATTTCGAGGCGTAGCGCCAGGCCCCGATAGCTCAGTTGGAAGAGCACTCGTCCGGCAAACGAGAGGTCCCAGGTTCGTATCCTGGTCGGGTAATTTTTATTTTTATTTATCACATTTTTCATTTATTTAAGAATAATTGAGCATTTTAAATGCAAAAAACTTAAAAACTTTATCAAAACATTGCAATGCTTCACTTTAACTGGGATTTACAATTTCTGTAAAGAAATTGATCTCGGTTGGTCTTAGCTGCAAAGCTTATACCATTAGATGGAGCTACGTTAGCAAATATAACGTAAAAACAAAAATGTGGTAAGTAATTTCGAGGCGTAGCGCCAGGCCCCGATAGCTCAGTTGGAAGAGCACTCGTCCGGCAAACGAGAGGTCCCAGGTTCGTATCCTGGTCGGGTAATTTTTATTTTTATTTATCACATTTTTCATTTATTTAACTACTTACGAGTCCTATTGCATTGAGGCACACAACATTTTTCCGCGGCCAATTTGTAAATCGAAGTACCAAATAACAAGCAGGGGTCTAATTGCAGCGCAGTTTTCGAAGTCCAAGAGCTTAGCCGCGTCAATATGTTAGGAGGGTTTAGCAGGGTCCAGGTCGTAGCGGGTGGTTGTGGGTAAAAAATGGAAATACAAGGCATAAAAGACGAAAGCAACATTCAAACGCGTAAGCAGAAACGAATGAAAAAAAATATAACGGCAGGAATGAACGAGTTGGTAAGGTGATTGAATCAATCAGTGATTGATTGAAAATAAGATTAAACCATAGAATGATAGAGACTCTGTCTATGCTCTTATTTTCTAAATTATAATGACTTTGTTTTAATAATTCTCTAAACCAAAAAAATGTATTTTACGTAAATTAATAATATAAATAAAGTAAAAGATAATAATACATTCTAATAATACAGATCTTTCATACATTGTAACTTTACAAACAACGCCATCTATAGATTTGTTTGGCGATCAGATTCTGAGTGAAAACACCGTGACTAAATGGCAGATGATGGCTAAGGGGCGTCTCTTTTAATAGTTGCATGAGACGCCCTAGGACTGTTATAAAAAATGGTATGACCGCACCGGGCAGAAGTTTTGAACCCCTAAATTTTGGTAAGACAATTTATTTCTGGTGGCGTGATAAAGTTATAAATAAAGCTATTTAAAAAAGAGTCTATTTTTCCTGACAAATAATAAGTTAATAAATCCCCAGAAAAATCATTTCAAGCATTTTCATGGTAAGCATGTGGGACAACAGTTTTAGTAATTTATATATTTTTTCCAATACCAGGATAAAGCACAGACCTAAAAAATTTTTTGAAAAATATCTTTGATCATCAAGTTTTCATTTATTTACTAATAAATGATGCTACACCCGAAAAGTTTCCTTTCTCTATCAATAGGATAAAGCTTCATTTCGCATTTTTGAATACACATTTTCTCAAGAAAACAAAATAATCGTCCGATGAATCAGACATTTTCACTGATAAGCGCTTATAAGTTTCCAGCTTTCTTTCTGTATACGGCCTTAGAAGTATCGATATCGATACAACTTTAGTATGCTCACTATTGGCGGCCATTTTATGTTACGATTTAACTTTAGGTATGCACCCATTTTTTGCTGTTATTTCAGATCACTGACCTCTATATTTACCACTGGACTGGCGGCTGTCAAAGTGCTTTTGTGCCCGTTTGATAATCGCCATTTTGGCGCTGTCGGACATAGCGAGCAGTAGCGAGTGTCCGTGGTACTAAAACTAGTCGCTTACACATATGTCACATGTCCTCATTCTTGATAACTTTTATATAATGCTTATAACAATAACAACATAAAATTCGAATTAATATTTAAAAAATATAAAATCACTTAACAATAAGCAAGCACTTCTCTGGCGGCCACTTGCAATATACGTCAAAATTTGTTCTGCGGACACTCGCTACTCGCTAGTGGCGCTTCAAATAGGCACAAAAAAATAGCTGTCAAACTTACGGAACAGCCAGTCCAGTGGTAAATATAGAGGTCAGTGTTTCAGATCCATAGTGTTAGAGATCTATTATGGTATGAATTTATACCGCTGTCCGTATCTCTATATAGTCTGTGCCGCTGTCAAATACTGTCAATCAATTGAGCTTATTTTGCTTTCTGTCATTTAAATATATGCTAAAAGCTAATATTTAAAAACTCAACTTTTGTGATAAAATCTATCATAGTACTGTTGATTTCCTATATATTTAATCAATTAATACAAAGCATTTTATCTAATGGCTTCACCTTCTCCAAAGTCTCCAGAGCAAAGTGAAAAAACTAAGCAATATGACCGGCAGTTACGGTTATGGGGAGACCACGGTCAAACAGCACTTGAAAATGGACATATCTGTTTAATAAATGCGACAGCTCTGGGAACTGAAGTTCTTAAATCCATAGTTTTGCCAGGTGTTGGAGCAGTTACTATAGTTGATGACCATACTGCAGGCGAAGAAGATATTGGAAGTAACTTTTTCTTGGAGAGTTCAAGTAAAGGTCTGAATAGAGGTTCGGAAGCGCTACGCCTTGTTTTAGAAATGAATCCATCTGTTCGTGGTCATTCTGTTCAGGAACCTCCAGATCAAATATTACAAGATAACCCAGACTTTTTCAAAAGTTTTACAGTTGTAGTTGCAACAGCTCTTAGTGAAAAAACAATAGAAAATTTAAGTAATCATCTATGGGATATAAATGTACCATTTATTTTATGTCGTTCTGTGGGCTTTTTAGGTTCTTTTCGAATTCAAATGAAAGAGCATGCAATTGTAGAAATTCATCTTGAAAATGAACCAACAGATCTACGACTTGATGTACCATTCCCAGCCCTTTCAGAATACCTAAATAGTATAGATATTGATGCTCTTGATCTCAAGGATCATGGTCATATTCCATGGATTGTTATATTATATAAAGCAGTACATAAATGGCAAGACCATAAAAATAATAAGGATGTGTGGCCCATGAGTAGGAAAGAAAAGAATGAAATAAAAGAGTTAATTGAAGAATTCATCAGAAAGGATGAGAATGGTGTTCCTATTAATGAAGAGAACTTTCAGGAAGCTTTAAGAGCTGTCAATACAGCTTTAGTACCTACTTACTTGCCTGTTAAAATACAAGATCTTATTTACTGTAGTGCAGCAACTAATCTCACTAAAGAAAGTCCTCCCTTCTGGATTATGTGCTCAGCATTACGAGGATTTATTAAAGACGAAGGAAAAGGGAAGCTGCCTTTAAAAGGTGTGTTACCTGATATGACAGCCTCTACTGAACATTATGTTAAATTACAAAATATTTATAGATCCCAGGCAGCTTCTGATGCAGAGATTGTTTTTCGTAAAGTGCAGGAGATTGTTGCTCAATTACAATGTGATAATATCAGTGAAGCTGAAGTTAAACTTTTTTGCAAACATGCACATGACTTGCATTTAATAAAAGGCACAAAAATTTCTACCGAGTATCAATTAGCTAGCTCTGTTGCTTCTTATATTGCCAAGTATTTGGAAGAGCCTGATGTTATGATGGTTCATTACATTTTATTGCGAGCTGCAGAAAGATTTCACTCTGAACATTGTCAAGCTCCTGGTGATTGGGAGCCGGAAGGCGACATAGCCAAACTTAAAATCTGCGTTACAAAGCTGTTAAGTGACATATCATGCTCTCCTGTACCAACAGATGATCATATTCATGAGATGTGCCGATATGGAGGTGCTGAGATTCACAGTGTATCTGCATTTTTGGGAGCCTGCGTAGCTCATGAAGCCATCAAGATTATTACTAAACAATATAAACCCGTGAATAACACCTTCATTTATAATGGAGCATCTACTAACACAGCCACTTTTACTTTCTAATCTGCTGGTCTATGTAATAAAAATGTGATTGATTGTAATAACTTTTATTTTTCCTTCAATTATTTTCGGTCAGAGCCACCAAAACTGCATAATTTATAAGAAGCAAAAGATAATAGATTAGCTTTCAAAGAAATACTCTATACAATTTTATAAAAACCAGTAATTATGAACTTAGAAAGCAAATATAATAAATACTATAAAGTAAAGGTTTACAATATTGTGATATAATAATAAGCATTCTGATTCTTCAAGTTGTGTATTTTTGATTGTTTATCACCCATATTTATAACTGAGGTATAAAAGAAATTAGAGAAAACAATTTTATCAACAATTTTCAACATATAAATTACATAAAATAAACATCACATGACTAAAATTAATTGAAACAAACTATACATTTGGCTAAAAACCACACAGTAGACTTTGTAAGTTACAAAGCAGTAACATTGATGAATATTTAAATATGACTTTCAAGTCCACCGAGGAATCGTAACACAACATTGAGAATTCATATTAGTTACCTACTTATTTCATCTTAGCCACAATTTCAATCGCAATGCATCTACACCATTTAAGTAATATCGAAATAAGCGTTTGTCACGCACAAATCCTAGGTTCTCATAAAGCTTCAAAGCTGGTTTGTTTGTGATTTCTGTTTCTAACACAACTTCTGCAGCCTGGTCTTCTATCATTACCTGTAAATAAAATTAAAATAACAACAAACCATGTACAGTGTGGGACTATGACTTTGAGGGAGGTCAACTAAATCTATTAATAGCACACAAGCAAGGATTTGTGAAGTATACCAGTAAGAATCTTATTTGAATTAAAAAAAAATATTTTTTTCTGTCTCATTACCTGTATAGCTTTTCTGACAAGTCTAGAACCTATGCCTTTCTTTCTAAATTTTTCGTCCACTGCCAACATGGCAATATAGCCTCTTTTAACAACATTGCGATGCATATCTAATTTACAAACAATGGCACCAATACATTTTCCTTCACAGGTTGCTAAGAAGCATAGTTTAGGCCAGTTGTGTATAAAATATCTGTAAGTGTAAATGGAATAGGGTTCTGATAAATCTTTCTGGATGATTCTCATTATTTCAGGCATTTGTAACTCTGACATATACGATATTATTTCAATCCCATCTTTATTTTGTCCTTGCTCGCAGGTATTATGTTCAAGGCTATCTACATTGACTGGCAAATCTGTCCCTCTATGTTCACTTGTATATTCAACATTCTTACTTTGTATACTATTTACATTATCTGCTAAGGCCTGATGTATTTGTGGTGCATTAGAATCATTAACAGATTTACTGGAGGTATCTTCTATTTCATGGTCATTACTTCCATTAGTTATATTACTATTATTAACGTTGTTTATGTGCAAAGTATTAGCTAAAACTTCGCAAATTTTTTCTTGGCTAAGAATATTTCGATCGTCATTCACTTCCGAAGATTCAGTAAGCTTTTTATTTTTGTTCTTTGAGTTAGGACTTTTTTGATTCCATTTGATGTTTTGAACACTTTCATCGGCGATTTGGTTCATGTTGACTTTGCCCTATATTTGTTATTTATACATCCAGACGTTCTTATGCTCATTTACAATATCAAGCGCCCCTGATTTATCAGATGTATGTATTTTCAATGTCAAAATTCCTGAGTATTACCGACATCTTGATACAAGTACTGTACACCAATAATAAACGGGTAATATATTATTACAACGTGAGGTATGTAATTATCAATAAGTAATTAAATCTACTGACTGAGTATGGGAAAAATCCCTCTTAGTAATTTAAAATAAAAAATCTTTTTATACGATTCCCACTATCACATCACACAATATTTCACACATTGCATTGCAAAATCGTCAAATGTTGTCAGTATAAAAAAATAGAGTACTATTTACATCACTGGTAATTTCATTTCAGATACAAGCTGTTTCATTTATTCACATGGCAATAAGAGATTTTTCAAGACGCTATTTAAAAAAAAAAAGATAAAGTTCCTAAACATTGGATAGATGGAGCTGACATGTATAGCATGGCGTGAGTGAAGAGCATAGGTATTCAAGAGGATCTTTTGGCGCGTGGCAAAAATTGGAACTAACCACCAGGCCTATGTCACTCTAGTGTCAAACAAATTGAAATCTGCACCATTTAGGGAGAGGAGAACGAACTTTTTGGTATGTCATTCTCCTGTTGTTAACTAGGTAGCGCTGGGATAGCCGATTATTGAATGCATCGTCTGTCCGGACGTATTTTTAAAGCAGTATCGCAATAAAAAATATAAAACCTTACATTAAATGTTAAATACAGGATTAGACATTTTTTAACCTTAACTTTTACTATAAGAAAGACTTATTCAGTAAGGGCATCTAGCGGTCTTTTTAGGAATTAAATAAGGTTACTAGCGCCATCTATGGTTTGGATAATTATTCTTTTTAGCCCAGAAAAACAAGTTGCGCATCTATCTCATATTAACTGTATCGTCTATGCTAACCACCGTCTTGGGAAATGTCACTTCATGACTTTTTTTTCTGAAAGCTCATAAAGATTAGTGCAAAAAAACTCTATAGATGGCACTATTATATAGCCGATGGCGATCAGTCTGTATACTATAATGTAGGTAAGTAACCCATTCTTTTTTTAAATTTACACGAATGTCCGTGCCAACATTTGACTACATTTTAAGTAAAATATCTGCTAAGCTCATAAGATAGGTACAAACTTTTCCAAAACTTTTACCTTTTTACCCGACTGCGGCATGCATAGGAGGGTTATTTCCAACGCGCATGTATGTATGTCTGTTCTAAATGAATTAATTCTTCGAGCCATTTCTGCAGCACTGGTGCCACGGCGGAACTCATTTTCGTAAATAACGCGAAATTTTATATTTTCTATTTTGTAAACATTGAGTTACACGCAGAGAAAACACGCAGAGAAAAAACCACAAGAAAAAAAAAAACAAAAGAAATACGGTTTTCGAGACTCAAATTGATGAGTAAATAGCTGTATAAATTTGAATTTGGAATTCTAAACCAAAGAAGAGATATTTGAGATTAAAGTGGCCAGTACGACAAAACACCAGTTTCATATGTAAGGACCTAATATATACATATAAATTGACCAAGAGCCATTGTGACATATGGGATATGCTGCAATTGCCTTGACATGTAGGACGGCTAAGAGTTGATTGTTGTGCTTATTTATTTCCACTTCAGTTTACGGTATGATACATGATTACGAAAACTGCAGACCCGAATTTTACGTCCCCGTAAGTTTACAAATACGAATCACATAACAACCAATGCACGCCAACAGACAAGAATGAAAAAAAGAAAAATTACAATGTTATAGATGCGCCAGCCAGCCTAACATTATTGCTCCAGCAGCCTTTTTAGATGATGTTGTAGTTACGATACGGGATCAACGGCGTTCTAGCACCAATCACTATACCGCCCCAAAAGCATGCCGATTTCCCGCCTTTTTTGAACGGTTTCGGTGGAAGTTCTTTGTCTTTCAGCGTCCCCACGTCTACTCCAGACAGGAAGACGTCGGTTGTCTGGATGAGTACTAATTCTGGACTCGTCAACGAAGAGACATTTCCACCAAATGTTTTCTTCGTCGTTTTCTTCATTTTGGTGGAGTCTAGCCCACTGCAATCTGCGGTGCTGTCTTTGCTGTGAGTTCAGTGGTGCTCGCCAGGATCTCCTCACTCGTAATCAAACCTAGTTTAAGCAATTCCTGATGGTCTGAGTGCTAATTTGTAGTCCAGAAGCAGTCCGCAACTCAGCTTTTATTTTAGTGGCATTGCTTGTCGGGTCTCGGGCAGTCAGCAATCTAATGTATCGCTTCTGAACAGCAGTAAGAACAGTTGGCCGACCACTGCGAGGTCGATCAGCAAATTTATCCACGCCGCGATATTTCCGTATCGTGTCCACGACACAGGATTGGGATACAGCCACTCGTGATATTGCTCGCGTAGAATGTCCTTATTCCCTCAATGTAACAATTCTTGCTCGTAAAACTTCTGATAATCCCCTCAGCATCTTTTTGAATGAACTCCTGCATCGAAAAGTCAGAAAAAGCGCTTGAATCAAGTTGGTCAGATTTCTGAATGAGTGTAAACAAGGATTTAACAAGGATTTCTTTTTATAAAGAAAACATCATCATAAATACTTTGTGTCAATCCAAAAATGCTGAAGCGGACTTTGATGAATAGTTTCAAGATTGTCACTTATTGCCAACTGCGGACCTCTTCTTGCGGGCACCAGAATTCTGGTTCGTTAACCAGCTGGGTCTGATTGAAATACTAAGGTCTGGAAGCATTTGACGACTACTTTGGCGATGGGGTAAACCTATTTGCCTCAGACGCCAGTGGGGTGGGTTCGATTCCCGCACGGGACAAGAAAAAAATGTTTATCTGTTTATGTATTTTCTATTCTAGGTTCCCCCTTGTTCGCTATAAGGTATCTCATAACACAAGCTTTGCTTACTTTGAGGCCATGTAGTTGGTGTGATTGTCTGGAACTTTATTATTTATTTATCTACTGATGAAAATAAAAACTTTTATTTTCAGTAGGTATTTATTTCAATTTATTTATTTTTATTCTTATATGTTGGATTTATTCTCTCAAGATGGGATATATAAGTCCCTAGGCATATTGTATGTATAAAAACATGTCCGGACAATGCGAAACTGAAAACAAAATGACCTATTACTTATAGAAAAATATTGTATTATTTTTGTGTTTACAATCTCAATACATATAAATCGTTTCGTTTAGGTTTTATGATGAAATCAGTAAACACTGATTTTATTTTCAAGACTCTTATTTAAAATTTCTTCAGTCATTAGTATACCAGTTTTGTTGTAACTATGCAGGGAGTCGTCGTGGCGCCGTGGTTACTGTGTGTATGAAGTCGTCGTGGCCCTGTGGTTACTGTGTGTATCATACGATATCACAGGTTAAGCAACGTTCGGCGCGGTCGGTACTTGGATGGGTGACCGACGACCATTCATTTCTCACGGCGACTTCCGTGCTTCGGAGGGCACGTTAAGCTGTCGGTCCCGGGTGCTGTATACTTGTATACAGTAGTCGTTAGGGTTTGTCAGAAGCCGTATCGGCGCCCTGAAAATTGTGACATCCACCACCCAGCACTGGGCAAGCTTGGTGGATTATGGCCTAAACCTCCTCATCACCCAGGGGAGAGACTCATGCCCTGCAGTGGGCTCATTACGAAGAGTTGTGCTGATGATGATGATGATGATGATGCAGGGTGGACCATTAGGGTTGGTTAGTCTGGGAAAGCCTGAAAAAGAACTAAAAGAGATAGGAAGATCGGTTCTGGGGAACCAAGTCATCGATTATAATAAAATAGTAAAAAAACACATAACAACTTTTGAAATAAAACTATTTAGATATCTTAGTTTCAAACTTTTCAATTCTGACTGGTCTTAATGGTCCACCCTGTATACGCGCAAACCCGTTCTAAGCAAAATAATCAATAGTTTGGTACTTTTCTCCAGCTGTGTGTCTTAGAAATAAATATTATAATTTCGAGAATGCTCGGTCCAGAAGTTAATAAACTTAATTTACACATAATTTATTGTGACCTCATAAACTTTTATTTTTTATTGACTTTAATAGTAGTGTAGTAAAAATATTTGTTTTCAAGGAAAGTTTTTTAATTTGGAAAACTTGGATATAAGTTTTGTTAAATAGGTTGTTGGATAGTAAATAATAGGAAAAATTTGATGAAAATCAAAAACTCATTTTTTGATTTTCATGAAACTTTTGACTTTTATATTGAGGTACCTTACCTATGTATAACTAAGTGATACATTAAATATGAAGATAAATAAACTAAGAAATAAGTAGATACACATATGTATTTTATTCTCATATCTGTGTTCGGCCCACAAAAAGGTATCCACCCTAACTCTGCAAACTCAGGTACTTCGTAGCTAAGCAATTTCATATTTACGTCTGATGATAGAACCTCAACGACTACAAATTCTAAAGCGGTTCGATCGAAAAGTCCTCAAAGTGGATGTTGGTAAATAAATAGAACTTAAATCGTTTCAGAATGGCTACATATCGTATTCAGGTAAAATTTTGACTTCATGTAAGATGTGAATAGGATATTTGGAAAGAAGTATGAAGGAACGACTTTCACGATAATGGGACTGTTTTTGATGGAGCCTTTTTTGTACCTACATAGGTACAAAAAATAGCGAAAATCCGTGTGTCCCCCCCCTGTCTGATAAGCTTTGGATATCGTGATTATGGTTGGATGTCGTGGGTGTTTAATTTCATTCTATACAGTCTACGTAACAACAGCATGAAGGTTTTCCTTTTAAAATTTCTTGTTATTAATTTCCTTATACAATCTTTAAGTTATGACTCCGGTAATTTACAAGTCTTCACTTTTAACAAGTAAAGTAGACTGCCTCGTTTTGAAAACCTAACTTCCTTCATTAGCAACAAAATTTATTATTTGTAATGTAACATGCAATAAATGTTACATTACAAATAATAAATTTTGATAAAATATAAATACGAATATATAAATTATACTCTTTTAGTTACCTGCGTTATGTAAAAAGAATTCACTAACTTAAGTCCCAATCATCACACACCTTAGTCTGTAGTGTCTCGCTGATGTAATTATTTCCGCAACGAACGCCAAAAATGCTTCAAAGTTTCAGACAACTGTATAATTTTATAAGTCATTATGATGCCGGTATATTTTTAATATATTAACATGAACCTGTGTTCATTAACGCCCGAACTTAATATTCGATCCTAATCCATTTTTGCCTATCCGAGATTGAGATTTCAATCCGAAATTGTGTTTTAGTGTGCCAATAATGTATCCACAGATTGCATTTGCTATCTGTGGATGCAAGCCATCCATGGGAGGTTCAATCTCAGATTACGGATTGTCCTCCTTATGAAAATGACAGTTTGCCAGTCTCCATAACCTATCCCACAATTTTGACGTTTCTTTCGATTGACTTTTTGATCCAAATCTGCAATCTTTCGTATTTCTCGGTTTTACTGTTGAAAATTAAACATGTCCGTATTATCAATAGTAGTGATTTGGAGGATTTATTAATGTTGAGTTCGAGCGATGAAGATGTGCCGAGACGCTGTTCACGTAGGATGAGAAGAGTGAACTACATGCAAAGTCTCGATGAAGCAGATTTCACTTTTAGGTTTAGGTTATCAGTTTTTGGGGACTGAAAACTGCTCGCGTCCGCAAGGTTTAGCCCTCGATGCCTTGTACGTGGTCCCTGGGTGGCGCTAAACGAGCGGTAACATCTAGTGGTAGGCTTCGGCCGCGGCTTGTCACCACCCACTAGACAAAACCATGCCGCCAAGTGACTTAGTCGCGTTCCGGTATGATGTTTAGTGTAGCCATTTAGGAGGGTAGGTCTGAGTAATCGTGCTGCATTTGAGTACTGTTTTCAACTCGTAGGATAGTGACTCACCGGGTAACTCGTTTTGGAGGGTAGCGGGATCCGAAGCACGGTGCACCGCTAGCCGACCGCAGGTAGTAGGGGGCCCAAGTAGCATGCCAGCCACATGCGAAAGGCTGCCCCGCCACCTCGCGAAAAATCCCGGGAGGCTCCATCGTGCCGGTTGGCGACCGGTTGGAGAGGACCCGATGGCGACCTCGGGGGGGTTCGGGCGTCCCCGCAGTCTCCAGGCGAGTTCCCCAATGGTGCGTTGTTCCTTACGAGTTGCTTGGTTCCATTTGCAGCGCTTCACTCAACTTCTATTCTCCTCCCTATTCACTCCACTGTCAATCTACAATGAAAGAGTAAGGTTCAACAGCGGTTGCACTTCCTCTCCCTCAAAGTGCACTTCTGTAACATCCGTGGAGTGCACTCCAATCTGAATGATGTCCACCACCATCTTGAGACGGAGAGACCACACCTACTCTTTCTAACGGAGACGCAGATCTGCGATCCGTCAGACTCGGCATACCTTGGTTACCAAGGCTATATCCTGGAGTCTCTATTCCGCCCGCACGCCGGGGTGTGCATGTATGCCAGTGACGCGATCTGTTGTCAGCGTCTCCGTTACTTGGAAGTGCCGGACCTTTCAGTCATGTGGGTTCACATAGATACTGGCCTAGACCAAGTGGTTTACGCATGTATCTATCGTTCACATAGCGGAGATCGGGAGACAACGAGGCTTATGGAATACCTTGGCAATACAGCAGATAAGATTCAGCAACGTTTTCCCACGGCGCAGTTGGTGTTTCTGGGGGATTTTAATGCTCACCACGGGCAGTGGTTATACCCGTATCAGGACACTGACCATGCTGGCAGAGAGGCCTTTAAGTTTTCGCTGACTTATGGTCTCTCACAGCTTGTTAACGAGCCTACGCGCATCCCCGACGTTGCTGGCCACACTGCGTATTGCTTGGACCTTCTGCTGACAACCGATCCTGACAGATACTCGGTGTCCGTCACTGCACCTTTAGGGACATCCGATCACTGTATGGTGAAATCTGTATCGCTGTACTCGCCACCTGACACCCGCCCAAAAGGCTCCAGGCGAGTATGGCGTTACAAGTCAGCAGATTGGGATGAAATGCGACATTTCTTCGCATCTTATCCATGGCGGCAAACTTGTTTTACATCAACCGATCCATCGTGCTGCGCTGATGCTGTCTCAAGTGTAATAGTTCAAGCAATGGAGTACTACATTCCCCACGCTGACCTATCCCTTGAAACCAAAGCTTGCCCATGGTTTAATAGTGCTTGCCTTACCGCTGAAAAGCGAAAGCGGGAAGCATACAAAGCCTGGGCAAATGCTCGCAGAAGCAAAGCCCTGGATTCGCATGAACTTAAGAAAAGATACAATGTTGCCGCCAAGTCCTGCAAAAAGGTGATCAAAAGAGCTCGTTTTGCCCACATAGGCCGTATCGGAGACAGAATAGCAGCATACCCTTCGGGAAGCAAAGCTTTCTGGTCCCTTGCCAAGTCGGTCGAAACGAACTTTTGTCGCCCGTCGCTGCCTCCACTGAGGAAACCCGATGGATCTCTGGCCCACACTGCTAAGGAGAAAGCAGATTTATTTGCTAGTATCTTCGCGGAAAATTCTCGTCTAGACTGCCAAGGAAAAATCCCACCTCAATTACCTCAGTTCGGACCTACAATGGGTACCGTTCACATTCGCCAAAAGGAGGTTCTTAAATGCTTGCTGCACCTAGACGAGAACAAAGCTAGTGGTCCAGACGGTATTCCTGCAGTGGTCCTAAAACGCTGCGCAGCTGAGTTGTCTCCCGTTTTGACGCGCCTCTATCGACTTTCATTGGAATCGGGCAAGGTCCCCAAGTCCTGGAAGCTTGCTAACGTACAGCCAATACCGAAGAAGGGAAGCCGTGCCGATCCTGTCAACTATCGACCAATTTCAATCACCTCCATACTTTGCAAAGTCATGGAACGTGTATTGAATAATCGACTCCTGGCATACCTCGAGACCAACGAGCTCCTAAGCGATAGCCAATATGGTTTCCGCAACGGACGCTCGACCGGCGATCTTCTCTTGTGTGCCACTCACTTATGGAGTGAGGCCTTGGAGGGTTATGGTGAAGCAATAGCTGTATCCTTAGATATCTCCAAGGCCTTTGACAGGGTCTGGCACGATGGTCTCTTAAGCAAGCTTCCAGCATATGGCATACCAACCGGGCTCTGCGACTGGATATCTGATTTTCTGAGGGAACGGTCGATTCGAGTAGTCTTAGACGGCTACTCCTCTGACCTAATGGCAATTAATGCCGGGGTACCTCAGGGATCTGTTCTCTCTGCAACTTTATTCTTGCTGCACATTAATGACCTCCTAACACCAGGCATTATTGGATATGCTGATGACAGCACTGTTGTTGAGAGATATATATCCAATGCGCGAACGAGCGCCCATGAAATCCAGGTTTTGAGAGAGTCTATGATTGAGCGCGTTGATTCGACCTTGCGGAATGTGTCCGATTGGGGCGAATCTAACCTGGTCAAATTCAACGCGTCCAAAACTCAGGCGTGTCTATTCTCCGCAAAAAAGAGCACCTTCACATTTACGCCCACTTTCCAAAATGTATCTGTCCCCATCACTGACCATCTAGGGCTTTTAGGCGTAACTGTAACATCCGGTTTAAACTTCGGTCAACAAATAGAGTCTATGGCAAAAACGGCTTCCAAAAAATTGGGTATCATCTCGAAGGTCCGGCGGTACTTCAGCTCTGAACGGCTGCTCAACTTATACACAGCCCAAGTGAGGTCGTGCATGGAGTACTGTAGTCACCTTTGGGATGGTTCTGCGAAATACCAGCTCGAAGCGCTAGACTCCGTTGACCGAAGAGCCCGTAAATTAATTAACGACGTCGACCTTACAACCAAAAAACTGCAGACCTTAGAGCATCGTCGTAAGGTTGCGTGTTTAACCGTGTACTACAGGATACATTTTGGTGAGTGCGCCAGTGCTCTGTTTGAACAAATTGAACCCTCACCCTTTTACCATCGGACTACTAGACGCAGACAGAACTTCCATCCGTATGTGGTAGATATTCCGAAAAGTCGAACTAAGCGCTTTGACAGTTCCTTTTTGATACGGGTCGCCAAGGTTTGGAATGAACTGCCTGCGTCTATTTTCCCTGACCAGTATAGTCCTAATACTTTTAAGCGTCGAGTGAATAGGTTTCTCGTGGATGGACGTGTAACACCTTAGTCTTCATGTGCACTTAACATCAGGTGGCATGGAAGACAAACGTCCCATCCATAATTCATTAAAAAAAAAAAAAAAATTGTTATTAAATGAAATAATGCCTTTTATACGTGTGTCCTCGTCGAGATAAGTAATGAGAAACGACAAACCTATATAACTACATAAATTCCTATGTTAAATCCAAAGTAACTGTCTTTTTTTATTTTTGTATGTACAACTTAAATTACCTTTGCAGAAACTACGGAGTCTCACCGCTACATCAATTGCTGTTATCGTTACGCTTTTATGCATTAGGCACAATGCTTGTATCAGTAGCAGACTTTGTTGGAGTGTCCAAATCTACCGCAAGTAGAACAGTGAGGGACATATCATCAGCTATTACCAGATTGTATGATAAATACATTTTTATCCATCAAAATGGTGCTGAGAAATTTTATAGAATAGCTGGATTTCCTCGTGAATTGAATTGATGAAAAACAAAAGAATAATGAAACAAGCGCAAAATTGCGTAATTTGTACATTTTTATGTTTTTAAAATAATTTATTTCTTAAATTAAAGACTATTATATTTAATTTGCGAAGATATGTGATTAATATTTCCATAAAAATATAAACGAGAAACATGCAGATTTGCGACGTCCGGGAGGGAAAGGATCATTGGCTATCCGGGCACAAAAAAGATTGTGGGTTAATGCATTTTTTATTGAGACGGAGATTGAAGATCGATCTAAGGATTGGTATCGATCTAAGATTGATTACAATCTGTGGATTGGGATCAAATATTGGGTTCGGGCGTAAGTATACAACTAGATAGTTTTAATCGATATTTTGTATTGGGTATAATTTTTAAAGTAATTAATACATTCCATATTGGAAACGATAGTTGCCACGATTTCCTGACAACCTCCTTACTCCTTACGAAGCTTTTATTACTTATTTTTTTATGATACCGTAAGTCAGAAGAAAGGTACGGAATTCTTATAGGATCACTTTCGTTGTCTGCCATCACATGAAAAAAAATTAAATATTCTATGATTCTCTCGGCGGCGCCAGATGGACCCCAAAATAAGTAAATTGAATTTGGTCGGTGGCGAATGTTCCTTACGCACGCACAATAGAATGGCGTATCTCACCGAATACCGAGTTTGCAGACCATGGTCTTATTAGATAAAATTGGAGAGAATAGAGCGACAGCCATTTGGCTGCTAACTGGACGGCAGCGACGACAGCGGCGCGAGCAGCGACGACGCTGGGAATCTGGGCCGTTCTCGATGGGGCAGCGAGCGCTCGAGCGATTTGTTGCGTTTTCATACAAACTCAATACTTACTTTCTATTGTGTCGTGGAAATCGCTCCCGACGCTGCTGCCCGCACCGCTGTCACTCTCGCTGTCGCTGACGTCCAGTTTGCAGCCTTTGGGTTACCTCTGACATGATGGTTCATCCGCGGAGCACTAGTTGCTAGAAGGACTAAAGCTGGGCAGCTAGGCGATTGTCCAGGTCTTTTGAGAGCTGATTGGGAGGGGTGGAGAGAACAATTCTCGGCTTGCGGCCTGTTTATTAATGAGGGATTGGCGGTGTAAGGTATCTCACGAACGAGAAGGCGTGGAGGTGTCCAGCTAAAATGTATATCAAATACTCAGCTCAGCAATCCCTGAGGGTTGAAAAAAAATCTTAGTATGAGTTTCAAATAAAATGAAATTAACATTTGTGTTCTATTGATGTACTGTGGCCTCTATTCCAAAAAGGGTTAATACCAAACCTATAAATAAAGATATTATGATATTTTAGTAGTGTGAAATTAAAAGACCATTTTAAATAGAGGGGCTACTTTTCCGAGTATACCTCAACATTTATTGTGTGTAAAACAACAACAAAGGAATAAAAGAAGCGTGGAAAAAAGGAACAAAACGCATTTGACTACTGTTGATGTAGGCTTAAATTACACATTTATTTAGGTAAAAAGGACCTCATGATATATGGAAGAGGTCTACATGGTGGTCACGGTTAAGGTTGTGGAGCTGGTTGCTCGCAGGGATCAGGTATCAGTCGTGTCAGTGGCTGCTGTTCACCCGAGGTACTTACGGTAGTGTCGGATGTCTTTACAATTTTATATGTTTATTTCGAAGCGGTGATTTAAAAAAGCCTTCGAGCCTTTTAAATTTCGTAGGGGTTGTTCAGCACGATGTCACCAAGCCAGAACTTAAATTACTTATAGGTGAAAGCGCCTCAGCTAAGTCTATAGGTAGGTACTCTGGCAAATAATTCAATGCAGTAAAATGACAGTGCCAGTGTGCCCACTTTAGCGAAGAAAAAAAATAGTGATGTGGTTTAAGGGAATGAATGTAATTATTTTTTAAATAATAATATAGTAATGTATGGACAAAAAATATTTTGGCTGACAAGATATTTCTATTTTTATGGTGCTGTTAGTAAAGGGAAACTTTTTTTTTTATAAAATATGGATGGGACGTTTGTCTTCCATGACACCTGATGAAGACTAAGGTGGTACACGTCCACCCACGAGAAACCTATTCACTCGACGCTTAAAAGTACTAGGACTATACTGGTCAGGGAAAATAGATTTCTTAGTTCGACTTTTCGGAATATCAACCACATACGGATGGAAGTTCTGTCTGCGTCTAGTAGTCCGATGGTAAAAGAGTGAGGGTTCAATTTGATCAAACAGAGCACTCGCGCAATCAATTAATGTATCCTGTAGTACACGGTTAAACAAGCAACCTTACGACGATGCTCTAGGGTCTGCAGTTTTTTGGTCGTAAGGTCGACGTTGTTAATTAGATTACGGGCTCTTCGGTCAACGGAGTCCAGCGCTTCTAGTAGATATTTGGCTGAACCATCCCAAAGATGACTGCAGTACTCCATGCATGATCGCACTTGAGCTGTATATAAGTAAGGGACCGGTGCAGGGCTGAAGTACCGCCGTACCTTCGAGATGATTCCCAACTTTTTCGAAGCTACTTGAGCCATGGACACAATTTGTTGACCGAAGTTTAAACTGGATAGTTACGCCTAAAATCCCTAGATAGTCAGTGATGGGGACAGATACATTTTGGAAAGTGGGCGTTAATGTGAAGGTGCTCATTTTGCAGAGAATAGACACGCCTGAGTTTTTGGACGCGATGAATTTGACCAAATTCGACTCACCCCAATCGGTTACTTTCCGTAAGGTCAAATCAACGCACTCAATCATTGACTTTCTTAAACTCTGGATTTCACGGGGGCTCGCTCGCGCATTGGATACGTATCTCTCTACAACAGTGCTGTCATCAGCATAACTAATAATGCCCGGTGTTAAAATGTCATTAATGCGCAGCAAGAATAATGTTGCAGAGAGAACAGATCCCTGAGGTACCCGACATTAATTGCCATTTGGTCGGAGGAGAAACCATCTAAGACTACTCGAATTGACCGTTCCCTCAGAAAATCAGATATCCAGTCGCAGAGCCCAATCGGTATGCCATAAGCTGGAAGCTTACTTAAGAGACCATCATGCCAGACCCTGTCAAAGGCCTTGGAAATGTCTAAGGATACAGCTATTGCTTCACCATGACTCTCCAAGGCCTCGCTCCATAAGTGAGTGGCATACACGAGAAGATCGCCGGTCGAGTGCCCGTTGCGGAAACCATATTGTAATTTTATTTTTTACGATGAAACGAGTTTAAAAATACAAAAGTTAGCAAGTCGATTTTACTTCTATTTAAACCGTTTTAAAGCACTAGGTATGTTTGGTAATTAATTATTTCCATTAAATTTACTTTAAAGATAAAGTGCACGCCTCAAATCAATTATTTATAAATCTCTCTAAACTTTTATGCAAAACGAATGACAAAAACTCGTTTGTTTTCGATCCTTCTGATTCAGTACGAAGTTTTTAACTGGTATCATTATTTTTGTATTTGACGTTTCGAACTGTCAGTTTACTGCATTAAATTATTTGCCAGAGTATACGTCTAGGTCAGGGCATTGCTAGCTTTACTGAACCGATTGAGGGTTAGATGCTGAGTTGACTGGATACCACGAAACTGTTTGTTGCATTTGAATATTATTTGTTACGGTTATCTATAGTGAGATCACCAGGATCAGTCAACCCGTTGTTGGGTTACTTATATCGCAACGCGCGGCCACGCCACCACAGTCCCCGCTTCCGGACAGATTTAATATTGTACCAACTTTCTCTAGAAGCTGTAAACAGGAAAAAATACTTTGACAATAGCTAATATCAAGGTTCATGAACCCTATATTAGCATCAATTTAACCACTTCTTCATATTGCATAACCTTTGATCTCTTTCTATACATATATTTAATAAATGACGTATGATTTTAATGAAGAAATAATAATCAAATTGCTTATCTTATTAATTATCATATTGAGTAAAATCTTCTTTTTACAGGCAAAATAAACTTCGGGTCCAAATGTTGGTATCCTAATGATTAAATACTAGAAAATACCTTCGTAGCTTTTAACTGATAGATGAAATGAAATAAACAAATTAATTAAAATCCCCAGACAATGACACCAACAACATGGCCTCAAAGTAAGCATAGCTTGTGTTATGTTGGGATACCATGTAGCGAACTAGGGGGGAAGCTAGATATTAATACATAAATGGCCCCTAAATTTTTATTATTTTTTCAATGACGAAACGACACTTTTTGTGTGAAAGTTAAAAATAATATGTTTAATTTTTTTGTTTTTTTGAAAGGCATGCAATAAAGTGTAAATAAATAAATAAACCATTTTTTTTCTTGTTCCGTGCGGTAATCGAACCCGACTTAACTGGCGTCTGAGGCAGACAGGCTTACTCCATCGCCAAAGTGGTCGTCATCATAGTTATATACATTTATCTGGCAGGTACTGAATTTACACACGATTAGTACCAGCGTCACGACCTCTTACCTACCTATGTCATTTATAGTTTATTAATGAAAATAAAGGCTTATTATAACAATAAAGTTATCATTAATCACTTTAACTTATATTATGCTCAAACAAAGTTTAGTAAGTAATTTAAATAATAAGAAAAATAGGTTTGATTAGCTTCTATTATGAAATAAAGCACACGGCGGAATAATCTACCAGTAGACAATATCTGGGTAGGATCCAGTCTCGAAAAACTGTTTGATCTGAATCTAAGGCGCAGATATAAAGTCACGTGCATTAACATGTACACATTTCGCAACTTATTTGGTTGTGATAAGGTTCAAATATGATACATTTCCATTGAAAATGTATACAATTTTAAGAGGTGACTGTACGGTCAGCATCAAAATTTTATAAACACATTAAAATTTTCAAAGTCGCTTTTCACCATAAAACTTCTATGTTTTATTATGACAACTACACATAGAAGTTAGCCAATATAAGTCGTTATTTAGGCAGAATATGGTGAAAGCCGACTTTGAAAATTGCTATAAGTTCATCAACTTTTGATGCTGACTGTACCTGTACCTACTTGGACTCTTGTTTACCACAGAAACGGTCATACAAATATGGAAACTTTGACAGAGAATCAAAACGAGTTCCACTTACAAAATCCAGGGGTTTCTGACAGGCAGGTCCACTAACGTCTAGCTATATTTTTTCTAAAAGTGTACCTAATCTTTTGTAAACTACATCATTATTTAAGCAACGAATCCACCTAATGATAGTGGCATCCAGGGCCCTTGTCGACGTTACTTATTGATGCAAGGTTGCGTTGTTTTTCCAAGGAATAAGCTGGAAAATTCTATTGTTTCTTGAATTTCACTTCAGTGTCTATTTTGAATCCTACTTTTATCCGAAAACTTACCACTACCTATGTGTAGTTATTATGACGATCAAGGTAGAACAAGGAGGAAAATAATAATGAATAAATAAATATTTCTGACACTCACACAACATTATCTAGCCCAAATTAAGTTTCTTAAAGAACTTGTGTTATGGATACTAGATAACCGATATACTTAAGAAATATATAAACATACATTTTGAATAAATACATATTTTTTATTAGAATAAACTTAAATAAACATATAAACATCCATAACTTGACGGCTAATATCTGTGTACATAACACAAATATCCGCCGCCGCCGGGATTCGAACCCAGGACCTCTGGCATAGAAGGCAATGTATGTTACCACTACACCAGCCGGTCGTAAAGGAAAAGGAAAAAACACAATGGTCGAGCATTTTAGCATTTTAGCCTCCTATAAACGAGGCTAAAATGCTGCAGCATTAGACACTATGCCTTCTTTCATTAACTTTACTAGAATTAACAGAATGTGCTTGCGTCATCTATAAATTATATGGAAACTATATAGATTTTCGTATAAAGCTACGAGTATATGGTTTTTAATAAATGGAATAATGACGGGCCATAGAGCAAAATTACGTCGCGTACGTTTTGTACATACACAATGAAAATGAAAATGAAAAATTAAGCCATAATGACACTATACATAAAATATAGTCAACTTAATATTCCTATTTGTATATTACGAACGCGATATTGCTTCTACCAACGGAAATAACAGAACTATAACGGTTCTTTTTATGCCATTTTTAACCCCCGACGCAAAACGAGAGGGGTGTTATAAGTTTAACGTGTCTGTGTATCTGTGTATCTGTCTGTGGTATCGTAGCGCCCAAACGGATGAACCGATTTTCGTTTAGTTTTTTTTATGTTATAGATAATTTTATCCCGAGTGTTCTTAGTCATGTTTCATCAAAATCTGTTCAGCCGTTTGAAGATCATCAGCTCTTTTCTTGTTGATGAGGGGATCTGACTACCTTCCATATGTCCTTTCGATGCGAAATTTGGTACCGTATTGCTTCAATTATATTGAAAGTATATGGTATGGTAACCATGACCTGATCAGCCGTTTGAAGGTCATCAGCTCTCTAACAGTTGATGAAGGGATCTGACTAAATTCCATATGTCGTATCGATTCGAAATTTGGTGCCGTATTACAAAAATGATATTGATAGTATATGGTAAGGTAACCATGACCTGATCAGCCGTTTGAAGGTCATCAGCTCTCTAATAGTTGATGAGGGGATCTGACTAACTTCCATATGTAGTATCGATTCGAAATTTGGTGCCGTATTACAACAATGATATTAAAAGTATATGGTAAGGTAACCATGACCTGATCAGCCAATTGAAGATCATCAGCTCTCTAATAATTGATGAGGGGATCTGAATAGCTTCCATATGTCGTATTGATTCATAATTTGGTGCCGTATTACTACAATTATATTGAAAGTATATGGTAAGGGAACCATGACCTGATCAGCCGTTTGAAGGTCATCAGCTCTCTAATAGTTGATGAGGGGATCTGACTAACTTCCATATGTCGTATCGATTCGAAATTTGGTGCCGTATTACAACAATGATATTAAAAGTATATGGTAAGGTAACCATGACCTGATCAGCCAATTGAAGATCATCAGCTCTCTAATAGTTGATGAGGGGATCTGAATAGCTTCCATATGTCGTATTGATTCGAAATTTGGTGCCGTATTACTACAATTACATTGAAAGTATATGGTATGGGAACCATGACCTGATCAGCCGTTTGAAGATCATCAGCTCTTTAATAGTTGATGAGAGGATCTGACTACCTTCCATATATCCTATCGATTCGAAATTTGGTACCGTATTACTTCAATGAAATTGAAAGTGTATGGTAAGGTTAGAATGACCTGATCAGCCGTTTGAAGATCATCAGCTCTCTTATTGTTGATGAGGGGATCTGACTACCATCTTCCTAATATTAAAACCTACTTTAAAAAGTACAAAATAAAATTAAAATTAAAAATTTTAAAAACCCCCCGACACAAAAAAGACCTTAAAAAATAACAAATATTTTAAACCTATTCTAATTATTATCGTCCCATATAATTGACTGTAAGACTTGTACTTTAAAATATTTTTATTTTCCGAGCGTCGTCGCCGCGTCGGGGGACCGCTAAGTGAGAAAAACAGTTGTCAGTTGCAGATTGCATCAAAAGAATTCACTCCGAAAAATTCGTAAAATCGACACAACCGTCAACGTCGTCTGCCCTCACGTGTCTGCCCGTTCGGGTCGCCGCACTTGGTGACCCCCACCCCCGCGCCGCAAGCCGCACACCGAGCTCGTCGCGCGCGGCATTACGTAGAGCGTAGACTATGCATGAAACTTAAGATCGCTCATACCTAAATGTAATAATAAATTAGCTGTTGTTGGCTTAATACTTTATATACTTGAGCGGTCCCCGACGCGGCGACGAAGCTCGGAAAATAAAAATATTTTAAAGTACAAGTCTTACAGTCAATTATATGGGACGATAATAATTAGAATAGGTTTAAAATATTATTTGTTAGTTTTTAAGGTCTTTTTTTGTGTCGGAGGGTTTTTTAAAATATTTAATTTTAATTTTTATTAAGAAGCCCTAACATTTTTTTCACTTGCGTTATGAATCATGACAATTTTCTTTTTGTCAACATACGTAATTATTTTGTCATTTATTATGTTACATATTAACATAATGATAACAGTTAAGAATTATTATTAAATAATTATAACTAAGATATACGATTTCCACAATCGTCTCGCCATTTTAAATACACAGTTGCAATTGAAAGTAAGTACACTATACAGGGTGACAAATTTTAGATACTGAAGGAGAGCACTCAGTACTCGATGCTGGTCATAGTTATGTAATATAACATGATAAAATAATCATAGAATGCAGAGCATTAAAAAAACCGACTTCACGTCAACACTTTGGCCGACTAATTATGTCATCCACGTAAACATTCTCCGAAATCATACATATTGTTTCAAAAATTTGAAATTTTCATTTAAGCTTTCAACCGATTTCGAAACTATGAAGTATCTTCTATCGTATGAATCAAGAATTTTTAAAATCGAATCTTAATTGTCCGAAATATCGTGTAACAAAACAAAAAAAAAGAACCTCCTCCTTTTTTGGAACTCGGTTGAAAAAGAGGCACTTAATTTTTCATTAAAATTGCCTTTAAATTTTTGTTACTATGTAGGTAATTTACTTACGTCTGAGTCAATCACGGCACGTGACCAGGCACGCGGATCGCTGTCAACGCTAGTGTAACCATGTGTCGTGTAACCAATTCTTTTACTCCGTAAATAATCACTATTTTATTTTTTATTATATTCTTCTCTTTATGTATGATCTCAAACTATCACTTTTTGGAATATCAAAAGTGATCTACCAATCACCCTGTATATAAATAAAAGTTTCAATGTACCTTAACTCAATTAACTAATACCTATGTGCGGTTTTACCCGCACAACTTACTAATATTATAAATGTGAATGTTTGGATGTGTGGATGTATGGATGTTTGTTCCTCAATCACGGCAAAACGGCTCAACGGATTTTTATGAAATTTGGCATAGTGATAGAATCTGGAATAGCACATAGGCGACTTTTAAAACCGCGCGTAACAGCTAGTAAAATCTAAACGATAAACCTTCCGCATTTAGTGCATTCCCACAAGCAAAATCTTCTGCATTATTTTATTATATTAGTATAGAATTCATAATTTACGGTGATATAATCGAAAAAAAAAATCTAAGAGGCGGACAAAATTAACAGCATAGATTATATGAATATACCTAAGTACTTAATTTATATTTATTATAATACAGAATTAAACCCGACAAAAGCTGCGTGTATAAGTAAGTTAATAATTATAATATAATTTGATTGTAGTCGATAAGGAATCGATAACGTTATTGGTATTAATGAAAATGATGACGTACAAAGTTATCTTGACAGTTATCTGTAGGTATAGTTCACAGGGCTATCTCAATCTAAACTAGGTATCAACAATCCTGAAATATAAGCACCAATAATTTAGATTCACATCGCTTATAAAGTGTTCAAGTTATTGATTAATTCAGTCTCACTATTTGCTAAAGGAAAAAGAGCAGGTAACCAGAACCACGTGCAATGAAAACTGTACAACACTCTATTAGCAATCGTTAAAATGTTTAGAGATGTATACAGTACTTATCGATATGAACAACCTCGTGACGTCATCGGAGAAGAAACAATATGGCCGCGGAAAATGCGCGAGTGTCGGTATACGAGCACGCATTGGTTAGGTAGAGCAAAGTGTTGTCGCCCGTACTCGATACCAATCGAGCTGAGCAAACGCGACTCTACATCGTAGAGTTCAGTACCCGGTTGACAGCCGGCTCGAACGGCCGCGAGCGTAGCTTCTTTACGTTCCGCGATCACGCCGCCCTGCGCGATTTTCAATTTTAAAAAACAGAACACCTTTAAGCTTTTACGGCATTGTGCTTATTAAGTAATTAATGAATTTTGTAAGTGAGTGCTAGAACATTTATCGATAACCATAAGACTACGATATTTTATATTTTACCTATTGTGCTCAGGCGTAAATAACAATAACGCGCGTAATCAATGAACTACGTGTAATTCGTTTGACTGTAATGTTTAGTAAACACTGATGGTTATGCTTTACTCTTTGTTATGTTGTGTGGTTCGGTTGAGAAATTGAGTGGCACACTGCGAGGGGCTCAATGACATTGATAGGTCTCTACATTTTCTAATCAGTGAAGCGGTGACTATCTATGAGGAATTCACGGGCTTGTGAGGATTTTTCTGTTCGGTGAGGTGTAACGTAAAGCCTGAGCAATGGCGGAGCGAGAACGTCCTGCGAAAACACCCATTAGGGTGGGATTTTACGACATAGAAAGGACTATAGGCAAGGGTAACTTTGCCGTCGTAAAATTAGCTCGACATCGAATCACGAAGACTGAGGTAAGCTTATACAAGCATTCAGAAACTAGATATCTAAGTATCTACTTAAAAGCATGTGACAAATTTTCGTTTTTCCATATACCTAAATATACTTAGGACCTACTCTACATAATCGTCTATTTTACTGTTGAAACTAAATTTAAAATAGATTTACTTAAAGTAGGTCTACCAACTTTACCTTTTGATGAAGTCACAGGTCAATGCCATTGATCAATATAGATAGGTAATAATAAACCTAGGGTTAATGCACCCTTTAAATTCGTCACCTTCTAAAGGACGTCACACGACTAATTTAACTTTAATTTAACATTCACAAGCAATTTATTGCAGTCCGTACCAACAATACGCATTTTAATTTAGTCTGTACGTATGCAAAAGTATTGTTTTTTAAATAAATAACTTCCTGCCTACTATTTACGATGTTTTTTTTTTTATATTTTAAGCTCTCGATAACGTGATCATAGCGTTTACAGCACTAACAAAATATCAAGAACTTAAAATAAATTAAAAAAATCTGCTTAAGCAACTTACCTAACAACATCCCTGTTGTATCCCTTGCATACTAACCTACATACATCCCTAACAGACTACAGTATAAAGTATATACCTAAGTAGTTAGGCAGGTACCTACTCGCTCCACGTGATTGATACAAAAATGTCGTCACCTATCTAAAGTTACACATACCTACTACGTATCTTTATTTTTATATACACTATAAGATATGCAATTGTTTAGTATTTTTATCTGGAATCATCCGAAAATGATTTGCAAGAAAATAAGCACGTAAATATTATATAGGTAAAAACATTTATGGAACCCGCTTCTATAAAACCGTTGCTTTTATTATTTAGTTATATTACCCGAACTACTAAGCTCTTTAAAATTTTACGATGCGTACACATATTTAGTTTTGTTAATCGATCTAATTTTTACGTAATAAAAAAACATAAACAACCTGCATATTTGAACAAACACATAATTGAATCAATGAACTGAATACAATAAGTTATTATTTGATATCAAGGCAGTCAAGTTTTCCTGGAAGAGATCATCTTTTGCTGATAAGATCGGCAGTTGTGCTCTTTTACCCGTACGCAATAGCACATAAAAAGTCATATCTATATTTGATACTTTTCAAGCCACCACTAGTTATTAAAAGGATGTGTTTACTATTAATTCAGATTCAATTTTCATGTAAAAAGTTACCCTATGTGACACTCATAGTTATGTTAAATCTAACACCTCAATGTTCAAGTAATAAAAAAAAATGTGTCAAATTTAATATGTTAAAAAAAACAAACACATACAATCATATCTACTAATAATACATTCGAAATTATCCTCTCGTATTTACACCAAGTATTTAGGTACAATAATAATTTCTGCTCTACGTCCGTCCAGGCACTTAAAATGAATAAAAACTTTACAATGACCCCACATTCACAACTAAGTGTATCCACCTGTGATCAAAACTTTAAAACTTACAAAACAACTATGTGTGGAATGGAACTACCTCTCTCTACCCATATCACATAAGAAATTCAGTAGTTTCATTAGAAAATTATGGACCTCTTTCCATAACACCTCTTTACTTCTTCGAATATAAACCAATTCTTTGTTCTGCTGATGTGGCAACTATTAAGACTTTCTAAAATAGCTAACTGTTACTAAATCTGCTACAACAATATAGGTAATCCAAAGTCGATCAACCAAAATATTATCGTACTCTACCAGGATAAGTATAGCCTGAGGTTTGAGGTCTCATATAGACGTGTTAATGAAAAAATAGTAAAGGCAACAAACGGCACATGTTTAACACTATAATTTAGTTTCTTTTTATTTCACATAGTGTTTTTAGTATCAAATAATTTAGCTCTACAGACATGTGTTATATATGTATAGGCACCGAAGATATTAAACGTGCATCGCCAGGTATATTTAGATGTTTCGAGAATTTATCCGAAATATGCTTTGTCTCAAAATGGAAACTTTAGAATGCAATGCAACAAATTCTTCTGCGTATGCTTTCACAATAAGTATCACAATAACATAACGTAGTCTAAGCTTGTACTTTCTTATATTCAGTGCCATTTACCATCAGTAACGTGGTAAACGGGGTACCTCACCGAAATTTAAGTATATGAAAAACCCGTAAATATATTTTATTTACTACAATGAATTGTAAAAACATAAGACAATACTACTATTTCCGAACTGCACGAGGAAAAGGTACTTTTCGAACGTAATTTACTGTTGATGATTTCTAGAATTGCAGCATTGAATGGTAATGATTGCATATAAAAACTCGAACTTATTCCTTAACATTTTAAAAGTGTTATACTCCTTAATATCGATATCGTCGTTATGTTTCTCAATTAGTATAACTTGTATTTTACCCTGGCAATTTTTTCTCCTGGTTTTAAGCGTTTTAAGTATCTACTAACACTCACAATTTAATATGGCCATATTTGTCCGAAATAAATATTTTTAATATAAGGTAATAATTGTGAACAAAAAATAATATACCAGCGATAATTTTATGTAATGATAGGTTATGATATGAGGTAGCTGTATTAGGTTTACATTATTTTTTACAAAATACAGGCTCAGACAGTCTCGCTATGTGCGCCCTTACAAATAAGGGCGCTTAGATTGCTTTGAATCGTTTTCCTATACTTTTGGACCTTTTCAAGAGTAGAAATAAGGGCCACTTGTCGATTTCTTTTTAAATTCTTACTAGCGCATTAATTGTAGAAAGAAAACGTGATAGATTAAGAGAGTCTAAGTTCATTTAAATTGCTATCTACTCATATTTTGTTTATTAAAGGCATTTTGTTATATGATTTCTAAGAAGTGATATAATATTCTTAATCCAAGACACTTAATCCCAAATGTTTTATCTAACATATTTTGAGCTTCTACCGGTTTCAATATCGCCATAGGGACAGAGTATTTTTGTTGTGATGACTAACTTGATCTTGAAAACCTGTTTCTTGCCGATTCTAAAGAGTATCAAAATAAGAATTTACGGTCATACTTAATAGGTAATGTAATCACGACAAAGGTCTAAACACAGCGCTTTCTTATGTTTTTAAGGTACTTGAGTGCAGAGTATAACTAGTTCTCTCAAAAATGGGTCATTGGCCGACACTATAGTTTTAACACTAGGCGCCCGAAGTGGTTACGTCTCGACTGACTCATTCTTGATACGAACGGTTTAAATGTTTTGGGAACGTTTGTATTTTGACTTCGTAATTCCTTAGCAACGGGTTTTGTTGACAAATTTAAAACAGGTCGTCATTAATTTGATAACATACGACACACTCATGTAGGTACTTATTCATAGATTAAAGAATTTAACTTAAGCAGAAAACTGATAACTGTTTATTGTGAAATATAATTTAGTTCAAGTATACTTCAACAAGTAAGTTTTCATAATTCTAACCAAGGTTTTAGATTGGCAGTAATAATATTCAGGGCTATAGTCGGTGAGCATCACAGAACTTCATAAAAACAAATGATCAATAAGGTGTCTGTCTTGATTGTGTGTGTGAACTGTGGGTGATTAGTTATGGGGGCCTCTAATGTGATCGTTTTATTCAGTGTTAAGAATTACCTAAGAGTTGTCAGCACCTTAGCAGAAAACAAAATATTGCCATTCCGATTTATTAAGTCAGATTGTTGCTTCATTTATCTTAAAATCTTGCTAAGTTTCGTATTATGAATGATAAAACTAACTACGCTATATTTTATTTGTAAATTTTAAACTTTTAAATTTATCTGGGTTTTGTGGCTCGGCTGAAAGGGCGTTAAGCTGGGACAAGATTTCTACGTGTAAATGCGGGACGCGTAGGGGCACCGAATATGTTATTAAGACTCGACTTAGTACGATGTGTCTGTAAATAGCATTAAAGTTCGTAAAGTGATTCTACTGAGTATAGATTGTGAGTTAGGTGTCAGATTAAGAATAAATATGTTCACATTCATTTTAAGTGTTGTACTTATTGCTTATTATTATGGTGATCTATTGTAAATGAGATCTGGACATCGCTGATTGGAATAAGACTTCCATGGTACATTTAAAGATATGATTGAGTAGGTATTTGTATCTACATTGAATATAGGTGCCAACAGTCGATAACCCTGTCTGATTAGCGAACACCCTTTATATAAAGCCTGTCCCTAAAAAATCACTGCTTCATAGGTAGTTCAATCCATCCTAAATCCATGCTCTATCATCTTTGACCTTACCTTCACTTACTGTCAGGTTAAATTGAGGTCAAACTCGGATATAGTCCTTAGGATTCTAGACAAAGAAACTCATATTGAAATCCTTGTTTTTTGTTGACGTTCAATTTGGTCTCTTGAGTCATTGATTTACATAGATTATACATTGTGTATTGAAAAACTCAATACAAACGTATAAGATGAATGCAGGAGCTTGGAAATATTCCATTTCGGCATAACAAGTCAAGGTTTCGGAATACAAACCTACGTGTACTCGAGAAACAGCAGGCGATAAATACGTCAAAACTAAGAAGGCATTAACCATACCTACGTTTTACAATTTGATTGAAACAATTAAAATTTTAACATGGTAAAATACTCAAATTTCTTAAATATCTAGAGCAGGTAACTTGTTTGTGTCTTTTCTTAATAATTTGACTAAAGAGGAAGTGACGAATAGTAATATATTTCCAATTCAATATTTAAATCTATTGTACGAATGTTGTAACTGACCGTAACGCACATCGCGAACATGTTAATTTTCTTAAATTCACATAAATCCTATCGATAGTATTTAGGTCGGTCTGGGAGATAAAGTCAAGTATCTGTTGGTGTTCAATGCTTAAAATACAGCGGCATCGACCTTGCGTCCGGATGCTTGAACGAACGCTTTGTTCTTTTTTTTCCGTGTGGTACCCGACGACCAAGGTGACGGCCAGTGACTAACAAGTTGATGAGGTTGAGAAATCAAATGAAACCTTTTTTGGCATTTGAGTGGGCTGCCCTTTGTACTCGATGATTCGAATGTATTTTATTTGGCGAGCTATTCAATAAGTTATCAGTGTTGGTGGTTTTTTAATCACATATTTTCATGAACATACAAGATCATAAATAAGTAGCATAACTTGTCGAAAATGGCAAATTATTGTTGATTATTTTTTAATTGTCGGGTATTATAATTCCTTTGTGTTATTAACGTACAATTAACCTTGTTTTAAAATTAAAACTAACAGATTAACATTATTTGCTTTATGATTTAACACTGATTGTAAAAATTACTTCGATTTCACTTTGAGTTGGTACTGCATATCAAAAAAGAAAACAATCATGTATGTAAAAGATGATGATTGCAAATAAGTAGGTACATCAAATATTTATTCGCAAGACATTTACGTATCAGATTATAATGTTTCCAACTAATATTTATATTATGACGTCGATCTGACGATAATGTCAAAGCGGGAGACGCTCGGTGATAATAGCTCGACAGATTTAGCTTTTAAAAATATACAAGTATAGTTGTCACTTCGTGTAAATTGGCTGTAAATCTTGAGAATATTTCGGCGGGAAATGATTTTGTTGCTCACGCAGTTTGCTCTCAGGAATGAAAAATATGTGCTTGACGCAAAAGCGTTATCTATTTTGGAGCTCTGCGTCAATATACTACGTTATCTTACTAAATGCAGTCTTGCGGTCACCTTTTAAACGGCTCGCATTCGAACAGCTGGCAAAGGAGAAAATTTGATAAAACGCAACATTGTAAAGTCAAGCGATCTAATTTTTAGTTGGTTAAAGATTTCAGTGGAAGGTCAGAATTAAATTTAAAAAAATGCAGCAGTACGCTAGCAGCCTATTTTTTAAAACCATGTTCGACTTGGCTTAACCAGTATGCGTGTAAATTGAAATTCTAAATTCAAACATTCTAAAACGTCAGTGCCATACTTTTTAAACTTCGAATACTTACCAACTTACCATTATTTCTCACGGTAATTTCTATTGTTATTGTTATAATATGTTAGCTGTATATTTTACGTAGACTGTTAATTAACACATTTTCTCTTTATAACAATGTGTCATATAGGTGAGCATGTTCAGAAAAAAAAAATACTTACAGTATTAACTTCACGCGATATTGGATGGCAAAAAGTGAAAGTCAAATACGTTGTGTTTTTCAGATTTTCAAGATTAATGAAGTGGACTTCACTTTTATTTAAGTGATATGCCAGTTTTGACATTTGGCAGTTTTAAAAAAAATGTAGAAAATAAACGACTACAGACACAGAACTTTAAGATTTAGGTAAAGTAAAGTAAGTAAAGCAGTATTATTAATACTAGGTGAAAATAAATTCTTAACATTTTTAAATAAATTCATTTCTTTTTAAGTTTACTATTGCCAAGCGACGTTTCCTACTGTTATACAGCATTGATCTCAACTCGTGACAAATTCAGGCCAGTCATTGACTTTCCGTTTGTGATTCCTAACAGCATTATTTTAGTCGCAGGCGCAGGTACGTACAGGTACGTTATACTAGCTTTCATTAGAAACTATTCTCTTAGATTACTCATTTTTCTAATAAATATTTGTTTTCAAATACACAATAGTATATTACTTACGTGTATGGATTTTTTAAGCTGATGGCTACATACCATTTTTTTCTTCAATTGCGATACTAATAAAGTTTTAAAAAAGTTAATACAAAGTGTATTCAATCAGGTCAAGCCATTGTGCTCCATTCAACGTATCGAGCTAGCTTTCATAACGCTGCTAATAATTTAATATTTATCGACATTTGCCCCAGTTCGAGTATTGTTACATTTTTGATGTTTTAATAAATAAACACTTCTGTATGACAGGTAGAGTCTAGGTTATATTAAATAGGTTATTACTGTGATGTAGAAAAAATGCTTCCTTATTTTAGGTCAATGATAAAAAAAACATAAACTCGTGCCTATTCTATAATACGAGCAATATGATAACGCTAAAGAGTTTGTTTGCTTACGCGTTTTAAGCAATGAAACTCGAAAAAATAATTCCAAATTTGAAAATCTCCTTTTGCGTATGATAACCTAGCTTTTGGACATGTTTACGAGTTAAGAAAATCTTACTGGATTGAAAGTAACGCGCATATAATCGCGTCTATTAAAAAAGTAACTTCATAACTCATCGAACAGATTACATAAAGATTTTCCAATTCTAAAAAAAGAGTAAGTTACCATTCGTTCCATTAAAAGTATCACTAAAAGCCTTGAATGTAAGAGACATGAATTTGGTCGATTGATAGAACTCGCGGCCCCAATATATACTCAAAGGATTTATCACCAATGACGTCAGCCGTTCATCAACTATTGACGGTACGGACAAGCGTTGAGTTATCGTGTAATAAAATTAACAACTTGGATATTTCCTACGTTTATGAAGCGTCTGGGTTTTTAGTTTTTACTACTTTTTCTGTTCGTTTCGATATATTAATACATACATATTATATCACTTCACGCCTGCATCCCTTACGGGGTAGGCAGAACTCTAGAGGTTATTAAAACCATCTGCTGTCACTTTTGACAAATTTGGAAGCATTAGAATGATGGAGAGAGATTTTTGCAGTGACAGGGAGTCAGCCTATCCCACATAAAAACCTCCGGAAAAACCTCAGTCCCTTAACTGACTTTTACAGTATGCCCGGGAACAGAAGCAGCTGACACATTCTATGTTTTTCCTTTGCTCCCAGTCCAGCATGGAAGATAGTAATGTGACTGTTGTATATAAATTTGCACAGCGCCATCTAGTTTTAAAGAAAGCATATTTAGATTAAAGGAGCTAGACTACGTATTATTATCCTATCTAAACGTTTCATCTATACGTTTCATCATTTGTTAAAAAACATAAGTATCAATCAAAGCACTTTTCGCTTTTCGCTTGGTGGTAGGATCCCTTCTGGGTCCGCCTGGCTAGCGACCACCCTTTATATAAAGTCTGCCGCCAAATGTTACCGCTCCGACGGTAATGTGTTCCGGCAATATTGTATAAAGAGCCAGTTCCTTCCTAAACCCGTGTGGTTTCATCTTCGACCTCATCGTCACTTACCATCAGGTGAGATTGAGGTCAAACGCGGGTTTAGTCACTTATAAAAAAAAAAAAAAAAAAAGCACATATTATATGATTGTGTTGTATTAAACCCCGGTATGAATAATTATGCAACACTCGATAATTACATAAAAATGTGTTAAAAGTACTGCATTTGCTAGAAAATTTGTTGTTTAGCTAATTTTGAATATAGTTTTTATATTGTAGTTAATATATTCAGTGTGAAGTATTTTTTAGCTGAGCGTCATCCTCAGGTGAGCACTTTCATTATCACCTAATAATCTTTGAACTGAATTTTATCGTGTTTTCAGGAGATAAAACTGTATATACAAAGATATGTACCTAAGCGAGGGTAAATGCAATGTTTTGTATGTATAAGATTCGCTTTTTGAGTTTATTGATTTTTTTGTGGAGCCCATGTGGATCACAAACAAAAAACAAAAATTCTATGTTAAGACGAAGTTATGGTGTCTTTACGCCTCGGTATCCGTTAAGGCACCGAAACCTCGAGTTAAAATATAGGTCATCATCATCATCTTCACAACTCCGTGTAATGAGCCCACTGCAGGGCTATGAGCCTCTCCTCTGGGTGACGAGGAGGTTTAGGCCATAATCCACCAAGCTGGCCCGGTGCTGGTTGGTGGATGTCAAATATTTTAGGGTGCCGAAATGGCTTTTGACAAACCCTAACGACTACTGTATACAAGTATACAGCACCCGGGACCGACTGCTTAACGTGCCCTCCGAAGCACGGAAGTCGCCGTGAGAAATGAATGATCGGCGGTCACCCATCCTAATACCGGCCGCATTGAGCGCGTTAAACTTGCGATATCGTTTGATAAGCAGAGTAACCATAGCGCCAAGACGACTTCAAAAAAATAAAGAAAGGGTTGATCCAGCCAAATTTAAATGTTAGTTTCTGTGATACGATATAAACGTACCTGCATATTTACTTTAGCGTCGTTACAAAAAAAGTAGAAATATGGAACCACAAATATGGCGATAAATCCAGATCGCGTCTATTTCATAACAAAGTGTATAGTGAAATAAAAACATTACGCTTTATTGCTATCAAATAGGAATGAAGATAACAGAAACACACACACACACCTATAGTAAACGTCAGAGATCGGGCTTTTAGAGCTCTTAAGCGATTTCTTACTCTACCGACTACCTATTCGACTGGATTAGCGAGTGCTGCAGAATTATTTTGCCTCGCCAGAGACAGGACTCGTTAGACAGAGCTGACTGCCAACCTTCGCTAGTCGGAAAGGCACAAGAAAAAGAAGTGTGATACTGAATCATTGAACTGTATCACTATTTTATTTTATTCTAAGCTTTGAACACGTAAGCCGTGTAATAGTTTTTGCATTTTATTTAGAATACTAGCAATAGAGCATGGCTTTACTCGCTCAGCTCTTGATTTAACGTAAATTTCTTGATTTCTTCAATGTTTGAATAATAATGTAACTAAACTTTACTATATACGAATACAGTCTATCTAATGTTAAATATCAAATCACGCTCAATATACATTTACGCAAACCACAAAAAAGTAAAAATGGAATAGATTTTTACAGAATAGTGGGGTAAGCACTATTTAATACTAGGTATTCTATGTCTTAAGTATTTTCTGATACATTGAACAGTGACATAAAAACAAATCGGCGCTTTAACTTTTTCTTTTGACCATTATGCTACAAAGACCGGAACCGATTCTGACAATCTTATTTCAAATGACAAAATATCGAGTTTAAGCGGTCAACACGCTGCGAACGGCTGACACTTTTAATTATATTTATTTGTGGATGATATCCGAGACATGACATCAAACCGAATTTGATTAACGTAACTCGATTCGCGCTCGAGAAGCGGTCATTCACGGTAAATAATCAAAAATCAATGAAGTTTGGACGGTAAATTGCACATGGTCCGTTTTACTGGATACGTTTTACCGGATACGTTTCTTTTTCATCGATGGCGCATGGAGTTGTGTGAGTGACTTCATATATTTTTATTTTATTTTATTTTATTAAACATAAGGTGATCACAAACAGTAATGTACATTAATTCTTAACAAATTAATTTGGATATATTTATATACATCCCAACGGCGTGATCCACATATAATTAAACATCATAATACGACAATCACACGGTTAAGAGTTTGCACAAAATAAAAGTAATTTATGAAACAAGTTTTTTGCAAAAATTAGATAGAATAAAAACATCAGAGTAAAAGTAAAAGTACAGTATCGTGTTCATGTAAACTACTAAAAAGAGCCTATTATTTTACTAAATTTGAAACAAAGATTCCAGTTGAATTGGAACAGTTCAAGTGAAATTAGTACGCTTTGCCTATCTGGATATTGAATAGATATCATTTTGAATTTGATATTGTATATATAATAATATAACATACACTAAATACCTAAAATATTTTACATACATAGAAACCATACTAAAAATATATTATATTTTTAGTATGGTTTCATATACGTATTTACGATACAAAAAAGGTATCCAGTAAAACGTATGCAGTAAAAAGGATTATGTGTGAACGGGCTGTTACTGAGCGCATAGAGGCTTTGCTGTGTAGTTGGCAGAACAATCACACTTGGTTCTATGTCAAAGTTTGAACTTAATCCTTCAGTTGGCAGCCTTGTAGATGTAGACGTTCTCTCAGTTAGTGTTGGTAGCCATGCGTGTGAAGCGATTTACGGAGCTTTAGCCTTCTGTGTTTTGTAATCATCTGTACATGTATATTAATACCTATGTTAAAGTGTATTAATTGCAAACAGTCAGGGCAGTAAACAGGTTTTATAGAAATCCCTAACTAAATCGAACTTGGCTGTCATAATTTACAAAGTTTTGATATAGGTTCGGACAACCGCATATTAACTTTTCCGGTTTCGGAATAGGTTAAGCTATTGTATGATTTAGTTAAGGTATATTTTATGATAGACACATGTTCAGATATTCTGTTTGCAGGGCTATGATGAAGGTGACATTTTTATAACTTTGTATTTGTAAGTGGTACTAGCTGACCCGGCAAACTTTGTTTTGCCATATAAATAAAAAAAAAATAGATGTTGGTAGATTCTCATAGATACCGGATAAGCACAAAAAATTTCATCAAAATCGGTCAAGCCGTTTCGGAGGAGTATGGCAACGAAAACTGTGACACGAGAATTTTATATATTAGATTAAAAAATACGCACCGATGAATTCTTTTTCGAAAAATAATGTTTATTCTTAAATAATTGTAAATAAATATATTCCTTCTTTTACTTCTTATAGTATACAGACTGGTTATAGGACTTAATCGAAGCGTTGCCTAGCGACTATCCCGTGCTATATTCGACTCAAGGTTCATATTGATTTGTTCCAGCGTTTTTTCAAATACAGGGTGACTGGTGACAAATTTTAGATACTGAATGATACACTCCGTACTCGATTCTTTAATTAAATAAAGTAGGTACTTAATTTTTCACTACAATTGCCTATAAATAAATAAAGTTTTGTTACTAATTATTTTACTTACTTACGCCTGAGTCAATCGCGGCACGTGACCTGGTACGCGAATCGCCAGGATGCCAACGCTAGTGTTGCTTAATCAATTCTTTAACTTTCGGTTAAGTTTAGTCAGTAAATAATAAATTTTTATTTTCTATTATACTTTTTCTCGTCATGTATGATCTCAAATTATCCCGTCGTCGAATTTCAAAAGTGACCCACCAGTCACCCTGTATATTGAGCTATATTATTAAGAGAGCTATATTGTTTAAAGCCCACGTGCTATATCTTTAACGTTACCATCACCATAAGTCTAAAGCAATAGTTAACAAAGAAAAAACATAATTGATATGATCCACCGTAATTTGTTAACCTGAAAAAAAGTTAAGGTTTACGAAAATGATCCATGCAGTTCAGGGTGCATACAGTATGTGACCTGGCAAACTACTTTTTGTTAGGTATATGAATGTATAAAGATGATATTGTCATTAAAATTCTGCCTGTTTATATCTAAACTATTGGTGTAGACTTGATTTAATTTCTTAGAAACGATATCGGGACTTTCATTTCAAGTGGATGATACTAGTAGTCTATTGAGTAACTTGAGAGGGTAAAATATTAAAATCCTTGCTGCGGTTTCTAAAATAAGTAAATGATTTGGAATTAACCGAATATGAGCTATTATTTTCACTATATGTTGTTTTAATACATTTCATGAGTTGTCAAAAATCTGACAGGTCAGTTATGACTCTTTGATCACACAATGATATAGTACTTACAGCGTCTGTTTTCTCAGTTAGTTCTTAGTTCTGGTTTTCATGCGTCTCTTCGCTTGTATTACTAAATATGTACCCTATAATGATTTGTATTATGAAAGTAATAAAGAATTGAGAACTTACTAGTCTTCATCATAACTATCCATCAGATGAATTAGAAAATAAGCTGATGCTTATAGCTCAGTCACTCGTGACCACGAAGTCTGTACAGACACCAAAACGTTGAGTTTAAATAGTAGTTATACGCGAAAAAATCATTTTACTTATACATACAGGGTTAATTTTAATTAGCGCATCACCCCTTGCATGCAGCCTCTCCACATCAATCCCAACAATATTTGTTCTACGACTTTTTAAAATTAATGGTTTTTATTTTAGTATTAGGCAACATTAAAAAAAAATTAAAGTCTCGGTTTAGAGGAGTTACTCTATTCAATCTGAGCGTAGGTATGCCCTGTATATGGGGTTAATTTTAATTAACGCATTACCTTTTTCGGATAGCCTCTCCACATCAATCCCAACCATATTAGTTCTACGACTTTTTACAAATAACATAAAAAATAAAAATAAGAAATTGTTGCTCCTTAATCTACATTTTGTAAGAAGTACCTATTATTATTATGAAGCGATATTTTACTGCGCAAGGTGCGTGGCATACCTACCTACGCTCAGAGTAAAAAGAGTTACGCCTCAAAACTGAGGCTATAAATATTTTTTGTAAAACTATTTATTTAAAAAAGTCTTAGAACAGATGTTATTGGGATTGATGTGGAGAGGCTGACTGCAGGTGATGCGCTTATTAAAATTAACCCTGTACACAATGAATCGTGAAAACTCAGGACAATATTACAAAGCATAATAACGTTTTTAATTCTTTATCAATCTGATTACTTGTAAACAGACAGTTGTAATCAATTTAGAGAGTGACAACAAAGTTCACTTATCATTGCATACATGATATTTAAGTGTAGATACCAGAACCTACTGAAGTTATAAGCAAGTCTACATGCAATTATAGTGCGAGTATTTGCATCTCGTGAGTATAATGAATCCGTAGTTTACAACTGTAGAATTAAATTATGCAATAGTAAGCGAAGGAATTCCATGTACCTATTAGTGTTACTATTATTATTGCATAAGAAATACACCGGATAAGCGTGTTGCAAACGTAAATACATACATACATAACTTCACGCCTGTATACCTTATGGGGTAGGCAGAAAACCAGAGGCTATAAACCCATCTGACGTCACTTTTGACTTTGGAGGTATTACAATGATAGAGAGAGACTATTGCAGTGATAGGATATAAATACATAAATAATCTAAAAGCAACCTTGAATACGTGTGATGGAAAGTGAAAACCAGTGGGCCTATTATGGATTTCAAAACCATGCGATGATATCATAAAATAGTTTTGACGTAAAACATATCCTGCGATTATTATTAGGTATTACTCCTCGGCGAAATCTCTTAGCTAAGCTCTTGCCATTAGACTGAATACAATAATCCCAATATATAATAGTATAGTATTGATTTATGAATGCACACGAAACGGAAAAACGTGCGATGATATCATGAAATACTTTGACGTAAACGTTAAGGACTCAAGCAAAAATTCACTGTTAATTCTTCATAAAAAAAATGTCAAAAAATCTATACTTAAGTAGAGTTTAATAAAACACTCTTTAACCAGTGGGCCTATTATGGATATCAAAACCATGCGATGATATCATGAAATACTTTTGACGTAAAACATATCATGCAATCTTTATTCGGTATTACTACTCGGCGAAATCTCTTAGCTAAGTTCTTGCCATGTAGACTAAATACAATAATCCCAATTTATAATAATATAGTATTTATTTATGAAAGCATTCGAAAATAAAAAACTCAAATAAAATCAAGAAACAAACATATCATAGAGGTGGGTGCGATCTCACCTTTTTCAATTGACGTTTTTAAGTCATAGATGATATTGTTGAAACTGTCATTGCTAAAAAGAAATGCACGCAAGATATATCATCATTGTATCATAGAAATCTTAGAGAATGAATAAAGTATAATTATTACTCTGCAATAACAATCTTGTTTATCATGTCATGTCATGAAAGAACCGTAATAGGCCCGCAGATTTAACCAGTTAAGAAACTTTTTGGTAAGGTTAAACAATACAATTAATAATCATTGACAAAAATCATTGTCAAAAATATCATTAATAAGCATTAAAAGTTTTATGAATCATTATATTAAATTTAACACTCTTGAATCTCGATGTCTCTCATCAGCTACTCGCGACCACTGACAATGACACCGAATATCCAATGCGATAAAATTGTATATTTCACAGGATTGAGGACTCCTTGCTGAGGTATGATTCCTTTGATTTCACTGGCTAATCGTTCCCTTTATCACAAACGTAACTAGTCCATGTGCTTGTTATGAGATCATTAAGGCGTTTAAAACAGGCAGAATACTAGTACCCACCTAGACACCCTTTGACAGAAGGGGCTTCTAGCGGTGGGTGACACTTAAAATTCATCTGTCTACGGATATTTTTTATTTTAAAATTTTCGACGTCATTGCTCCGTGGTTCACCTTGTGGGTTCACCTAATCAATTGCTTTACATAACGCCGTAAGATCAGAGGTTAGATTCGCAAATTTGTATCTCAGTTTTCAGTGTTAGGTATGTTCATTGTAATCTTTAAATATAAGGAGATAACTGCTATAGGTACTGCTGTTTATTAAGCAGATAGGCAATTTCTTTGCTATCGGTACACAGTTCGGAAATAGATTAGGTTGTCCTTGTCAAACGCACGGAAACATAATGCCGATGACGATATTGTTGTATGTACTTACAGTGCGTTCCAATGACTTTTGTCAACGCCGCCGGTCGTACACTCGAGAGCAATTCTTGTAAGACACTACCAAGTGAAAAGTAACCATATTGACAAAACTTGACTTCTAAAGAGGAAACTTACTTTGAAAATTCACTAACTAAAATACATTTCTAAGCCTCTAATTTTGAAACTGGAGAGACTTTAATTTAGAGTATGTTAGTTTTGGTTCATAGAGGCGACTCAAACTTTCCTTTGCTTCAAAGTAAAACTTTCAACATAGTTACAGACTCAGCTCTCTGACCATACTCCACAAAGCCTGACACGAATGCTTAAGCCTTACAACCCGTACGATTAATTTTGTTTTATTATTAGACAACATTTCTAGTCTACTAGAAATGTTATCTATAACAATATAGTTATGGGAATGATGTGTCATGACACTTTCAGTTAGATCTTTGAAAATCTTGAGAGTAAGTTTTGCGCGTAAACCAATTGAAGTTCACGGATATATTCTTCGGGCAAGGAAAATATTTTGCTAAAACTTTTGTTTGAGTGGCATTGTTTTATCATCGATTCTATGCAGATTTAAGTTGTAATTCAATGGATATAATGATTAATAAATTTGGGAAAAATGGTTCATTTTAAACTTTCATCATAAAAACGACTCTAATGACGCCACAAAAGTTCAATGCTGTTCAAGCCACAGCGCATAAAAACATGCACTTGAAACAGTACCCAGTTACAGTACCAGTACCGAATACAGTTCCTAAGGCAACTCGGATTCGGATTTTCGACGTGAAATCTGTGTCTCGTTTGCTGTAAAAAATACTATTAAGCCAGTTAGTCTTCCTTGAGGACGCCACTGCCGTGAAGGGCTCTAAGGTTTAACAAGCAACGTTTCATTTAGCCTACAGCTACTGTTACCATATTCACATCTTTACAAATGTTTTCGGGACAAAAAACCGGGACTGGAGTAGAAAAGCAGGACACAAAGTCTTGTGCGACTCACTCATTCGTTCAACATTCACTCGCTTAGCTTTACTCATTCGTTGGATTACCGTGTCAGTACTTTAGACTAGTAGGTAAACGAGAAACTCAAAGATCTGAATTTTTAATAAACCTTCTTACGTCGCGAATGAGAACCTTCTTAACACTGCTTATAGAACTTCTTAAGGAAATACACTGAAAACTTTGGAAGCCTCAAAGACACGCCAGCATTCCCTCCCATCGCTCAGAAAATATTTTTGTCGAGAAATACTGAAATGCAAAGTATTGTGAATTTTCAAAGCCTATTCAACTTGAGTCTCCCTGTAGGGGGTTTTTCCTTCCCGCTTATGCATGCGCCCTCTCTTTCCTTTCACTATATTGATCGAAGTCTAGCTAGACTTGTTGATCACAGCCAGAGCCATGTTCATGGCTCTGTGACAGCTTATGTCTGCTGTCAGATTGATGAATGATATATGGCACGGAAAACATCATGCTCTATTGATTTATGCTGGTTCAGTACCAACTTTAACACACGTAGAGTTATTACTATAGGAATAATCTTTGTGTGAAAAAGGTTCAGTGATAAACTTGCTTCCAATAGATGTTCAATACGAATTCTATATATAAATCACTTAGCTTATTTCGCGATCAGCTAAACAGCCATTTTTTCCATACTGGTAGAAAATTGTTCATGAAGAGTTACACTTGCAATCTAAAAAATTCCATATTTGTATTATATCTATATCTATTTAAACACTTTTGCAATGCAAATTATTCCTACTTCACTATACGTACCTAGGTTCTAAAACTTAAAAAGCAAAATTTTAGCGTCACACGAAAAACAACTAAAACTCGTTCCGTGAATGACATCTTCAAAAAGACAAAGACTACAATCGGTCATTTACATTATGCATAGTTTTCAAGAGAGATAATTTTGTATTATTTTTACCTGTGATAAAATACGCGTTTATCTCTCATCTTCGTTGATGTCAGTGATGATGCAGACAGAGAATTTAGATTTAGGATAAAACTGGCTCGTCATTAAATATAACCTTTGCGCGTCATCATAAGATGTTGATCAAATTCATATGAAATACACCTAAAGTTGCGCATGACATAGATTTTTTTTTATGTGGAATCTTTTGCAACATTTTGGCTTGTAAATGCGAAAGTAACTATTTCTGTATATTTGTTAACTGTTACTGTTATATTCTG
Organism: Stenoptilia bipunctidactyla; assembly: GCA_944452665.1. NCBI lineage: Eukaryota > Metazoa > Arthropoda > Insecta > Lepidoptera > Pterophoridae > Stenoptilia > Stenoptilia bipunctidactyla. The sequence goes on from OX101735.1 coordinate 13,402,791, forward strand.
TATATTTGCTTGTCTGTTACGCTAAGAGGCCTAAACCACGGGATTGAGAGGTAGAACTTGCGCTAGAAGATAGAACTTGTGAGAGGACAAGGTACTATTATCGACCGAAAAAAAAAACTACTTTGGATTGAAATAATGAATGAAAGTTATTATGGAATTTGTCGAAAAAATAAATGGAAACTTCGTATTTAAACATTTGATTCAGCCTTTTAACTACGCTTTGGAAATGTCCTGCAAGCGGATGAAATAGGAGATGAAAATTCGTTTCGAAGTCCAATCATGTCTGTACATACATACATACATGACCTCACGCCTGTCTCCCTTTGGGTTAGGCAGAGACAAGAGAACACCAATTGCTTCGATCCAGACATACCTCTTTCGCTTCCTCCACGTTCATTAATCTTTTCATACATGATCGCCGGTTACGGATACTTTTAACTAGGCCCTTTTCAAGAACGTCGCCAATTTGATAGCACCTTTTCATGCCTTATTATACACGCCTTATTATGATTTTAGTAAAGTTGATACTGACGAATACTATGAACAATAATAAAGTTTTATTATGGAAATTATCAAGACTACATAGTTGATACTATTGATCAATACCAGTCATTATTAACGCAAGTGAATCTCTACTTTATTATCAATGAGAATTAACCAACCTAGCACACCAACTATGTAGCTTCAAAGTGACCTTAGTATGACGAAATCCACGCAGTAAATCTAAGTATTAAAAATACCCATTTATATTTAAATTAAGTTTTCCAACAGGTATTGCTTAGCAAGCCACGTCTGGATTAAGTTCATTGAATTTTGACATTTGTAATAATTATTAAAATTACGCACCTTTCTGAATTCGGGTTTGACCTGAAAGCTCAAATATTATTTATTTGTTCACCTTATAATATAATTATAATTTACTTATTGTAAGTTATAATTATAGTAAGTTATTTAGTTAATTGTGTTAAATAAGAGTAATATCATCGTATCTTTTTACAAAATTCTAGGAAATGGAAAAGGAAGTTTTGGTTAGAGCTGATATTTAACACTTAATCATCATCATTATATACAGCCAGTAGACGTCCACACCTGGACATGGCCTCCCTCAATTACTGAATATAATTCTTAAAATTTAAAAACAAGCTTAACTTTTCACATAAAACTGCTGGCAGCCTGTATGGAAGCTAGCCAGGCGCACCTTGAATGGCTCTTACCACAATACGGGGGCTTAAAGGTAAAGTCCCTTCTACGTGTGTAATGGCAGGACTATTCGGAGCCAACTCCTTGAAAAACATGAGGTTGAAGTTTTAATATTATGTTCTGAAATTATTTACTAGTAGTAACGCGTAATTTAACACGCATTAATTGCGACCGGGACCCCTAGGAGTTTCCAAATAAAATATATTAATAGCTAGTCTATTAATATGTAAAAGGTGTAGGCTGCAAAAGCAAACGACATTTTCAAAATCTGACCAATAGTTTTCAAGAAACCAATAAACAACCTCCTCAGCTTTATTATATTAGTATAAATTTTAAATTGTATAAATAAATAAATATTTCACGGAAATAAATCAACAGCTACGATGACAATAATAGTGCCAGTAAGCCAATTATAGGTCCTCATCAATATTAATCAATTTAGACTAATCCACAGTGATGTGCAAATATCCGATTCTCTCTTATATCTGCGACTATAATCACCTTTTCATTATACATTATAAGCATATTTTTTATTATAACAAATGCAAAAGGAACTATTTCTGTATATTTGTTAACTGTTACTATTATATTCTGTATATTTTTGCCTGTCTTACGCTTTAAGGCCTAAACCGCGGGATCGAGAGGTAGAACTTGCGATAGAAGATAGAACTTGCGAGAGGACAAGATCCATTCCATCCTCGAAAAAAAAAAACTACTTCGGGTTGAAATAATGGATGAAAGTTATTATGGAATTTGTCAAAAAATAAATGGAAACTTCGCATTTAAGCATTTGATTCAGCCTTTTAACTACGCTTTGGAAGTTTTGTCCTGCAAGCGAATGAAATAGGAGATAAAACTTCGTTGCTATTAAAACATTTAAGAGCAGAATATATTCTTATTACAATTGACAGAAAAAAATACATGATATTCTATACAATAACAATAAAATTCGGAAAATAATATGATAGATTATAACAATACAATGTAATAGAGTTATAAATGTTGATGATTTCAATTTTTTAAAGTTGCAATTATGTTTTTTGAAAATTGAGGAAGAGTTAATGCAAAAATATCGTTATTCTGACAAAGTCGGTCATATCTGGGAATAAACGAGTTCATGGCATAATTTGTTTTATAAGAAGGACCCACGAACATTTTTGTTTACGAGAGCCAAGGCGAGGACAACGGATACTTATTTTATAAAGAAATATTTGATCTATTACAACGTGGCGAAGTTGGAGGGAATTCATATTTTCTAAATTATATTGCGGCCATCTGAAACTAACATATTTAATAAAGTAACACTTTTGTTCATAGTAGTTTTAGCTAGTATGACCCAATGTAGTATTAACCATAATGTTTTGTTTGATTTAATTCTAAAACAGTAAAGGAAAACGTTACCAAGATTAAAAGGTTTTGCCTTATCGTAATTGAAAGATAACAATTGACGTAATGTGTTGTATTAACTATTATCATGGTCAAGCATTATTCTGTTTAGAAAATACAGTTTCCTGCAAAAAACGTCTTTTTGCATGCTGCTATTAGGATTAATTTTGATTGCGTCATTCATTAGCGTACCTACTTAAATGGAAGACTAATGGGGTATAGTTTTAAGGCTTATGTAGGTTTTTTAAAGTTCATTTTAAGGTTGAACGAAAATAAATGAGGATTTTATGGGAATATTTTCAGCTTTGATTCGCATATATGTTGGAAGAAATCGTTGAACTAATAGAGTCAATCCTAAAGCTGAAAATAAAAGTTGATAGAATGAAACTCTTATCAAACTTAATATTACTTAATCTCTTTAAGATGACATAGGTACTCAAGTTCCGTTTTCAATTTATGTTTGAATCTAAATTTATAACTTAATTAATTATAGAGACAAGATGTTCTAAGTAATGCTTAATTGGATGATTTAGATTTGATATTAAGGACGCTTATATAAGAAAAAAACAACGTCGAATTTCTCTACACCTTAAGAAAATTATTGATTCATTGATTTTTCTACAGAAACATATTTTTCTGACTAATATTTAAGGCAAGAAATAAATATCACTACCAGATTTTCCTTAACTGTTAAGGTATAATCTTGTGCTTCTTAAAAAATATACATTCTGCGCATGCAGTTCAATGAGGTCAACCTGTGCCGGGTATTTCTTTTCATATACTGGGTGACACATATTATGTTATAAACAGAAATTTTGAATGCAGTATTTTAAGGCTAATTGATTGCATTTACTCTAGTAGCTAACATTGAAACTTCATAGACATTTCATAAATTGTAAGTAGCAAAAACACCAATTTTATGGTTACCCTCAAGTTGAGTGATTAATTTCAGTAACACAGGTTTTTAACACTGTCATTTAGCAATTACAATAAGACTTAGCAAATTCGACGTATTTTTAATAACGAATTTATCAAACAAATCTTGCATATTTTTGCCTATTTTCTCGTTCACAGGACTTAAGTAAAGTTTATTTGTTTATGACCATACACATATATTTGTTTACGACCTTACACCCTGTATATTGAAATGACGTGTTTGTGTACGTTGTTTTCGTCTACACTTCCAACTTAACTTGTATTGATAGTCTGACCCTTCGCTGCCTCGCTGCTACGAGCTACGGAGGTCAATGACCGAATGACATTTCATTCTTATATGCTTGTCAACTTGAGTAACTTTGAGTAGGTCGGTCGGACAATAGGTGAGAAGAGTCAGACGTATGGATTTATTATTTTGTAATATTTTTTCCAAGGCTCTGTAGTCAAGATTCTTTCTTTATTAAGTTTGGTTGGTAATTATCTCTATTTTCGGTAATGTAACTTTGTGTTTGCTTAAAATCGCAATTTTGTTCAGTAAACCTGCAACAAAATCGTTGGATTCTTCACAAACCATGAACTACTTTTTAAAAATCAGCAGTACCTACTATTAAAGAAGGAAATGAACAACCGTTTTTTTACATTGGCGGGGACGAAGATCATAATCTTTTCCTACGACAGCATCGCTGATGACTCGTCTATCACAAATGACGGCAGTGAAATCGGAAAAATTGTGATGCAAAAGTGACACAATTTCCTTACAGGAAACAATGAGAGTTATTTTATGGTTGTTAATATTGTCTAAGTAAACTTTAATGACAGTTTCGTAGTAATAAAAATATATTTTCATAGAAATTTTCTCAAATACCTTTAAGATCGTTACCCGGAACTACATCCACTTTGAATAGTTAACAAGTATTGCATTGAATTTGATCTTGCACAAAGCGGAAACAGCTTGCATATACCATTACATTGTTCTAAACGAAAGCAATCAGATACGAGTATCTAAAATTCTAAACATAGCCTATTTATAATTCCGGATTGATCTGCAGCGTGTACCAGAACTAACTTATTCAACTAGCATTCCGTATCACCCACGCTGCGGTAGATCAATTGATGACGTAAAAGCAGATACAGATATACATGCTGTAGTGTACGGATGCGTTATCAGAATATACAGGTCAATGTCAGCTGCCGCGTTCCGCCAAGGAAACACGTCTCAATATTAAAGGTCTTAATAACCTCAATCTCACCTCATTATTATAAGGTTGTCAATTAGAACACATGAGCTGAAAGGGCAATGACTATTTTGAGGACTTTTTTGTATGTGGATGTCGTTTGGCTTCACCGGAATTACATTACCTCCATACCTTGGTAATTCGAATAAAAGATGAATGGAGGAATCAAATTTATCCTTCAGGTATATTTAGATTAAAGCGGTAAAATCTTACGGAGTGAAGTCTCAGAGTCAAAGGTTAAGGGTTCAGCAAGTTTAAGAACAGCATACTCAAACGTACTCTGTAAATGCTAACGCTGCTTCACGCGTTCGAACGCGCCTTTCATACAAAACTGCGAAATGCGAAAGGCGAAATGCGCCAAATTAAGTACCTATTCCATTGACACGACTGTGAAGCACACTTATGAAATTGTACTAGCAACGCTGCGTTACGTGTATGATACGGACGTAGGTACGGTACGCGCGTTCGAACGCTTAACGCAGCGTTGGCACAAGGCATTGCTAGAGAAGAAATTTTATAACACTTTACAATTGAGAGACTCTTCGAACAACTGATTCCAAAACTTTGATTAGATTCGTATCGAAAACATCCCATGGGTGTACACCACCTTGCTTTATCAAACCTGTATGTATACAGTTGAAGATGCCGTTCGCACGCTCAAAGTTTACTTACCAGCACCATGCCAGTATCTAAGAATTCTCTTAGAATATAGGGTAATTTTGCCGTTACAAATCCTTGCTCCATAAGTGCGTATCTTGGAAGATCATTAATTAAACGTTCGTCATAAATACCATATTGGTTACCCTTGAGGAGCTATTTGCTTCTTCTTTCGCAAAAGCAGTTGTGCCTTATTGGATGGCAGAAGTCTTACAGAACTTATACTGTTTATTCCATTATTTTATCCTTTACTTATTTTTTTTGTCGTCTTGTTTTCTTTAACGTTTTTACAATACAAATGACCAAGGAAAAAGAAATACCTAAGTGTATAGAATTTACATTAATTTTTATTTGTTTCTTTATGTTTGTTATTTTTTGAGATGAAGAAATCCGATTTGACAACTAATCGCAAATCGCTAATCAATTTGCGATTAGTTGTCAAAAACAGACAGTTTAAGCTTTCTTTCTATTCAGTTGTATAAAATTTATAAATCATAAAGTATCATCAATCAGAACTGGTTTTCCCTCGTCTTCTTTCAAAGGCTCTACTATGTCACACCTATATTAATAACATGTTGTTTGAATAAAGGCTTGCTCTGATAACTGGTTTTTTGGCAGAAGCGGAAACGTATTAAGTTATGTTCAATCGGTATTCATATTTACCTATGACTTACTTACAATAATAATAACTGGATATGAGAAGATGAAATATTAAATAGAAGACTGTTGTCATTTTATATACGTGAGAAAAGAGAAAAAAATATTAATATCGACAAAACAAAGCTATCAAGAATTTCATAGATTATACAAAATCCTTAAATTAAACGAAACAAAGATAATGGTCGATAAGTAAGCATAGTGTAGACTTTAAAATTAGAACGTTATTAATAATCAATTAGACTTAAGAAAGAATATAAGAATATCAACGAAAAGATATAAAACCAAAACTTTATTCATCGAAAATCCTAAATACATAAAAGATACCAAAAAGAAACAGAATCACAAATGTAAATTTGAACTTTAGAGAAACATTATTCAAAATGTATAATTGTATGAATCTAGATTTTCAGATTCACATCGAAAAAGGTATACTAATCACGAGAATAATAAAATAAGAATATATAATGCTTAATAATTTTTTTATGTGGTTAATGGCTGCCAATATCAAACTTGAACGACCTGAGCATTTGAATGTACTCTTTGAAGTATTTCGTTTTATCTTCACTCAACGACGTCAAAAACTAAAACCTTAATTAAAGCCACAAAAACAATTAAGAAAGTAGAACGTACAATTTACTTTGATTAAGAATTTAAGTGGCGTGGAATAAATAGTAAAACTAAATGAAATAATATAGCTTAGAACAATTACAGCTTTACTGTGGGATTGCTATTGGATATGGCAATTTAACCTTTAGCTTATTACATAATGCAAACAGAAGTAAAAGTAGGTACTAAAAAGGTTCGTGACAAAACAAATGAAGTTTTTTTTTATAGATTGAAGCATTTATTTTCTAAGAACAATTTGCGGTTTCGTACAAGTATGGATAAGTTTAACCCTGTTTCAAATTCGAAGATGGATCAGTTTGAAATCGAGAGTTTATTCAAAAAATATCGCTATATTAGACACTATAGCTATAAGGTTATAGGTCTCATCCAATCTAAAGGCATTTAACCGAACGAATCATTTATGAAGTGGTGTTCGGCTATCTCGTATAGGGTCCGAAGGGCTAAAAATAAACCTTCCTCTCTTGGATACGCCTGTCAAACATTATTACGTGTGGTGTTATCCTGCGTGATAGGAAACCTTTAGAGAAATGGAAATAAAATTGGGAACAAGGCGACCAAAGTAAAAAATTTGATTAAAATTTCCTTGTTAGGTACGTTATTTATGCGCATTAATATCAGTTTCACTTAAAGAAAATTTGTATTTTAGCTACGGGATAAATTCTTACAGGATCAGATGCTACGTGGATAAAAACTTTGAAGTTTTTAGAAAAATATGATTCTGAAAATATGAAACAATAAATAATACTGCTGCTATATTGATAAAAGAAAATCTTTAATCTAAAATTAGAAAACATTCAGATATCGTCATTTAAAGACTTAAATAAGGCAAACGTCGTCGGTGAAGCCCCGAGAACAGTTACAATATAATAATATATTCTGTGGCCGTTGTAACCGCAAAAAAGAAAATGTACTGATTGTCGTCGCAATTGTTTTCATTTATTTTTTTGTAAAACGATCGATCAATACTTTCTCTGTGTATTTATGTGTTAAATTAAAAACTATATTAGGTTAGTGAGTATATTCACATATATTTAAATGACAAATAAAGATATTTTGTTCCGTTAATTATAACAAACATTTTTACTCGACGTTTTGGTATCTTTTCTAGCACGAGTGACTTACAGTATTATATTTAAACGAAATATATGATTTTTTGAGTTCAAGCAGGTTAAAACGGCAATTAATAATCACAAGAACTAGGTTCACAGTCCATGACACGGCCTAACTTCGACCTAACGTCAATAATTGACGATCCGTCTACCACACTCGCGTCATTGCCAACGGCTGACGTCACTGCGAAGTATCATTTTAAAGGTAGCTGTATAATCGCCCGTGTGAAAGATAAAGAGATTGTTTGTTTGTAAAAATTCAAAGGTAATGTGGTAAATAATGTCTGTTAGTTTAAATTGAGAAATAACTGTGAGAATAACGTTGTATATTCTTTGTTTTAAGTTAAAATTGTTACGCAAAGAAAGAAATAATAGGGTTCAGTTGTGCAATGTACATAAATTAGAATAGTTTGGGTAATCGTAGTTTATTTTGATAGAGCAATTGTGTGTAATAAGGCTGTTTACATAAATTGTTTATGTCCGGTTTGTTTTTTTTTTTACTCAAAGTTCGAAGAATTCAGGGTCAAAGTCATGGTAGTTACAGAAGAGGTTTAATCATCAAACAACTTTGAACAGAAAAAAACCTATGAAAATAAAACCACCTTATGGGTATTTAAAAAATCCTTTCTGTAATTTTTTTTTTGTTTCGTCATATAATGTAAACGAGTTCTTAATTAGTACAACTAGTTTCATCATTAACAATCGATTGACTCCTTAAGATGAGATCATATGTGAACACGTGACTTTTCGAATTATATTTATGTCTAATTTTAACTGAATGGAATTATTCCGTTTCGTTTTCTGACAATTTAACTTTGATATTGGATCCTTTTCGTTTATACCTATGAAGCGGCGAATTGGTAAATTGCAACGTGTAAGGAAATGTATTAACGTGATATAACGTTTTGATTTTTCACGTCTATCTTTGACATCTTTTCATTTTCCTATACACAGTGTTCTTTATGAAGCGACTTCCAAAAAAGGAGGAGGTTCTCAATTCGTCTGTATGTTTTTTTTGTGTCTTTGTTACACGACATTTCGGACAATTATGAATCGATTTTGAAAATTCTTGTTTCATATGATAGAGAATACTTTATTGTTGGTCCCATATAAATTTCATCCAAATCGGCTCAGTACTTCTTTGAAAATTTCTATTTAAAAAAAAAAATGTATGATTTCGGAGAATGTTTACGTTGATGACATTATAACTTGGCAAAAGTTTTGAAGTGAAGTCGGTTTTTTTAATGTTCTGCATTCGTTGATTATTCAACGTGCTCATTAACACATTTCGTTGTAAACTAAGACCTTAGTTAGTAATGTGCTAGCTACACTTTAATTTGAACCATTAGTCTATAGTTTAGACATCTTCAATTAGTGTATATGTAGGTAAGTACTTTACAATGTCGTCAATAGAAGCATCTCTGACGTTTTTTCTCATTATGACTTAAGTTTTGCTGCTTTACGTAAATGCGATTATAATCAGTAGGTATAGTTCTTCCACTTCATGTCTTAAGTGGTTTTGACGGCCAACAGTGCGGTCCACTTTGACCAAAAACCGTGACGGTATCGCGATAATTTGTCATTGATACGCAAATTGATACGAAATTTCATATTCACGTCACCGATCAAAATTAACTGCGATTTTGACCGATTTCGTGGATGAGTCGCCAAAGAGTATATTGGTTACTAAATAATTTGTTATAAAATAGAACTAAAATCCTTGGACATGTTATTTCAGACGTATTTCGTAATAAAATTTCCACGGTGCATTTATGTTATATTTTCTATACGTTCCTGTACATATGTATATCGTATAAGCTATGCTTCCTATGAAGCTACAGGATATTTGTTAAGTTTTTTTTTTATATTGTAAGGATAGGACGTTTGTCTTCCATGCCACCTGATGGAAAGTGCGCATGAAGACTATGGTGTTACACGTCCATCCACGAGAAACCTATTCACTCGACACTTAAAAGTTCCAGGACTGTAGTGGTCAGGAAAAACAGACGCAGGCAGATTGTTCCACTCCTTGGCAATCCATACCAAAAAGGAACTATCGAAGCGTTTTGTTCGACTTCTTGGTAAATCCACTATATAGGGATGGAAGTTCTGTCTGCGTCTGTAGAACAATCATGAAGTAAGAACAATCATGAATGTTACTTTTATAGGCAATATGTAGGTTTAGTTAGCAGTGTACATTTTTGTCCAGGTAACTCATGAGATGTTTGCCCGTAAAATTATGACGAAGTCTTTTCATTTTATGCCTCATTGCTGTTCTAGATTCCTAAAACCCGAAATAGGGACATTAGGTACTAGATAAGGCGATCAAAAGTTAAGTGTAATACCGTTAATAAAGGTTAATGAAAATAATCTCGATCTAAATGCGTTCGTGGTAGCTTATACGTAGGTATCAGATCAGTTGTCGGAAAATATTTGTAGGAAAATCCGGTCCTAAGTTTACACAAATATATAAAACCCATAAGGAAATAACGTTTATACTTCTATAAGTTGGTTTTGCCAGTCTTTGACAGGTTTTTTTTAATAACATAGAAAACAAATATTTACATATCACTGGAACGATTTTTTTATAATGTACAGAAGGCAGCACATTAAGCGTTACATTAGCTGTCAAATTTCCGCACCCAATTTTAACTTGATGTCGAGGCCATTTTTTTTTATACATTTGTAACACATACTGGGTTATTGCTGGGAAATTTGCTTTGCCTCTCCTGTAGTAGTAGCACAATAAAATGATTTCAATTGTGTCATTTTAATAATTTTTAGGACATTCAAGTATCTGTCAATGAAATGTGTTAAAGAAATTAACACATTTGTCGAAACTTTTTAAATAGCTTTGTGGAACTCTATTTAACTATCTTACTTTGTTGATATACCTAACCTTATACAATAAAATTCATTTCAACAGGATTTCTAATGACATCGAATTGTCGAATTTTTTGAAAATATAATTAAACGCGGCAAAAAACGGTTAATTACGTATTTTATTTAAAACAAGGAATCATGAAAACGTAAGACAATATAACTTAGCCTTACTTAGTTTACTTAGGTTCTGCATACTTGAGGAGCTAGTCAGAGAAGTTATAATAATGATTTATTGAATGTTTAGCCATTCAACGCGCAACACATTAGTAACCTATAAGTATCAACTACATTGACAACACGTACAAGAAATAATTTGATAATAGGTAGGTATGTGTCGGGACTTAATGACGTTGAAACATTTGTTTATCTTCATTCGTTTCGACTGAGTAACTCATTAATACTATATTATGTAACAAGTGAGCGAAGTTGCTAATTACAGTCGAAGCTGTGATTTGAGCCCGAGCCGCAGGCGAGGGCTTAATAATGAGCCGAGACTGTAATTAGCAACACTCACGAGTTACATACGACGTTTTTCAACACACTTGTGAGTAAAAGACAGACATACGTGGTCATAAAATAACAAACACATTTCATAACAAAGCTGTGAATTGTGATTGAAAAATGGCGCCGAACCTCGCGCATGCGCGTAGGTTTTTTTTTCCGCCAAATGTGTCAATGTCTGTATAGCATATACAGCCTATTTTAAGTGAAAATGTTCAATTTGGAGTGGTAAATGCAAATATTTTAATATTTTTTAACAAATTATTGTAAATTGTGAATAATTTGTTTGATATACAAATTTGTTTTACTAATATAAGGCGCAAACATTTAAAAATGTATATGGATTTGAAGTGGTATAAAACCTCTTTGTTGTTTCTGAAAATATTTAATGTTTAACCCGGACCAATAAAATATGCTCTGTTTACTCGCATGTAATTTGCACAAAGGTACAATTCAAATTTGTAGGATTCATTATATTATGCACTAGGGTATAATATATTATGCACGCGTGACTTATAGCCCAGTTTATAGTTCTAAATTCAATAGAATAACGCTCACTTTACGAGCAAGTGTGTTGAAAATAAATTAACACGATGGCGTTCCAAATTATACAGCAGGGCTAGCATGCAACCATCGATAAATACTCGAATAGACAAAAAAAATATTATTTTGTTATTTTATCCTATTCTGAAGTTAATGGCCGCACCATAATAGATAGAATTACTCGATTTGATTCCATGATTAAGACAGCAGAACCAAATATGCCACATTATAAATAAATTACATACACTAAGTACCACATTCTATGAAAATATCGATAAAAGGCCCGATTTATCAAATTTAAAAACGATAAAAAATAATTCAAACACTTTTTATATGTATAACATCGCAACTAAGTAGGTATTTGCTTTACAACCCTATGTGTCAGGCAGGAGACTTTCTAAGGACTCTTTTGTTTTAATATATTTCTAACTAGATTACCACTTTAATGAAATATTATTTATTGGTTTATGTATTAATAGTTTTTATTTTTGTTACAGGTAGCAATTAAGATTATAGATAAATCACAATTAGACGCCAGTAACCTTCAGAAAGTCTACAGAGAAGTGGATATAATGAAGAGGCTGGATCACCCCCATGTTATTAAGCTTTACCAGGTAAGTTTCAAATTTTTTATTTATTTTGATTAATAACATTGCAGTAGGGCACGAGTTATCTCCGGTTCACAAAGTGTTGTTAAAAATACTATCAAGTAACTGAAATAAAGTTTTGAGTCTCTTAAATTCGCTTTAATTTTATGGAGTTTGCGAATATTTGATTTCTTAAAGTAAGAACTTGTTTGAGCTAATTTTATTTTATCGAATTTTAAATATCTGAAAATAAATAGAAACCTCGAGTAAGGTTTAGGTATTATATAATCAGCGCCAAACTCTGAATTTTGCTCGAGATAAACAATTTTGAAAACCTTATATAATAAAATTTTATACGTTGACATACACTTACCAATATTAGCGCAGTATGATTGATCATGACTCAAACCTTCATGGTACCAAGTCAAAAAACAATAGCCCTGCAATGAGCATATTAAACATACAAACTTACCACTTAAACTGTATTTACTTGAGAACTCAAGCTTTTCAACATAAAAAATAAATTCGAAATCAAAATTTTCATTTCAATTTAATTGCACACATAAAGTTATGAAATAGTAGGTACTTCGTTTGTTTGCAACTTAGTATACGATAATAAAATTGATTTTCCTATTACGATGTACAGAATTTTGTAAACGTTATCCTTTACAAAATTCTACGTTATCCTTATAACTCAAAAACAATGTGTCGTAAAAATATATAGTACCTAAGTATTAAAGACTGTTAAAAATCGGGGTTCCCGTTGCAACATAGCAAAAAAGCATACATTTTCGTATTTTTTTAGTTGGACAATCATTATTATTAAAACTGTTCGAAAATTCCAGTTTGTAACTTAAATGGGTTCTGAAATATTGAGTTGTGTGTGGCAGAATAGATCTATAAACAGTGGTTTTTCAGTACGAAACTCCAAATAGTAATCTTTTTGTACGTAAGAAGGATGAGACTTTTAAACTGGCATGGTCATTAACATTTAAATTAACTTTAGAAACGGGATATTTACCATGTTTTTCATTTATTTTGAGTTCTCGATATTTCGGCACTGTTACAAGCGCCATGATCACGACGGTACTGAAGATGCGGGTAAGCGTGTTTTTTATTCACGGGCAAACAAATCTGTCTACCCGCTTTATTTTGCGCAAAGATCGAAACGCAAAATAAAGCGGGTAGACAGATTTGTTTGCCCGTGAATAAAAAACACGCTTACCCGCATCTTCAGTACCGTCGTGATCATGGCGCTTGTAACAGTGCCGAAATATCGAGAACTCAAAATAAATGAAAAACATGGTAAATATCCCGTTTCTAAAGTTAATTTAAAGGATGAGACTTGTACTTTTGGCCACCTGGTGAAAAGAACAGGAGTACTTACTACGATGGTACTCGTCCATCCAATCTTGAGTAGCTTTACTTTGAGTAACCATTACCTTTTAATGGAATAAACGAGCATGTAGTTAACTGATGGTAAATACTCAACACGTTCCATAGCTACCTTCAACTCTAGGGGAAGAAGTGATGCGTAACGCACTTTGTAACGTTAAATGATAGATGCCAGTGCCAGTAATTACTCTGCCTATCTTACCCTTCAATCCGGAATACTGCAAAGGTATTTTGGTGGTAAAAATAGTCAGCATTCTCCTAAACAGCGTCTAGGTCATTGATGCATCAGCGACGAGTCACATAATTGGTATTTACATAACACATAACTCGACCCCAACGCTCGCCGCTGATGACGGCGAGAGTAAGAACTGACATTCGTCGAACTATCTGACATTTCGTCGACGAGCTCGTGGTCGAGCACAGCGCTGTTATTTTAGTAACGCGAATAGCCCTGCTGGTCGGTGGTGCGATCCTATACAGACCACCTTTTAATCGAAATACGAGCTAAAAGTATTAAAAAACCACTTCCCACTTCGTATCCTTGTACGCAATTTATTAAAGAATGGTCTTTTATGAGAACTTTAGACAAACAAACTCCAACACTTTTTTTTGAATTCTTTTCTTGTAAAAAATGTCGCCGTAACTTTATTTCTGTGTGACTTTAGCCTCTTTATGTTAGTCAAAGGTTATTTTATTTATGGAAAGTTATTTTCTGCAACACGGGATGGTGTTGGGTGGGGAAACTTTTCTTTTTATGTCTAGAATTGTGGACAAATACCCACGCGTGTTTTTCATAAAACTTAGTTTCCTTGCCTTTTGAGCATTAACGGGCCTGGCAAAAACGTAGACTCTGAAATAAGCCGACTTCGACATAATTCGCATGAAAGCTCTCAAAATCCCAAGCTTGAAATAATGGCTGACCAAAGTCATTAACGTATAAGTAAAGTCACACGTTCAAGCTAACTGATATCTTTGCCACAAATCAACAATCAACACACCAATAAATGGAACAGTTACAGTCTTTATTATATCATTGTAAACGTCCGTTCAGCTGTATACAGTTGTATACCCCGTTACTTGACTGTTCTTATAGTAGGTATCCCAGTTTCGGTTCAACTGAGGGTCAGGTCCCACCTAGTTGACAGCGTCACAAATGTTGACTTAACCGTGACTGTGTGGTCACTTATGTACACATGAGTAGGCAGACCTACTTGTGAATAAACACGAGTCGGTCGTTCCTCTATATGCTTGATGGATGTGAAGGAATGTCCTTCATGTAAGACATCTTGTAATTTTGCGATAATAGCGAGGAACTTGAAGCTGATTTGCTTCACCTAGTATTTAGATGTTTTTAATACGTAACAAAGCAGAACGGTTATGGGCTTAAAGTTTTAAGAGTGAAGATTGAAAATACAGACGGTATTGTTCGTAATCGCATTCAAATAGAACATATCGAGATCTAAACATTGTCTTAAGTTTTCGCGATTCATACTATTAAATAAAACACTTTTTAACCGGATTTATCGCGTATATTTACATTTTAAGTTTTGACTCGACGTTTCGGTGTCTTTGCAGACCCCGTGGTCACGAGCGACTGACAATAGAGCGACTGACACGAGTGAAGACAATATTGAAATTGTACATTTTTTTATTATAAACTAAACCCGCGTTTGACTTTAATTTCAATTGATGGTAAATCCGATAAATCCGGTTAAAAAGTGTTTTATTTAATATCGAGATTTCATCTTTTCGATTATCCATATTTGGATTACTAATCAGCATTTCTGTTTGTTACTTCGAGGCGCACAATCAATAAATTTTTTTGTTCCTTTGGAAAGAAGCAATGATTTATTAACAAGCAAAAAATAAGGCCTCAGCTTATCTTCACTCAATTACCTAATTACGTACGTATTACCTTTTGACATTTAAGTAATTTGTTAAACTCAACTGATGGTAAGACACTTTTGAAGGCAATGGAGCTCCCGGGCTAAAATGAATCAGGTCTTCTTTTACAAAAACTTCTTTTAGAAGAACCTAATGACTGGCCAGTAGCATATTGAAAGTTAGCTTAAGACGTACAAAACTTTTTAAACAGAAATTCCTAAGCATATTCTGTGGTTCTTTGCCTTTCCAAGGGTAAAGTTTTAACTTGTAAAGAGTTATCTTTTTAATTTAAAACTGGCGAGTATTCATCTATTTGCTGAATGAAGTAGAGTTTTAAGCTTTTGTTTGTGTGGACGGAGAGTAAAAGCTATAGGATTACATAATTATGACTTACGAGCATATTATTTTATAAGCAGTTTTACGCGGTCTTACCTACGTCCTTTTTCATGATTTTATTATACTCAAATTGCTTTGATGGTTTATTATCAGTTGCATAAAGGTTTGTTCAAATCTGACTGGTAGTCCCATAGATTTAAATAAACAAACTCTGATCCTTTAAGAAATAAGTTTAGATTTTAGTAATTAATTTAAATTACCTACTTATCTCAAATTTAAGACCTACATAAAAGTTCAAACAAATTAAATAGAAAAAGAGCAAGAATTTCTTTCTTCGTGCTAAAATACAGTGTGTGTAATAAACCCAACATACATTTCAGAAATTCCAAGGTCGTCTGAAAGAAATCGCTTGCGCAGATATAAGATCGCAAATTGTGTTACAATAAAATACCTTGACTATTTTCGTACTCTTTAGAAATACATACAATTAAGTGTAACTAAATAAATACAGTCTAACACAAGGTTTTTATTGCGATTAGAAAAAAATAGAGCTGTATCTGCTTTATGATATTGAAACCATTAATGTCAAAACAGAATGAAAAAATTTAAGAGTCGTTTTAACACTTAAACCGTATTATTAAATATATTATTACTTCAAAATATTTACAAGGAAGTGTATACAGGAAGACAGAAATTATAATTACTAAGCTAATGTTTTATAATAAAATTAAATGATTGACGATTAGTAACATACTTTGCGCGCATTTTCAAGGGTACCTTATTTTTTAGAGCAACTTAATAGTTGTAAATGTTGTTGTAAAACTAATGTGAATTTCCATAAAATATATGTATGTGTACTTTATTTTTTATAAGTGTATGTGTATATTATTTCCTTACAATTAAAAAAAAATAAGTTCAAAAACTAAAACCCGACTTCTAAAAACACGCTCTTAAAAGTAGGAAACAAGTTATAGTCTAAGCGATATGTCACTATAGGCGAAGTCATTATATCCGACTTATTTATACAATTTATATGAAAACCAAACTTCACTGTGTAAACAAGTAATAGTGTCCGGTGAAATATTTATGTATTACGTCATATTGATAGAGATATGTTTAAAGGATAGCCGTGGTCGAATGCCACCTTTTATGGCAAAACAGATTCATTTTAATAATAAAATATAATCAAAATGGCATACGATCACGGCTACCCTTTGCTTTTTTGAACTTATTTTCTTTTCACACGTTTTGGAGCATATTTTTTTCATATATTTGAAATGTGCTTACGAAGTTTTTTTATTTGTTTCCCACACGAAACAGTCAAGATTTTTTAAATTCTTTTCTATAATTATTATTTCACTTATTTTGGAGTAATAATTTTTACATATTTGAGTTGTGCTAGCTAATACAGCTCTTTTCTTTGATACCCCACAAAAAACAGAAAAGAAATTTTTTTTTTAGTTCTTCACTCTAAGTCCCCTAGAGGGCGCTATAGTCAATTCAACATAATTTTATGTAGCCTATAACCAGCGGACAGTGAAGAGGCTTCCAAAGATACCTCAATTGTATAATTATGATTAGTAGTTTAGAAGTTCTGAGGGAACAGATGAACACCCATACCCACATACATACATGTCAAAATCATAATCCTCCTTTTTGCTTCGCCGTAGTCGGGTAATTAGAGCGGGTTATAGAAAACTGAGAAGGATATATTTTGCATTGTGAAGTCTGTGACCGTCTGCGAATGTACTGTAGCATCCGTCTAATTAAGGATCTACTTAAATACTAAGAATAAAATTTATGTTTGAATAACAAAAGTTGTCATATAAATTCTTAAACCCTTGCCATGTGAACTCAATGTGTCTATTATGTGTCTTATGCCAAATATTTAATTTAAGTGTCTCTTCATATTTCCACTGTCCTCAAAGTACCGCCAACCTCCTGTTTTGTACTGTAAAACGGCTCTCCTATGATCTCCTAAAGTCTGAGAAGTAACGGTTAATCGAAGTGAAACAAAAATTGTAGACAAACAAAACTTCACTTTGTCATGTGTCGGTTTAATATTGCGACAAGAAGAGGATAATAACTAGAACTTACTATAAAGGTAAACTTTATTTGCTGCGGTTGAAGGCTGTGGTCAGTTTTTTATGAATATCACAAAGTACATAACAGTACAACATAAATTTTAAAACAAGAATTCTCATACTATTTATTTATTTATTTACACTTCAGTTTTTACAGGTAAAGTAAAAGAAAAAAGAACACTACTAATGACGCATATCTTTGTATCCCTTTCAAAGTACGTTGAACGCACGGAGTAGTGTGATATTTGGCACAAAGGCCAATTATGGGCAATAGCCCAGCGTCGGTTTTACCTGAACACTATAGTCCTGTTATTTTCATGGACGGCTTGCACTTCCTCACTTTACATGTAGCTGATATGAAAGACAAACGTCCAATCCCCTAAAATATTTATTCTTTGAGTAGTATATAAAGTATATAGTATATAAATACTATATTGCTTCCATGCTGGACTGGGAGCGAAAGAAAAACATAGAATGTGCCAGCTGCTTCTCTTCCCGGGCAT
Organism: Stenoptilia bipunctidactyla; assembly: GCA_944452665.1. Classification (NCBI taxonomy): domain Eukaryota; kingdom Metazoa; phylum Arthropoda; class Insecta; order Lepidoptera; family Pterophoridae; genus Stenoptilia; species Stenoptilia bipunctidactyla. The sequence goes on from OX101735.1 coordinate 13,421,317, forward strand.
ACTGTAAAAGTCAGTTAAGGGACAGAGGTTTTATTGGCGTGATTTTGCGGGCGATAGGCTGACTCCCTGTCACTGCAATAGTCTCTCTCCATCATTATAATACCTCGAAATTTGTCAAACGTGACATCAGTGGTTTGATGACCTCTGGTGTTCTGCCTACCCCATAAGGGATACAGGCGTGAAGTTATGTATGTGTATATAAATATAAAATATTTGTAGCGAATTTGTAACACAGAAACATTTTTAAATACAGTTAAATTTGAAGATTCAAAGTTGTTTGGAACTATCGGTTAATAAATAGAAAAAAGGTTTTTAATATTGGAAATTTCATGATGTTAATAATATTTAAATGGTTTCCTGAAGAAAAAGTCCTAGGTTCGATTCGAAAAGAACTTTCCCTGACCCACGTCCGCATTTGACCTCTATTATTGCAGAAGAGAATTCTTTTTATATTTGCAGCTTAATAGATGTTGACTTGAGACATTTATAAATATTTGTTATTTATTTCAGCATCAGCAGCATTTACAACTTATTGACTTTTAAATATTGTTAATTGTTAATGACTTACATGCTGAGTTTTGCAACATTATGTCTAGTTAGTCCGCCGCTTATTTTAAACTGCTTTTATATAACCTGAAACGAGTTTATTTAAGACTTATTTGTTAAGTTTTAAAGTTTAAATTGAAGCCTAGATACATCTAACTCGTTTAATTATCATATTAGAATGGATTTGAAATATTTAAAGTCTAGATTGACTTAGCCTTGTTTCTTGACAGGTACTATTTAAAAGTAATTTCGAAATACTTCTTAAAATAGTAACTACCTATTTATATTTAGTTTTCTTGTCTTTGATTAACCAGTACTTACCAGCTTCTGTGGTGAATTAAAATCACAAAAACGTTACGTTAGTGTTCGATTTGTTTAAAAGAAGAACTGAACTTTTTCGAAGTATAATAAAATGGCAAGTTACTGCTTTTGTTTGCATTTTTTATGAACTTTGTTGTTACAAAGGAACTTTTTTGTGTTAGGAAAAAGTAAAAGTTTTCGACTGTTTATCTCAAATCAAAAGATATAACAATATTTGGTTTGCGCCTTTGCAAACGTTGTTAAGAAAAAATATGAATATCTTTAAAGATCTTTAAAGATAAAATAAAAATTATTCTTTGTCAAAGTTTTTGGGTACCTACCTAATTGTTTGGGTTTGTTCAATTACAAAGTATGAACTTGAATAAGGTTTAACTTTTAAGCTAGTTTTTATGGAAGTCTTTACAGACCCCTTAGCCACAGACTGATTACAAAGTTAAAACGGTTTTTTACTTAATGTCATTAAAATCTGATCGAAATTATGAATCGTGAAAACTTAAGACAATATTATAGAGTGAAATAAACAGAATAATGAATCTCTTTATTGTACTCCAACCTGGTTACACAATTTAAGTAACAATGATGTCAATTAAATATATTTATACAAAAGGCGGTCTTATCGATGGGGCGATTTCTGCCCGGCAACCCAGGCAATGGAGGAAATTTAGTAGAGTATTAATACCAAGTGCTAGACAGTCTTACCGATCACTGTTTAGGACATACTTCTCTAGAGTCACCAGGGGTACTCGAAGCTGATCCTGCAACATATGTTTATTGTGAAAATACTTAATTAACATTTGCACACTTTTCTTGCTGATTTTAATCTGCACACAGCGTTAATAATACTACAAGCTTCTTTATTTAGTCTCATTACAATCTTAAATGTTTTATCTATACAGCATACTCAATGCAGAAAGAGTGGGTCGATCAAGTCAGTAGTGTTCACTGTAATCAACACATTATTATATTTTTTTTATAAAGTACCATAAGAAGTATTTTGACATTGAGATAAATCATAAATCTTATAAATCGCGACACCGGAATGAATTTTAAATAAACATTAGATACCTATTTCCGGCATTATTTATTATAAAGTTTCACTTATGACCTGTCTGCAGGCAGTGGAACATCTAGATAATTGTATTCATTTTATAAAAAAATTATTACACATAATTTTAAACTTAGAATAAACGAATTAAAAAAAAGAATTTTTTTTAGCCTACTCACCAACACATGATCTCTTCCAGCATTTTATTGTAGGTATGTGTTTTTTTCCGAACAAAGATAAAGTCTATTGCTGAGGGTGACAGAGATAAATATATTTCTGGTTGTTGATAAGGTTTAAACACACGTGGTAATGTATCCTTTATAGAACCGAAGATAGGCTTCAAATCATCCATTCATCCTCGCGAAGATATACCCTTCTAATATTAGATCACTCACTAGCGATCGTTAAGAAACCTGAACCGTCTTCGTTATCTTTTTACTAATAAACCATTTTATCTCATTACTGCCCAGGTGACAGCTAAATAGTATACTTACTTCATAATTAATATCTATTTGTTTATTTAAAATTCCTTACGTCAAAGAAGCGACGCTCGACGATCGCAATTCGTCTTTTATTATCTAAACACGTCAACAGATGGATTTAACTGTCTCATTTATTTGACAGATGACGTTATGAAGGCTCTTGTGCAAATGACGGTTTTCCTAATTATTATAACAAGGTAGGGTTTTCAGTGCTAAATAATTTAGCGTTTGCGTAAGTACAGCCGCTTTTCATTCCGTGTTTAGATACGCTTATATTTTTTATATCTTAATCTGAACAATGTAAAGAAATGAAGGCTAATTGTTTATGTAGAAAGAAACAAAAAGGTACTGTCTCTGTACAGAAAACATACATTGAATAACAGTCATTACCTACTTCATCTTATGTAATGAAACCTTACTCTACAAATAGCTATCTCGTTTCTGTAGGTTTTCTATAATTATCTTAAGTGTCCATTAAGGGATATTTAGCTGAAGAACGAGCTGCAGTCTCCGTTTGCGGAAAAAATACTATCCTGTAAATTTCTTTTCCTTAAATGAATTATGGTAAATAGTTTAAATCATAATGAAACACAATGATTAACAGCAATTCCTGTGACTTTTAAAACTCTTCTAGGTAACGCTTCTTACGTAAATAATAAAACAAAAGGGGAGTAAACAAGTTAATCATAATCGAAGTAAAACCCTAAGAAAAGAGCAATACTAAATAATTTTTTAACCAGTGATTTACCGACTTATCTTATCACCCGCAAAGAATAACATGACCAGCAGGGCTAGCATGCTCACATCGATAAATACTCGAATCAACAATCAAATTATTTAAGAATAAAAATATTGAAAATTATTACTTATAAAAAAGCCTGAACAAATGCAGCAAACTGTACGATGTAAGTAAAATAAAATTAAATATAAGTATTAAGAATTTATTATTAAGTATAAGCAGTAATCAAAGCCGAGGCTCTCACAATTAAAGTAAGCAAGAAAATATAAATTAAGAGCGACCCAGGGTGGTTTTCTTGATCCAAAATTTCCTATGAAAACCTGTTTACAGTTAATCAAGATAATGTTGATGACAAAATAAGATTGACCACACTTAAGAAAAAAATAAGCTTATTGCGTTAATACTTGCGTTAAAACTGTCACTATCCCAAAATATATCCATTCGTTATTTTAAGTGTGATTGCAATACCTGTTTCGAAATCTAGGTAATGATCTAGGCTTTGCCAGTCTTAATTAAAGAGCTTTAAAGCCGTTCTAATATGGTAATTAGACAAAATGCAGGTCTGAATAGAAATTTTGAAAATCTAGTAATTCAAACCCGTTTCAATTTATATAGTGCAGTTCTTAATAAAAACCAGAACTACTAGATATAACATTGCAAAACGGAGCGTGAAATTCGTCATAATTGAATAGTCGTTTTAATTATTGTAACTGAAAAGATTTTATTAAAACAAGTTTCACATTACACAAGTTAACACATCGTCCTTGCATGAATGCGTTGCCATCGGGGAAATCTGTAATATGAAAACAAATGAAAAATTTTCAAAAAAGTCAGCAGCCGTCGTCGGCTGCGTTAATGATCACCATACTGTAAACACCTACCCCCATTGTAATAACTATTACAGCTTTAACAGCTACAACTAATCTCCATTTTTGAAGAAAAAGATGCCATCAATTCAATTTTAGTACATGTTCTACATACGAGTAGTTAAAACTACATTGTTAATTACAATGCAAGAAGAAAACTACCTACCACGATATCCTGTGCAAGACATTTGTCATGCAAATTATGCAGGCCAAAAATTCACGGGTCTCAACTCAACCATTTATTCGCTGCGTTTTAGCACCTTGATGCGCTGTCTATTTTGGGCTTTTGGAATTAACTAAATCGAAAAATCTTTAATATAATAATTGAATATAATTATTATTTTAATTAATTATTTATTTATATTTTTATCCATCAATATATAATAATATTGATGGATAAAAATATAAATAAATAATTTGAACAGCTTAAGATTGACCGTACTTTTTAAGGTAACAATAGTGTTAAACCCCACATTAATCAACCTCGAATATACCAAAACAAAACAAAAGCTTTAAATAAGAATTTCCAATATCAAGGGCACCATATGTGAATGTCTGCAATCTGTAAAATATTTTAAAAGGAAAGTCGGCAGATTTCATTCATCAAAGTCGCTGTTGGACGTCCATGATTTCGTTTGGTTCAGGTCACGCCCGTGACCACGCGCCCGCTAGAAAAATGTAAACATCTAAATATAAACCCATTTTTTCTGACTCATTGCTTTCGTCTCTGATTCTTTAAACCTGATAAAAATATGTAAACAACTCGTCGTTTGTAAACTCAAGGAAGGTTAGGCACCTACTGCGATATCTAATTGTGTTTCAACTGCTTTATGTGATCAATTAGATATGCTTAGTGAATTGCCGGATATTATTTGTTTTTACCTTTTAGAAGGGGTCGGAAGTGTTGTCTTCCTTCCATTTTGAGCGTATCAAAGACATTGTGTGCGATTGTTTATAGTAGGAGCGAGTTGTTTTTCAACGATGTTGTGTTGGCCACTGGTTCATTCATGCGCTTCATGTTTTGTCAGTCGCAGAAGGCATTGTTTCAACAGCTACCGCATTGTTCATTTTGACCTATTTATAATTGCTTGTTTGGTTTTGATTAAAACAAATGACACTCACGTTTTAATTTAATGTATCAAGTACCTATAAATGTTTTTATAAAAAATATTTTGTCATCAATCATGAAGCGTCAAACTAAATCAATAAATATCCCAAAACTTAAACCGGCTTGATAGCGTGCGGAAAAATGTCCAAAGTTCAATTTTATATTCATAGTTTTCTCGTGCCATTGTGCGACGAATTATAAAGTAGGATATGTTGGGTCTTGAGTTATTTAGTTTAACGGTTCTTTATATTGTTTCAGGTCATGGAGACAAAAAACATGATTTACATAGTATCTGAATACGCTAGTAAAGGAGAAATTTTTGGTAAGAAAGATACGATAAATTTTGTTAAAAGTTATTAGATATACCTTTTTAGAACAAGGCTCTACACAAAATGTCAATAAAGCAATCAGAAGCTATATTTAGACTTTTGTGTAAAGTTTGTTGATGGACTTTTATTTTATTTCATATTTTTTATAGAATATATTCTACTGTCTAAATTTCTTATGACTCTGGCAATATTATGTAAGTTTCATGCTAGTCTAAAACCACTACACATTATTTTAGAATAGCATATACATTACAAATATAAAAAACTAAACAACAACTTCCTAACTTTGTAAAAACATAATCTCGCCATTAAAAAGTTTCCCGGTCATTTCAGTTCACGTGGTGTATTATTAATCAGCTTTTATGGGATTACGTTCTGTTCTATTTTCGAAAACGTCATCGGTCACGCTTTTGACGAAAATTGTAACCTCGAAATCGATTAAGGGCGTTGGTACGTTCACGGCCTTTGTCCATGACGTAAACGGGGTGCTGTGACGTCATTCAGACGGGTGCCTTGAGGGTATTAGGGGTAGTCTGGAGGGGGAAAGTAATTTCGCGCACAGCTGACTTACGTCCGAAACGCAAGCCGAAGGAACAAATCTGTGCGCTCAAAGGAGACTCATTAGGAGAGTAGTTCAGATTGTAGTTAAAGATGCGAATAATTGTTCAAACCAACATGTCTTTGAGGAACAATGCCATGATTAAATCTGTTTTTTTTTTAGTTTCTATTTTTGGTTAAACATCAAATGATTATAAACAAAAGTGTGTTGGAAAACATAAATAATACTGCGTGAAATACAGAACAGATGTTCAATAAGAATGCCAAAATATAAAGAACTTGTAAAATCAGCATTAAATTCGGAATGAATTACACACGGAAATGTTACATGATCATACAACAAATTATTAATAAAAAATATTTATTTAACAAGGTCATATCATAAAGTCTGCAAAGACACTGACAAGTTTAGTTAAAGTGTAAAATGTAATTATAAAACAATGTATAGTAAAATTATCAGTGATAAAATCCGATAGTAAATAAATAAATTAACAATAATATATGGCGAATTCTTAAAACAGATAAATTATTTCTCCTATTTTTACAAGAAGACAAGAATCTTCTTGTAAAAATCAAATACTTAGTTGCCCCCCGACAGCGTGATTACTTGTTATTTACGTAAGAGTATTTCATCCATCATTTGATGGATTGTGTATGTGTCATCTTCTTCTTATTTCAACCTTATTATTATGCAAAACATAGAAAACTGACAAACCGATAAGATAAGAATTACAAGAAATATGTATTAGATATCATCATTATGATGCCTTTTTTATGTGTCAAAAAATTATCTGTGTTTAGAAATTATGTTATTGTAATTCACAATTTGTTGGTCACTTCCTGTTTGGCATGAGTAAAATTATTCCAATGTCTAACTTGAATTAAACCTGCAAATAACAAATTTTGAATAAACTTCTTATATAAACATTTACGAACTTCGTGTCTTATTGTATTGGAGTTATAGTCTCCAAACTAAACCTTTTTATAATAATTCTTCAACAGATTACATAGCCAGGTATGGTCGTATGGCTGAACAGGCGGCAAGGCGAAAATTCTGGCAAATCCTCTCAGCCGTGGAGTATTGCCATGAAAGGCGGATAGTCCACCGAGACCTGAAGGTTTGTAACTAATCCAACCTTACAACTTAAGTAACCATTAACTTAGTTAGGCCGATTAATTGCGGTTGCCCTTAATCTAGGGTCCGATGTTGAGATAGCTTGATCTTGATGTGACTTAAGAGCTTAGTTATTTTGGTCTTAATTAGATCACTACTTGGAAACCAATTATTGTTTGTATTGGACATGAATAAGTAATATGGACGAGGGGAAATAAGTAGAATTATATAGAATATTGCAGAAAACTTCAGAGTTGCTCCCGATCTGAAATAAAACGCAGTTATTAGTCGTAAAGTAACAATTACATCTTTGTGTGAACAATATTATTCTTAGCGACAGCTGCAAAAATGTTGTATTATTAATTATACTTTTTTTAGTATTGCTGTACAAAAGGAACGACTTAATTTCATTAATTAACTACAACCGGATTGTGTACGAAAGTGGCAGGTGACAGATGATTGTTTTTAAGAAACATCTATTTTTTTTAAGTTAAGAAACTTGTTTAGGGACTCGCGCATTTTTACATATGCCTATACTTTTTTGTCGCGAAGGTGCTTTAAAGAAAGTTTCATCTTTTAAAGGTATATTTATGCAAAATCGCATGTGTGTTCACTGCATCTGAATCGCGTAACATTCAAATGGTGTTTAGGAACTGAAAGACTTTCCTGACGGCATTATTGGATCGAACGTAGTTTGGAACAATTGCTTATCAATATGGGGTCATGCATTAGCGAAGCATTGGCACAGTACCTTAGTGCAGTGGTGCTCTAATGCGTAAGCATGGTATCACTATGTGACCTACAAATTGGCATTGAAGAATAAAACCGCGATGAGGTCTAGGTGGCTATTGATACAATAGCCAAAGCAAAAAGAATATCTAAGAATAACGATAACTCCCTTGCATAAGCGCTTCTTAGAAGACGACTTACCTAAGTGACTCCGCTCAGTAGCAGGAGCCCTTCAGTTCTCCCACTCGATGTTATCCAGTATATGTCCTATCCGTAATAAAATAAACTATTCGTGTTTCCAATTTGCCTTTTACAACTGTTGCACGAATCTGAAGTCAGTTACTGTACAAAAAATAATAACAATGTTCAATACAATTTTCTCTTGGAACCCTTTGTTACTCTTGAAGATGACGGGAACTTAGTTAAATTCATAAATTTTCCTCTCATGAAATTAATTATTTTTTTACATTTTCCCTAGAAGAAGCCGCTACTGTGTAGTAAAATAAAAAGCTCTTTTATATTAATTATATTAGTGTTCATAAAATTAGTATAATTTGCTCAAGTTTTTTCCAATAAATTAAAGAAGATATTTTTTATCAAAGAGAAATAATAAAATTAATTTTATCAAGCGAGATTCCGCAGATTCAGAAAGTTTGAATTGGAATGAAAATTAAAAGTATTTTACGAAGTTATTTGTCGTATGAACTTGTCTTAAATTAGTTGAAAGCAAAAGTGGGGTTTTTATAACTTTTGTTTTTACAGTAGCCTTATTTGTATCCTGAATAATAAATAAAAGGAAAATCTAGCGAAATATTACTAGAGCAAAATATTACTAAAGCAAAAGGCAATTCTAACCATTCTAACAGGCCGACGCGACGGTTGACTGGTCAATAAATGAGGTTCAATAAACTATTGATATTGATGTTTTGACAAGTACTTAAAATTAGTTAGACGCTCGTCTGCCCACCCTTAATCGAGCATTGGAAATATAGATCCTATCAAATTTAAACCTTAACATGTTTGAAATAGATGTCAAAACCAATCAACTATGTTTTTATTTCTTCTAACTAGTTTATTATTTTCAGGCGGAGAATTTGCTATTGGATGCGAATATGAATATCAAGATCGCTGATTTTGGGTTCAGTAACTACTACGCTACCGGAGAGCTCTTAGCGACATGGTGTGGGTCCCCACCTTACGCAGCACCCGAAGTTTTCGAAGGCAAGAGATATACTGGTCCCGAAATTGACATATGGGTAAGATTTTAATTGTAGCAATTTATATTTAAGCTTCAAAATTTGAATAAAAATTGTGATTGTTACGAAATGCAATTTATGGGATATCCTACTCGAGTACAAACTTTAGCGGTTTTGCATCATTCATAATGGTTAGATTTTTTTAAATTATTGAATATGGATGGGATTTCTTTTACATGACTTTTTATTTACAAGTATATCTCGCATAGCAGGTGTGGCGAAAAAAAATGTTGGTTAGGTTAAAATTTATTAATTACGTTTACCAAAAAATTTTAACATTTCGCCGATACGAATATAAAACAAAATAAAAAAGTGCTTTTGGCGAAGGATATTTCGAATCACTATACCCCAGTCTAGGATAATTTACTGGTGCCTTTTGTAATTTTGTTGTTACTATTCACGGTACTGAGACTTGATAGATAATTGCTAGATGAGGTACATTATTTTTATCTCCAGCTCACGTTTTCAGTTTTTAAATAGACTTTATTACCTATATTGCAAAAATATAAGAATTGTCCTTTGTTCTATAATAGTTTCTTTTTTTGGGAAAAATCCAAATGTTATCCGATTTATGATTAATTACACGTACGGTATTCTCTGAAGTACACCAAAATCGCTTTAATCCAAGGAAAATCTAAATAAAATTCCGGCCCAAGTAACTCTTTTATATTGAATATTAGAAATAACTCCGAAGAATTTTGTGTACAACAATAAAAGGTCCCTTTGGCTGCCATCTTATTGTTAAAGCAGAAATCTATTTACTTGGCTTATAAGGGTGTTTTATTGGCGAATCCAGAATCTACATTGGATTTTTGTGGCTTACGTAAAATGTTTGCGTAACATTTCTTTGTGTTGCCTTCGCTAAATGTTATTGGCTATTTGTGATATAATGAAAAGTTATCGGAATAGTTTTCGGAGTCAATAGTTTTCTCATTACGTATAGAAATTATCTTACGACAAAGTCAGCGGCAAAATTAATGAATAAGGGCGTGGATCCATCTCTACGATACGGCGCCGTATGCCGTGCCGTTCTACGGTGCCGTCGCCGTGAAACGGCACGGGCATACGGCACGCCGTGCATGGCACGTGCAGTGGCACGGCGCGCCGTTCACGGCGCACGGCTCAGCGCTTCATATTAGCTCTTAAAATTATCTCCATCATGGCACATTAAAATAAATAAATAAAATAAAAATAAATAAAAATCCCCAGACAATCACACCAACTACATGGCTCCAAAGTAAGCATAGCTTGTGTTATGGGATACCATATAGCGAACTAGGGGGGAACCTAGAATATAAATACATAAATAGATAAACACCCAGACACGGAACTTTTTTTTTTCTTGTTCCAAACGGGAATCAAACCCGCAACCACTGGCGTCTGAGGCTACCCCTTCGCCAAAGTGGTCGTCTTGTACATTACACAAAAGTATGTAGTATAATTTCACTGCGCCGCCGCCGTGAGACGGCGCGGCGCAGTACCGTAATTTTTTATATTGTGACCGTACGGTGCAAATCAATGCTTTTACAATGAACGCTGAGCCGTGCGCCGTGCGCCGTGCACGGCGTGCCGTACGCCGTGAAACGGCACGGCGCCGTCGCCGTGGCATGGCGCGATGCCGTAGAGATGGATCCACGCCCTTTGATTAGATGGCATCGCAGTAGATGTATCACACACAAGAAAGGACTGTTTCAGTAAATGTTGGTTATTTCAAAATAATATTATTAATTATTTGTATATTAATGAGTATCGAACTCATAAAGGTTGTTGTGGTCGGCCATTGGCATTATGGCAGACAATTAACGTAGACCTTTGTCAATGTTAGAGCTCACTGCCCGAATTAAGAGGTCCTACAGTAGACAAGTACACAATAAACGTGAATCTACTGGCTTTTGCTGTGGTTTTGGTGATAACTAACCCTGTATTTGCGGTTTTTGAAATACCTCAAATATATCGTATAAAAGGATTATTTCAATAGCACTTTTCGTTCATACCCGCTTAAAATTGATTTTCAGATCAATAAAGCAACTGAAAAAAGTAGAGTCTTTTGCCATCGGCTGCATTGGAAAAAAATATCAACGAGGTTAAAAAATAGACGGATTTTATTTACGATCTTGGTCTGCAAATACGTTTTTTGGGTTTGTTTTGTAAAATCTCTTTCGTCTCTTACAATAGTGTGCTCATTATCCTTTGTACTGTATTATTTCAAATCCTTAAACCGATTTTAATCTGATTCTCATCCGTTTACGGCTGAAAATGTGTTCAAATATTAATAAGTCTCAACTCATTAATATTTGGTCTAAAACGTTGATGGTGGGTAGTAAAACGATTCACCAGCCCCTTTGACTAGGTTGCATAACATACATTACATAAATGCCTATATCCTACTAATATCCTACTTTCTACTAATATTATAGGTAATTGTGAAAGTGAGGACGAATAATTGTAGTCAACAAAGTAAATATAGCTAAGTCATTTATAACTCTTCTTGCGCGATTTAATCGACGTACAGCGACATTTATCGAATAAAAGCGAACTAAACTTTGTATGTTATAAATGTGAAAGTTTGGATGGATGGATGTTTGCATGTCTGGATGTTTGTTACTCTATTACGGCAAAACGGCTTATTTGATTTGGATGAAATTTGGCATAGTGATAGTTTACAGTCTGGAATAGCAGTCTTTTTATCTCGATATTCCCGCGGGAAACAGCTAGTAATAAGAAAAAATAAGCATGTTTTCATATAATATTAACTTTCAGAGTCTCGGTGTGGTGCTTTACGTGTTAGTCTGCGGAGCACTACCCTTTGATGGCTCCACGCTGCAATCACTTCGCGACCGGGTGTTGTCGGGCCGATTTAGGATACCGTACTTTATGAGTGAAGGTAAGATCTTTATATCGTAAGATTTGAAAATATTTGAAGAGTAATTAGGTAAATAGTTGTTTGGGAAATTATTGTATATCTATAGGGCATCAATATATCATGGTTTAGACGTCTTTTTGTTTTGTTTTTGAACTTGGTTAGGTAGGTACGTGTTTGTTATATTTGTTTTAACCAATATTTAAGAACATATTTGATTATGATTTTGCTATGTAGAGTTAAAATGTATAATTGTCTAATAAAATAAAAATATTCATTGAAAATACAAAAACAAAACTGGAAATAGCCGTGTGAGATTTCTTTACGTAACTAACTTCACAGACTAATACCCCTATAATTGAAAAAAAAATCGCAATCATTAACAGCAATTAGTGGAATTTTAAAACTTAACATTTGCACATTTCGAAAAAGAAAACCATTCTTAAATCCTAATTGAAATATTTAAATTGGTACTGGAATAGAGTCGTTCAAATTAGAATGGGGAAAAGAGTTTTCTTTTTCTGATATTTTTATCTGGACTGATTGTTAATTCTAGAGATTGTTATTCGTAATTTGAAAAAAGTTGCTAGGTACGGCATTGCCTGACATACTTAAAATTCCGTTCCTTATCTAAATTATAACGAAAATAAAACAAACAAGACGGCATAGTGGGTTTATAAGTGGGTAGTTTTTCCGACTTTCCAAACAATATATTTAGTACTTGCTCTGGAAATCTTCTTTATTTAGATAATCAATAAATAAATAAAAAACCTTGTTCAAAAGTGCTGTCTTTCGCAAACTTTCGACTCCGCCGAGGAAAAGGGCGTGGAATTTGTCTGAACAAAATCAAAAGTTAATTTTTGAACCAATAACTTTTCCTTTCAACAAAGCCACGAAAATACTGTTGAGGAGCAGCGAAATCTCTTCGTAAATTTTCAGGAGCGCGATTTACACCTACGTGCTCAGAATTACCAACCAAATCACCGAATGTGTCCGTTCTATTTATTAGAGATCAATGTTATAGAGGACAGAATCGTATGTTCACATTATTTTTTTTTATTACTGACACCTCCGGCAAAGCCGCAGTTTTTGATAACAACTCCTTTCATCCCAGTTCTCACAAAAATTCTTCTGGCACTGTCATTCCACATACGTTTTCTTTCATTCATCCATCCACTTTCATGCTGTGCGGGAAGATGTCCCGAGTCCCGACTTACTTTACATATACTTCTAATCCTACTGTACAGTTTTTCGACTCTCTAATGGTTATCAACCGCAGATTTGAAACTGACGACCGCCTGGTGTAGCGGTGACATACATTGCCTTCTATGCCAGAGGTCCTGGGTTCGAATCCCGGCGGCGGCGGATATTTGTATGATGAACACAGTTATTAGTCGTCAAGTCATTGATGTTTATATGTTTATTTAAGTTTATTCTAATAAAAATATGTATTTATTCAATATGTATGTTTATACTTATATATTTAATCCGTTATTGGCATCTATCGCTTCCCGGACTGTACAGAGCACGTTTTCTCCAGTCTCGTTTATGTCCTCCGATGCCACTACTATGGAGTGGAAAGCGACTCTTTCCATCAGGGTTTTCCCCTCCTGATTCGTAACTGCGTCAGCGTAAGTTTTAAGTCGGTGCTCTCATTATTATTAAATAATATAAATGTTCACATTATTACTTTTATTAGCTAGTAGTCCGCGCAATTACCTCATATACGTATCAGAGTATAAATTAGGTTATTTTGTAAATGGCTTAGCTTTTAAAATTAAAAATAGAAACCATCCTATGTATTAAAGCCAACATAGGCCTTACACATAGGATCATATATTGAAAAAAAAACAACGCAATCTAAAAAGAACGAAAATAATTTTCTCAACACTTGTATCATTAGCTAAGGTTGACGGATAACCTAAAAATATACCAAGATTTTTACTAATTTTGACCGACGCTTTGATATTACCTACTTCTATTCTCATTGTTATAATACTTCAATTCTTAAATAATAAAACACGACCCTTTCATTGGAATACGAAGCTTAGCAAACATTAACAACTTGTTTGTTACAACTTAAGTGTTAAGTTGAAAAACTTTTTCAATATCCGTAAGTCCAAAACTTATGTATAGAACTTTTTGGAAGTTGAAGCTTTAATCGGTTTGACGCTCTCCGTGGCGTAGTAGTAAAATTCCCGACTGGCAAGATTTGATTCAACTTAATTTTACATAACTTTCTTGCAAATCACTTTACGTAGTATTTCTTCCTTATTCCGTATCCTTACTATTCTACTACTCATTTAATGTAATGTTTTTCAATTAATTGAAATAAGATTTGCATTTAAAAAAAGCGTTGCTTATTTAAATAAGGTTGAAGCTATGTGGCACTTAATGAAATCTTATTTCAACTGAAATAAACATAAAAGTCTTATTTTAGCTTCGTAATAAATCCGAAAACGGTATCCTAATCAGTAAAGCAAACGAATCACGCATAGAAAAAAATAAGGTTGTTTTCTCTACGAATGACGCACATACCGCCTACTTACTTACCGTTAACTATATTATGAGTTAGAAATTCGGAAGGAAACTAATTATATACCTACCAAACGTATTTGATATTGTCAACCCAGATTACGTATTTGGACCTTATTACTTTACCTGAAAATAAATATTTGGGTGGAGGAATTCAGCCGATAATGTGTAACTTTGGACTGTAGGCGAAAGACATTGAATTTCTCAACCCACGCATACTTAAGTATTACTTATGTATATTGTATTAATTCTTGATTTTTATTTATCAGTGAAAAACAACTGAAGGAAGCAGTTAGAAAAACATAACTTGAGAATAAATTCTTTTGTGATTCAGACTCAAAGAAACTTAAGTTTCTCGCCATCTGCTAATGAGGATAATGTTTAATGAAGTGGTAACATTTATCAAATAGGATATAAAACCTGTTTTATTGATTTAATAAATAAATCAGACAGAATTTTCGCTTGCGAGGACGTCTGCCGGACGTACTAACCTTAGTCACAATTTATCAGTTTAATTCTAAAAGTACGTAATAAAATAAATAAGTTACTTATTTACTTATCAATACAGTATTTGTATTCAGTAGACTTGACGAAATTTCGCTTATTTTAAACGTTTTTTTAAAAACCGTTTATTGAACAATACATTTTTGAACGAAGGTTGATATCTGTTAATGAATTTTGTGCTGAATATTTTGTAGGTCTTTGCCGTCCGAGTCGAATCCATTTCAGATATGGTGAAGGTACATTAGTTTTTCATGTTATTTAAAACAAGGTTAAACATACTATTGCTTTTGATAAATATAACAACTTATATCTACTGCAGTACTGTTATTATTAACATTGAGCTATCAAATAAAAAACGTTTTTCAAATATGATTCGTAGTTTTTGAGATAAACACCTTCAAGGAAGCAAACTTTAGCTTTCTTATATTAATACAGATTAAAATAAAACAAATAAAAAGCTAGACCTATTATGATATTTTTACAGCTGTAAAGTTTTAAAAGTATCATTAACAAATAAGTAAATTTTCTTTATTTTTATTATTGAAAATTTATGTTTAAAATTTAAAATGCACTTATAATAAATTTTTACATTGTAAGGTAACCCACCTACGTAGTTTAAAACAATAATATCTATTCAATAGGTACTGCTACAATGTAACTACCTAATAAGGAACTACTTTTACGTAAGCACTAAACCTTTAGACATAATAAAACTAATAGTAAAGAAATACATTGTTGTATTATCACGTCAATGTGTAAACGTTCATAGTATTTTTTGCTTTAAGTATTTTTGAATAGTAATCAATAGGGGAACTATTACTGAGCGGGTAGATAATGAGATAAGAATTATTGAAATCGATAGTCGCTCGCTTGCGTCATTAGCTGTTCAATCATGCATACTGCGGATCAATTGAATCGCGTTTACCTGAAAATCTTGAAAAAAATATTTAGATTGCTCATGTATACATATTAGAATTCAACATTTTGATGAATGAAGAAATAATTTCTTACTTTTTTAATATTGTTAGAGAAAGTTGATAGTTACCTGATGCAAGTTGTGTAATGTAGCGAAGGTACATTGATAAAACATAGTCTTTATAATAGTTGAATCAAGCGAAACATTTTTTACTATCGGAGATCAACGCCTTATGCATTAATTGAAATCGTATGACTCTAAGTAGACTCTTTTGTTTCAATTGTTAAAAGAATTCAAGAATCACGTTCAGTAGATGTTTCCTGTTTAAGATTAATTTCTTTTATGATGTCATGTTTTTGATGAAGAAATGGAAGGAAAGATTAAAAGCTAAATAATCATTTAAAAGTATTCAATTGAAGTTAGAATCTAAAAAACTGGCATTTAAATCCAAAACCAGAAATAAAGAAAACACACGTTATTATAGACGTGAATTTTCAAACAAAGTCCATTATTTTAAACTCTAAAATATAAAGAACTTGTTTAAGTACTACGTAGATTGAAAATAATACTAGTTCTTTGGAAACTTTAAAGATTTTAATCTATTTTTGCTAAAACGTAGCTAACGAAGGGATTAGCAATCTTGAAGTAATCTTTAAGGCTTTGCCGATTCACTCCTTCTCAATAAACCAAGGTTCAACTCTAATACCACCAAGCCTGAAACTATCCACAACTGCTACGAAAGCTTAGCCACCATTAGACATCGCATTTATAAGTCTCTCTAGTACTTGATTGCCTATTGTATAAATATAATAGTAGACTCCAGAAGATCAACTCGTTCATGGGTCAATGTGTACGCTTCATTTTATAATAAAATCCTAAAATATTTAAGATTAACCTTTTGATAGATAAGTGTGGATAAGTGTTGATGTGAAAAGTTTTACTTTAAGATATCCGGATGCAAGAAGTTTGTATTCCCTGGCTGTAAATTGTTATTATGTATTTTCTTTTCTCTTATTTTTAAAAGATGATTGCTGTTGAGTTTCTTGCCACTTCTTCTCAACAGATCGACTTTCCGAAGTGGTGGTAGATTCAGTTCAATTTGTAAATTGTTTGACTTATTTCAAATGTATTTAAATACTTACGAAATAAAGAATTTTTGAGTTTGAGTTGAGTTTGAGTTTGAGTTTAAGAAAATAAGTAGTCAGTACCTTGGCAAATCATTGAATGTATTGTAGTAAAATTACAGTTCCAGTGTGCCAACTTTAGGGAAGAAATTAAATAGTGATGCGGCTTATGTGAGTGAATGATTTTCTTAAAGTATAATTATAGTACGATGTAGAAAAAAAAATTTTTTAATCATAAAATATTTTATACTTTCATTTTCTCATTTCTAGAGTGGAGATGCTTTACGTCACTTACTTTTTCGTTGTCTTTAAAAAATTACAAACAACTAATTTCACTTCCACTGTGACCGTTTTAAAGCACCTTGTATGTTTGGTAATTGATTATTTTCGTTAAAGTTACTGTAAAGATAAAGAGCAGACCTCAAAATCACGTATTTGTACATTTTTATAAATTTTCAACATCATCATCATCGCAACTGCGTGTAATGAGCCCACTGCAGGGCTATGAGTCTCTCCTCTGGGTGACGAGGAGGTTTAGGCCGTAATCCACCGAGCTGGCCCAGTGCTGGGTGGTGGATGTCAGATATTTCAGGGTGCCGAAATGGCTTCTGACAAACCCTAACGACTACTGTATACAAGTATACAGCACCCGGGACCGACTGCTTAACGTGCCCTCCAAAGCACAGAAGTCGTCTTGAGAAATGAATGGTCGGCGGTCACCCATCCTAGTACTTCCGCACCGAGCGCGCTTAACCTGCGATATCGTTTGATATGCACAGTAACCACGGCGCCACGACGACTTTAGAAATTTAATTCCAAACAAATGAAAAAGAACCATTCAATTTACATCATTCTCATTCAGTACCATACACTACGAAGATTTTCACTGGTATCATTATTTTTCTTTTTGACATTTCCAACTGTCAGTTTACTGCATTATATAGATAATGCTATATAAAACTATATATATAGATAAAGGCGTGTTTACGCGTGTTTGACCTCAATCTCACCTGACGGTAAGTGAAGATGGGAGCAAATCGGTTGAGGAAGGAACTGACTCTTCATCAAATATTACCGGACCTCATCACCGCCATTATTAGGAAAATAACAAAATGAAATTATAAATAGATCCAACTTGCATGTATTTGCATTAAATTGACTTTAAATTACAAAATTTAATATAAATGTCAAGTTTAAAAACATTAAATAAATTAACATAAATAATGCAATGAAAATTGCGGTGAATCACCGAAAAGGGTATTTTTGATACAGAATATAGAGTAGAATCAAATCGAAATCGAATAGGCATGTTATGATGGAATTATAATTGCAATTGTTTTAAAGTATGTATCGCAGTTAATAACGAACTAAAAATAAAAAAATAATATCAATATAATTTCTTACGACTTTGTTATCGTTAGTAAACTCGTTATTCAAAGGTTACATCGATCATAATTTTACTAACTCAACATCGTACCTTACAATGACACAATATTTTGATTCTACTTGTAAGTTTGTAATGTTGACTTGTCATAATATCCCCTGTCCGATTCCCGGGATCCATCCAGTCACATGACAGAAATCCTGCATCTTGACTTCTGGCACATATTTAGTGGCGAAAAATAGAATTTCTTACCCTATTTTTTACCTGTATATGGGACTATTTAGGACGCGAATCGAACGTTTTTTTACTAAAAAGTTCATAGCTTGGTTTATATGTAGGTACGTAGAATAAGTAGTTTAAAGATATGGTATATTTTTATAGTTAGTTAAATTAAATAGGACTAGCAGAAAATTTAGATGGCAATATTATTTTAGTATAGGTCCGTTGTCAGTCAATCGGTTTTATGTGCCTACTGAACTTGTTATTCCGCCTTCATTTGAACATAGAACATCCCAGTTTTTTAGAATACCTACAGAAATGAGAACTCGTTAATTTGGTTATCCAATTTGATAACCAAATTCATCCTATCTATAATGTAGGTGGATAAAATAAAATGAATAATGCATGGTCTTATGTTACTTCAGTCTGGGATAAAAGTGTTGCTAGCTTTGACAAATAGGAAAATAAAAAAGTTGGGCCTATAATTAAGTAGATACTTGACAGTGCTTTTTAGTATACTATACCTACAAATTATGAAAAAGTATTTTAAATAGACCCAGTATGTATAGAATTCAAGGAAAAAAAAACACATTAATCTCCTAACACAATTCCTAATTCAATCTAACGTGACGAATCCAGTGTTGCAAGTGTGAAAATTGATTACAATATCTTGTGAAATTAATACGTTCTTTGCGATTCGGATATAATAAGCCGCAATCCATTTACACAGCTTTCCACAGACGATATAATTTAACATGGACG
Source organism: Stenoptilia bipunctidactyla (assembly GCA_944452665.1). Taxonomy (NCBI): domain Eukaryota; kingdom Metazoa; phylum Arthropoda; class Insecta; order Lepidoptera; family Pterophoridae; genus Stenoptilia; species Stenoptilia bipunctidactyla. Next base: position 13,440,714 of record OX101735.1, read on the forward strand.
TAATTCTTTACTTTTATACAGAGTGTTACAAAACTTCACTCTCGTAAAGGATGTTTAGCTGAATTTCAAATTCGCTGAAACTGTTTTAAGATATGAATAGATATTGCCTTTAAGTGTGAGCCTCTTATACAACAATCAATGTACCCAGCTTTTCATAAATAATTTTAAGTTTCATGTCATACGTCATTCTTTACTCTTTTTAACTAGTGCTCGAAACTACAATAAATAGGCAAACAAATTATAATAAAAATAATAAAAATTTCTACTTTTTTGTACTGAGCGACGCTAAAATAAATATGCAGGTACGTTTATATCGTATCAAAGAAACTAACATTTAAATTTGGCTGGTGACTAAAAATAAACCTATATCTGATCTCTATTTCTGGTCAAGAATCAAAACAGCCTGTATAAAAATATCTGGGTATCAGAACATCGCGTGCATACTTGTCTGTAAGCAGGTTTGATATGCTCGTATATTTCTAATTTACTTTTCCTTCACTTAAACGAACATACTTGTGTCAGTTATATTTCCTTTCATTTCGCGTAGATTAATTGTAACAATCGCATGTTCATAATACTGCAATTAAGATTGCTTTATTACTTTAACGCATAACCATAGGATGTGCTATATGTGTGTATTAAGTAATTTCCTCTATATATTATACATACGCATTTCCCGTTCGTAGTTCTGCAATAATATTTAGTTAGGCTTGTAAAAAACTAGGTTTGTTAATAAACAGGTAATGTGTATTTATCATCGCTTGTTTAACTGTTGAAAAGTTTTTTTGTTGTTTGAGTTACTTGTGTCAAAAGTTTCGCAATGAGCTGTACGCAATACCTTTACTGGTTTCTGGCAATACCTATAATGACTTTAGGATGTGAATATTTACATTCTTAATTTTTTTTTGCAATTGAAATTTTTGATCTCTTAAAGATACAGTATACATGAAAACACTAATTTCCAAACTGTTTTTGAAAGGTAAGGTAGAGAAGGCATTTGTAATAACAAAAATATTCGAGGTTCGTCTAACTACAAAATAAGAGAAGCCTTATTAGGCTTAATTTAATACGTAATTGAAAAAGTTGAACTTTCGTACGTTAAATAAACTTTTAGTGCCCAACTTCATTTGCCCATTACCCCATAAAGGTTAAAATATCCACATTATATTTAACGACACTGCGTAAAATCTAATATAGTAATCCATATTCCCTAAAATGGCAACCCCGTTCGATATTTTGCATGTACTGTCGTCATACCGGAGGACATTATGAAAAATGTATTTTCTTTCAAAGTCGATCGGTCGGCGTTGACGTCATACATTCCCCACGCTCGAAATATCGCCTCACATTATAATACCAAGCATAGAAATCGCAGCACTTTAGACGTAAAGTCTTTAATAAGATTGTATGACGTTACATTCGAATCATTTACGTTTTCAAATTTGTGTGTATGATAGTGGAAAATCTACTTATTAGAATTTAATCTTGGGACTTGAAGTTGAATGAAAAGATGTCTATTTTAGTAACTAAAGAATAATATTTATGACATAAATAGGGAAAGTATACGTAGATACATACAAAAAAAAAATGAAAAATCTTTGAAAATTATTTACTTAATGAAATAATTTTTATTTCCAAAGTAATTAAATATATTTCACTTTTTTGAGACATTGGTTTTATATTTTGCCGGTAGCGTACGATGTAAGGGGTTTTCCAGTGAAACAATCTGTAATTTTATTACTGCATTATTAATTTAATTTAATAGTATTAACAAGTAGATTAGGTATTCTGAATTCAATTTTAATCTGGATTACAAATTTATTATTTTGGACATAGTTTCAAGACGCTACTGACTAAAACTTAGTTTTGAAATTCTGATTGTTGAGTCAGTTCATGTCTGCGGTGATATATCTGCTTATATTTGTCGAAATCATATTTCAAAGCTGTGTTATTAATTTTGTGGATTGCGTCAATGGTTTGCTTTCTTTGTAGCGTAAGTTATAAGTTATACTTTACCGTATAATCGCAACGCTTGTTTTTGTATGTCAGTAGGAAAACAGATGAGTTGTAATTGTGTTTCAGTTACATCAAATAACCGCAGGTGCTTTGATAATGTTATTTAAACATAGCAAGTTACATAGTCACGTGCATAATCTGGGCTCCTCATGAATCGGAACGTGACATTTGAATGAAACATCGTTTGACGATGCGTGTGACGGAACGCGGCGTCTGCTCGTAAATTCCCGCCAAGTTCATGGAGCAAACATGGCGGCTATCAACTCACCCGCCCACCTAACGTTTTATTAAATAACTATTCCGAATTTTCCACGCAATTGCGTCAATGTTCAGGAAGACCACGCGATATTTTAGACTGAGCTGTTTATTAATAGCAGCGCCTGGCAAAAAATCTACAACTCTTCGAATCTATTTAGGAAAATGCAAACGAAAGGTAAATAAAATAGTACGAAATTAGATTAGGATGTCTGTTTTATTTGCGCGCCAAAGCGTGCCGTTTGACGTGATCAGGAGCTAATCGCGTACTCTTGAAACGGTGAATCGAATTATTTATAATCAAATTCGTCGCTATAATCGATACTTTGTTTTGATATGGATCCAAGTGCGAGGTGAATGTGGAAAATTATACATGAACGTATGGTTTATTTTCCGTTTTAAACTGTATTTATTTCGCGACCTACGTCCGTTTCTTTCAGCAGATGAAAACAGTTAACGATATTTTTGGAAACTATGACGCATGGGAATGTTTATTATAAATAGGTAGTACTTTCATTACGCATTTAAAAACTTGGCTTAGAAGTATCGCAATTTCATCTTGTATACAAAACGCAGGTTCCCCTCAACTTTACTGAATCATAGTTATTAACGAACGATGCAATGAGATGTAGAGAAAATTTGCTTCATGAAGTTGAATAGATTTCGTTTAAGTTAGCCGTCATTCCACAAGTCATAATAAAAAGTAAAGTAAAATAAATTACATTATGTTATTAAAATTACATCACGTTTCATTATTGGAGGCATAAAAGTGCAGCGCGTTTAACGGGCCCATGAATAGGACCCATCATTTTTTCAGAACTTATTTCATTTTATATCTATTTCTCAAGCCATTAGATAAATATTGGGTAGTGATTGAAATGAAATCATATTGAAAAAAATACTCTAGACAAAAGTTATGGACAAATAATGCAACAACTAAAAATATACTAAGGATTTATTTAGGTTGCGAATTCTGAAAAGGTCTCAACAACAATTGCTATTATTAAGAAGAAGTACGTAAATACGTGTGATGTAAATAGAGGGAAGTATAAGTAAATAACCTTACTATTAATAGTGTTTGCGTATAGTTACTAAGCTGACAATCCCCTGACGTCAGCTCCTTGAGGCTCGTGCGCCTTTGACCTTTTTTGTATCGTTAGTGTAGCTATGTATAGCCACTCTATGGGATGCCATCTCATAGAGTGACTATCTATAGATAGATAGTTTAATACCGTATTTAAAAATAGAAAGATTGATTATTTATTTTGTGTGAACCTTTGGTAGAATAATGGCACGATATAGGTACTCTTTCCTTAAATATAGAATTGATTAAAACTGTATGTTTTTTAACTCTTGTATACCCACATTGTTCCCAATATTAGAATAGTTTGTAGATAGCAATTAAGTAGTGACACTTCACTAGTTACCACTAAACACATAGGTACCTAGGTTCTAGACAACGAATATACATACTCATACTTTTTTTCTGTAAATAAATGCATGTTAAACCCAGATCAATGTAAAGAAATGTGATTATGCAAATTGTTTGTGCAATTGCATTATGCGGGGGTCGAACACGTGACCACTGGCGTCAGAAGCAGACAGCCCCATCCCCACTGCTGCAGCGGTTGACAAGAATAATTATGTTTGACAAGTTCTACTTACACTTAAAAATGATACGATTTGAGAGCGAAAACTTCTCGTTCGGCTAAAGTACCCAAACTGACACACAACTTGTGTGTCAGTTGTGCTATTAGGTTAGGCGACCTGGCAACGCTACACACAAGGCATGTGGTCCAAAAGAAAGCTTCAATAAACTTGTATTGAGGAGCCCACAAAGCGGAATTAGGGGGAATCCTAGACCTGAGATAATTAATAAAAGTCCATTTCCTGCAGGCCTAGCATACAATCACCGACGACGATAAATCGGCCTTTTAAATAGATATTTTCTTAGAATATGGCACTTATATGTATTTTTTTTAGAGCATGGCAACTTTGGTTCCGTGAGCTTGATCATGGTGCCGAAACGAGTAATTCTATCTATTATGGTTACGTTAGCTAACATGATAGGCTAAAATAATTCGGTAAAATTTATCTTGTCGATTCGAGTTTTTATCGATGGTCGGGTGGTAGCCCTGCTGTAAGGACATCTTTCTAATTCGTGGACAGGACCTTTCATAACGCATTTGACCGTTCCACTACGGTCTCAAATCGAACCTATACAAGACATACAATAGTATCTAATTAAAGTGTTAGCAACATTATAACAGGAAATAAGAATTTCATAATTTTAAATACGATAATTACCGCAGAATTGATGGATGAATAAGCACACAGCATTACCTAATAATATTGATTGATACTTACAAAATGTAAAGAAAAACTAGAAGTGATATATTTTATTCGTATTGCTTATTTAGATTCCCGGTCTTAAATGAGTCGGTAATTGTGTAATTTTGGCTTTCGATTGCCAGAATTATTTCACCTATTAGTTTTCAATTGATATCAATGTTCCTGAAATAGTTTAAAAAGTAAATCTCATTATTAACGAATGTTAATTACATTCAATGTAAAGGCAGTACCGACTGCATAAATAAATGAACTTGTATTTGCATGTCAAGTAAGAATTTTCTTCTACTTACCTAAAATAAAAAAAAATGATATGAAGTTCTAATACTTACGATTACGATTAACTTGATATTTTTTCTTCTTTTCCAGACTGCGAATCATTGATCCGTAAAATGCTAGTCCTAGAACCTACAAAGAGGTATACAATAGAACAGATTAAAAAGCATCGATGGATGTCAGCTGAGCCCTACGTAGCCCCTTCTGCCACCGGCGACCCTGCGCGGAGTCCTGCCCATGTCTCTCACAATGAACCCAACGAACAAGTCCTAAGGCTAATGCAAAGTCTAGGCATAGACCCTGTTAAGACTAAGGAGGTAAATATAGGTATAGACAACTCTTTAGTACTAAGCTTCTTGAAGACGCTGGCAAGGTTGCACCGGAGCACTCAAGCAAACACATTCACGCTCGGTTTGTGCTTTCAAATAAGTTATTTTATATAAGCTTATTAAGTTAAGAAGTTGGTGGAGGATTATTGCGATTGGAGCGCTCAGTGCCTTATATATTTAAGCTTCAGTATGACTTGTTGATTTTAAGAAGCTTCTTTTATATTATGCCAAATATGAAATTTTCTTGCCATTTTAAATTAAGAGTTTTTGAGCATTGGTAACTTTTTTTTATCCGTAACATTTTGTTACCATTCGTTTGACCTCAATCTCACCTGATGAGAAGTGAAGATGAGGTCGAAGATGACAGCAAACGGGCTTAGGAAGGACCTGGCTCTTCATAAAATATTGTCGGAACACATCACCGTAGGAGCGGTGATAGGTATTTGGCTACAGATTTATGTGACGGGTGACAGACCTAATCGGATTAGTCGCTTTATACGACACGCTTTTACATGGGCGCTGGGGCTGTTCGAAGCCAACCCTACATGGACTAATCAAATCAATAAAATAGCAATTTAGCCTGTCTTTTAGGCGTTTAATCGATTTTATTTTACATTTTTACTCGATGTTTTTATGTGAAAGACTGACAACTAAATTGTAAAAAAACGCATAAATAAATTGGTCAAAAAAGTACCTACGTTTGAAAATTTTGAATGTTTATTTTATAACTTAAAATAAAAGACTCTTTCTGCAGATAAAGATTAAAGCAAAGGTTTTTTCAGCTGCAGCTAACATTATGAGTTGCGAAACCTTGAGACAATATTTCAACCATATAATATGTAACATTCCAGAGCCTAAGGTCGAACAGCTACGACCACCACGCTGCTATCTACCTCCTGTTACTGGAGCGGCTCCGAGCTAAGGCGGCAGGCGAGCGCCGGCCGTGCCGCCGCCCCGACCAGCCGCTGAAAGACGTCAGGGAACACCATTCAAGGTAAAACTAGCCCTAAAGCTGATAGACTAAGGCTTAATGGAAGCTGCTATCTACCTCCTGTTACTGGAGCGGCTCCGGTTTAAGGCGGCGGGCGAGCGCCGGCTATGCCACCGCCCGAACAGCCGCTCAAAGACGTCCGGTAAGCTCTGAAACTGATAAATAAATGCCCATTTTAGATGACCTACCAGCTACTTGAAGACGCTCGGGAACACCACCATTCAAGGTAAAACTAGCTCTAAAACTTACTGTAATAAATTAAGGCTCATTTTATGGAAGCCTCGTCTTTAGCTCAAAGATGCTCAATCATTAAAAGGCCTAATAAGAATGAAGGAAGGAAGCGAACGAGGTATGTGAGGTTTGTAGCAGTTGGTGTTCCTTAGTCTCTGCCTACCCCAAAAGGGAGACAGTCGTATGTTATACAGGCGTTTGTATATTATGTATGTATATAATTTAATAAGAATTCCATAATAGGCATATCAAATTCATGTTGTAAAAGGTAAGAATGTCTCTATTGTAATTATTTTATATAAGTTAGAAAATAAATATCTCATATCAATTCCACAACAATATATTTAGAATAATATTATGGAAAAAATTATAATTACACCTGCTGTAAGCAGGTGAGGGCTTTTTAAATGAATCTTCGAGTGAACGGTTATTAAAAAAACAAAATACCGGCCGATTGTTATTTTAATTGAAGATAGGTTTGTGACATCCACCTTTAAATTTTGGTTAACTTTAACTGGTGATTTGTAAGATATCGAAAGCATAGGATATTTATAAAAAAGACTTAATAATTGGTGTCGCAGTCGCATATGGTCTTGGTTAAGAATCCAAATGATATGTTACAAGCCTCAATAAGCTTTCAAGTCATGGATGTTTATGTTTATCTCCAATATTTCGAAATTTATTTACCCGTTGTCTAGCACGAGTTCTATAAGTAACTTAATTTGTTGATCTAAATAGTGTAGTATGAATGTCAGCAATCATCAATTTATTAATAAGATATTTCTCTATATTTCAGATTACTGCACGCTGGAGATCCTCAAAGAGATATCAATAGAGTTACACCAACAATCACAACTGCACCCGTGGATCCTTCTACAGTAGAAACTCAAAGACTACTTTCCCTAGCGGGAGTAAATATGACTGAACAAAGACTTCTCCAAAGAAGTTCAGATCCTACTGACCCTCACAGAAGTTTTCTAGTAGGACTCGATTCCGCTGCCCATAAAAACCATGAAGCTGAATGTACAAGATTATTGGCAATGAGAAACGTCGACGTTTCCCACTCCAACCAAAGATTAGGCTCTAAATTAAACGACAGTTTGCCTACTCATAGACTACTCACGTCAACGTATGAACAGCAACAAAATATACTAAAACAATCCACTGAAGATTGCCGAAGACTGTTACAGCAAGCAACAACAGTTGGCCCTGAACTTAAAACAAATGACGGCAGACTTCTTACCTCTTCTAGCTTTGATTCCAAATGTGCTATTGATGGTGGAAGAAGTATGTCAACCATGGACCACAACGTTCTATCAAACTTCCTTCCAAATTCAGCCTCAGCGACCAATTTCAACGTTGAAACCATGAAGCTTCCTAGCTCAACTACTTTCACAATGTGTTCAGAAGCAGCTAAACTTATGAATACTTTACAACAATCGCCACTGCCTCTCAAAGGAACTTTAAATTTAAGCACGAGCCCCATACCTTCACAATTAGTAGACAATAAGTTAAGCAGTGTTTTGGAACAACCGAAACCACTAGAATCTACAAGGCTCGTTTCTCAAATCCAACAACAAGACCTATCGAGACAACAATCCGGCACACCGCCATTCAAAGACTATGTCAATCATCACTTGCCATCATATTCTTATCTACCAAACCTTCCAGCTATGTCTACTATTGACACTAACACTAATACGTTAACTGCTACCACAGGAGATTTACTTTCTACTAATTTATACAGACAGGACAGTAAGTTCTCTCTTAACAGGTATACAACTCAGCCGTATTCACCAAATATAACGACTACGACTGAAGCAACAAAATTTCAACAACAGTATTCGTCTTCAACTGATGAAGGTTGCGAGACAGATATGGAAGACGTTACAAACGCTCCAAGTAGTATTCAAAATAGACTGAGTTCCTATGCGAGTTCTAGTTCAAGCAGCGGAGTAGTTACCTTTTTTAATAATAAAAGCCTGAGCCAAAACTTAAGCTGTGATTCTTCTCAAAGCAACTTTTCTACATTTGAGAGTCTCGATTATCAACTATCAGATTCCAGTGAATTTGCCAGTAGCCTGCCCAGTTGTACGTCAAACGAAGACAAATTGGCCTATGAAAATAATTCACTTATTAACACTAGCCCAATGCATCCATGTGTTTATACCTCATCGTATTCGAATAAAAATGGTGGAACTGGGTTTATATCCCGCCATAACCCGCTCAATTATCAAGCTCCGAGCAAGAACTGTACTCGAACAATGACGCGCAGTCCTATAGATTTTAGAGAGGGCCGCCGAGCGAGCGACGGGCTAGTAGCGCAACAAGCTGCCCAGGCTGATGAAACGCAAAAAAATACTCTAGCTTTCAATAGTCAAAGACTGAATGAAAATTGCAAAGCCAAAGGTGTATTAGAACTTCATTTAGTCCAAAAAGAAGCACAGCAACTAAAGACGCAGTACCAGTCTTCGCTTCCTGTAGAAGAAATGACTCAAAGACAGATCCAACATAACCAGTTTGCGGCTAGCTTTAGTCCACACTATTTCGACTGCAAAACACTTACACCGAAACGTATTAGTCTTCCGGAATCTTTTAACTATTCAAGTACGTCACCGCCAATGCCAGCGAGTCCAAAGATGGTTTCTCAAATGCAAGAACCATCAGAACTTCCTCATGTCGTTTCCGTCTCGCAAGTCAGTAAGCCGCCACTGCAGCAACAATTGATGCAGCATAGGCTTTTTCAACAGAAGCGTCAGATACTTCAGAAACAAATGACACCTACTAATTTGCAGCCTCATGACTTGAACTCTCTTCATGCTCTTAGCCGACGTCAAATGCTCCGCCAGCCAAGTTACAAGATAGCTCAGCAGCAGCAAATTCTTCCGCCTCTTCCATTGTCAGAGTCTGAGAGCCGAGAACTATTAGCTTTCCAAGAGTTGGTTGAAGGCTCCAATCGTCCATTAAAACACAAAGAGGCTCAAGATGATGTACCAAAATTTTCGTACCAAGGCTCTATGGAAATCAGCATCATGAATAATAAAGACAGGGTTGGAAACGAAACTTGGTCGAACTTGCCCTCGAGCTTACAGAGCGCTTGCCAGATCTCAGAAATATCGGGCAAGAGGGAAGTACGAGATGCCGACTCTGATGCCACGAGTTCTTCGGTGGATTCCCCTCTGTGGCCCACTCAATGGAATGCCACCCTATTTCCACCACAGCCCTGTTTTCAGGTATTCCAACAAATAAATTAAAAGTAGACACTTGTATAAATGTATGAAAGTTTGGTAGTGTTGATTGTGCACCGCAATGCAATCGTAGCGCGTTAATACTTATTATGTCCTTAGTTTTCGTCTTCGTAATGTAGCATTGCTAGACTTAAATATTGGTCTCATTTAGAATGTATTATTTGACATAATAAGCACCTATGCTATGAAATTAAAATTTATTTTCGTATTTGATTCGTAAATTATATTTGGAGTGCATGACAATAAATAGTGCTTTACATATTGGATGTTATTTTATAATTTTCTGATTTAGAATTATTCAACCAATTCACAAACACGAAACAAAATGAACTGTGACATTTCTCTTAACATATTTTAATACGGTTATTAACATAAAAAAAAATGTTTGATAAAAATATATTAGCAATTTTCTGACAAACTTACTTAATCTGTTTGAGATTCCATTAGACGTAAACTTGCCAAAAAACTTACCAATTGTTAATGTAGATATTGCATTTTCTTACACTATCATATCACCATGTTCCTACACTTTATTTATTTGTATTTATTACTTAAAATATCACAAACGTACACGACTTAAGTTTAAGAATTGTATCTAATAGTATAATTACGCTAAGTATCTAGGAATTAACTTTGTTTTTGTCAGAGTCCGTATGATTTGCTAATAAATAGTAAAGTTGTGTAAAACATATAAAATGTTATAGCTTTACAAGGAAACAAGGTTTCTTTGAAATATAAGTGAATGTAACTTTATACTTTTTTTGTTTTATTTTTCACCTTAGTTATAAATAATTTGCTATAATTAACTGTTTTTTAGTATTGCACGATTATTTTGTAGAGTTAATGGTAGATTATTCTTTTCGTAGAAACCCAAACGCCAAAATGCTTTATCAGCTGCATTTACTTACTTTAAGAAAAAGTTATAGTCTGGCTAATGAAAGTAGAGACTGGAAAAACCTGGTGAATTTAAAAAAATAGCATCATGGTAACCCCGACAATAGTACTAGACTAAATACGTTGATTTAACAAACTTGATACTTGATTAATATTTTTTATAGTAAAAATTAACAAAATTAGTACTGTTCTACTTTTTGATGAGAAGTATATTATTAAAACGATACTAGTACTAATCAGGTTTAAAAATAAAACAACAAAATACAATAATTATTTTTATTCATTGTAATCAAAATTTAAACCAGCAATTATATACCTATCTATGGGATGAATCGTCAGAATCACTGGTATCGCTGTTTCCTAGATTGATTATGAAACTATTTAAGTTTTCATTTTTTTTTTCACTTTCAAATCCGAAAACTCCAAAACCTCAATTACCAAAACCAACAACAACTGTTCGATTTACGGCAGTGAAACCAGAAAAAGAGACATTCAAGCTAGTACTGCTTTATAAAAAGTTTGCAAAACCCCCAGTGTCCACTTTCGTTAGCCAAAGTCTATAGGCAAGGAGGTTATAACTTGGTAACCTCATGCGAAATGACATGTTCCTATGATTTTTAAATAAATTATAGTTTGGTGAAATATACATTGATAACGCATCTTTTGGAGTATTAAGTAGTTATGTAAGTATACAATTGAAACTCAACTGCAATTCATTATAAGGTAGAATTGTATGAGAGAAATATAATTCCTTGGCAGCGACAATCCTTTTGAGAATTAAAAACGTTGCCTCTTGTAAAAAAATGTTTAGTAGAGCTTATCGAGACCATAAGTTAGAGGCAGACATAGTCAAGTTTTGCAAAACTCTGTTATACTCTTCATGAGGCAAGGAAAAGGGCCCAGGTAGCCTGGAAAACACACTACTCTATGTTTATTTTACAACAGTTTATTTTTATATTTTGGCCTTGCCCTTTCAGTATAGGAGCATTTATTAATTGTGTGTAGTTTTTACGATTTCATGTAATTATTTTGGCGCAATGCCAACCAGCTTTCTATACTAAAGCAACGAGCTAATATGACCAGACCACATGATATAGTGTTGTTCCCGGAACGACATGGAACGTCATTTCAGTTTTGCTTACTTTTCTTCATTACGATTTTGAGTGTCACTGTCATTTTCGTAATTTTTTTTTAAATTGGATATCTCATGTCAACCAACCTCTTTATTGAATGAAAGAATCTTAGATTAAAATAATTACATTGAATTCCTACACAAATGCACCACAAATTTTTAAGTTAAGGTTTTTTGATGGTTCAATGGGACGGTTTTGGCGAAAGGTAAGGTGACCCTAAGATTGAATGAATAAACTTAGTACAAAAGCGTTCCAAACCTATCATAAAATTGTAATTGAATCTGAACTCTATGCCCTGGATATTAAGTTAAAAATTGGTTGGAGAAATTTAACGCTTAATAAATACATAAATGCTATGGGTCTATGTATGACAGCCTCACATAGCAATTAGACTCACCATAAAAATGATAGATTAACGAATACTAAACAAACTTTGCATATTTTGAATGTTTATCTAGTCTACATTTTTGTACCGAAGTTAAACAGTTGTTTTTGTAAAAAAACACTGGTATTGCTGCCAACCTGGGACTTGTTTGTACCATAGTACGAATGATCTGTTTTTATTTTTCAGAATAACTGGCAAGGACACAGTTTGCCCCAGTCATCGAATATGCTACCTCTGAGTGAAAGCCCCATACTGGAACTAGCAGAACAGATGGAATCCATATAGCGTCTTCAAGTGTCTTTTATGCATATATCCATCATAATTATTTCACTAACGCATTTGTTTTTCTCTCTGGTAGAAATTTGCTCAAAGTACCTAAAGATACTTGTACCTTGTAACCGAGAAGATAGCACTTAGCTTAGCATAAATCCAGTAGGCAATATTCATAGCTCATAGCAAATGCTCTAGCGACGTTATTCTTAATGGTGCGTACAGATTGCTGTAATGGAACTTGTAATGTAACATTCTACAAATACAAATAAGCAACGTGCGCAGACTGTTACATTACTAGTTGCATTACTAACAATCTGTACGCACCATAAACGTTATGATTTTTTAAAACTTGTTTTGGTCTGTTTTTTCCTATTTGTTAAACAATAAATGTGTGTAAATAAATAAAGGTGTACGAACGCAGCTTTATGCGGGTGCAGTTCCAAACAAAATTGGGGGTCACTTTTGTATGAACCCTCGCCCGCGTAGTATGTTGTACGCGTTACGCAGAGGTGATCAATATTTCGTGTTCATTATTACAAAAACCGTTTTAGTTATTCGATTAGAACGAAGGCAGTTACAATTTATTGTTTTTACCCGTTATTTTAATAACTTAGTATATCAAAAATACTTGAAAATATCGTTTACTAGGTATGGTTTGGTTGAACGCTTATTCAGTCTTAAGCTCTACTTCTCTCTTTTTTACAGCTTTTAAAATTCTATACTTGAGTCATGCTTGAGTCAACACTTAAGTATGCTTTTAAAATACCCAAATCCCTTAATAAGATTTGTAAGAAATGAGGAGTTAACAGACCAAAGCCATTATTTAAGTTGTACTAAATAACGACTAGAAGATTGTTATTTACCTAAGTTTAGCTATTTATTGAAACTTATAGTTATTTTCAAATAACTTGGATACGGTGACACTAAGATGCTTTCTTACAATATACGCATATAATATTTCTTAGAAGATATACAATGAAAAGCTTACAATTTTTGTATACATTTTGTGTAATTATTTGTAGCATGTTAAAAATAACGAAATTCAAGAATTAAAACAATGTTCAAAATTGTCAATGTCAGCACACTCATGCTATTTCAAAAGAACTCTAAAAACATTTGATAAAGTGACAGTTTAATCATTAGTGTGTACATGGTACACAGAATCTTAAAAACTCCTGTAAGAAAATGAAAGACTCAAAAATTAAGAAAATTATTTAATTAAATTAAACATGATTAACTAAATATATCGTGTTCATTTGCATTTAAGAAGTTTAATACATAACGATTTGCGACATTTTAAACTGCCGCTAGAGATGTAACCTAGGAAAATTGTTTTTGATACTGATTATGAAATATTGGAATCTTAAGTGATGTATGTACCTACTTATTAATATTTGTTATATCGCCTCACATCACTCGCAAAATACAATCAATAATCATAAACATTAGACTTCATGTAAGGCACTATTAATACAATGTATGTATGCTTTTATGAACTTTTATATTATGTACAGTTGTAGGTTATTGATAAAACACATCAGTAGATATATGTATAAAAAATTAGAGCTGAAATACATTTGTCACTTAAACGTAAACTAATAATGAATCACAGTAAAGTTGTATTCTCTAAATAATATGATGATAATTTAAGCTGAGGTAATAAATGATATAGCCAACATACCAATTATTATGAGGCTAGTTGTATGAGTGAGTATTCTGCTCTGTGGTATTTATTATGTGGTATTTATGAAAAATACACAATTATCTGTAAATTTTTTGGTTATCTAGACGCGTTAACTTTATTAGTAGCTGTAAATAGAGAATACCAATCGAAATAAGAAAACTTTGTATAATATTTGTAGTAAATTTTATAGAAAAATGTACCGTTGTAGTATGGAAATCGGTTCACTGAGTTATCGATTTAATAGGTACTTAGTGATGAAAATTGAGACAATATCAGCTTAGGTTACGAGGTTGGTTAAATTTTATTATATCTACTGTAATATAAAAGTACTCACATTGCAAATTGGTTTCCTTAATAAGGAAGAAGTAAAATGTACATGAAAATTTTTGAATAAGTCCGCATTTATAGAGCACTCTCAACTCTAAGACCGCTTTTAAGTTCAGGTAAATGAATGGAAAACCACTAGCTTAAGTTCGTTTTAATTGTAGGTTGCGGTTTATAATACAACCCAAATATTTAACAATATAAAACGGTCAATCTAAAATGAAATAGGATGGTCATGCTCTTTGAAACTGATTTTAAAGTTTTTTAATTTTAGAATAAACAATAAGTACCTTTATTGTTATTTTCTGTAATAAAATTATGAATAAGGATTAATAAAAACATGGTCGGACCTATATCCAATATTGGGCTACTGAGTTTCTATGTCCTATTTAGAACTAAGGACACAGACTAAGGAGGTATCATTAGATTTTGTTTTTAATATTACATCTACAATTTTTGTTAGTCATTCGTAATAAACGGTGTTTTAAATTGGCTTGGATTCAATTAATTGTCGTCCACCTTAAAATTTAAGCCGTCCGATGGTAATCCAATTAGATTTAACTTTCCAAAATGTTAATTTGTAGTAGTTATCGATTAAAAAAGAATAACTTAGAGTAGTATGAGTTATTATCCCCAGCCCAAGTGATAATCAATGTGGTAGCTGGTGATCTGTATGTAAATAAAATACCTCTTATTCTGAAAATAAGACTGAATTCATTGTCAGTTCAGCGAGCGGCGTGGTGACTTAAACGTTTTAAAAGACACTATAAATACAGTGATGATGAGAGAATTCTGTATGTTAAATATATGAACTTTTTATTGGAACTTTTTCCTTCAAATAAGAATAAAAATTCATTTATTTTTGTCACTGTTATTTTTTATGCGACGTACGCTACAACAGATTCAATTTGATACGGTGAGTAATATTTTTTGAAAAGTTTGACAACTTTTTTGACTATTTTAAATCAAAACGGTTTTTTTCTGTAATGGCTTTTTTATGATAAAGTTTTAAAGCGGAATAACTGTAGATTATCCCGATAGAAGGTCCCTTTTTGAAAAATACTCTAGTAATCTTCAATAAATATTTCAAAATATTAATTGCATTGTTCATTAAGCACGTAGTCAAATATGTATGGTTCTATTGCAAAGTTTTAATTTTTTTGGGTCATTACGGAGCGTAAAATAGCTTTTCTAGAAAAGTATTAGTCAATCTACACGTACTCGTATAAAAGCCACTTAAAAAAACTTTTCAAAAAAATGATCTAATGTCCCCTTCAGAGTTATATCAAAGGAAATACCTATATAAAAACAAACTCTTTTAGTTTCTCTACAAATACTAGATCAATACTTATTCGAAGTTGCCTGTAAGACTCACCAAGTTAAAAAAGTCGCTGTGACTGTATATTAAGAATAACTTAAGCGAAAAAGCATAATATGAAATATTTTGTAGTTCATAACTGTTGTTTTCTTAGAAGTTACTTTAATTGGTCTGTTGATTTTAGATAGTATGCCATTTTCGGAGTAAAAAGAGTTTTACTTAATTTTATTCAATACACACAGTTAATATCTATTAAAAGTTAATATTTGTCAATTATCATATGTATTAGCTTGCCTATAAAGCAATCAATATTAAAGTCAATGCAAAACATTATAACTATAGATTAAAAATGTATAATTATTGTAATCAAGACTGTTTACTGGCAATTGAAAAATCAAACTGAATAAAAGACAATCTTATCGACATAAAATAAAAAAATATTGAGAGAGAAATGTTCTTTTCGTATGCTTAATTTTTAATTTTAATATATAGATATGTTAATATTCATACCATAAAATGACGATAAATTAGTATTTTTTTTTTGTTATTTACCTCGATTTTTTGACCGAGTTGCAAAGATCGTGGTCTCAAGACTTAGGGCCGTATTCATAGTTCGCTCTCAACTATAAGATTGAACTTAGGAGCGGATACATTAAGTTTACCATAAGAAACGTCTCAGAGTTGAGAGTGTTCTATGAAAACAGTCCTAAGGCTCGTTTAATGAAATCTTCTTTAGGCTTATTCATGTCTCAAGTACAGGTTCACTGTCAATTCTCCATACAGAATTGCCACAAAATCCTTGCTTGAATAGAGTTTAAATCTGAGAAGCTTTCTTAAAGGAACTACTATCAATAATCAATATGTGTTCTAATTACAAAATTTTGAAAACAATAACTACATCAACATTTAGAAAAAAACTTACTTTTTAAGAAAATATAATGTATCAATAATATTAAAATAAGTGAACATATCACAACATGGGCTGCCAAACTTGTGAAATAAGTTGGTGGTCCTAATTAAGACAATTATTGTTATTATGTAATTTTAAGTGAGTAAATGCGACTAAAATATTCGTCTCCATTGGTACTAAACGGTTTTTTAATAGGTTCAAAGGTTGACGGTTTTTAAAAGTGAATTAACTTATTATTGTCATAAAAAAGTCAAAAGTAAGCTATTGTTTTAATGTTATAATTGTCACAACATTATTTCTCTAAGCAATGGTTTTTTTTTAACGAGCATTTAAACGATTATATGTGTTACTTATCCCAAACAGGCAGAAGATACAGTTAATACAATGCGAATGATTCTAATGCTGTTTTTCATACATAGGGCTATTTTTAATCAAAAACCAAATTTTTCACATAATACGTATAATTTATAGAAACTTTTTTTGCAAAACAGAAGAGTTTCTTAGAAAGAAAGTAATATATTCGCTAAAGTATTAAGCAAAGCAAGGTCACTCTAAATTATGAATGAATAACATTTAGAACAAAGACGACTACGCGTTTCTTCAATGCATCGTGTAGTACTATGTCTAAGTATTATCAAACGTAATCAATGAAGTACCGCCTCGTAGTATCGTATCGTGCGCAGGGTGTTCAGCAACAGCGACATTTGTAAAACAATTGTGGTGCCATTTATTTCTTTTTCTAATTTGCGATACTAAAATTAATATTCAGATACGTTTATCAGATAACATAAATATAAATTTGGCTGGTAATTAAAAAATAGCCCTATCATGTATTTCTCTAGTTTTCTGCTCTCTTATTTAATTAGCACTAAGACATTCCATTAATTTTATATTTTTTTGTCAAATTGTATAAAAAGCTCGAATTTGTATTCACTATTATTTGTACAACTAAATAGAAGTTTGCCCTTTTTTATTGCGCATTTCCAGATTCCGTAAATATAATATTGCCAATTATACATCTTAACGTTAAATATTTATTAACGGTCAATAAATGTTTGAGTTTATGCAATCATAATAAGCAAACAAACGAAACACAAACGTTTTGTCTTTATAATGTAAAGAATATAAAATAAAATATAGAAATACGACTGAAAAATTGTATAAAATGATTGTTTTTTTTTATTGTGACACAATAGCCAATAAATTTAAATTAATTGATGTATTCATAAGTCGCATATCATTCATAAGTATTACAGCTGTACATCTTGTCGCAAATGTCCTATAATGTAGTTTATTTTTCACTATATCATTTCTACGGACAACGGGATGTATTTTAATCATTTAGCAACGTAGGAACCTAAAGCCATTTCAATGGAATGGTAAAACGAAGCTTTATTACCCGACACAATAATTACAATACGTAAGAGCGTAATTATTTAATAAGATTTAACTTTAGCAGTTGGTATTTTAATAAGCAATTATAGCGTAGTGTGTTTGGATGCTTTTACACAAATCTACATTATACTCCGTCAGAATAATTAGGCATACATTTTATCCAAAATATGATCTCAGTAATGTAGCCGATTATGTAAGTAGTAAATTTTATAATATATAACTGTATAGAGGATTGTAGACTGTTTGTGGACTTTAAGCTAATCTTTTGGTCGAACTGATTATTTATCTTCATCAGGCTGTAAAAGTAAAGTCATCACAGCCGTAGTCATCATAAGTTTTAATTCTGAAATGAATATTCTGTACACAATTGGAAACGATTCAAAAGATTGACTTATAGTCAGTTAGTCTTTACATTATTGTTCAAAGCCAGTGTCATCATTTCATTCACCAGAATATGAATATTAGTTGTTAAAAAACAATTTTTACTTTTTTGGATGTACAAAAAAAGAGAAAAAAAAACAAGATTGTTATACAATTTGTATGTAAGTGAAATTGTAATTGTGCAAATCGATAATTTGTTTTGAAAAATTGTCAATATATTTATCGATCAGACACTTTCAATGTTTGATCGAACTTTTTATGATACTATTGTTTTGAACGAAAATTAAATTATACCAGAATTAATTATTTTAAAATGTGAAATGATTTGGTTTGGTTGTGATTTGTGTTATTACCACTTTAATGTAAAGACGACTTATTATAATAAAATAAATGAAATGTTTGTTTTTTCTTGATTAACCTGAGCATCCAAATTTATAATTTTTATCTTTAAATTAAAACACATATGGCGGGTTTCTATTCTCAATCCAAAATTCGTACAAGGTCGGTAAGGTAAATTACAAAGGTCGAATTAAAACAACACATTAAGTCATCTTTCATCAGCTAATAATATTACTTATAGTAATTTACTTTTAGGTTGCCTGGTTATAATAATAGTAGAGTTACCCGAAAATTGTCACCGATGAACATAATATTTAGTTGAGGCCGTATTGTGTAAAATCTTGTAACGCCGCTTGTGACAAAATATTTAAATTTGGTCGGTGACTAAAAAATAACTCGTTTACATTTTTATCTTTCATATAAAATAAGTTGTATTCCTACTTATATTAAACATTTAAAATGTCTAAGTTTATCTATGTTGAAAATACATCTAGCTATTAAAATATTTTCTCTAGAAATTTAGGGTGATATCAAAAATCAGTAACAATACCAGATGCTTACACGTCTGTGTGCGTGATGTGTCGCGACTGCAGCAATACATTGTAGGCTACGATTGTTTCAAACTGCATTCAAAGATTTTCGAAAATTCGCTCGCTTCACCCAGGAGTCGAACTGGCTAAAATCTAACTTATTTAAATTGACTAATTTATTCATGTGAGGAGGTGCATGTGGGGGTGGGCAGACTGCACGTCTTGAGTCCCAAGATCCAGGATTCCAGTCGGGCCATACTAGGGCACCACCTAGGTCCGCTGTGTGGTCTCCATAGCACAAACATATATCAGCTTACCTTGGGTTCACACAGCAGGTATTTTACATTCATAACTTCACGCCTGTATCCTTTATGGGGTAGGCAGAACACCAGAGGTTATGAAACCATCTGATGTCACGTTTGATAAATTTTGAGACATTGTAATGGTGCAGAGAGACTATTGCAGTGAGAGGGGGTCAGCCTATCAGTATAATTTCATCCAAATCTAAACTTTCATACATCTAAACTTTCACATTTATAAATGTGAATGTATAGTAAGATACATTTATTCCCATTTTCTACATGTTTATGTTAACACTAACTTTACATGAATGCCGCGTGTATCGATGCGCAATCGATATTATAATAATGAATTGCTTAGTCTAACTTATTTCCTATAACTTAATGACCTACTTAGTACATATTATATACACTACACTTTCGTCACCGCGGGGTCCTAAAAGGCACGGAATTGTCGAGTTAAATGTAATATTAATAATAGCGAAAACTTAACACAATATATTAACAATTGGTTAAAGCTTTGATATCACTGTGCCGCAGAACTATTTAACTTGCAATAATCTTATCAACTGACTTTCAAAAAAGGAGGAGGTTCTCAATTCGTCTGCATGTTCTTTTTTTTCGTGTCTTTGTTACTCGATATTTCGGACAATTATGAATTGATTTTGAAAATTGTTGTTTCATATGATAGAGGATACTTCATAGTTGGTCCCATTAAAATTCGTTTAAAACCACACATGTAAAAATATAAATACGCTTTTCTAGCATACGTCGCGTTTATTAGATTAGGCTCAAGGCTCAACGCCCAACTCATACTATCTTCTTTTTAACGTCCAAAAACATGAATAATCAAATTGTTACGTCAGTTTTTTGACAATTATCAATAAAATAAAATGAGATTATAAGAACGCTGTTTATTTACTGCCCACACATTTCGATAAGATATTCTTTAGTACAATGAAATAAATTATCAGTTGAATGTTTCTTCACAAATATAACTGACATTGATTAAAATACTGAAGATTTTTGTGCATTATTTAATAATTTCATTTGATATCGTGCTTGCTAAAATTGAATATACTGGTAAGCATAAATATCTGTTTTTCTTTCATTATTTTTCGAATTTGAAAAAGAAAAATCAGTTTTTTGGGGTTTTTCTAACTAATAAGCTAACTCCATAGTTCTGTTACTTATTCTTCATCGTCTGTCTATTTATAAGCTCACAACAGGCGACAACAGATTTTCGGCCAAAGCCATAAGCCATAAACCATTTTGACCGAAAATATTTGGCTGTTGATAAACTCAATAAAGTCGATGTCACAATACATTTTATTCAATCAATCAAGCGGCTATTCAATCACTCAACATAATAACCTAAATCAAACTTCATCAAATGATAAAGATAAAAGACATTAGGTTAGGATGACTTCATTGTTTTTATCTTATTAATTCGTACACTTCATGTATACGAATTTATTAATCCAATTATAAAATATGGGGATGGTATAGAATCCACGAGGCTAATAGTGACCGCTATTCGGTTCTTTAAAACCAAGCAGTCATCTTCAGTACTAACGACATTTTTTCCCTAATTAAATGCAAAATTGAAAAACTTGAATGCACTTCTTTTTCTAGCCCAATCTAGAAAGTTTCATTACTAGAATATTGATTTTTTGATAGATTATTAAATTTATTAGTTTGATAGATTTTACGACAGTTTTGTATGAAATATTTTGTTAATTTTCGTAACTTATTTAAAAATATATCTTTTATCACTGACGGAATTACTGATTGGATTACTATTAAATAAAAAATACAGATAAGGCCTCAGTTGACGTCATAAAATACTACTCCTAAGATAATATAGAAAATATACTTTGTGTCTTATGCAATAGGATTTGTAAAACCGACAACTAATGAGAGATTTTCTGACAGCTCTTAAAAAAAAAACAGTACAAAAGGCTTCGATAGATGGCGCTTTGCAAAAGGCGAAGTCTTGTCTGTCATATAGCCATTTATTCAACACTACGGTTTTAAAAGTAAAATAAATTAATTGACGTCTGTAGCAGAAATTGAACTTATAAATAACCATAGATGGTAGATACCACTTAACTTAATTATAGTATACAGACTTAACGCCTTCGGCTTTTGAAAAGTGCCATCTATAGTGGTTCTTTGAACTAGTTTTTATGAGCTGTCAGAAAACTTCTCATTGAAAAATTGAGCATTTTTTTTATTTAACACGTTTTTTCATTTATTTAAGAGTAATTAAGCATTTTCAATGCAAAAACTTTAAAATATTACTAAACATTGCAATGCTTCACTTTAACTGAGATTCACAATTTCTGTAAAGAAATTGGTCTCGGGTGGTCTTAGCTGCAAAGCTATACCATTAGATGGAGCTACGTTAGCAATATAGGTAACGTAAAACCAAAAATGTGTTAAGTAATTTCGAGGTGTACCGCCAGGCCCCGGTAGCTCAGTGGGAGAGCACTCGTCCGGCAAACGAGTAACCCAGGTTCACGATTTGTATTGAAACCAAGCGAACACAAGTGATAAAAACATACTCCGACATAGCAATAATTTATACGGAATTGATATCACTATCTTATTTATTTACGTTATCACAATTATTTACGTGATTATGTTTTTCGCAATATTGAAATAATAATCCACTTCAAAATAAAGGTACGTAATCGAAATACTCAATTTTCATTTAATTTCAGGTAAATCATCTCTTAAAAAATGAAGAAAATAACAGAAATAATACAATCCAATGGACCTTCTACTTACTCATTTGAAGTGACCCCGGACATATCGGTAGAAGAATTAAAAATGTTGCCAGTAAAGCCACATTTTTTTTCAGTAACATGGCATGCAAGCACTCATCATTGCAAAGATATGGACATTGCTCCTTTGAAACTAGCAAAAACCTTGAAAAATGATAACAATGTGGTTTTGTTGCACATTACTTGCGAAATGATGAAGACTAATTATTTAATAGAATTGTTATTTTTATTGCAAAATGAAGACATTTGCAATTTATTCGTTTTATTAGGTGGTAAGTTTCTGAACAACAGTGGGCTCCATTCAACATTAGATAGCTACGCTTATTTTAAGTCTCTCCAATGTCAATAGGAAACATGAAATTCAAAAGTTCTAAGTTTGACATACGAGACTTAAAATTAGAAAGTTGTAATGTTGAATACGGCCCAGTGTCATCAATAGGCAATGTAGTCTTGGGTAGAAAAAATCTTTTATAACCTTTTATTCAATCTCGCAAATAAATCGAAAGTGTTTTTACGAAGAGTCAGCTCCTTCCTAGTCTCGTTTATTCTGGGTCATATCTTCTCACCATCATGCACCATCGAACCAACTGAATCATGACTTACAAAAAGCTCATTTTAACAGACCGTCTAAATGCTAGTAGGTCGAATTTCGCTTGAATCTATGATCAACGCTGATTCTGTTTTTTTTTTTAATAAGTGACTAAACCCGCGTTTGACCTCAGTCGCACCTGATGGTAAGTGACGATGAGGTCGAAGATGAAAGCACACGGGCTTAGGAAGGAACTGGCTCTTTATACAATATTGCCGGAACACATTACCGCCGGAGCGGTAACATTTGGCGGCAGACTTTATATTAACGTGGTCGCTAGCCAGGCGGACCCAGAAGGGATCCTACCACCAAGAAAGTTAGTAGGATCCCTGGTGCTCTGGTGAGACAAAATCAAAATCTTGGGTATACAAAATAAAAAAATCGAAAGCACGAATATGTATACGCAGGAGAAATATATAATAAAGCGCTAGACATGCTTTCAGTGGCCACGCATATGAACTGCTACAGATTGTCAAACTGACATTGATAGTTCGTAGGTAAAATAATGTATGCTAAATTCGATAAGACAAGGATCCCAATTGAGCCGTTATCCCAATTTTGAACTCTTCCTTATAAGGAAATAATGTCGGTAAAAGCTGAGTTCTGCTGTATTTCCCAACAATACATATATGTTTTTGCATATTTTCAGAAAATTATGACGCTGCTAAATCCGATTTCAAAAGTGCTCAGGAAATGATAAAGTTCATCAGGCAGCAACACGGAGATTATTTCTGTATAGGAGTAGCCTCGTTTCCAGAGAGCACCGACGATGACTTGCGACGGTTGAAAACAAAAGTAGATAGCGGTGCAAATTTTCTTGTTACACAAGCTTTTTTCGAAGCAGAAATTTATAAGAAGTATTTAAACAGATGTGAACAATTTGGAATTAAAGTACCAATAATTCCCGGTATATTTCCATTCGAAACCGAACAGCAGTTGCAGGGTTTCATAAAGTTATGTAAAGTAAAAGTATCGAATAATTTTATGGTTTTCGTTCAAAGTCAGAAGGCAGAAAATAAATCAGGCGAAGATATAATATGCAATTTAATCAAAGAGCTTCGCGACCATTGCAATCATTTTCATTTCTTTACGGTAAATCGTTTGAAAACTACTGTTTCATTAGTAAAAAAATTAAATCTATAATTATATAAAACGACGTCATTGATTATGGAGGTTAAAAATTTGTATGTCTTCTTTTAAATTTTAGCCCTTAAATAAAAATACAGAATCGAACGATGGTGGAAACGATGATGATTTATGCAAGCAAAATATATCATTGAGATGTGTGCTTTTTATTTCCAAACATAAATTATAAACCTGGCAGACAAAAACATTTGGGGGTAATATAAATTAAAATGAATAAGCTGTCAAAAGACGATCGATATGATATTATGCACTTTGAGAATAACATCACATTATTCAAATAACTAATAAAATCAATAGTTTGTTCCAAATTATTCCGATTGTGAAATAATTTCAATATTTATGAGCAGAGTATTTATCGCTAAATTGCAAAAATCAAAAATCAGAAGTTTCATTTTGAAATGTTCACGTCATATGTGTGAGTAAAAATTCTATTGTAAGTATGTTGTGTGTGTGTGTATACCCGGAGTTGATCACATAATAAAGTGAATTAAAAAGCTGAACCTATTTTTTTATCGACGTTTATTGCCCTCATATTAAGGCACATATTATACCTAAATATACAAATTAAATTTTAAATTAAATATACGGTGTTATGGGAGGCTTTTTTGTGGGTGATAGGCTGACCCCCTGTCACTGCAAAAGTCTCTCTTCACTATTATAATGCCTCCAAATTTGTCAAACGTGACATCAGATGGTTTTATTACCTCTGGTGTTCTGTCTACCCCATACGGGATACAGGCGTGAAGTTATGTATGTATGTATGTATGTATTAAATATACGAATAAAAAAATTAAATTATACAGGGTGACTGTTGACAAAGAATAAAGGCGGATCATTAGTTACGTCACAGTACAGATATCTTCAGTAATTCAACTTATACAATCGGATGAAACGTGAGCTATAGCTACGCAGCTCGATCTCGGCATGCATGCCGAAACCATTGTTGATTGAGCTTTACGTTAATATGCGGATCGTTTATACTTTAAAATTTAATAATACATCTTTTCGTACGTCTCAGTCGAGGCGTCGTCAGTATTTTTCGGTCGCTAATTGAAAAAATCGATTTGTTATTTAAACGTAAACATGTTTTTTTGACACAAAACGTATTTTTGTTGAATACTTCATATTCAATTCAAGTATTTTATTTTTTTATATAAAAAACTATATTTACAGTCACAAAACTAAATGGAAGCAAACACAAAGTAGGAAAATGTAATTTTAAATGCTGAAGGCATCCCTATCACATGTGAATGGACAGGGCGTTTATTTCAAAGAAGCGGCCGAGTTGAATTACTATAGAAATCTTTACCGTAGTTACGTGAAATGAACGTTTAGGAATCTAATCATCACTTATCTTTATAACTTATTCTTCTACGAATATTTAACACGTTGGTTTAAAGTGTGTAGCGTTTTTAAAATAAATACATTTCGTCCAAAAATTGAATTCTAAGTCCCAAATACATACAATTTTTTTACATATTTTTTTCACTGAGTTACTTAGAAATGAATTCCGAATAACTACTTTAACAAAAAGTTACCTTGCTAATTTCGCGACTTAGCAACCACCGAACGGTCGTTGCACGCTGAAGATGCTTCTGGTTGAAGCGAAACACGTGTCGGTGGCAGCTTGTGGTGTGGGTTACAGTTTTCCAAGTGTGTGTTCATTGCATTTCTTGCTTCTTGCTTGAGGGAGGGAGGGCGGTGAACCAACGAACGAAAGTCCTGCATCACTAGTGCAAGTACTTACAAGTCGCGGAATTAGCAAGGTATCTTTGTTAAGTAGCTGTCTGTCATGGATTTCCGCAAAGTAACGCCTGATTCAATCAAGAATTCCGACTAGTCTAATATGTTTTTGTTTGTTTAACGCCACAAAATAATATCAACTACAATTATGTAGGTATGGCCCGCTGCCACTGTAATGGCAAAAATTGAGATATTGAAGAGGAGTACTCTGTACTCGATTCTGATCATAATTATGTAATAAAAGTAGGTGCTTATTTTTTTACTAGAATTCCCTATAGATAAATAAGGAGGCATTACTGCACTTTTACCGCCACACGCACACCACCACCCGCTAAGTATCTATTGTAAATTCTCGATACGGACTATTATAACTAGACCCCGAAGCTCTTCAAGGAACGCGTGACCAGCTTACAGTTTATTTATCCCTGGTACTCGTAGTATAGTATAATTATCGATTTGAACATGCCACTTAAACGCACGCCACCGACGACCCCTACTACGTCAGCCACCAACCTCCTGCGCTCGCGCCAAAGATTACTTCGACTCCCACCCAGATTGATGCAAGTGTCACCGTGCGTAATAAGAACTTGGAAATAAAAAGTGTGATCGAAGGCCTCCGTGGCGAAATGCAACAAAGACTACATACTTTGAAGGAAATTATTACAAGGATTGAGGGCCAGAATGATGAGCTTCAGAAGAGCGTGGGTTTTTTTTGGACATACACGATAGTTTCTTGAGAAGGATAGAGTCTCTAGAGTCGGAGCTCTTGGAAGATAAAAAAAAAGCAGCTGGAGGATAAATTGGATTATATGGAACGTAAAAACTCTTCTTCGAATATAGAAATCAAGAATGAACTTTTCGGTATTATAACCACGTTAAAAACCCCGATAAGTCAACAAGAAATAAAGGATATATATATATATATATATCCTTTATTATTATATATATATATATAGACTTCACACGCATAAGGAATCCTTAAAACCAGTTATAGTTGATTTTTGCGATTTTTCCCTGTCGGCTGTTAAAACGTATAATAAGTCTCTCATCCTTCAGATAAACTAAGCACCAAAAGTCTAAAACCTGTCTATATGTGTCCGAACACCTGACTTACAAACTGAGGAAGCTTTTCTTTACATCAAGAGAATTTGCTAAAGAAAATAATTATACCTACTGTTGGACCTCTCGAGCAATAATTTACTTTGAGGAGGATTTGTTACAGCTGAAAAACCAAGATTGACTAGTCTATGAATATTCCTATTATGTAAGATTTTTCATTTTTTTATTATTTTTTTATTCATTTTGTTATTTTTTAAACTTCAAATTAATACATTTTTATTCAAGAGTATCAAACATTTTTACTGCAATACCGCTTTACACTGCACATACAATATACACATACTCTATATACACAAAATCATAATCATCCGATTGTTCGTTAATACCTTGTATTCGCACATTATTTACCATTTATTTCTATTTGAATTAAGGTTGTCCCAAATCAATTTAATTTTAATTCAATTACAACTACCACATTATAGTTCATCCCTTAATATGTTTCAAAATTCAGTGATTTAAATATGATAAATGATATTGACGCCATCTCAGTATCCAAGGCATTGGAATTAAAAGTTGAATATTGCGACAAGCAAATAATGTCTCTTTCAAGCTTAAAAATAATAACTTAAAATATAAGGAGTATTGGTCACTGCACACGATTTGATGATTTTGTGACCTTACTTAGTAGACTAAAAATTACATGCGATATCATTATATTAACTGAATGCTGGCTTTCGAGTTGTCCAACTATCCCGCCCCTTGATGGGCATTCTCACATCAAGAATAAACAGAATTATTTACATAAAGGACGGTCTTAATTTACACCAGAAAATTATTCATGTATTGGATGCAATTGTGTAGTGCTTAAGTCCGACACTCTGGTGATCATTTCAATATACCGCCCACATAAAGACTGAACAAAGCTCAACTGATAAGTTTCTAGATTTCCTAAACAATATTCTTTTGAAATACTCTTCATTTAAAAACATCATTGACGGTGAAATCTACTAAATATTTAAATCTATTAGCGTTTCATGAACTTCTCTCTTGTCATTTTTATGTCACTCGAGACCAAAGCAACACTTGCCTCGATCATGGTTTCGTCAAATCAAATGTTATTTCTTCAACAATTTTTATACAAACTAATATAACGGATCACAAGCCAGTTCTTTTTGAGTATAACATTGATTATGTTGGAATTCAAAAACATCTGGAATCCTTCGATTTTCAAAGTATAATGACTGAAAATCCAAATTCTACTATTGACGCATTAATTTCTGTTCTTCAAAATAAAATTAAAGAAAATTCTTCAGTTGCTAAAATAAATCCAAAAAAATATATAAAAAAACCAAGAATATATAACATAAGCTTATTATGGCAATGTCTCGTTCAAGTAAGGCTGATTGAATGCTGAATGTTATAACTCAAATTGTTTATGCCAACCTCTCGAACGAGTTTCTAGTCTGAAACATCTGGGTGTAGTGATTGACCAAAATCTGAATTTTGAACCCCACATTCTACAACTGAGCTCTCGGATAAGGAAGCTTATTTATACATTTAAGGTATTGAGGCATGTTATGAATCCTGATTTACTAAAACGTGTATATGTTGCGCTCTGCCAGTGCCTCATTACTTACTGTACAACATCCTGGGGTGGGGTGCATAAAAACTACGCTTTTAAATCTGGAAATCTCTCTGCGAATTCTTCTTAAAGTTTGTACTTTCAGACCATTTCGGTTTCCTACCACCATGTTGTACAAATCTTGTGAAATCCTTGCGGTAAGGCAGCTTTATATTCTAAAAGTCGTCCTACACCAACATAAAAATACACCTTCTGTAACTAATACTGTGCAAAAACGGAGAGCGGATCGTGTATGCATCAAAGCAAAGTACAATACTAAGTTTAGTAATAAATTTAATCCTTTTCTCGGTCCATACTTATATATAACCTTTTCAACAAACTTTTAAATACCAGAGTCCATGTCAGGCCGTTTTAGATTTCAGTAGGTACTTTTTGCAAATAAAAAATATTCCATAATTCGTATTACATTTAATAAAAAATACTAAGAAAAGGTCTGAACCAACTAATGCAAAATTCAATGTATAAAAATTAAAATAAATTTCATAATTTGCGACCAGTATTACGACCCAGTATTTAGTTTAAAAACATTCTAAGGTGAATTTAATCTTGTTTAATTCTATCTATTTATAAATCTATCATGGAGATCCTTTTTTTTTAAATCTTTATTTAGAAAGCTATACACATGGAGATCCTTTGAGAATTATGAAATATTACTATGAATATTAGGTTTCTGATAGGTAAAAAATACAACCAATTTATGATGAAATGTTTTTACTTGTTTTAAAATGGCAACAATTTCGTTTATTAGTTGTTGTGGATCCAGGAGAGGAATGAAGTGACTCTTGCGTAGGCAGCAGGGCTTCCGGACGCGCATCCAGAGGCGGAACCGAAAGATGTGACTCCGATCTAGAGAAAATAGGAGCTAAGTTAGAATAAAGTATGAGAGACCTATAATAATTCCTAGTTGAATCGTCGAAAAAATATCAAAGTATTGGATATTTGAGGTGATACATTGGTTGACTTCCAACCTCCGATTCTAAAGTCGAGGGTTCAAGTCTGAGTCGATTTGGAATATGATATTTATTATTATTATATTTTCAAAACATACCCAATCTCGATGTCTTAGTAATCATTCTTAACACGAGTATATGGAAGCATTTTGACAAATAGCAACAAAACTGCCACCAAGTATGCTTATTGTTGCTTATTCTTACTTATATTTTAAATGAGAAAGTTTGTATGGATATTTGTTCCTCAATTACGGCAGAAGGGTTCAGAGTAGGTATTTGGATGAAATTTGGCACAGTGATAGTGTAAAGCTGGAATAGCACATAGGCTACTTTATAACTCGACATTTCCACGAGATTAGAAATTGAGCAAGTAAAACCAAGTAAAACATCTAGAATAAATATATATTTGAATTTTCTTACCAAGATTGCCCTGTTATTCCTGACGACGGCGAGAGGGCCACCAGAGTCTCCCTGGCAGGTACCGCGGCCGTTGGCTCCGCTGGTGCAGATGTTGCTGTCCACTAGGTTGAAGGGGAAAGACCAGAAGCAGACAGAGTTGGTGATGACTGGCAGTTCAACGTGGTTGAGGATTGGGGAGACAGAGCCACCTAGGCACAGAAAGAAAACATTATAGCATTGCCATTCAAGTATGGTAGAATAAATTTTAGCAACTCTTATGAAGATTTACCGTCTACTGTCCTTCCGAAACCGCTAGCGAAAGCATTATGACCAGCAAAGTTCTCGTTCACTTCGGATCCAGATGGAAGGGAGATGGGACCAATAGTGGCTGTAAAGAATCATTATCATGAATATATTAGTTTATTTAGAAATTAATAACTTAATTTCATTGTGAAATTAATGGATAGCATACATGAGCACTGTTTGAAACCTATTCTTTCCATAACACATTTAAAAATAGAATCATATAATATTATCATAGTTATTTGAAAGTAGTAATTGCCTCCAAAATTGTTATTATAAACTTATTTTTTATATAAAACTAACAAGCTTTCAGAATGTTGCATTTTATAAAAATCATATAGGTACCGCCATCTCCGTAGCGTCATTGGTGATTTTTATTTATTTCTCTAGTACCTTTATTGAACTTTCATTTCAGCTTCAAATCCATTAATTGTCAACAAAAACTAATATAAAAGTTCTAAATTAAAAACGTAGTACCTAAGTAATTCATAGTAGTAGGTAGTTGCCCGTTACTACTGTCATACTATTATCAAAATGATCCTGTAAATGTTACCCTTAAGCTTTTAGTACATACTAAGCAGTCTATTTCGTAATACAATTAAATTTATGTTAAAAAATAAGAAGAAGATAATTTAGTTTTACTTACGGCTGGTGGCAACATTTGTGTCAAGTCTAATCATAGCGAGGTCATTTCGGACAAGCCAAGGGCTCCACTGGTTGTGCACTACGACATTGCTGGAGGTAAGGCGGGTGCCACCGCTGTTCAGTGTTAAGGAACCAAGCACTACAGTGACTTGTGAACCCTGGTTGACACCATCGTACCAACAGTGAGCGGCAGTCAACAATCTGTTTGAACTAATAAGCGATGCACCGCAGACCGCTTGTCCATTGAAACCAACGAGGTTTATAAGAAGACCGGCCTGAAAACAACAACAAAGTAGTCATGAAGCACTTGTAGTGTTGGTGGCACTTTTTGCGATATCTATCTTCTATATCTTCTATATCTATCTATATCTATCTATCTATCTATATCTTCTATATCTATCTTCTATACTTATTATAATTCATTCAATATTTGGCTGTTGATGCGTTCAGAGCGTTCGACTTTATTGACAGACAATAATTGATATTATAAACCGTGCTTATCAGCGCGACTTTTAGTCTTTAAATAGTTTATTTGAATTTCTTTCGTTGTTATTTTATAAAATAGGTATTAGATGTTTTGGTAGTGTTTAAATATTCGGTCAAATTCCAAACTTTGGCTAATTTATGTTCAGTTTTTTTTTGTATTTTTTAGGTAAAAGTGTAGGTACTTTTATTAATTATTGTAGTTATAGGTAGTTATTTTTAAGTGAAGTAGGTATAGGTAGATAGCATTGCACAGGCGTTTCAGCTTTATTTTCATTTCTTTTTCTGTTGTAAGTTGTACATATTTCTGGGTATAATTCTATTTGGATATCTCAAATTTTAACAGGTTGCGGTGCAGGAGGAACCGTCTTTATTCCCAGAATTCCCATAATACCAAATAATTTTCCATTCCAATTTAAAAGAACGCAATTCCCAGTATCGATGTGTTTTGCAATGACAATTAATAAGGCTCAAGGGCAAACTTTTCGTGTTGCTGGAGTAGATCTCGGTGTCAGTTGTTTCTCGCATGGTCAGTTACCTCTACGTCGCTCTTTCCCGGGTTAGCAATTCTAGAAATCTTCATGTTTACGTGCCGGACGGGTCAACTTTCAATATAGTTTACTCGGAAGCTTTGCGCTGAAGTATTTTCGTTCCATAGATAATTAAGCCTCATGTGAAAGTGATCTAAACAATTAATTGTCAAATATTATAAAATATCAATCCTTATCCTTACTAATATTATAAATATGAAAGCGTGGATATTTGTTCAGCTTTCACGCAAAAACTACTCGACGAATCATGAGAGGAACTAGAAGTAACATAGGATACTTTTTATCCCGAAATTATCGCGAGCGGAACCGCGGACACAGCTAGTCATTAATAATTTTGTCATCTAAGTACCTACTTACGTATATTTATTTTATTCTGTTCTATTTTCGATATCTTCATTTATTTTCAACATTTTTTTGTTATATTGTAAGGATAAGACGTTTGTCTTCCATGCCACCTGATGGAAAGTGCGCCTGAAGACTATGGTGTTACACGTCCATCCACGAGAAACCTATTCACTCGACACTTAAAAGTTCCAGGACTGTAGTGGTCAGGAAAAACAGACGCAGGCAGATTATTCCACACCTTGGCAATCCGTACCAAAAAGGAACTATCGAAGCGTTTTGTTCGACTTCTTGGTAAATCCACTATATAGGGATGCAAGTTCTGTCTGCGTCTGGTAGTCCGGTGGTAAAAAGGAGTGGGTTCAATTTGGTCAAAAAGAGCACTCGCACACTCACCAAAATGTAACCGATAAAATACTGTCAAACAAGCAACCTTACGACGATGCTCCAGCGTAAAAAACTAATAAAAAAAAAATTAAAGTAACTAATACGTTACTAATAACCAGTAACCAAACTTAAATTAATAAGGAAACCTTTTGTAAAGTTTGTGCAACGTTGTTTGAGTAAAAGGCTAGTCTTTATGCCAAAATATTGCAAGCCAAATATAACAAGTTACAAAAAACAGACGGGTAGAAAAATGGTTGGTCGAGGTAGAGAAATTATTGAAATATATTGAATATATAAAAATATTTGAATTATCATAAATTTAGACACATACCTGCCATGGGTATTGACCAGCGCTAGCTGCAGATCCACCGACGATTCTCGTTGGCTTATTGGCCTCTTCAGCGGCAAGAATACGTTCAGCCTCAGGAATACCGAAACGGGTTAGGTAGCCAAAAGCTGTAGTACTCTCTGGGTCGAACACGTCCAGAGATTTGCCACTGGCGAGGGCAACTAGTGCCAATAATACAAGGAACTTCATGTTGAGAATCGTCTGGACATACAGTGCAGTTAAGTCGGAATTTGTAGCATTATATAGCATTTTCACTGATAATAAAACAAACAATTACAAATGATAACTCGATATAGAAACATCAATCAATCAATTAATGTTATCTTATAATCTTTTGAGATATTACATTTCAATATAATTTTAATCTGTTAATTACTTATCCAGCAAAAGAGAAGATAACTAAATACGCATAACATAACATAGAAGTAACATTATTTCTTTGCAAGAAACATACATAAAGAGACATACTTTTATTTCGCTCTCAGCGTAGCTCCTCTGACTAGAAACCTCGTTCAAGTCAAACTTAGAGGTTTCAAGCTCTGCAATTGTTAGTTTAACTGATTTTGATATCTTTAAATAACTCATAGATCAACTTAAAATATACATAGCGTAATACATGGTAACATAATAGATGCTTAGCGGGTGGTTGTGTGCTTGTGGCGGGAACACTACTGTGTGCTTGTTGACTGAGGCGGCGTGGCGCGTCTGGAAAAGTATAATATTTATTTATTTATTCTCTTTATTCATTTATAAGGAATTCTGGTGAAAAATTAAGTACCTACCAACTTTTATAACATAATTATGATCAGAATCAAGTACAGAGTGCTATCCTTCAATATCTAAAATTTGTCACCAGTCACGCTGTGTAAACTTGGGGCATTATCCTTACTTTCATATCACTTGGCTCGTGCTGCAATTTTAGGTACCATTAATTATTTCATATTTTATGTAACGATGCAAATTTATATTTTAAATTTACTTAAATTCGTAAAAAACGTATTACATAAAGACAAATTATAAGATATTTTTCCCAAAAGCCCTTCAGAACTGATACATTATTTTCATGAATGTAAATTGAGTATGTTAATGTATTACATACCTTATAGAATACTTAATATTATATGTAGCATTCATCTACCCATATGGATTATCATAAATTGCGATCGCCCACCAGCTATATAGGAAAAATGAAATCGCACTACGCGTTAATTTTATTTAAGAATTTTCAAACGGCTTTTAACTGTCATACATATCCATTATTCGTTACAAATTATGGTTATCTCTCTTTCGGGTCGATCTTCCTTGTCTAAGGATGTTGGTCAGCATCAGAGTGACATCTGCTGTTGATGATCTGCCTCCACCGGCTTTTGTCCAGAGCGTCACCATGTGGAATTATGAGGTCAACGAGTGTTTCAATGATTATTATAAATATGTTAATCCAATGTTCACGATTCTATTTGGTATTGTACATAATTATTGGAGTTACATGTAAATTTCACGTAATTAGATATTATATCGGATAATCATATGTCATGTGTATGATTAAATTTGACGCTTGCCTGTAATCATTACGAAAGCAGAAATAATATTATTCAGAATGTCGAACGATAATTTAATAACATATCGTTGACAAAATTATATACTCATATACAATTAATTATGATGTCTGTGATCAGTTAGTTACAAAGTTTCCATAGCACGTTGTCATATTTATGTATACCTAGTAGCCCATACATACTGTTACAATTAAAAATAAACAAATTAAGTATTACATTTGAATTTGGAATCTGTCATTTTATGTGTTTTTTCATTGTGTTTTCTTATTTTGGTCCTAAAATATTGTACAATATTTTGCGTTACTAAAATGGAGTGGGGTGATAAAGGGAACCGAATCGCTGTATTGCATTACACAAAGTAGATATGAAGCCAAATGCAATTTTTGAAACTCTCCATAAGCTTGGTATTAGTCAAATATTTGTGTACCGAGCTATAATGGGACCTCCTCTGTTTGTGACAGAAAAAGATCTGGCTGTTCACGTAGTGTTCGTACGAAAAAAGTGGTCAAAGCAGTAAGAATAAACCAAAAAATTTAAAACTGTTAACACCACACTTCTTAGTCTTAGTATAAAATTGAAAAAAATACAATGTCTTAACTTTTCAGAAACTCAACTCTCTAAATAAAAATAACGTATTAATACAATAATAACTTTAAGTAATACCTACAATGAAAAAAAAGTCCGTAAAAGCATGTCGTAAAAGGTGTTTATCCGAGTGACCACCGCTTGGTGGTAGGATCCCGTCAGGGTCCAACCCTCTAGCGACCACGCTTCATATAAAATCTGCAGCTAAATATGACTGCTCCGGCAGTAATGTGTTCCAGTAATACTTTGTGAACTGGCAGTTCTTTCCTTGGCCCGTGTGCTTTCATCTTCGCCCTCATCTTCACTGACCTTCAGGTGAGATTGGGGTGAAACATCTCGTGTTTTTTCCTTTGTATACTTAATAAAATAGTCCACTGCGTTTGAAAGACATGTAACTATTTTTTTTTTCACTATTTAAAAATTCAGTACTATTAGACACTTACTTTTTACACTTTAGGATCGGAATCCATCACGTTTTCATGGATATAATTGCTTTAAATAACAAGGTGTTTATAGTCGAGCAGTGAAATGATAACTAATGAACTCATTGTACAGTCAATTTTAAAAGATATAATATTGCTGCCTCTGTCGCACTAAGTAGATGTAGGACAATGAGCATATGACATTTTTATCTTTCTGTGAGCCAAAATATGGAGTATTGGATTATATAAAACGTTCAGAGATTGTAACTAATATTAGTTAAAAAAATATATCATTCAATATTAGTATGAAAAAGAATTTCCTAATTTTTATGTTTATTTGGCATAGATTTCGGGTTAAAACCAAAATTATTTAATGTGCCGGTAGAGCAAGGAATGCTAATAAATAAAATATTTAAAAAGTACTCACCGGTCGAAAAATGCCCGGTAGAACGCGAAACGACCCGATATTACTTAAAATGTAGTCAAATGTTGACACGGATATTCGAGTGAATTAAAAATAAAAAATGTATGGTTTACGTCTGAATTCTTCATACAAATAAAAAATTCTTTACATTTTTTTTCAATCAGAAATAAAGAAATACCAAGTCGTCGTCCAATGTTTGCAAACTTGCAAAGTCAAACCGCTACTAGAGCTCGCGTGTCACTGTGGCCACCACAGGCCACCGAGCCCGCATTTTTTTTTATAAATATTTCTGATGTTGTGTGACATTATCTAGCCCAAATTAAGTTTCTTAAAGAACTTGTGTTATGGATACTAGTTAACTGCTATATTTAAGAAATATATAAACATAAATATTGAATAAATACATAATTTTTATTAGATAATAAACTTAAATAAACATATAAACGTCCATGACTTGACGACTAATATCTGTGTTCATCACACAAATATCCGTCGCCGCCGGGATTCGAACCCAGGACCTCTGGACTAGAAGGCAATGTACGTTACCCCTACACCAGCCGGTCGTCTAAGCCCCAGTCACCGCGCATCCAGTGTGGCCGCACACTTAGCATTTGTTTGTAAAAATCTAATATAATAAATTTTAGAAATAACAGACTTTTTATGAATTAGTTATCAAATAATTTATGTAGAGGTAAAAAGATAAGAAAGAAATGCCAAAATAACAAAGGGACTAATAAATGTACAAAGGTACAGCTTTAAAGGGATTTTCGGATGGTATCAGGAACTTGAAAAGGTTCAACTTAGATTGGAATTGTTGTGGCGCCGCGCCATGATTGTGCATGAATAAAAAAGTGGTCATCTTACGACGGCCGTCACCGAAGAAAGTGTGCTGGCAGTAATAAAAATAATTCAAGAAAAAAGATGATTCAGTATTGTGCAGGACAGTGACGATAAGACAGTTAAAAGACAGTTATATAAACTTAAAACAGTGTATATAGATAGTGTTATAGTGTTTTATAAGACTCTTAAAGAGCTAAGAACGTTTAAAATAGTGTTTCATAGTGTTTTTATAGTGTTTATAGTGAATAAGTGTCCCATACAAGTGTTAGTTTGTAAGAAGTTCATAACAGTTTTTATTAGCTTGAGAAAGTGTTTGCTTAATCGTTTGTATCTTTGTAATTTGATTGGAATTTGATTAATTAATAGCCGCTATGATAATGAAACTTATGTATTATAGCCTGAAAATAGCTTGTATTTGAACAGTCGATTTTTATTAGGATTGATTATGGAAATAAAGAAATGGTTTTGAAAGTCTTATCATTCCCGCATATAGAGAGAGAGATCTAAATAGTTAATAGAATTGGTAAATAGTTTTCCTATTAGAATATAGTAAAGTCTAATAAGAATAGTCGAATCTAGTCAGAATCTTATTAGAAAAATCTAGAAAGTTCGAATTAGATTCGAGCGAGACAGACATATGTGTGTCCCGCTCGCACGCGTGAATTACTCTCTCTTGTGCGGTACCCTTGCGCGCCTGCACCAAATCACTTAAGAATGCGCAACACTCCGCCAGCGACATTCGCGAGGGATTCGCCGAAAAGATCCCGAAGAGTGAAGATCTCCGGAAGAAAGAAGCCTCCGAAAGAAGCCTCAAGCAACAGTACAGTGAATCTCTCAAGCCCGAAGACTCGTATAGAAGCCTGAAGTCAATATAGAAGACTGAAGGCAGAACACAGTGATAGAAGAGCGCGGGAAATAGAGTGTGCTTGTGGCGTATTCGCGAGTGTAATAGTGCCGCGCGGCTGGACTTTCACGACCGTGTTAAGTGGTGAATTCGCATTTTCCTTTTGCCCCTCGCATCGATTCCAGCTAATAGAGTGGGTGGATAGCGCATCATTTGACTAAATCGTAATCGAATTCATAGACTATACAGTCCACTGGAGCTATCCCCCACAAGTATACTCTGCAGATTGGATAAGGAAGTGTTCACAGGATTTTGCATGTGCATCTTCGCGTAGTGAGGATAGTCTCTCGCTGAGTGCCGCATAACCTTAGCCGATGCTCAGAAGCAGGTACAGGATTTATCCATTCGATCCAGAAACAAAGTGCCAGTCGACTGTTCGGCTGTTTCAAAATGTACCAACGCCTACAAAAGTGGAGCGATCGAGGAGCGCATGGAAAATTTTAATCGCTAGTTTCTTCACTTTGACGGGTGAGCGAGCAGATGTCTGAATCACGGATTCGGTTGGACTGTAATTCCATAGGTAGATAAGAATTTAGATTATAAAGATTGCTTACTTAGAGACAGTAAAGCAACCTGAGGTTGAGTTCACCTAACCGAAGCTCTCCGAAATTGGTATCCTAGATTTCCTACACAATTCAAATGCAATCGACTAACCTTGCCTCTGGACCTCGTGGAACCACGCCGATGGAGATTTCACTGCAAATCCTGTTCTTGATCAGCCGAGCACTATTATGTATACACTAGTTTGTATAAAGTTAGGAAAGTTCTAGGGAATCAATTTAGATTTTCACGCACGGCGTAAATCGGATGCTTACGGTAGCAAGTTCGAACGATGAACTGACTAATTAAATATCGCGCCACAAGAGGGCGCTCTTTTCATAACGACGGCACAGGCCACGTCCATTGACGCAGCCAATCAACTACATTCAAATTGAAATAAGAAATAACTTGGATACCTTACAACGGGGTACCTAAGTTCAATTCCACTTCAAGATCAAAGCAGCATTAATGCCGAATTCTGCAATCAAAACGAGGGACTTCCTGGATTCCACACCGGTCAGAGTCTTGGGACACTCTCCTTATAATTCTGATTTGGGCCCGTGAGACTTCTTTTTATTCCCTAAAATTAAAAATCAGCTCAAAGGGATACAGTTGTCATCGCCGGAAGACGAGCGATTTTTGGGGACTGAAAACTGCTCGCGTCCGCAAGGTTTAGCCCTCGATGCCTTGTACGTGGTCCCTGGGTGGTGCTAAACGAGCAGTAAAATCTGGTGGTAGGCTTCGGCCGTGGCTTGTCACCACCCACTAGACAAAACCATGCCGCCAAGTAACCTAGTTGCGTTCCGGCATGATGTCTAGTGTAGCCATTGAGGAGGATAGGTCTGAGTAATCGTGCTGCATCGGAGAACAGTTTTCAACTCGTAGGATAATGACTCACCGGGTAACTCGTTTTGGAGGGTAGCGGGATCCGAAGCACGGTGCACCGCTGGCCGACCGCAGGTAGTAGGGGGCCCAAGTAGCATGCCAGCCACATGCGAAAGGCTGCCCCGCCACCTCGCGAAAAATCCCGGGAGGCTCCATCGTGCCGGTTGGCGACCGGTTAGAGAGGACCCGATGGCGACCTCGGGGGGGTTCGGGCGTCCCCGCAGTCTCCAGGCGAGTTCCCCAATGGTGCGTTGTTTCCTATGAGTTGCTTGGTTCCATTTGCAGCGCTTCACTCAACTTCTATTCTCCTCCCTATTCACTCCACTACCAATTCACAATGAAAGGTCCTAAAAAGAGTACGGTTCAACAGCGGTTGCACTTCCTCTCCCTTAAAGTGCACTTCTGTAACATCCGAGGAGTGCACTCCAATCTGAATGATGTCCACCACCATCTTGAGACGGAGAGACCACACCTACTCTTTCTAACGGAGACGCAGATCTGTGATCCGTCAGACTCGGCATACCTTGGTTACCCAGGCTAATAATAATAATAATAATACTC
This sequence comes from Stenoptilia bipunctidactyla, assembly GCA_944452665.1. Lineage (NCBI taxonomy): Eukaryota > Metazoa > Arthropoda > Insecta > Lepidoptera > Pterophoridae > Stenoptilia > Stenoptilia bipunctidactyla. The sequence goes on from OX101735.1 coordinate 13,480,368, forward strand.
TTTATTGTACACAAACATGGTTACATAGATTCAACGAAAAAATTATTATAATTTACACACAAAGGGCGGCCTTATCGCCGAAACGCGATTTCTGCCAGGCAACCCAGGCATTGGTGGAGAAGAATGTGGGCGAGGTGTACGGCTCGTAAAATAAACTACATACGAATAATTACATACACATACATAATGACAGCATACATAATATACCTAAGTACATATAAATAAAATACATAATAATATACATCACATAAATATATAAAGATAGTTAAGATGGACAGTGTTTTGCCAGGTAATACCGTTTCAGCATTCGTTTAAAAATGCGCGGTGTGCGCGCCAAGCGGATCTCAATCGGGAGATCGTTCCATAACGACACTGATCGAATGAAAAAGGATTTACCTAAAAATGTGGATGTGTGCGATGGTGTCGCCAGGAGCAAATTTGATGAAGAACGCAAGTGTCGGTCGTTATTGGTATACAGATAATTTAAGCGGTCTTTTAGGTACGAAGGTATCGCTTTATCGTACAGAATACGGTAGACAAGAGAAAGAATGTGAGTATTCCGGCGAAGGCGAATGGGAAGCCACTTGAGGTTATTGCGGAAATCAGATATGTGGTCGTATTTGCGTAATCCAAATACAAACCTTATGCAGAGATTTTGTAGCCGCTCAAGTTTGTTAAGAAGTTCTTCAGTTAAATCTAGATAGCTGGCATCAGCATAGTCGAGAATGGGAAGTAAGAGAGATTGTGCAAGCATAATTTTAGTGGCAGTAGGGAGGAAATTACGAAGACGCTTCAGCGAATTCGCCGCGGCAAACATTTTCCTGCTCAGCTCGGTGACTTGTGGTTTCCATGATAACGTGCGGTCAAAGATGATTCCCAAGTTTTTTACAGTCTCGCTGTATGGTATGGAGATACCGTTGAACACTACTAGAGGAATTGAGCTCCAGTTGACCCGAGAAATCATTTTGTTACTTCCAATAATAATTGATTGCGTCTTAAGAGGGTTCACTGTGAGACCATGGTTATTGCTCCAGTCTGATATCCGCTTTAAGTCAGCATTGTGTTGTTGAATAGAGTTTGGTAGATTCTCAAGACTGTTTTGTGTGTAGATTTGAAGATCGTCTGCATATAGATGGTAAGAAGAAGATATATTGAGAGTTATCGAATTGATGAAAAGAGCAAACAGGAGAGGAGACAACACGCCACCTTGCGGCACACCGGTTTTAATATCACACCAATCAGAGAATTCTGTCTCAGTAGATATACGTTGCCGGCGCCCATGCAAGTAAGAATGAAACCAATCAATAGTCGATGGAGATATGTTAAAAGAACGAAGCATTTGCAAAAGTATGTCAAAATCTACTGTATTGAAGGCATTACTGAAATCCAACAGTGTTAGTACAGTAAGCTTCTTCTCCTCCATGCCCCTACGAATATCTTCTGTGATATTAAGCAGTGCAGTAGTCGTACTATGCCCAGGACGGAAGCCAGATTGCAGGGGGTTCAGTAGCTTGTGTTCTTGCAAGAAAGTAATGAGCTGCTGATGAACGAGGCCTTCAAGTACTTTGGAAAGGAAAGGTAGGATGGAAATAGGGCGATAATCAGAAAAGGAAGAAGGATTAGTTTTTTTAGGGAGAGGTGTAATGATTGCGTCCTTCCATGCATCAGGAAAGACAGCATTAACAATACAATTGTTAAGGATACAAGTAATTACAGGAAGGATTATGTCGAGGATAGGTATGAGCATCTTACGACTAATACAGTCAGAGCCGATGGCGTTGGAGGCAATAGACAGCATCGTCCTTTTGACACCACATTCCGAAAATTGACTTATTGAAAAGGATGGAATATTTGGAATCGGTAAACTAGATATGTGATTCAGAGTGCGTATTTTTATGGCAGCATCTATAGAGCTAGAAGAAGTGAAATGACCATTTAATGAGTTGAGATTAACATTTTTGAGAGAACTGTCACTCTTAGATTTACCGATACCCAAAGTTCTAAGAAATTTCCAAACTTTAGCTGAATCGCCGTTTGAGACTGATTTGTGAATATGGCGTCGTTGTGCATCCCTACACATCGTATTGCAGCGATTCCTCAAATTTTTGTACACCAGTGAGTTTTCGTCAGATGGATATCTTTTCATTTTAGCTTTTGCACGGTTTCTTTTTTTCATTAACTTCTTAATGTCGTCCGTCAACCAAGGAGCAGGAAGATGCTTAATCTTGACAGGGCGTAATGGTGCGTGTCTGTCATATAGGTCAGTAAGAAGTGAATTAAATGTCATAATTTGGTCGTTGACCGATAACTTATTGACAGCAGCTGACCAATCAGTATGATAAGCATCGTCAAGAAGTTTTTCTAAATCAATGCCATTAAAATTACGCCGCAGAAGGGTTCTCGGCTTTGCTTTGGGAGGGCGAACTTTATATGAAAGTAATAATAAGTCGTGATAAGAAAAAGCGTCCGCGTCTAATTGACCAAAGTGGGATAAGTGATCTAAGGAGGAGACAATAGCTAAGTCAATGAGAGAGGGAGAACTATTGGGATAATAGTGTGTGGCCTTAGACGGGACAATATTAAGATTGGTTGACCTTATTAAAGAGCGAAGTTTTGTAGATCGAGGATCACTTTTAAGAAGACACGTGTTAAAGTCACCCATTAAGATGGCTATATCCTGGAGTCCCTTTTCCGCCCGCACGCCGGGGTGTGCATGTATGCCAGTGACGCGATCTGTTGTCAGCGTCTCCGTTACTTGGAAGTGCCGGACCTTTCAGTCATGTGGGTTCACATAGATACTGGCCTAGACCAAGTGGTTTACGCCTGTATCTATCGTTCACATAGCGGAGATCGGGAGACAACGAGGCTTATGGAATACCTTGGCAATACAGCAGATAAGATTCAGCAACGTTTTCCCACGGCGCAGTTGGTGTTTCTGGGGGATTTTAATGCTCACCATGGGCAGTGGTTATACCCGTATCAGGACACTGACCATGCTGGCAGAGAGGTCTTTAAGTTTTCGCTGACTTATGGTCTCTCACAGCTTGTTAACGAGCCTACGCGCATTCCCGACGTTGCTGGCCACACTGCGTATTGCTTGGACCTTCTGCTGACAACCGATCCTGACAGATACTCGGTGTCCATCACTGCACCTTTAGGGACATCCGATCACTGTATGGTGAAATCTGTATCGCTGTACTCGCCACCTGACACCCGCCCAAAAGGCTCCAGGCGAGTACGGCGTTACAAGTCAGCAGATTGGGATGAAATGCGACATTTCTTCGCATCTTATCCATGGCGGCAAACTTGTTTTACATCAACCGATCCATCGTGCTGCGCTGATGCTGTCTCAAGTGTGATAGTTCAAGCAATGGAGTACTTCATTCCCCACGCTGATCTATCCCTTGAAACCAAAGCTCGCCCATGGTTTAATACTGCTTGCCTAGCCGCTGAAAAGCGAAAGCGGGAAGCATACAAAACCTGGGCAAATGCTCGCAGAAGCAAAGCCCTGGATTCGCATGAACTTAAGAAAAGATACAATGATGCCGCCAAGTCCTGCAAAAAGGTAATCAAAAGAGCTCGTTTTGCCCACATAGGCCGTATCGGAGACAGAATAGCAGCATACCCTTCAGGCAGTAAAGCTTTCTGGTCCCTTGCCAAGTCGGTCGAAACGAACTTTTGTCGCCCGTCGCTGCCACCACTGAGGAAACCCGATGGTTCTCTGGCCCATACTTCTAAGGAGAAAGCAGATTTATTTGCTAGTATCTTCGCAGAAAATTCTCGTCTAGATTGCCAAGGAAAAATCCCACCCCAATTACCTCAGTTCGGACTTACAATGGGTACCGTTCACATTCGCCAAAAGGAGGTTCTTAAATGCTTGCTGCACCTAGACGAGAACAAAGCTAGTGGTCCAGACGGTATTCCTGCAGTGGTCTTATAACGCTGCGCAGCTGAGTTGTCTCCCGTTTTGACGCGTCTTTATCGACTTCCATTGGAATCCGGTAAGGTTCCCAAGTCCTGGAAGCTTGCTAACGTACAACCAGTACCAAAGAAGGGAAGCCGTGCCGATCCTGTCAACTACCGACCAATTTCAATCACTTCCATACTTTGCAAAGTCATGGAACGTGTATTGAACAATCGACTCCTGGCATACCTCGAGGCCAACGAGCTCCTAAGCGATAGCCAATATGGTTTCCGCAACGGGCGCTCGACCGGCGATCTTCTCGTGTATGCCACTCACTTATGGAGCGAGGCCTTGGAGGGTCATGGTGAAGCAATAGCTGTATCCTTAGACATTTCCAAGGCCTTTGACAGAGTCTGGCATGATGGTCTCTTAAGTAAGCTTCCAGCTTATGGCATACCGATTGGGCTCTGCGACTGGATATCTGATTTTCTGAGGGAACGGTCAATTCGAGTAGTCTTAGATGGCTTCTCCTCCGACCAAATGGCAATTAATGCCGGGGTACCTCAGGGATCTGTTCTCTCTGCAACATTATTCTTGCTGCACATTAATGACCTTTTGACACCGGGCATTATTAGTTATGCTGATGACAGCACTGTTGTAGAGAGATACGTATCCAATGCGCGAGCGAGCCCCCGTGAAATCCAAAGTTTAAGAAAGTCAATGATTGAGCGCGTTGATTTGACCTTACGGAAAGTATCCGATTGGGGTGAGTCGAATTTGGTCAAATTCAACGCGTCCAAAACTCAGGCGTGTCTATTCTCCGCAAAAAAGAGCACCTTCACATTAACGCCCACTTTCCAAAATGTATCTGTCCCCATCACTGACCATCTAGGGCTTTTAGGCGTAAGTATAACATCTAGTTTAAACTTCGGTCAACAAATTGTGTCCATGGCTCAAGTAGCTTCGAAAAAGTTGGGAATCATCTCGAAGGTACGGCGGTACTTCAGCCCTGCACAGCTTCTTAACTTATATACAGCTCAAGTGCGATCATGCATGGAGTACTGCAGTCATCTTTGGGATGGTTCAGCCAAATATCAACTAGAAGCGCTGGACTCCGTTGACCGAAGAGCCCGTAAATTAATTAACAACGTCGACCTTACGACCAAAAAACTACAGACCCTAGAGCATCGTCGTAAGGTTGCCTGTTTAACCGTGTACTACAGGATACATTTTGGTGAGTGCGCGAGTGCTCTGTTTGAGCAAATTGAACCCTCACCCTTTTACCATCGGACTACTAGACGCAGACAGAACTTCCATCCGTATGTGGTTGATATTCCGAAAAGTCGAACTAAGCGCTTTGACAGTTCCTTTTTGATACGGGTCGCCAAGGTTTGGAATGAACTGCCTGCGTCTATTTTCCCTGACCAGTATAGTCCTAGTACTTTTAAGCGTCGAGTGAATAGGTTTCTCGTGGATGGACGTGTACCACCTTAGTCTTCATGTTCACTTAACATCAGGTGTCATGGAAGACAAACGTCCCATCCATATTTTATAATAAAAAAAAAAAAAAAAAAAAAAAAAGCTAGCAGCATTTGAGGAGGCCATGGAAGAGGTGACTGCGGAGGCTAGAAAATAATGTTTTAAAAATTGGTTCACACGCATGAAACTTTGTAAAGAGTTAGGTGGAGAGTTCTTTGAAAAGATTTCATTTTTTTTTTCAACAAGTTAGCTTTTTAGATTCTCAGCACTATCTATACATTATTTTATTTTGTAATATTTTCATTATAACCAAAGACGTAATTTAGTATTATTTTAAATGTTAATAGTTAACCGCCAAGTTGTACTTACAAAACACACTGTATTTTTTTTACTGTATCTGTCTGTACTGTTAACTGAAGTAAAAATAAATAAATAAATTTTCTCACCTTTATACAGACTGGTGGGTCACTTTCAAAATTCGATGACGTGATAGTTTGAAATTATACATGAACAGAAAATATAAAATGAAATATTAATATGATTATTTACTGAGTAGACATATCCAAAAGAAATTCATATCGCAACGTATGGTTACACTGGTTCGGATGTAAGCATGGCGCTATCAAAACAGAACGGGTGGGTAGGTATAGTCGACTTCACGAACGGCGCGGCGACGACCGTTAAACTCTTTATTTATTTATAACTAGCGACCCGCCCCGGCTTCGCACGGGTGCAATGCTGATACACGCTCTTGCCGCACCGGGCGCCCCGCCGGTACCGCCGCAAACGCTACGTCCCGCAATTTTTAAATCTGTAATATCTTCGAAAATTTTCACTTAAATCATACGGTGTAAAAGGCCATATAGATCTATATTAAATGAACAATGTATTCAAGGTATTTAATTGGTTAAGGATTAATGCTGTATTGGTTAAAATCGCTTAAAAAATTAGCCATTATTTGTCGTAAAAACTAAATGACAAAAAAAGTTATTGTGGGTTATCCATAAGAGATAGACATATACCATCACGGACTTTTCTGTAGACCTTTTCAATGTATACAATATTGAGTATATTATTTTGATAAAACTCGTAGGGTTCAGCCTGCGTTTGCAATGTAAGCGGAAAAAATGTAATTATTTACGACATCACATTAGAAACCTCAAAAATAACAGTACTTCTCCACTATTTGATGGATGTTATTATACATATAAACCTTCCTCTTGAGTCACTCTATCTATTAAAAAAAACCGCATCAAAATCCGTTGCGTAGTTTCATAGATTTAAGCATACAAAGGGACATAGGGACAGAGAAAGCGACTTTGTTTTATACTATGTAGTGACGAATTCTGCCGGAAAATTTTGTTCCTTCTTTTATTTCATGATTATGATCAGAATCCTTCAATATCTAAAATTTGGCAACTAGTCCATTCATTCTAGATTTCAATGTATGGGGAAAGTGGATTTTTTTAAACTTTGTTTTGTTGCCCTTTATTATACCATGAGGTGAGTTCTCCTCCAGGTTCTGCTTCACCCCTTTCCCCTTGAAAATGTCCCATTTTTCAGTTTTTTTCAATTTTAAGTAAAACTATGCAACGTGTTCCTGTTGATTTCCCATAAATTTAAGTTTTTATTCCCACCATATCTTTGATACCATTAATCCTATCAAAATTAATGTTCAGACTAATTTGTAGGGAATTTTTTAATGAATAATTCTGTCTTTGACAATTTAGTTTTAGCTAGTTTTCCTGAAAAAATAAACTGAAAAACGGAATACATTTCAAAGGGGGAGGGGGGAAACCGAGGGAAGGAGAATTGTATATTGTAATGTACTTACCTCAAGGTGTAACATAGTGGCAATAAAACAAAGATAAAATTTTGCCGCTTATAAATATAGAATGAACGGACTAAACATAAAAACCTATATAAACCTATTCATATTTGCAAATATGACTGTATATAATATTGAGTTAGGTACTATCAATGTAGGTACTAACGTGCGTGAAATAAAGATTTCTTTACAAATCTTCATATGTATTTAATAAGTGGGATAAGTTATACAATCAAATGACGTATGAACATTTGATATTTGGGAAAAACCCTTACTGAATAAATAATTAATCATTTAATCCATCAATACAAACTTCTACGTAATTAAAGATAATAATACTTTTAAGGCAAGATTACTATGACTAAATATCCGTTTATCAACGTAGATAACATAAAATAGATACCCATATGTTTTCCACACCCATTTCAGTGTATTTTGGATCATTAAAGGATATGTTTCCGTTTCTTTGTATTCTGGGGCTAGAATGCGAGCACAAGGATATATTGAAGAGAATAAGTATACAAACAAATAGTAATCACACAATTTCAGATAGACATCGTATTAAAAAAGCACAAGATTTATAAAAAATCGCATATCCGTACATAGACATTCCATTCCCCCTTACTTCAAGTGACAGATTTGTACTAAATATAGCCGGCGCGGCAACCTTGATCCCTATGACACTTACAGTAATTTCCACAACATAACCTTGTAGTGCCGTCACCGTTACATAAGAATCGTATTGGAGGCTTCTAAAAATGGCAATTTATTTATTTTACGTAGCTATGTTCCCATAAAATGATATTGGAACTTAGCTACAAAACTACAAACAAAAAAAAACAAAACTGTTAAGTGCTTGAAAACAACCTGATAGTGGTAATAACAACATTGACATGGGTATAGATCGCACCAACAGTCCCCTCTGAAGTTGTTATCATCAGCAGGTATCATCTTCAGGGTGGACTAGTTAAAAATACGTAATAATCCAGGGCAAGTTCTATGTCTTCCTTATTCTATAAACAGTACTTTATTGCAATTACCCAAATTGGAAATGCTTGAAAATTATATTTCAAGGTAGTAGATTACAGCAAACAAGCAGTGATATGTTATTAAATTGATAATTGAATTAAAAATAAAATTCAATGATTGGAGATATAAGTAAAGAAAGGATAGAATAAATCTATAAATAAAGGTACCTATATTGTACCTTTCATGTATTCTTTTAATTTATTATTCTGAAATTTAACTTTCAGACAGGTCGTTTTATTTAAGTACTCGAGACAGGAAGGATCTCCAAAAATAATTTATGGGAGTTAATACCATGTTTGCCTAATAAATATGTATTTCGTTATAATATTTATGCTCACTACATTACAACATTGATTTATTTATGTCTTTCCACTTGAGGATAAAGATTAAAAAATGTTTTTCAAAAGAATGTTAACACCAACATCTCAATTTTATAAAAAGTTACGTGAACTTGCTTAACATTAAGTTTAAAGTATCATACAATCGTGTTTTGTCACAAAATATGAGGTGGGCCATATTTCGTTTTGAGTACCTAGTTTAAAATCCATAATAGATGTCTTTGATTATCTATATAAGTCTAATACACACAAACAATCGTAGCTTACAATGTATTACAGTCGCGACACATCACGCACCCAGACGTGTAAGCATCCGGCAGTGTTACTGATTTTTAATAATACCCATAATTTCTGAAAAAAAATATTTTGAAAGCTAGCTGTATTTTCAACATGAATAAACTTCGATTTTTTAATATTTAGTATAGGTAGGAATACAATTGAGGAGGTTCTTTTCAAAACTTGACTATTCTACTTTCGACAAAACCGATTTTTTTTTGTATTTGGAATGATTTTTTCATTGAAATGAAGGCGCAGCGAAAGTAAAATGGGACCAAAACTTTTATACGAAGGATAAACATCTAAATGTGTTATTTTCACCGACCAAATTTAATTATTTTGTCTTTGATACAATATTAAATGAACAAGCATATTTATTTAGTATCGCTAAGTAGAAAAAAATAAAGATATGGCACCACATTTTTTTTTAAAAAGTCGCTGTTGATGAACTCCCTACGCACAGTATGGATACTACAACGCGGCATTTATTGATTACGTTTTATATTACTACGACGCCGTAGTACTAGAAGATGTTTTCTAGCAGCCCGGAGTCGTCTTTATTCATAAAAAAATGGTATTCATCCATTATTTAGAGTGACCATGCTTTGCTTAATATGTTAATGAATATATTAAAAGATTAAATATTTATCTCATTTGATGGTGGTATAGTCTGACTATGAATGAGATAGCATGAGATAAATTTTCGATTCAGTAGAGTCTCTTTAGTTTAATGATTGAATATAGTTTGAACATGATCGGCTTGACCGGGGCAGTACCACCTTCTTACAGAAAACTGGCTTCCTTTTTCTGTCATATCTTTCAATATCTAATTGAAAATTTCCTTCTCCTATTTATTGGTTTCAGATCGGCAGTGCATTAATTGTTGCGTTACGCTATTGATGTCAATGGGTGTGTTGACAGAATATATATATTATAAACCAACAAACCAACCATGACATTGTGACAGTTTGAAGTTCATTTTTCGTCTTTCTATTACTAGATTTCTCGTATTGGAAAAAAAGCTTTACACGATTTTCACCCATAAATATCGTGTATTTTATAAAATTTGTATAAATATATTTTTAAATTGTGCGAATGGTGTGGGTATAATTTTCTGTCAATATTCAATAGATTGCAGCACTAATTTTCTTAAACGCCGACCCGGCGCGAGGGATTATTTTTTTATAAAAATAATTTTCATACTTTTTTTTACCAGAATCCTTCGAGTAACTCTTCAATTTTTATAACCAGGTGACCCAAAAGTAATGGCAAATTATGATTTTGAAAGATGACTTGTGTGTTGTTTTAATTCGACCTTTGTAATTTCTGTAGATACACTTTAAACAGACAAATTGACATTTTTACTCTCGTGGAACGCAGTGACAGACAGCTCGAAGCGAACTTTTAGTATACGTTATGTCCTCTGTGAAGCGAACTGAAAGCGGTCGACGGACTTAGAGGCTAACTATCTATATATATAATCAAAGATTGATGTCATAGCAGCCTCTTTTATTCAATAGTATAAATAAGTACCAGATAGGTAATAATATTAATATTGTTTAAGTTCTAAACTTCACAATACTTATGTTTATGTATAATTTTATTTCAGGAAAATAAAAGGATCATCCAGTAAAATTAGAAGCTCAATAGGCTTTTCTAGCATTGCAGTCGGATCGGAAACCAGCTCTCATTGTTAATTTTTCATAAATTCAAAAACATTACTTAATAATATTGTTTATTCTATGGATTATGTAATTAATTGTAATTAAAAGCATTATGTTAACCAACCTAGCCGGCAGTTAAGGTTATGCAATGATAACTATGCCTATTAATAATCATTAACTCAAATTTATCTCTGCAACATAATAATACTGTATGTGATACCGTATTATAGATGCATTTCATATCAGTTGATCGTAATCGTATAATATGTACAGATCGAAGTGCGCTGCACTGTCTAGACTGGTAACTTTAAGATAACGTCTAAGTACCTACTAATATGAGTATAAGCCAAAAACGTTTGTAATACTATATAATTATGCAACATTTCAAATAAACTTTGCTGCTAACAAACAAAAAGAAATGAACGGGTAGTCTGATGACCAGAAAGTTAATTTTAATTTGGCAACAAAAACACAATACATATAAAAAAATCTTGATTGTTGTTAATATTTTTAGGATGCAATTTTCAGATTTTAACTATGTACAAGTATATAGCACCCACAGGATAATACTATTTCTCGAACTTGACATACAACGTGTTCCTTTTGATATCCCATAACTTTAAGGTTTTTTTCTTTATTTAAAAAATATACTTTTTGCCAAAGACTATGTGTTTCAAAAGTGTATTCTTGCCAAGATATCATCAATCTTAATATAATGAGTTGATAAATTATCGCCCTTGTAAAATCTCTTCAAAATTAGTTCAATAGACGCGTGTCACTGAAGCCGATACACTAAACAACAAAAACATTTTAAACGTCGAGGAACGTTGCATACAATGTACAACGCAAAGCATTGCAAGGGATAGTAAATGCTACGTTGTCATTTACTTCGCATAAATATGTTTTTTAAGATGCTTTGATTAAATAAAATAATTTTAAATAGAAAAAAATAATATTCACATGTCTTTTGATTTTGTTATATGGCCCCATTAATACCCTAGAGTTATGGGAAATCAAAAGGAACACCTTGTATAACAAATATCAAAAATTTCTAACTTTCCATGGCCAAATTGAAAAGGTTAAGACAGCACTTCAATAAATTTGTTCTAATACTTCAATACAATTGTTTTGAGTTCAAAGATCTTACAAGAACCCTGCTTAGGTCTCAAGCAATTGAGACCTTTTGATTAAGTACATGACGTGTAATAACGTTATTATATTCAATCACTTATTGATAAAAAAACTCGTTGGTTTGAAAGGCTTTATTTCCCATAAAGACAGATTTCAGTCCACTTGAAATAATATGATATGATAATGATATGATTCATAGAGATTTAAATTTAATAATAACCAACCAATAACAATGGTTCGGAAAAGACGAACGTTAATTTTTTTTTTTTTTTATAAAATATGGATGGGACGTTTGTCTTCCATGATGTTAAGTGAACATGAAGACTAAGGTGGTACACGTCCATCCACGAGAAACCTATTCACTCGACGCTTAAAAGTACTAGGACTATACTGGTCAGGGAAAATAGACGCAGGCAGTTCATTCCAAACCTTGGCGACCCGTATCAAAAACGAACTGTCAAAGCGCTTAGTTCGACTTTTCGGAATATCAACCACATACGGATGGAAGTTCTGTCTGCGTCTAGTAGTCCGATGGTAAAAGGGTGAGGGTTCAATTTGCTCAAACAGAGCACTCGCGCACTCACCAAAATGTATCCTGTAGTACACGGTTAAACAAGCAACCTTACGACGGTGCTCTAGGGTCTGCAGTTTTTTGGTCGTAAGGTCGACATTATTGATTAGATTACGGGCTCTTCGGTCAACGGAGTCCAGCGCTTCTAGTTGATATTTGGCTGAACCATCCCAAAGATGACTGCAGTACTCCATGCATGATCGCACTTGAGCTGTATATAAGTTAAGAAGCTGTGCAGGGCCGAAGTACCGCCGTACCTTCGAGATGATTCCCAACTTTTTCGAAGCTACTTGAGCCATGGACACAATTTGTTGACCGAAGTTTAAACTGGATGTTATAGTTACGCCTAAAAGCCCTAGATGGTCAGTGATGGGGACAGATACATTTTGGAAAGTGGGCGTTAATGTGAAGGTGCTCTTTTTTGCGGAGAATAGACACGTCTGAGTTTTGGACGCGTTGAATTTGACCAAATTCGACTCACCCCAATCGGATACTTTTCGTAAGGTCAAATCAACGCGCTCAATCATTGACTTTCTTAAACTCTGGATTTCACGGGGGCTCGCTCGCGCATTGGATACGTATCTCTCTACAACAATGCTGTCATCAGCATAACTAATAATGCCCGGTGTTAAAAGGTCATTAATGTGCAGCAAGAATAGTGTTGCAGAGAGAACAGATCCCTGAGGTACCGGCATTAATTGCCATTTGGTCGGAGGAGAAGCCATCTAAGACTACTCGAATTGACCGTTCCCTCAGAAAATCAGATATCCAGTCGCAGAGCCCAATCGGTATACCATAAGCTGGAAGCTTACTTAAAAGACCATCATGCCAGACCTTGTCAAAGGCCTTGGAAATGTCTAAGGATACAGCTATTGCTTCACCATGACCCTCCAAGGCCTCGCTCCATAAGTGAGTGGCATACACGAGAAGATCGCCGGTCGAGCGCCCGTTGCGGAAACCATATTGGCTATCGCTTAGGAGCTCGTTGGTCTCGAGGTATGCCGGGTCTGACGGATCGCAGATCTGCGTCTCCGTTAGAAAGAGTAGGTGTGGTCTCTCCGTCTCAAGATGGTGGTGGACATCATTTAGATTGGAGTGCACTCCTCGGATGTTACAGAAGTGCACTTTAAGGGAGAGGAAGTGCAACCGCTGTTGAACCGTACTCTTTTTAGGACCTTTCATTGTGAATTGGTAGTGGAGTGAATAGGGAGGAGAATAGAAGTTGAGTGAAGCGCTGCAAATGGAACCAAGTAACTCGTAGGGAACAACGCACCATTGGGGAACTCGCCTGGAGACTGCGGGGATGCCCGAACCCCCCCAAGGTCGCCATCGGGTCCTCTCCAACCGGTCGCCAACCGGCACGATGGAGCCTCCTGGGATTTTTCGCGAGGTGGCGGGGCAGCCTTTCGCATGTGGCTGGCATGCTACTTGGGCCCCCTACTACCTGCGGTCGGCCAGCGGTGCACCGTGCTTCGGATCCCGCTACCCTCCAAAACGAGTTACCCGGTGAGTCACTATCCTACGAGTTGAAAACAGTTCTCCAATGCAGCACGATTACTTAGACCTACCCTCCTTAATGGCTACATTAAACATCATGCTGGAACGCAACTATGTCACTTGGCGGCATGGTTTTGTCTAGTGGGTGGTGACAAGCCACGGCCGAAGCCTACCACCAGATGATACCGCTCGTTTAGCGCCACCCAGGGACCACGTACAAGGCATCGAGGGCTAAACCTTGCGGACGCGAGCAGTTTCCAGTCCCCAAAAATCAATATATCTAAAGAAGCTTTAAGGGTAGTTGATTTAGTATTATCGAAAAATATAACGTACTGATTTTAGTTTACACGGTAACCGTTTTGTAATATTTCGCACATGGTGAGGAAATTTTGATACATTGAAAATTGTAATCTTATTAATTGAGCATTAAATTGACGAAACGAAACTTAAATAATGGTTTTACAGGAACTACTTTGTGTAAAACAATAAGAAAATTAGAAAAAAGAAACCTGTATTTCTGTACTTTTTCCATTTTATTCCATTTTAAAGGGAACATGTCCGAAATTTTATTACAAAAAATGGGTAGGTACTACAATGCTCATTTGAACATCAATAGTGGATGAATAATTAAATTAAAAAACGTAGTTCCAGCAAAATTTTCTGAAGGGCCAATCCCTTCGTAAGCCCGTGTGGTCGTCTTCGTCCATATCTCTACGTATCATCAGTTGTTATTAAAGTCAAATTGAAAAAAAAATGGTCGAATTCTAAAGGCTCCGCGACAACATTTCAATGCCCAAATGATCCCAGCTGATCTATAGTTATCCTAAATGCATAGACAGGAAAAACTATGTAAAGTTATTCGGGGTTTACATGGGAATATGCTAAATACTATAAAAATAAAAGAGGACCATATAGCAGACATTGCATAACATCAACGGAAGGGTTTTTTAAAACAGCCGTCCAATATAATCACAGTTTTTTCCCACATGATGAATTACATTTTAATAACACCTAAATAACTTTAGACTTAATAGTCACACTTTATAACGAGCTTTTGCCTGCAATTTCATACACGCATAAACATTGTTTTTGTGTTATTGAACTACCATTCCTGTGGGCGTTTCAGAAATTTCTTTCATAATGCAACTAGAAACTTTTCGTAGTATCATTTTACCAAGTTTCACATCGGTACACTCCAGGAATAAGATTATTGGTACAACAAAATTTTCCGTTCTTGTGGGAATTCCTTTATTATTGCACCCTTACATTCCCTTAGGATTGTGTGTTCCCAGATCTCTACGCCCAGTTGTTTGACTGTTTCTTGTCTGACAGTCACTCAGCACGTAACGGAGCAGTTTTATCAAAACTGATAAATAGTTAACGAAAATGGTTTTGTTATGTTAATTTCGAACGTTCACAGAATTCTATATTCTAGGGAGATGATACATCGAAATTACTTTCACAAGCCTCATCCTCAATATTTGTACAGAAATCAGCAGATCAAGCATTACAAATCTGACAATTTTTTTTATTGAATGTGAACTCTATGTCCTTGACATTAAGTTAAAAATTGGTTGGGGAAATTCGACAGGTTCGTAACGCCTATACAATATAGCTGAATAGTATGTTTATTTGATCATGCTTATCTTTGTATAAATCATTCAGATTAAAAAAAACTTAATAATTTAGATAGCCCAACTCTTGTGGAAGTTTATGTTTTAACGAGAAATTGATAATCACAAATAATGTTCTCCAGGAAAATAGAAGCATTCAATCAAAAGCTAATATTTCTAACGAAATGATTACCTGGAGACAATAAGGCTTGTCATGCTCTGAAGCCAAACCTATGGAAGCTCGGCTGCTAAAGTCACCTTTGATCTCTCTCTCACCTGATGGTAAGTGCAGCTGAGAATGGAGATTGAAGATCAAACGGGTTTAAGTAGAACTGGCTCTTTATAAAATATTGCTAAAACACAACTCTGCTACAGAGCTGACTTTATTTGAAAGTTGTTAGGTAGGATAATCCTTGAAGGAGTTCTATCACCAATTGGGGCCGTTCAGATTGGCCATCTTTTACGGCACGCTTATCTAGGGGTGGTAGGTATATTCTGAGCTGAAGGTAAAGTCCTGCACACAAGTCTATGGAGATTTCCATTACAAAATTGTCTGCACAGTATTTTATCGCCATCTAGTATAATCCATTTGTATTTTTGTGGTGAGTTTGGATTAAATGGATTACCCCTTTGAAAAAGGGGTAATCCCATCAATCTGAGAATACTTTCAAGATACTGTTGGGGGCGGTTCGTGTTCTATTAAGCAGTGATGCACAGCGTTTTCGCATGATTGCCTCGAATCCGTCCACGTTTGCCTGCGCAAACATGCCAGAGGCACTACAATATCGCGGCAGCCCCAGCTAACTACTAGCACATTCATCTGAGTTCCCGAACCAATATTGCATTAGGCAAATATGCTACTGTAGGGAAAAAATACCGTTACAAAATCAGACTACATATCGAACGTTCTCAACATTTGTTTTATTCATTTTTTGTTTGAGAATAGCACCATCTATTTTTTATTTGAGAAACATAATGATTTGCACTAGCTGAGTGTCACAGGACAATCGACTTTACTGTGTCCATGGAATTATGGCTTCGGTAGTACACGGGTAAAATTCAAACAGTAAGGATGATGAGACATTCACGATAGATCTACAAGATATAAAAGTATGTTCCTCTTGAACAAATTTATGTTATACGATACAATATCTAAGGATGGCAATAGCAAAAATTTTAAGCCATGATGACAACTTAATGTAACTTTGACGAGGGCTACTTAGTATTGAGACTAGTGAAACTGTCACGAAAAGAAATATGCCGAACATGCCCTTAATGTATGTGCATTAGGGGTGCATCTGGACCAGTATTTACGATACGACTTGCATATTTTTCGAGCTGTCACCAAGGTAAAATACGATTCAAATTTAGTTATGTAAATGTAGCTACACTAATGATTTTTTGCTGCGATACATAATATAGGTAAACACAAAATATGGAAGACGAACGTTCCATCCATATATTATAAAAAAAATATAACCATTGTTCTTACTTGTTTAACCAATGTATACATTCTTTTTGTTCGGAATCGCTGCATACGGGTCCCCTGGGTGGCCATTGACCTCAGAGGCGAATCCGTGTAGAATCCTAAAACCCTCCATTTAAGCTCGTCGTTGGCTGAGTGGTTCAGGGACTCGTTTGCACCTAGCGGTAGGGCATTTTAATTTGTTGACTACTTATTTGTAGGTTTAAAAAATCTAAGGAATTAATATATTATATCATTTCAAATACTTTCATTAAAAAATCGTAAACGGACTAAATACTTAGAATGCAATAATCACTAAACTATCACAAAATAGTAGTTTATGAAACTGTCACATAATACCTAGTTAAGTGCAGTTTCATACACTACTTTATCTAATCTCATACACTGAAGATATTTATTCCCGCCATTATCGCGCATGCGCCAAAACGCGCCGCGCGGCCACAGAATGTAACGTAGCGCGGCGCTCGCAGGACACAGATAAAAAAATGAAATCTATGGTCTGTTATCTGTATCGAAATGAAAATTTTTTTTATTATAACATTGTATTGTTCGAGGTAGTGTGTTATAATTTAATTTTTTAATTTCATTTCGTTATACTATTTTAAAAAGTATGTCAATATAAATTCGTTCTGAGTTTTATATTTTGAATATTATGATATGAGAGTAGATAAAAAATGTTATCGCATTTTCATCCAATGATTAAATTACTTACTACCATTTACATAATCGCTAGTGTTTACCACAAGTAAGAATATTTTGAGCTCTTTCAAGAAACAAAGAGCTTCTTTGATGTATTAGAGAACTTTCGTATAACACCATCCAAGTTGAATAATAATGTGGTGAAAGATGCGGTTAAAGAAACGTAAAGTTGCAAAAGTGAGAAATGTGGGAGTTTACGGATCAGTACAACATTTACTTTGACTTTTTACGAGTGTTGTTTGGATACTTTTACTTATATGCTTAGGTAGAGCTTAATGCATGAGAGGAGTGAAATTAAACAGGGTCTGTTCTTTAATATGTAATGTTAAAGGTTTCTGGCTGGACGTTATAGATTTGATTTTATTTATTACAAGCATATACAGTACTTAGGAAAACATGCTTAGGAAAGATGCTTTTTGATTTGCTGTAGATATGAAACTTATTTATGGATTGAATTTGAAACTTAGATGTAGGTCTGTCGTCGGTGTATGTACTAAAGCCAATAGAAAAAAAACTGCTCTGTTTTATTTGTTCTTAAATTATAAATAAGGCAACAAATAGTTGTTCTGTACAGGGTTAATTTTAATAAGAGCATCAGCTCTTGCAGTCGTCCTCTCCACATCAATCCCAACAACATTTGTTCTACGACTTTTCAAAAATTATATTTAAAAAAAAATAAGTTTTTCCACACAAAATATATGTATTGTCTCTAAACTGGTGTTACTCTATCTGCACTGATGCCACGCACTTTGTGTCACGCCACGTGCCGGGTGCTTGGTTGCGGGGTGACGCAGTAAAATTAGAGTCATAAATAGCAGAGGGAGTAAAAATTTTTTTGGTTTTCTTTATATAAATTCCTTTTTATATTCTAAAATTAGGACTTCGTAGGTAAGTATAACTTTTGTAGAATGCCCTATAATGCACTGTAAGGTTTCTGTACCATAAAGCTCTGCCGCACTGCCCACAGAATAAAGCCGTAATTGAAATGTAGAAGTTTACAGGAAAAATAAAAAAAAACAGTTTTTAGTGAGTAACTTTATTACTTGAAGGCTCATTAACATGATTTGACTATAATTTTAAAGGTAATTTTTTGAAGAACTTGTTATAAAAAAAAGTGACATAATTGAAAATAATTTGGAAAATAGCCGAGAAAAATCAAAATACAACATACCAAATTGAAGTTCGTAAACGTTAACGTATTATACGGCAATATTCACTTGTGGAAGACTGCGTCATGCGTAAACCAAAATAGTCTTTTACGTTTGTATAGATGCACTCTTCTTTTATAATAGTTTTACAACAAAGTTGTAAATGTTGTGATTGATTCAAACGCTAAGATTGAAAACAAGTAAAGAATATATAACGTAAATCCGAATACTGATTAGTGTGCTTAGAATTATTAAACTTAATTATTATTTTGTTTCTATAAAATATTAGCTGTTTATTGGAGTAAGTTAGTAATCTGTAAATACCTTAACTTTTGTAAACCAAGTAATATAATAATTAAGGAACAATTTGACATTTGAATTTATTCCACAACATAGAATTCAAAGTATTTTAAAACTTATCCTAAAACTATTGGCCAATATCATAATAAAAGGCACAGGTTAGAATTCAATGGCCAAATTATTATAACAAAATGTGGCATTAATTGTACCTAAGGGCTGCATATCATTTCAATTGTATTCATCCCACATTTCTTATTATAGTATACTTTGCTCCGGCGTATCTGTGATTTTATTACTTTTTACTCGTTCAATGCAAGAATTAATTCTATGTCTAAAAAGGACCTACGCATCTAAATATTTTTTTAAACAATATAACATTAAAATGTGAAAAACCTTTATGTGAAAACTTTTAAATGTTTTTTACATATTTTGTTTCATTATTTCGTCAGTTTCATATATAATTTCGTAAAACAATACTACCTAATAGTATTAAGGCCATAGAATATGAAACCGTCATAAACAGAAATTGCAGTTACAGCACTTGCGGCTTTATTCTGTGGGGGGTGCGATGTTAACTCTTGCCTTGGGTATAAGTAGTACGAGAGCCTAGAAAATTTAATCATAGTAGGTGTATTTCAATATGAGCTTGATTTCAGTTTACATACATACATAACATCACGCCTGTCTCCCTTTGGGCTTGGCAGAGATTATGGGACGCCAACTGCTCCGATCCAGAAATACCTCTTTCGCTTCCTCCACGTTTTGTTGATATTATCAATTAAGAACATGCACTTTTATACATTCTGAATGTTTCGATATAAAGTGCTCTTATACAAACACGCAAACTTATATCCAAAACAAAATCCACATAAACATACTCTCATTACTTAAAGTTTCTTTTTCAAACGAAATTTAATAGCCCCATGGTAAGCCAAGTAAAGATTGTGTTTATACACCACACAATCGAACGAGGGGTATTCTGTCATAAACTAAATTAATTATTATTGAATAGTTTTCGAAACACTGATTTGAAATTATTTTAAGTATTGTATTGAGCGCTGATCTACGTGGAAGACAAACGTTATTCCTATGGTATAAACAGTACCATCTAATCTGTAAATGTACCAGCCAAAACGATTACCTGCTATTTTTTTTATTTAAACATAAATTTTTATTTATAGAAATTAAGTGTACAATATACGTCAATGAACAAAAAATACTATCGAATTTATAAACTTTTTCGCACTCCTATATATATTATAAAAATAATTGAAGCGCTCTTGTCGAAAATACAAAGAATTTAGTGTTGTTATTTTTGCTGTCCACATGTAATTAAATGAGGAGGGACCTTACGGTTCGCACATGCCTTTTGACGAAAACGCGTGATGAGAAACCAAAATTGTAATTATTCTTTGTACTTTAACGTATGTTACGTAGTTTTCGTACCAGTTAAAATTATAAAGATTTTATTTAAAAAAAAATAGACTCGTAATGTGTACAATAAATATAGTGAAAACAATATTTATTTATTTAAAACTTCGGTGGGTTTTTAAATAGAAATACTTAATAATTGCGTCTTGTTTTTCCTGATACTTAAAGCGTCGAGTGAATAGGTTTCTCGTAGATGGACGTGTGCAACCTTAATTTTCATGATCTTACGTGGAAGACAAACGTTATTCCTATTTCATAAAAAAAAAAAAATCGGGTCCCTGAGGCCAACAACGTAATATATGTGTGGTATCGTATCTCCAAAATGGTTGAACCGATTTCAGTGTCGATATTTTGATCGACCGTCTTGTCTGTCAAAATGGTTCTTAGCTAAGTTCACAAGAAATTCAGATACGAAGCTATGTTTCGTAGTATTTGAAGGACAGACGGATGCTGTTATTAAAGCTAAGAATCCAAATGTTTGATAATTATATTTTAGTTTTAGTAGTATTTACTAAATTCGCATAAGTAAATAGTTATCAAAATTAAAGATTTATGTTATTAACTAGCCTGTCCCATCTGCGTGGGAATATAAATTTTATGAAATTGGTTAAATTATGCCTTTTCCGTCACTAAGTAAGCCAGCATCGATTTGGAGTTTGCCAAAATACAATCTACGATTAAATATCTAAATAAAGGACGCTTTCAGAATGGTTCAGTTACTTACTGGACTCGAATGTTTAGAGAGTTCATAAATCAGATAGGCTTCGAAATTACAGTGCTCTGTCAACAGCTCACTTTAAGCCTTATAAGCTTTGTATGTAGCTGCAGAATTACGAGAACAGGATGGCTAATTGAGGACTTTCCTGAATTTAGACGAGCGCTTAAAGGAGAGACAGAGCTGTGATAAGTATCATTTTGTTTTGGAAAAAATATCATAATTTTGTATACAGCTCGATGACCGGCTGGTGTAGTGGTAACATACATGCCTTCTATGCCAGAGGTCCTGGGTTCGAATCCCGGCGGCGGCGGATATTTGTGTGATGAACACACAGAGATATTAGCCGTCAAGTCATGGATGTTCATATGTTTATTTAAGTTTATTCTAAGAAAAAATATGTATTAATTCAATATGTATGTTTATATGTATATTTCTTAAGTATATCAGTTATCTAGTACCCATAACACAAGTTCTTTAAGAAACTTTATTTGGGCTAGATAATGTTGTGTGAGTGTCAGAAATATTTATATTTATTTATATTTATACTTACAGTTTAAGCTTGTATAAAATGAAATAAAATATAAATTTAAGCGCTAGAAAGTAAAACGGCAGGTTTTATATGATGTTGATTGTTAGACATGTGGATCCTGGAGAGGTTCTGTCGCCATGCATAATCACTGGGATTAGTCGTGTTATGACAAATTCATCCAGGTAGGTATACAGGGTTAATTTTAATTAAAGCATCACTTCTTGCGGGCTACCTCTCCACATCAATCCCAACAACATTTGTTCATTTGTTACAAATCTTGAATAAATAACACAAAAAATAAAAACAAAAATTTTGCCCCTTACTCTTTTTGTATTTCGTAAGTATATATATATATGTATATATATATATATATAAGTATATATATATATTACTGCGCAAGGTCACGCGGCATACCTACAGAGTAAATAGAGTTACGCCTCTAAACAGAGGATATAAATACTTTTTGTATGGGAAATTAAAATTTTAAAAAGTTGTAGAATAAATGTTGCTGGGATCGATGTGGAGAGGCTGCCTGCAAGAAGTGATGCGCTAATTAAAATTAACCCTGTATAGGGCGAGTTCCCTACGTGACATCGAAAGTTACACCAATAAGTAAGTACAGATGAAGTAAGATCTCATAAATGACAGCGAACAGGTTAAGAAATAATATCCTAAATGTTGTGATTAATCGATGTCGTGACAGTAGAAGAGAAGTCGTCGTGGCGTCGTGGTTACTGTATGTATCAAACGATATCACAAGTCAAGCAACGTTCGTCGCGGCCGATACTTGGATGGGTGACCGCCAAATTCTCACGGCGACTTCCGTGCTTCGGAGGGCACGTTACTTAATCGGTCCCGGGTGCTGTATACTTGTATACAGTATAGTCGTTAGGGTTTGTCAGAAGCCATTTTCGGCGCCCTGAAAATTCTGACATCCACCACCCAGCACCGGGCCAGCTCGGTGGATTATGGCCTATACCTCCTCGTCACCCAGGGGAGAGACTCATAGCCCTGCAGTGGAATCTTTACAAAGAGTTGTGATGATGATGATGATGACAGTAGATTTCGTGACAGTCGATGTTACATACCGTCGATTAGAAGACCATTTGCTGTACCGGCAGTCGACGTGGCGTACCATCGGTGTGACGACCGTTCGATGAACCCTTTTCGCTGTGATAGCATTCGATGTCATATAGGGAACCCATATAGGGCAGTGGGTTATTCTTAGCCGATCATACACAGACCTGTTAGTATAATATATCTCTACCCTATAATCCGGAGCCTTCTCGACACTAAAAAAAAGTTCAAAACACGTATAAGAGAATTAATTTTATTTTTCCATTACACAAAAGCTCTTATTTTAAGCTCTTTTTTACTTGTTATGCAACCACGAGGACTTATTAGAACAATGCAAAGTTTCAGAAATGAATACACTGTAGCCTTTGGTGTCCAGCCCAGCCATTACTACTAAAACTACGGGATTTTGTAACGAACAAAGAAAATATTTTACACCACAGGCTATCTTTGTACGATAACCACAACTATTGGGTTATGAAGAGAAAACAGCGGAAATAGGAGGTTAACGTTTACATCGAAATACATTTTTTTGGTTTAAATAAGACTTCGTTTAGCTACAACCTCAATAGTGCCGATGAGGCCAAAGAAAGCATACGGGTTTAGGATTAAGCTAACTGATCATATAACATTGCTAGTTAGATGATTAGGACCTACGGAATTTATTAGATTAGTCGCCTTTGATGACTCTATCCAGTCGTGGCAGAGCTATTCTTGTAGAGTTATTCTCCGACGTGAATCACCAGTTTCGAATAGTTAATTTTTTTTTAACTGACCATTGGAAGTTCTTATTATGGTATTACGATACCTTATAAGATATTTGTGATCGACTAGAACGGATTTTTTGGCATAGTAAAAACTATTTTTTTTTTTTATAAATTATGGATGGGACGTTTGTCTTCCATGCCACCTGATGTTAAGTGAACATAAAGACTAAGGTGGTACACGTCCATCCACGAGAAACCTCTTCACTCGACGCTCAAAAGTACTAGGACTATACTGGTCAGGGAAAATAGACGCAGGCAGTTCATTCCAAACCTTGGCGACCCGTATCAAAAAGGAACTGTCAAAGCGCTTAGTTCGACTTTTCGGAATATCTACCACATACGGATGGAAGTTCTGTCTGCGTCTAGTAGTCCGATGGTAAAAGGGTGAGGGTTCAATTTGTTCAAACAGAGCACTGGCGCACTCACCAAAATGTATCCTGTAGTACACGGTTAAACACGCAACCTTACGACGATGCTCTAAGGTCTGCAGTTTTTTGGTTGTAAGGTCGACGTCATTAATTAGTTTACGGGCTCTTCGGTCAACGGAGTCCAGCGCTTCTAGTTGATATTTGGCTGAACCATCCCAAAGATGACTGCAGTACTCCATGCATGATCGCACTTGAGCTGTGTATAAGTTAAGAAGCTGTGCAGGGCCGAAGTACCGCCGTACCTTCGAGATGATTCCCAGCTTTTTCGAAGCTACTTGAGCCATGGACACAATTTGTTGACCGAAGTTTAAACTGGATGTTACAGTTACGCCTAAAAGCCCTAGATGGTCAGTGATGGGGACAGATACATTTTGGAAAGTGGGCGTAAATGTGAAGGTGCTCTTTTTTGCGGAGAATAGACACGCCTGAGTTTTAGACGCGTTGAATTTGACCAAATTCGACTCAACCCAATCGGATACTTTTCGTAAGGTCAAATCAACTCGCTCAATCATTGACTTTCTTAAACTCTGGATTTCATGGGGGCTCGCTCGCGCTTTGGATACGTATCTCTCTACAACAGTGCTGTCATCAGCATAAGCAATAATGCCCGGTGTTAAAAGGTCATTAATGTGCAGCAAGAATAATGTTGCAGAGAAAACAGATCCCTGAGGTACCCCGGCATTAATTGCCATTTGGTCGGAGGAGTAGCCATCTAAGACTACTCGAATTGACCGTTCCCTCAGAAAATCAGATATCCAGTCGCAGAGCCTAATTGGTATGCCATATGCTGGAAGCTTACTTAAGAGATCATCATGCCAGACCCTGTCAAAGGCCTTGGAAATGTCTAAGGATACAGCTATTGCTTCACCATGACCCTCCAAGGCCTCACTCCATAAGTGAGTGGCATACACGTGAAGATCGCCGGTCGAGCGTCCGTTACGGAAACCATATTGGCTGTCGCTTAGGAGCTCGTTGGTCTCGAGGTATGCCAGGAGTCGATTATTCAATACACGTTCCATGACTTTGCAAAGTATGGAGGTGATTGTAATTGGTCGATAGTTGACAGGATCAGCACGGCTTCCCTTCTTCGGTATTGGCTGTACGTTAGCAAGCTTCCAGGACCTGGGGACCTTACCCGATTCCAATGGAAGTCGATAAAGGCGCGTTAAAACGGGAGAAAACTCAGCTGCGCAGCGTCTTAGGACTACTGCAGGAATGCCGTCTGGACCACTAGCTTTGTTCTCGTCTAGGTGCAGCAAGCATTTAAGAACCTCTTTTTGGCGAATGTGAACGGTACCCATTGTAGGTCCGAACTGAGGTAATTGGGGTGGGACTTTTCCTTGGCAATCTAGACGAGAATTTTCCGCGAAGATACTAGCAAATAAATCTGCTTTCTCCTTAGCAGTGTGGGCCAGAAAACCATCGGGTTTCCTCAGTGGTGGCAGCGACGGGCGACAAAAGTTCGTTTCGACCGACTTGGCAAGGGACCAGAAAGCTTTACTTCCCGAAGGGTATGCTGCTATTCTGTCTGTGATACGACCTATGTGGGCAAAACGAGCTCTTTTGATCACCTTTTTGCAGGACTTGGCGGCAGCGTTGTATCTTTTCTTAAGTTCATGCGAATCCAGGGCTTTACTTCTGCGAGCATTTGCCCAGGCTTTGTATGCTTCCCGCTTTCGCTTTTCAGCGGCAAGGCAAGCACTATTAAACCATGGGCAAGCTTTGGTTTCAAGGGATAGGTCAGCGTGGGGAATGTAGTGCTCCATTGCTTGAACTATCACACTTGAGACAGCATCAGCGCAGCACGATGGATCGGTTGATGTAAAACAAGTTTGCCGCCATGGATAAGATGCGAAGAAATGTCGCATTTCATCCCAATCTGCTGACTTGTAACGCCATACTCGCCTGGAGCCTTTTGGGCGGGTGTCAGGTGGCGAGTACAGCGATACAGATTTCACCATACAGTGATCGGATGTCCCTAAAGGTGCAGTGACGGACACCAAGTATCTGTCAGGATCGGTTGTCAGCAGAAGGTCCAAGCAATACGCAGTGTGGCCAGCAACGTCGGGGATGCGCGTAGGCTCGTTAACAAGCTGTGAGAGACCATAAGTCAGCGAAAACTTAAGGGCCTCTCTGCCAGCATGGTCAGTGTCCTGATACGGGTATAACCACTGCCCGTGGTGAGCATTAAAATCCCCCAGAAACACCAACTGCGCCGTGGGAAAACGTTGCTGAATCTTATCTGCTGTATAGCTAAGGTATTCCATAAGCCTCGTTGTCTCCCGATCTCCGCTATGTGAACGATAGATACAGGCGTTAACCACTTGGTCTAGGCAAGTATCTGTGTGAACCCACATGACTGAAAGGTCCGGCATTCCAAGTAACGGAGACGTTGATAACAGATCGCGTCACTGGCATACATGCACACTCCGTTAGAAAGAGTAGGTGTGGTCTCTCCGTCTCAAGATGGTGGTGGACATCATTCAGATTGGAGTGCACTCCTCGGATGTTACAGAAGTGCACTTTAAGGGAGAGGAAGTGCAACCGCTGTTGAACCGTACTCTTTTTAGGACCTTTCATTGTGAATTGGTAGTGGAGTGAATAGGGAGGAGAATAGAAGTTGAGTGAAGCGCTGCAAATGGAACCAAGCAACTCGTGGGGAACAACGCACCATTGGGGAACTCGCCTGGAGACTGCGGGGACGCCCGAACCCCCCCGA
This sequence comes from Stenoptilia bipunctidactyla, assembly GCA_944452665.1. Classification (NCBI taxonomy): domain Eukaryota; kingdom Metazoa; phylum Arthropoda; class Insecta; order Lepidoptera; family Pterophoridae; genus Stenoptilia; species Stenoptilia bipunctidactyla. Next base: position 13,506,997 of record OX101735.1, read on the forward strand.
GGTCGCCATCGGGTCCTCTCTAACCGGTCGCCAACCGGCACGATGGAGCCTCCCGGGATTTTTCGTGAGGTGGTGGGGCAGCCTTATGCATGTGGCTGGCATGCTACTTGGGCCCCCTACTACCTGCGGTCGGCCAGCGATGCACCGTGCTTCGGATTCCGCTACCCTCCAAAACGAGTTACCCGGTGAGTCACTATCCTACGAGTTGAAAACAGTTCTCCAATGCAGCACGATTACTCAGACCTACCCTCCTTAATGGCTACATTAAACATCATGCTGGAACGCAACTATGTCACTTGGCAGCATGGTTTTGTCTAGTGGGTGGTGACAAGCCACGGCCGAAGCCTACCACCAGATGATACCGCTCGTTTAGCGCCACCCAGGGACCACGTACAAGGCATCGAGGGCTAAACCTTGCGGACGCGAGCAGTTTTCAGAATAACTATCGATCGAAGGAACACCGTTACGTTGGAAACACCCTTAGGTGAACTCTGGTCCAATGCTCCACGAATGCTGAGACTAGAAAGAACAAAGGTGAATCCTTTGTTACGTGAAATAATGAGTGTTTATAAATCTAATCATCACTTATCTTAATAACTTATTCTTCTACGAATTTTCAATACATTGGTCGTCCAAAAATTGAATTGTAAGTGCTAAAGATATACAAAACATATCATATGCAAAATGCAATATATTTTCGTGAATGAATTCCAAATAGTTTATTATGTTTTTGTTTGATAAACGCCACAAAATAACATCAACTAAAATCATGTACGGCCACTGTTCTTTACTCAAATAGTAACGAGGATTCGAGTTTAATATTATTTAATAGTTATGTACAGAAATTAGTTGTTTAAAATTATTTAAGTGAGTTAATTTAAGTGAGAAAATTAAAAATGAGATTATGATCTAAGTCTTTTCAAACTCACTTCACGAGTAACAGTTACCATTTCAATGTAATTCCAACAATATAATTAATCTGAAGGCCTTGTTTGTTTATTTGAATGCGTTAAATCTCGATAATTACGGATTTGAAGAAATATTGTTGAATTTGACTGCCCATCATGGGGATAAGCTGCGTATATTTTATCAAGACATTATAAGATATGTGTTAAACCGCGCGCGTCTACTAGTTCTACATAAGTCAGAACCTTTCAACCCTTCTGAATAAGTCACTATGTGAAACATTTGGTCTTTTGGTAAACATCTCAACTTTGTACAATGTTTATTAGATGCCGTATGTGTAACAACTACATGCTTACCATAGCAGAACGTACAAGAATAAAAATAGTGAATTTAAATATGACAAAACATTTTAGTCTCATGGAAATATTAATCTGACTATAAATTTGGTTTGATATTTTTAGGTTATCTTCCGTGTTTTAAATGGGGTAGAAAACTACCAACTTATTCCACTAGAGGCACTGTAAGCTTGACCCATAATAACTGTCAAATACCACATAGCATAAGATAATTTTATGATAATTTTCATCAATAAATGAGAAATGCTTTATTGCATGGTCATAAGTTTGATATAAAATAAATAATACAGTTTCTCCGATGATACATACTAGCTATGGTTGTGGATGGACTTGATTTAAACTTTTGTGGAAATTAATATATTACGGTTCACATTTTCCCATTTTGATACAGAAAAACAAAATACTATAAAGATTTACCAAAAAAAGGACACTGAACTAGCAATAAACATTAGCCACTTGTTCATTTGACTGTTTGTTATGGGTCAAGCGTATGTAACGACATCTATTTAGAGCTTTTCGTTTTCTTCTCCATTAGTAAATAATCGATTTCAAAGTTCTGACAATGGAACAATATCCAGGGGCATCAACGCATGGATTAAAAGAACAGTGGCAGCGGGCCATACATGATTTTAGTTGATGTTATTTTCTAGCGTTTAGTTTACATGTTTACAAAAACATATTAGATTATTCGAAATTCATTGCTTAGTAACTCAGTGCAAAAAATACACACGTAATGATATTGCATTTTAAATGTTATATGTTTTGTATGTCTTTGGCATTTACAATTCAATTTCAGGACGAATTTTATTTATTTTAAAAACGCTACACACTTTAAGCCAATGTGTTGAAAATTCGTAAAAGAGTGATAATTATATTTCTAAACGCTCATTATTTCACGTAATTAAGGATCCGCCTTTGTTCTTTAAAAATAGAACTACTGGAATAGCAGGAAACTATAGTTGGAAAGATTTTTTGTAAAAATTTAGGTAGCAACATTATAGAACTTTTTTATGCACTGTTTTATTTAAACGGTTCTATGGCTTGTAGAAAAACGCTCTTCGGTTAAAAACTTTAAGCGTAGCCTTTACCTAGGATTTAGAAGAACTTAGTTCTTTACACAAGCTTTTAACTGAGTACGTGGAGCGGGTTTAGATCTCTAAGTCACGGAACACATCTGCGACAACTTTGGTTATCTGTGGTTAAGTTAATGTTTTTTTGTAGTCAAGTGAGTAGTCACCTTAAGTATTTTAGAGTCTTTCACTTTTTAATTCTTGGAGAAACGTAATATTCAAACAATAAGGTTCAAACTACCTGCTTATGTAGAATCACGCAATATAATTAAAATAATAATGGTAGGTATCTGAAACTTTTGTTTTAACTTTTCAACTTAGTTCCAAACCTGGGACCTTTTAATTACATACATACGTACATACATAACTTCACGCCTGTATCCCTAATGGAGTAGGCAGAACACCAGAGGCTTTAAAACCATCTGATGTCACGTTTGACAAATTTGGAGGTATTATTATGATGGAGTGAGACTATTGCAGTGACAGGGGACCAGCCTATCGCCCACAAAAACGCCAATAAAACCTCCGCCCCTTAACTGACTTTTACAGTTTGCCCGGGAAGAGAAGCAGCTGGCACATTCTATGTTTTTTTTTAATTTCTGTAAATAGACATCATAAAAGGTAAACTTTGTGACGCAGTAGGCGTTTGACTAAAAGTTGTAACTGTGACAAATATGAAGTTTGAAATTCTGAACACGTCACTCCAACTTTGCAACAAGTACCTACGCATTGTTACGCATAGTGGACAAAATTATAAATCTTAAAAGTTAATTTTTGATGTTGTATTCTATAGATTAGCTGACAATAAGAATGAATTTTATGCTGGTTGCCATTTTATGTTTGTACTTAAAGAATGTGCGTGCGATGTTGTATGTATGCACTTAACGTATTTCCTTAAGGGATATATTCCACGGGAACTGAGACTAGAGAGATAAAATAAAGTTAGTTTGACTTAAGCAAATTTAACATGTACTTAATAATGTTTTTAAGTCTTTGCATTTAAAATGCTCAATTATTCTTTAAATAAATGAAAAATGTGATAAATAAAAATTACCCGACCAGGATTCGAACCTGGGACCTCTCGTTTGCCGGACGAGTGCTCTTCCACTGAGCTACCGGGGCCTGGCGGCACGCCTCGTAATTACTTACCACTTTTTTTTTGTTTTTACGTTATATTGCTAACGTAGCTCCATCTTATGGTATAGCTTTGCAGCTAAGACCACCCGAGGCCAATTTCTTTACAGAAATTGTGAATGCCAGTTAAAGTGAAGCTTTGCAATGTTTTAATAATGTTTTTAAGCTTTGCATTTAAAATGCTCAATTATTCTTTAAATAAATGAAAAATAAGATAAATAAACTGTACATGTACCTGCCAAATATATAAATCTTACATACTGGTATATTGTATCTAAAACATAAACATTTTTGCCATGTTTGAGGGCCCAATATCCGTACATCCATCTTAATTTTACAATTATAATATCAGTAAGATTTCGCCACAAAATACTCCTTAAACTTTTATCTCTTAACTGAAGTATTTTCAGGTAGCTAGGTAGGTGACTAACTACTAAAAACATAGAAACAAAAGAGGTAAATAATAAAGTGGATCTGAAATTAGATTTTTTTTTCAAGTTATTTTACCATTAAAGATATCTGGAACTTTTATTTTAACCAGAACAGAACCAGTTGTAATTCCAAAGTAACGCCTTACATTACAAAAATAGATTTTTCTTAGATTTGGTTTGGAAAAGGGTAACTATTGTACTATTTTGAAAATGGTGTTAATTAAGCATATTTTCTAAGATTATTTGCATACATTTTATACTCACCGCTAAACTTTAGTTGAGTTTTTCGAAATGAAATAAATTGAGAATATTCACCTATTTTTCTGACCATAGGGTTCTAGAAACTATCAAAGTTATTACTGGATTATCTCAAGTAGCTATAAAGATAGACCGAGTAGACGTAAAAGGATATAAATAGAGTTTTTTTTGTTTTCTTCACCCATTCTGGGTAGGCAAAGGTAACTACCCATACAGTCAAGTCTTCAGTAGATTTTTTGTATTGACATGAAATAAAATTTAATGAAAACTAACCTAACTCATTGAATCAAATAATTAAATCTGATATTGAAACAAATTAGTAGCTTCTTTTCAGAAATATTTGCGTGAATCATAAAAACTTCTATGATTTTTTTTAGTAAAAACTTCGTGGTAGATTTTTTCTTTTTAAAGGACAATTTTTTTGACAGTTGGGAAAGAGAATGCACGAGTTTGGAAAAGGTAAAGAGAGAACACGAGTGTGTAACACATCCCGACATCCCGAACGCTATACGTCCCTTAAATACGCCACTTTTTGAGCAACTGTATTAAAAATATATTAAAAGGGGAAAATCACAAAAGTGGTAATATCTCGAAAACCAGAGAACTTTTATTTAACCTGTTATGATGATATCTGAAAGGCCTTAGGCCCAACTATCTCTTGTGTCAGGGCAACGACCCTGTATAATATATAATTATTCTAAAAATTCTAGATTTACATTTCGAAAAAATGATAGGAAATTAGACCTCAAATGCGAATATGTATCAAAGTCGTGTTCAAAGTTTGAGGTAAAACAACAGAGACCGTGGGGTTGCCGATGTCAAAGCAAACTGGAATTTAGGGATAAACATTTGAAGTGCTTTGGGCTAAAACTTGTTGAAGCAATAGTAACGTGAGCTTTAATTTGTTTTAAGCTTGTTGTGGTTTTTATTTCCATCACTCTGGTCAAATTATAAGAATAAATTGTGAGAAAACGGGGTAGAAAACTGCCAACTTATTCCACTAGAGGCACTGTAAGCTTGACCCATAATAACTGTCAAATACCACATAGCATAAGATAATTTTATGATAATTTTCATCAATAAAATGAGAAATGCTTTATTGTATGGTCATAAGTTTGATATAAAATAAATAATACAGTTTCTCCGATGATACATACTAGCTATGGTTGTGGATGGACTTGATTTAAACTTTTGTGGAAATTAATATATTACGGTTCACATTTTCCCATTTTGATACAGAAAAACAAAATACTATAAAGATTTACCAAAAAAAGGACACTGAACTAGCAATAAACATTAGCCACTTGTTCATTTGACTGTTTGTTATGGGTCAAGCGTATGTAGCGACATCTATTTAGAGCTTTTCGTTTTCTTCTCCATTAATAAATGATCGATTTTCAAAGTTCTGACAATGAAACAATATCCAGGGGCAACAAGGCATGGATTAAAAGACCAGTGGCAGTTGGCCATACATGATTTTAGTTGATGTTATTTTCTAGCGTTTAGTTTACATGTTTACAAAAACATATTAGATTATTCGAAATTCATTCCTGAGTAACTCATAAAAAAAATGCGAAAAAAAATACTGCAAAAAATACTCTTAGCCAAAGGTTACACGTAATGATATTACATTATGAATATTAGATATATGTTTCGTATGTCTTTGGCATTTACAATCCAATTTCAGGACGAATTTTATTTATTTTAAAAACGCTACACACTTTAAACCAATGTGTTGAAAATTCGTAAAAGAGTGATAATTATATTTCTAAACGCTCATTATTTCACGTAATTAAGGATCCGCCTTTGTTCTTTAAAAATAGAACTACTGGAATAGCAGGAAAGTATAGTTGGAAAGATTTTTAAAAAAAATTAGGGAGCAACATTATAGAACTTCTTTTATGCACTGTTTTATTTAAACGGTTCTATGGCTTGTAGAAAAACGCTCTTCGTTTAAAAACTTTAAGCGTAGCCTTAACCTAGGATTTAGAAGAACTTAGTTCTTTACACAAGCTTTTAACTGAGTACGTGGAGCGGGTTTAGATCTCTAAGTCACGGAACACATCTGCGACAACTTTGGTTATCTGTGGTTAAGTTAATGCTTTTTTGTAGTCAAGTGAGAAGTCACCTTAAGTATTTTAGAGTCTTTCACTTTTTAATTCTTGGAGAAACGTACCTAATATTCAAACAATAAGGTTCAAACTACCTGCTTATGTAGAAACACGCAATATAATTCAATCTGATATTGAAACAAATTAGTACCTAGCTTCTTTTCAGAAATATTTGCGTGAATCATAAAAACTTCTTTTTTGTAAAAACTTCGTGGTTTGTTTTTTCTGTTTAATAGACATTATTTTGACAGTTGGGAAAGATAACGCACGAGTGTGTAATAGCCCACATCCCGAACGCTATACGTCCCTTCAATACGCCACTTTTTGAGCAACTGTATTAAAAACATATCAAAAGGGGAAAATCACAAAAGTGGTAATATCTCGAAAACCAGAGAACTTTTATTTAACCTGTTATGATGTTATCTGAAAGGCCTTAGGCCCAACTATCTCTTGTGTCACGGAAACGTGTCGATTCTGGGAGACCCTGTAGAGTCATTCGGGGTAACCGAGCGCAGTGGGTAAGTGTGCGAACTGCACGTATCTTCATCAGGGGGCGCGGGGGTGGGGTCTGTCTTCGGGTCAATTCGAGGCGCCGGCGTCGCCATTTAGTTGCGACAAATCATTCACACGGGCGGCGTGGCGTCATTGTTTTTTTTAAAAAAATCAGTATTGAGTGGATTAATCGCAAATTGTTTGTGTTTTAGAAAACAGTATTACGTGATAGTTTCAGATTTAACAACGGTAAGTCCAGTTTTTATTGACTAAGTGCATATTAGAGCAGATATTTAAGAGCAAATATTGAGGTTATGTTTTGTGCATGAGACTCGGTGAGCTTTGTTATGAAATGTAGCTCGTTCGGGAAAGTGTGCGCGGGTAAGTGAGCGCATGCGTTCACTTGCCCCGTGAATGAAATTTTTTTAGAAACCAATCGTGATGTGCTCAATTTGTAAAAACTTATTTATTTTTTGTTTTAGTATTATCGTCATGCCTCGAAAATATATAAGGAAAAAACCCGAGCTTGAACCTGTCACGGAACAGCAAATTGCCAAAGCTAAAGCATTGATTGCAATTGGTAAAAGCAAAAGAGCTGCTGCAAGTGCTATTGGTATAAGTGAATCATGTCTGCGAAAAAGACTTAAGCTTAACAAAGCTGCAACTTCTATGGGACGCTTTAAACCTACATTTAACAGTGATCAAGAAGCCGAGTTTGCCACCCATTGCAAGCAAATGGACGAAAGGTATTTTGGTTTGACAATTACAGATTTGAGACGCTTAGCTTTTGAATATGCTTCTGCCAATAATATTGAGAACCGGTTTGACAAGTCAGCGAAAATGGCAGGTCGTGATTGGGTCGAATGTTTTTTGAAACGCCATCCCCAGTTGGCCCTCCGGCAATCAGCAGCGACTAGTCTAGCCCGGGCTATGGGCTTTAATAAGATTCAAGTACATAGATTTTTCAAAAATTTGAAAGATTTGTATTTAAAGCATAATTTTCAACCAAGTCGCATTTACAATGTTGATGAATCCGGGATAAGCACCGTGCCCAAAAAAATGCCAAAGGTTGTCACTACAAAGGGAAAGAAAGTAGTTGCTAAAGTCGTATCAGCAGACAGAGGAATCACAGTGACAGCTATTTGCTGCATGAATGCGAGTGGACATTACATTCCACCAGCATTTATTTATCCAAGGAAAAGGCCTCGTGATGATTTGTTGGATGGTGGCCCAGCCGAAAGCATTTGCATGGTTTCTGACAGCGGCTTCGTTAATACTGAGCTTTTTGTTAACTGGTTGCATCATTTCAAGTATTTCACTCGCCCCTCACAGGAAGATCCAGTGCTCTTGATTCTCGATAATCATTCATCACACATCAGCTTAGAGGCTGTGAGGTACGCTCGTTCGAATCATATTGTGATGCTAACCCTACCACCCCATGGAAGTCACAAGCTTCAACCTCTTGATAGGTGTTTTTTCAGCCCCTTGAAGACTAAATATTCTATTGAATGTGATAAATTTATGTCACAACATCCAGGAAGAGGAATCACTCAATATCAAGTTGCCCGTTTATTCAATGAAGCCTACAAGAAAGTAGCTACGCTAGGAAACGCTGAGTCTGGTTTCCGGGTCACAGGAATATTTCCTTATGATGATGATTTGTTTGAAGAATCAGATTTTGCTCCATCATTTGTCACAGACCAGATGGCTGAGGGTATGGAAATCGATGAGCCGAACCGAAACCCAGTAACTGTGAACCAACCCGAGACTCAAAATATAAACAGTAGAATAGTCTGGCCCTCCCCTAGTCAAGGACCCATGGCAGTGAACCGCTCTGAAAATGATGAAAGTCAGGCCTTAAATTTCGACACTGAAGAAGCTGGACCTTCTCATATCCGACGATCCGTAGTAGTGAACCGGTCTCTAACAAGTGAATCACAGACTGTGATTTCTAACAATTTGACTGATAGTGAGCGTCCCAATATTAGTCTTCAAGATCAATTAGAAGCAACCAATCTGCCACCAATTTCTGCAGCAGACCAGACTCTTGAAATTATTTCTTTTGACATTACTGAAGAAGATACTACACCAAGTCCTTCAATAATTGATGCCATACTTAATTGTATGACAAAATCTCCATCGACAGAGAACTTGCAGCACTTGTTTTTTTCTGAAAATGATAATGCATCTGATCAAGTAAATGATTCACTCAATGTGCACTTAAACTGTGACCCGAAAAATACTACTGAAGGTCCTTCTGTTTTTGTTTCATCGGCCTCATCTTGCATTGAAAATGATCGCAGTACTAGTCAAATAACTACACGACAGGTGAACACAGAATACGTGTCAGTAGAACAGATTTCACCACTTCCTCGTATGAAAGATAAGCGACGTAGTGGACGCCGAGTTGCTATGAAATCTCAAATTATCACAGATAGTCCATTTAAGCAACAGCTTGAAGATAAAAAGAATAAAGAGGAAGAGAAGAATCGAAATAAGAAGGCAATCCCAAAACTGGCACTAAACGTTCCTGGCAATAAGAAGACCCTAGCGGCAAAAGATAAAAAGAAAGCTTCACTTACCAAGAGGAGCCAAAGGCCTTCTTCTTTTAAAGCTAAAGAGGATGAATACCATTGTCCCTTATGTCAAGAAAAATATACTCATCCCCCGACAGAGGAATGGATTAAGTGTATGGCATGTGAGGAATGGTGGCACGAGCAATGCACGTCGTATGAGAGAGGTGTTTTTGTATGTGATAATTGCAATTAACGGAATAGCAATACTATGGTTTTCATTAGTTGATTTATTGTTTAAGAATTTAGTTTTACGTTCCACTGATCTCAAAGTCACGTGTTATTAAGTATTTGTTAATGTTGATTTATTCAAAAAACTAATTAATATATAAGTACAAAAAAAACTGATGTTCAAGTCATGTGTGCCTTAATATTCATAATATTGATTTATTTCCAAAGACTTATTACTCACTTGCTCAAAAAGCAACTATTTAGCTTTATAAGAAACATATTTTTACATTTTATAGCTTATAATATAAAGAGAAAATTTAGGTTTAGTGTCTTACTTTAATTCAAAAGTAATTATAAACTTATTACTCTCAAACACAGTAAAATGTATGTGCTAAAGATTATTTACAAAGAATTCTGCTATTAGTAGCATAAAGTTTTTAATAAGATCTCAAAATGTTATAGTAATTATATATTTTTCCGCATAAGAAATATAGTATCTTTGTTAATCTAAGTGTTGCGTTTACTTGCCCCAATAGCGTCTACTTACCCCATAGTCATGCGCACGGTTACCCAAATGACGGGTCAAGTAAACGCACTCCAACTTATTCTTAAAATTCCTTTATATTAAGAAGAACAATACATTTACCTGTACAATATATAACTTCGATTAAAATACATTAAATTCTCTATCTAAAAATCATACTTTTATTTTTCTAATACCAATACTTTATTTTCTATGAGGTTTTAAAGGCAAAAGTGCGCCCACTTAACCCGAATGACTCTATAATAAATATCATTATTCTAAAAATTCTAGATTTACATTTCGAAAATGACAAATTAAAAATTAGTCTAATCTGCGGTGGTTAAAAATTGATAGGAAATTAGACCTCAAATGCGAATATGTATCAAAGTCGTGTTCAAAGTTTGAGGTAAATCAACAGAGACCGTGGGGTTGCCGATGTCAAAGCAAACTGGAATTTAGGGATAAACATTTGAAGTGCTTTGGGCTATAACTTGTTGAAGCAATAGTAACGTGAGCTTTAATTTGTTTTAAGCTTGTTGTGGTTTTTATTTTCTATCACTCTGGTCAAATTATAAGAATAAATTGTGAGATCTATTTGAAATCAGTTTTAACAGTCTCTAATAACGAAGATGCTGGGAGATGGAGGAATTAGTGGTAGATCTGTGCTTGAGATCCTTTAAAAGTTATTCATTTTTATTATTTTTGAAGGAAAAACCCCATAAGTATTGTACAGAGGTATAGCGTTCCTAGGTCTAAAAGAAGTTGACATACCCCTAACAGAACTTCACAACTTCTCCGCCCTGAGTAAATGATTTATTTATTTTACAACTTATGCTCATACTAGTTAAAATTAACATATATTTAAACTTAGCAAAAAACGTAGATTTCTTCCAGCACACCATGCATGGAGAATTCGATAAAAATACAAGTTCAGTATGTACACAAAAAAAACAACAAACATGAATATTTATATTCATAGAATAATATTATAAATGAATAACAAATTATATCTACATATAATATTATACATAAAAATATAAATATTTATAATACATAACATAAATAAATATATACCAATAAATAACCATATTAAAATGTAACCGGTGTGATAAAATATCAAATTATTGTTGAGAGAAATAGTGTTCTCGAACTTTTTTCTTAAAACAGATAAGGACTTTGACTCACGAATCTCATAAGGCAATGCATTCCACAATCACTATCATTCACTAATTACTTATGAACTATTAAAATTATATCGGAGTCATTACGATCCATCTCATACAGCGTTCAAATCTGCCACATAAATCGGTTTCCGTAAACAGCACATTTGACTTTATTCATATCCTAAGGGCGTGGACTTATGTCTATCATGCTATGCGCTGTCCACGGCGTAGTACGCAGGTCGCATCGCTCATTGTGTGGTATTGTCAGCAAACAAAAATTTTGATTTTTCGCCGGTGCGGCAAGTGCACTGCACTGTGGACATGTGTAAAGCAGGTTATACAGAGAGCAGGAGAAATATTGAGAAATTTGGCTCTTGACATACGTGGTCTATGCGAAAGCCTTTTTTCGATCGGCATCTGGGCTATATTTGAGACTTTGGAACGTTTCTATCGACAATCGAAACATAGGGGTCATTTTATGTAAACGTCACACGTCATTTTGTTTTCAGAATCTGACTTAGAAGCTATTGAACTCTAACGAGGTTAACAAACAATGCTTTGCTGCTATGTTCTTCAACGCTGTATTCAAATACATATTTATACTCATGACATACATACCTTCATTTCGCTGGCAATAAGTTTATGGTCATGATATAACACTAAATGCCTGGTGACTTTTATTTTACTGTAATTTAAAAAAACTGATTCGAATGACTTCCGCAAGTTGGTAGAATCCATTCAGGATTCTAATGCGGCCAGCATTCATATAAAATCAGCTACCTAATTCAAATAAGATTTGAGGTTATGCGTGCCGACAATTTGTTAGCCAGTTCCTCTTTCCAATTTGAAGTCATCGATATTTACGATCAAGTAAAATTAGGATCAAACGCTAGTTCATTCCAGTTTCCTAGGTCCAACTTTGCAAAAGAGGTCAATAGTCGAATCCGATTCGACTCGATTCCCTGTTCTGGGAATTCTCTGTAAAATCCTTTCATATCGGATTGCTCAGAAGCGAAAGATACGATAATATTTGACACTGCGACGTGGTCGCTAAAAGGTCCTATAGAAAGTCACACACAAGGCTATGCTCGGAGTTGCCCTATGGGGTCGATTATGTTTCGTAAGCCTTCGCAGCATGAATGTATAAGTCCCGCCTAGAAAGTGCGTTTTAATACAAATAAATATATCCTCCTCCTTTATTCCTTCATAACGTTTCGTTTTCGTACGTTTCGGTTTCGTTTCGTAACGATCGTTTTCTTTTTTCTATATTTTTTTAGCTATTTTCTGTTCCAAGTTTTAATGTAACGAGTGGTTATTTCTGACATATAAAAGTTTCGCTTGTGCAAGGGCGCGGACACAGTACAACTATCTATCAGTAATTCAACTTTATACAAACGGATGCAACGCGAGCTATACCTACGCACCTCGATCTCAGCATGCCCACAGTCGCGATTGCGGCCGCTGCTGTAACCCCACGACAACTTTGGCGATGGGGTTAACCTATCTGCCTCAGACGCCAGTGGTTGCGGGTTCGATTCTCGCCCGGAACAAGAAATAAAATGTTCTGGGTCTGGATGTTTATGTATATGTGTATTTATATTCTAGGTTCCCCCCTAGTTCGCTACATGGCATCCCATAACACAAGTTATGGTTACTTTGGGGCCATGTAGTTGGTGTGATTGTCTGGGGATTTTATTTATTATTTGTTTTATTTTATTTACTTATCGTATCCATGGCGGATTTCCTCAAGTCGGAAGAAAAAAAAATAAGGAAGGTAAGCTTGTGCCTCGGGGCATTTGTGTTCTATTGTTAGGTTTTATAATTGAAAGTTAAGACGTGGTATTTTATTATTACTTCATAATAGTTCTGTTTTGTACTGTATGTATGAATAATACGAGAAACAATATAAATTTGCCCGTCTATCTGTCTCTAGTTACCTAGTTGAAATTTTTGTTTGTATAAAAAAGTTTTTTACAATGACAAAACTAAATCGAAACACAAAGTAGACAAATATAACTATAATGCTGGAGGCTACGGAGCTATATTGCATGTTTATTGTTATCGCGTTACCGCGTAACTGTAGGCATTGATTTCAAAGATTCGGCCTAGTTGAATTACTTTAGATAGGTGTACTGTGGCGTGGATCCAACTCTATGGCAGGGACCGGAACCGCTTATCCTTAAAGAGGTTTTTGATTGGGTTTTTCATAGACTTGTTTTAAAAAACCCTATCAATTTGGTAACCGTATCGAAGACTTACCCTAATTTAAGGCTTACCATATCAATAGAGTTAGCTTCATATAAGCAGTAAGCCTATCGAAAACCCTATTGAAGGTTACCGATTCAATAGGGTTTTAAAACCTGCAGGCAAATTTAATCTCTAAGAATATCAAATTATCAAAAATATCATCTCATTCAATCTCGCACTTCGAATGATACTTCCGAATTCAACAGCATGCGCGGAAAAGAGATAGAAATAGGCAACCCTATCACAGGGTAAGCGCATCCGAAAGTAGTTAACTTTATTCAAAGTATTACCACATCGATAGGCTTACCATATCAATAGGGTTACACTTCCATATGGTAAGATTTTGATAGGGTTACCCTATCAATAGGCTTAATCAAATAAAGGGGTTTTCCGGTCCCTGCTCTATGGCATGAATTGAGTGATATTTTCTTTGACTATACTATAGGTAGAGATACCGTACTGTAGAGATGGTCCACGCCCTTAAGCTTATACGAGATAGTCAAAGAAAAGATCAGTCAATTCATTCGAATAAAATATAACGAAATATAGCTATCAATCTGCACCAAATTGAAAAAGGACTGTTGCAAGCTACAAAAACAATTGTTAGCAAGTCACGGTCCGTGTAATAAACTTGTTGAGATAATTAACGGAAGACAATAAGATATTAATATTTGTTAAAAAGGACAGCCCTTTAAACCTATTTCAATTAATTCAAATTTTAGCCAGAATATATTGTATACTGCATGGGTTAAACAAATGCCCATAAATAAAAGTTTTTATAGTCACTTTCATTTCGATACTAGAAAATGTAATAAAAAATAAATAGAAAAAGTCATAAAACCAAAACCAAAATGAAAGCAAACTAATTATTTATTTTTAAGAAAAAGTGAACCGCATTCAAAAATCCAACCCACTAAAAATGTTTAAATAATTTTTATAAACGCCATCCTATTCCTGTTTCTATTCCATCTATATTACTACCCCGTATTGTAAATTTCTGCCAAAAATTAATTAATATTAATGAATGTAATAAGAACATTAACAATTTATCTGGGTAGGTATTTACATAGTTTTTGAAGTCGGTGCCAAACCAATAAAAGTAAGACTGCTACCAAACAGAGAAAATTATAAGGCGAACGTATCAACGAAGTTACATCCACTCACGACGACGCGACGACGACGACGTGTGGCCCTCAAGTGTGTGCCTTTCGGTATTTTTTCCGCCAAAAAATGCGTAGCACCCAAGTGAAATGTCTGGTTTTATTTAATTTATAATTATACAAAACATGTAACTATGTTAGTACTTCTGATGCAGTGTGCTTTGTTGTCCTAAAAATTTTGTTTGGCACCGACTTCAAAAACTATGTAAATACCTACCCAGATAAATTGTTAATGTTCTTATTACATTCATTAATATTAATTAATTTTTGGCAGAAATTTACTATACGGGGTAGTAATATAGATGGAATAGAAACAGGAATAGGATGGCGTTTATAAAAATTATTTAAACATTTTTAGTGGGTTGGTTTTTTGAATGCGGTTCACTTTTTCTTAAAAAGAAATAATTAGTTTGCTTTCATTTTGGTTTTGGTTTTATGACTTTTTCTATTTATTTTTTATTTCATACTTTTTTGTGTTAGGTTTTTGTTTTGGGCTAGTAATTAGTTTTTTCATAGTCAGTTAGGTTCTTTAGTGATAAGTTTTGGGCTAGTTCTGGTATCGGTAACTACCTACTTCATCTGGTAATGTGATGTTTTGGTACTGTAAAATCATGACTTTGACCTACCTACTATTGTTATATACGTTTTACCTGTAGGCCTAGCTAGAAAACTATGGAGAAGGACGATTTAAGAAAGAAGAGGAATTAAATTCCAACGAAAAATAACGACGACTTGATGCAGCACCAGATGGTCTTGTCTAGGTATCGCCAGCATGCTCGTGCTGCAGAAAATGACAAACGAAAAGAGATTCGCTTAAAACAATCTTCGTGTGAACAGTCAGCTAAGAACTTATCCAAAACTTATCACTAAAAAATCTATCACTTATATCTAAAAATATGGAAACTAACTTAATATGAAAAAACTAAAAGGTAGCCCTAAATTGAAAGTAAGTAAAAGGTAAAAGGTTCTACTAAATGGAACAAATATCCTTTTAAAAACCGCATCAACATCGGTTCAGCCAAACGCAAGATAATCGATGACAAACATAATTAACATACAGGTTAAACTCCTCTTTGTAAGTTGGCTACTTTTAATCAGAAGTTGTGCAGGTAAATCTGCGGGAAACTGCTAGTACTCGGTAATCATTCGGCAAATCAATCAAACATTCGACTGAATACAAATGTTGTACGAAATACGAATGTTCGGCCGAACATTCGGCTCATCTCTGATACAAAATAAACAGATAAATTGAGAACCTTATTTTTTAAAGTTGGTCAATATACTAAAACCTTCTCCTATACATGACAAATCTTTTTCTGAAAACCGCATCCAAATCGGTTCAGCCAAACGTGAGAAAATCGCGGACAAACATACATACATACATAAAACTACTTTTTAACCGGATTAATCGCGTATAATTTATATTTTACATTTTAACTCGACGTTTCGGTGTCTTTGCAGACCCCGTGGTCACGAGCGACTTAAGACAATACTATACATACAGGTCAAACTGATAACCTCCTTTTTTTGAATTCGGTTAAAAATAGCTTAATTTAATAAAAATTCTGCGGCCCCAATATTATCAAATTCATGTTTGCATGCTTCATAAGAATAAAATATGACATGTTTTTTTGTTCTTTAATTAAATAAAACCATTGAAAAAAAATGTTACCCAGAAAAATAAAATCATGAATAGACTAGATGCTCAAGTATTTTTGCGCCGTTACGGTAGGTATTTGTGACTAATTTTGATTTGGTAACATTAGCTATTGTTAGTTTGCTCTTTTATCGAAAATTTATTCAATACCTACCTTAAGTATACCTACCAAGTAACAGAGATTATGACATTTCTAGACAATCATTAATGGATGGATTCTACTCGGCCACCAAGTATCACCACTCGGTGATGTGTTCCAGTAAAATTTACGCCTTCCTGAGCTCGTAAGCTATCTGTCATCTTCAATATAATCTGAACTCATTATGGAGTGAGATGTAGGGCAAACGATTTATTCAAAAAAGAACCGAACGAATAGTTTAAGGACCTCTTGTAGCGTGGTGCGAACTTCCATACTTCCCGCCCAGATATCGTTAGCGAATTTCGCCGACATGCGCAAGCAAAATTACGTTTATTTTCAAAAATTACAACAATTAAAAATTTGCTTTACCCATCGGTTAAGAGAAGTCCGTTTTATGTTTTTATCTAACTTATGCGATGACTTTCACTATCCGAATTGCAAGTCGGAACACAACACTTACGCAATTGAGGCATCGTGTAAGTTAGTCACTCACTTACTCATAGATAGCTAGCAAATGGATTTTTAAGATCTCAACCCAAAGTCTTAACCCAGGAGTAAACAGAATAATCTGGTCATAGATGAATATAAGTACTAAAGTATAGATGACCGTCTCGCGGTTTTTGCACTTTTTCCACTCTAGGAAACTTTTTGACCAAAACAACCTTAGAATGCAGCCCGCCCGTACTGCCACTTTCAAATTTTCAGAAATTCGTAGTACCAGTTATTAATATTGCGCAATTATAATTTGATTCGAGTAACGAGTCAAATTTAAACTGCGCAATACTAATAAGTTGAAATAAACTGCACAAAGCATGATGCTATGCGAGTTGGGAGTAGTAAAAAAATATGCATCTCAGACAATTTTTTATTTTTTCTTAATTATTTGTGTTTGATATAATAATTACAGGCTTTGTTCGGGTCGTTTTCGTCAAACTCAATGCTTTTGCCACACAAATTGTTCACCTCCTTGCACCAGTCATTCAAAATCAATGCAATTTATTTATTTATTTATTTATTTATTTCACAAAAACTTTTTGACTTACGAACTAGATTAACTAATTTACAAATTTTACAAATTGTACTGGTTGTTCTAGCATAGTAGCACTGGCATCTGAACTAGGCCGAGCCTGTATCTCAGACACCAGTTTTTTCCTTCCCCATGACAAGATACAATAGTATAAGTTTCTTTACAAAATCAATCTAACACGGTACAAAAAACAAAATAAAACAAAAAAGAAAGCATCTTGCATCAACAATTACAATTTAACAATAAACCGTACCTTATTTCATACTTATATAACACGAAATAACACGAAATTCATTCAACAATATTGAAGTAATACATTTTTCATATATTTTTTTTTTATTATTTGGCGGTAGGTACATTTAAAAAACTAATGCCACACGTCAGGCAAGCAGCTCATCCATCGAAACAAAAGAGAAACAGGTATCTGGCAATCACATGCGATTTTAGCCCGTTCATACAATTGCATTGATGAAACTCAAGCGATATTTGTTTGACAATACAAGACGGGCAGTTAGACCACAAAGACTGTGGACACAATTTAGTTGTACTTTTAATGATTGTGTTGTAATGTTAATTTATTATGTTTTATTATATTACATTTATATAAAATGTTATTATGGTGAAAATATTGTATTTTTAAATAAATAAGAAAAACAATTTATTGACAAGTTTAGATGAGGTGTTATAAATATGATGCACAGTTCTTTTATAACGTTAATTTTATTTTATTTTGCCTTTTAAAATATCATTTCTTTTAAACAAATTATATTTTAGTTTCATATATAAAATATACAATAAATATTTTAGAAGTAGACATACATACACGTATAAATAGCTACACATATATACTCATTACTTACTATGTTTTTTTTTTTTCCACGCAAGGTATAATAGAACTATTTTAAATAGTGTGGGGTTTAAGTTTGTGCATTACATGTATACTCATCGCATGATGGAGAATAAACGCTCAGTTTCATCATAGCTAAGGGTTTTTAACCAAGTAGTTAATGTACTTTTTAATTTATGAACGTTCATTTGGTAAATATTGAGGATTTTATTAATTTTATTATAAAGCATGGGTCCTAGATAACATTGGAACTTATTCATAAAAAATGTTTTAGTGTGTATTACAGGGCACACTTTATCTTTTCTTCGTTGCTGAACCAGCAGCGGGTCAAATTTCAGTCCATAATGTATAAAAGTTATTACTTGCTGGATATACAGCTGCCGAACAGTTAATACTTTTGTAAGAGCATAGAGATCCCTAGTAGGGAACCTGAAATGTTTAAAAGTCATTACTTTTAGTAAAGATCTTTGTGCTCTCTCAACTGACAGTAAATTAGATTTGCAAGCTCCACCCCAAGATGTTATGCAATAGTTTAAGACTGATTGAACTAAAGCAAAATAAACAGTTTTGATAGTTTTTTCATCAGCAATATGTCTAATCGTTCTAAAGATGTAGGTCAGTTTACGTAATCTTTCAGTCATTATTTTAATCTGTGGTTTCCATGTCAATGTTTGGTCAAGCAATATACCCAAATATTTAATAGTGTTAGCTCGCCCGAGAACATTACATGCGCACGATGAAGTTGAGCCCACGGAACAACGGTGAACTCTCAGTTCATAGTTCGCCGATGGTAGTTGGCCCAGATTAGTGCCAAAAGTGATATATTTAGATTTAGATGCATTTAAAGTCAGGAAATTTTTATTCATCCACTGTGCCACCTCACATAGGCCATTCTCCGCCGAGCTCCTAACCTCTTCCCAATCTTTGCCATAAAACACTAGAGCCGTATCGTCAGCATATGTGAAGATTTTACAGTTTTGGAGTCTAAGTTTACAGAGGTTGTTAATATAAATTAGAAAGAGTGTCGGCCCGAGTACGCTACCCTGAGGCACCCCAACGGTAATATTTTCATCCAAACTGTAATGTTCACCTATTTTGACCCTCTGTTTTCTTTTCTGCAGATAATCAGTATATAATTTCAATGGCGTGCCTCTAATACCCAGACGTTCCATCTCTCTAAGTAGCAGAGGAATAGAGACAGTGTCAAAGGCCTTAGCTAGGTCTAAAAAGACTGCTATACATTTCTTCTTCGAATCAAGATTAAGTGCCACGAAATTAGTCATATTAGATACAGCCAAATCTGTCGATTTATCCGCACGAAATCCATATTGGTTTTCTGATAAGATAGAATTTTTGTCTAGAAAAGAAAGTAATCTTCTATTCATTATCTTTTCAAGAATTTTCGATAAACTAGAGAGTACCGATATTGGTCGGTAATTTGTAACACTGTCTCTATTCCCGGCCTTATGTATGGGGTGTATTATTGAAATTTTAAGTGCGTCCGGAAATATACCACTGTCTATCGATAGGTTAGCAATATGGGTCAATATTGGAACGATTAGGTGTTTGCATATCTTCAAGACTGTCACTGAAATACCGTCCCATCCCACAGCACTATCAGTTTTGAGTGTGTTAAGAATGCTTTCAACTTCCTGTTCGCTAGTTCTAAGAAATACCATTGAATCGGCGTAAGATGTCACATCCAATAAATTTTGATGCTTTGATGTAGTACTACAATTGATTTTAGAGGCAAGTTCTTTTCCGACATTTGCAAAATAGTTGTTTATTTTGTTTACTGAATCTTTTGGGTCTGTACATAATTTTAGCAATTCTTTTGAATCTGACTTTTTAGTTTTTTGGTTAGTGACTGATTTGATAATTTTCCATTTACTTTTAGGATTAAAAGCATGTTTTTTCAATTCATTCCGTTCATAATTTCTTTTAACCCTTTTCAAAATATCGTTGCAGAAGTTTTTATACCTATTATACGTAATTTTTAGCGTATTGTTATTTGGTTCAGACCTGAGTTTAAGATGCATATTATCGCGATTTCTTATACAGCGAATGAGACCAGGAGTTATCCATGGCTTCAAGCAACGAGTACCTTTAGGAATAAGCATGGTTGATGTATTATCCAATATAACTTTGGTTAATATATCAACTAGTGTCTGGGCAGACCAGTTTGCATCATCCGAGTCTAGGATACATTTAAAATTGACTCTTTCAATATCTCTAAGGACAGCATTATAGTTCGTTTTTTTTATTAATAATTCTTGTTTATGATGTCGTTTTTTGTCTAGATTTATACAAGTGATAACAGCTGAATGATCTGTCAAAGGAGATTCTAAAACAATAGTTATTATTTTTTTATCAGTTTTTACCATTATGTGATCCAAGCAACTGTCAAGTCTCGTTGGAAAAACATGAGCTGCCAACATGCCATGTGAAGCCAGAAGATTCAAATATTCACATGAGTTACCATCATCATTACTTGGTGTGATATCAATATTCAAATCCCCTGCCACCATAATACTATGATACATTTTATGTTCAGATAGTAATTTATTAAGAGAGTTGACAAAATTTGATATGTTTCTTATTGATGGAGATCTATATATAGCAACTATTAGAATGTCATTTTTTATTTTAATCAACATACAGCTGGCATCTGTTAATGTATACTCTTGAACAACACAAGAAATGCCCTCCTTTACATATAAAACTATACCATCATTCTGATTTGTGTTGTTTGCTGAGTAAAATAAATCGTAGTTGTTCATAATAGGAAATGCAGATACTTTACGATTCCACGTTTCTGTAAGTATACAAATATCGGTTTCTATATCAAGTCTAGACAGTAAAATCTCAAACTCTTGAAAGTTGTGACAGATACTACGTATATTCTGTGTTATTATTTTTAAAGACCTGGAATTGAGCATACCGTTTAGATTCAGTGTTTTTTTGCAAGATTCTGAGTTTAGTAAATATGACTGCCCAAGCGAAAAGTGGTCTATATGCGACTCAAGATTATTATCTTTGAAATCCACTTTTGAAAAAATATAAATATGACCTATTCAATGACAGCGATGAATAATTATGGAAAATGTTATTATTTGAGTATATTTGATTTTTATTCCATTCCCATGGTAGTATATGAAAAAGTATATAAATGTAGAAAATTAAATAAGCATAGTATAAAGCATTTAAAAATAAAGTCCTTAGAACTAAACATGCAATATAACATAATAAAATATTAAAAATAAAATAAAAGTGAGCTTCTATATGACAATTATTTAAAAGAAAACCTAGTCATTGTTCATTCCTTACGATTTTAAGCTGGTTCTCATCCTTAATCTCGATGTAGGGTGCGCCATCTGATTTCCGGATAAACACTCGTCCATTACTGGTCCAGCAATAGTTGAAGTTGCAAGTTTTGGCCATATCACGAGCTAAAAAGAGTAGCCTTCTTCCTTTACTAGTAAGTCCCTCAGATATGAAAATGGGTACAGGTTCTCCTTCTAGTCCAATGTCGGTGGATTTTAGGCGGTTGTTGGGATGATGTTTATTATAGGATTTTGCCTTTTGTATGATCTCATCTTTAAGTATAGTCCTGGTAAATTCAGTTACTAAAGTGGTTTTCCCGGTCTTGCTCTTCAGCTGGTATATCTCTTTTATATCGTCCTGTTTTACAGCAACCTTGAGAGTATTGAAGACTTTTTGTACAGTATTACAAAGATCGTTTTTTGTATCAAACTTTAACGCAGGGATATTTCGTATCTCAACTGTAGTTGCTTTAGAATATCTTTCCAGATTTTCAATTTTAGACTCCAGTTGCCCGATATAATTAATGTGCTCTTTGCGAATATTCTCCAATTTTTCAACTCGGCTCTTCATGTCCTCATATTGCTTAGATATGAAATCCAAAGATTTCTCTATTTCCAAGTTCGATTTACAAATTTGTGAATTTTGCAATTTTATTTCTGACATTTCGGACATTAATTTGGTAAGAATAATATTTTGATTATCTAACGCAGTTTTGATATTTACCTCCATGCTTGTCAGACGGTCTAACTCGGGCCCTCTAGGTCTTTTCTGACGTTGACTAACAAAAGGTTGTTCAGAGCGGTCGTCATCCGGTACAACCGTGGAGATATCCGATTCCGATAACGTCTGCTTAATTATGTTAGTTGATTGAGGTGATCTTTTTACCGACATTCTTTAGCACTATTCTGGATTAATATTTAATATATATAAGTATATCTTTTATTTTTCGATTTTGATTATATTGCTTTTATTATTGTAATTTTTTCCCAAGTTCACAGTTTACACGGTCTCCGTTCTTCGATTCGTATGACGTAGTTGAATGACGTTTGGACAACACTGATACGGTCGCTTCAATTTATGCCCGCCTGGTACTTTTAGACCACGCTTCGGTATTTATAATTGATTTTTTGGTAATTTAAAAATATATTCGAATTTAGTTAATTGCCAATTTTTAACACATCACACGTCCGAACGTTAAGACGATCCGAGGGGAAGCAATTCCTTTTCTTAACTCACTATCTCACTAGAAAGTCAGCATATTTTGTAAAAATATCACTTCACAAAAGTAAAATCTTCGATTAAATAACTTGACCGTTAATTTGAAGCCTAATAATACTTGAGAGAGATACCATCGTTCTGTCCTTTTTTCGCACGTTCTTTCCTTCATATACCTACTCTATTGCCTTCTCTTTCTTTACCCCACCACCACACAGGTAGCAGCTATGCTGAATGCGTTAGGATTTTGACTCATTGACGTCGTTGTTCTTGTCCTGACAACATAGAGTAACTTATATACTGGTATAGAGTCGTCACTAACAAATTTGGTACTAGCGCCATCTAACGGAAAACAACCGTACCTCGACAACCAAAACCCAGCTGCGCCGCTCTAGCTTGTATTCTCAAGAAGGGTAATTTTAAACAATAACTTAGACTTTGGAATATCTAGATTCATAAAATTACGGGTTAATCAGGTTTGGGTATGATGAATCCAGCAGTTCAATCAAATTCTATGTATTGAAGTAAATGAAAAACAATTTAGCAGTTGCGTGATTTATTAGGTTTTCTTTTTCGGTGTCCTTGTAACCTGCGTAAGTCCAACGTGTTATGCGAAGAATTCAGAGTCCGGGAGCTTGCCAAAGTTGTAGAAAATTTATAAAACACAATCCAGAGCACATTCACGAGTCACAGGAGGAAACGAAATGAAAAAATTCATTCTTCACTCATGTCAGTCTCTCAATCACTTTCGTTTTGACATTTTGTGCATCTAGTTTGGCAACTAGTATTATATAGTAGTATTACTAAAAACTTTAAAATTTTCCTAACTTTAAATCATTGCATAAAATCTATTTCATGTCACTATCCATTGTGGATTAAATAATTTATTGGGTAGGGATTTTTGCAGTCATAAAAAGACATTTTCATATGCTTGGAACGCACTCAATTAGTTACTCTAACTGCGTAGAACGCACCCAATTAGAAAAATCTTCGATTTTTTTGTATTTATGATTCAATTTTAATAGTAAATATATATAGCGGATAAAATAATATTAATTTTGTATCAACTACTAAAGCACAATATATTTTTTCTGGAACCGTTGAGCAAAAGTGACATCTATTGGTAGGTAACATAATCTTTACCGTGTTGAGAATAATGCCATCTATCGGAAAGCATCAATACTTTTACCACAAGTGCGAATTCTAAGGAAAGGGAAATAATACTAAGTGAAAAAACACTGCCTGACAACTTGTCTATATCAGAGAAGACACAGTGTTTACTGAAGGTACATATTTATCTTTCTAAAACTTGTTTCGGATTAAAGCTGACATTGGTGAGTTCATTTTATCTTAATTATTTTACTTGCCTATGTGTTTTCTTTGATAAATTTCGCACGGCTATTGTTATTTATAATGCAACGTGTTATAATTTATAATTCAATTTTTATAAAATGTTATACCTACTCCAAAATAAGTTTAACGTTGTTAACGTTCGTTTTAGAATTGTTTTTTATCTACCTTTTAGTATCCTTTGGTTAGCGAAATTTATTATTTGCATCGTGGTTTAAAAATAAGTGATCAAAACAATGTAGTACTAGTACTTCATATGTACAAACTATCTCAAGGACGACGAATTTGAGTAGTTCTTCGTCTAGTAGTTCTGGATCAGAAGCTCGAGTAATTCTTCTAGTCAAAAGCGTTCGCGCCGTTACCGTCAGAATCGAAAGCGGAATCATAATTACGGCATAATAGGACAGTTAATCTAAGATGTAGCATTTTTAAAGAATCTTATCTTAATCTTGTTCGGTTAGACATCTTATAATGATGATCCTATAATCGACGAACATAATCTGAACGATCTGGGATTCACAAAACCTACAGCCACATCTGTAGTTTCAAAAACACCTCATAATTATTCTGAAATTCTTAAAGTTATACAAAGCTTTGACAATCCTGATTGGACAAATATTAGGTTATTTTAGCTTCTGTCAAGGATCCTTTAAATAAGGTCATGTTAAGTAAAACTCCTCCCTCATGCCATCACTTATCATAATGTTAGAAAGCCCTTTCGAGGTCGTGGAAGTAAGCAGGCACACGGTCGTAAATTTAACGAATCTTCACAAGGACTTAAAGGCTCTCCCTCATCCCACTGGGATAGGACAGGAAAATCCAGACGATACTGACCGCACGGTCGAAAATCTAACGAATTTGCACAACTACGTAAAGGTTCTTCCTCTACCCACCGGGATAGGAGAGGTAAATCCAGACTATACTGACCAAACGGTCGTAAATCTAACGCATCTGCACAAGTACGTAAAGGTTCTCCCTCATCCCACCAGGATAGGAGAGGTAAATCCAGATGATACTGACCACACGGTCGTAAATCTAACGAATCTGCACAAGTACGTAAAGGTTCTCCCTCATCCCACCAGGATAGGTGAGGTAAATCCAGACGATACTGACCACACGGTCGTAAATGTAACGAATCTGCACAACTACATAAAGGTTCTCCCTCATCCCACCAGGATAGGAGAGGTAAATCCAGGCGATACTGACCACATGGTCGTAAATCTAACGCATCTTCACAAGGACGTTAAGGCTCTCCCTCATTCCACCTAGATAGGAGAGAAAAATCCAAACGATACTGACTCTTCGAGTATTTTCCATGAAAAACTTTCACAACCAGTGGAAAGAAAGGGGTAATTTCTTGCAACCAACAGCAGAGTAGACAATAAATCGAGCCGAGATTACGTATATATTAATTTATGAACGAAAATAATTGACAGCTCCAGTGGCTGCAATGTATGATTTGTGATTGATGTTATTTTGAATGCTGGCAATTTATGAACATAATCTTCTTAGTCTGTGGTTAAGTTGATCAACTATCAATCCGTGATTGGTTGTTCTCATAGATTAATATAAGTACTAAAGTAGTTGTTCTATCCAGGTTATGACGAAGTAATACATTTCAAATTATTATTGGCTTATGAGAATTTAAAGATTTTAAGTGAAATTGATAATCAATGTTACTCTTGCTTGCAAAATGATATCCGCTGCCACAGATTTGTGATGCAATTCGCTGCAGTGTATGATGTAGTGGATGTGATTCCCTTTATTTACTCAACAAGTTTTAAAATTTTCAGGTCGGTTTTGAACTGTTTTCCAATTGTTTTGTGGAGAGTTTAATAACATGCTGTTTACTATACGATACCGTGGACAGAGAAGTTGTCTGCCCTTCGGGCTCAGCTTTGCACTAGGGGACTTTGCTTGTATGCAATTGGGTTGCCTAGAAATTTCGAGAGCACGGAATACGCGCTATGGTGTATTTAGCTGCTTCTCAATTGATATTGAAATTAAACTATCAGGGCTGGAGATTAGAAAGAGAATTATTTATTAAATTGATACAGCTTAATTAATTAGCAGCAGCTAGTTGCTAGTTGCTAGGGTAGCTACAGTGCTCCCCCTCAAGCGAAGCCTATTGGTGGTTTGACGCCTCGTCACTTCGAATAGTTTGTAGTGTCGTATGCTGCGAGGTATTGCGGTCGGGGCTAGGACGTCGTCATGCGGCAGTGGTGAGGCGATGATATACGCTGGTTTCAGTGTATCGATCGATAGCTATAGTATTTGCGCTTGGTGGTAGGATCCCTTCTGGGTCCGACTGGCTAGCGACCACCCTTTATATAAAGTCTGCCGCCAAATGTTACCGCTCCGGCGGTAATGTGTTCCGGCAATATTGTATAAAGAGCCAGTTCCTTCCTAAACCCGTGTGCTTTCATCTTCGACCTCATCGTCACTTACCATCAGGTGAGATTGAGGTCAAACGCGGGTTTAGTCACTTATAAAAAAAAAAAAAAAAAGTAGTTTCTCGAGTCGGTAACTTTATCGGGAGAACTTTTCTGTTTCATTTCTGTATAGGAAACGGGCCTTCATGTGCCGGTGCGAGTGGTGTCTTCACTGCGTCGCATCTTATGAAAACGTGATCGCACGATGACAAGTCCGAGTTTTCAAAAATACTGCGCTTGGTTGCGTGCGGAGCTAATGTTGGTTTCAGTTCTTTCATGGCGCGTAGCTGGTTAATCTAATCGTATTCCGTTACTCGTAGCGTATTTTCATTATTTATTTTTTTCGACAGTTTGCCTGATAGTCGTATAGACCCGAATGTCTTGCACAGATGTTGCTTCCGGCCATCGTGTACAGCAGTCTATTATTGTAACACAGTATTTGTAGCCATCACTCAATGTAGGCAACAATGGGCCGATTATATCGATGTGTACATGTGCGAATCTTTCCACTGAATGTTGTGTAAGTAGTGCTGGCTCTCTCTTTGTATGTCGTTGTATCTTTACACGTTGACAAGGTATCCAGGTTTTCGACCTAGTACCAAAGTCGCTATTCATGTGTGGGCAAAAATACCGTGACTTAACTATAAGGCGTGAACTTCTAATACCAGGGTGGATTACATATAAAAAAAAAAGACGTGTGACACTCGGAGACTGCCGCGGTAAAGCTATTGCAACCAAATAAGGTGTTTTGCTGCGACACGTCATACAGAGCTAAGACGTACTGACCGGGCGGCCGGCCTGCAGCAGCATCGCGCCCTGAGCCACGCTGCTGGCGTCCACCGACACCAGCACCGGCTACGACACGTCATACAGAGCTAGGACATACTGATCGGGCGGCCGGCCTGCAGCAGCATCGCGCCCTGAGCCACGCTGCTGGCTCCACCGACACCAACACCGGCTACGACACGTCATACAGAGCTAGGAAGTACTGACCGGGCGGCCGGCCTGCAGCAGGCCCGCGATAGAAGCTATGCAATAGCTTAAAAAAAAAAAAAAAAACCGACAAACTGGTCAGAATAACAAAAATGGTTGCTCATGAAGAGTTGGTGAGCTTCTACAATAAATAATTATAAACCAGCGTGGTCAAGTGTGGTCCGTGGTCCAGCAAGTGTCTGTAAACGAACCAACTGGCTTAGATTAAGCTCAATTTCTGGCAG
Organism: Stenoptilia bipunctidactyla; assembly: GCA_944452665.1. Lineage (NCBI taxonomy): Eukaryota > Metazoa > Arthropoda > Insecta > Lepidoptera > Pterophoridae > Stenoptilia > Stenoptilia bipunctidactyla. The sequence continues at coordinate 13,534,800 of OX101735.1, forward strand.
ACCTGCATCATAATCTGTTTGTATTTTTTTTTTTTTGTATTATTATTATTTGTGTGTGTGTGAGACAGTCAAGTTCTTTGTGACTTATAAGTGGTAACATGTAAATGGTGTCGAGATTTTTTAAATTACTTTTTTTTTTAATTTTAATTATATCACTGTTTGTTATCCAACAATGTTAAAATAAATAAATAAAATAATATAAAAACTCTCTTAATAATAAAGCCGTCGTCGTCTCCACGCTTTGTAGCCCGGAACGAACTGAACGGCTGAGAGGACATCCTCTTGTCAAGCGAATCCTATAATCTATTGCACTGGTCGCGACAAAAATGCACCAAATCATCGATCTGGAATATTGATAATGTTATATTTTTATTTTTTGTCCTGCTAAAATCCTAATACAGAAAATCCTTTTGAAATATAAAAAAAAATAGATGCTTGGACCCAGTCTATTGGGTAAATAAGTTCATTTTAATTGGAAAAGACATAATAATCAAAAGTAAGTGTGATAATGTATTTATAAACTATACGTGGGAAACCTATACTAGCCTCTCGCAACCTAGTCGGGTTATATTAGTATATATGTATATAAAAGAAAGAAAAAAAAAAAAAGTTGCTGGTGTGGGTCACGTCGTGAGGACGCCACACTGGTATCAATGCCTCAGCCGACAGCTTCCGTTCCGCTGTGGCGTCAAAAAGTTGGGTGGAAAATGGTCCGTTGGATGAAATCCTGACTAGAGATAACTGGCGTTCTGAAAATACATTTGAACGATGTTATTGTAAATAAGTATGAATGTCGAAAAATCAAAATTCAGTTACAAGTCAATTTAATGCAGTGGATGAAATATATTTTATATTTCTATTTAATTTAAACTACTTAATTGTAGTTTTTGTTAGCAACTGTTGCTTATTCCTGTGTATTTGAAAGGTAATTGATATTACGTTACTGAAAATGCTATAATAGGTTATTTTTATGTACATCTCCCTGGCATTGTAAAACAAAACCACAAGTCAAGTTATTTTAGGCTTATTAACTTTTATTCGTATTCACATTGACGTCACCACCACACCAGGCGATATCAAACACGTCTCTCAACGGTCAAGTTATTTAATACCAACGTTTTACCTAAAATTAAAACGTAAATTAAATCACTTACCTTAATTTGAAGCCTAATATTTTTTAATTCTGCCTGGTTACACAACGACTTCAATGAGTCAAAATCCTAACGCATTCAGCATAGCTGCTACCTGTGTGGTGGTGGGGTAAAGAAAGAGAAGGCAATAGAGTAGGTATATGAAGGAAAGAACGTGCGAAAAAAGGACAGAACGATGGTATCTCTCTCAAGTATTATTAGGCTTCAAATTAAGGTAAATTTACGTTTTAATTTTAGGTAAAACGTTGGTATTTGAGATCGTAAAAACGCGAGGAGTGAACACTCTACTCAACGTACGTTGTAGAAAACACTAACAAAATAATTCAGCGACAAAAAATACACAGAAAAATAAGAAAATGCAACGCAAAAAGATTGGTTGAATACTATACTATAGATACGCTGCCTGGTACTATAGATATATCGATATCGAACGCAGCAAAAAATACGAAAAGTTCCAGTAGTGCCCGACGCGGCGTAGCGCTAGTAGTAATAGAATTTTGGTATTTGTATGGAAGACAAACTAGCATGAATCTGGTGCACTACAACTAAACACGAGAAACAAACAGCGAACGACTGACCGTTGTTCGACTGACTGACAATCTGGTCGATTGAATGACTGATCTGTTGGATGTCAACTGGTTGACACTATTAACAGTGACAACAAAAAATAATAAACGACAGCAGTGTCGTGTATAAACTATGGAACTAAAACTGTGTGTAGCTGTGCAAATAGCTAACTGCGCGAGCGTAACATAACCAAGTTTTACAACTTTGGGCGAGAGCGAGAACGAAACATGCTTGTTGGATTTAGTAAGGTTATCTTTATGAAAATATCACTGAGCGGTCACATTTAATATTTAGTAATTAGGAAAAATAGTCAGCTGAAAATATGATTTTCATTTTACTAATTACTTCCATTTTCCCATTGTTATGAATTAAAATAACTACACAATATTAAATATCATTGGAAGCACTATTATTTAAAAAAGTTTTGGTTTATGTTCGCGACATTCAAAAGAGCGGGTAAAAACGCCCAATGTTCTTTCAATAATCATTTCTAATCTTTACTTTACACAGTGGTTGGTTATATGGTTAAATTTTGTGAATATTATTTTCAGACACAATATGTAAACATTACCTGGTACATTAGCGTTCAAAAAAGTGAAAAACGCTACATCCTCGCCTTAAGTATCTGCCAGTTTATCTATAAACAAAGAAATAAAATTGAATCATATCGTAATCATAAAATTGTAGAATAAAAGTTAGAAGTACTAAAGAAGTTGTAAATAATCTAGACTAGATAGGTCCAACTATTAGACGGAGGTCAGTCGTAGAATCCAATTAAGTAGCTTCGAAAGCTTCGTAAATTCTTCTCGTCTCATCTTTATACCGACCGAAAATAACAAAATTACAATATTATTCAAATTACAGTATATCAGGTTGTTCCTACTCCAATTGATCGAATGGAACGGACGAATGGAATAGTCGACGTCGATCGATAGTTTTTACAAGGCCAAAAAATTCGGTCGCCAACCGATCGACGTCGATCGATTGATTGATTGAAGATGGGCGAGCGCAGGGCGAGCACAAAGCGAGCGCAAGAAGCGCGCAGGGCAGGCGGGCTAGACTTCAAAAATTGCAATTTGTGATGTAATTATATGTAAAATAAGACTCAAATTATGTGCAAAACAAATTGCAAAGCGAGGTGTGTGGCACGTGGTGTGTGCAGGCGGGAGCGTGTTGTCTGAACGAGTTCTAATTTTCGAGGAAGATAATAATAATAGTAAATATAAATATTTCTGACACTCACACAACATTACCTAGCCCAAATTAATTTTCTTAAGGAACTTGTGTTATGGATACTAGATAACTGATATATTTAAGAAATATATAAACATACATATTTTTTATTAGAATAAACTTAAATAAACATATAATCATCCATGACTTGACGACTAATATCTGTGTTCATCACACAAATATCCGTCGTCGCCGGGATTCGGACCTAGGACATCTGGCATAAAAGGCATTGTATGTTACCACTACACCAGCCGGTCGTCAAGATATCAAGGATTCAAGAAATTCAATTGAAGTTAAAAGTTATTCTGGTAAAACCGTGACTAAGAATAAACAGGGTGTTTGGTTGGCCAAATTGAAATGCCCCCGCTTATAAAGAAACCCAAATTTTCACCTAAATAACTTTTTTCTTGTAGATACTCCTACTAAAATCTCAGTAAATGTTATTCGTATTTTAAATACAGCCTTATTATGACTAAAAGAGTATTTCATGAAAAAATTTCGAGAAAGAGTATTTCGAGAAAAAAAGTTATTAAACAACAAAGTGTCGAGGGCGAGGCAAAATTATAGCAGATATTATTTTTACATTGCAAAAAAAAAACGATGAGAATTTATAAATACTTTTAAAAACTTCTTCGGTTTGTTCCTTTTTTAACGATATAACAAATCTTAAAAAAATCACGAATTTCAAGTACTCCGATAACTCCAAACTCTTATCATCGAGATAAAATAGACTCCATTGTTGGTTTATATTCTAATATAATTTATTCTAAATCTTATATAATAACTCATATTAAAATAAGAAACAAAAAAACTTCAAATATGATTTAACATAACTTTTTTATCTCGAATTGTTGCATCAATTTATCATTAAGTTATAATAAGGCTGTGAAATACGAATAAAATGTATTTTCAGAAGATACTCATACAAGAAAAAAAAGTATTTAGATTAAGTAGATGTTGAAATTTTGGGTTTTTTTAATAATGAAAATTGTAAGACATAATAATCTCTTAATTATGTGTACAATAAATAAATAATAATATGAAGGGATATGGATCATGCTTCTTTAAAGGTTACTTTAGTAACGTGCCAAGTATTTAGCGTGAACAATTTAAATACTGGTGCAGGCTGCACGTTGTCTATCACTTGTTTACGTATTTAAGATTTACAAACTTGTTTCCTCCCTTATTAGTGATAGTGGGCCTGAGTTGGGTCCAACACAGACCCTATAACATTTCGGGTCTATGTGAGTTAATGTTCAGCTACTAGGTATTAGTCTGTGTATTGCTATAAGAAGTTATTACTAGCAGAACTCTTACTTTACTAGCCTAATAAGTTTATATACTTATTAGGCTAGTAAAGTAAGAGTTAAGAGTTACCTTAAGAGGCTTATATTAGTTTTACCATGCGTTGCTTTATGAAATCCTTAACTTTCCTTTAAGTTTACTGAGTAAATAATTAATATTTATATTTAATGTTATTTATTCTCTCATGTATGATCTTAAACTATCACGTTCTTGAATTTTTAAAGTGACCCACCAGTCACCCTGTATAACTGAGTGGTTAGTATTTAACAAATTACAAGAACCGAGTGCCTTGAATAAAATATGAGAAAAAAGAAAAACTGAGAATAGCAGTACGATCTCATTAACAGTTCTAAGGCTTATAAGAAAGTTGGAAAACTATTCACAGTAAGCTCAGATTGTTTCTTTATTAACCTCCATTACGTCTTTATAGTTAAAGAAGTCAATGTTACAATGGAATGTTAAATAACACAATAAAATGTTCAGTAAAATCGGTACGTGCTACAGTTATTGAATCGAAGGTTATTTTGCGTAATGTTTTTTATACTGCCTCTTAGTTTAAAGTACACAATGTTCCTTCGTTATTTTTAAAGAGTTTTCTTCGGTGTAATATATGTATTAGGCTATAAATGGCGAAGATTATACAGGGTGATTTTTAGTCACCTGCCAAATTTTTTTTACACAATAAATATAATTTTTGGAAAAGATTTTTGCAAAACAAATTGTATTTTTTTTTTACTAGGAATACAAAAGTATTTATACTTCACTACTCGCTACCTCTTAATTATAAATAAATAATAATATAAATAATAATAATTAAGACGAATACACGCTTCTACTAAACACCTTGTAAAACTACTTCTTACAAGATGTTTTGTAGTAAGTACGTCTTAGTATTATTAATGCACCTTTAACTTTACGCCCACTTTCAAGCATGTATCTGTTCCCATCACCTACCATCTAGGGTTTTGGGTGTCACCATAAAGTCCAAATTAAACTTCGGACAACAAATTGAGTTTATGGCTCAGACGGCTTCTAAAAAATTGGGAATCATCTCGAAGATGATCCCGGTGGTGCTTCAACCCTGAATGCCTTTATACAGCCCAAGTGAGGTCGTGCATGGAGTACTGTAGTCACTTTTGGGATGGTTCTGCCAAATACCAGCTCGAAGCGCTAGACTCTGTTGACCGAAGTGCCCGGAAACTTATTAATAATGACAACTTTACAAAAACAAAATTGCAGACGCTAGAACATCGTCGTGAGGTTGCTTGTTTGACAGTATTTTATCGGCTACATTTTGGTGAGTGTGCGTGTTTTCATTTTGAACAAATTGAACACACTCCTTTTTATCACCTGACTACCAGACGCAGACAGAACTTCCATCCTTTTATAGTAGATTTACCAAGAAGTCGAAGAAAACCCTTCGATAGTACCTTTTTGATACGGATTGCCAAGGTATGGAACAATCTGCCTGCGTCTGTTTTTCCCGACCACTACAGGCCCCAAACTTTTAAGTTTTAAGTGAATAGGTTTCTCGTGGATGGACGTGTACCACCATAGTCTTCATGCGCACTTTCCATCAGGTGGCATGGAAGACAAACCTCCTATCCTTGTCATATAAAAAAAAATGCCGCGTTTTTATAAATGTTTTTGGTGCCATATCTTTATTTTTTTTACTCAGCGAAACTAAAATTAACATTCATTTATATCGTACCAAAGAAAAAATATAATTTAAATTTAAGTATTGTTAGGACTGCTATTTTTAGCGGACGGCTTTAAAATTGCTGTCATGTTTCATAATACATTGGATTATCTATGTTTTCTTAAATCAAATTAAGAGAATAGCTATTTTAAAGCCTTTTCTTAAGTCTTCAGAAAAAAGATTGTCTTATTTGACAGTTTTTAAACTCTGAATATTTTTTACAGGAATGAGTTTTAATTGACTTTGATCGAAGATAAAAGTGGTTTAGCGACAGTATTTTCTTAAAATAAACTCGGTGTGTTCATACTTAAAAACAAAAGTCTCAGGGAAGTTCAATGGTGACTGTTCAAGAGCCTGCCTATAGGTACCTAAAATGATTAAAAAATATGCATGCATTATTATTGTTTTTCTTTTCACATCGCCACAAGCCGCGAAAAAAATTTGCGATGTTTATGGACCCAGTGCACTGTCTGTGAGAGTAGCACAAATTTGGTTTAAGCGTTTTCAATCCGGAAATTTTGATGTTAAAGGTGCACCTCGCTCTGGTCGCCCTATTACGGATAAAATGGATGCCATTTTTGAAAAAGTGGAGCAAGATCGACGTATCAGTAGTTACGACGTAGCTGAAGAACTGGAAATTGACCACAAAACAGTTTTGGCGCATTTGAAAAAAGCTGGGTTCACAAAAAAGCTCGATATTTGGGTACCTCACGAGCTCACTGAAAGAAACCTAATGAACCGTGTACTCATTTGTGATTCTTTATTACGACGTAACGAAACCGAATCATTTTTGAAGAAGCTGATAACTGGTGATGAAAAGTGGATCACGTACGACAAGAACGTGCGAAAAAGGTCGTGGTCAAAAGCCGGTCCGGCTTCACAGACTGTGGCGAAACCCGGGCTAACTCGCAATAAGGTGATGTTGTGTGTGTGGTGGGATTGGAAGGGCATTATTCATTATGAGCTGTTACCACCAGGCAGGACTATCGATTCTGAACTCGACTGCGAACAACTTATGAGATTAAAACAAGAAGTTGAGAGAAAGCGGCCGGAATTGATCAACAGAAGGGGTGTGGTGTTTCATCATGACAACGCTAGACCTCACACATCTATAGCCACCCAGCAAAAATTAAGAGAGTTTGGCTGGGAGGTGTTAATGCATCCGCCGTATAGTCCTGACCTTGCACCTTCAGATTTCCACCTGTTTCGGTCTCTTCAGAATTCTTTTGGCAGTGTTAGGTTAACATCACGAGAAGACTGCCAAATCAACTTGTCGCGGTATTTTGATGAGAGGCTCCAAATTTTTTATAGCAATGGGATCATGTCCCTACCCACAAGATGGCAAAAGGTTATCGATCAAAATGGTACATACCTACTTTAGTTAAATGTCAATAAACTAACAATTAAAAAATGCTTTGAATTTTCTTAAAAAATGCGAAGAAACTTTTTCCCCAACCAATATTATTCGTAAAAGTATTAAACAAATAATAAGTTTATTTCAAATTGCATTTAATTAAACCAAGTTTAGTTAAAATATATTGTTTCCAAAAGAGTCCTTATAGATAAACTTTTGCTACTTTCATAAAGTTGTTGTTCTTGAAGTGGTCTTGTCTAGCTTCATCTTATCAGATTGTATCAAAATATACAACTTCTGTTGGTTGACCGGATCAATATTTAACAAGTACCTACCGACATTACTGACAAATAACATTCTCAGTTTATTAACTTCCAGGGAAAAAGTCAGTGTTAATATCAGGACTGAATTTCATATCAGTATTTGTGGTGTTTTCTTAGATAAAAGTAGACAGTTTTCTATTAAGATTCCTTGATAAAGAAAAGGATTCGTGAGCATCAAATGAGATGGACGTGTTAAAAGTAAGACGTATTGTAAAAAAATAACGAAGAAATGTTCCAAAGAAAATGAGATTTACATGATGTTCAAAGTAGACATAAATATATGTTTTTATAAAGTTACTAACTCATGTATTGATCAATGTTTTCGCTTTTATTATAAAAAGTCCAAACTTCCCAAATTCAAGATTAACCCTAGAATAAATTTAAAGATATTGTAAAGCAGAAGTTATGTAAAGAGAGTTACATTTAAATATTTAAATACATGGGTTATAAAAGTCCTTGGTTTTAAACCTTTTTTTTATAAAAGACGAATTCAAATGTTCCTCTTTCCATTCCATTCTAAAATGGTAGTAGATTTATCTCAATTTCTAAACAATTTGACATTTTTAAAGTGCATGCTTATGTAAATAAGATTAATTTTACCGGAACTTTGATAGTTTATCAAACACAAAGATTTATGCTATACTTTAATGCTACATTTTCTATCAGAAATATTTTTTACTCAGCTTCGCTCAATTTCATCCGTAAAGGCCATCCCTTAGAAATTTCCAGATAAATACGAGTATATCCCATCATCCCCTGTCACTTTATCATGATGTGTCTTACTAATGGAGACATATCATATTCTTTTGAATCTTTTGAGTAGTTTTGTATTTATTTAATATAACATAAAATTGAATTCAATATAAACATATCAAAAAAAAAATTGCATAGCTCATAGAAAATGTTTTTGATACAAAAAGGTCTGCTTACAGAATAACATGAAAAACAAAAGAATACTGTCATTCTTATATAATTTAATTCTTACATTTTATAGAAGGTGAACATTGGGACCTGTTATTGAGACTTTCAACCTCAAAGACATCAATTCTTCACAAAACTGGAAACTGGAGAAGAATCTATAGTACCTACAATTCTATTCATTCTATTAAATAAAACACTTTTTAACCGGATTTATCGCGTGTATTTACATTTTAAATTTTAACTCGACGTTTCGGTGTCTTTGCAGACCCCGTGGTCACGAGCGACTGTCAGCAATAATATAAAATGTAAATATACGGGATAGATCCGGTTAAAAAGTGTTTTATTTAATAGTATGAATCGCGAAAACTTTAGACAATATTACTAACTCTTCTACTGTACATATCCCAAGGTATATAAGCGCAGTTCGTAAGTTTTGGCAACATTACAATGTTTGTCCATAGACTCCGGCCGTCCCAACATCACTAGCGATTTATTCACTGCTCTAGAGCAACTTCGTTAAAATGCAATGAATAACCCTGTTTTCTTTGTTTTATAGGGACATTAATTTTGACGCAACACATTAAAAAAATAATCGGTATGAATATTTTTTTGCCTAGTACCGCTTTGATCTGCAAAATTTCCGTATCCGCGAAGTCTATTTAATAATTATAACCTTTTATTGATTAATTGATTGTTTTGAACCTTTTATTGATAACCTTTTATTATTGTATTGATGACCGGCTGGTGTAGCGGTAACATACATTGCCTTCTATACCAGATGTCCTGGGTTCGAATCCCGGCGACGACGGATATTTGTGTGATGAACACAGATATTAGTCGTCAAGTCATGGACGTTTATATGTTTATTTAAGTTTATTATCTAATAAAAAATATGTATTTATGCAATATGTATGTTTATATATTTCTTAAGTATATCAGTTAATAAAAAAAGTATAGTCATCTTCCATGCTGGACTGGGAGCGAAAGAAAAACATAGAATGTGTCAGCTGCTTCTCTTCCCAGGCATACTGTAAAAGTCAGTAGAAGGACGGAGGTTTTATTGACATTGTGGGCGATAGGCTGACCCCCTATCACTGCAATAGTCTCTCTCCATCATTATAATGCCTCCGAATTTGCGAACGTGACATCAGATATTTTTACAGCCTCTGGTGTTCTGCCTACCCCATAAGGGACACAGGCGTGAAGTTATGTTTGTATGTATCAGTTAACTAGTATCCATAACACAAGTTCTTTAAGAAACTTAATTTGGGCTTGATAATGTTGTGTGCGTGTCAGAAATATTTATTTATGAATTATTTATTTATTATTTTTTAATTTCAAAGTTTCTCAAGTACTTACTAAGTTTAGTACATAAGAGAAAACTATTTTTTTTATTAAAATGAATTCTTTACGAAAAGCACAGTTGCGGTGGGATGAGATAATAATAATAATAAAAGATATTGCGCGCCAGGCTCCATTTCAGCAAATTTATAGAAAACCGATGTTCAAGGAAAATAACTAATATAGTAAATTAATTCTGCATAGACGAAATTGTTGTGGTTGTATACTAAATTAAGGGATATGTGCAAAGTTACAACCTTAATAAAGTTCAACCGCGGAATTATAGTGCGGAGCTCACATTTGCTTGATATTTTGGCAGATAAAATACGTTTGATGACAATATTTGAATATTAACTTGGTCTGAAGTAAGTTATTGTTAGTTTAAATCACAAATTATATTCCTCGAAGGTGGATCTTTTATTAATTTTAAGAAGCTTATTTTACAAATAACGATTCTCCTTTGTTCCGGGATTTGTTAATTTTAAGATATATGTATACACAGTTTACTGCACTCTTTCTCAAACTCGGAAAAGCTTTCAATTTTAGAACTAGATTAATTATAATGTTTTCCTTTTGTGAAAGAGATTCTGTAAATACATCGAAATGCCGAGCTTAAAATGTAAAATATCACAATATGCGATAGGATCCGTTTACTAAACATTTTATCTAGATTGAAGTGTTTCAAAATATTTGCAAGAAAATTATATACGAGAACACCATAACGACAAAGTAATTTTATTGAAAAGCTAACTTATCATCCTAATATAGAGTAATTTAATTGATTAAATCAACCTAACACGAGGACAAGCTTTCAAAGATAATATTACAAGCTTCACTAGAAACAAAACATAGATATACCAAGAAACTTATTGTTCCTATTCTTCTAATTACAAATAAGTTCATTAATCTCAGTTTCTTCGCAGCTAATGAAAAAATACTTAGCAATGAAACAATTCATGCTACATTTTCTACGAAATAAGAACATTGATCACTGTGCCCTTTTATACATTACCTTGCTTGACCCTTACTCACTCTGGCCATTGATACAAATAAAGATCAAAGACAAGATAGAGACCAAAATATATCTGACAAAGTAGACTCAATGCTGTCTTAATAAAAACAAAGTCTTTTATATTATATTTATAACATATTTGCTCGTAAAGTGGTTGTAATTACACAAATTTCAATATCGTAATGTATCTCATTACGTACTTGTGCGATAATGTAATGTAAAACGCACGTGTTTTTTTTAAATAAAGTTTTAACATACTCCGTCTAAAAATGAACGATACTTTTAAAAATCTTAGCAAAGAGGTTTTATGTCAAGAAAGTGGTCAATATTTTATGAATAAAATTAACTTTGGGAAATAAAATATAACAAATAAACATTTAATTCTTTAATTTAATTAATTTTGACAATAAATTACAACCATTTATCTGTAACAAAAACACAAAAATATTAATTTACTTTATTAGTAACTAGCTGCTGCCCGCGACGTCGTCTGCGTGAACGCTATGCAGCACCAAACGCACCTACGATTATAACACTGCTAGCGTGATAATATGTAGCCTATATGTTGACCCGACTTCTTAACTATCTTCATGCCAAATTTGAAGTAAATCCATGCAGTACTTTTTGAGTTTATCCCGGAAAGACAAACAGACAAACAGACAAAAATTCTAAAAACTATATTTTTTGTTTCTGTTTCGATTGTAGATCATACCCCAAGTATTCTTTTAAAAAAATATTCAATGTACAGTTTTGACTTTCCTACCATTTTATTATATGTATAGATACTGGCTGTTTTTGTACCTTTGCCTAAAAAAAAAAGGTTGATGCGCGTGCATCGCTTATCTGTGGACAAGTAAAAATAATGCCGCGCGCTTTTCTTTTCGCTCTATTGTTTTTATTTGAAAATGTCGTCAAGTAGTGATGAATTTATTAATTTTACACCGCCACAACTCTTAAACGCGTCAAAAAAGGCTACTCTAAGCCTCTTGCCTGAAAAATCGACCGATAGATACTTACAAGCTTATCAAAATTTCATCTTATGGAAAACAAGCCAAAATGCAAATTCATTTTCACAAAATGTGTTTTTAGCCTATTTCATGGAACTTTCTCATAAATATAAATCAAGCTCATTGTGGTGCTACTATTCAATGCTAAAAAGCACTATGAAAACAAACCATGGTATTGATATCAAGTCATACTCCAACTTGCTAGCATTTCTAAAAAGACGCTCAGATGGTCATATGAGTAAAAAGTCGAAAGTATTTCCTCGTAAATTATGTTATAAAACGTCGTATGACATACGTGCGCTTTGAAAATTACCAGTCAAATTCATAGAAAATAGTTAAAAAGCATTTAAAGTGCATTTTAGCTACAACACTCTTTAAGGTTTATAGTGTGTTGTAAGTGAAGGTGATTCATAGACATCTGAAAATCCTATTTTAACTAAAACACCGTTATTATACGGATTACATTACGCATGAGCGGAAACGTCGCATTTCATTGCACCAGAGATAAAATTGTGTTTTTTTTGCCCTAGGGATATGGATATTTCATTTACTTGCAGTTATAATTGGCATTTGACAGGTCGATACAGACATTTCATTTCATTACTTATTTTTGTTTTCGTCAGTTTCGTCACAAATTATTATAGATTTATCGCCTTGTTCAGTGCCTTCGTTTATTTAAATTTTCTGTGCCCTGACTCCCGACTATTCTTGGAAAAATACCACAAGTTTTTTTAATGCGGATGTGTGTGCAATCTATTACCCCGATTACATTTGGAAAGTTCCTGATTGCTCGGAACTCCCTCATCACCTGTTCTTGCTCCTGCACAGTGTTGGGCATGAAAATGAACTCTTTACTTAACCGGCAAGAGCTCTTGCTACTCTAGCGCAAATGCGGCATACAGTAGCTTGGCTTATGCCATGAAGCTCACCACTGTCATCCTGAACCTGAAATTATTGAAATAAAATATTGTTATTGTGGGTGAAATACGTACAAGTATTACAATAAAATATGAACTCTGTACAGGGTGTACATGGCTTTGCTTCACAAGAGATATCCTCTTTGTAATACCTATCGCCTTATAGTGAGATTTTCTTTTGTGAGGCAAGGAAAATAAAGAGCCAGAAATGGTCAATATAATTACATCAGACTCATCTTCACATCCTCTCACCGCACTCAGATGGAAACACACTCCCTGTACTAACCTCATTTCTTGCCCAGCACCGCAACGCTGTCAGCACCTGTAGCACAGGGGATACTGCAAACCCTCTTGGACATCGCGTAATTTCATTACGAACTAAATCGGTAATACGCCGTACAGTATCTTTACTAAAGCAATATCTCTTTTTAAATTCAATATCGTCTAGAGTAAAAGGGTCTTTTCTTCGTCGGTACTCCTTTCTCTTACGTCGCACTCTATTTGCATCAATACGAGCTATCAGCTGTATGTTAATCAAATTGTTCATCACATCCATCATCATCATCATCATCACAACTCTTTGTAATGAGCCCACTGCAGGGCATGAGTCTCTCCCCTGGGTGCATAGAAGGTATAGCCCATAATCCACCAAGCTGGCCCAGTGCTGGGTGGTGGATGCCAGAATTTTTTAGGGCGCCTAGATGGCTTCTGACAAACCCTAACGACTACTGTATACAAGTATACAGCACCCGGTACCGACTGTTTAACGTGCCCTCCGAAGCACGGAAGTCGTCGTGAGTAATATGAATGGTCGGCTGTCACCCATCAAAGTACCGACCGCGCCGAATGTTGCTTAACCTGTGATATCGTATGATACACACAGTAACCACGGCGCTACGACGACTTCCATCCATCACTGACCACAAATTGACCGGACGAAAAAAATAATCACAGGGAACTAGGAAGGAAGACGAAGAGTGAAACTGTGAAACTCAAATTATCAATTTCAATAACTCGTTAATATTCGTTAACCTTCGGGTAGACTCGGCCGGTAAAATGGGCTTAAAGAAGCCTCATCCTGATTGTAAATTTGACATGTTTAGAAAGCCGTTATAGTATGTTTACAATGTCATTTATCGTCTATGAATCACCTTTTTTTGGTTGTGCTTTGTAAACCCTCTGTAACGCTGTTTTAACGTGGACAAATTCTCTATGAATTCGACAGTAAATTTTCAACTTACCGCACTTATATCATAATGTACTATTTCAAAGGTTTTTCTGGTCGATTATGTCATCATGGTAAGTTTCACTTCCATATAAAGTTTTACATAATAAAACACCCAAAAATAACCTGAAAATTACTAATTTAGTTTTAAACTGTAACAGCAAGTTACTTCAAACTAGTGAATTGATAGTTAAACACAAGCCAGAGAATTCAAATTAAATGTAATGTAACGTAAACGCTACTGGCAGCAGTGAATAGCCATAATTCTATGCTGCCTTAATAATAACCAGAAATATACGCCTTATTTCTAGACCATAAGGTTCGTTTCATTTTAAACGCTTTAAAAATATTAATACCTAAGCATTTCAAAGCACTTCAAGCGAACTGAAAAAAAAATCCTTTTATGTAAACACAATATCAGTAACAAAACCCACTGAAGTCTATTTCTTTTGTAAAAATAAAAAAAAAAACGACTTATAATGTGTTTTTAATCTATGATTAAAAAAATTTTTGTCAAAAGAGTCTACATAAGCTATCTACGCAGATGAAAGTTCTAATTAGTGTGTTAAAATATTTAAAATTTTTGCGTAAAAAAGGTTCTGTGATTCTTAGCTTAACGACAGCGTAGGTCTGTATTTCAGTTTCGGTTGGAGGGCCGGAGTGTCAAGTCGTGTTTTTCGAGTTGATTCAGCTCTGCGAAATCTCTGTACTGGATTTAGGCGTGATTGTCACTGTGTTGTTATTTTGGATTCTAAACCATTGGAAAGAAGATTAGAGAGGTAAATATATTTTTAACTGATTTATTTAAAAATCTATTGTTTTTCAATGTATTAAATGTTTTGCATATTTTTACATAAAAAAAAGAAAATCGAAAATAACTTTAAAAATATTAGTGTAGGTATCTTCTTGTGCGTACGATTTTACGGGTGTATATTTAACTTTAAAAGTTTAAATGTAAGAGTCGCAGACTTAGTTTAAAACTATCGTTATATTTTAAATACAGTAAAGACCAAATGAACTATGAAAGTACTATACTTTAATAATTAAATATTTATATAACGAAAAAAAAAAAACTTTCAATAAAGGCTATACAAAATGCGATACCAACATTAAGAAATAAAAAAAACTTAGAACGCCCGTTGCTCAAAAGCTTTTTCCCGTGTCAAACAGTAATGTAGTTTATAAATCGTTTCAAGCCACCACCGGTCGAAAGATGTATGCGCTACCTGCTCAACAAGAACCAGCTAGGGAACTAATGTACTATGTGAAATATATCCCGAGCTTAGAACATCGATAGCTCGTGAGTTTGAAAAATCACTTCTGTTTTCCATCTCGAAAATATAAGGTTTATTCTTGCTTACGTCTTTATTAAGAGAGGATTAAGGTTTAAAATAATAAAGTTCTTACGCTTTAAAAAATGAAATAAAATCCTTTTCTAACCGGATTGAATTGCAAGTAATTTTATGTTTCAAGTCGATGTTTCGGCAGCAAGGATTGACGCCCTGAAACGTTTTAACGAGTATAATTCGTAATTAATATTGAATTGTTAATATTTAGACAAAACAGAAATCAAAACTTCAATAAACAAATTTCATCTTCAACATAAACGTAATTAATATACACGTACAGACTATATGCCAATGCTAATGCTGGAACATAGAAAACACGTTTATTCAAAATTTAATGCAGGTTATTTTAGGGTGCTTATAATGTGAATTATTGTTAGATATCAATTTCGCTAGATTAATTAAATGTAAACAGTGCTAACAATTATCCAATTACAGTTCCTTATCTAAAATAATATACCTAGCTGCAGAGTTTGTTTGTTTGTGTGAAAACGCTAATTTCGGAAGCTTACTACTTAACAGATTTGAAAAAATATATTTGTATTTAATAAAATGAGCCTTAGGGAAGATTTCAACATTTTGAACATTTTAGTAAGAGTGTTATACAAAATCAATTAGCTTGTTTTTATAGAAACTGAGAGACGTTTAAGAAGAATAGTTACGTTTTTTTTAATGAAAAATATTGGAGTACCAACCCTAATTCAATGTTTCTCCTATAAAACGTCAAGGGTATGCCTTTATAGAGACCAGTCTTGAAATACGCCGGACCCGTATTCGCCCATGCCAAGCCTCGGTTGATTCACAAACTTCAGGTAGCTCGGAGCAGCTTCTGTCAGCCCCGTGCGTTTGTTGCCCTCCGACAGAATTTAGGAATTCGGACTTACATAGGGACCTCAAACTTCCAACTATCCAGCAATACCTTAAGACCCTATCCCCTATCCTCATCCCACTTCCAACGTTGTGAAAATCATCAGAATAGGTTAGTTCGAGCGACTGTCGGGTACAAACACAATCCAAAGTCTTTCAAGCGCTCTTGTCGTAGGCCAAATGACGTTCTTTCTGATCTTCCCTGCCAGCTCTCTTTAGATCTGGATAATTTCCTGTCTGTCAGCCCCTAGCTGAAAGATAACAAGTAGTCAATTCAGCACAAAGTGCTTCCTGTATATTTTTCGACGCGCAGCCTGCACCAAGGAGTTGTGCAAGGGGGAGTTTAGTGAGTAGAAGTCTCACACTGTCTGGGATCATCTGGCCGGGGACCAGTCCCCTGGCAAGTGCCCTTTCGTACTTCTGACGTATTCTCTTCCTCTCAGTGAGCACCTCGTACCGTCAATAGGCCTGCGGGTGTTCTGAGGAGTTGTTTTCTGTGGCGGAAAAAAAAACTTTATTGAGAGTTTTATAAGTAGGGGGCAAATTACGTGCCAATTTTCATCCATTGTATAAAGGTTTTGAAATCGTTTTATGTTCATGTTCTTTTGCGAAAAAAATGAAGTAGGTACACGTCAATATTTAATATTAACTTGAAACTTGTGTGCGCTCATGGGAAGAAAGGGATTTAGGGGTCGGACAGATGTAAATCAAAATGATCTCATGAAAGCTCAATTTTCCCTTTAGATAAGGAAAGCTAAATATGGTTCACAAAACCCTTAAAATCCTTTGTGATTGAGTAGCTAAGGGCATAAGCAGATGCTTTGATTTATGTTTTGACCTTTTGATGTAAAAAATACAGTGAATACATAAATTATAGCATAAGACGCTAGTTTGAAAGAATACTTTTTCTACCATTACGAATAAGTCCGATTCATCCTACTAATACCTCTACAAATAAAATTAAAGTCTGTTCAGATGGAAGTTTGTTACATTTTCTAGATTTAACGGCTTTGCAATTTGAATTAAAACTTTACAGACACGTAGGATGTAGCCTGGAAAACAGCTTATATTCGTCTTGATTATCAAACCCTTCTAGGACTAATCATCATCATCATCCACAGTCAGTAGACGTCCACTGCTGAACATAGGCCTCCGCCAAGGTTTTCTAGGTTTCCAAGGTTTACTAGGATTCACGCGGTCAAAACTGCAGGTTTTAGATTTTTACAGTTACAGAAAATGTCTAGTATATTGTACAAAGTACTTAATGCATAATGATTATAAATTGTTTACTTACAAGCCTTCATAGGCTGGGATATAAATACATAACGAGCGTAATGGTAGTTACAAGAGTGGTGTTAATACGTTTGACATTTATATCTGTATGTCTGCTTATGGCATTGTACCGTCTAAATGGATAAACCCATTCGAAATTTTTTACATCGAAAGTTTGTTTGTTGACATAGTTTTTTGGTAGATTGGATTTTTATTTAGAGGCAATTTAATCTGTTTCCAAGATATTTAGCTTTTATTAGGTTTATTGTTTATAAAAAGGGGGTTTCCTAATTTTACATATTGTATTTTTAGTTCAATTAAATTCCCAATCCCAAATTGAAACTGTTACCTCCTTGCTATTATTACTATTCAGATTCCAATATTAAATGTTAGTTCGGTTTGTGTATATTATAGTGTTCATAAACTGCACATTTCACGTCCCGTCGATTTTGAATGTACGCTATATGATGTGCTTTGGTGCATTGGTAGATTTGCTTTGGTTTGACCGACATAAGAGAATACACGACCATTTTGATGTAAAATCGTTACAAAAAGTAAATGAACATTTCATATATTTACATTATATCATGTTTCAAAAGTAGAGTTTTTTAAAGAACTTAAGTATCTAAGTTAACGTTAAAATGGTAAAATCAACTTAACATTAATTAACATATAGATACATGTTAAACATATAATATTAGAACATCGACCAGGAAATAAACCATGAAAAGTATGCTCAATTTTTCTTTTTAATTAAGTTGCTTGTACCACTAAGTAGGTAGTGTATTTTTTATTTTATTCTTATTTTTAACAAGCCATACAATTATAAGATTAAGCCGGCTTAGAAATGACACATTAGCAGCTACGTAAACAACAATAATTACATTCAGAGAATACATTAGAGATGTTCGTTAACTTTCAATCAAGAAGAATGAAATATGTACAAATTAGCACTCGTTTGTTTTGTCTTGTTAGTATTCTGTAATTCTGTGACTTTATAGATTCTTTTTTTTAAATAAAAAGTATAAGATTTTATAAGGAAACAAAGTAACGGAAACGGAAATGAAAAAGCAACATACTACAAATATCGTACTATTGACCAAGTATCTTATTTACAATCTATTTTTATTTATGGAATATCAATTATGTTGATTAAAAACTAAATGTAAACATAATTTAACTATCAATAAGTTACATATTTGTATGTACAGCATTAGTACTGAATCAGCTAACTAAAATTGAACTTTCAATGTTGGTATTTACTTAGTGCAACTCTAAATCAACATTTTTGCTAATGATATTTGTATTAAGCTGTTTCAGTTTTAATAAATTTCATGAAAATGATTTCACAAATACAACTAAGCAGTTTTGGTCACTCATTTTACAAATAATAATTTTCATTAGTTTCGCACAGTATATTAAGCCCAAAATTGAGCAGTATTTGTTACATAAATAAACATAAATATAACTGAAAATTAAAATAATTTTAGTAAAATAATAATAATAAAACATAATAATAACATAAATATGCCAATTATCTGGACCCACTAAGGGACCACGCAAACGTAGGAGATGGACGACACGAACCAGTTCATTTGGAAAAACTACCAACAAATCACATCACTCGAAACTAACCTCACACAATGAACAAATATACACTAAAGAACACAACTTGACATGCTTCGTTTTAGGGCCGTATTGTTAAATAAGTTACCTCTTTTTAGAGAGAATATATTTTAATACATAAATATAAAATTTTGTAAACCATATTTCTTAAACTCGTAAAACCGAGTATTTATTAATGTAAAGCGCCAGAATAGTTTTGTGTCAAAGTTAGTTCTGTTCCAGACTAAGGGAAAGGCGAGTCGGTAAATTATCAGGATTAGAAAGAAGGCTTTTTAGCTTACGCCGTGGGTCGGCAATGCATCATTAATCCTTAATTAAAGATGACCTGAATTACTCTTACCTTCAGAAAGATCGAGTGGGATCCTTTTGAGGACTGATTAAAACAAAATAGAAAACTCCCGCCTATGTTACGAAGACTGGTTGAAAAACTACAACGTTTTTAAAAGCGATATGCATTAAATGAAACCATATTTACTATAAATGCCTACTGTGAATATAAAACTTTAAAAAAAAAGTTTACGAGAAGAATTTAAATAGCTTAATAATTAAGTTAAAATGTAAACATCCTTTGTAAAGATTTGGACTGACATTTTGACGTTGCGCGGTGAATGACCCTTAGATCAGATTATCAAGGAAGACACAGTGTTTTTGAATTAAATTAACAAAAAACTAAAAAAAATGTACTATTTATTGCTTACGTTCGTCAAATTTTGTTGTGATGATACACAAAATATGTGGTTTCATTTCATGCCTCTCGCTTGTATCAACGTTGTATATTCTTAAGTCTTATGTATTGAAAACCTTATTTAACAAATAAACAAAACGGCCTACCCAGATTTAATGCCAGATCTACCACAGTTCAGCCAGTGGTGCTCTACCACCACAAAAGCAGAAAACGTAAGGTACCGGTGTATAAAATATAAAGTATTTATACATAAACATATGGCTTACATAAACGTTTACATGTACTTTATAAAGTACCAATATAATAAAAAAATTAATACTTGCGGGGTTCAATTATGTCCTAATTTGAAAAAAATAAGTTCAAAAACTTAAACTCGACTACTAAAAACACATATTTGAAATGTGCTAACGAAGTTCTTTTATTTGATATCCCACACGAAATCGTCAAGATTTTTTTTTTAATTCTTTACTATCTTTATTATTTTACTTATTTTTTATTTTTTTTTAGTTCTTCACTTTAAGTCCCCTAGAGAGCGCTGCAGTCAATTTAACAGATTTTTTGTAGCCTATAACCCGCGGACAGTGAAGAGGCTTCTTACAACACCTCATTTGTCCAATTATGATTAGTAGTTTAGAAGTTCTGATGAAACAGATGAACATCCATACCCACATACATACATACACGTCAAAATCATAACCCTCTTTTTTGTTTCGCCGTAGTCGGTTAAAAAGGTGAGCTCTGATGCTTTGTTCAAAAGCAAGTTTGTGAGGCGTTTTTCTAGGGCTACTGGTAAATGGTCCCTTAGTTCTAGTCCTTGGGTCTCAAAAATAATAGATACAATTTTTTTTTGTTAGATTCACTATCATAAGTGAGCTTAGTAGATTCAAATATATGTTATATTGTCTAAGAAATTAAAACTTTGCCCTACTGCAAACCAGTTACCGCCAGGTTACAGCACGCTTGTGATATAAATGCCTATACAATTTCAACACCTGCCGCTGCCCTCACCGCACCAAATGCTACGCGAGCTACGGCGTAGTGCTATCAAAATATTTATTTTACTTAGCCAAAGCTTCAGTTCTCTGATGCGAACAAAAACGAAATTGACAGTCTCATAATTAAAACCCAACACGATGAATAAATTTAAATATACTTTCACTATGAATTATATTTTGTCACTACCTACTCAAAAGGCTACAATTTAATAACGCGGTAATATCAAAGGTGATAATCTGATACTTACGAAACAAAGCTGAGAGAAGAACCGATTCTGAAGAGATACATATATTTTGGGTAGTTTCCCTAGATGAATGGAAGCCCATTGATATCGTCGGCAGGCAATTTGTGTTTAGTGTGACACGATCGACAATCCGCTGGTCTATCTTATTGACATTTTGGTGAAAGATTTCATCTAATAATGGACATTGTTTTGATATAGCCATTATTCGAATGAATACCTTTGAATAGATCAAATTAATATTAATATTTCTATCATTCACAAACTATACAAGATAATAAAAAAAGAATAACTAAGAAAACTGGCATAACTTAATATTAACAATATTTAAAAAAAAACCAATCTCATAACATTATTAATATGAAAGATTGAATGGATGTATGGATGTTTGTTCCTCAATCACGGCAAAACAAATCAACGGATTTGTATGAAATTTCGCATGACGATAGTCTGGAACTTTTTATTCTGAAACTCCCGCGGGATTCGAAATTGCGTGCGTAATATAATAATGTCAAAACAGGTTTCCCTATAATTTACAAAAAATACTCAATCAAATATAAAGCAAAGGTATAAAAGGAAATATAATAAAAAAATAACTTTCGTGTGCTGTATCTTCGACCTCATTTCACATACCATCGGGTGAGATTTAGGTCAAAAGCGAGAAAAGTCCGGAATAGTAAATCACCAACGACGGACTCTCAGATTGTTTAACATGCAGATATTTTGTTTATTTTTTATACTATAGATTCATTTTAACGTTTATATAAAGTTTCATTGTTAAACTTCAATTTTCAGTTGAAACCTAAGAATATAATTTACTAGCTGTTTCGCGCGGTTTTACCCGCGCTGTTTCAAATCCCGCGGGAATATCAAGATAAAATGTAGCCTATTCGCTATTCCAGACTACAAACGATCACTATGCCCAATTTCATCCAAATCCATTAAGCCTTTTTGCCATGATAGAGTAATGCTGAGGCCACACTACCGTGATATGCCAATAATTATTGCCATAACTTAAACAACACCTAGGTGTAACCACCATTTATGGCCATAATTTTACAATGCCAATCAATATGGCAAATGGTGGTAGGCGATAGCTCCGGCGGCGGTCTTTTCTCGCACATCAAAGAAGATTACCGCAGTAATTATTGCATTTGTGGCCACACTACCGTTTGGCCAGTGAGCAATATGAGCTCACCGGCGACGCACGTATCGACCGACATGGAGTGGTCAAATGAAAAAGCGCTCGAGTTTTTAGAATTATGACGATCCGAACCGTCTCTTTGGGCTACCCTTTTTTGTCTTATTTTAGCTTTGTTGAAATTTAAAAGATTCATGTTAAAATAATTGGCACTCATAAAATACAACACCGCTTAAGCTTCGACCTCCATCTTGAAAAAGTGATATTTTCCGCCATATTTATTGACATATCTAGGTAAACTCTAGTGTAACCACACCAGTTCATGCAGTAATTTAAACGGTAATTTAATGTCATAATTATTGCGGTTACAGCCCGGTAGACGGTAAGGTAGTGTGGCCTCAGTATAACAAACATCCAAACATGCATACCATCCCATTTTTCACATTTACAATATACAAAGTTTAGTTTGCTTTTATTTGATAGATGTCGTTGTACGTCGATTAAATCGCGCAAGAAGAGTTATAAATGACTTAGCTATATTTATTTTGTAGACTACATTTATTCGTCCTCACTTACGCAATTATAATATTAGTAGGATGAGAAAGTTTTGCTGTGTATACCTAACTATACAGGGTTATTGGTAATTAGACCGGATCCTTTTAAGGGGTGGTAGGGGATGTCATTTGCAACAATTTGACCCCACATTGTGATATCCGGAAATGGCTCATTTTTGTGATATAATTTTTTTTAAATTTATTTTAGAATACCCAGTTTTATTCATTAAAAATTAAATTTAAAAAAAAGTATTCAATCGATTTCAATTCTGTTTCCTGTTTTAGAGATCCCTTGATATGGCTCTTAAGAATAAATAATAATATCATCCTAATGTGGATCCATTCAGAAACTAGAGGCTGTTTCATTATTATTTTTTTGATATTTTTATAACATTATTTACATAAACATTTATTTTCTCTACAAAAATGCTAATGAATTCAGTCTGCATTTCATTTAAAAAACATCTACAGTTTGTTACCTATCGAATGAGGTACAAAAGTTGGTGCTTTAATACACAGTTGCAGAAATAATTAGATAACATCGGAATATCGGTCTCGATTTCCACAGCGCCGTTTACCCCATGTGAGCGTGTTTGATGGAGTGCACCGGCGAGTACGAGAAACTGGTCGTGTTCAAAGACGACAAAGCGATGCTGGACGACCTCGTATTTATCAATCGGAGGAAGAGGATCAAATCATTCGCATGTTTGAGCAAGATCCGACAATCTCAACTAGTGTTATTGCACGACGTCTTGGAATTTCGCAATGGAAAATATGGAAAACAGTGCACGGGTCAAGACTCTACCCGTATCATTTAACTCCGGTACAAGTAATACAAGATGGAGATCCTGCACGTAGAGTCGAGTTTTGCAGATACATGTTAAATGCAGATATGGAAGATGCCAATTTTTTATTAAAAATCTTATGGACCGATGAGTCCAAATTCGATCAAGATGGAATATCGAATTACCATAATATTCATTATTGGGCCCCAAAATAAGAAGGAAACCCAAACAAGAAAAGATTAAAAGGATCACAAAGAAGGTTCTCCCTCGATGTGTGGATGGGCATTATTAAGGATGAATTGATCGGTCCTTTTTTTCTACCCAACAACCTTAATGGAGAAGCATATGATGTTTTTTTGCGAAACGAACTTCATGAGCTTCTCTTATGTACCCCTGGAAACCCGAAGGAATATAATCTACCAGCATGATGGTTGCCCCGCTCATTTCAGTTTAAGCGTCCGTGAGTGGCTAAATCAACAGTATCCCAATAAGTGGATTGGCAGAGGAGGACCCATTCCATGGCCGGCCAGGAGTCCCGACTTGACTCCTGTTGACTACTACGTATGGGGTCACATGAAAAGCTTGGTTTACGACGAGATGCCCGGACCTGTGGCAACCATCGAAGAATTGAAACTGCGCATAATAAATGCAGCAGAAAAAAATAAAATCAACTTTAAGACAAGTGTTGTGAAAAGCAATTTACGCAAACGTATGCGTCTCTGCATACAAAATAGGGGCTCACATGTTGATAATGAATTGTAAAAATAATAAATACACAATAATTACAAAATTTTACTCTTTTATTTCGTCAAAATAAGTTACATCAAAGAAAATATTTCTTCCATAACTACTCTCATGGATACCTTTGTCTAAGGCCCTTTCTCAGAATGTCTCTACCTGACTCTTTTGTTATCTAATTATTTCTGCAACTGTGTATTAAAGCACCAACTTTTTTACCTCGTTAGATAGGTAACAAACTGTAGATGTTTTTTAAATAAAATTCAGACTGAATTCATTAGCGTTTTTGTGGAGAAAATAAATGTTTATGTAAATAATGTTATAAAAAATATCAAAAAAAAATAATGAAACAGCCTCTAGTTTCTGAATAGATCCACATTAGTATGATATTATTATTTATTCTTAAGAGCCGTATCAAGGGATCTCTAAAACAGGAAACAGAATTGAAATCGATAGATAACTTTTTTTTTAATTTAATTTTTAATGAAGCAAACTGGATATTCTAAAATAAATTTATAAAAAAATATATCACAAAAATGAGCCATTTCCGGATATCACAATGTGGGGTCAAATTGTTGCAAATGACATCCCCTACCACCCCTTAAAAGGATCCGGTCTAATTACCAATAACCCTGTATACTAAGTTCATAAATACATTTCTGAGAAAGCTTTTAAAAGCAATACAGAAAATAATGATAAATTAACTTATCGAGTTACACTATGATATTATTACCTCGATATTGTACTACAAAATCTTTGCTGCCGTTTTCTTTCTATAAAATATTTACCTCTCTATTTACACGTACAACACGTACTCTTTTTACTGTTTGTACTTTTCTTAGAAAAACTAGTAATAGTCGTTTAAAACTGAACATGATTAAACTGCTTACGTGCCTCTATTTTAAACAACTATAAAAACATAATAACACAAACATCTTTTTGTGTTTTATACAATTTTGAGTTTTTTTATAACTTGCCCAGTCTTAACTTTCGAATAAATTTTTTTGTATAATTTTCGATATGTTTTAAAAAATTTACTTTACTTTTACAGAATGAAGATTTAGAGATATGAGAAATATCCCATAAAGCTTAGTCTATTGTCGGGTGACTTTCGTTGGTCGGATTAATGGTCAGTCGTGCGATCACAGAACTTTATCGAATCGTTTGTTAACGAATGTTCGTATAGTATGGAGGCGGTTTTTAAGAAAAAATTGAAATATATCCATTGCCGCACGGCCAGTTTAAATAAATGTGTGCCTTGTTAATTTTGAATGTTTGTAAACATGTTGTACTCATAAATATCTGTAAAATAAAAAATTACAATGTTACTCAAAACTTGCAACCGACTCCACACTATACGAGCATTCGTAAACATTCGTTAATATACGATTCGATAAAGTTCTGTGATCGGACTGCAGAATAGTCTAGCTAAAGAGAATATTGGCCAATGGCCGTATAATATTGACAAGTATCATTTCTTCTTTAGACTTTAGTAGAAATTTGAACAAGGGCATTAAGAATATCTTCGTCTGTATAATACAATGAGAATAAAGTGATGCCCGAGGTAATGATGGGGTTGCACTGATTCACCTTACAAGTAAATTTTAATTGCAATAATAAGAAAATACATAAAATAAATACATTGAATTATATGTGAAAGTAAAAAATAAAAGATAATGAGTCAGCAGAATATTGCCTTAAATGAGAAGAAACGCTGGTTTTCAAAATTACAATTACAATTACAATTAATGCCGAAATTAAGACAGTATAATATTATAACTTAGCGATGATTTCAACAAAGAAATAAAACCCAACATTAATTTGTTACACGAAGTTAAATAAAAGGAAATTATATGAATACGACTTATCCCACAGTATACATTACAAAAGAGTCTCGACAATTGTAATTTTTTGAATTCCCTAGACACTCTGTTAAATTACCTCATAACTTACCTACATTTTGAAAGTATTGAAAATGGGATAAATTTGAACATTCAGTACAAGCATTGCTATTTATAAAACTAGACTCTTTCCTTACCAACATAACAAAAAAAAAAATAATAAAAAAGAACACTTAAAATACTAATTCATCTACCCCTGGGTGACAAATATAGGGTTAAACTCGGGAGACAATGACACTTAATAACTCATGTATATTAATTTTCTGTCGAAATATGTACAGCTCCACTTCAAGATTTAGATATTTCTATTTTTAGACGTTGCTTCATGAAAAGCGAATGCTGAAATGGAAATTTTGGTTCATCTACTTACGATAATAAAGTCATATTGGAGTAATATGAATAAACAGTTTATTCTTGTTGAAACTAAGTAATATAATTAAAAAATCATGAATTTAATTCGATTTATGTTCAATTCGTTGCTTTACTTATTATAAACTGCCCCGACACGTTGGTACAGTTACAACAAATCTATATTAATATGTTTGTCATAATCAATATTTTACCTAAATAGAGCGTCAAATTTTTTTGGTAGCGCTAATAATAATAATCACATATTATTTCAGTAAACTGGATCCTGTTGTTTGTCCATACAGGGTCATCTCAAAGGACTTAATAAGGACTCATGTTTTGTAATAAGGTGTCTACAAGTAATATTGCTTTCGTAAGAAAGGGTTCTAGTTGATTTCAGCGTCAGTTCCGTAGGTACTATCCATAGAATTATGCAGATTATTAACTTATAAAAAATAATTTACACATAACTGCTACAAACCTTTGGTTCTATTTTTTATAAATGTCAGTAGCACCCTGTATACGGTAACGAGGCAGGTTTTCATTTTAATAAATATGGCTGAGTACGGTTCCTATGGTGGAAGCGCAGTGGTTTGAAATCACTCTTCTTTTAATGTACTTATTTGGTTGAAAAATATCATATTATTTTGGTTTTTAGTACGCCATAGATTGATTGTAATAAACAAAAATAGATTATTTGTTTGAAGCTTACAAGATGTCGCAATTGATAGAGCAGTTTCATCTTAAGTTCCGCTAAACGTATGGATTTCCCCCACGAGTCGATCATGGCTCAAGCATACATCAACTGTGGATTCTTCAGAGAGAACTGAACAATAATAATAAATGTACTTTGGGCATTGAGATATTAGTACTACGTATAGAGAAGCTATCTCGAACAAAAAATGTGTTTCATTTTTATGACAAGAACTCGGAGCATGCGCGGCATGGACTGAATTTGGCCCTGCAGCGGCTGCAGCGCTAAATCTAGCGATGACGTCTAATCAAAATATAAAAAAAAAAAGCAGCGCTAGATCGCTTTAAATGAACAATTTTGTAGCTTCAAAATTCGAGAATGTCATGGAATTGAAACTACGTATCATCATCATAGATTAAAATTGCAGAAGTAACAAACCGATGTTTTACCTATTTTATTTAAAACGATATACAATGGAAAGAATTAATTTAATATTCATGAAGTTTTGTATTCATATATTTGCAATAAAAAATACTCAATATTCTTCTTGTCTTCTACCTAATAAATTTCGCTTTGAATGATTTACTATGGACATGGGATTTATAAAATGTTTAAGTTATTCGTTGCATTGCACTTAACTTGTAAGTAACGATAAAGATGCATATGTCTCATAAACGGCACTCCAGGGCTAAAAAATAATAATCTTATTTTCCAAACCCTGTGATAAATCGGGTATCAAATAAAAATTTTGAACTAAAAATAGCCATATTAAATAAATTGAAATTTGTTTTTTTTTTTACAAAAATTTTATTTTCCAAAACCTTACATATTTTATACAAAATGATTAAATAAAGTTTTGGGAAAATATTACATGTATAGTTCACGCCTGTATCCCTTATTTATGGGGTAGGCAGAACACCAGAGGCTATAAAACCATCTGATATCACGTTTGACGAATTTGGAGGTATACCTAATAATGATGGATGGAGACTTACAGTGACAGGGTAAACGCTTACAAAACCTCTGTCCCTTAACTGACTCTTACAGTATGCGCGGAAAGAGAAGCATCTGGCACATTCTATGTTTTTCTTTCGGTCCCAGTCTAGCATGGAAGCTATTAGGTATTTTTAAAATACCAAGATATAAAATACCAAAATAGTAGGCACAGTACAGATATCTACAGTAATTCAACTCGGCCGTTTTTTTGACACATTTGCCTACTTTGTATTTACTTCCATTTATTTTTACTTACTTCCAATTTAAAGTACAAACAATCCGCGCACTAACGTAAAGCTCAATCAATAATTGTTTCGGTATGCAGACACTCGCAACTGGCCGCATGCCGAGTGCATGCCTAGATCGAGCCGCGTAGGTATAGCTCGCGTTTCTAAATTAAATTTGAAGTAAATTTATATGAAGTTGGATTACTGTTATAGATGTCTATACTGTGTAATAGGTAAGATCAGGCGGGGCATTTCCGCCGGATGAGGGGCAATTACGGCGTTTGTCTTTAACTTCTCTAATTAAAAATATTACCCCTAGTTACATCTATGTATAAAGTATAGATGGCATTGCTAGCTGTCATGTTGTTGTAATAAAATTAATTTCTTGTTACAGTCGCCATTTTCAGTGGTCAAACACATGTTTACAATTTTATTGGTTGCTTTGTTTGGTTGCAATTAATTCACTAAGAATTGACGAAGTTTTTCTAACTGAAATAAAGATGAGTGATGATTTTAAAATACATGTTTTTCATTTGATTTTACTGTGCGCTTCTTTTTTTTCATGTTATGAGATATTTTGCGACTTATTTTTGAAGCATTTTAACTTGTCTTACAAAATTCTCAAACAAACTGTACCCAAAATCAAAATCCGTAAGCAGTGTCCTTTCTGCCCAAAATTAATATTATTTTACTCTATGCAATTCGAAAAAACATTGTGACTTGGAGAAATAAAAACAAATTCCTTGTAAAAAAGATAATTTAGGTGTATTAGCACGTGAAAAGTGACTCCTTGGGATTTATTTGTATTTCATATTTAAAAAATATTCAACTGAAAATAAAAACGTATTTAATTGTTGTGACAAGCTCCCGCCACACACGAATTTATCTGAATAGTAATAAGCCGGCGCGGCGAACCTTGATCCCTATGACACTTACAGTAATTTCCACAACATAACCTTGTAGTGCCGTCACCGTTACATTAGAATCGTATTGGAGGCTTCTAAAAATGGCATTTATTTATTTTACGTAGCTATGTTCCAATAAAATGATATTCCGTTGGAATTATAACAATTCATAACATTTGCAAGAAATTATCTCAATCACAATTTACGTTTACGTTCTGCAAAAGTTACTTCATAAGGTATGATTTAATAGATACCCGACGAAGTAACTTTTAGTTATGAATTGTTATAATTTTAACGGAATATCATTTTATTGGAACATAGCTACGTAAAATAAATAAATGCCATTTTTAGAAGCCTCCAATACGATTCTAATGTAACGGTGACGGCACTACAAGGTTATGTTGTGGAAATTACTGTAAGTGTCATAGGGATCAAGGTTCGCCGCGCCGCCGGGTATAGGGTAGAAAGCCCTAACTCGAGGCTGAAAAAAATTGTATGGGATACCCTCTCTATACGTAGTAATAATATCTCAATGACTTAGGGTTCAAGTCTGTAACTTTTCATAATACGAACGTTACAGTTAAAGCAATTCAAGCCTAAAGACGATCGTCTAGCTCCAACTAAACTTACTAGACGCATAGTTTAACCAGTTTTTCATACATATGCGTCCACCGAAAACTATCCGAAAACGATGTCTATTTGACGCAAATGTATAAAAAACTGGCTCGCTAAAACTAACTTAGTTTAGTTGGCGGTGGAAGATGGGCTTTAGTGTTTACAATGAGTTTTTGCGATCGACGTGATCGACCAATTGCTACGATCTAGACATACCCCTTTCGCTTCCTCCACGTTCATTAGTCTTTTCATACGTGTTCGCCGGTTACGGGTACTTTTACTAAGCCCTTTTTAATATGTCACCTAATATAAGTATTCAAATAACTGGCAAATTACACTTTATTACGTTCGTATGATTTAGGCTGACAACAAATTATTTAAGAATAAAGGGGTTTGAAAATTTTTGGTGCACCTTCTGTCCGCCATTTTGATTTTTTTTCGATTTTGCGTCGCACTATAAAACTTGTATATTTCAATTGCTGACATACAGACGAGCAAAAAATGTTATCTATACTTATAATAAATCTGTAGAGAGGTCAATTCTGTACATGAAATATATTTTCAAAATAACTATCAGAGGGTGATTAGTGATCGATACTGATCATCAATGTAATCAAATGTAATCAGTAAAATTTTTGTCTGTCTGTCTGTCTGTATGTTCCTTATAGACACAAAAACTACTCGACGGATTTTAACGAAACTTGGTAAAATTATACTTCATACTCCTGGGCAGGTTATAGTATACTTATTATCACGCTACAATCAATAGGAGCAGAGCAGTTAAGGGAAATGTTGGAAAAACGGGAGAAGTTACTTCATTTTTTAAGCTTCCGTCGCGTGTGCAGCCTTAATGGTTAAAGCTACATAGAAATCATGTATGACAGAAATATTCTTCATAAAATTATATAAAAAATATCCCACAACAGTATATGTGTATATTTTAATGGTTGACTCACAATAACACGTGTAAATCCCGATAGCTTAGCAGTTCGGAGCTTTCTGATTATATTTGTTTACTCTTAAGTTTATAATACTCTCACTCATCCCTAATTAAAAAAAATTAACATTATTACCTATTCAATAAAAAAATAATCATAGAAATCGGTATAGAAACACCAAACTTATACATGAAATACGCTAATAACCCATCGCGCGTGAATACTGAATGATATAAGGATTATTTTTGCGTAACGGTTGCCGCGCTCGACGCGGCTCGCGGCGGTAGGGTATAAAAAGGCGGGAGCCGAGCGCAAGCTTTTGCGCGATCTAATATAGTAGGTACAGAAGAAACAAGCGTTACATTACCTGTCAAATTTCCCCAACCAATTTTAACTTATTATCGAAGGCATAGAGTTTAAATTCAAGTAAAAAATTTTGACAGATTTGTAACGCTTGATGTAGGTACTGCCTTTTGTACATACAGAGATAAAATGGAAATCAAGGTTTTGTTTATTTCATGATCGTTTCTGCCTCTTGGAAGTCAGAAACCGTAGATTTCTTCGGAATAAAAAGTAACGTATGTGTTAACTACTATACCAAATTACATTAATATTGGCTTAGCCGTTTGGCAGTGAAAAGCAGCCATACATAACTATAGGTAGTATTGTAAGTACACTGATAATGGCTGGATAGATGGATTTTTGCTATTCTTTCACGCAAAAACTACTTAGCTTTACCTAGAATAACAATAAGCTAAGTATAATTAATGAAGATATTGCATGAATTAAGTAAAATTGAAGGAATTAAATAAAACACTTTTTAACTGGATTAATGGCGTATAATTTATATTATACATTTTAACTCGACGTTTCGGTGTCTTTGCAGACCCCGTGGTCACGAGCGACTGTTAAAATTTAAAATGTAAATATACGCGATAAATCCGGTTAAAAAGTGTTTTATTTAATAGTCATACATAATAGTCATCGCGAAAACTTAAGACAATATAAAAATTTAAGGCACTTTGGCACCCGATTTGTTTATAACGCTATGTGCCTTTGTAATGTAGGTACCTAATAGATAGTTACCTACCTATGTTTGTGGTTAGGAGTTATACATATTATATGGGCGAAGATTCTTCATTTTTATTTTTGTTATTAAAGATAGTTTGGACCTTGGAGAAGAAAATAACCTACTCGAAATACTAATTCAATACAGACGAAGTCGCGGGCATCATCTATGTAATATACCTACCTACCTATACTTTTTCACAAAACCTAGGTGAAACTGCGGATCACTGCTTTGTTGTAACAGTTTTTGAAGTAATTCTGTCTGTTTATCTATCAGTAACGCTTTCACAGCTAAACTCCAAACTTAGAATAAGGTTAGTTTTAACTTCAAGGAGGATATAATAATAGTATTTATCCTTCCTCTAATAAACGGTATCCACGCGGACGAAGTCGCGGGTCACAGCTAGTATAACATATGGGTCTAAAACGTCACGTTTTAGAGATAATATGGAAAACAATTTTGTTAAATAATTCCAATTTTTCATATATTTAATCGTTGAAATACCTCTCAGAATGTATCAAATTAGCATGAATGTTTGTAGTATTATCTTGGTGGTGCAACCCAACATCTCCCTAGGAATGTATGTTTAAGCTTCAGCTCTCTACGCCTAGTAGTTATGGTTGTACTTTGTCTATCAGTCACTCAGGCGAGTTTTAATATAGGAATTTATGATACTGATAAAGCTCTGATAAAAATTAGAGCACGAATGAGGTCTTCGGACTCTATATCCCGTGTGATCTATTAATTTTGTGAAGTGTCGTGGAGATAGGTATTATGAAATGCAGAGCATTAAAAAGCCAACATCACTAACATTTTTAAATCCTTGTCAAAACTTTGGCTGAAGTGAAATGTCATCTAGGTAGGAAAATATCCTCCGCTTTCGTACATGTTTTTTTAAAGTAGTTACTGAGTCGATTTCATTAAACTTCAATGGGCCACCTCTGACTTATTGTGATCTATCAAATGAAACAAGAATCATACAAATCGATTCATAATTGACCAATTAATCAAGTAACAAACATACACACGATTTGATAACCTCTTCCTTTTGGAAGTCGGTTGAAAAGAACGTGTGTGGCGACGGACCGTGCTCGCGACGAAATACGGAAAAAACCTTACTTATGGTGTGTACAGATTGCTGTAATGGAACTTGTAATGTAACATTCTGCGCACTACACGTCCAAATACGCAACGTGCGCAGAATGTTACATTACTAGCAATCTGTACGCACCATTAGGATGCCCGTATTGAATGCTCAGTTCGTGCGGAATACACGTACAAATACAGCGAGCGCAGGCATTGGACGCTGGATATTCCATTACTAGTTGCATTACTAGCAATTTGTACGCACCCTAAGAGTGCACAGGTCTGAACTGGAGAAAAAGTCGTTGTGTATTATTTTTACTGACATGTTTCAGGAGAATATTGTAATATTCCCAAGAAATAAATTATTTTTCTTGTCTGTTCTGGTCCTCGCGCCATAGCCTCAATAATTAATACTTACTGGGAATTAAAACTCCCGAACTCCATTAAGAGTAGGTAATTAAGTATTAAGTACTAAATTTTTTTGTTAAAGTAGCTATATCTGCATTCAATAACAATTAGTTATAGATACCTACACAATCTGAATTGCCACAGAGGCGTTGCGCTCTATGAGCACAATCCATTTTAACGCGTCTAGCCAGCTGGGAGCGCGGTGCGGCGCGGCGGCGTTGCCGGGTTGATATGGCATTGTCAGGTTTCAGATAGGTAGGTGTAGAAACAAGTTATTTTTACTCTTAACTAATGTGCAAGATAATACTACAAACATTCATGCTAATTTGATACATTCTGAGAGGTATTTCAACGATTAAATACCTATATGAAAAATTGTAATTATTTAGCAAAATTGTTTTCCATATTATCTCTAAAACGTGACGTTTTAGACCCATATATTATATAACATTTTTTGCTCGTCTGTATGTCAGCAATCGAAATATACAAGTTTTATAGTGCGACTCAAAATCGAAAAAAAATCAAAATGGCGGACAGTAGGTGTGCCAGGCTCCATACAAAAATTTTCAAACCCCTTTGGAGACATTTCATCGTCATAAAGCAAATTAGAAATAATTCGTATTGCAATACAAAAAGGTTTTATTTTAATACTACGTGTAGATGATTCCAGATTGAAAATGATTTTGTATTACGAGTTTCGGAGATGACGAGGCGTGTGTATAACCGTTTATGGAAACTACACAAATTGCATTTTGAATATCGTTTCCAGCGATATATTGCTCAAACAGAGTATAAATTACGTTTGTCTCGAAAATTCCTTACTTTTACATCGCACCAATTCGCATCACGGTCAAATGCATGATCACACGAGTCAATGATTTAGGTTGAACTAAAAAAGTGGAGTTGAAAATTTATAGCATATGGAAGGATGGGAAATTGCTACATGGTGTCTCAATCATAGGGCTTAGCCAATATTTCGACCCTACGACACTATGCAAAAGTCGTAGGGTCGAATTTTGCATAGTGCAATCATTGGTGTCTATGTCTACGATACGATTAAAATGAGAAAAAGAACGTCAATGACCTCTATCTGTCAAAAGTCACTTGAAAATTAGGTCTGCAAAAAATTTTTTTTCGGTAAAACAGTAACTATTTATTTTATTTTATTTATTTATTTAATTAGTTTTAAAACTTTATTTAAGCCCGCAAGTAAAGACTATGATCTATATGTATTTTCAAAAACTAAACAGTATAAGTATGTACATAAATCTTTTGTCTAGTAGGTAGGTACCTATAACACAAGCTGTGTGATTACTTTAGGACTTGGCGGCGCTGTATAAAATATATCCAACAATATCCCTTAGACCACCAGCCCAATATACCTAGCTTTTTTTGTTTTTTTTACCAAATATTATGATTATGCTGTAATGTTTAATTAATACAGTAATCACGCAACAAAATCACATCTCATTATGACGCCAGAAAAAGCTAATGGACACATGTGTGTCCAAAAAACGCGGTACGGGATGAATCTGTTTTTAAAAGCAATAATTAATAATAGTATATTATGTAACAAGTGAGCTAAGTTGCTAATTACAGTCGAGGCTGTAATTAGCAACGCTCACGAGTTACATACGACGTTTTTCAACACACTTGTGAGTAAAAGACAGACATACGTGGTCATAAAATAACAAACACACTTGATAGCAGAGCTGTGAATTGTGATTGAAAAATGGCGCCGAACCTCGCGCATGCGCGTAGGTTTTTTTTTTACGCCAAATGTGTCAATGTCTGTATAGCATATACAGCCTATTTTACGTGAAAATGTTTAATTTGGAGTGGTAAATCCAAATATTTCAATATTTTATAACAAATTATTGTAAATTGTGAATAATTTGTTTGATATTCAATTTTGTTTTACTAATATAAGGCGCAAACATTTAAAAATGTATATGGATTTGAAGTGGTATAAAACCTCTTTGTTGTTTCTGAAAATATTTAATGTACATATAACCCGGATCAATAAAATATGCTCTGTTTACTCGCATTAAATTTGCACAAAGGTACAATTCAACTTTGTAGGATTCATTATATTATGCACTAGGGTAATATAATGAACGCGTGACTTATAGCCCAGTTTATAGTTCTAAATTCAATAGAATAAGGCTCACTTTACGAGCAAGTGTGTTGAAAAGTATCTTGTCAAATAAATGTCTCACTCAATATCTTGGTCAAACAATGTCTGATACTAAATGGATTTTATTGCTTACTCTCTCGGCTCCATTGAGATAAATGTCCAAAAATATTATATTTGAGACTTCCAAATGGAATTCAAACAAAAGGGCAATTTGTACAATTTTGAACAAAAGCTTTAATGATTATAAAGTAAGGATTTGTTTTGTCGCTTTCTTCTATTGTCTTGGATTTCAATGGATCTGGGACTTGTAGATCGTCCATTGTGAAATGCAAATATGTATGAAAGAAAAGTTCTTACCAAAGACAACTATTCCATCTCTTGGAAGAAATCTTAAGAGACTTCGGGTTTAATAATTTAACGTCTTCTTGATGGTTAAGTACTCAAGTGTGTCTAGAGAAGGAAGTAAAATGTTATAACAACATATATAAGTTATAATTATAACAACATATTTTTAATATAGTTCGTTGAAATTCTATATTTTCAAAAGAAAGTGTTAATAAATTTAATTAACATTATCATCATCATCACTGCTGGACATAGACCTCCCCCAAACTGGATCATATCATGCTTTTTAGAGTTGAAGTTAAGTTAGTTTACTTATTTGAAATAGATTTCCTTTCAGCATTTAAAAATGGATTTTCTATAAAGTTTTGGACCTGCAATAAAAGTGAACCGACACGAACCAAATAAAAAAAACTTAAGCGGAGTTTATAATAAACTTGAGGGCTATTGTATTTTCAGGATAACATTAAGTCGTAAAGTTTGCTTGAAATACTGAAGTTTTCATCTCAGGAGCGTAAATTATTGTGAGACTTTTACTAAGTTTTAATTTAAGTACTACCAATGTAAATTAACTTTAGGAAGTAATTCTAGGCTCGGTATAATAGCTTTCGTTATTAAATTACGCTGCCCAATGAATTGTCTCAAATACATCATCGAATAATGTAATTGCTTTATTTATTAAAAGGCTGTAATGAGTTTTGAGTTCGGATAATTTTCATTTTGCAATATTGTGTAGTTCAACATCATTTTTAATAATTTACTACGGCAGATATAGTCTTTAATCATGAATTAGGGGCCTCGTGTGGTTTTACCCGGATAACTTTTGACCCCGTAGGAATATACCTTTTCATAAAATTACCTTGCTTAAGAGTTAGGTAAAGAAACTTCAGACTTTAGACCGTTTAACAAACAAAAATTTAAATTTATAATAAAATAACATTACAAATATATACCTATTGCGTTTATTGTATAAAAAAAAACTTATCGTCCCCGTAGATGGAAAACTAAAAAACTTCATATTTGACGATATTGACTTTTTCCTATTTTTAAATCGTCCAAAACATGACATATGTTTGAGTCTTAAAGGAATTTTCTTATCGTATTCCATTCCAAAAATATAGTAATTTTTGTCGTTCAGATGGAATAATAAACATCTTCAAACTAACCTCTATTTTTTAAGGAAAAATAAACAACTCAATGAATAAATCAGTAACTGTGGTCAATTATACATTGAATGTTTCACAAATTAAATAAAATAAGTTGTTGAATTTTTATTCAATTTAACTAAATAATTAAATTTGTATAATTTGCTACTCAGAATTCTGTCAAAACGTACATTATTGTATGAGTTCTAGATGTTATATGTTACATAATTTATAAAATACTTTGTGTAAAGCAGGAGCACTAGGGGATTGGTGATTTTTAGAAAGCTAAATTTTCATTTCAAACGCAGATCTGCATTTTTACCTTTTGCGAAGGGTGTTACAGACAAAATCTCAAACATTCTTAGGCGCGCCTAAATAAAAACAATATTTAAACCAAATTCAAAAACAAGACAACATCTGCCTTCACTTAAATGCAGCATCCATTTACAAGACCCAGGTGCTTACAAAGATTGACTGCGGCTGTGGGCTTTCCTACATTGGTCAAACAAAAAGAAACGTATCTACTCGCGTCAAAGAACACATAACAGATATTAAAAATCAAAGAGCTTCAAAGTCTGCCATTTTTGAGCATTCCATGAACAAGCCCAACCCCTATTTAAGGTTTGACTATGAATATTTTATTTAGAGATAAACATTACATTACCTGTATGATCAGAGTGGCCATTGAAATGAAAAAAAAAAACACCTTAATTTCAATAAATCCTGAAAAATATTACATCTTACATCCAGCAAGCTGCACGACCTAAAACTCAAAATACAGTCAGCGCGTTTTGTGTCTATCCAGAACACGAAAACTGAGCAACAGATAGAGGTGACGATGTCTAACTTTACCACCTATCAATCTGACGCCTGACGTCTCAGTCGCTCATGCCCACGGGGTCTGCAAAGACACCAAAACGTCGAGTTAAAATTTAAAATGTAACTAGCTGACCCGGAAAACGTTGTTTTGCCATTTAAATAAAAAAAAATAGATGTTGGCCGATTCTCATAGATACCGGATAAGCACAAAAATTTCATCAAAATCGGTCAAGCCGTTTCGGAGGAGTATGACAACGAAAACTGTGACACGAGAATTTTATATATTAGATAGATTATACGAGAAATCCGGTTTAAAAGTGTTATATTTAATAGTATTAATTGCGAAAACTTAAGAAAATATTAATATTTAAACATATTTCAAGTTTGATAAATTCAATAACTTCATTTATTTCTCCTTATTTTACTCTACCAGATGGATTTAGTTTGTAAGAAAACTAAATAAATAGCTAATTATAGTTACGTTATAAAAATTAGTTGTGGGAAAATTAAACAATTTGGTTTTATATGTTTTATTTAGTTATAGTTAAATATCGAGTTCAGTTTGTTAAAACCTATTGTAAAATGTAATCAGTTCCACAAAATATAAAATCACCGACGACGGTAAAATTGTTTCACATTTTTTAACAAATGAACATTAAGTGAAAAAAAAACACTAAATCGCGTTTATCTCAAAATTAGAAAATCGGAGTTATTTAGTTTTCCAACTACGGGGACGTTATTTTCTCTATTCTTGGATATAAAAT
The DNA here is from genome assembly GCA_944452665.1 of Stenoptilia bipunctidactyla. NCBI lineage: Eukaryota > Metazoa > Arthropoda > Insecta > Lepidoptera > Pterophoridae > Stenoptilia > Stenoptilia bipunctidactyla. The sequence goes on from OX101735.1 coordinate 13,573,500, forward strand.
ATAGTTTAACTATTTAGGTATCATTATACAGTTTAAAACATTTTTGGTCTAGAAATAAACTACAATTCATAAATAAATGGAATAATGGAATTTTTATCATTAAAGAACAATATTGCTTGTAGAAAATGAACTAGAGAGAAATTTTCATCGATGTTACATTTACTAAATAAACCCAAGTTAATTAAACTTTCAAAGTTTCTAAATACCTACATTTAAATGCAACCTTCTTTGCTGCATCAATTCAACATTGAAGGACAAAATACATTCGTTAAGTACCTATTGTAGCGCGGTCTGTAGGTATTCAAACGCACCATACTCCCAGCTACCAAAATTCGCTGACGTGAGCAAGCCCAAATTCGTTTAATGGATTAATTAAAAAAACAAATTATAAGTGTTCAAAAGTTTTTCTTTTACCATCGATTAATAGACGAATGCTTTGTGATTTTAGGTAACTCTCACATGAATCAAAATTATGGCGTTTCGTAGCAATATCCGTTTGAAATTGTTAGTGTTATACAGGGTCCGCCTATAATAGTCAATTATATTTTAATAGCAGATTAGGTATGATGAGTGGGTCTGAAATTTGAAAAAAAATTTTTTTTTTTAATTATTTTTCATAAATTGAAATTTCAAAATTCTTCTCTGTGAATAAAATTGAAGATTAATCAACATTTTATGATTCCATACAGTTAGATGGAAACGGTTTTATTACTTGCTGTGTAGCCATAAACTACAGATCATGCTTAAATTTTGTTCACTTAGAAGGAAATTGAAATTTTAATGTATGAAAAATATTCAAAAAATCATTTTTTTGTTTTCATAATTTTGACCCACACATTAGTCTTAACCTGCTATTAAAATATTATTGACTATTATAAGGCGACCCTATATTAGTTATTTTTTCATTGAGCCAATTTTCATAAACCATGTTTCTATCTTTACACACCGGTTGGTTCTATGTTGAATATTTGTGAATATTTTTTTTCAACACAACATGTACATATTACTGGGTTTATAATCTTCGCCTTAAATTCAAATATGCCTTTAAAAGCTATTTAGTGCACGCTCTTGGCTGCAATCAACTCTCTCTTAGCATTGAGTTACGGTTCTGCTATGCATAATTAGTTAAGTTTTTTCAAAAGACGATTTAAAGGCTCATTTGACCTCATTTATTATAAGCATACAGGTTCACGAAGGAACTTAATAAATAAAATGCCAGAACATATTACCGCCGGAGCGGTTATTTTATTTTATTTTACAAATTGTTGGAAAGCTTACAGCTAAATATTACAATATGATAGTTACAATTGAATCTGATGGCCATTTAAAAATATACCATCTAGGTATATTTAAAGTTTTATATACTTTATATGAATTATATATGAAGGGTCCTACTGCCAAGCTGGGGGACCTCCAGTTACTTTATGTCCTCCAGCTACTAGTCCTCCGAGTAGCTATTTACACCTCAAATATACATATCTATAGGTGTTGGGCCATTATTAGTCAACCACAGCGTTCGTCATTATAATCTTCTCCTCAGCATGCTGACTAAGCAGATTATCGTGCGGCTTGCTGGAGCCAAAAAACTAAGAAATCCTTAATATACGGCACTAAGCTCCTGCAGATAATGGATATCTAGATTTCTTGTTAGTAAATCCGCATAGTCAGCAGTATCAGACTTAATTTTAGTTCAATAAAACGATTATTATGTTTGTTACCTCATAACTTTTTACTGGGTGAACCGATTTTGATGATTCTTATTTCATATGATAGAGGACTTTGCAGTTGGTCACTTCATTTAAATCGATTGAGTACTTCATGATTTTTTTTTTAAATATTCATCCAAAGTTTTGACGTGAAGTCGGTTTTTTAATGCTCTGCATTCGTTTATTGTTAACGGTATCGCATCGCTAATAATTATGTTTTACATTTCAACTCGAGCCGTTTCATTATTTTTACAGACACCTTGGTCCCGAGCGACTGAGGTGACAGGTGTTAGGTTGACAAAAGTCATAAATCATTACCCCCGTCTGTTTATCAGTCTACGAGCGTTACGTAAAAGTGTTTTATTTGTTATAATAAACAGTGAGAACTGGCGTTGAGTTATTTACAAATGTATAAAATAGGACTGATTTTATAATTCATTTCAGCTATTCTTTAAAGGCAAGGTAGTATGGTCAAAGAGTTAGAGTACCGGTTCTTAGGAGTGTTAAGGCCGGTCTTAATAACTTACCAACAAGTTAAAGTAATACTGAAGATAGAAGTTCCTATACTATTTTAAGTTCAAGTGACAGATTTGTGACAGGTTTAACACAAGACGGTATGGGAAAACCTATCTTTACTTATAACCTCTGGTAAGTTATACAATTCGGCCGTTAAACTTTTACGATCCGTTAAGGGCGTGTAGTACCCGTGTTTTCGAACTTATTTCACTATGAAACACCCTGCCTTTTTTATTTTTAATAAAATAATGCCAAGTTTTTGCTATTTAATATCATAGTTTGGAATCAGACTTTATTATTATTTATTTTCTAGATGTAGATTAAGATGCTCTATGAACTTAGTAACTAAAATCCAACATAAGTTTAGTATACATAGTTCTAAGCGATTGAAAGTTCAGAAAGTCCGTATTTTTTACAGTTTAGTTTTCTTTTAGGAATATCTAAAAAAGGTTCTTATGGCAGATGTTAGGCAGTTGTTATGCTCAAAAACATCAACGTTTTATCAGCTTACCAACAAGGTATAACAATCTAGGATACGTACATAACTTCACGCCTGTATCCCTACTGGGGTAGGCAGAACACCAGAGGCTATAAAAACCATCTGATGTCACGTTTGACAAATTGGGAGGTATTATTATGATGGAGAGAGACTATAGCAGTGACAGGGGATCAGCCTGTCGCCCGCAAAATCGCCAATAAATCCTCCGTCCCTTAACTGATTTTTACAGTTTGCCCGGGCAGAGAAGCAGAAGAAGCATTCTATGTTTTTCTTTCGCTCCCAGTCCAGAATGGAAGATACAATCTAGGATCAATCTAGGCTCAAAAAGCGTAATTATTTTTAAAATTAATTATATTAAACTAACAATCAAGGATTTATAAAAAAAAATTTAGTTTAATATAATTAATTTTAAAAATACTTACGCTTATTGAGCCTAATCCATTCGTTGAACTGGGAAAGTAAAATAAAGCAAAAGGTAAGTTTATACAAAATAAAATTCGAAGCTCTCGTTATTAAAATCAGATAGAAAAGACGGGTACTAACTACACGCTCCTAACGGGTCTAGCTCGACCAGGTAGTATTTGTAAGAAAAATTAACAGTATGAACCCTCTTAAACCTCTTTGGTGCCCGACGGAGCGACTCATGGCTCGGCACAGGGATTATTAAAAAGGGGTGGTTATGATGATGACAACAAGGTAATAACTTTACTCTTGCTGCGTATGTTTTTCTGATTATAGCTATCCGTCATCGCAATCCTGCGGGTGTTATACCCTTGTTCTGTTATTTTATTTAAATTATTTGGGCATTTTTAAATCTGGATCCTCTATTCAAAGTCTAAGGCAGCATTTGCGGTTAGCAAAAAATGCAAATAAAATTTTGAGGTTTAGAAAATAATTAATTTAAATATGATATTATTAAGTGAAATTTTAATTTTTTATGCGAAAAACATTGTGCAGTTTAAAAATAACTTAAATTCAAATGTTGTGAAATAAAATTCTGTCTTGCGACATGCTCACTTTTCACATACCATATCTGTGTAGTATATGTCAATATTTAATTTATTATGCTATGTTTTGGAAGGGAGCGTTGCACAGGCCGTGTAACGAGTTTTACTATTTATCGGCTTAGGTTTAGCAATGCACCATTGATTCCTAGCAACATGGTGCAGTGTCCAGTTAAGGTCCATGAGCGGTAGTAGGTAATTACTTAACATCGGTAAACCTATGTCCTCGTATTTATCTGCTCCATTTTTTGCATGGAGACAATCCTCATGGTAACTGTAACCTCATGGTCGAATGCCTGAGCGTACTTCGTTGGTGGAGCTCACAGTAGTCAGTAGCATTACCTGCTATTGTGTGTCCCAGCAAAAAAAAAAAATATGAATGGGTCACCTTAGCCATTATAAGACTAAAATTTTCAAAAAAAAATGGTGTCCAATATTTAACAGAACTTTTGTTTTGTTAGTGAATAAACTAAATATAGACAATAAATTCAATACAATCAATAAAATAGTGTCCAATATTACCCCAGTCCACAATAAACTTATTTTGAAATACGATTTCATTTTCATAATCCAAATTATGATGAGTAGCCAGCCAATTAGTTTCAATTAGCTAAATATAAATTTCAATAAAGTTCATTTAGTTTGGGAATTAACTGCAACGATATAAAAAAAATTGTTTTTATAGAACAATTATTAGTATACCTATATCTTCTTCTTCAATAAAGTATTTGGTTGTTATCTCATTATACAGGGTGACTGGTGGAAAATTTTAAATATTGAAGGAGAGCACTCTGTACTCGATTCTGATCGTAATTATGTAATAAAAGTACATACTTTATTTTTCTCTAAAATTCCCTTTAAGTAAATAAAGAGTTCACGACTGCTTCAAGGCTCGACGACCGTTCATGAAGTCGTTTATAACTGCCTACCTATTCTGTAAATGGTTACCAGTGTAACCATGCGTTGCGTAACGAATTCTTTAACTTTCGGTTGAGTTTACTCAACAAATATTTAATATTTATATATATTTTTTTTCTCTTCACGTATGATTTCAAACTATCACGTTCTCGAATTTTAAAGGTGACCCCGTATACTAGCCATATTTTTTTCTAATATACTTATCTGATTTTAAATTCGGTAAGACCTGTAAATTAATTTCAAATACACTTAAACTTTAAATCAAACCGAAAATCAAGTATATAGGATTAATTTTAATTAGCGCGTCACCTCTTGCAGGGAGTCTCTCCCCATCAATCCCAACAACATTTGTTCTAAAACTTCACTTGTCAATAATAATTTTCTATTATTATTAACATGGCAATTTGTTGAAGTTTTAATTACAAGTTGGTTCTGCTCAGCAGTGTGCTAGATAGAATCAACTTACCCTGTACTTCTGTAGTGACCACTAAATTGATGAGTATTAGAGACTTTTGACCTATGTAGCTAGTAAGCTTGCATTAGATTTGAATTTAATCATAGTAAGTGCTGAAAATACCGTAAATGTGATAAAAGAGACAAGTTAACCCTTGCATCACAATATATTTAGTAAAACATTATGTATATTTATAATAATAGTAATTTTGATACTAGGAAAAAAAATCATGATAAAAATTACTCTGTAACGACTAGGAATGACCATAAGTTAGCGTTTCCCAAATTAAGGCTGGCTAAAAGCAGCAAATCATTTATTGGAATGTCAATATGTATATATAACAAAATTCCAAATTCAATTCAATTTTAAATCAATCATTAAAAACACTATATCTCGTAAAGCTTATTATAGAAGTAAAGATTATTTAGATGATAAAAAACATGGGACTAAGCACACTACAGGATATTTCAAAAGTTCTAATTACTTATTTATTTTGTTTCTTAAATTATAATGACTTGCTGACTATGCAATGTTCGTTATTGCATAGTCATTATTTTCTTGGTCTAAAGTTACCATAACTTCTTTAGAAACTGTTGTTCCACTATTCAGAGTACAGTTTAATAGAATCCAGTAATGTAATGTTCTTATTTTCGTTGAGGCTGGGTTTTTTTATGGCTTTATTCCCAATTGTTATATCTCGGTTTTAACGATGCCTCGTTTTTCAAAGTAAAGAAGAAAACCGCACTTAACAAAGATCCATAGAGTCAAACTCGCAAATTGCATCAAAAAATAATTAATACAAGTGGTATTGTAAGAAACTACAGCACTAAAATACTGAACTTTATCTCGCTTTCTCTATATTATAGTTAGTGTGTCAGTCGTACACCTTGTGCTGAGAGTACTAAATTTCAAAGAGGTATTTAATTTTCAACCTTATTTCGTATGCAAACGTTATACTTTTCAAACGTATAGACTTTAATTAATGTTAACATAATTTATCTTCGTGGTATGTGGTATCTCGCTAAGAATTGGAGTACATCTTTGAGTGTCGTAAGAGCTGCTTAAAAGATTCAAAAAAGGAGGATGGATGAGAATATTTTTTTGTACAGATGACTGATAGATATCAAAGGCACTTAGAGCATGAGAATACCTATCATCTAATTTAGAGAAAGACTATTTGATTATTTTATACAAAATAGAGACCTAGACTTTGGTTGTCATGACAACTCTCATACATTGTAGTGTATTATAAATTGTATTGTAAAGTATTTCAAGTGGGACTTCCGAACTTTGATAGTTGAAAGCGGCCATTATGTTGAAGGTACATCTTTCAAATTGGTTCAAATTGGTCATTTAGTTGGTCTGTTTTGCAAAATCACCATGGACGTATACAGCGTTTAACAATATGTGCAAATAATACAATTGTTTGATCAAAATGAGTGTTCTATTCGGGCATGATACCGCCGGGTTCATACATTTTACGGTCGGCGTAATCGTCCTAACGAGAGGACTATTCACAATATGGTGGATAAATTTGAGACCATCAGTAAACGATCGGCCGTGTGCAGTAGAATCCAGGGATTGAACCAGTCGACTCTGCGTTTCGACAAGACTTTTTGTTGCGAGGTTTTCTTAAGTCGCAGGTCTATACAAATAAGCCACAAACCACAGCGGACCTCAAATCCAACATAACCCATGCCATCGGTCAAATTCAGCTTGATTTATGCGCCAGAGTCATGGAAAATTGGAGATTTCCGATGCGCTTCAACCAGAGAAGTGGTTTGAATGACAATAAGTGAACATTTGAATGACAATATATTTTATTCATAATGGCATGGAACGGTCTTCTTAATGAATAAAAAAATTCGATGATATCCCGCACACACTTTGTTAAATTTAAATTTAAAGATAGGAAGCTCTTAATGAAATACTCTATTCGATCGATTATTGATAATTAATATTAAAATCTACTTTAGGATGTTTTTACTATGACTTTTCATTATATACAGCTCTTTTTTTTTTCACAAATATTTTTCTTCATAGTCACACATTTTATTTAAATTTTTGCCATAGCGAAAATGCTTTGTGTAAAAGTTTATACTCGCGCAAAGCAGTATGCCTTATTTATTTCATGCAGTTATAGCACAGTTCACTTATCTGATAGAAGTGCACTGTGCAACTGCATATCTACTGACCATTACACGTGGGGCGTTCAATAAGTACTGAGAATGAGATATAAACTATATACTAGGTTTAAAATAAGTCGTAAACAGACTTTTTGTTGAAGCAGTAACAGTAATCAAAATATCATATTTTATTGATCATAATTTAAATATCAAAAGCACCCTTATGAGAGCCCTAAGAATGAATGATTGATCTTAGTACAAATGCTTTGTGTCTATAACAGTTAAAAGTAGCAATTAGGGTAAATAAGAGGGTAACTTGTTTAAGATTTTTTAACTAATGAATTATCAAACAACGTTTGAATATTTTTGCACATAGTAAATAATAAAAAGTAAGACCATTTACAAAAAAGATAAAAAACAGATACCAGGAGTCAAAAGGGAACTTTCAGCAAATTATTATAGTGGCAACGCTGTTTTTCAAAGCCCCTTTGACTCTATGCTACCCTAGCAAAGCTATTTGTGGATATGGGAAAAACGTATATCATAACAATATATGCATTTACTATTTATTTTTATTTGTTTTCTTTGTGTTTTCAAATAGATGGTCCAGGTTTGTGTTCTGTCATAGGGAAAAGATTTAACTTCAGAACTAGTAAATCATTAATTCTAAAACACATTAGACACACTTTTCACCGGTTTTGGGGAGTTAAGGTACATAGTTTTTTAAAGAAACTAGTTTTATGTTTACTTAAATTATATGGCCAATGTAAACGAATAAAAGTGACTAAATCGAAAAATAAAATGAAAACATTACCCTGCTTTGCGTGCCGCAGTCTGTTAATAACATTTCTTAAAAATTAACAGCATTTTCTATTTCTTATTTATCACTACTTATTGAACGCCCCTAGTATAAGTCTAAGCTACTGTGACATCTCACGAGCAGTTACCGGCTTAACTACTGTAAGTTACTTTAAGTACTGTTATTACAAATGGTAATGCAGGTCTAACGATATGAATATGATTTAAAAATTTGAAAAAAATGAATACAAAGAAAAGGTTACACTGACCCACGATAGATTATTATAGGAGTACGCAGTTATACAGGGTCCGCAAATTATAGTCAATTATATTTTAATAGCAGATTAAGAATGATGCGTGGGTGTGAATTTCGAAAAAAAAAAAAATTTTTTAAAATATATTTTTTAAACATTCAAATAAAAAATTCTTCTCAATTAGTAAAATTTATGTTTATTCTTCATTTTATGACTACATATAATAAGATGAAAACCTTTTTCATAACTTGCTGTGTAGTCATAAGCTACAGATTTTAGCTAAAGAATTTTGAAATTTTAATTTATTAGAAATGTATAAAAAAAAATTTTTTTCGAAATTCAGACCCACTCATCATTCTTAATCTGATATTAAAATATTATTGACTATTATGTGGCGACCCTATAGATGATAGTTGTTTAAAATGTATTTTTTTCAACTTTTTTCTATGCCTAACATCTTGAAGATTTGAGTGATTCGAATATATAAGGGTTGAATTATATGACGACGAAGAAATTTCAATTTTCGTTTAGTGGCTTATGAGTAATGGAAAAAGTCAAAAAGCCAGTAAGACCTATTTTGATAATGCTTTTACCAATGGAAAGCTGTGTAGTGAAAACCATTGTCTTGTTTTACGAGGTTCTTAATTTCATACATGACACTTGAATGAAACATACTATACCTACCTATTCTTCAGCATACATAACTCGCGAAATATTGTTTTAATCTGTTAATTTTTTTTATCTTCTATCAACTTGCTATTTGTATTAATATTGGCATAGTAATATATTTATCGACAATGCTTACGCGTTAACTCCTTTTAGAAATACATGAACTCTAAATACAGCGTGAGTATGGGTTGAGTGAGAACCAAAGGGATGATTAGGGCGATAATATAGACGAAAAGTTAGAAAAAACAATCGAAAATATTTTTTTTTACCTATATAAAAAATGCTCATCTAATACTGATATAGATATCTAATTCAGCTTATAAATGCAAAAGGTATAATTGTAAAAGAATGCATCATATTAAAAGATGCTTCCATGCTGGACTGGGAGAGAAAGAAAAACAGAATGAAAAAAAGCCAGCTGCTTCTCTTCCCGGGCAAACTATGAAAGTCAGTTAAGGGACGTTTTTATTGGCGTTTTGGCGGGCCATAGGCTGACCCCCTGTCACTGCAATAGTTTCTCTCCATCATAATAATACCTCCAAATTTGTCAAACGTGACATCAGATGGTTTTATAGCCTCTGGAGTTCTGCCTACCCCATTAGGGATACAGGCGTGAAGTTATGTATGTATGTATTAAAATAAACAGAAATAGGATATGAATAATCTTCTTAAAAAGGAAGCATTTGGCTATGAAAACTACCCTTCATTCAAAATAAGTCGGGCCACTTTCGACATTCGAGAACGTGATAGTTTGAGATCATACATGGCGAAAAAATAAAATAAAATATAAATATTAATTATTTACTGAGTAAACTTAACCGAAAGTTAAAGAATTCATTACGCAACGCATGGTTACATAAGCGTAATACAATAGATACTTAGCGGGTGGTGGTGTGCGTGTGGCGGGAACACTACTTTGTGCGTGTTGACTGAGGCGGCGCGTTGGGAAAAGTGTAGTAATATCTCTTTTCAACACACTTGCTCGTAAAGTGAGCCTTATTCTATTGAATTTAGAACTATAAACTGGGCTATAAGTCACGCGTGCATAATATATTATGCCCTAGTGCATAATATAATGAATCCTACAAAGTTGAATTGTACCTTAGTGCAAATTACATGCGAGCAAACAGAGCATATTTTATTGATCCGGGTTATACAATAAATATATGAGCGCGCGCGTCCAGGCGGCGCGGCCAGCGGACAGGCGGCGCGCGTGCAGTAGCAGCGGCTGCACGGCGCCTCCAAGCAACAATAGCCTGTGTACAGGGACGCGCAGCAGCTAACAGCTGCTTCAAATAAATTTTATGACCACGTATGTCTGTCTTTTACTCACAAGTATGTTGAAAAACGTCGTATGTAACTCGTGAGCGTTGCTAATTACAGTCTCGGCTCATTATTAAGCCCTCGCCTGCGGCTCGGGCTCAAATCACAGCCTCGAAGCAACTTAGCTCACTTGTTACATAATATACTATTATTTGTTTGTAGGGAATTTTGGTGAAAAATTAAGTACCTACATTTATTACATCATTTATGATCAGTATCGGGTACAGAGTGCTCTTCTTCAATATCTAACATTTGTCACCACTCACCCTGTATATCAAACAATACGCATTTTTTACATAATTTATAAAATCGTGAAGTCAAATTAAAATGAGATCATTAGACTTGTTAAATTATTGTAAATGTATATTGTAATCAAATTTCCATGAGTAGCAGTTTGAATTTAGTTTATACGGACAAATAGATACATTGTCAATTTATTTTATTTCTTTCAATCGTATTATTTTATAGCCTGAGATCACGTTTTAGAAGTCAACCATTCAAATTTTTCATCGATCTAATGAGCTATGTACTTTTTACTCTCCTTCATAAAATAATAGTTTAAAGTTTGTAAAAATTCAACTTGCTTTTTGTTATAAATTAAAAAGTTTGAATGCCGCGGGCCGACAAGGACTGTGCAGAAGTATAAAAATAATACTTAGACTGCAGTTCAAAAAGTACGTGATATACACAGACCTTTATACCGAAATTTATGAAAAAATAATGAAGTTAATATCCTTAATATCCGTTATAACTTAAATCAATTCTATTTCGTGTACCTACGTAGATTTTGTGCATGAAGAATATCGCGCTTCGATAACTTATTTTAACTTATAACTAATTTGCTTCGAAATATTTTTTATCCTCAGTATAAAACTTAAGAAACAGTTTACGCGTTTTCGTTACATCGCCGGCTTTACTCTAAACCAGCGGATGGTTCCATATTTAAATAATTTGTTAAATAAGGAAACATTTGTAAAGTTATATCTGTCGCGCGCGGTTTTACCTCATTACTTTTGAACTCTACGAAAATTCTAGAAAAATCTAATTTCCCACTAGCGACGGGTCATCAAATATAAACAAAGTTTTTTTTTTAGTCTAACTAGTTAATTTAGTTTCAAAAATTAAAATAAATTAGTATAAAAAATCCCCTGACATTCACATAAACTACACGGCCCCGTAGTAGGTAATATGGGATACTGCGTAATAAACTAGAGGGGAACCTTAGGGGTATAAACACGTATAGATGAAGACCCAGAGCCGAAACTTTTTTTTTCTTGCTCCGTTCATAAATCGAAAACGCGGCCTCACGATTTGCGTCGTAGCAGCTTAACACGTAAGCCGTCAACATTAGCAGAAACCAGCACAAACAGAGAATTCAGCTTTATAATAATTGATATTGTATCAATTTTCCACCTTTTCATAGTTACACCATCATCATCATCATCACAACTCCGTGTAATGAGCCCACTGCAGGGCTATGAATCTCTCCTCTGGGTGATGAGGAGGTTTAGGCCGTAATCCACTAAGCTGGCCCGGTGCTGGTTGGTGGATGTCAGATATTTCAGGGTGCCGAAATGGCTTCTGACAAACCCCAACGACTACTGTATACAAGTATACAGCACCCGGGACCGACTGCTTAACGTGCCTCCGAAGCACGGAAGTCGTCGTGAGAAACGAACGGTCGGCGGTCACCAATCCATACAGGCCGCACCGAGCGCGCTTAACCTGCGATATCGTTTGATATGCACAGTAACCACCGCGCCACGATGACTAGTTACATATTAATAGTCAATATAAATTAACACAATTAGATACAGTTTTGTACGTTTTATTTTATCTAAAAAACATTACACAACAATAGCTTGATTCCACACACAAACTCACAAAATTATTCAAACGACTATACTTACTTTATATAGACGACAGTGTGAAAATATTCTTTTATCTTTGTAGCGAAAACGAGTGTTTGCGGGACAGCGACGAACAGACATAAAAACCAAAATGGGTGCAAAAAAGCTTTTTATTGTTGCTGAGTTTTTATTACTGAGTTAAGAATACTATCATAGTATTAGAGAAGATAGAAAGACATTGTCTTTACTTTTATATCTTAACTCGTTGGTACAGCAAGATTTTATGTAGAAGGAATAAATTGTATAAGAAATAAAGAATAATAAGAATGATACGTGATAATGAAACTTATTGTAACATGTTTTATCTAAATAGGATAATGTTGGTAAAAATTATTAAATAGAATGATGAAACAGTCATAAGTATAATTATAACTAGGTGCTTAGCAAATACTGGGACTCTAAAAGCATGTAAAATATCGCCTGCATAAACGTCAATTAAAACCTCTGTCCCTTTACTGACTTTTACAGTATGCCCGGGAAGAGCAGCAGCTGGCACATTCTATATTTTTCTTTCGCTCCCAGTCCAGAATGGAAGACTAAATAGTAAGGCCAAATCATGAACTAGTTAATTATACAGGTCAATACAGTACCTACCAATAGTTATTGCAATAGTAATGGTACCAATAACTATTGCAAAATTCAAAACACAAATATATTGTGAGGCAAACTGTAACGTCTGGCATCTTACCAATATTAAGTGTGAAAGTTTGGATATATAGATGGATTTGTTCCTCAAACACAGCAGACCGATTAACGGATTTGGATGACATTTAACATGGTAATTTGATAGAGTACAGGCTAGAATAGCACATAGACTCAATATTCCCGCTGGATTCGAAATTTCGCGGGAAAACCCGCACGAAAGACCCAGTTACAAATTAAATTAATTCCTGTGCGATGGTATTAAGAAATAGATTGTAAAACGGATTCAATGGATTTATATGTGTCACCGGAAAATAATACATTCCGTTAATTTATAAACTTCCGTAGGATTCTAAACAGGAGACAAAATGTATTATTTTACGCCCATAAAAATAAAAATAAAAAATAAAATCCCCAGACAATCACACCAACTACATGGCCCCAAAGTAAGCATAGCCTATTAGAATATAAATACATAAATAGATAGATAAACGCCCAGACCCGGAACATTTATTTTTCTTGTTCCGTGCGGGAAACGAACCCGCAACCACTGGCGTCTGAGGCAGACAGGTTTACCCCATTGCCAAAGTGGTCGTCAAATTTTCGCAAATCAATAAACTTACCGAACTCACACGTAAAATAATAAGTAAACTCTCATGGGTCAAATAAGTCACGTGTTCTGATTCCTAAAAACGAATGCACTAGAAGGCCCTGTAGGAGCGGTTAGGTTGCATATAGTAATAATATACATACGCGAGTCGAGCGAGCGAAGCGAGCGGTGCCGCGGCAGCGATCGGCGAAGCGCCATAAACAATTAGTGTAGATAAGCCAAAATTGTTATTGTTTGTCTGACCAATCAGCGAGCAGTGTATTATTTTCCGTATTTTAAAAAAGCGTTAACTTAAAAGCTCTTCTGTGATTGGTCGAACCGTTTAGAATCTTACGAATGAATATGCGTAAGTTTATAAATTTACCACGAGACGTCGTAAATTGATAAATTTGCCAAAATGTGAGCGTAAAATAATACAATTTATTTCTCGTTTAGAATATTAGGAAAGTTTATAAGTTTACGCGGAAATTCATAAATTTATAGTTCTTATTATTTTCCGGTAACTTATACAAAGTTGTTATATCTATTTAAACATTTCCGAAATACATCTCTTCTGAAGCAAGATGTTTTCCTGCAGACTTTTTAAAAAGGGTGACCTCTACCAAGGCAACTCCTAAAAGCGGGGATTATTCGCCTTTTACGACACACTTACTTGGGGATCCAAGACCCTACGAGGACAAAGTTCCTTTTAAATTCGAGGATAAACAACAGCTGAGAAATCATTTGTCATTTTCTATGTCTTAGTCATAAAAACCTTGTAAACCTGGGTTGACAGTGATTTATTAGATGGACTGGATCCTAAGGTCCGTTTGATGGAAATTTTCTTAAGCGTTGATCATAGCTCAATTTGCTGACAACTATTTTTAAAGATTTGTCAAAAAATCTATACTAAAGTAGAGTACGAGTCGGAGTTAGCTATAACAAGAGCCTTATTTTTTTTATCTTAATCCAAGATTACAGTGAAATCAAGCCAGTTACAAATAATGCTTTAATACTTTATTCCTGATTTCAATCCGATTTGATGTATTCGGTTTCGAACTGAACTGGGTGTTGTAATTAAATTATGTAAACACATCATTACTGTGCAAACTCCAAAGTCGGTAGGAGTTTTTTATTTTGACATCTTCTACCTTAAAGAGACTGAAAATTTATTATATGAATTAAATTGTAGTATACGGTGGATTGAAAAGTTCGCGGCCTAGTCAAGAAAACAGAATAAAGTACATACAAAAATATTTTTATATTTCGACGTAATCTCCATTTAGCTCTATGCACTTCTTCCATCTGCTTTCCAGAGCTTCCATACCTGTTTTAAAAAAAGATTCCTCAAGGTCTTCAAAATACAGGTTAACAGCGGCTTCGACCTCTTCATTCGTTAAAAATTTCTGCCCACCGAGGTGTTTTTTCAGGTTTGGAAACAGATGACAGTCCGAAGGTGCCAAATCAGGAGAATAAGCTGGATGTGGCAACAATTCGAAACCACAATCACGAATTTGAGCCATAGACTCGACAGACGTGTGGACTCGGGCGTTGTCCTGGTGAAACAACACTTTCTTTCTCAGTAATCCTGGGCGTTTCTGTTTAATTTCTTCACGTAAACGGCGCAGAAGGGTGCTATAGTACGCAGAGTTTATTGTTTCGCCTTTTGGAAGGTAGTCCACCATAATGACACCCTTAGCATCCCAAAAAACCGATGCCATCACCTTGCCAGCTGACAGAATTGCCTTTGCTTTTTTCGGAGTTGGTTCACCTGAATTTTTCCATTGTTTGGATTGTTGTTTTGATTCTGGGGTATAGTGGTGAACCCAGGTTTCATCCATTGTCACAAATCTGTCAAGTAAACCTTGTGGATCAGCCTCGAACATCTCCAAACAGTCGCGAGAAATCGTGAGTCGAATTCGCTTTTGCTCTACTGAAAGCAATCTGGGGACCCACCTAGCCGAAACCTTAGAAAAGCCGAGTTCATGGACAATGATGTTTTGCGTTCGTTCATATGAGATGCCTATAGTGTCTGCAATTTCTCTGATAGTCAATCTACGGTCTTTCAATATGAGATCACACACTTTATTGATGTTTTCTTCGGTCGTAGACGTCATTGGCCTGCCGGAGCGAGGGTCATCTTCGATGTTCTCTCGTCCACGTTTAAATTCTGCAACCCATTTTTTCACAGTGGTATAAGACGGGGCAGATTCCCCTAATGTTGTTTGCATGTCATCATGGATCTCCTTTGGTGTTAATCTTTTTTTAAACAAATATTTAATCACAGCACGTTGTTCAAATTTCTCCATTAGTGAAAATTTGTTCTACACACGTATTTATATTGTTCGTAAAATTTTATTTAAACAAGATATCAAATTGAAAATTCGCGGGCTGACAATTGAATAATGACAGTTCAAAATGACGGCAGAAAAAATAACAAAAGTTTTTTTTTTAATGGCCAGGCCGCGAACTTTTCAACCAATGTAGTAACAGTGCTTATAAGCCTGCTGGCCTGAAGTCAGATATACAAGAAAAAAAAATTTTATTATACCAACTTAAGTTAAGTACCTAACGATATTTTCCAGAAAGAACCCACTCGTGAATCCTCTACACACATACATAACTTCACACCTGTATCCCTTATAGGGTAAGCAGAACACAAGAGGTTATAAAACCATCTGATGTCACGTTTGACAAATTTGGAGGCATTATAATGGTGGAGAGAGGCTATTGCAGTGACAGGGGTCAGCCTATCGCCCACAAAAAAAAACCTCAAATAAATCCTCTGTCCCTTAACTGACTTTTACAGTATGGCCGGAAGAGAAGCAGCTGGCACATTCTATGTATTTCCTTTGCTGCCAGTCCAGCATGAAAGTAATCCTCTAATATTTGCATTTTACAACGAAATATTTCCCTTCAAATTCAGAATCTGCCAAATAAGAACCAATAAAGAAAAAGCGAGCTCCACCATTAAAATCATAAGTCGTTATCGTTAACTATTCAAAAACTCAAAATCTCATCAATTTTACCAAAACACATTTGCGAAATAGCGAGCTTGAAATCAATTTGTGATTCGATTTGATCGCTACGAATACAGCTAAAGCAGAAAAATCATAATAGTAATAGTAGCTAAAGTAAATATTAAATTTGAAAATCCGCACTTTTAACCAATTAAATTGCAAATGAATTACTGCTGAGTACAGTTGTTTGGATTCCGATCCTGAAATCGTACTTTACAAACTAACAGTTTGTTTTAGTTGAAACCAATGTTGTGATTAGAGTGCACACAGTGAACAGGGTGCTCGGTTTTCAATCACAACGGATTGCGAGATTCCAACGGACTTTATAAACTAATGTTCTAGTCAGTTCAAATGTCAAATAAAATCGATTTGGTGGGAATCGTCTAGTAGAAGAGTATATTTATCTGCTTGTGAGGTTTTGTCTTAATATATGGCATAGTTAAACAAAATCATATTACAATCCGATGGTAATATCTATAAAATTTATCGTCATGTGACACAAAACCATTATCAGATATATATACCCTTTGTTCGTGAATAAATCTGGTCATGTCCTTATCCGTATTTAATATATATATTTGTTGAACTAATAATGTTTATATTTCTTTTACTAAGACATCTAAATCAAGGTTGAAACTTATAAAGGTACCTCGTACCTCAACAGCAATAACTTTACCTTTAACTTTGTTGGCCCGTGGCCATCTATTCCATTAAATTTGACAAAAAGCGAGAAGTAACAGTTAAACCAAAGGATAAAAAGCAGATGATCTAGCTTCGTTGGGTCAGCCTCGAATAGCCCTCATACCCCTGGTATAGCGTATCGTAAAAAGCGACTAATCAGAGTGAGCATCGTTTGGGACTAACGAATCTTCAGACTTCAGCGTGTTAATATACGCTACTGTAATAAAAATAATAACTTGGACCTTGCACACGAGGTGACCGAAATGTTGTGTCCACCGAAATCATACCTGTTGTAATATCCGCAAACGGTTTCACCCCAGCCCGACTAGTCTTCATATAAAATCAGTTGACAGATATCATGGCGGTAATATGTTTTGGCAATGTTTTATCAGCAGCCAACTCCTCAGTTTTCAGCTGTAATATTCTGCTTCATCTTCACTTATCATCGGGTGAATATGGGTTTAATTCACTTAAAAAATCGTTTTTAAGCGTTTTACATTAACATGTTCGTGAAAAAAAGTTTCTTGTCCCAGGGTAACAAACAGGCGACGGAAAACAAAATAATTCTACTATGTTTTCGTTTTTATTTAGAGTAAGGCGAAACAGAACCCTAAAAATCTGTTCTGACCTATTCTTTTACGTTTTTATTCTAAAAAAAAAACACTTATTTATTTTTATTTATTTATTTATTTATTCTTCATTGTACACAAAAATAAGGAATATTTATACAATTAGTCTGTCCATTTTCTTTTCTAATAAAGCCAATTAATTTTATTTAGTACTTCTTTAAATAATTAATTACCTCAAATAAATCTCAAACAAGGCCGTATAATTTTCTATACAAACTCAAACTATTTAGTATTTATCTTGTCTTTCGCTCGAAAAATTACTACAATAATTTTATGTATAAACATCGGCAGGTACACAGTAATACCTTAATCTAGCAAAGGCGTCCATAATCTCGTTACACAGAAGACAAATTTGGGAAAGGTACTTGTATAATGAGATTTAGAGATAAATGTGTAGTCCCAGTGAAACGCTTGCTCTTATGTCGCAAGAAAAGTTTTCTTAGGAATAAAAAAAAGAAACGAAATATTTATTACAATATCATACCTACTATACAAATACAATATCCTACAATAGGTACATACAATACCTTTTGACGTCTAGTTTATGTTTCGTATTTTCTACTATAGTTTTGTTTGCTTTACGATACGGATTTCAAAAGGGCTGGTACTATTGTGTTGAAGAATAGGTCTTAAATTCAGGTACGTAGATTTATGGTTGTTGAGATTCGAGTTTTTCATTTTAGATTGAAATTTTTCAATTTGCAGCAGTGGACGTCTACAGGCTGTGGATGATGATAATGATGATGCACTAAAATCATTGTCATTGTCTTTTGGGTTCAGCGAAACTATGAAATAGACAAAGAGAAAAATAGTATCGTATTCTTTGTCTGTTACTCTCGATACCATAAGCTAGGTATGAGATTTTTAATTACCTAGAAGTCTTTTAAAGTTAGAAGGCAATAATAAATTTTAATGGACTGGGATGAAAGAGCTTACACATTTTAAAATTATAATCTTAAACGCTCACAGTTTTGAATTAAAAAATAATGTAGGTATTATAATATTATAGGGGTATTTATTAATTAATGTAGGTATACTCCGAAGAATTAACGACACTTGAGTCAGATATGATATTACCTTATAATGAAATGAACAAAAGTGCTAAACAAGCGGAATTTTACGATTCAACTACAAACATCAAGTAAATATATTATTAAACATCAACTTTTAGCACGACGGCCGAGTAAATTTCAATCCAAAACTCAATATAAAACTTAACCGGTTTTCAGAAAAATATTATTACCGAGTACCGTACCTGTACCGATTTTTCTAGAAGAAATAGAAATTAGACTTAATGGTTTTAGAGATTTTAAAGACGGCAAAAGGCGGATAGCTTCTCCCCTTAACCATATTGAAGACATCATACCTTTTTTAACCGTGATCTCGTAAAATGATATAATTTTCATGATGATACTGTCTTTAATAAAATGCCTTTGTGTAAGTGTGTCGCGAAAGATGCACCAATAAACACTGCTTATCTCCATTAAAATCCCATTGAGGGCCGCATGACCACCTTTTATATCATATTACAATCCGATGGTAATATCTATAAAATTTATCGTCATGTGACACAAAACCTTTATCAGATATATATACCCTTTGTTCGTGAATAAATCTGTTCATTTTTGGTGGAAATTTAATGATATAATTTTTTAATAATTTTATAGTTCCACCGATACGGTTACTAATTATTCGAAAAATTAAATAGTTTGTTTTATAATGTTTTATGATAATGTTTCAGTACGCTGATTTTTTAGAACAATACTCAAACAAAAACCAAGCTTCAAGATGGTAATGATAACCGCTGTGACGATGGGGTGACACTGGACTCTTCGACATTACATTATCAAACTTTTTGCCTCTCCAATGTTAAACTTCAAAATATTACCTTGTTAGGCTTTAAAATTCTTTGTGTAATTACAGAATTCCCTTCTTGGTACAAACATATTCTGGAATATTGCTATCAATTTCGACCGTTAATAATAAATACTTTAGGTAAATAGAGTATAATTTCGTGAAAAGTGTTATGGCACGTTTTAGCACAGGCGGCGCTTCGCGTGGGGCTTCGTGCGTTTTCGTTACATCGTCGGCTTTACTCTAAACCAGCGGATGGTTTCATAGCAAAGCCGGCGATGTAGTGAAAACGCACGCTATGCACCACCTGTCCTTATCTGTATTTAACAAACAGGGTTGATTTGTGGTCATCGGCCAAATTTTTTTTACACAATAAGTTTAATTAATAGCAACGATTTAACGTATTTTTTTTACAAGGAAATTAATATATCCGCTATCATGTTAAGCTAAGCATAGTCACTCTAAATTATCATTTAAAATAAATTCGACTACGCGCTACTACAAAACATCTCGTAGTACTACGTCGAACTATTAACAATGAAATGCCGCGTCGTAGTAGCTATTTTCATCAACAGCGACTATTTTCAAAAACGTTTGTGGTTCCATATTTCTACTTTTTTGTACTGAGCGACGCTACAAGAAATATGCAGGTACGTTTATATTGTATCAAAGAAACTAACATTTAAATTTGGCTGGTGACCAACAAACAACCCTGTATATTAGTTGAACTAATAATGTTTATATTTATTTTATTAAGACGTCTAAATCAAGTTTGAATTTTTTAAAGGTACCTCGTACCTCAACAGCAATAACTTCACCTTTAATTTTGTTGGCCTGTGGCTATTCCATTAAATCTGACAAAAAGCGAGAAGTAACAGTGAAACCAAAGTATAAAGAACAGATGATTTTGCTACATTGGGTAGGCTTCGAAAAGCCCTCATACCCATGACTAAGCGTATCGTAAAAGGCAACAAATTAGAGTGAGCACAGTTTGGGACTAACGAATCTTCAGACTTAGCGTGTTAACGCTACACTGCTACAGTAATAATAATAATAACTTGGACCTTGCACACGAGGTGACCGAAATGTGGGAAGTTGTGTCCACCGGAATCATCCCGGTTGTAATATCCGCAAACGGTTTCACCTTTTTTTTTTTTTTTTTTTTTACTTGAGGAAAACGTGCTATCACGTCCCCGTCCGCCCAAGGGGGAGCGACGGGGTATGTGGGGATGATCCGGCTGAAGGCCAGACCTACCCACTAAAAACCTCAAGGTGTACCTCATCTGCCATAGATGGAGCCCACGGTACCGCCATTGGCATTACCCGCGAGCCCCGGCAGATTGCGCTCAGCCGAGCGCCCCCCACGTGGGAAATGGTCCAGCACACGAAACCATTTCCCCACACATAGCCCTTATAGCCGCAGCAGGTCCCCTCACCCGCTACGGCTGGCTATCGGGAGGGAGAAGGTGAGCATATCTCCTTCTCCGTCCCCCCCTCCGCCTACGGCGGATCGGTGCCGAAGAGGCGTCATCCTCCCGGCACCGCTCCGCCGCCTCCTTCTGCGACATTACGTCCTCGCAGAAGGAGGTCATGGCCGCCCAAGCCTCTCGACTCCCTAGCATGGCTTTAACCACGCTAGCGATCGAGAGGTCCTCTCCGACGACAGACGTCAACTCGTGCCGCAGCCGACCCCACGCCGGACACACCACTAAGGTGTGCTCCGCCGTGTTGTCGGCCGCCCCACAATGGTGACACTCTGTCGTCACCTCCCTCCGGGCGACCCTGTGCAGGTAGTGACCGAAACAACCATGTACGGTCAATACCTGCACAAGGCGGAAGGTCAGAGTCCCCCACCTTCGCTGCACCCACTCAACGAGGACCGGACGAATCGCATCGATCGTCCAGGCCCCGTAAGCGGGCGCAACGAGGGACTCTTCCCATCCCCTAAGGAGTGCCCTCCTGGCACTCCTGCGGACGCGTGCCACCTCCTCGGGACAGGGGCGCTCGCCCGCATCCCTCCTCTCGGCTCGGTACCGGTAGACGGCACCGAGCACTACCGCCTCGAGTTCCCACGGGGGGGTGCTTGCCAGGACGCAGGCAGCCCCATGGGAAATCGAGCGGTACCCTCGCGATGCCCTCACCGCCATGACCCTCTGCGGCTTTCGCAGCAGGGCCCTATTTTGGCGGTTGAGGGCATCCTCCCAGATGGGCGCTCCGTAGAGGGCCATGCTTCCCACAATACCGAGGTAGAGCCTACGGCATGGGGAACCAGGCCCCCCCACGTTCGGCAGCAGCCGCCCCAGTGCAGCCACCGCCTTGATGAGCCGTTCGGCCAGCACCTTAAAATGCTGACCGAAGGCCCAGCGCCCATCTAAGATGAGGCCCAGATACCGCATTTCCCTCTTCAGGGGTATCCGGGTCCCATCCACCATCAGCGTCGCACCTGGAGGGGGACCCTGCCGAGGCCCGTGAAACAAAAGGGCCTCGGTCTTCTCCAGCGCGACCCTGAGGCCCAACCTCCTTATGCGGCCCACCACTAGGGCCGCACCCTCCTCTATCCGAGTCACTGACTCGGCGAACGTCCTCCCCTGGGCCACTATGAGGGTATCGTCCGCATAGCAGAATACGCTGACGTGGGGCGGCAGAACGCCCCTCAACACCCCGTCGTAGCCCAAGTTCCACAAGAGCGGACCGAGCACCGACCCTTGCGGAACCCCACACCTCATGGTTCGCCGCGTCAGTGACCCCCTCCCGTCGACGTAGATGACGTCCCTGTCCCGGAGGTAGTCCTCCAACAGCCGCCGCAGGTACAGAGGCACCCCGTGAAATCGGAGAGCCTCGAGTATTGCACCGAACGGCAGGCTGTTGAAGGCGTTGGCAATGTCCAAAGACACTGCCAACGACCTCTCCCCCCTCGCGGCACCTTCCGCGGTGAGGGCCTTCAGGGCAGAGACGGCGTCCAACGTCGACCGCCCCCGTCGGAACCCGAACTGTGCCTCGGACAGGTCAGGCCCTACCCCCTCGAGGTGCTGGACAAGCCGGGATGCCAGAATAAATTCCAGCATCTTGGCCGTCTCATCCAGCAGGACCAAAGGCCGGAACGCCGACGAACTGTCCGGCGACCGGCCCTCTTTCTCGAGGAGGCAGAGCCTCCCGTCCTTCCAGAGCTTCGGAAACCGTCCGGTTCTCAGAGAGAGGTCGAACAATTTCCGAAGCTCGGATCCCAGGGTTTCCACCGCTACCTCTAGGATCCGTCCGGGCACTCCATCCGGTCCGGGGGCCGTCCTCTTCCTCCCCAAACGGGAGATGGCATTCTCCATCTCGGCGTCCGAGATGGGGGGAACCTCAATCTCCCATGCCACTCCCGCTGGGGGAGGCAAGGAGTGGTCGGGGCTGTTAGGAAACAGCTCTCCCACGACCACCCTCAGGAACTCAGGCTGGAGAGTCTCAGTGAGGGGCCGTCCCATGGCCCGGAGTTTGTTCCGAGCCAAAACGGTTTCACCCTATCCCAACTAGTCTTCATATAAAATCAGTTGACAGATATCACGGCGGTAATATGTTTTGGCAATGTTTTATCAGCAGCTAACTCCTCAGTTTTCAGTTTTAATATTCTGCTTCATCTTCACTTATCATCGGGTGAATATGGGTTTAATAATAAAATAAAATAATAAAATCCCCAGACAATCACACCAACTACATGGCCCCAAAGTAAGCATAGCTTGTGTTATGGGATACCATATAGCGAACTAGGGGGGAAACTAGAATATAAATACATAAATAGATAAACACCCAGACACGGAACATTTTTTTTTCTGGTTCCGTGCGGAATTTCACTTAGAAATTCGTTTTTAAGCGTTTTAGATTAACGTGTTCGTGAAAAAAGGTTTCTTGTCCCAGGGTAACAAACAGGCGACGGAAAACAAAATAATTCTACTATGTTTTCGATTTTATTTAGAGTTAGGCGAAACAGAACCCTAAGAATCTGTTCTGACCTATTCTTTTACGTTTTTATTCTAAAAAAAAACACTTAGTCTGTCCATTTTCTTGTCCTAATACAGCCAATTAATTTTATTTAGTTCTTCTTTAAATAATTAATTACCTCAAATAAATCCCGTATAATTTTCTATTCAAACTCAAACTATTTAGTATTTATCTTTTCTTTTGCTCGAAAAATTACTACAATAATTTTATGTATAAACATCGGCAGGTACACAGTAATACCTTAATCTAGCAAAGGCGTCCATAATCTCGTTACACAGAAGACAAATTTGGGAAAGGTACTTGTATAATGAGATTTAGAGATAAATGTGTAGTCCCAGTGAAACGCTTGCTCTCATGTCGCAAGAAAAGTTTTCTTAGGAATAAAAAAAAGAAACGAAATATTTATTACAATATCATACCTACTATACAAATACAATATCCTACAATAGGTACATACAATACCTTTTGACGTCTAGTTTATGTTTCGTATTTTCTACTATAGTTTTGTTTGCTTTACGATACGAATTTCAAAAGGGCTGGTACTATTGTGTTGAAGAATAGGTCTTAAATTCAGGTACGTAGATTTATGGTTGTTGAGATTCGAGTTTTTTATTTTAGATTGAAATTTTTCAATTTACAGCAGTGGACGTCTACATGCTGTGGGTGATGATGATGACGATGCAAGAAAATCATTGTCGTTGTCTTTTGGGTTCAGCGAAACTATGTAATAGAAAAATAGTATCGTATTCTTTGTCTGTTACTCTCGACACCATAAGCTAGGCATGAGATTTTTAATTACCTAGAAGTCTTTTAAAGTTAGGAGGCAATAATAAATTTTAATGGACTGGGATGAAAGAGCTTACACATTTTAAAATTAAAATCTTAAACGCTCACAGTTTTGAATTAAAAAAAATAATGTAGGTATTATAATATTATAGGGGTATTAATTAATGTAGGTATACTCCGAAGAATTAACGACACTTCAGTCAGACATGATAATATTATCTTATAATGAAATTAACAAAAGTGCTAAACAAGCGGAATTTTACGATTCAACTACAAACATCAAGTAAATATATTATTAAACATCAACTTTTAGCACGACGGCCGAGTAAATTTCAATCCAAAACTCAATATAAAACTTAACCGGTTTTCAGAAAAATATTATTACCGAGTACCGTACCTGTACCGATTTTTCTAGAAGAAATAGAAATTAGACTTAATGGTTTTAGAGATTTTAAAGACGGCAAAAGGCGGATAGCTTCTCCCCTTAACCATATTGAAGACATCATACCTTTTTTAACCGTGATCTCGTAAAATGATATAATTTTCATGATGATACTGTCTTTAATAAAATGCCTTTGTGTAAGTGTGTCGCGAAAGATGCACCAATAAACACTGCTTATCTCCATTAAAATCCCATTGAGGGCCGCATGACCACCTTTTATATAATTTTTTTTTATATAAAAGGTGGTCTTGCAGGTTTGACGACCACTTTGGCGATGGGGTCTGCCTCAGACGCCAGTGGCTGCGGGTTCGATTCCCGCACGGAACAAGAAAAAAAAGTTCCGGGTCTTAGCGCTTATCAAGATACGGTAAGACACGATCGGCAACGGACGTGCCTACTGCGTGAGAATATATTTATTTTATTCGCGATTTGCGCGGCAAATGCCGCTGCACGCGGAAATGGCTATGAGTTCCGAACAGCTCATAGCCAATGAAGTACTGGCGTTCTTACAGCACGCCATTGACACCATGGATGAGATCAGCATCATCCAGATCTCCAGAACAAATTTTAATCTGGAAGAAATACTGGCCGCCAAAACGCTGCTGTTCAAGTCAATCGGGCAGATTGACCGAATGCCGTCTCGCAGAAGAGACGAAAAGGGAGAGAAAAGTCTTAATATCATCAATCTCCTGAAGGTTACTGATCCAGACGACGTGCCGACGTTCGTGGCGAAAGACCTCAACAAGTTGCCGCCAGTCACGTTCGACCACGTCGATGTTACCAGGATCCTGAAGGATATAACTACCCTGAAGGCTTCCTTGGCTGCTGTCGAGTTGAAGTTGAAGGCCTCTCAAGAAACCACCAGTGAGCTACGGGCTGAAGTTGTAGAGTTGAAAAACACTCTAGCCGTAAGTAGGTCACCTGAGGCTAACAACGTCAACAAGCGGCGCGGGGCATTTAGTGCAACGTGTGCAAGTTTCGATTCTGCAAAACTTGACTCATCGCCAGCCGCTGACCCCGCACGTGCAAGCGGTGACGCCTGCGTCGCCCATCCCCCGCCTCCCCCCGAGGTGGTGTCGTCACCTGTCATCGTGAAGGGTATTGGAAGTCACCACGACGAGCACCCTCGTACTGACGTCTGCAGTGGACAGCCGAAACAAGATGGCTTTATTAAGGTGGAGCGGAAGAAAAGACGACTTTGTCGCAACAATTGCGGCACCGCTCCGACAGGACCTAACTTTCTCCTGCGTCCCGCTGTACCTGTCACGTACGTGTACGTTTCACGTCTCCATTACTCTACTGATATGATATGATAAGGATGCTGATGTCGTTGAGTACTTGGAGAAAAAGACGAAGTTCCGGCTCAAGGTTGAAAAACTGGAAACGCGCAACAATGTCAACTTTAATTCGTTTGTTGTGCGTGTACCCCGGGACCACGTATCGGTGTTCCTGAAGGTTATCTTCCGCAAGTTCCGCGGAAGATAACTCCCTTCAAAGGGAGCCGCAAAGTCGTGATTTGTGTTTATTTATATATATGTTAGTTCTTAAGGTATTTATTTTACTAAGGGCCTCTGTAATCAATTATCTATGTTTTTGTTTATATTGCCTGAAACAAATGATTATTATTATTATTTGTGTTCAGGATTTTAAGATCGGTATCACATGAGTAGATAATCTACTCATGTGTCGGTATTACTACCGGTTTTAGTAGATTTTAACGGGCCTAGGCCAAGTTAAAATCAACAATGTCTACTTTACTCATGTGTTTGTCGGATTTTCAGGACTAGCTTGCAATATTATTATATGTGTTGAAGTCGTCGTGGCGCCGTGGTTACAGTGCATATCAAACGATATCGCAGTTTAAGCGCGCTCGGTGCGGCCGTTATTAGGATGGGTGACGCCAACCATTCATTTCTCACGACGACTTCCGTGCTTCGGAGGGCACGTTAAGCAGTCGGTCCCGGGTGCTGTGTACTTGTATACAGTAGTCGTTAGGGTTTGTCAGAAGCCATTTCGGCACCTTGAAATATTTGACATCCACCAACCAGCACTGGGCCAGCTTGGTGGATTACGGCCTAAACCTCCTCGTCACCCAGAGGAGAGACTCATAGCCCTGCAGTGAGCTCATTACTCGGAGTTGTGATGATGATGATGTGTTTGTGTACCTATTATATTCTAGGCTCTCCCCTAGTTCGCTACACGGTATCCCATATCACAAGCTATGCTTACTTTGGGGCCATGTAGTTGGTGTGATTGTCTGGGGAAGTATAAAAAATCTGTCTCAAAATCAAAACTCATCGCCGAAAAATATATAATGGTAATCAAATCTTTCTCAACTTATCTGCTTCATATTCGATCTGAGATTGTAAGATAGACGATAAGCGCGGATTTGATACAGACAATCTGTGGGTAAAGTTGTGTAGATATGTTAATTAACTATCCAGTGTATGGTTTTAAGTAGTTCTGTGGATATGTAGAGTTATTTATTGACTACCCAGTGAACTACAATTGAAATGTTTGAGTATACTTACTGTTTACTTATTCAATTTGTATTTTTTATTATGTAATAAAAAAATATTGATCTATAATATCAGATACAGTTGATAAAAATGTAACAAGTAAATACCTATCTGCTTAGGCTTCATGAATATTTCCTTTCTATTCGATATCACTAGGAATAATAGACACTTTTGACGTCTTTGCAAATGTTTTGTGATTTACATAGTTTGTACGAATCTTGTTAAATTATAAAATATTTCCATATTTCCATAATTATATTTTCCGCTAAAAGTTGCACCATACATTGTATCAAAATTGCGCTCTAAGCGTCTCAAGGGAGTCATTGAGAGATCTGAAGAAGCAACAGAATTTTAATACCATTGGTTTTCAAATTCATATACCCTCAAAATCTTGATAAAAATGTTTCCAATATCAAGATGGCGTACTTGTATGAACTCGCGAAATGAGATTGAATAAACCTTCTATTACCACCGTTAATAAAAAATACGGCCCTCTTAATTAGGTTTAATGCTGCCTTCTTTGCTACGGGTCTTTTGAACGAATTCTTTTCGGGTTGGATATTTACATGATCAACACAAGTGTTTGCTCTCGAGTCACGTTTCAATGTTTTTTGTATGAATATTTATGTATTTCATAAGCTCGTTTATTCGTAGGTATACTCAAATCAAGTTTTTCAGGTTGAAACTGACTTAAACTGTTTATCTTGCTAGGTATAGGTATTGCTAATTTTAATGTAACCGTGAATAGAGTATAGGATTTTCAACAGACTTCAAAAAAAGAAGGAGGTACTCAATTCGTCTGTATGTTTTTTAATGTTTGTAACCTCATTATTTTGATTGGGTAAACCGATGTTGATGATTGTTGTTTCATGTGATAGAGAATATAAATTTCATCGATTGAGTACCTAC
This sequence comes from Stenoptilia bipunctidactyla, assembly GCA_944452665.1. Lineage (NCBI taxonomy): Eukaryota > Metazoa > Arthropoda > Insecta > Lepidoptera > Pterophoridae > Stenoptilia > Stenoptilia bipunctidactyla. Next base: position 13,601,729 of record OX101735.1, read on the forward strand.
TTCATGTTTTTTTTTTAAATATGTATGAATTTGGAGATTGTTCAACCTGATGACCTTCTACTTCAGCCAAAGTTTTGACGTAAACTCAGTTTTTTTAATGCTCTGAATTCGTTGATTATTATCCGAATAGGTGATGTATTTTACGTTTAAAGATAAACTTAAAAGGCTAAACCTGCATAATGTCTAATCTCATTTAACGGTTCTATAAGTTGAGGCCAAATTTCCATTTCCACTTAAACCAATTCACAGAAAAAACAAATCTAAAAGTCTCATAGCTAAAACTCAAAGGTATGTTTTTATCAAAAAGAAAATCTGTAAACAGAATAATGATGTTACGAACCCCACAAATCCTGTAATCTCGAGCTTATATCAACCCTGAAACGTTGCAAGGAACTATGGAGGAAAAAAATAAAGATATTAGGGAACAAAATGGCATACCATAAATATACAGAAGTAGCGCCTGTTACGCGTTCAAGCCCCCATTAGCTCAGCTATATACCTTCCTTGGTGCTACGTCAAAATAAATGGAAATGCGTTGCTGTATACTAAACAAGATATATACAGTTATGTTCATAAGAAATATTAGTTTAATAGTTGGAAAGATACACAAGTTGAGAAATATGCGTGTGATAAATTTATTAAAAGCGAAAAAATTGTTACTAATAGGAGTAATAAACAATATTGACGTTTCTTTTTTAAAGCATTTTTTGTTGAAAAATAAAATTAAATGAAATATTAATTTGAAAGTAGATACTTGTGGCTTCGCGCGTTTTACACTGGTATTTTTTGGTAATTTAAAATTTCTGGTAATCTTAAAGATGTAAGAGAAAGTTTACCAACACCATTTTTTTCGATCTGCATTATTTTTTTGTATTTTACGACAACACTACCTAAGTAAACTTAAATATCATCATGGACCTCATTGTTCCATCTTGATCTTCAACTTCAAACTGTTAAACGTAAGTAGGGGGAGCTAAGTAAGTAAGTGGGCTCACATTGCTATGGCTATGCATTAGGGCTATGCATTAGTCAAAAACAATGTCATACACTTACATACACTTAATTGACGTCAGAATATAGAAAACTAAAAATCCATCTTCATCTCATTTTACATAAGTCCTTAAATTTGAAGCAAAATTGTACGCTAAGCCCACTTTAAAAAACACCTTTATTGTAATAGAAATGTTGAGAAATAGAAAGGTTGAAAGCTTGAAAGGTTGAAAAATTTCAAGCTTTTAGTATTGTCTTAAGTTTTCACGATTCATAATTTAAATAAAACTACTTTTTAACCGGATTAATCGCGTATAATTTATACATTCAATCAACCGTCAACCTCACTCAGCTCAATCGTGCTCTATGAACAAGGCAGTGATTAATATATCAAAACAAACTTTGGATTGCAATACAATAGAACTTTTAAGTAAGGGATTAAATTACGCACCGACTCCATCAAAATTACCAACAGAGGAGATTATCTGTAAAGTGGAGGACTGTCTCTTTCAAAACAAAATCTCTAAGGAAGATTCGGAAAGCATTCGTCAAGATATTTCTGGCATTTTGAGGCGATGTAAATTACCGAACTCAAATCTTACTAGAGAAGAACGAATTGCATTAAAGAACTTACGCACAAATAAAGAGTTAACTATCCTTCGTGCAGATAAAGGAAACGCCACTGTTGTGATGGACACATCTGAATACAGCAACAAAATAACAAACCTCTTGTCAGATGAATCAACTTATAAAAAGGTAAACTATGGCCCTACCTCTAGAATTATGAAGAAAACATCTGATTTAATACAAAAACACAAAGAATGGTTGAATTTGGATGTGACAAAACTTATCCCAGCTTATGCAAAACCTCCAAAACTATATGGGCTACCTAAAGTGCACAAGACTGATGTACCACTTAGAGCTATTGTGAGCCAAATTGACACCCCAACTTACAGGCTTGCCCAACATATAGCAGGTGTACTCTCACAGCTGAGAGGTAAAACAAGTGCATATGTAAAGGATTCTTACCAATTTGTTAGTGATTTAAAACATCTCAAGATTGCTAACAATGAAACTATGGTTAGTTTTGATGTCAAGTCTTTGCTTACATCATTCCCTGTCAAAGACTGCATTGAAATTGTAAAGAAAAAGCTAACTGATTCAGATTTGCCTGTTGAATATGCAGAATTATTAGAAGTTTGCCTGACATCTGGCTATTTTATGTGGAACAATGAATTCTACCTACAAATTGATGGTGTCGCCATGGGCTCCCCGGTGTCCCCTGTAGTTGCTGACATCTACATGGAAGATTTCGAGGAGCGTGCTCTCCACCTGGCACCAGTCGTGCCGAAGACCTACAAGAGGAACGTTGACGATACTTACACTATTTTACCTCAACACAAAGTAACTGCATTTCTTAACCACCTTAATTCCTTTAACAATAAAATACAATTTACTATGGAATTAGAACAGGATAATAAGTTAGCCTTCCTTGATGTTTTAATTACACGGAATCCAAATGGTACACTCGGTCATACTGTTTATAGGAAACCCACTCATACTGACCGATATTTAAATGGGAGTTCCCACCACCACCCGAGCCAATTACTCGCCGTAGGCTCCTCTTTGTTTCAGAGAGCACAGCGAATCTGCGATCCCCAGCACATTGATGATGAACTGAAACATGTTGTCAAAGTGCTTCGTCAAAACGGCCTCAAACCACCTCGTCGCCGCCGCAGTGACCACGTGAAGCCGCAGACAGTCGAACGAAGACCTGCATTTTTACCTTTTGTGAAGGGAGTTACCGATAAAATTTCAAAAATTCTTAGGCGCGCTTCCATCAATACAATATTTAAACCAAACTCAAAAATTAGTCAACATCTTCGCCCAGTTAAATGCAACATCCCTTTACAAGACCCAGGTGTATACAAGATTGACTGCGGCTGTGGGCTTTCCTACATTGGTCAAACTAAAAGAAGTGTATCAACCCGCGTTAAAGAACACATAGCTGACATTAAAAACCGAAGAGTAACCAAGTCTGCAGTTTGTGAGCATTCCATAGACAAGCCCAACCACTACTTAAGGTTTGACTCTGTGAAAGTTCTATCTAGGGAGACACATTATATACCTAGAATGATCAGAGAAGCCATTGAAATTAAAAAGCACCCTAATTTCAACATAGAAGATGGTTGGAAACTATCACCAGCATGGGACCCTATTCTCAAAGATATTAAGTCAAACATCCAGCAAGCAGCACGACCTGAAACTCGAGACACTGTCAGCTCATTTTGTGTTTACCCTGAACGCTACGCTCGAAGACTGAGAAATAGATGGAGATGATGTATAACTTTTTCCACTATCAATCTGACGCCTGACACCTCAGTCGCTCGTGACAACGGGGTCTGCAAAGACACCGAAACGTCGAGTTAAAATGTAAAATATAAATTATACGCGATTAATCCGGTTAAAAAGTAGTTCTATTTCAAGCTTTTATTCGTTGTGATTATTATTAAATCTAAAATCGATGCCATGGTTCCTAACAACAGATTTCACTATCTCTCATAAGTTATCACTTCTCCATACTGACGCATTTTAATTGTACACCATATACTGGATATTATTAATATGCCTCTCAACGCTTTCATCTTTTATTTATTTCTTTACGATCCCATATGCCTTTGCTGTTTAACATTATATATTACTTGGAATTTTTCAAAACCTTTTTGAGGATCAAAAAACTGTGTCATAAAATTACCAACATCAGTCCCGAAGGAACCTCTTTCTTCTAAGGTAAATTAAAAACCTAACCAAAACAAAGTACCTACCTACATGAAGGTATTTAATTCTCATCACAACATTGTGCTTGTTTCATCAAACTTATAGTCAAATAGGATTACAAATCATAAGAATTATTCTTTTAAATAAGTTTATCAGAAGTAAGAAAAAATATTCAAGTAATACTTTTCAACCGAAAGATTTCAACCAGATTGAAATTGGAACATCTGCGTTTAACATCGCTTAAAACTCCTGCGATTGATGAAATGTTTTTCGAGAACATTTCTAGTAGTGTTCCATTTTCAAAAGCTAATCCGCTATTCTATTGGGCTGGAGAGAAGGTAAAATAACTCTATTTACACAAGTTGTAGTGTTGCTTTTTGCCCATCACTCCGTTTGTGAAAAATCCGGTACAGTATGTACTTTGTTTATTTAATTGAACCGTGGTTAAATCATAGGTTAACAGATTATCAATTATCATTCCGTTATTTCCCATAATACCCATCAACAACATCCGTAATACCCAAAATTTATGTTATTCGCTAGCAAGCTATCGATAAAAAAAATATAAAATAAACCCGGTTTTTGAACACGATAAGGATTTTTATTTCGACTGATTTATTCGTCGAAGTCTGTGTTTACCATTAAGGTTGTTTTCCATGAAAATAAAACAAGGAAAATTTATTTCGTAATTATTTATTTCCTATTGATTGTATCGCAATACTTTGTGGAATTGCTTTATCCTCTATTAGTTTGAAGAAACATCGTAAAACACGTTAATCAGGACAATAAGGATTCCTTAGTCTACTTGAAAGTATTCATTAAATTTATTAGAGGATTGAAGTATTTTCCTTATACAAAATTGAAACGTATTGTTGAAATTAAATCAATTGGAGCGTTTCTATGGAATTTTTATTCCCATGTTTTTTTTTACTGCAGTTAAGTTTTTTGTATGTCTTTTTCACAAAACCCAGGTGAAACCGCGATGCCTAACTATGCTATAATATCTTTTGACCTAGGTAACTCTGTATGTCTGAAAACGCTTTCAAATCTAAACTACTAAATCGATTTTGACGAAGCTTTATACATATATGATGAATTTGTAGAGTTGGCTTAGAATAACCCTACTGCCCCTGGTCAAGTATGAAGTATACCCCCACTTTAGGGTTCGCTATGTTAGCATCCACTCTTTATATAAAAAACTAGCTATTGCGCGCGGTTTCACCCGCGCAATTTTGATTCGCGCTGAAATTTCGGGATAAAAAGTAGCCTAGTGCTCGTCAGTCGTTCGTGACCACGGGGTCTGCATAATAATAAATCTTTATTTTGCCAATATATGGTACAGTCAGTTCATATTTATAAGTCAGGTCCAGCATATACTGCTGATTGTTCAGCGTGAAAAATTATAAAATTATAGTAAAGGACATTTACAAAGCAATTGCATTAAATATTTTGACATAAATTACATTTTATAAATAAATAAATTTAAATTAATATAAAACACAAATAAAATAAAAAGCACATCAAATTGAAACATAAAAAATAATACTAGATAAAATTAAATGTCCAAACTAATATTAAAAGATGTCAGAAATAAACATTAATTAAAAATGAAGTCAAATTACAATTAAATAGTAGAAGTCAAAATTTTGCAAGAAAAATTAATTCATAATTTATCATTTAAATAGGTATTAATGTCATAGTACATTTTTTCTAATAATATATTAAACAATGTAGTTTTAAACTTTTTTTCGGGGAGATTTCTGTATGTACTGGGTAATTTATTGTACAATTTGACAGCCATACAGTGCACATTTTTACTACAAACAGTTAGCTTTTGGGGTGGTATATAAAGTTTACTTTTGTGTCTGCCACGCCGTCCAATCACATCCTCATTTTTTTCAAATAAATGTTTGTTCCGATTGACAAAGCAGCATACTTCATATATATACAGTGATGGAAGTGGCAAAATTTTTAGTTTAGCAAATAGTGGTTTGCAGCAGTCTGTTAAATCTGCCCTACAAATGGTCCGTATACATTTTTTTTGTATTATGAATACTCGGTCGGCCTCAACCGAGTTTCCCCATAAAATTAGGCCATACATGATGACGGACGAAACATATGTATCCGTGATATGCAAGGAGTGCAGCCTGAAATGATACTAGTTGTACTATTCGCCTTATAACGTAAATAAATCTATCAATTTTCATACAAATATTATTCACATGTACTTTCCAATTTAAGTGTTGGTCAATTGTAACTCCTGAAAATTTCGTGGATTCTACTATGTCTAGGCAAATGTCATTATATTTTATGTCATATTTATTAAATTTCGAATTATAAGTTTGGAACTGAACTATTTTAGTCTTGTCAATATTAATTAAAAGATCATTAATGTCTAACCATAAAGTAATGTCACTCAATGTTTTATTAATTTCTATCTCAGCGTCATTCTTTTTTTTGTCATATTTTATAGTAATTGTCGTATCGTCCGCGAATAAAATACAATTATGATCAATATGGTCTGGTAGGTCATTTATATAGGTTAAAAATAATAAAGGACCTAGAACACTTCCCTGAGGAACGCCGCGGTTGTTAGGACAGTAGGGGGATTGATAATGTTTTAAAGTATTCCCATATAATCGGCTAATTTCTACGCTTTGTGTCTTATCATATAGATAACTTCGTAGCCATTCTAATGCTACTCCTCGTACGCCGTAACATTGCATTTTTTTTAAAAGTATGTCGTGTGAAACGCGGTCGAAGGCCTTAGACATATCAAGGAATACGGAAATTGGGTATATACCACGATTCAGCGATTCAGTTACTTCTTTCACTAAATTATAGCAGGCTAGCGTTGTAGAGCTGTTTTTTCTAAAACCGAACTGTTGTTCCGTCAATGTTTTTTGGTGAGTGAAAAAGCAATACAGTTTGTCATACACTGCTCTTTCAAATGTTTTCGATAGAACTGACACTAACGTAACGGGTCTGAAGTTATTTATATCATCTATTTCAACCTTTTTAAACAGTGGCTTGACAATGGATTTTTTTAATCTATTAGGAAAAACTCCTTCAGATATTGACAAATTTATAATATGTGCCAAGGGGCCTGTAACAAATTTAGCACTCGCCTTTAATATTTCAGTTGATATGGAATCATATCCATTTGCTTGAGTGTTTTTCAGATCCATAATTATTTTGAATATGTCTTTTTCCGTTACAGGCGTCAAGAAAATTGAATTCAGGTTATTTTTAATTTTTGGTTGAAAATTGTCAGGTTTATTCTTTTTTGTACAGTTCATCTTGTCAAAATTAATAAAACGCTCATTAAATCTCATACAAATGTCTTTAGGATCTGTATAAATGTTACCGTCATATACAATTTTTTCAATTAAATTTGCATGACTATTGTTTCCCGAAGTATTTTTTATTAATTTCAGGCTTTACATTTATTTTTTGCATTGTTCAAATACTTGGTATTCTCTGATTTCTGCGCGCTTTCAAAACATTTTTTAAATATTTTAGTGTATGTTGTGTATTTGTTCTTATTTAAAACCTTATTACTACTACACAAACGGTATTTTAAATACAATTTTCTTTTCATGCTACATGATTTTTTAAGTCCTTTAGAAATTAAAACTTTTTTTATAGGATGATTATTTATCTTAACTTTTATCATCGGAAAGCATAAATTAAAAAAGAGGATTAGATAGTCATGAAAGATATTAAAGGCATTTTCAGTATCAGTCGCATTATAAACGTCATTGAATGATAAGTTAGATATACATTCTATAAATTTTTTAATATTTTCTTTATTAAAATCTCTTTTTATGTCAAAATAAAAATAATACCAACGTTTTACCTAAAATTAAAACGTAAATTAAATCACTTACCTTAATTTGAAGCCTAATAATACTTGAGAGATACCATCGTTCTGTCCTTTTTTCGCACGTTCTTTCCTTCATATACCTACTCTATTGCCTTCTCTTTCTTTACCCCACCACCACACAGGTAGCAGCTATGCTGAATGCGTTAGGATTTTGACTCATTGAAGTCGTTGTGTAACCAGGCAGAATTAAAAAATATTAGGCTTCAAATTAAGGTAAGTGATTTAATTTTAGGTAAAACGTTGGTATTAAATAACTTGACCGTTAATTTGAAGCCTAATAATACTTGAGAGACGTGTTTGATATCGCCTGGTGTGGTGGTAACGTCAATGTGAATACGAATAAAAGTTAATAAGCCTAAAATAAATTGACTTGTGGTATTGTTTTACAATGCCAGGGAGATGTACATAAAAATAACCTATTATAGCATTTTCAGTAACGTACTATTAATTACCTTTCAAATACACAGGAATAAGCAACAGTTGCTAACAAAAACTATAATTAAGTAGTTTAAATTAAATAGAAATATAAAATATATTTCATCCACTGCATTAAATTGACTTGTAACTGAATTTTGATTTTTTGAAATTCTTGCTTATTTACAATAAAATCGTTCAAATGTATTTTCAGAACGCCAGTTATCTCTAGTCAGGATTTCATCCAACGGACCATTTTCCACCCAACTTTTTGACGCCACAGCGGAACGGAAGCTGTCGGTTGAGGCATTGATAGCAGTGTGGCGTCCTCACGACATGACCCACACCAGCAATATATATATTTTTTTTCTTTCTTTTATATACATATATACTAATATAACCCAACTAGGTTGCGAGAGGCTAGTATGGGTTTCCCACGTATAGTTATAAATACATTATCACACTTACTTTTGATTGTTATGTCTTTTCCAATTAAAATGAACTTATTTACCCAATAGACTGGGTCCAAGCATCTATTTTTTTATATTTCAAAAGGATTTTCTGTATTAGAATTTTAGCAGGACAAAAAATAAAAATATAACATTATGAATATTCCAGATCGATGATTTGGTGCATTTTTGTCGCGACCAGTGCAATAGATTATAGGATTCGCTTGACAAGAGGATGTCCTCTCAGCCGTTCAGTTCGTTCCGGGCTACAAAGCGTGGAGACGACGACGGCTTTATTATTAAGAGAGTTTTTATATTATGATGCAGGTCTGCCAGAAATTGAGCTTAATCTGAGCCAGTTGGTTCGTTTACAGACACTTGCTGGACCACGGACCACACTTGACCACGCTGGTTTATAATTATTTATTGTAGAAGCTCACCAACACTTCATGAGCAACCATTCTTGTTATTCTGACCAGTTTGTCGGTTTTTTTTTTTTTTAAGCTATTGCATAGCTTCTCTCGCAGGCCTGCTGCAGGCCGGCCGCCCGGTCAGTACGTCCTAGCTCTGTATGACGTGTCGCAGCCGGTACTGGTGTCGGTGGACGCCAGCAGCGTGGCTCAGGGCGCGGTGCTGCTGCAGGCCGGCCGCCCGATCAGTACGTCCTAGCTCTGTATGACGTGTCGCAGTCGGTGCTGGTGTCAGTGTACGCCAGCAGCGTGGCTCAGGGCGCGGTGCTGCTGCAGGCCGGCCACCCGATCAGTACGTCCTAGCTCTGTATGACGTGTCGTAGCCGGTGCTGGTGTCGGTGGACGCCAGCAGCGTGGCTCAGGGCGCGGTGCTGCTGCAGGCCGGCCGCCCCGTTAGTACGTCCTAGCTCTGTATGACGTGTCGCAGCCGGTGCTGGTGTCAGTGTACGCCAGCAGCGTGGCTCAGGGCGCGGTGCTGCTGCAGGCCGGCCACCCGATCAGTACGTCCTAGCTCTGTATGACGTGTCGCAGCCGGTGCTGGTGTCAGTGTACGCCAGCAGCGTGGCTCAGGGCGCGGTGCTGCTGCAGGCCAGCCGCCCGGTCAGTACGTCTTAGCTCTGTATGACGTGTTGCAGTAGAACACCTTATCTCGTTGCAATAGCTTTACCGCGGCAGTCTCCGAGTGCCACACGTTTTTTTTTTTTTTTTATACAACGTAAAGATACAACGACATACAAAGAAAGAACATTCAGTGGAAAGATTCGCACATTTACACATCGATATAATGGGCCCGTTCTTGCCTACATTGAGTAATGGCTACAAATACTGTGTTACAATAATAGACTGCTGTACACGATGGCCGGAAGCAACATCTGTGCAAGACATTCGGGTCTATACGACTATCAGGCGAACTGTCGAAAAAAAAAAATGAAAATACGCTACGAGTAACGGAATACGATTAGATTAACCAGCTACGCGCCATGAAAGAACTGAAACCAACATTAGCTCCGCACGCAACCAAGCGCAGTATTTTTGGACACTCGGACTTGTCATCGTGCGATCAAGTTTTCATAAGATGCGACGCAGTGAAGACACCACTCGCACCGGCACATGAAGGCCCGTTCCCTATACAGAAATGAAACAGAAAAGTTCTCCCGATAAAGTTACCGACTCGATAAACTACTATAGCTATCGATCGATAGACTGAAACCATCGTATATCATCGCCTCACCACTGCCGCATGACGACGTCCTAGCCCCGACCGCAATACCTCGCAGCATACGACACTACAAACTACTTGAAGTGACGAGGCGTCAAACCACCATTAGGCTTCGCTTGAGGAAGAGCACTGTAGCTACCCTAGCAACTAGCTGCCGCTAATTAATTAAGCTGTATCAATTTAATAAATAATTCTTTTCTAATCTCCAGCCCTGATAGTTTAATTTCAATATCAATTGAGAAGCAGCTAAATACACCATAGCGCGTATTCCGTGCTCTCGAAATTTCTGGGCAACCCAATTGCATACAAGCAAAGTCCCCTAGTGCAAAGCTGAGCCCGAAGGGCAGCCAACTCCTTTGTCCACGGTATCGTATAGTAAACAGCATGTTATTAAGCACTCCACAAAACAATTAGAAAACAGTTCAAAACCGACCTGAAAATTTGAAAACTTGTTGAGTAAATAAATAGAACCACATCCACTGCAGCGAATTGCATCACAAATCTGTGGCAGCGGATATCATTTTGCAAGCAAGAGGAACATTGATTATCAATTTCACTTAATATCTTTAAATTCTCATAGGCCAATAATAATTTGAAATGTATTACTTCGTCATAACCTGGATAGAACAACTACTTTAGTACTTATATTAATCTATGATAACAACCAATCACGGATTGATAATTGATCAACTTAACCACAGACTAAGAAGGTTATGTTCATAAATTGCCAGCATTCAAAATAACATCAATCACAAATCATACATTGCAGCCACTGGAGCTGTCAATTATTTTCGTTCATAAATTAATATATACGTAATCTCGGCTCGATTTATTGTCTACTCTGCTGTTGGTTGCAAGAAATTACCCCTTTCTTTCCACCGGTTGTGAAAGTTTTTCATGGAAAATACTCGAAGAGTCAGTATCGTCTGGAATTTTTCTCTCCTATCTAGGTGGAATGAGGGAGAGCCTTAACGTCCTTGTGAAGATGCGTTAGATTTACGACCATGTGGTCAGTATCGCCTGGATTTACCTCTCCTATCCTGGTGGGATGAGGGAGAAACTTTACGTAGTTGTGCAGATTCGTTACATTTACGACCGTGTGGTCAGTATCGTCTGGATTTACCTCTCCTATCCTGGTGGGATGAGGGAGAACCTTTACGTACTTGTGCAGATTCGTTAGATTTACGATCGTGTGGTCAGTATCATCTGGATTTACCTCTCCTATCCTGGTGGGATGAGGGAGAACCTTTACATACTTGTGCAGATGCGTTAGATTTACGACCGTTTGGTCAGTATCGTCTGGATTTACCTCTCTTATCCCGGTGGGATGAGGAAGAACCTTTACGTAGTTGTGCAAATTCGTTAGATTTTCGACCGTGCGGTCAGTATCCTCTGGATTTTCCTGTCTTATCCCAGTGGGATGAGGGAGAGCCTTTAAACCTTTAAAAAGTCCTTGTGAAGATTCGTTAAATTTACGACCGTGTGCTTGCTTACTTCCACGACCTCGAAAGGGCTTTCTAACATTATGATAAGTGATGGCATGAGGGCGGAGTTTTACTTAACATGACCTTATTTAAAGGATCCTTGACAGAAGCTAAAATAACCTAATATTTGTCCAATCAGGATTGTCAAAGCTTTGTATTATATAACTTTAAGAATTTCAGAATAATTATGAGGTGTTTTTGAAACTACAGATGTGGCTGTAGGTTTTGTGAATCCCAGATCGTTCAGATTATGTTCGTCGATTATAGGATCATCATTATAAAGATGTCTAACCGAACAAGATTAAGATAAGATTCTTTAAAAAACTACATCTTAGATTAACTGTCCTATTATGCCGTAATTATGATTCCGCTTTCGATTCTGACGGTAACGGCGCGAACGCTTTTGATTAGAAGAATTACTCGAGCTTCTGATCCAGAACTACTAGACGAAGAACTACTCAAATTCGTCGTCCTTGAGATAGTTTGTACATATGAAGTACTAGTACTACATTGTTTTGATCACTTATTTTTAAACCACGATGCAAATAATAAATTTCGCTTACCAAATAAAACTAAAAGGTAGATAAAAAACAATTCTAAAACGAACGTTAACAACGTTAAACTTATTTTGGAGCAGGTATAACATTTTATAAAAATTGATTTATAAATTATAACACGTTGCATTATAAATAACAATAGCCGTGCGAAATTTATCAAAGAAAACACATAGGCAAGTAAAATAATTAAGATAAAATGAACTCACCAATGTCAGCTTTAATCCGAAACAAGTTTTAGAAAAGATAAATGTGTACCTTCAGTAAACACTGTGTCTTCTCTGATATAGACAAGTTGCCAGGACAAGAACAACGACGTCAATGAGTCAAAATCCTAACGCATTCAGCATAGCTGCTACCTGTGTGGTGGTGGGGTAAAGAAAGAGAAGGCAATAGAGTAGGTATATGAAGGAAAGAACGTGCGAAAAAAGGACAGAACGATGGTATCTCTCAAGTAACATTAGGCTTCAAATTAACGGTCAAGTTATTTAATTGTTGTTTACTGTCTGTTATTGTAAATGTCAAAGTTTGCGCAGTCTCATGGTCAGATAGACATAATTTATGGATGTCACTTGTAGAATAATTAAAAGTACTGGCTATTAAATCTAAGCATGCCTGTTTTCTGGTTGGTTTATTTATATGTATTTTTATATTATATTGACATAGTAATCTCAAAAGTCTTTTTGACTGGTTACTATCCTTCAAAGTGTTTATATTAAAATCACCACAAAGTACTATACTTTTTTTGCGTTTCTTTGTGAGGGTATGTAGTAGTATTTCTAGTTCGTGGAAAAACAAATCAAGGTTCGAATTAGGAGTTCTGTATATGCACACTATGTATGTGTTTAATTCTAATATTTCTATAGCGCAGTATTCAAAATAATATAATTTAGGCTTTTGTAGTTTAACCTGCACGTATTTCATGCCATTTTTTAGTAAAACATCCATACATCCAAACATTCACATTTGTAATATTAGTAAGATAAGATGCTTAATGTGGACGGTACTTTTGTCTTATCACAGCTCTGACGGTAACGCTTTCCTGTAAATTGTTTTTTGGATTTTTTACTTCGAACTCATCTTTACTTACAACTACAATAACATTGAGGCTTAACACATTGAGTTTTTATTACTTCTAATAGTGAAGCTATCACAAATAAAATATGTGTTGCAAATTGGATGGCGTGATTGCGTTGAAAAAAAACACCCAGACCCATGCCAAATATCTGTATGTTATACAAATATTTGTTTATTGGGAATTGAACCCGCAAGTTTTACTGCAACTGTATTTAAGATTTTTTCAAATATAAAAGGTTTATAATTCCGTACGACTAGGCAAAAGAAAATAAAATTGGCTTTTCCCTTATGTATTCAGGCGCCGCCGTAATAAGGTGAGCGAATATGAAAAAAGGTTTGCCTACTTATTTGGTAAATTTTATGTAAACAGGTGCTACTAATTTGGCAACAAACTGCGCACATAGTGGCGAAACAAAAAAATGTAAGTATTTTTGTATGCAAATTATCCAGGCCTTCCCTGCAGTTCCCTGATATAAGTCATAACATTGCAGCTTAAATTTACCAAATAAATTCAATAGTTATCTTTTAAGTTAAACAGTGATAGATGATTTCAAAAATACACACAAGTTCGCCCAATTATCCCTCTTGATATAATGTTACCATTCCCAAAAAGCATTAGCAATAACGATAAATAAATCGCAAGGCCAAACCAAAACTAATTTAACCAAACCTTTGGAAACGTTGGTATTTATTTGCGCTTGTCGGAAACTTACGTATTAGAGTGGTTACGCACTACATCTAATTCTTATTCTATCCGAATTCGAGAAATGATGGTCTGGCCGTCGAACTACTTCTATGTATTATTATTATTATTGGGGGTTTTGGGACTATATGAGCAGTCTTGTCCGCTCGTCACACTGCGACTTAAAAGATCTTTTGTGTGAGTCCCAATTTATAACTCGCCGCACACTCCAATGGAGTCCAGGAAATTTAGAATTTTTCTTACGGCGATGCTCCTAATCTCTTTTGGATCCAGTTCGTGCTTATCCAGGTGAGCGGAGCGCTTGTGCATAACTGCGGGGCAGTGGTACAGTAGGTGTAGAGGGGTTTCCTGTGCGATTTCGCAGTATCTGCAGAGCGCCGTGTCAGTGAGGCCCAGGTTGGACATATGCTTTTTTAGTTTGCAGTGTCCCGTTAGTGATCTTGCCACTGCGCGTAGTTGGGGTTTGTTAAGAGATACTACCGATTCTGTGTATAACTTGGAGAATCAGTTCCCTTGAGTGTATCATGCCTAGTGAAAGTTCCCAGAGGCTTTTGCTTTCTGAGAGGCACTGGGTGGTGAGTATTAAACCCGTCAGGCTCTTCGGGATGCCGCAGAATGGTTCTGGACCGTATTGACTACCCATTGCTTCTGCCATCGCGAGTTCATCAGCGGCTTTAATGCCGTCTATACCGGAATGGCCCGGAACCCATGTAATAAAAACTCTATTATGGCTTGCCAGCTTGTTTAGCGTTTCATGGCATTGCTTCACCAGTTTGGAGTCAACCCTTGAGGAGTCAAGTGCCATTAGTGCAGCTTTGCTGTCAGAGAAGATGTATATGGTTTGCCCTTTGTAGCCTCTGTTTAGGCTGATTTCCGCACATGATAGAACGGTAGCTTCTATGGTAGCTTACGCACTACATTCGGCATCCGTCACTGTCATCGCATATAAGATTACCAGATTCTTATTTTCTCAGATTCGGATCGGATGTAGTGTGTAACCACTCTTATGGTTGATACAGACCTTAGTGCTAGTACACGTTGTATACCAAATATTGTTTGTAAAGATGACGGTAAGCAATGACTTTTCAGTTAGGTATATTTCCAACCCGTTTATTTTTGAGTTTTTATTCTTTACTAGCTAGAGTCTAGTAGTCTTTTATGATTAATTTTATTCATATTACAATTTTTTATCCTATTAACTCCATAGCTATTTAAAAATCAACATTACGAGCAACAAAATTATTCTCATAATTTCTTTTAAAGCTATTGATTTTTCAAACTTGTATTGTGGAAAGTTTATGAAGAAAACGGTAATGAAACCGGATGAAATTGCTCACATCAACCTTTCGATCGAGTAGCTTGCGCCTTTTTGCAAATGACAGCTCTGAGGTTACATAGAAACTCAACAATATTTTCAGATTTATTGACTAAGTTTTATCCAAAATACGTTGAGCTAAAAGCTTTATGAAACAAGTTCAGTTGGCTTTGAAATTGTTGAAAAAAATTAAATCTCTTTTGTTATTTTTTCGTGTCAACAAGGCTTGCTTGCGTATGACGTTGAAACGTTTTTGAATTGAGATACTTCAGTTTTATATTTTGGGTCAGCAGTTCTAGTAAAAGTGTTTTGATACGCAGGTACAGATTTATCTTGGCTATTTGAAAATAATGTATTTTTTTTTATCTTTGCAATTTTGTTACATTTAAGAAAAAAGAGCTTTTTCGACAATACAGACTATGATTACTTTTGTTTTCAGTTAACTTATCTTCGTTCTTTTATTTTCCTTTTCCTTAAAGGCCTGCTACGCAGTTTATAAAGCATCAATTGGTCGAGTTTGGTATTCATTACGGTATCGGGTACCGATTCTTACCAACAAACAATCCTAACAAAAATCAATTCTGATGTTTGACTTGCGATCATCAAATTTGGTAAGAAACCGACGACCTCTACACGTTCCATTTACATCCACTCCACGATTTGACAGTTCATTCGCTTAGTATTTTTTCAATTTAAATTATACAATATGTTAATTTTATACTTGATCAAACGAAATGTGCGGATATAACATTAAAAATTATCGAGAAAACGCGAAAAAAAAATCATTTAATAATTAAAGCCACTGAATTTTTTTTTTATTTTATTCTCATTTTTCGATGTAAGTTTTTTTCCGAACTAAGTAGACCATGTTTTTTTTTAAATTAGTCTTATTTTGAAGGTAAAGCCATGAACTAGTAACAAAAATTAAAAAAGATCACAATATCAAACCGGAAAGTTGTAAAAAAATTAATTAATCTTTATTTTTTCATAAAAATTTTTCATAAAAAAAAAGTTTTTTTTTTGTAATGTTTTACCTTTTACTCCGAAACTAGCACCATAGTAGAAACCATAGTCCCTCTTTCTACTATGCTAGCACGTCAAGGTAACTTTTTTAGCATGTTTTATTAAATTTCATAACATACCCTACAAGTTCACCAAAATAACATAGGTACTATCTCTTTTCGTTGTTAAGATAGGTACTATCCGAATGAAGTAGGTAATTTTAACAAAAATAAATAAGCACTTAGATTACATCAATAGTGCAATAAAAAACACAATTAAACTAAATCATTTATTTAAATCAAGTTTTCAAAGAGTCCACCATTCTTATCCATGCAAACAATGGCACGCATTGCCACACTACGTACAGTTTTTTTTAAAACATTGCGTGTTTCTCTTATTTGATAAGCTGCAGCCATTATTCTTTGCAAAAGCTCTTCTCGCGTTGCAACTGGAGTACTGTACACCATCTGCTTCATATGACCCCACAGATAAAAATCAAGTGACGTCAAATCTGGGCTGCGTGGCGGCCATGCTACTGGTCCGTCTCGTCCAATCCATCTAGTTCCATAACGTTCATTTAGGAACGTACGATTGTGCTGAATATTTTTTCAATTTTTTTTCGCGTTTTGTCGCTAATTTTTAATGTTATATCCACACATTTCGTTTCATCAAGTATAAAATTAACATATTGTATAAAGCGGTCTATTATTTTATAACTCACTTTTATCTCCTTCTTAAAGGTTAATTTCAAAATTTTCGATTAAATTATGAAAGCATGAAGATTTATTTTTGAAAAAAACGTAGCCGAATTTTGGTAGACACTGGGTTATCAACCATTTTCATTCAGAATTTCTCCTTATCAGTGCGATGGTTTAGTCGCGAAGTCGTAACAGAATCATGACAGAATCGGACAGAATTTAGCATTCATAGTATGAGTATGGATTTATTATCATATTAACAGATACGACACTGTGTAGGACGACAAATTTAACTGATTGATTTGATGTTGATTTGATGGCATTACCGTGTAGAATCCCTGTTAAGTCGTTTTGGATTTTTTCAAAAATCACCCACAAATGTCTTTAAATTTAGTACCAAGCCTTATATGGTTGATCTAATTTAATGTCCAATAGTAGCCCTAGAGCTAAATAACTAAACAATCAAAAGTATACCTTATCGCTCATTATATTTACCGCACACTTTGTATTGACTTCAGACTTCGCATGTATATGTATATTTATTAATGCTTATAAAATAAAGCAGAGGAGTGTCTTTCATTTAAAACATCTGATATTACAATGCCAGCTTGAATTGAACAAACCCATGGATTGTATCATGTTCAGGATTTAAAAATATAAACAGAGAGTTATACAGCTATGCTAATATGCTAATGCTTCATTTTATTTTTTGTCAAATAATTTTACGTAAATTTTCTCTTTGTTACAGATAAACCGAAAATGGCGCAGATAATTACTTTTTTATACATGGTAGTTATGCTAGCTTTATCTTGTCCAGAAACATCATCAAATGTGCAAGCGAAAGACAATTATTTAAATCAGAATATGAGGGATCGTGGAAACGGTTTTAACAAAAATATTTGCGATATTACAGACAGACAGTCTTTAGTGCATTGTTACTGTGAGAATGCAACAGATCTCGGCAATGCAATAAAAGCAGAATGCTGGATATTCAACGATGGTATTCCCTTCGACGATGGAATATGGAAAAGCTTTTCATCTCAACCAAACTTAAAAACTTTATCTTTCAATGTCCGACTCGATGGAGCTTTACATTACATTCCTAAAAATGCACTAGAGTATCTTCAATTCCTTAATTCAATAAATATAAAGTATGGCAGCATAGAAAAAATACAACCATATGCATTCGCCAATCTAACATACCTCAAAGAAGTCAAACTAGCAAATAATGGAATCAAAATATTGCAAAATCGTGCTATCTCGCACCTTCCTAACTTATCTGTTCTAAACTTAGAAGGTAACATGATAACAGAAATAAGTTCAGATGTGTTCTTCGATGTACCAAAGTTGCAAAAACTTACATTCAGCAAGAATAATATTTCTATCATAAATGATGAAGCATTTCAATACTTATACAATCTTCATGAAATGGACTTAGATAACAATAATATTCGATATTTGAATCGTCATACATTTAATGGACTGGCTAATTTACAGCGTCTGGACCTACAGAATAATCAAATTTTCAATTTGAGTGAATTCACTTTTGCTGAATTGTGGAACTTGCAGGAATTACTATTGGAGAAAAACAACATCAAATTTATTTCAGAGCGGGCATTTGATGGACTTTCCCAATTGAAGAAACTGTCTCTAAGTGAAAATAAAATTATAGAACTACCCCCACGCCTGTTAGAGGGAGTGCGCGGCTTAAGCCACTTAGATCTACGCCTGAATAGACTGCTAATTTTGACATTTGAAAACATAAAACCTATTTTAGACAACTTGTATATAGAGGACAGTGATTTGAAACTAGAAGGTAGATATTTATTTTACAAATAACTTAAGTATCTTATTAGTGAATCTTATGTTTTGGGTTTTCGTGAATTTTATTGGTGTTTAAACCCACTTTGACCTCCATCTCAAAGGATGGTAAGTGAACATGAGGTCGAAGTAAGCACATGGTTGCCAAAACACATCACCGCTGGAGCGTGATGCGGCAATCGTATATGAAGGGCGGTCTTTAGCTAGGCGAATTCAGGTGTCTTTACACCAATACGGAAAAAATTACATACATAACTTTACGCCTGTATCCCTAATGGGGTAGGCAGAACTCCAGAGGCTATAAAACCATCTTATGTCACGTTTGACAAGTTGGGAGGTATTATAATGATTGAAGTTCCAGGCGGTCAGCCGATCGCCCGCAAAAACGCCAATAAAACCTCCGTCCCTTAACTGCCTTTGCTTAACAGTTTGCCCGGGAAGAGAAGCAGCTGGCACATTCTATGTTTTTGGAAGAAAAAAAGTTTTTAAAGTTTTTGTCAGCATGGAAGAAACTGAAAATAATTAGAAATACATTCCCTGATGATGTTTGATGTTAAACTTTATGTGAAGTGTGGTTGGCATCGCAGACCCATAAGATGTCCTGCCAACACATTTTAATTATTGTTAGTATTACTTATTAGTGATATTATTACTAATAAGTAATACTAACAATAATTATTACTTATTAGTAATAATATCTAAATATAATATAAATATATCTAAATATAGTATTACTTATCATTAATTTTAGTATTAATGGTTATACCAATACTTAATCGCATCAAAGCAGTTGTTTACTTATATACTAAGACATTTCAAATGAGTTTCAAAGTAGTCACCTGAACATGTTTCGACTTTACCAGTATTTTATAAAATTTTAATCAAAAAATAATTCTATTAGAACTTATAAATTACTTATAAGAATAAATTACATAGAGAATTCCTACTTTCTGGTGAATTATACATATATATACTGAATTTACGGGACTCTTTCCACGGTTTTGGAGTTTACTTTTCCGCGGCAGATATTTCGATGCCATTACAAGCGATCACTCTGCGGTCGTAAGTCGAAAACCATCGTCGAAAATAACTACTATAATAAAGGGTTGATGAAAAAAGTTTCTTCGCATTTTTTAAGAAAATTCAAAACATTTTTTAATATAGTTTATTGACATTTAACTAAAGTATGTATGTACCATTTTGTTCGATAACCTTTTGCCATCTTGTAGGTAGGGACATGATCCCATTGCTATAAAAATTTTTGGACCTCTCATCAAAATACCGCGACGAGTGGATTTGGCAGTCCTCTCGTGATGTTAACCTAACACTGCCTAAAGAATTCTGAAGAGACCGAAAAAGGTGGAAATCTGAAGGTGCAAGATCAGGACTATACGGCGGATGCATTAACACCTCCCAGCCAAACTCTCTTAATTTTTGCTGGGTGGCTATAGATGTGTGAGGTCTAACGTTATCATGATGAAACACCACACCCCTTCTGTTGATCAATTCCGGCCGCTTTCTCACAACTTCTTGTTTTAATCTCATAAGTTGTTCGCAGTAGAGTTCAGAATCGATAGTCCTGCCTGGTGGTAACAGCTCATAATGAATAATGCCCTTCCAATCCCACCACCCACACAACATCACCTTATTGCGAGTTAACCCGGGTTTCGCCACAGTCTGTGAAGCCTGACCGGTCTTTGACCACGACCTTTTTCACACGTTCTTGTCGTACGTGATCCACTTTTCATCACCAGTTATCAGCTTCTTCAAAAATGATTCGGTTTCGTTACGTCGTAATAAAGAATCACAAATGAGGAAACGGTTCATTAGGTTTCTTTCAATGAGCTCGTGAGGTACCCAAATATCGAGCTTTTTTGTGTACCCAGATTTTTTCAAATGCGCCAAAACTGTTTTCTGGTCAATTCCCAGTTCTTCAGCTACGCCGTTACTACTGATATGTCTATCTTGCTCCAGTTTTTCATCCGTAATAGGGCGACTAGAGCGAGGTGCATCTTTGACATCAAAATTTCCGGATTGAAGACGCTTAAACCAAATTTGTGCTGCTTTCACAGACACTGCACTAGGTCCATAAACATCCCAAATTTTTTTCGCGGTTTGCGTTGCATTTTTACCTTTTTTGTAGTAAAATTTTAAAATGTAAGTATCGAATTTCTTCATTAGATTCACTCATATTGACAGTACGAAAAACAAATGAAAATCACACATTTTCCTAATTTGAATTTGGAATTATGTTCTTTAAAATTTTAACTTTCAATGATACCAAAACCAGCCAGATACAAATACGATAGCCAAAAAGATTTTATTATAAGTTCATACATACTATAATGTGAAAAGACTTTTTCCCCAACCTATTATAATAATACCTCTAAACCTGAATAAAAACATGTTATGATCATTTTTTTACGATATTGTAAACGCAAACACTGTTCTAATATTACTTGAAATAATGCCTTTGGTTCACTATATAGATAACCTTAAACCGCAATAATCCAGCGTAAAAATTATTCTGAACAGATGTTAAATTAAGTAGCAAAAGTCATAACAGCCCCTTCTATGTTTCAGGTAACGACTTCAAGTGCCACTGCAGCCTTCGCTGGATTTATCATCTGCACAATAACACAAATAGTTTGTCTACCAAGAATTCATTGCAAAATATTAAATGTAATATGAAATATAAAACTACTGAACAAAAATTTGTAAATAACGATTTAGAATATAGCCAAGATATAATAGATGATAAATTAACTATTGAAGTTGAAAATAAAAATATGACCTTACCTCGTCCTAGTACCGATTATAAAGTTAATATTTTTAGAATACATCCAGAATCACTTGCATGTCCTGAAGTAACCACATATGCTCCAAGAGTCGAATCCCCCGCTGTTGTTGTACAAAAAGAAATAAAATCTTATTACAGACTTGGTAATAACAGGGGTGTGAAAAATAATTGTATATCTGTAACAATGATTGTAATTAGTTTATTCGTATTCAATTAATTGTAAATTAGCTAGGTTTAAAAATAAATGTGAGAATATTATCGAGAACAATTACGTAACTTTTATGAAAATGGAAATGGAATGGAAAATTATGAAAACATAAATTAATGTTTCTGATCTCGAATTGTATAATAATTGGATTGCGCTTGTTGTGCAACCAAAATTGATAATTAATGTATGCTGGAAAATTTATCTATCTTTTGACTACATCGAATGTTTTCTTAGAAAAAACCATTCAAATGATAATGTTAATTTTGACTGTTATTAACACATTCATTGAACTGCGTATTTAATCACAGTGCAAATCTGATCACTATGAACATAATACCACTGTGAAAATATCAGTATCATTTAATTTCGTTTTTGAAATCTTTACATATTTTATTTACTGTATGAAGATAAAGTACGTTATAAAATATTTGTAACTAATTAACTTTTTGATTTATGTAATTGGGAAGTGATGAGGGAGCTTAAAACTTCATTCGTTGTAACGACGGGAAATTCTCCAGCATTTAATTACTATCTTTTAGCAATGTTTCAAAATGGAAACATTTAATCGTCTGGGTCAATCTGCAAAATAGGAGAAGCGATTTTGCTTCGAGAATATGAATTATATAGAATTAAATTATTAGAATTAACTTGACTTACAGTATTAAATGTATAATAAGTTTTGATGTTTTACAAATTATAAATAAATATTTACAAATCCAAAGTACATTATTTATATACCCATTATTGAATATAAACAATGGCTACTGTAGGTATATTTATTCAATCAATATACAGGGTTACCGGTTAAGTTGACCTAGATCCGTTAAGGACGTGTAGCACCTATCTTTTCTTACTGATTTCACTACAAAACACCCTGCCTCAAACGTAACCGTTTGCGAGTTAATATACCTTATTTTTTTTTGTAAAAATTGATTTTTTTGGCATTTTTTGTTTGGATGGACATCATTACCAATAATTGGATTGGACCCTACTTACTAAACGATAATTTGAGCTTCCTGAGAGGAGAACTTCCTTAATGGAAGATTGGTCACTGACTCTTATTAATGGATATGTGGTTCTAACATGATGGCTGTCCTGCACAATTTCGAAGAAGTGTAAGAGAACGAGATAGGACGAGGAGGATCTCCACCTTGGCCAGCCAAATGTCTGGACCTAACCCCATGGATTTTATGTTTTATGTGCCTCTTAATTTTACTTTCCAGGGACAAAACATGAATTTAGCTCAATATGCGTATTTATTTTTACGTCCACTATCGCCTTGGAAATCAAGATTTTTATCAAGATTGTTCTATCTTTTTAGGTAACTGACAAAACTATAGATATTTTTAAGCACGTTTGCCGAACGTCTACAATAATAATTTGAACTTTCAATCGCTCAGAACTATGTATATAGTAATTTTACATACAATTTCGGTGACTAAGATCATAGAACATCTTAATCTGCATGTAAGAAATAAATTATAATAAAAAAAGCGCACGCGATTTCAAAATATGTCAGTATTTCACAAATAGGCGATTTTTATAAAAAGAAAAAGTTGATTATCTTGAAAACGGTTTGGTTTGGGGAAGAATTTTTCATAGTGAAATCAGTAATTAGAAAAGACGGGTGCTACATGCCCTTCACGCATCTAGGTCTAATTAACCAGTAACCCTGTATATAAAACTGTCCCGTTACTGACTGAGTGACTGATAGACAACGTACATTTGGGAAGAACTGTTGGGCATAGAACTGAAATTTGCAACATACATTTCTTTGGAACACAATAGATAGGGGTGCACTTACTAAGTTCCCAAATTCCAACGGGAACGTGAAACAACAAACTTTTTAGTTTTTTTGAATTTTTAGTTTTAACTCTTATTGCTTGAGTGCACCGATGTGAAATTTGGTAAGAAGATTCTTCAATGGGTGTCTGATTTAATTATGGAAGAAACTTCTAAAATTTCCATATTAACAGTAGTGATAGCTCTATTACAATAGCAATAGCACATAAATATTTTTGCGCGTCCGAAATCGCGGGTCAAAGCTTATTATGTTTCACGGCTTAATTCTTTGCGATTTAAAGTTAACATGTTGTAGTAGTACTTCCAAGCATCAGCCTTGCACGGCTTTCAGAGACACGTTTTTTTTTTTTTTTTATTTGGCAACCCTGATCCCCGCTCTTGAACTCCTCTCCACTTACTTCCTCTCATCATCCCTCCTCAATAATCATTCTGTATTTCCGTGCTCAAGCCTTCGCACGTGCGTCTATAATTTATTACTTAAATTTAACGTTAAATAGTTTGTGTTATAGTTTAAAAATTTAAATCTCAACTTATTATTTGTCGTTCGTAAAAATGGTGAAAAGGAAATATGAAGACATCGAGACCATACGCAAGAAGATCAGAAAACTGGAAAAAAAAGCTTCAAAAGAAGCAAATGCCAAGTGAAATTTGTACCTTATCACTATCCATGGCTCTTTACATCGCATAATTGCGTTACGAATCCTTATTCGAAAACAAAGTTCAATGATCTTTATCACTGAATTTGAATGAGCCGAGTTTAAAACTCACAAATTTACCTAGTAAGAATCTTTATTCGAGACGATGGTTAATGTCATTGTTTAGTGATCATTATCGCTAAAATGACTTTTCAAATCCTTATTCGAAAACAAAGTTCAATGATCTTTATCACTGAATTTGAATGAGCCGAGTTTAAAACTCACAAATTTACCTAGTAAGAATCTTTATTCGAGACGATGGTAAATGTCATTGTTTAGTGATCATTATCGCTAAAATGACTTTTCGAATCCTTATTCGAAAACACAGTTCAATGATCTTTATCACTGAATTTCAATGAGCCGAGTTTAAAACTCAAAAAGAAGAATGGCAAGGTCCCATACATTGTAAGTACCGCTTTTATTTCACATAGCATTCACGTACTTCAAACTTAATATGTGCGTTTTATTGCTTAGATAACGAGTAATCAGAATATAATTATTAGATTTATACAGAAGTTGGGAATAAAAAGTCAAAACAATAATCTAACCTAAAAATTACAGGAATTTATAGTCCGTCTTTTCTAACATGGCGTCGTATTTTGAAACCATTACATTACATAAGCAGGTATTAACCAATCCAGAGGTTTGAAACGGGGTGGCGGCGCGGGCGGCTTAATTCAAGTTTGACAGTAGGACTTTACAACTATTATTTTTTATTGCCGGGAAATTAAAAAATGTGCTTTCGGCAAGTTTAATTTGATTTTATTGTATTTCTAAATATTCCCAACAACTATCACAACAATAGATGTTGGAAAAAACGTGTCTCATATTGACCTATTAACTACATATAGCCCGGTTTTGATACGCTTGAAAACTCTAAAATTAAGTGATACCGTGGCCGCCAATCCTATTTACCTAATTCGAATCTTTATTCGAGACTATGGAAAATTTCTTTGTTTAGTGATCATTATCGCTAAAATGACTACCCTACTTTTTGCATTTTATGCTCGTAGGTGCTAAAAACACTTCTTTCGAATTATTATTCGAGACGCTGACTACTTTCGTCTTTTCAGTGCCATCTACCTCAAAACATCCACCAGTAGATGGATGTTGAGGATATAGAATTGGATAGCGATATCTTAGAGATGTTGGGAGATGCTCCTAAGATTAATAATAAATAATAATAAAATTTCTTTATTCATGCCACAAATCTTGAATGTTTTTTACAGAGTAATCTTACAGTCTAAGTACAAAATAATTACTATTTACTATTTAAACATCATACAATAAGGCTAATATAATTGCTGAAGAACTAGGAAAACCTTTACATAAGGAAATTTCAACCCGGTGCGGTGGTCTGAAATCCTTTTAAAGGGACTACCCAAAGAGACAAGAGATAAAATCCTAGAGGATTATCTTATTCCTAGTAATTGTCAACTACTCCTTGCCCCTGCTCTGAATCCGGAAGCAAAAGTGGCAGTTATCGAAGCGGTCTCTAAACGGAATTCCTCCCTCATGTTTAGGCAAAGACAAACTGGTGTGGCTATAGCAGCTCTGGGAAGAGCTACCGAAACACTCGTAGGATCATCTTCATTAATACCACAGAAGCAACAAATAAGCAATGGTGCCATCTCGAAATGTACTTATATTGAAGGACAATTTTTATCCAGTATATTTCTTGTACCTAAGCTTAATGGTGATAAAAGGTTTATATTGAATTTAAAAAAGTTAAATAAATTTGTACTTGCTAGTCATTTTAAAATGGAAGATTACAGAACAGCGTCAAAATTATTGACTGAAAACTGCTGTAGACAATAGACTTAAAACATGCATACTTCTTTGTTGCGACAAATGAAGCTCACAAAAAATATCTTCGATTCAAATACAACAATATATTATATGAATTCAATTGTTTACCGTTCGGCCTTTGTACCGCACCTCTCGTGTTTACTAAATTAATGAAACCAGTTATAGAATACCTGCGTAGTCGGGGTATGATTTCAGTTATTTATTTAGATAACATTTTTTTATCGGAAAGACTTACTCGGAGTGTGTCACTAATGTATCTACAACTATAGATCTATTACAGAGCTTGGGTTTTTTGATTAACTTTTCAAAAAGTTGTTTAATACCTAAACGTGAATGTAAGTTCTTGGGCTTCACTTTCGACTCAAAGCAGATGATTTTAAAACTACCCGAGGAAAAGAAAATGAAATTGAAAGATTTTATAAATAGATTTCTTTGTATAAAACGATGCAAGTTACGCGAATTCGCTAAACTCATTAGGTATTTAATTTCCGCATGTCCAACAACTTATTCGTGGTTATATACAAAAAAGCTTGAACAATATAAATATAATTGTTTATTAAAAAAAAAAAAAAAAATCCAAACTACGATCAGACAATTGATATCTTGAAATATTGATATCTTGAAAGACAACGAAACTTCTTGTCATATAAACGAGTTGGAACTAAAAGCAGCCTTTCTAGCTCTGAAACGTTTCACCAAAGAATTATCTAATTGTGACATCTTATTAACAGAATGGGCAGTATTCAATATGATCACCTAGATTATATATCTAGAAGTATGTGGAAATGGTTCGAAGAACGTAGAATAATCTTATTCACTTCTTACATCAATACTAAAGATAATTGTGAGGCAGATTCATTATCTCGAAAACAGTTCGAGGATACAGAGTGGGAATTAAATCAAATTGCATTTAATGAAATAGTTCGCAACTTTGGTATGCCAGTATTGATTTGTTTGCAAACAGATCCAATACTAAGTGTAAACAATATGTTTCGTGGAGAAATGATCCCGAAGCATGTGCTGTTGATGCCTTTACACTGCCATGGACCAATATGTTATTTTGCGCCTTTCCACCATTCTCGCTTACAGTAAAATTAATGCAGAAAATCATTTGTCATAAGGCAGAGGGTATTGTTGTGGTGCCATATTGGCCAAGTCAACCTTGGTTTCCTATGTTTAAAAAGTTGTCTGTTTCAATTTTTTTGTATTTTGGACCAGATATTGACCTTCTAACATCTCCTTTCAGTAGATTGTAGATTGTGTACACAAGAATCTACGCCTTGTTGCCGCGAAATTATCAGGCAAGCATTACTAAGGAAATATTTATCGAATAGGTCAGTAGATATTATGCTAGCTTCGCTTGCAAATAATACTTACAAACAGTACGATGTTTGCATAAAATCTTGGATAATTTACTGTAGATTACATAATTATGATTATTTTAATGCTTCTATTCCAATTGTAATACATTTTTTAACCGATATTTTTGATAAAGGCGCTAAATACGGGACCATCAATTCTTACCGCTCTGCCTTATCTCTTTTGTTAGGTAATAGCTTAAATGATGATCGAGTCAAACGTTTCATGAAGGGTGTTTACAAGTTGAGGCCCACCAATCCAAAATATAATACTTCTTGGGACCCAAACATAGTGTTAAATTATTTGGCCACTCAATGGCCAAATGAAAGCCTTAGTTTAGAAGATTTCTCTAAGAAACGCTGGTGTGCTAGGTTTGGTGACAGCGCAAAGAGTACAAACATTTTCTCTCATTAAAATAAATAATATAACTCAAAACAGAACAGAAATCTTCGTTAAAATACCTGACTTAGTAAAAACTTCAAAACCAAACTCCTTTCAACCCCTTCTAAGGCTACCATTTTTTCATACAAATCCTGCAATATGCCCTGCCAGATGCATTTTAGATTATATAAATAAAACGAGTGGTTTACGTAGTTGTGACACTTTATTTATTAGCCACAAAAGACCTCACTTAAAAGTTTGTCTCAAACTTTGAGTCACTGTATCAAATATACTTTACAACGCAGTGGCGTGGACACATCAGTGTTTAGCGCGCACAGCACGCGCCATGCGGCCACTTCCACTGCTAGCAGAGTCGGTGTCAATATTGATGTCATACGGAAAACCGCAAGATGGAGTAATACATCCTCAGTATTTGCCAAATTCTACAACAAAGAAATTGTATCGGATGCCAATCAATTTGCAACTAGTATTTTATGTAACTCCTTAGAATAAATAGATGTATATTTGTGATTTATTACTGTTGGTTATACTCTAACAATACAGTTTTACTTATACCTATACTGCAAAAATAATTCACATTAAAATACTCTGAACATCCTACAACATGTTAACTTTAAATCGCAAAGAATTAAGCCGTGAAACATAATTAAGGATCAAACGAACTTACCAAGTGAAGTTCGATCACAATTATGTGAACGGCTTAATTCGAAGCGATTGATATAAACCCGCCCAAACAGTATTCCTTTAAAGTAATATCACCCACCCATAATTAATGTGAATTATTTTTATGGGTACTACCTAGGAAATTTAGCTCTAAACAAAATGATTATTGAGGAGGGATGATGAGAGGAAGTAAGTGGAGAGGAGTTCAAGAGCGGGGATCAGGGTTGCCAAATAAAAAAAAAAAAAAAAAACGTGTCTCTGAAAACCGTGCAAGGCTGATGCTTGGAAGTACTACTACAACATGTTAACTTTAAATCGCTTCGAATTAAGCCGTTCACATAATTGTGATCGAACTTCACTTGGTAAGTTCGTTTGATCCTTAATTACGTATACAGCGTTGATAAAAGCTAGAGGCATTAAATTAAACGAAATATACTATTAGTGCCTACTGTTGATCTGAAACTATAAAACAAAACGTTTAAAAACTATAAACGTTTTTTTGAGTCTTTTATTTTATGCCAAGGAAGAATAAAAAAAAAGTACCAGTCATAATATGTCTTTACCCTCGTGAAATAATAAAACGATCCCCTAGAATTTTATTTTCTATGGTAATCCAGGTACATCAACACATCCTGAATGTCTTCCATACCAGTTGTCTACGTGGTTTGACCAAGTAAACCTACATTTGACCTCAATCTATTCTATCAAGTGAACATGAGGTCGAAGATTATAGTACGAGTTCAAAAAAGCAGGTAAAGCAAAAGATGAGCATGTCTTATGTCTAAGATGTCTTAAAAATTATATGATATGCTAAAAAACACTAACAGCTAAATATTTTGAGATTTTGTAATGGCATGGTTACTATTGTAAATTAGCCGCTATAGCGCAGTAAACAATAAAATTAAGTACATGGTATACTACTATTCTAAAATCCTCATGATGTAGGCAAATTTTCTAGGTTGTTGGGCACACAGATCCCATACATTTTTTACACCACAGGTGCTCAAACTTTACAAAACATGGTGTAGAACGCAAACTAATCGGGATAAAAAAAAATCAAGTGAATCCAAACCTCCTATCCCCACACGCACACGTACCTACTAACCATTTTTCAGTACCGTGCTATGTTTTGGCTTCCGAAGTTATAAACTATATTAATTAAAATAAATTAATTCTCAAGGCTCAAAAACATGAACTAAAATTTATTATTCGTTTTATCAGAACCATTCAGTAAATAATTTTGTACAAATGTTAATATTGATAACAAAATATATTTAACTGAATTTATTCTATTTGTTTCGTCATGTCCGACAAGGCTCGTTTCTCGCTTGACGTTGTCTATAAGGGTTATTATTTTGTAAAAGCACATAATTCTCAGGGGAAAATATAAATGCATGAACATGTTCGAAAACAGATATTTTTTATTTAAAAGGGAAAAATTTGGTTAAGAAAACATGGCATTTGAGAAATAGCTGAGGATTAAACATTATTTTTTAAAATAAAAAGCATCAAATAAAAGTATCAAAATATTTTACTGTACCTTGGGTTCTGCAAATATCATATTAATGTCGTCATCTTCATCAACACTACTTTCTTCTATCTTTGAAAATAGTTTAATCATGAAAGGCTTTTCTAAATATCTGTCTTTCATGCGAAATCCTTCATGTAATTTCTTTACATGTTAACAATGACTGCGCCTTCAATAGCTCCAATAGCATTTAATGCATTTTCAAACATTTTTGGGATTTCACAGGGTTGCTTTCCAAAAAAAGTTTTGACTTCTGCTACTTTTCGTTTCATGGAAACTCTGATCACTTCAATCATGTGTTAAGATCAAATTGATATGGCGGTTAACGCAATATCTGTAAAGTTAGCTGCAATAAACTAAGATGCAAAACAAGGAACCCTTAAGAAACAACAGAAATAGTGTTTCCTAGTGTTTTTTTAATTGCACAATAAATTGTATATTAGAAACCGTCGGAATATTTTACAATAATTGACTACCCATATCAAGTGCCGTATCAAAAAAAATGTTCTTGTATTCTCAATCATCGTTACGATTTCTTTCTTCAGAGCAAAATAATACACCTATGGTGAAAGGTCCACATAAATATCTGCTGAGTTTAATTCACTTCTCATTAAGTCAGTACAGTGGTGTATAGTACAGTGTTGGCTGTAAAGACTCCTGGAATCGTAGTTTCATTTATTGGAAGTATAACGAAAAAAAAATACATTTCAAAAATATAATTTTCAAAGTATGGCCATACGTAAACATTGCAGAGGCAACTTTCTTGTTTACTCTTTTTATGGGTTTATAGGGATTTCAAATTATTTTTCTTTCTTAAAACAACTTCTTTACTTTTACCACCACCATAAGTAAGACAAGCTAAACACAAAACCACACGACCGAAACTATATAAAACTGAATTTTTCGTTGGGCCATTTTCAAGCATGTACTTAGAATTCCATGTTTTTCCGTTCACTGATTAAGTTTCGTTTGTGTTATTTTAAACAATGCCTTGACAGTGCTCTTAAATTCGTGCACCTTTATATTTATTATTTTTTAAAAAC
Source organism: Stenoptilia bipunctidactyla (assembly GCA_944452665.1). Taxonomy (NCBI): domain Eukaryota; kingdom Metazoa; phylum Arthropoda; class Insecta; order Lepidoptera; family Pterophoridae; genus Stenoptilia; species Stenoptilia bipunctidactyla. The sequence continues at coordinate 13,632,899 of OX101735.1, forward strand.
CCTACTGAACATATATTATATTCTTTTAAATTATTGTAAAAGCACATAACTTTAAATTTATTTTTCAAATAGATTTTTATTCGCTAATTAAGCTCTTACATTGAAGGACAATACTGTAACAGGAAATTAAATTATCAAACGCCTATACCACATTTTTTCATTTGTTCAGTATAGGTATTTTATTTCCGCGACTGAATGCATTTGTCATATGTTCCTTAATTATAAGGGTGGCGAAATTTTAGACGAACAAAATTTGAATTTGTGTCGACTCGTAAGAAGAAGAAGAATAAGGGTATTTGCGGATTTTGTCTTCTTGGAAAGATTACGGTAAAATAGGGGTTTAGGTGTATGGGTTTAGGAAATTAAATAATATTTTTCGAGCGATAAAGTTGAGCCTGGAGCCAAACTCAGAACAAGTTTAATGTAACTTCACATTGGCAATGGATGCTTTCATTACATTCAATCAATAACTAGGCGTAGATTCACACTTGAACAGTTTCTTGTTCAATAAGTTTGTCTTTGCTGTGCTGCTAAAGTTTGTTTAATTATTGAAGTAGACTTTCATATAGTAACAATAATAAGTACTGCAAATAAAACAAAACCTTACACGAAAGAATTGAAATTAAACTAATTTTGAAGCATTTGTGCGGAACTATAAAAAGTCGTTAATTTTAAAAGGGAACTTTCTTTTTCTTGAATTAATGAGCTATCTAGATGGTTGGTGTAAGCTTAATGTCACTTTTGAAATTCAAGAACATGATAGTTGTAGATCATACGTGAAGAGAAATAATCAACGAATGCAGAGCATTAAAAAACCGACTTCACGTCAAAACTTTGGCTGAGTTATAATGTCATCAACGAAAACATTCTTCAAAACCATACATATTTAAAAAAAATTGAATTGAAGTACTCAACCGATTTCGATGAAATTTATATGGGACCAACTATGAAGTATCTTCTATCACATGAATCAAGAATTTTCAAAATATTCATAATTGTTTGAAATATCATGTAACAAAGACACAAAAAAAAACAAAATGAAAAATGAATTGTGAAACTCCCCCTTTTTTTTAAGTAATAATAGTAATAATAAATAATAATAAGTCAGTTGAAAATATAATAATATTAATTATTTACTAAATAAACTTAACCGAAAGTTAAAGAATTGATTACGAAACGCATGGTTACGCTAGCGTTAGCAGCGATCCGCGTGCAAGGTCCGGTGCCACGATTGACTTAGGCGTAAATGAAGTAAATAGTAACATAGTTTCGACGACCGGCTGGTGTAGCGGTAACATACATTGCTTCGTATGCCAGAGGTCCTGGGTTCGAATCCCGGCGGCGGCTGATTTATGTGATGAACACAGATATTAGCCGTCAAGTCATGGATGTTAATATGTTTATTCTAATAAAAAATATGTATTTATTCAATATGTGTGTTTATATATTTCTTAAGTATATCAATTATCTAGTATCCATAACACAAGTTCTTTAAGAAACTTAATTTGGGCTAGATAGTGTTGTGTGAGCGTCAGAAATATTTATTTATTATGTATAGTAGTATTTGTTTATAAGGAATCTTAGTGAAAAATTAACTACCTACTTTTATTATATAATTATGATCAGAATCGAGTACAGAGTGCTTTCCTTCAATATCTAAAATTTGTCACCAGTCACCCTGTATATATTGATGAACACATAATATTACTTAGCGCGTTGCTTAACCTGCTATATTGAAAGATACCTACTGCCCGCATTTACAATAGTCGAGTACTGATCATTATCGAAACTCTTTGTAATCAGAAACCATAAACTGCTAACCAGAGCTGGTTGGTGGATGTCAGAATTTCCACGCCGTTAAAATGGCTTTTGACCAACAATAACTACTAAAGTATGCTACTACCCAGCACCCGATACCAATTGCTTAACGTGCACTTCGCGTCAGCGGTCAGCGGTCTATCCATGTACCTACCGACCGCGTCAACCGTTGCCCTGCTATATCGAACGATATAGGTTCTGTAGAGCCACTGCACCATGACAATTTCGAGTATTAAATATCCAAATCAAATATCACTTGATTATATTCAACAATCTTTTTCCATGTTTTTACTGTTTAAATTAACATATTCCGTAAGTAAGGTAATACATAAATTTCCTTTAATTATCATAAATTACCCCTTTAAGATCCCATACGTCTAAAACTCTTTTTTGATTAACATATTATAATGTGACCAAATTATTGTCGGACAGGAGTCGGTTGAAACAAAATTATAAAATGGGAAGTTGTGTGTATGTATTTTTAACTAAATCTTTGTTTTACCTGATTCTTAACGATCTTCGTGGCGCATTGGTTGAGCCTTCGCCTTGGGTGTGATAAGCCCTGCAGGGCTAGCATGCAACCATCGATAAGTACTCGAACCGACAAGATAAATATTGTTTTGTTATTTTATCCTATTATGTAAGCTAATATGCGCACTATAGTAGATATTTGATACCATGATTAAGCCACAGAACCAAAGATGCTATATTCTTAAAAAAATCGCATGCTAGCTCCGCTAGTTAGTTAGCACCCTGCGGGGACAGTTTAGTCGGCTCAGTTGAAACTAATTGGCGCGTAGTTTCACTGTGTGTGATATCCGTAACAAAAGGTTGTTTATTTTGGGGTTATGTTGTTGATATGCAAGTTTAGATAGTTAATAATATTTGTTTTCAGTAACAAGTGTTGTTTGACTAGTCAGTAGTATAAATAACACCTATTTTTTTAAGGTTCATTAACACTTAAGTACATCCTTGGAACAAATAATAAAATAAAGTAAAATGAAACTGAAACTCACAATTTTGAGAACCGGGCAGTAGCTAATTAAATTCCTTGTAAAAAGTTATATCGCCGAAAATTTTTCTGAAGAAATGTTTTCAGGTTTCTGTCCCTTTATACAGGGTGACAGGTGGGTCACTTTCGAACTTCCAGGACGTGATAGTTTGAGATCAAACATGACGAAAAAAAGAAAATAAAAAATAAATATTAATTATTTACTTAGTAAACTTAACCGAAAGTTAAATAATTCATTACGCAATGCATGCTTACACTGGTACGGACGTACGCACTGATACGGACGGCGCTATCAACACAGAATAGATAGGTAGGTATAGACGGCTTCAGGAACGGTCTTCGACCTAGTAAAACTCTTTATTCACTTATAGAGAATTCTGCTGAAGAATTAAAAACTAAATTTTATTACAAAATTATGATCAGATTTGAGCACTGAGTGCTCCTCTCCTTCAATATCCAAAATTTGTCACTAGTCACCCTGTATCCAAATACAAATACAAAAAATCTTTATTGTGCATACCTTATTCAAATTGTACAATTTAGTTTCTTTTCATCTTTCAAAACAAAATTTCTAAGGAAGATTTGGAAAACATTTCTGGCATTTTCAGGCGATGTAAATTACCGAACTCAAATCTTACTAGAGAAGAACGATTTTCATTAAAGAACTTACACACCAATACAGAGTTAACTGTCCTTCGTGCAGATAAAGGAAACGCCACAGTTGTGATGGACACATCTGAATACAACAACAAAATAACTAACCTTTTGGCAGATGAATCAACTTATAAAAAGGTAAACTATGACCATACGCGCAGCTTTTTTCCCAACTGGCTGTCGCTCAGTTCTTTGTTCGATTGTCGGAAGAAAGACAAAAGACCATACAGGGGGAGTTTAGTGAGTAAAAGTCTCACACTGTTGGATGTCATCTGGCCGGGGTCTAATCCCCCTGGCAAGTGCCCCATCGTACTATGAGTATTCTCCTCCTCTCCTCTTTGAGCACTTGTACGGTCAATAGGCCTATGGGTGTTCTGAGGAGTAGTCTTCTGTGGCTAGAAAAAAAAACTACCTCTAGAATTATGAAGGAAAAATCTGATTTAATACAAAAACATGGTTGAATTTGGATGTGACAAAACTTATCCCAGCTTATGCAAAACCTCCAAAACTATATGGGCTACCCAAAGTGCAAAAGACTGATGTAACACTAAAACCTATTGTGAGCAAATTGACACACCAACTTACAAACTTGCTCAACATATAGCAGGTGTACTCTCACAGCTGAGAGGTAAAAGAAGTGCATATGTAAAGGATTCTTAAAAATTTGTTAGTGTTTTAAAACATCTCAAGATTGCTAACAATGAAATTATGGTTAGTTTTGATGAAAAGTCTTTGTTTATATCATTACCTGTCAAATAATGCATTGCAATAGTGAACAAAAAGCTAACTTATTCAGATTTGCCTGTTGTATTAGAAGTATGCCTTACATCTGGCTACTTTGTGTGGAATAATGAACTCTACCTATTAATTGATGGTGTTGCCATGGGCTCCCCGGGACCCTGTAGTTTGTGATATCTACATGGAAGATTTTGAGGAGCGTGCCTGGCACCTGTCGTGCCGTAGATCTACAAGAGGCATGTTGACGATACTTACACTATTTTACCTCAACACATAGTAACGGCATTTTTTAACAATCTTAATTCCTTTAACAATAAAATACAATGTACAATGGAATTAGGAAAGGATAATAAGGTCGCATTTCTTGATGTTTTAATTACACGGAATCCAAATGGTAGACTTGGTCATACTGTTTGTAGGAAACCCACGCATGCTGACTGATATTTAAACGGAAACTCCCAGCACCACCCAAGCCAATTACTCGCCGTAGGCTCCTCTTTGTTTCAGAGAGCACAGCGAATCTGCGATAACCAGCACATTGATGATGAACTGAAACATGTTGTCAAGGTGCTTCGTGAAAACGGCCTCAAACCGCCTCGTCACCACCGCCACAGTGACCACGTGAAACCGCCAGCAGTCGAACGTATTTTGTCGAACTGCATTTTTACCTTTTGTGAAGGGTACCACCGATAAAATTTCAAAAATTCTTGGGCGCGCGTCCATCAATACAATATTTAAATTCAAAAATTTGTCAACATCTTCGTCCAGTTAAATGCAACATCCCTTTACAAGACCCAGGTGTATACAAGATCAACTGTGGCCTTGGGCTTTCCTATATTGGTCAAACTAAAAGAAGTGTATTACCCGCGTTAAAGAACACATAGCTGACATTAAAAACCGAAGAGTAACCAAGTCTGTAGTTTGTAAGTATTCCATAGACAAGCCCAACCACTATTAAAGTCAAACCTTCTGTGAAAGTACTATCTAGGAAGAAACATTACATACCAAGGATGATCAGAGAAGCCACTGACTGAAATTAAAAAAAAGACGTGTGGCACTCAGAGACTGCCGCGGTAAAGCTATCGCCTAGCATTTTTTATCAATTAAATAAAACACTTTTTAACCGGATTTATCGCGTATATTTACATTTTAAATTTTGACTCGACGTTTCGGTGTCTTTTCAGACCCCGTGGTCACGAGCGACTGAGGTGTCAAGCGTCGGATTGATAGATTGAAAAAAGTTATACATCATCATCTCCATCTGTTTCTCAGTCTTCGAGCGTAGCGTTCGGGATTGACACAAAACGAGCTGACAGTATCTTGAGTTACAGGTCGTGCAGCTTGCTGGATGTTAGATTTAATGTTTTTCAGGATAGGGTCCCATGTCGGTGATAGTTTCCAACCATCTTCTCTATTGAAATTAGGGTGTTTTTTAATTTCAATCGCTTCTCTGATCATTCTAGGAATGTAATGCTTCTCTCTAGATAAAATTTTCACAGAGTCAAACCTTAAGTAGTGGTTGGGCTTGTCCATGGAATGCTCACAAACTGCAGACTTTGAAGCTCTTCGATTTTTAATATCAGCTATGTGTTCTTTTACGCGGGTTGATACGTTTCTTTTGGTTTGACCAATGTAGGAAAGCCCACAGCCGCAGTCAATCTTGTAAACACCTGGGTCTTGTAAAGGGATGCTGCATTTAACTGAGCGAAGATGTTGACTTATTTTTGAATTAGGTTTAAATATTGTTTTTATTGAAGCGCGCCTAAGAATGTTTGAGATTTTATCTGTGACACCCTTTACAAAAGGTAAAAATGCAGGTTTGCGTTCGACTGTCTGAGGCTTCACGTGGTCACTGCGGCGGCGACGAGGTGGTTTGAGGCCGTTTTCACGAAGCACCTTGACAACATGTTTCAGTTCATCATCAATGTGCTGAGGATCGCAGATTCCATGTGCTCTCTGAAACAAAGAGGAGCCTACGGCGAGTAACTGGCTCGGGTGGTGGTGGGACTTTCCATTTAAATAGCGGTCAGTATGGGTGGGTTTCCTATAAACTGTGTGACTGAGTGTACCATTTGGATTTCTTTTAATTAAAACATCAAGAAAGGCTAACTTATTATCCTGTTCTAATTCCATAGTGAATTGTATTTTAGTATTAAGGGAATTAAGATGGTTTAGAAAAGCAGTTACTTTATGTTGAGGTAAGATTGTATATGTATCGTCAACGTACCTCTTGTAGATCTTCGGCACGACGGGTGCCATGTGGAGAGCACGCTCCTCAAAGTCTTCCATGTAGATGTCAGCAACTACAGGTGACACTGGGGAGCCCATAGCAACACCATCAATTTGTAGATAAAACTCATTATTCCACATAAAGTAGCCCGATGTAAGGCATAATTCTAATAATTCTGCATATTCAACAGGCAAATCTGATTCAGTTAGCTTTTTCTTGACAATTTCAATGCAGTCTTTGACAGGTAGTGATGTAAACAAAGACTTAACATCAAAACTAACCATGGTTTCATTGTTTGCAATTTTAAGATGTTTTAAATCACTAACAAATTGGTAAGAATCCTTTACATATGCTCCTGTTTTGCCTCTCAATTGTGAGAGTACACCTGCTATATGTTGAGCAAGCTTGTAAGTTGGTGTGTCTATTTGGCTCACAATAGGTCTTAGTGGTACATCAGTTTTATGCACTTTAGGTAGCCCATACAGTTTTGGGGGTTTTACACAAGCTGGGATTAATTTATTCACATCTAAATTTAACCATTCTTTGTGTTTTTGTATTAATTCGGAAGTTTTCTTCATAATTCTAGAAGTAGGGTCATAGTTTACTTTTTTATAAGTTAATTCATCCGACAAAAGGTTAGTAATTTTTGTGTTATATTCAGATGTGTCCATCACAACAGTGGCGTTTCCTTTATCTGCACGAAGGACAGTTAACTCTTCATTGTTGCGTAAGTTCTTTAATGCAAGTCGTTCTTCTCTAGAAAGATTCGGTTTCGGCAATTTACATCGCCTCAAAACACCAGAAATATCTTGACGAATACTTTCGGCGTCTTCCTTAGAGATTTTATTCTGAAAGAGACAGTCTTCTACTTTGCAGATAATCTCCTCTGTTGGTATTTTTGATGGAACCGGTGCGTAATTTAATCCCTTGCTTAAAAGTTTTATTGTATTTGAATCTAATGTTTGTTTTGACACATTAACTACTGCCTTTTCCACAGAGCATGATGACGACTGAATTGATTGATTACGGTTGATTGAATGACTCATTCCATTGTTCTCTAATTTGTTAAACTTTTTGATTTGTTTACTTTTATAAATATCATGGATGGCCAATGCTCTTTTAGAAGTTATGTTTTCTATGCTATTAAAGTCATTTTGAGACAGCGTTAATGAGAGTTGATTTTTTAAATTACTTATTGATTTAGCTATTTGAAACGTATCATACCGGTGTTGTTGGATGGATTTGATGAGTAACTTTTTGCTTGCTTGGCGTAGAATGTCGGCACTTCCCCAGATGTCTTTCTTTGGTGAAACGTCGAGTCAAAATTTAAAATGTAAATATACGCGATAAATCCGGTTAAAAAGTGTTTTATTTAATAGTATGAATCGCGAAAACTTAAGACAATATTATTTTTTATCAACTTATGCAATTATAATTATTTATTTATTTTATTAATGCAGTAATGTTTGATCTAATATGAAGTTCCACAAGTTTCTACTAGATGGCGCTGATTGTTTATTAAAGCCCGCATGTAAAGTTATGAAATCAAAGTATCACCGCTGTGCCGGTCGGAGTGAGGGGTGTTAGGTTTTTTTCGTTACGGAATTTCTGGATTCGGTCCCTACGCTCAAGGCCCGGGATAGAAGCTATGCAATAGCTTAAAAACACCCTAACTTCAACAGAGAATATGGTTGGAAACTATCACCAGCATGGGATCCTATGCTCAAAGATATCAAATCAAATATCCAACAAACAAACAGCACGACCTGAGACTCAGGACACTGTCAGCTCATTTTATGTTAACCCTGAACGCTACCCTCGAAGACTGAGAAACAGATGAACGGATTAAAAAAGAGAATATAAAACAATTTAAGTATCTAAATATGTTTATTGCATGAATAGAGTTGATGACACTAAATAAAATAAAGGAGTTTTGAGAAAAATATGGCGATCCTTCGACGTGAAATCGCAACCAATCCCTTTTATTTGGACCCTCTGTTACAAGGCATGCAATAAACATATTTAGATACTTAAATTGTTTTATATTCTCTTTTTTAATCCGTTCATCTGTGAAAATGTGATTTTAAAATATAATCCATCACAATCTCTTCTATGCTGGACTGGAACTGGGAGTGACTCTTCCATGCTGAAATGGGAGTAAAAGAAAAACATAGAATGTGGCAGCTGCCTCTTCCCGGGTATATTGTAAAAGTCAGTTAAGCGACAGAAGTTCAATTGGCGTTTTTGCGGGCGACAGGTTGCAGGTTGTCTCTGCAATAATAATAAATATTTATTTCTGACACTTCCACAACATTATCTAGCCCAAATTAAGTTTCTTAAAGAATTGTGCTATGGATACTAGATAACTGCTATACTTAAGAAATATATATAAATATAAATATTGAATAAATACATATTTTTTATTAGAATAAACTTAAATAAACTTATAAACATCCATGACTTGACGACTAATATCTGTGTTCATCACACAAATATCCGCCGCCGCCGGGATTCGAACATAGAAGGCAACGTATGTTACCGCTACACCAGCCGGTCCAAAAATGGACTTATAAAAAAAGTAAATTAAAAAAGTCATAAAACCAAAACCAAAATGAAAGCAAAATAATTATTTCTTTTTAAGAAAAAGTGAACCGCATTCAAAATGCCAACCCACTAAAAAGGTTTAAATAACTTTTATAAACGCCAACCTATTCCTGTTTCTATTCCATCCATATTACAACCCCGTATAGTAAATTTCTGCCAAAAATTAATTAATATTAATGGGATGACAAATATTTTTCTGAAAACCGCATCCAAATCGGTTCAGCCAAACGTGAGAAAATCGCGGACAAACATACATACATACATACTTACAGGTCAAACTGAGAACCTCCTTATTTTGAATTCGGTTAAAAAGGTATATTTCATAAGTATTTAATTACAAGGCATGTATATCGTTTTCTTACTTACTTTTAACTTTTGATAAACTACCTAAGCTTACGCTCCTACGTATTTAAAAAAAATTAAGTAGGTCTGTATTTTCGTTTTCTTATGTGACAATAATGTACAGGGTTGTGAAAAATTTTATACCGCTAGCTTTGAAATTTAGATAAGCGATGACAAAAATTTTGGTATGCTATAGTTTATCAAACAAGTCTACTAAAAGTACAAAACTATCTGATTTGATTATCGTGAAATACAGGAACTAATACAATCACCGCATCCTTCATCATTTTATTAAAATGAAATTTGATTATTCCGCAAATAATATGAGGCAGGAATTTCAAGCATTAATGGCACTAAAACGCGCAATTAAATTAGGGAATTTGTGTAACAATGAAAATTTCATTTTGTAGCGTGGTCGAGTAAATACTGTAATATGCTACCACATTCTATACATATACGTTTGTATATATCAGAATAGTATAATTTATTTGGGTTCTTGTTACCTTGTGTTCAAGAAAATATAAATCTAACGAATCAAGTCTTCTTATAACGCAATGAGGAAAATAAAATTTTCTGGTTCTAAAAATCTGTTTCATTTCTACGTGAAAATATAGAGTAGCAAATTGGATGATTGAATTACTTCATACAAATGAAGACTACTTTATGATCGTCAATATTAAAATAACCTTGCAAAAACAGGTTATTTACTTGCGATGTCGCAAGTAAATAACCTGTTTGATAACGATAACGATCCATGAACGATGCTATGTCTTCACATGTTTTTGAAAAACTCGTTTTATGAAAACAGATAGACGATTGTTTGATACGAGGTATGTTTTAACCTTAATGCCAATGTTAAGCATGTTTCAGCCCAGTCAGGATTAGGGTATGCAATCCCAACTCGAGATTGCCAATTCAAGATTGAGATTGGGATTGACATTTCTAATCCCGCGGAATCCTGGAATTATCGGGATTCCATCTAATCTTAAAAATATGTAACATCCGGATGACGCAAACGACGAAAACTGCTTGTTTGTGATAGTTAATATCCATCATCCATCACGTGCTCCCGTAGAGCAATGAGTCTCTCCCCTGGGTTACGAGGATATTTAGATCGTAAGCAACCAAGTAAGCCCAGTACTGGTTAGTAGTAGTCATTTAAAAAACCATAAATTGAATCAGATTGAACTGAACTGCTCATTAAACTAAAATGTATTTCTTATTTTATTTTCCTATTTATGGGTATTTTATTAGTTTGCGGAAAGTTGTTTTGAAATAATTTTCTGTTTTAAAATACCTTTACTACACACTTGAAAACACACTACCTTTTTTAAAATAAGAAACTATAAGCAGATGTGAAAGAACTTTATGGAAATTGAATATCTATATTTAAAAAAAATGCCGTGACTGTTTTATAGGGCGAGTAATTATTTTATATATATATATTTTTAGATGTGTTGCCCAAAATCAATTTAAAAGAAAATCTGCATGAATTACCCAAATTTAAGCGAAAATCTTACATACATATTCGAAGAGGAATAAAAGCCAATGTTGTATTTATTTCTCACATATGACTTTTGCGCATTGTCTTCATATACCTACCTACCTTGCCCCAGTGTGCGACGGTCACCCATCCTATTACCTAAACAACCGAGAGTTGCTTAAAGTAATATAGATTGATAATTAATATATACAGGAGCCATTGCACTACGACGACTTATTATAAAATATTATTAAAAAAAAATCCTTTATTATTTAATTCCAACCAAATAATTAAAAGTTATTTTTTGGAAATTAATATAATCAAAACAAAAAATAATTCTAGGAGATTAAAAAATAGTCCACGGTGGGTTAAAAAGAAACTTCTAAAAAATAAAAAGTGTATTAAGGGTGCTATCTGCTTAACGCCAAAGCGAGCTAGGGGCAACCTAGAATGTAAATACATAAATAGATAAACGCCCAGACCCGGAACTTTTTTGTTTGGTTATTCCTTTAGCCTTTATAGCCTTTGTAAATACGCGTGCCGGTCGGAGTGAGGGGTGTTAGGTTTTTTTCGTTACGGAATTTCTGGATTCGGTCCCTACGCTCAAGGCATGGGAAGTGGAATGAATGAATGGGATTAAAAGAAAAACATAGAATGTGGCAGCTGCCTCTTCCCGGGTATATTGTAAAAGTTAGTTAAGCGAAGCAGAAGTTTAATTGGCGTTTTTGCGGGCGACAGGTTGCAGGTTGTCACTGCAATAATAATAAATAAATAATAAATATTTATTTCTGACACTTCCACAACATTATCTAGCCCAAATTAAGTTTCTTAAAGAATTGTGCTATGGATACTAGATAACTGCTATACTTAAGAAATATATACAACGTGTAACAAAATGGAGAGATAAAACTTAAGGGTTAGCTTCTATACCGTACGTAGAATATACAGTAAAAGAATTAGCATGATCAGTGCTGGTATAGACTTTCATACAAATTTATTTAATTATTTTACAACAAAATATTTTGACAACCCTAGTCAACCTAATAAGCTAAAACAAGACTTATGCCGCAGTCAGTGACCTTATGACCTATCCCGCACCGGATGAACTTTGTAGTATCTGTCTTAGTGACCCATCAGTTTATTTTTACGCCATCTGTTATCGAATAGATTTCATCAAAAGCAAACAGTTTGTTTTTAGGGTTGACACTTAGATATTTTGATCTAAACTTTGTACTTGTTTTTTGGCCGAACCGTAAGGATAAAAAATTCATGTTACTGTTACTTATAAACTACATCACCAAACATACAACTCCCTTAAGTATTATCTCTTCATTATGTTACACGTTGTATATATAAACATAAATATTGAATAAATACATATTTTTTATTAGAATAAACTTAAATAAACTTATAAACATTCATGACTTGACGACTAATATCTGTGTTCATCACACAAATATCCGCCGCCGCCGGGATTCGAACCCAGGACCTCTGGCATAGAGGGCAATGTATGTTACCGCTACACCAGCCGGTCGTCTACAATAGCATCTCTCCATCGACATAAAATCTCCAAATTTGTCAAATGTGACATCAGATGGTTTTATAGCCTTCCGGGTGTTCTGCCTACAATTTAAAAATGGACTTATAAAAAAAGTAAATTAAAAAAGTCATAAAACCAAAACCAAAATGAAAGCAAAATAATTATTTCTTTTTAAGAAAAAGTGAACCGCATTCAAAAAACCAACCCACTAAAAATGTTTAAATAACTTTTATAAACGCCAACCTATTCCTGTTTCTATTCCATCCAACCTATTCCTGTTTCTATTCCATCCCCGTATAGTAAATTTCTGCCAAAAATTAATTAATATTAATGAATGTAATAAGAACATTAACAATTTATCTGGGTGGGTATTTACATAGTTTTTGAAGTCGTGTACGTGTTCGTGTATGTAAGTGTCGTGTATGTAAGTGTCATGTATGTGAAGTCGTGTACCTGTGAAGTCGAATACGTGTTACCTGTAGGCCTAGGTAGACCACTATGGAGAAGGATGCTTTAAGAAAGAAAAGGAATTAAATTCCAACGAAAAATAACGACGACTTGATGCAGCACGAGATAGTCTTGTCTAAGTATCGCCAGCATGGTCGTGCTGCAGAAACTGACAAACGAAAAGAGATTCGCTTAAAACAATCTTCGTGCGAATAGTCAGCTAAGAACTTATCCAAAACTTATCACTAAAAAATCTATCACGCATATCTACAAATATGGAAACTAACTTACTATGAAAAAACTAAAAGCTAGCCCTAAATTGAAAGTAAGTAAGGTTCTCCTAAATGGGACAAATATCCTTTTAAAAATCGTATCAACATCGATGTCAAACCTAATTAACATACAGGTTAAACTGCTCTTTGTAAGTCAGAGTTGTGCAGGAAAATCTGCGGGAAACTGATAGTATTCGGTAATTATTCGGCAAATCAATCAAACATTCGGCTGAATACAAATGTTGTACGAAATACGAATGTTCGGCCGAACATTCGGCTCATCTCTGATACAAAATAAACAGATAAATTGAGAACCTTATTTTATTAAGTTGGTCAATATCCTAAAACCTTCTCCTAAACATGACAAATCTTTTTCTGATAACCGCATCCAAATCGGTTCAGCCAAACGTGAGAAAATCGCGGACAAACATACATACATACATACTTACAGGTCAAACTGAGAACCTCCTTATTTTGAATTCGGTTAAAAAGGTATATTTCATAAGTATTTAATTACAAGGCATGTATATCGTTTTCTTACTTACATAAACTACCTAAGCTTACGCTCCTACGTATTTAAAAAAAAATTAAGTAGGTCTGTATTTTCGTTTTCTTATGTGACAATAATGTACAGGGTTGTGAAAAATTTTATACCGCTAGCTTTGAAATTTAGATAAGCGATGACAAAAATTTTGGTATGCTATAGTTTATCAAATAAGTCTACTAAAAGTACAAAACTATCTGATTTGATTATCGTGAAATACGGGAACTAATACAATCACCGCATCCTTTATCATTTTATTAAAATGTAATTTGATTATTCCGCAAATAATATGAGGCAGGAATTTCAAGCATTAATGGCACTAAAACGCGCAATTAAATTAGGGAATTTGTGTAACAATGAAAATTTCATTTTGTAGCGTGGTCAAGTAAATACTGTAATATGCTACCACATATACGCTTGTATATATCAATTATACTATTCTAATATATATAAACGTATACATATACGTTTGTATATATCAGAATAGTATAATTTATTTGGGTTCTTGTTACCTTGTGTTCAAGAAAATATAAATCTAACGAATCAGGTCTTCTTATAACGCAATGAGGAAAATAAAATTTTCTGGTTCTAAGAGTCTGTTTCATTTCTACGTGAAAATATAGAGTAGCAAATTGGATGATTGAATTACTTCATACAAATGAAGACTACTTTATGATCGTCAATATTAAAATAACCTTGCAAAAACAGGTTATTTACTTGCGATGTCGCAAGTAAATAACCTGTTTGATAACGATAACGATCTATGAACGATGCTATGTCTTCACATGTTTTTGAAAAACTCGTTTTATGAAAACAGATAGACGATTGTTTGATACGAGGTATGTTTTAACCTTAATGCCAATGTTAAGCATGTTTCAGCCCAGTCAGGATTAGGGTATGCAATCCCAACTCGTGATTGCCAATTCAAGATTGAGATTGGGATTGACATTTCTAATCCCGCGGAATCCTGGAATTATCGGGATTCCATCTAATCTTAAAAATATGTAACATCCGGATGACGCAAAACGACGAAAACTGCTTGTTTGTAATAGTTAATATCCATCACCATCGCGTGCCCCCGTAGAGCAATTAGTAGTAGTCATTTAAAAAACCATAAATTGAATCAGATTGAACTGAACTATAAATGTATTTCTTATTTTATTTTCCTATTTATGGGTATTTTATTAGTTTGCGGATAGTTATTTTGACATCATTTACTGTTTTATATACACACTACCTTTTTTAAATTAAGAAACTATTAGCAGATGTGAAAGAACTGTATGCAAATTGAATATCTATATTTAAAAATAATGCCGTGACTGTTTTATGGGGCGAGTAATTATTTTATATATATTTTTTTAGATGTGTGGCCCAAAATCAATTTAAAAGAAAATCTGCATGAATTACCTAAATTGAAGCGAAAATCTTTTGGTCAGGAGGAAATTGACATATTCGAAGAAGAATAAAAGCCAATGTTGTATTTATTTCTCACATATGACTTTTGCGCGTTGTCTTCATATACCTACCTACATTGCCCCAGTGTGCGAGGGTCACCCATCCTATTACCTAACCACCCGAGAGTTGCTTAAAGTATTATAGATTGATAATTAATATATACTGGAGCCACTGCACTACGACTTTATATAAAATATTATTTAAAAAAAAAACCTCTATTATTTAATTCCAACCAAATAATCAAAAGTTTGTTTTGAAAATTAATATAATCAAAACAAAAAAATATTCTAGGAGATTAAAAAATAGTCCAAGGTGGGTTAAAAAGAAACTTCTAAAAAATAAAAAGTGTATTAAGGGCGTTAAAACATCTGCTTAACGCCAATTAATAAATAAAAACCCCAGGTAATCACTCCAACTTCTTGGCCTCAAAGTAAGCAAAGCGAGCTAGGGGCAATCTAGAATATAAATACATAAATTGATAAACGCCCAAACCCAGAACATTTTTGTTTGGTTATTCCGTGCGGAAATCGAACCCGCGACCACGATTGGCATCTAAGCCACTGAATCTCGGAGAATAATTTTAGACAACGTAGCCAGCTGCTGAGAATGCCTTCTCTAAATCAACTCCGCTTGGCAACAGCGTAACTAGGCAATAATATGCAAACTACAGAAATGTGCCCAATTTTTTTTTGTGAAGGATTCTAATTTACTTCAACGCACGTCTAAGACGACTTTAAGCCGCTTGAAAAAGGAGGTATTATGTAGCGCAGCAGTAACAATTCACGCCCCGGGTGGAGGATCTGTGTAGCAACGCTGACAAGTGCCGCCCAATCCCGTCAAGCTCGACCGGGATCTTGTCATAAAATTATACGAGATCTCCCGAGATTGGGATCCCTCGAGATCGGGATTGCATTCTTTAGTCAGGAAATACTGTATAGTTTAAAGTCGCTCAAAATTAATATCAGGACGACTAACTGGCCATTGGAATCCACCGACCCGTTTACTTGGTGTTTTTTTATTAAATACTAAGCCCGCGGTTGAGCCCAATGTCACCTGATGGCAAGTGACGATGAGATTCAAAATTAAAGCACACAGGACTAGGAAAGAACTGGCCCTTTATCAAATATTGCCGGAACACATAACCGTAATATTAGGTATACCTTACATATGAAATTGGTGTTTTGTCGCACTGGCCACTTTAATCTCAAATATCTCCTCTTTGGTTTAGAATTCCAAATTCAAATTTATACAGCTATTTACTCATCAATTTTTTGTCTCGAAAACCGTATTTCTTTTGTTTTTTTTTCTTTTGGTTTTTTCTGTGAGTTTAGAAAATGGAAAATTAATTTTTTTTTATGAAGATTTTATATGAAGTGTGGTCGCTAACCAGTCGAACCCTGACGGGATCCTATCATCAAGCAGGGGTCACGCCGATTAATCACCGTGTACGTCATGCTTATCCATGGGCGGTGGGGCTATTCTAAGCGAACTCTGCACGGACGTACATCTCTTTCGAAAATAGTATGATGATAGTGATCCCTAATTACCACACACAAGGACCTAAACTAGTTTTTAATGGTTCTATGAAGATTAAACAGCAAAAATAGGGAAAATCGTTTTTTTTTTCTTATGCAGATCCATCGCTTTATCCTTATCTTCTAATAAATTAGTTTCTTTGGTTTCCTTAAGCAACTCAAGGAACACAAATCTTAATGTTTACTTTAATTTGTTGTTCTTGTTTACACATTGAAACTCTTTAAGATCCAGTACAACGTTATTTTCGTATTGGTGTGGGACCTTCAAAGTATTATAATGTGTTGATTTTTTCCTTACACTTATAATGTAGAAAGGGATTAAAATTATTGTCTGTGGATCATGTAATCCAGCACCTTAATGCGGTAATAGATTTCGAGAGGTTTGAGTCTCACCTGGGCTACTTTTGTCTAATTTGGGCGATATGGGTCTTTCGCTTACTAACCTCTTTACAAAGAAATTCTCTATACTTGATTTAGCTTGTATATAACTTTGTAATTTATTGCTTTTAACTTCATTATTAGTTTGAAACAAATTATCTGTTATGGTCTATTAAGCTTTTACACAATAAGCACTGAGTCAGAAGAAAGAGTTGAAATTAGGTTTTTGAAAAAATAAAGACAAAATGTTCAAGTCATAGAATAAGGGGAAGATGTGTCATGTCATATTTATGCCCATTTAATCTGCATCACTAGCAGCTGCTGCCTGATGACTTCACCGCTAGACGAGACTTCAGTCCCAAAGCCTTTCAAACTTGTCATCTCATCACCACGATCGTTTATTTTTTTTATTTTCTTTATTTGTGGCTCGAATATATATTGCGTAGTTATTGTTATGTTATTCTTCTGATAAAAAATATTTATATTCTCAAATTTTAAGATAAGAAACCTACTGTTATATTTTAAGCTCTTCCCTGTTTTAATTGTAATAAAAATGTTGTCCTGTAAACGGGTTGCCTGGTAGAAATCGCTAGGAGCGATAAGGCCGCCCATATTGTCCATACTTGTTTCATGAATACCTAATGTTTGTGTGTTGTGTTCTGATTGACAATAAAGTGTATTTATTATTATTTTGTATACTTATAACTACTCGCCTTTTTTTTTTTTTTTATTATTATTATGTATGCATACAGCTGCACGCCTTTCGGCGGGAAAGAGCCGACAATCGGACCAGTCGGTCGGGGATCAGGGCAAGAGAGACAGAAACCGGCGAACTATCGTCTCTATTCCCAGACCTCAGCACCTGCCTTCACGAAGCACCTTGGAGTCTACTCACCTCTGGTCGACGCGCCGTTTCGAGTAGCCCCCTCTTTAAGTCTTCTTGGAATACCGTTTGTGTAATAAGCTTTTTTATTAATCTTTGCAAATCTTTCTAACTTCTTTCTTCATATTTTTAATACAAATCTGTTACTCTATAAAAACTGGTTAAAGCTTAAATAAAATTGAGTTCATTTTTAATACATAAAACGAAACAGTTTGTTACGTATAGTTATTGAATTGAAAAATAAATATTAGTAGGTAACGGAAAAAAAAAACATAAGAATTAATTTTGCGTGAAACCGAGAGTAAATATTGTAAACAAATTGTCTAATAATATGAATAAGTTCTAATTTTAACATCAATATGGTTTCGTATTAGCATCGATGTCTTCGATTGATGTTTTTTTAAACGTAGGTAAAAATAAACCATTTGGTTTGGTAAGTTAAGTCAAAAACAGCAATATACGGTGGTAATAGCACTAGAGTAGAACGCATTCTATTATGAGAAGTCTTGAGTATTTAAGGTATTCAAATCACTAGGAAGTTGATTTATTCTTAAGTTGATTATAATGGATATTTTCATTCAATTTATAAAAGCGAGCTCTTGAAATAAAAGCTATGAATGAGAATTGAAGATCAAACGAACTTCTAAGTGAAGTTCGATCGAAATTATATGAGCAGCTTAATTCGAAGCGATTTAGTAGGTTTACTTATTGTTGTATCGGTCCCATGTGTGTTATTTTAGAGTCTTTTTTTTTGTATTGGCAACACTGCTTCACCTCCGCCTCCTAATTAACCGGCCCTTTTGTAATCATTTTGTTTAAAGCCGAATTATATAAAAATGTAATGGATTATTCTATTTATAGGATAAACCATTGCATGGTAAGGTAAAAAAACGATAAGCACAGGTAAGTATTTTACTTATATTAAGATATAAGGGTTGGGATATTTATTTTCAGTAAATAAATAAGTAATATATATGTTTCGTTTTAAACTGGGAGGGTGATTATAAATCGCTTCGAATTAAGCTGCTCATATAATTTCGATCGAACTTCACTTAGAAGTTCGTTTGATCTTCAATTATATTTCGCAGCTTAATTCTTTGCGATTTAGTAGGTTTACTTATTGTAGGATGTTCAGAGAGAAAATAAGTAAAATAGCTTACATGATCAACAATTATTATCCATTTTTAGTTATAATATAGCAATTAAATCAATTTCCATACAAAATATAACAACATAATTAGGTACCTACAATAATTATTATGTAGGCATAAAATCACTCAAAATAGTTTTTGCGAAATTGCTAGAATTTTCAATAATTTCTTTGTTATATTTAGCGAATACTTTGGAAGAGTTACTCCAGCCAGCGGCTTTTCTAATTGTATCTAAATTAACTCCAAGCTTGTTGGCCTTAGATGTTGCAGCATGCCGAGTGCTGTGAGCACTGAACAGCGAAGTGTCGATTCCACTTTCATACAGAGTCTGTTTTATCCAGTTACTTAATCTTTGTGAAGATAGTTTTGAATGTGGCTTTTTATAACTTATAAATAAATATTTACAGTTTTTACGAAGTTCTCTTGTTTTGTTAATATATGATTCTATACACCGGACAGGACAAATCTCTGGACGTTCATTATAAAAAGGGAGCCTTAATAATGGTTGGGGTGAATGTAGTTTGGAGGTTTTAATTATGTCTGGAATTTTAATAAACATTTCAACACTATATTTACTTATATTATCGAGGTGCATTAAAGATAATGTTTGCTTTTTTTTTTTTTTTTGAGCCAAAAAATCAAGGACTATGTTTGTGTCCCATATGACCTCATATTTATATGTATTGCAGAATATGTATTAATAGTTCCGTATTTTGCACCTTTGTTAAAAACATCGGTTAAAAAATTAATTACGACATGAACTGAACAGGTCAAGTAATTGTGCTGCATTTCGGAACAATAACTAAACAAGACTTGATACAGCTGTTATATTGCTTGTAAGTATTACTAGATAAAGAAGATAACATTATTACTGTAGAATCAACAGATAACGATTTATTTAATAAAACCTGCCTGATAACTTCACGGCAATCAAACCGAGTATCTTGTGTAAGCTGTGTGTCAATCTGATAGGAGATTGAAGAAGGTTAATATTGGGTTCAAAATAAATTGATTTAGAAATAGATATCTTTTTCAATAATGGGAACCATGGCTGTGTGGGCCATTTTAGTACTACGAATATACCCTCGGCCTTATCATCTATTATTTCTCTAAGTGTCTTTAAAATGAGGGCAAATGGCGGAAATGCGTAAAAATAATAGTTAGTCCAGCTGATGGTGAACGCATCAACAGCAAATGGTTCGGGTTCATTTTTCCACGTAAAGTACAATGAGCAATTTGTATTACACCTACTGGCAAACAAATCTATTTCTGGTCTATTTCACCAAATACTCGTTTAATACCACAATAAGCATGTTCACTTAATTCCCATTCAGTATCTAGAAACTTTTTGCGAGACAATGCCGTGGGTAAAAAATTGTCCTTCGTATTAATATAAGAAGCTAATACTTTAATTTTACGTGTTTCGCACCACTGCCATATTTTTTTTTTTTTTTTTTGACATATCATTTAAATTTGGGTACTTTATGCTGCCCATTCTATTAATGCAAGATATCGCGGTTACGTTATCAATGCGTAACAAAATTTGACAGTCAGATAATTCTTTAGCAAACGTTTTTAAACCTAAATATGCCGCCTTTAATTCAAATTAATTAATATGAAGTGTCATTTCAGACTCCTTCCAATAACCAAAACATTCCTTGTTATTACTCGAGGCACCCCAGCTTGAATGAGAAGCATCAGAATTAATTTCAATTTTATAATCATCAGATCTTAAGCTAGCATAACCATTATCAATTTTGTCTAGCCACCAATAAACATCTTCCCGGATATTTAATGATAAACTAATCTGTCGTTCATATGATGAATTTTCACATAAACTTAAATACTTAAGTCTTTCAAGACGTTTAGAATAAAGCCACGAATATTGAATAGCAGGGCAAGCCGATATGAGAAGTCCAATCAATTGTGCATAATTACGTTACTTAATTGTTTTTGCTTCGAAGATTTTTAAAAGAGATTGTTTTATTTTTACCCTCTTTGTTTGAGGTAATTTTAAAACCATGTTTTGGGAATCAAATACAAAGCCTAGAAATTTAAATGTGTTTGAGGGTTGTAAAGAACTCTTATCACAATTAATCTAGAAGCCTAAACTTTCTAAAAGTGTCTTTGTAAAAAGTACGTTATTATAGCAATCTGCCTTTGTTTTACCAACGCAAAAAATATCGTCGAGATAAATAACTGATATCATATTTCTTTGATGTGATCGCAAAAATTCCATAACAGGTTTTAAAAGTTTTGTAAAGGTAGACAATTAAATTCATATAGTTTGTTATTGAATTTGAATCTTAAGTACTTTTTGTGCGAGTTATGAACTGGTAGAAAAAAAATATAAGTCTTTTAAATCAATAGTTGACACAAAACATCGCTCGGTAACGAATTTAGATGCAGTTTTATAGCCTTCCATTTTAAAATGGACGGTTTCAACAAACTTGTTTAATTTTTTCAAATTCAATATGAACCTTTTGTCTCCGTTTGGTTTAGGTACTAAAATATATCGGATACAAACTGTTCACTATCGTATGTACACTTAGGTATGGCTTTTATTCGAATCAAGTAATCTATGCAAATTTTAAAATCGTTAAAATTTTTATCTGGCTTATATCTTGAGTCAGGATTACTATTTCCGAAGGGCTTTTTAATAAACGGTATTTTATATCCCTTAATCCAGGACAAAATTATAGGATCATTAGTTATTTTTAACCAATTTTTGTAAAATAGCTTTAGACGGCCAGAATAACTGACCTCAGATGTTAATATCTCCTGTTGTATTTCTTGGGCGGCAAGCGTGAGCGTGTGTAGTTGGGGGTGTGTCGCGGCGGCGGCGGAGGCGGCGGCGGCGGTCCCGAGCGCTGTACCGGGCGAGGTCTCCCCGCTTCGGGCCGCGCAGCAGGCTTCCGTTGCGGGGGCTTCCAGTTTAAACAATGTTGAGAAGTAATCCTATAATTTTGGTTGTTTCTGTTTGAAATAAATGGTTGTGAAGGCTTAAGGGATTCTCCGGTTTTTTGTATAGTTTTTGCGGACCTTAACTTTTCTGGTAAATCGGTCCCAAATAAAAATGTATCTATGGTGGTCTGACGAAGGGTATCTTTTAGTTCTGCATTGATAGTATTAATAACTAAATTTCTTCGGGCCTTCGTTAGGTAGTAGAAGGAATCGCACAACAATTTGCTTGCTTTAAGGGTTTTAGAATATCCTGCGATGAATATTTCTTTGTAATGACTTTCTCTGTCGTTTGCGCTAATGCAGCCAAAGCAATGCTGATTTGTTTTTGACTAAGCATTAAGGAAAAATCTTTTTTGCTTGTCAGTTCTGAAATACCCGCTTTAACTTCAGTGTTGAGGATAGGCGTTAATAGCATTTCACAGTTTTTGGGTACCCGATATTCTTGTAACAAGGACTGTTTTGTTTCTTTGATGAGACCCTTGGTAAGTATGAGCTGCCATCTATCGGATATGTTTTTATTAATTTCATCTCCCAAAATATCTTGCGACTGGGGAACTTCCCCTAATAATGACAGTATTTCGACATCAATACCACTGTCTCCTCGTACCTCCTTTGTGAGATCCGACGTCGAAGGTACTGGATTCTGTGCCGACGACGACGTATGAGGAACTGCCTCGTTCATACATGCCTCCTCCTCAAGCGATTCTTCGTGATGTGGTGAACTTTCGGGAATGACTTCCACGATAGATTCACGGTTATGCTATGATTACAACTTCACCATGTTCGTATTTTTTTTGTGGGTATTTTTAAAATAGGTTTAGTTTTGTAGTATAATTTTTGATATTATCATGAATACGTTTTATTTCATAAATGCTACCGGGCACAATAATGTTTGTTGTGCTTAAGTAAAGCATTATTTTATATTATATTTTTTAGTGAGTACCTACCCTCAGGCGTGGTACAAATTTGTGTCATTTGACAAGTGAGTACTTTAAATAAGTATAAATTGGGTTATAAAGTAAGTATGTTGTGCTTAAGTAAAGCATTATTTTATATTATATTTTTTAGTGAGTACCTACCCTCAGGCGTGGTACAAATTTGTGTCATTTGACAAGTGAGTACTTTAAATAAGTACAAATTGGGTTATAAAGTAAGTGTGTTGTGCTTAAGTAAAGCATTATTTTATATTATATTTTTTAGTGAGTACCTACCCTCAGGCGTGGTACAAATTTGTGTCATTTGACAAGTGAGTACTTTAAATAAGTACAAATTGGGTTATAAAGTAAGTATATCTGCAGACAGACGCGCAGAATACAAGTTTTTAAACAATGTTAAATGACATTGTTACATAATTTACTTAAATTCGATGGATTCTTCGTCAGATGAAATAACGCGAATTCTTTTCCTCAGCTTATTTTCGAGTCTCCTTATTTTTCTTCGTATTATTTCATTCTTATCTTCGTTCTTGCGCTTCTTCCCCATCTTGAGAGCTTTGTGTAACACTAGATGACCGTTACAATGAAGTCTTGAGCGTTGCCAGGAACACGTGCGAAGGCTTGAGCACGGGAACGAACAATGATTACAAAAGGGCCGGTTAATTAGGAGGCGGAGGTGAAGCAGTGTTGCCAATACAAAAAAAAAAAAAAGACTCTAAAATAACCGTGCAAGGCTGACACATGGGACCGATACTACAATAAGTAAACCTACTAAATCGCAAAGAATTAAGCTGCGAAATATAATGAAGTATCGACAATGATTCACATAGCAGAAATTACGTACTTGGTACTATAGTTATATAATGTAGGTATTTTAAACAAGAACGTCCTCCTTTGCTTAAAGTTGTTAATAAGTGCATATCTTATTAAATTAAACACTTTTTAACCGGATTTATCGCGTATATTTTACATTTTAAATTTTAACTCGACGTTTCAGTGTCTTTGCAGACCCCGTGGAGTATGAATCGCGAAAACTTAAGACAATATTGCATATCTTATCGTTTTGTCTCAAAACTTTAAGAATCATTACTAAGAGGTTGTTCGGCGGATATTATCAGGAGAGAGAAAAGCTTAAAAGGGGTAAAAGTCATTGAAAACACATGAATATTCTTAACCTAGATACCACTTTTAATAATACTTTGATCGAGGTTACTATTTTTGCTATGATTTGCAACAGGGCTTTTTTTGCTTTAATTAGATTTACGTGGCATTTTGTCATCATCATCACAACTCCGTGTAATGAGCCCACTGCAGGGCTATGAGTCTCTCCTCTCGGTGACGAGGAGGTTTAGGCCGTAATCCACCAAGCTGGCCCAGTGCTGGTTGGTGGATGTCAGATATTTCAGGGTGCCGAAATGGCTTCTACGAGTATACAGCACCCGGGACCGACTGCTTAACGTGTCCTCCGAAGCACGGAAGTCGTCGTGAGAAATGAATGGTCAGCGGTCACCCATCCTAATACCGGCCGCACCGAGCGCAATTAACCTGCGATATCGTTTTATTTGCACAGTAACCACGGCGCCACGACGACTTCGGCGTCACGACGACGTCCGTGGAATTTGCCAACAATTTAGATCTACTTATAGCTTACTCCAAATATTTTGATTGACTTGTTACATAATCGCATTTTTCCGCACACATACGTAATGACCACAAATTAGGAGGATAGTATCTATCTACTCTTTACTTAATGTTTTTTTTACTTACAGTAGCCTCAACAGTCTACTTGGTAATTTTTTAGAGCAAGTAATCTACCATGTAGCTTTTCTCATTTGGCATTTACCTTTTAGTTGCTTAACAGTTTTTCCCGCAATCATTAGTATTGAACGACTTCGTATTTAATACTTTATGAAATACACCGCGTAACGAAGTATAAAACTAAACAGAAATTGCTGTTTCTGATTTTGTAACCCATAAGTTTTTGTTAGGAACCTATCACACTAAGTATTTTATTTTAGTTGCGCAGTTTTCTGCTCACATCATTAAAACTTGGCAGATCAGCCATGTGGAAAAATAAATTGCTTCCTAAGTTTTAATAGTAGTTTTTGGACATTTCCGAGCAAAGTAAGCAGTATTGCATGATACACTGATGTGAAAACTTCTTAAGTTGTAATCTTGTAACGTAGCTGTTTCAACTTTACGGATACATGAGTATTTTTATTATATGGACAGCAGTTTCTGTATTAAAGTGCTCATAGATTCCATATTATTTTGACTGCAAGCGCAGTGCCTAATCGCATATGGGTATGAAAACTGAATGCATATACAATAGATTATTATAGATTCAATGAATGGTTAATCTTACTTATATAATAAATGTGAAAGTTTAGATGTATGGATGTTTGTTCCTCAAATAATATGTCTTAATAGCACCACAAGTATGTTATTGAATGTACTTGACATTAATTATATTTATAAATTTAAATTTTGTTTGACTAAATAACATATCTAATTTCTTTTTAAAACAGCTAATTATTTAGCTAATAACTCTGCTTTTATTGAGCAGTCTTCTGTATTTTCGGGCCATAGTGAAACGTATAGTCCCACTATGTTGACAAATTTGGATATTCCAAAATCTTTAAATTAGAGAATAAGACAAAGATGCTGGAGCATCTAGCAATATGTGAAAGTAATCTAAACTTGATGCACCAATATATACACGGAAAAAGTCTTGGAAATAGAATTGTCTTT
Organism: Stenoptilia bipunctidactyla; assembly: GCA_944452665.1. Classification (NCBI taxonomy): domain Eukaryota; kingdom Metazoa; phylum Arthropoda; class Insecta; order Lepidoptera; family Pterophoridae; genus Stenoptilia; species Stenoptilia bipunctidactyla. The sequence goes on from OX101735.1 coordinate 13,658,635, forward strand.
GAATGCTGCGCATTAAAAAAATACTTTTATGGCATGACATTGGCTCTCACAATTAGCTGTCTTGTGTTTGTTTTTTTTTCATGTCACGGTCGATTTGTACTGTACCTTTTTGTATTCATTTGATAATTCTTACTGAAAAAGAGTGCCAAGATTTTTTTTCCGCCGTCTTTTTTTGTCTCTTGGTCTCTACCTTAATATCTTATTTAACAACTATCAACAACTAGTATGTGATGTATGTGATGACTGACTTCATCAAGTGTTTTGTGAAATTCCTAAGATGAATAAAACTTTTTGAATTTGATTTTTTTTTAATCACGGCAACGGATTTCGATGCAACTTGGTATAGTGATAGTGTAAAGTCTGCAAGAGCACAAAGGTTACTTTTTATCCCGATATTCCCACAGGATTCTAAATTGCGCGGGTAAAGCCGCGGGTAACAGCTAATCTCTTATAACTGTAAAATAAATGTCTGGTATACTCTCAAGTCGGCTAGGAACCACTCAGAAGTATTTCAAATTTAATTATTTTTGTTTTTTGTTGTTTACATGTTGACCTCAACCTCACTTGATCTTTAGTGACGATGACGTAGATGACGGAGCACAAAAACTCATTGTTGCTGGAGCTATGACATCTAGTAGCCAGACATTATAATAAAATGTGGTCGGTAGCCGAAACGCAACCACCTTCCGTACAGGGGTTTTTTTTTTTTTTTTGTTATGTCTTATATCTTATTTGGTATCATATTTTTAAGTTTTTAAATAAGCAAGTCCAATAGTAACTCTCTCCTATAAGTAAAAAGCTCCTTGTTATTTGCTTATTTTTACCTCCGCACACCGTTATTATATTTTGTAATTTTCCATGTTAGCTTAGAATTGACGACCGACTAACGACCGGCTGGTGTAGCGGTAACATACATTGCCTTCTATGCCAGAGGTCCTGGGTTCGAATCCCGAAGGCGGCGGATATTTGTGTGATGAACACAGATATTAGTCGTCAAGTCATGGAAGTTTATATGTTTAATTAAGTTTATTCTAATAAAAAATATATATTTATTCAATATGTATGTTTAAATATATCTTAAGTATATCAATTATCTAGTATCCATAACACAAGTTCTTTAAGAAATTTAGTTTGGGCTAGATAATGCAGTGTGAGTGTCAGAAATATTTATTTATAATTCATTATATATAATTTATTTTAAAAAAATAGTCCCTGGTAAAAAACGACTAATCCCAGTGACCACGAATTCCTAGGGACGCGCAGTGTCCTAGAACATCAACGATTCTGAAAACTGTTAACGAGGTTAATCAGAATTTGAGTTGCTTATCACAATAACAGGTATTGCTTTTTAAGAAATGTGTCAAAACTTTCGCGATGAGGGTTAGAACATCAGATAATCGAGTAAAATGCATTAAATTATTGTGTCGAAGCGTGTAATACGAACGCGTTTTAAGAGTCCTCATTGGTTGTTAAGTGGTGAATTAGTGATGGATTCAATAATCAATTCGGAAAAAACGCAAAGAGCTACAAGAGGCCCTGAAGTAAAAAAAATGTGTTGCAAGGTTTGATCAGAAACACCGCATTGAAACTATATGTATTAAAAATCAGGCAAATCAAGTCTGGATTCATGTGACGGTAAGAGTCTTTGTGCCTCTGTTTTGAATACAGATGTCAGAATACAAATCAAAAGTTGTTATTCACTGTAGGTATATGATATCACTTAGAGAATGCCAAACGATGGATGAGGGCCACGCGGAAATGGGCGAAGTGGAGAGCTTCTAGTGGAGTATTTTACCCAGCAGTGAGCCTCCCCAGTTCACAATGATGATGACCGTCAAAATTACAACTAGAACTTATTAGAAACTAAAGAAGACCGAGAGCAAAAAACTCGGTACCTACTCTTTTGTTTCTTACGGTTTTATTTAGTCAGTCTTCTCATAGGTTAAAGTCTTCTATAGCTTCACTGGTTGATCCTTCCTAAACGCTACATATAACTCTGTAAGAATTTCTTACTGAAACTTATGGATGACCTTTCCTAAATGCTGCTCTTTTATACTTTTTGGCTGTTATTTTCCAAGATTGGAATGATCAAAAGAATTCTTAAGCCTATTAAATTAATTAATTATCCATTAAGTAAGTACATTGTAACTGATATAATTGACTATAAGCTATCGTTGAGACGAATTTCACCTTTTAAACAAAAACAACAATGGAACCCCTACTTCACCAAAACAAGTTGTTCTTTTCAAAACAGCGGAAAATAACCGGATTAAAAGATGGAAAAAACCGTCTACAGTCTATAAAAATCAGACTTTATGAACGAAAACGTTGGCAAAGGCGTGCTCATGTAAAACAAAATCAAGTGAAGTTTAGTGTTTAAAAGGGGCGCAAAATAACTTTTAAAATGGATACCTATCGTTGAAAAAAGCAGGCAAAGATTTGTTGTTGTACTCTGAAGTAAGAAAATTTTTTTTAAAGCTACATAGCTTTTAAGCGATAAAACCTCCTCTGTGATTTTATTTTCTTATGCTTTTTTTCACGATATAGGCGAGTCACTTTTTAACAGCAATCGAACACCTATTTTGTTAGTTTGCTAAAAGTTGTGTAAATACGAGTCTCGTATATTCTTTGTTCATAAAAAAAGCTGACCTTTTTTATTTATCATAGATTAAGCCTGCGATTGACCTGAAAATATCGATATAAAGACCCGATTTATTGTTTTCGATGTTCACATGCTAGTCCTGCAGAAAGAACTGGGCAGTTATCATAGTTGTTGGGTTTAGTTTTAAATTACCGCTCATTCATTTTTAATTTAGTAAAATGTTTGCTTGTATGAGGGTAGTTCCTTCCCTCCCTACTTCCTATTGCACTGTCAAGCAAAAAAATAACCAAGATGGACGAACTTCGTGCTTAACACGCCTCTCATGTGCGGTATAAAACTTATAATCCTGCTAAATCTAAGAATAAATCTGTTTTTATTTTTATTTTTTAATTATTATTTTTAACAAGCCATACAATCATAAGATTAAGCCGGCTTAGAAATGACACATTAGCAGCTACGTAAACAACAATAATTACATTTAGAGAAAAAATACATTAGAGATGTTCGTTAACTTTCAATCGTTAAGAACTTGGATGAAATTCAATCTTACAGTTAAAGATTGTATGACGATTGTATGATTGTATGACTCAGTAGTCTATCGCTGTGTTTATATGTAAAGTTGGAACTAAGTATATTATAGACAATAAAAAGAAGGTCCTTCATAGAACACAGAGTATCCTCCATAAATGATATTATTATGCTTCTATGCTGGACTGGGAGCGAAAGAAAAACATAGAATGTGCCAGCTGCTTCTCTTCCCGGGCATACTGTAAAAGTCAGTTAAGGGACCGAGGTGTTATGGGAGGCTTTTTTGTGGGCGATAGGCTGACCCCCTGTCACTGCAATAGTCTCTCTTCATTATTATAATGGCTCCTTATTTGTCAAACGTGACATCAGATGGTTTTATTACCTCTGGTGTTCTGCCTACCCCATACGGGATACAGGCTTGAAGTTATGTATGTATGTATGTATGATATTCTTATTTGTTCGTTAAATTTGCATTCTAGAATGAAATGGAGTAAATCCTCCTCACGTTGGCAGGCTACGCAATTAGGGCTATCTGTTTTGCACATTAAGTAGTAGAATTTATTAAGTGGAATATGGTACGACTTCATCCTAAAACAAAGCACTAGCTCTCTCCTATTAAGTTTCAAAGATGAAAACCAAGGTGTGCGAGGTGGTTCATTCACTAAAGTTTTATACCATATGCCTTTGGTTTGTGAGTTCTCGTTGTAGTAAGTTTTCCATTTAAGATGTATATTTCTTTTAACAGAAGGTAAGTAATCTGAAAAAAAAAGGGTCTACGTTAATAGTGGCTCCGTTGCGCCGAGCCTTTGATGCTAGTAGGTCGGCCATTTCGTTGCCAAAGATGCCAACGTGAGAAGGTATCCATTGGATGCGTACTTCAACCCCATTACGTATCAATCTGGAGATACATTTAATAATGAGGTAAGCTTCTTTTCTTCCCAGATTGCCCGTAACACAGCTTAAAAGGTGCATTAAAGACTTTTAGAGTCCGTAAATATTACAACTTTTGTATAGTTGTTTGACTCTAGATACTTAAGGGCCTCGTGTAAAGCAATGAGTTCTATTCCCATACTGGGAATATGCGAGTTTTTGATTTGAAACTTGGCCACAATTCCGGAGTCTGAATCGAAGAAAACACAGCTTGAAACATCTGAGGTTTTTGATCCATCTGTGTAAATACTTTTAAATTCTGAGTATAGCTGACTAATCATATGATCACTAGCGTTTTTGAGCTCACCTATGGATAATCGATCTTTACATTTTTGAATGGAGATTGCGTAGATATTATTAAATCCCTATATAACGTTGTAATGTGAAAGGGTAAATCAAATTGTGGCCAAATTTTAAATCGGCACATGGGTAGTTCAACGTACCTTCTAAAACTTTCAGTAAGCAACGGTAGTTGATTTTTACGCCAATAGTTGTTCCTCATGTTTAGTGAGTCATTTAATATTTTTATTTTATTCCATAGACTGTCAGAAGACCTGGCTGAAAGTTTCAAAAAGTATTTATCGCTCAAAATTCTTCTCAAGTATAGGGGTGTGATACAAAGTTCGCTTTCCATTATATATATAGGGGTAGTTCTTATGAATCCTCCGCACAAACGAAGACTTCGATTTTGAACTATATCTAATTTATTAAGAAGGTTCGGGCTTGCATTACCATTCAGTACACTTCCATAATCTAGTCTAGATCTAATTAAAGTTATATACGTATAGTCGTCTCATATGAAGTGGATGAACACCCCATTTACCACCGCTGATAGTACTGAGTACATTTGTGAAAAGAGTACATTTTTGGGCGATTTCTGTAACATGTTTAGACCATTTGAGACGATTGTCCACCCAAACACCTAGAAATTTAACACATTTAACGTGTTCTATAATAGTGTTATCAATTTTAATTTGTATAGGCGGAACTCAGTACTTTCTGGAAAACGTAAAATTTTTGTTTTAGGTAGTGAAATTTCCAAACCTATGCCTTCCAATATCGACTTAAAAGTAATGAGACCGTGTTGAATTAACTCTACCCATTTATCTAAATGTTTACCAACACAACACAATGCAAAATCATCTGCATATTGTGAGATTTCAACAATATTATTAAGATTAGTACATAGATTTATAGTTATTACGTTAAATAAAATTGGTGACATTGGATCGCCTTGAGCTAAACCCCGCCTACAAACTCTGACGAGTTCTTTTCCGTTCTGAAGCTTGTAAACCAAAAATCTTTCTATTAAAAATTCTCTTATGTACCTACAAAGACACAAATCTACACCAAACTCATCATCATCATCATCATCATCATCATCTCAGCCCGCGCTAGTCCACTGCTGGACGTAGGCCTCTCCCAACGCGCGCCACCGAATTCGAATTCGAACTCAATTAAACAAATTATTAAAGCATCAATATCTACATTATTATATGCACTGTTAATATCACAAAAGGCACCTAAAACAAATTCTTTGTTTGTAAATGCTGTCTCTGTGTCAATAATAAAGCGAGATAAATTATCCTGGCAAGAGAACCCCCGACGAAAACCTAAAGTGCAAGCATTGAAAAGTTTATTACTTTCAAAATAATATTCAAGTCGCTTAGTGATCATTATATGGAATATTTTGCACAAACAGTTTATTAACTGTTTGGGAATGTTGCCTGTACTATAAATTTTGTTGTAAATAATTAACAATATCTCTTTTGCATTTTTAGGTAAATTAAAGATCATGGAGTTTGTAATTTTATCAAGTCCTGCAGAAGTGTCCGTTCTTTTAAGAATACAGTTAAGTTCCGATAGTGTAAAAGGAGATCGTGTGTCATTGGGGCTAAAGTTGAATTTAAAAGGCTTATGATTCACACTATCAGGAAAGAGCTCCGCTAAAAATGTAGCAGCAGTATCATCTTGCAAATATTCTTTGGAGCTACGATAACCCTTTAACCATCTGAGACTCTTCCAGACCTCAGTGCTGGATGTGTTTGAACCTAAACCATTACAAAAGGTTACCCAAGACTGTTTCTTTGCCTGTCCAATTAATTTGGACAGGCAAAGAATTAAATTTATTATTAAATATTTCATAATTTTCTTTACTACGTACTTTTCTAAAGTTCTTAAGTGCAAGTTTCCGTTCTGCTACACTCGGAGGGGTCACAGGATGCTCTAGGTGTTTTTTGTGACCTATCCAAGGCATTTGACTGTGTTCAGCATGACACTCTCATCAGGAAACTCCACCACTACGGCATCAAAGGCACTGACCTCAAACTTTTGAATTCATACCTGAGTGATAGAATCCAGAAGGTTGAGGTTAACCGGAAAAGGTCAGCTGGGTCGGTTGTGAGAATGGGAGTGCCTCAAGGTTCAATTCTGGGCCCATTTTTATTTTTAGTCTACATAAATGGTCTACCCTATATGGTAGGCAATAATGACGATATTGTATTGTTTGCTGATGACACATCATTAATTTTTAAAATGATATGGCAGAAAACCAACTACCACGATATAAACAATGCTCTTTCAAATGTATTAAAGTGGTTTAATGTAAATAATCTAGCTTTCAATGATAAGAAAACTAAATGTATAAAATTCTCCGCACCAAATGTAAAACAAGTTGAGTCTGATCTGCGGCTTAATGGGAACAGGTTGAATCTAGTAGATAATACTGTTTTTCTTGGAATTACCTTAGATTCTAAATTGCAATGGGGCGCCCATATCTCACAGCTAGCGAGTAGAATTAGTTCTGCAGTGTTCGCGGTAAAGAAAATTCGCTCATTGACTGATGTTAATACGGCGAAGCTAGTTTATTTTAGTTATTTTTATAGTATAATGTCCTACGGCATCCTACTTTGGGGCAATGCCGCAGACATTGACACGATATTTACACTGCAGAAAAGGGCTATTCGTGGAATGTATAAACTTGGAAATAGAGAATCTCTAAGAGAAAAGTTTAGAGAGATTGGTATCTTGACCTTTGCGTCACAATATATATATAATGTATATATAACACAATATATATATAATTTACTACTATTCTTATAAACATTATGTATATTTATAAGAATAGTAGTAAATTTAAAACCATGAAAGATAAGCATGATCAAAATTATTCTGTAATGACAAGGAACGACCATAAATTAGCGTTTCCTAAATTGAGGCTGGCTAAAAGCACCAAATCATTTATGGGAATGTCAATACGTATTTATAATAAAATACCAAAGTCAATTCAATCCCTAACGTTTAATACATTTAAAAAAACTATCAAAGAAACATTATGCAAAAAAGGCTACTATAAACTCAAAGATTATTTAGATGACAAAAGAGCGTGGGATTGATATCTCCACAGGCTATTTCCTAATATTAAACATTAATCACTTTGTAAGCAGCTTGGCTGCGACATGATATTGGAAAGCACGAATAGCTGTCTTCTGTTTGTTTTTTCATGTCATAGCAGAGCTGTATTTCTGCCAAATTTTACCTATGATAAGCACTTTTTACAAAAGAGTGCCGAGAGTTTTTTTTTCCGCCGGCTTTTTTCCTCTTGGCCTACCTAGGGTTCTACTTTCATTTCGTTTTTTAAAGCCGAAGAAGAAGTAGTAGTTGACAACACCAAGACATTGGTGGATAATGGGCGATCATTATCTTCAAAGCCGAGAGACGCACATTTCTCGACGGAGGCCTCCCCCAGGATTCGTCATGTCGTCCGGACCCGCGCCGCCCTCATCCAGCATTTGACGTTCGTAAAGTGTATAAAATTACCTACTACGACTAAAAAGTTTTCATTTTCATTTTCATTTTTCATTTTGCTATATATATAGCTTTAGATATATTTGCATTCCACCATGGCTTGGGTTTAAAGTTGGAAAATTCGTTGATTGGTTTTGTGAAAGGAATATGTTTATTCGCTGACTTTTCAATAATATCAGTTAATACATTGTAACAACTTGCTACATCTTCTTCCAAAGTTATTCCCAAGCACAATGAGTGAATGTCTTCAATGTAACTTTGCCAATCCGCCATTTTTATGTTTAAGAATAAATCTGTTAATTTAACAATTTGGTGACATCAAGTGATATTACGACGTTGTGCTAGTGCGCGTCAAAAGTATTTACAGAAAAATCGTAGATCTTCACGTGGCAGCATAAGCTTTTTTTTTTTTTTTTTTATAAGTGACTAAACCCGCGTTTGACCTCAATCTCACCTGATGGTAAGTGACGATGAGGTCGAAGATGAAAGCACACGGGTTTAGGAAGCAACTGGCTCTTTATACAATATTGCCGGAACACATTACCGCCGGAGCGGTAACATTTGGCGACAGACTTTATATAAAGGGTGGTCGCTAGCCAGGCGGACCCAGAAGGGATCCTACCACCAAGCAAAAAGCTATAAGCAGCAGCGCATCCCACCACCATATCCAAGTAAGTTACACCTTTCTTTCTTCATACAACAAGCAAACTTACATTTATTGTTAAATCAAAACCGTATTACCGATCAAGGCATTGTAGGTTGGCTAGGGTTTAGCACCGAACCATCTCTCTTTTACAATACAGTCCACTAAAATAAAAACCCCATTAGCGCAACCAATAGTCAACCCCGGACAATCCTGACATGGTCAAAATTCAAACATGACTTAATCATCGAAATTATACAGAAATTTAATTTTACCAGCTCATTGTTTATAGAATTGCTTAAAATGAGATTTCTTACCGACAAATTCCGATTTATTACTGCCCGCACGTAACCGCTTACTCAACAATTTTTACCGCTCATTTAATCATGTTCCTGCTCAATTATTTATTCACTGATCCATTTCATTATTTTTATCACTCATTAACATGTTTACTTTACAGCTTAGTTTTAACTGCTGAACTAGTTATTAAACGTGCCATTTATTATTTTTAACTTACCAAAGCTGCTATTTATAACAGCATATTTAAATCAGTGCCTTAATTTAATAATTATTAATATAGCTTGAGTATTAAATTCCCTTCACGATTAAATAAATATAATAAGTATATGAAACTTCTTATTCAATTTGAATTTATCGGAGATTTATTTAGCTTATATTGACGCTCCTAAATAACCTTTAATGTAAACTATGTATCTGACTATTCAAATTCAACACCCGATGTCTCTTTTCCCCGTAAAATATGGTAACCGTTTTTCTTTGATGACAAATTGGCTCTCACCTAACCCCTTCACAGGTCTCTTTTTTATTATAGCACTCATCCTTTACGAAATCTTATGTGACAAGCAAGAGTGCCGCCGAAAAGCATTAGGATCTCGGAAATTATGTTATATTTTTAATTTGACGTAAGAAAAGTAGGTACTTTTTAGGAAAAAACGAAGTTGAAGTTTAACTTCAAGGAAATAGTAAAAAAAGTAATTGTTATTTTATCCTTGTAGATAGGAAAGTAACTTATATACAATTACGTATATTGTATATTGTTTTAACTCATAAATACTGATGTTGTTGTAATGAGATGTTCAAATAAGAAAAAATATGCTTAATGTTAAGTTTTAAGGTAAAGGTTAAGTTTAATTTGATGTTATAAAAAAGTCATGTTTTAAGCTCAGAAACAGATAGAAATGGTGCACCAGAACTGTGCCGCAAAAAAAAGTGAAAAAATCCACTTGTATAAAAAACAATAAAACAATAAGTACCCGTAATACTAAAGCGAGTTTTCTATATATTTAATTACTTACAAACGAAATAAAGAATCCAAACGTTCAAAAACTGGAATCTGCTCTTTGTAAGCGATACTCGTAGAAAGCAGCAATAAATACAAAACAATAAGCTTTTCCGCCAAGAAATTGCAGGCACCAGCTTTACGCTCGAAGCGGGTTGTTTCCAGAAAATTCTAGATGATTCTGGTATTCGCTGGCCTATATTTCGTACATAGCATACAATTTAAGAGGCTGCACCTTTAAATTTAATTTGTTGCTCTCCATTCTTATGCTGTACAACTGGGCTTTGTGTGAATACTTAGTTACTGTTTGTGGAGGATTTAGCTAGTGCGGCGTAGTACGTGTTTTGTTTTTGAAAATTTATATAATATTTTAACGTAATACTTGGACTTGGTAAATAACATTGTTCTTGTTAGAGTTAATTTCGTAGTGCAAAATTTTATTGTTGTTTTCACATTTACCTACTGATTAAAATTATTCATTATCATAACTACTTTAGTGTTTATTTTTCTTTAAGTACGTCTAACTTTTGAAGCGTTTTGTGAATAAATTTGAACTAAAGGGACTTCCGTGTTTTTGAAACAAAAACAGGAGTTAATAACCGCGAATGTTTGGGTAAGAACAGCCTACTGTACAGTCACGTGCATTAACGTGTATACACTTCGTAACTTATTCGGTTGTGATAAGGTTCTAATTCCATTGAAAATGTATACATATTAATAGACGTGACTGTTGCTAGATAAGCGTATTATAATAGGTGGTTATTTTAATAGTCATGCCGAAGAGTCAAGAACACAGTTTATAAAAAGTCTGTCACTTTTCTCAATGCTGCCGGATATCTTTTTTTTTTTGATTTCTTTCAGATGTTTTTTTGAGTTTGTTAGATACTTACTAAAACTTAAAAAAAACCTTTAACGGAAATTAAGCTGACTAAATATTAGTAAACTCATTGAAAATATTCAAATCCCTTGAGTCAGGAAGTTGCGAGTGCTACAAAATAATCGAAGACTTGAGTCTAACTTAAGCATACCTTTAATTCATAAATTTACAGCGGCTAACTTTTTATGAAAATACCCGAGCAAGGGCTTGACGTAATGGTCACGAAGAGACTGTAGTAAGAGCATAGGTATCAATCTACAAAGGAACAGGATCTTCATCTTGGAACAGTAGACCTATTATCTAAGCTAACCTTACACGGTACAAGCAGTTTTATAAAAAAAATGTGGTTCATTATAATAATACTTAGTTAAAAGAGGCACTAATTTATTCAAAGCCACTGCTAATTATTGAACGTTACATTTTTGTAACAAACAATGCATGCTTGCAAGTTAAGTCAAATGCAATATATAAGCTGTGAATAATAAAAAAAAATACTATTCATATGTACACCCACCACGGATCAGATATAGATTATTCATGCACGTTTTCAAAACATAACACAAACCACTTTCTCATTAAAAAATGTAAAAGTTGCCAAAGTAGGCAAAACCAACAAAATAAAGAATTGAAATGTGTAAACCTCTATTTTAGCACAGGCTGAAAATAATAATTCGCTAACGACCACATGCAGGTTCATTTTTTACAATAAAACCCTCTGTGAAATTGGTAAACCGCAAGCGAATTAGCAACACAACATTCAGAATTCATACAAATGAATAGGTTTGGGAACACTATGTAACCGGGGCGAAATATTCGCGCGTTCAGCTACAAGATTTATAAGGTTCCAAAAAAAATTTATGGGTAAACAAATGAATATTTGTTCACGGTTGATTAATAATGGCTTTTGTATGTAAATTGCAGTTCATATTTGAATACAAAAAGGAGTATTATGGAGTAATGCTGTGCGAGCTGAATTCCACCGTATCGCGTCTTAGCAAGACTCGAATTTATTTAGATCTTCTTGCGGAGTAATTCTTCTGTACCAACTATTACTTATTCTGTGGTATTATGGTGATTTTGGGTTATCGTTACAAAATAGTGAGTATTGCAACGAGTTTTTAGGTTACGATGGTTTTGCCTGCCATACATCACTTTCTGAGAAGCTATGGGGATCAAAACAGTCATGTAATTGTCAAAGTAAGGCAAATACATCTTTGACGGCCTCCGTAGTGCAGTAGTTGAGTGTTTGGCTGCGGTGTAAGAGGTCCCGGTTTCGAGTACTAGCTGGCCCAATGTAGGAACTTGAGGAACTTAGAGATGACTACTTTAGCGATGGGGTGACAGTGTCTGCCTCAGACGCCAGTGGACAAGGGTTCGATTCCCGCATGGAACAAGAAATAAAAATGTTCCGGGTCTGGGCGTTTATCTATACAGGGTGACTGGTGACAAATTTTAGATACTGAAGGAGAGCACTCTGTAGGTACTTGATTCTGATCATATTTATGTTATAAAAGTAGGTACTTAATTTTTCACTAGAATCCCCTATAAATAAATACTACTTTGTTACTATGCATACAACTGAGTCAATCGCGGCACGTGACCTGGCACGCGGATCGCTGCCAACGCTAGCGTAACCATGCATTGCGTTATCAATTCTTTAACTTTCGGTTAAGTTTACTCAGTACCTAAATATTTTTTTTTTCTTCATGTTTGATCTCAGACTATCACGTCCTTTAATTTCAAAAGTGACCCAGCAGTAACTCTGTATATGTATTTATATTCTAGGTTCCCCCTAGTTCGCTACATGGTATCCCATATCACAAGCTCTGCTTAGTTTGGGGCCATGTGAATTGTGTGATTGTCTGGGGTTTTTTTTTTCTACACTGACTCGAATCTGGCTCTATACTAGGATACCTCCTAATTTCTCAGTGTCCCAAGACACAAGCTTACATAAAAGATTAATTTGGGGCCACTTATTTGGTGTGCAAGTTTGGGTTATTTATTATCTTATATCCGTATTTTATTTTATGAAAATTCATCCTTAATTCATTATAATTTCATGAAAAAATGACCTTTATAAATATGCTTTCAATACGAAAAGTCTAAATTTAATTAAGGTTGCTCCAATCACATTATTGGAAAGATTTGAGGACGAATACATACATACATAATCTCACGCCTGTCTCCCCTTGGGGTAGGCAGAGACAAGGGAACACCAATTGTTGCGATCCAGACATACCTCTTTCGCTTCTTCCACGTCCATCAATCTTTTCATACATGATCGCCGGTTACGGGTACTTTTGACTAGGCCATTTTTTAGGAAGTAATAAAAGAGAATTTTGAGTGTACACAAATTGTTTCTTACTTTTCCGTTTATCTGTGTCAAGGCAACGGAGATTCTCATCTGAAATATAGGTAGGACTGATATTGACTGCTTTTCACTATTTAGCCAGAAGCTAAGAAAAATGTGGCGCTTTAAAATTAAAATATGATTATGATGCTATAGTATCAAATTCTTCTTATAAGTTATACCCATAACGTTAAATTTTTGTTAACATGAATATTTGTTGTTTTTAGTTTTTAGTTTCTGGATTAAACTATTTTAGTATGAATCAAATATTTTTTAGTGGGGATTGAAATATTGTAGCCCTTATACCGGGTGTTATAATTGAAAGTGAATTGTATGATCTAATACTACATTGTAAAGAGGCGCAGTTCGTGCGCGCAAGACGTCTAAAGCATGAGAATTGGTTTAATTTCATGTTACATTACACCAATGTGCACTCTTCAGGCTTTGATGTTTTTAGTATTCTATTTGTGTTATACTTTAAAAAGAGATATTTCAAAAAGATGCGATTTGCAAAGAGAAATTAATTAGGTATCAAATTTTGCACCATGCAATTATGACGGAACATAGCTGTACAATAAAAAATAATTCACTTGCGAAACAACCAACAAACTAAGGTGTTTTACAGTTTTTGAACCCAATGGAAACCAACGGAAATCCAATACGATTCCTTCAATTCTAGTGTCGTAACTTTTATGATATGACCGGAATAGCTATGCCAATGCGATTTTTACACAAATAGCGGATATACTGATCTACAACAATTTAATAAAGTCGAAGGGTTTTTTATATAAATGTGCTTATTTCAGAAACTATTTTTAGTTTTTAAATATTTTTTTTTCATAACCCAGTTTTGGGAGAAATAAAATACATTTTAAGACGACCGGCTGCTGTAATGGTAACAAACATTGTCTTTTTTCCCGGAGGTCCGGTAAGAGATTAGTTTGATATACTCGAGCGCAGAATAACGTGCAGCCCCCAAGACATTGTTGTTGCTTCTGGCAACTTCTTTTTTTCTGTCTTTTGAAATTTTCTTCGAATGTAATTTTGATGAATCTTAAGCAGCAATAGATAGACAATGTGCACGACGTAATTTTTGAAGGCAATAATTTGAAGAGTTAACTTTTCTACAACTACACAATTTTAACTTGGGATCGTATATCTGTCTTTTATTTATTTATTTATTTTACTTTATTCAGGAAACAAACAGTCATTATAGGTACTTATAGTTAAAATATATAATTTATACAGAGACCAGTGAAGTTTTCATACCAAAAATTATAAATTTGAACGAAAAACACGGCCACACAATACATTAGTAGGTAAAATAATGAAATTAAAATAAATAACTATATATGGAGATGCAAAAAGAGTTCTTTTTTTAATTTTGGGAGAGAGAGATGAAAGATGTCGATATTATTATAAATCTTATTAAATTGGGTACAAGATCTGTTAATGAAAGAGTTACCGGCATTATCAGTTCGGAAAAGAGACGAGACAAAAGTAGGTTTGTGACGAGAATTTATTCGGGGACAAGCAAAATTAATATAACTCAATAAATAGGTGCAGCGCAGACGGCACACTTTTTGTGCGATCGAGTCTGCGGCGCCGGACCGCAGACTCGATCGCACAAAAAGATTTTAGTTATTAGTAAAAATCGGTGGTTAACTATTTTTATTTTTATTCTCAAATTTTGTAACTTCATGTCAATTTGCACCCGAAAGGAGTCGGATATTAGTGCTAATTATTTAGTTTATATAACTTTTATACAAAAGTTTGTCAAATTATTGTGCGCCGGACTTTCTGGGCGTCGCGTCGTTTGCGTTACTGCATATAATTGCATAGGTTCTATTTTCAAAGACAAAAAAGTGCGTCACGGATAGTCTGTCGTCTGCGCTGCGCCATATGGAGACTCGATTATATTATTCATAATTTTGAAAAGAAAAAATATAAGTTATTGTTGAAACAAACGATATATTATGATATACAGGGTTAATTTTCATTAGCGCATCACCTGTTTCAGGCAGCCTCTCCACAAAATTAATAGTTTTAAATTATTTTTTTTCCCATATCAAAAATTTTTTGCCTTTTTTTAGAGGCGTAGTTCTATTTACTTTGAGCGTAGGTATGCCAGGCACCTTGCGCAGTAAAATATCGATTCATAATAATAATAGGTACGTCTTAAAAAAAATTAAGTAAGGAGCAAACTTTTTTTTTTTTTTATTGTAAGGATAGGACGTTTGTCTTCCATGCCACCTGATGCAAATTGCGCATGAAGACTATGGTGTTACACGTCCATCCACGAGAAACCTATTCACTCGACACTTAAAAGTTCCAGGACTGTAGTGGTCAGGAAAAACAGACGCAGGCAGATTGTTCCACTCCTTGGCAATCCTTACCAAAAAGGAACTATCGAAGCGTTAAAACTTTTTTGTTTTTTTTTTTTGTGTTATTGATCAAGATTTGTAAAAAGTCGTAGAACAAATGTTGTTGGGATTGATGTGGAGAGTATGCCCGCAGGAGGTGATGCGTTACTTAAAATTAACCCTGTATATTTGTTAGTACAGGTCTGCAAAGTTTCATCTACGTGCCACATGGATTTGGACGAAGTGTTCCTTTTATGATTTTGATGGTTGCTTCAGTCCTCACAGACCGTCGACGACTATTTCAAAAACGAGAAATGTAACGCCTTCTTTGTTTAAGTCTTAGTTTCACTTTGGTACTGTTTGGCTTTAGTTCAAACATGTGGACGTGACAACATCCAAAATAAGCAAACGTTGTTTGATAATTCGTTTATTTTATTCATTTACTGAGTATCGTGGACAACCCAATTGCTACGTGAAACTGTCATAGACCCATAGCATTCTACTCAGTAAAGTCATACAACCTTAGAGTGACCATAAGTTGGAGCGTTTGCTATTTAGTTTTAGTCCCAAATGTTTAAATATCAATAAAGTTTAATTATTTGCTTTTAGAAATGATGACATTAATTTGCCTGAAAATAATCCTATAGAAACAAAAATTTCTTTTCGCGACTTTAGTTCCACCCAGTATTTCACGGAAAATTTTCATTGATTTTTTGCCGCTTTATGAAGCGCAATGAGAGTCGCACGTAATTCTTTTGTCCCCTCCATTGAAAGAAAATCTTTCGAACTGAATATTTAAACTAAGAAAATTTAACGTTCCATATTCAAATTTAAAAAGAATAAATATATCTGAGTTCTTTTTTTTTAACGAAATAATTTATCTCAAAACTTATGAACACACGAATTATATTTTATTGATATTACTTGCCTTTGAATTGTATGATAAACAGCCCAATAATAATTAATTAAATATTACTATATGTTCTTTATTAACATGTAAATACATTATCTTTTTTCGAGAAAAATAGCTCTTAAAATTTATTTTTGTTATTAAAATGGTTTCATTCCCAAAGGATAAATTAAATCGTTACCAACTCATTGTTAACATTTGTATTGTATTCGAACACGCCGTTATAATTACTGTTAAGCCAACGATGTTTGTTAATTGAAGTACTTACCTATTTATACGAAACAGAATAATGTTTTTCAGTTTTAAAATAATAAGTTAAATATGTAAGTTTTAACAGTTGTAAATATCCGCGTAGGTTTGGCTTAGCAATGGCGGATGAGGTACACCTGTATATTTTTGGTTGGTGGATCTGGCCTTCTGCCGGATCATCCACACATACCCCACCGTTCTCCTATGGGCGGACGGGGAGGTGATTGCACATTTTCAGGCGTAAGTTTTTTTCTCAGTTTCGAACGCAGCAAAAATACAAAATGCCAGTAACGCCCGGCGCATAGTGCTAGTAGTAATCGAATTTAGGCAATTGTAGGGAAGACAAACTAGCATGGTGAGATCAGCTGTCAGCCGGAGGTTATAAATACTCTTTGCTTGCTAGATTTTTTTCTTTTTGGATTTATCACGTCGAGAGCATTGAATGCTGAAGTGTTTTGCCTAATGACATTGTTGTTTAATTAGTCCACCATGGGGTTAAATCCCTTATAATCGGCTATGGAGTAAATACTCCACAAGGAAAAACCCACATTGTTGGTATTTATCATCTTGATCATCTTCCTCGTGACCATATTTTCCGTATTTTGTGCTGTAGTATCATATGCTGATCACATGTGTTTTGATACAAAGTTTCTCCTGCTGCTACTGTTTCTCCTATTGCTCCTTTCTCCTCTGCCTCTATTTTTCCTTTTTCCACCTGTAGATTTCATTACAAAAAAATATCAGGAGTGTCAAGTAAAAACATGTAATTTCCTCATACCCATGAGAGAAGCTGCTCTCAGTATTTACAGGAAGGCAGTTTATTTATGGATAACAAAGAGTAACATTCAAAATTTCCAGGGAAACAAGGTATTCAATTGAACCCTTTTTGATATAAAGACCAAGACTATAATGTACATAATTAAACAATAACTTTGTTATATTATATAAGTAATGTAAACTTTCAATATGTGAAATCTCAATATATACAACTGTTCTCCAAAACTTTCTTGTTTGATTTCATAGAATGTCTGTGTTCTTGTTTGTGTGTTGAGAGGAACTGGCGCTCATTATTGATAAATTTTGTTCGCTCTCACACCTCTGAGCAGTCCATCCCACGTCCGGAGGAAGAGCTAGCCTCGCTACCACCTAAGATACTTCCATCTGCTCTGGGGATAATCCGGCCTGGTGGCCCGTGACTTCCAACTTCAACGCCATCACCACACGCCAGCAAATACTGTCACAGTATGTAAAAAAGTTTGGCTTAGAATAGCTGTACTGCCCTTGGATAAGCATGGAATAAAAGGAAACTAATTCGAGTTATGTCTACTTGGTGGAAGGACTCCTTTTAGTTCATGATCGCTAATCATCATTCATATAAAATCTGGCGCTATATATCACCGTCCCGCTGTGGATGTGTTCCGGGATCGTTTAATGAAGAGCTAGTTCATTATTAATAAGCCCGTGTGTTTCTCTCTTTGACCTCATCTTCACAAACCATCAGTTGAAATGGAAGTCACATACGGACTTTGTCACAGATAAAATATACCCTGAACGGGATTATAGAATAAATAAAAAAATCCACAGACAATCACACCAACTACATGGCTCCAAAGTAAGCATAGCTTGTGTTATGGGATACCATGTAGCGAACTAGGGGGGAACCTAGAATATAAATACATAAATAGATAAACACCAAACGCCAGTGGTTGCGGGGATCGAACCCGCAACCACTGGCGTTTGACTCAGACAGTGTTACCCCATCGGCAAAGTCTTACCCCTTTAAAGCTCAAAAAATTTCAGTTAAATTTATATATTACGGACGGTGCTTACAAAGGCTGCCGAACATACCCCGAGTCAGTATGTTATCAGAAATATTTTCCGATTCACAGGAAAATTAGGGACGAGGTGAGAATTTTTTATACCAGAATGTTTATCCGTTATAGTTATACGCCTGATTGTTTATCCGTTATTTAAGCTTATAAAAATAAGCTTATTTTTATATCGGATATAAATTTTGTATTAAAATACTTACTTGAGAATTTTAAATAAGAACTTAGAATAGATAATGAATTATCAATGAATGCAGAGCATTAAAAAATCCGACTTCACGTCAAAACTTTAACTGAGTTGAGAATGTTATCAACGTAAACATTCTCCGAAATCGTACATATTTTTTTCAAAAGTTTGAAATTTTCTATGAAGTTCCTAACCGATGAAATTTATATGGGACTAACTATGAAGTATCCTCTATCATATGAAACAAAAATTTTCAAAATCACAAAACACAAAAAAAACAAAGAACATACAGACGAATTAAGAACCTCCTCCTTTTTTGGAAGTCAGTTGAATAACGTTTGAAAAATGTGATGTTATATACAAAATTTAACCTTAAAGAGAAAGCTTAAAATAGCTACACACCCTGTATACTATATAACTATAACTCCTCACTTACACTCCTATGAAATGAGTGTCAAAGGCGGGTTTAATAACCGCTTCAAAAAAGCTTGACCACACATAGCCAGTTTTATAATAAATAAATAAATATTTCTGACACTCACACAACATTATCTAGCCCAAATTAAGTTTCTTAAAGAACTTGTGTTATGGATACTAGATAACTGATATACTTAAGAAATATATAAACATACATATTGAATAAATACATATTTTTTATTAGAATAAACTTAAATAAACATATAAACATCCATGACTTGACGACAAATATCTGTGTTCATCACACAAATATCCGCCGCCGCCGGGATTCGAACCCAGGACCTCTGGCATAGAAGGCAATTTATGTTACCGCTACACCAGCCGGTCGTCTAAATCTTTATCATCCTAAACAAATCTCTAAAGCCAGGGCTGTTTGGATTAGTCAGCTTTAAAGACACGCTTTTTCAGAGGTGGTAAGGCCATTCTAAGCGGACTCTACACTGACAAAAGTATCTAGGTTTTTAATAAGCTCATGCGTGTATAATTCGTAAACTTAGGATTTACATTAGTAGTGGTGCTACTTAAATTGTTTGAAGCTAAATGATGACGACCACTTTGGCGAAGGGGTAAACCTATCTGCCTGCCTCAGACGGCAGTGGTTGCGGGTTCGATTCCAGCCCGGTACAAGAAAAAAAAAACCGTGTCTGGCTGTTTATCTATATATGTATTTATATTCTAGGTTCCCCCCTAGTTCGCTACATGGTATCTCATAACACAAGCTTCGCTTACTTTGAGGCCATGTAGTTGGTGTGATTGTCTGGGGATTTTATTTATTTATTTATCTGTTCCGAAGCTTTTGGTCAATATGTGAACACTGATATTACGTCTAATTGAGTTGAGCGTTATTGAAAGTGAAGAATGAGTTTTTAATTTTTATGTAGCCAATAAAAGTGTTTTTATATATTTTACAAGCTTTTATAGCAGTATACAATCTATTAAATATAAAACTTAATCACAAATGGAGCGGTAAAATTAAACCGTCTATTTGCAGTTCAAAGTCAAAGTCAAAATTTGATAAATTGAATTCTTACTGAAATTCACTGGTCAAATCATTTTCACCTAACATTCAATAGATAACAATAATCGTCCGTTGCGGTCAGTGCCTAGTTGCTATTGTTATGTCCAAACAAATATTTCTTTGATGCGAACTCTATAGAAGCTACGCAACAAAGGAAAATGAAAATTTCATAAAATGCCATTGATCTGTATAAAATATCTTTGAAGCTTTAATTACAAGTTTGTTGTTTTGTTGATAATTAAATATTGATTAAAATCTGTGAGTTTTTAAGAAGCTTTGATAGGTTTCATTTATTAATTAAATTGTTCAATTTATCAAGGAGAAATATTCTTAAAGAACTAATTATCGTCTCAAAAACAAAATTAAATCACTCATATTTAAATAAACGTCCGGCATAGGTGAAACTATGAATTTGTAAGAATAAAGTATTCATGAGAAATTCTCAAGTTCCTGATCAAAGTTTTACTTATCTTGAGTTTAACCTATTTTTGGTACTAACTTATGAACCATTTATTAGGAGTTTATTGAAAAAAATAATTCTAACATCACGGGTAGGTCTCGTAACTCTGCAGCTATCTGTCGCAAATTGTTAATTTTTTTTTTAAATATCAGGTTAGACAAAATCTCTGACGTAAGTAGGTACAATATGATAAACAAAAAAAAACGATATATTGTCTTAAGTTCAAATACACTTAAGACATCAAATACATATATTTCGCATAATAATTCATAATATAAAATTGAATAATAATAATAAAACTCTTTATTGTACACCATCATGGCTACATACTTTAAATTACCAATTACAATCACAATCAACATACAAAAGGCGGCCTTATCGCTGAAGTGCGATGTATGCCAGGCAACCCAGAAGAACAGTTTTTTAACCTCACTTGAACATCTTTACTCTCTCTTTAGTGCCGAAATATCGAGTAAAAACGTAAAATATAGTTACGAGATTTTCGTTCAAAAAAGCGTTGTTTTAACAAACCGTTTTGTGCACGTTTTCGACATTTTGTTGTGCAAGGAAACTTAGCACTATCCTAAAAATAGATTTAGTAAATCTTGGATGCATCTCAAAGTTTCGCAAACAGTGTGAGTTTCTCAAACTTCTGAACTTGGGCGTAAAGTGTGCTTTTATTTAAAACTTCTTGGATAAGAAGCCGCCAAGTTGTTCTTATATTTGAATATGATCTAATATAAAGTTCAGATGAAAATAAAATAACTTCACTGTCACTGGTTTATATTCAGATATATTAAAATACTTCCATGCTGGACTGGGAGCGAAAGAAAAACATAGAATGTACCAGCTGCTTCTCGATAGGCTGACCCCCTGTCACTGCAATAGTCTCTATTCATCATCATAATACCTCCAAAGTCAACCGTCTTCTAGCCTCTGGTGTTGTGCCTACCCCATAAGGGATACAGGTGTGAATGTATGTATGTATGTATTTAAATATAAGTACAGTATACGTTAAGTTGCTCTCCGAATTGCTAAACTTTTTGGAAACAAAACATTCTATAATATATGTTTGCTCATACACACACACAGTACGCTATTAAGGAATCTAGATACAAAAGTCTGTACCCAATTAGGACAAAGTTTCACTACGATAGTGGAATTAACATACTCGTAACATAACTTTCATTATTTTAAACCACTTACACAAGAGAGCAAACCGCAAGATTTCTCTTGGTTCTCACTGTGAATTCATTGTTTATTAATTTGGCCTTATTTGGTAACATGGCTTACTGTTTGGGGTTCATTGTGGGTACTAAATATTCAATCATTTATTGCCATCTTACTTAAGTTAGACATTTAGGTCAAGCTCAAACTGTAAATCAAAATAATATAATATATTAATGGGTAGTATGAAAAACCATAGGGCGTGGATCCATCTCTAAGGTACGGCATACGGCACGCCATGCCATGGCACGGCGCGCCTTTCACGGCGCACCGCTCAGCGCTTCATATTAGCTCTTAAAATTATCTCCATCATGGTTTATTATACAAAAGCATGTAGTATAATTTCACGGCGCCGCCGACGTGAGACGGCGCGGCGCAGTGCCGTACGGTGCAAATCAATGCTTTTCTATAAGGAACCATGATGGAGATAATTTTAAGAGCTAATATGAAGCGCTGAGCGGTGCGCCGTGCACGACGCCGTGACACGGCGCGGCGCCTTAGAGATGGATCCCTTAAACAAAATTAAAATGTGCTTACATACTAAAGAAATTTGTGTTATAAATAACTTATTTGTATAGAATTATTATTTAACAAAGTGCATTTGTATGATACACGCAGTTATATTGTAATTTTTAATAACCAACCCCGTCTCTTAAAATTAAAAGCGCTTCAAGTTTTTTTAATATTCTTCAAAAAATGCTGACGTTTCTACTAAACGTATACAATCGTATGTCCCCGATGAATAAACATGAGTAGCAGTGGACAGCACTCTTCGTTACGTATATCAAGCCAACAGATAAAATACGACGGTAATTTATTCACTAGAATACTGGAGTCAAGTAAGTCGGCTTTCGTGAATTTTGGTAGACAAAAACGTATCAAGCGGTGATGGCTTGGGTCGGAGCCAACTTCACGAAAACGCTCATCTTGATAAAACCAATCGTTTGGAGTTTCATTGTTTTCGTCTATGATTAGTTATGATGATCTTGACAGGATTTGTTTTGCTTGATCAACATAATCTGGAGATTTAGCGGTTCGTGATAAAATATTATTCTATGAATACTAGACTTATGGGTACCATGAAAATAGTCACTCTTCTATTCATATCTGATATCTAAACAGCTTCCAATTTTGGGAAATTCGCTTTTCTATTTTATAAATACAAAACGTTCGTTAAATCTTATATTTTCAATATTTTAATATTAATTGAGAGGGAGACGCCACATTATACTTATTACGAGGTGAAAAGAAGGGAGTTTTTTTTCATCTCGTAATAATATCTCGGTTATGGAAATACAGAAGTGTAAAGAGATCGTATAAAATTAGTAAAGGTGTTCATTTGATAACTGTGAAATCAAGAAGTATGCAATTATCTTTAGAGAAAAGTTATTTGTTTGAAATTTGTTATAGAGTGTTTTTTTTTTCTTTATTTTGAAAGGGCTTTTGTTTTTAAACATGTCAGCCCTATTGTATAACACAATTAAACTTATCCTAAAATTTAGACTAAAATTATATTATTATATGAACAATTATTCTACAGTTGAGCACTCGCCACCACATCATATAACATTTGCGCAGCGTCAGATGTAGGTTCTGCCAGGATTGATTGAGGTATCCCTACGTCCATTACGTTGATGGCGAGTGCTCTTAACATATTATGTCGTTGCCGAGAGTTCCGTACACATTCCATCAACAAATGCTGTACATCTTCTACTCTTCTGCATTGATCGCAGTTTGGAGAGTCCTTCTTCTTCATGAGATATGCAAATTTTGCTGATAGATAGTGCCCAGATCTTAACCTAATAGCTAAAATAATATAAAATCTTTTTAATTCTATGTTACAAAACCACGGTATTTGAAAAGGGTGACTCTGGATTGATTTCTACCAAATGCCTTTATGCGATGATTCTTCATTAAAGTGATTAATCCATAATTCATAAATATTTTTCTTGCATGATGGTAAGTTATAGAGTGTTGGTAAATTGAAAAAATGATATTGCACGTGATGCTTAAGTATGTAATTAGTTGATAAATATTTTGGTTGAATCATAAAATTTTACAAAACACATTAAGACTAACCGTAAAAGTTTGTATCGCTATTGCATGAGAATTAGGTTCCCGTAGTTAAAGGCCATAAACTAAATAATGCTGCAATGAGTTTTTAAACCCAAGAATACCCACTAAATATTTCAGTAGCTTTACTTCGAACTAAAATTATTAAAACTCGGTTTAACAATAACGGCGCTGAATTAGAATAATAGCGTTAAACTTTATGAAACAAAAGCACAACAGTCTTTACGCTTTAAAATGCACTCTTTTTAAACTGCGGAAGTTTATGAATGCTTTTATAGCTCAGTAATGGAATTTTATCGTCCTTATAATTGTGAAAAGTGCTGAAATTTAGCTTATGTAGTTTAGGGTCGGCTAATAACTGCACTTACTGCTTCTAGATAAACTTGTAGTTTGGGGCAAGTATCCGAGTGAACCCATTATGTTGTTCGAAACCCTTCAAGGTCCACCTGTGTAGAGACCACTCTTTATATAAAGTTTGTCGCCTTATGCCATCCTGCCAGCGATGGATTGGGCTACATGCGCTAAAATAGATACCTACTTGATCAATATATTTAATGCAATTTTGAAGTCAAAATATTAGTTGAATTAAAATATTAAATTTCAATAATGTACAATTTAATTTTGATTTTGACTTTGTAGATTTTAATTTTGTGTAGTATTAATTTAATAAGTATTAATTTGAATATAATGTATAATAATTTTAATATACTTTGTAATTTTGTTAATTTATCTTGAATTGGATTAATGTTATTATTATTATGCCTACTAACACTAGTCTTTAAGTTTCTACAATGTTTTACTAACAAACTATGGATCATTGGTCTGAAAATAAACGTTTATTATTATTATTATTTGTGTTTAGGATTTTTAATCTCGGTATTACTACCGGTTTTAGTAGATTTTAACGGGCCTAGGCCAAGTTAAAATCAACAATATCTACTTTACTCATGTGTTTGTCGGATTTTCAGGGCTAACTTGCAAAAATTTTATTATTATGCCATTTGCTCAGTAATGTATTTCAGCAATCATTTATGAAGAACTAGTTCCTTTCTGAACCAAGGTGCATTCCTCTTCAATATCATTGTCACCAACCATACGGTGGTACTGAGATGAAACGTGGGTTTGTTCCACTATAATAATCAACCAATTGCGAGCATCAAAAAGCCGACTTCACGTCCAAAACTTTGGTTGAAGTATAAGGTCGTCAAGGTAAATTCACCGCACTCAAACAAATTTTTTCAAAAATTTAAAATTTTTCTTGAAGTACTCAATTGATTTCGATGAAATTCATATAGAATAACCTCTAAAGTATCTTCTCTTATATGAAACTAGAATATTTAAAATCGGTTCATAATTGTTCGAAAAATCGTGTAACAAAGTCACAAAAAAAACATATAGGTACACGAATTGAGAAGCTCGACCTCCTCTTGGAAGTCGGTTGAAAAATCAACAGAACTTTTTAAGTGATGTTTAACTTCATCCGAAATGAATGCAGAAA
Source organism: Stenoptilia bipunctidactyla (assembly GCA_944452665.1). Taxonomy (NCBI): domain Eukaryota; kingdom Metazoa; phylum Arthropoda; class Insecta; order Lepidoptera; family Pterophoridae; genus Stenoptilia; species Stenoptilia bipunctidactyla. Next base: position 13,683,963 of record OX101735.1, read on the forward strand.
GGATTATGAAATAGAAACTATAAGCACAGAAAAGTTGTTTTAGATGAAGAACAATAAAAGACAAAAAAGAAACCTTTAAAACTATTATTACGGCATTGCACACATACAATATACATACATAACGTCACGCCTGTATCCCTTATGGGGTAGGCAGAACACCAGAGGTTTCAAAGGAGGAGATTTTGAAGGTATTATAAAGATGGAGAGAGACTATTGTAGTGACCACAAAGCAGATGTAGTGACAGGGGGTCAGCCCACAAAGCATCAGCCTATCGCCCACAAAAACGCCTTTAAAACCTCTGTCCTTGTCCCTGTCCTCCACACATTATTTAATAAAGTTACCGTTTAGGAAACTATGTCGTTAAATGATTTAATATAACGGTAATACACCAAGATTAATAATGTGATTAACTAGTGTGTACCTAGAATTTTACTCTCATTCTAATTTTTAGGGTTCCGTACCCAAATGGTTCAAATAGGACCCTATTACTAAGGCTCCGTTGTCATATTGTGTCATTGTCTGTCACAGTGGTCTTCATGTTGAGTTAAGCCGAGGGCCAATGGAGGTAAAATAATCTTTAGTATATACAGGGTGTCCAAAAAAGTAATTTGGAGAAAAATATCCTAGACTAGCTGTTGCGCGCGGTTTTACCCGCGCAATTTCGATTCCCGTGGGATTTTCGGGATAAAAAGTAGCCTATACGGATTCGGAAGAATCCCTCTAAGAAATGAAATGAAATGAAATGAAATGAAAACTTTTTATTCGTAGTAGGTAATTTTATACACTTTACGAACGTCAAATGCTGGATGAGGGCGGCGCGGGTCCGGACGACATGAAGGATCCTGGGGAAGGCCTCCGTCGAGAAGTGTGCGTCTCTCAGCTTATAAAGATAATGATCGCCCATTATCCACCAATGTCTTGGTGATGTCTACTACTACTTCTTCTTCGGCTTTAAAAAACGAAATGAAAGTAGAACCCTAGGTAGACCGAGAGGAAAAAAGCCGGCGGAAAAAAAACTCTCGGCACTCTTTTGTAAAAAGTGCTTATTATAGGTACAATTTGGCAGAAATACAGCTCTGCTATGACATGAACAAACAAACAGAAGACAGCTATTCGTGCTTGCCAATATCATGTCGCAGCCAAGCTGCTTACATAGTGATTAATGTTTAATATTTGGAAATAACCTGTGGAGACATCAATCCCACGCTCTTTTGTCATCTAAATAATCTTTGAGTTTATAGTAGCCTTTTTTGCATAATGTTTCTTTGATAGTTCTTTTAAATTTATTAAACGTTAGAGATTGAATTGACTGTGGTATTTTATTATAAATACGTATTGACATTCCCATAAATGATTTGGTGCTTTTAGCCAGCCTTAATTTGGGAAACGCTAATTTATGGTCGTTCCTTGTCATTACAGAAAAAAATTTATCATGCTTATCTTTCATGGTTTTAAATTTACTACTATTCTTATAAATATACATAATGTTTTCATATATATATTGTGATGCAAAGGTCAAGATACCAATCTCTTTAAACTTTTCTCTTAGAGATTCTCTACTTCCAAGTTTATACATTCCACGAATAGCCCTTTTCTGCAGTGTACATATCGTGTCAATGTCTGCGGCATTGCCCCAAAGTAGGATGCCGTAGGACATTATACTATGAAAATAACTAAAATAAACTAAGTAATAAATAAAATAAGTAATGGTAAAAGAAATTTTGAATTCGGTCCAGTAGTTTTTGAGCCTATTCAATACAAACATAAAAAATACAAAGGTTTCCTCTTTATAATATTAGTATAGATAAGCCTAGTCTTTCCCATTCGACAACAAAAAACCGTTTCTTATTTGGACTTATAGTTTTTCCATAAAAAAACTATAAGTCCGCATATCAAGGAAAGCGCGCGCGCGCGCCTTTTCACCTAATACATTCTCCACTTTCACCAGATAACACGCTCGCCTTAGGCTGCAAACTGGACGGCAGCGACAGCGACAGCGAGAGCGACAGCGACAGCGAGAGCGATAGCGAGAGCGACAGCGGCGCGAGTAGCGACGCGGGGAATCTGGACCGTTCTCGGTGCCAGCGGGCGTTCCAGCGATTTGTCGGGGCTTAAGAGACGTACCGAACAAAGGAAAATGTCGATATGGCGTTATGAATACTTTCACAGTGCATGAAAGTATTCATAACGCCATATCGACATTTTCCTAGTGCTGGATTTTTCCGTTCTAGAAGTCTGTAGCGACCCCGACATTGTCAATAGTCAAGCGATAACTCAAGACATGAAATATGATAATATTGTCTGTTCTGAACAAGCTATTCTGAACAACGACGTTATGAGTTGACGTATGTTCTAATAACAAAATTATTAATTTAAAGCAATATGATGAAAAAATGTTATGAAGAAAACAGATCTGAAAAGTAATAAAAAAGTATTATTAAAAAATATAAGAAAAATAAAATAATGAAGAGTGATTATTACGAACGCAAATCGGTAGTAAGATAAAAAATAGGATTTAGAATTTTATGTGGTTCGATATGGACCTCCGGACAATGATTTCATTTGTGTGCTTGAACATGTTTGTGTTGCGCTGTTACACCGCCTTTCTGAGTGAATATTTGTCCAATAATTGTGTGTATTTATTTATAATACTGCTTGATGTAACATATTAGTCTATCTCGTATCACAACTAAAAATCGCTATACTTAATAGGGAGTAAAAATTAACAAATACAAATTCTGAATACACTTTATTAAATTTAGAAAACAAAGATATACAGGGCGTCCCACGGCCATACCACATGGAGGGAAAGTACCTTTAATATTGTAGATGGAACATTTTACTTTTTTACATTTACACTTTTTTTGCGTTCCTTGAATAGAATTGTGTATTTTTAACAGATTCTGTTGAAGAAAACTTATTTGAAACAGATTTTCTATCAAGAAATGGTTTCGCATCGAGGAAAGCTTCGATTTGATTATCTTTATCTTCTGATACTTTGTTGTTGAGCTAACAATAATTGAGGATCAAACGAACTTCTAAAGTGAAGTTCGATCCTAATTATGTGAACAGCTTCTTTCGAAGCGATTGAGGTTTACTTTATGTAGTAGCGCCACCTACTGCTAGCCTTTGCACGGATTTTAGAGTCTATGATAAGGGTTCTTTTCTTTTTTTTTTTTTTTTTTAACAACTGTCACGTTTCGCTCCCTATGTCAGCATCCAGTCTACAGAACTCATTTTGTTTAAAGTCAATCTGTCTTATTCCTGTTTGTTCATTTCACTATATTGGGGTTGGGTAAAATACAAATATAAATTGAAATTACTCCATGTTGAAACATATTCATATTATGCTTATTTCAAAGCATAATAACGGGTGGGTTTATATTAAATCGCTTCGAAAGAAGCTGTTCACATAATTAGGATCGAACTTCACTTTAGAAGTTCGTTTGATCCTCAATTATATTTCACAGCTTCTTTCTTTGCGATTGAGGTTTACTTTATGTAGGATGTTTAAAGATTAGTTATGGTGAAATGAATTGGCAGAGTAGTAAGGTAAAACTCTTCAATAGTAAATAAACATACTTATTGAAAACAATTCAACAATGATTAGGCAAATTATTTTTCGTTACAAAGTTTGTTATAATTTCTAGCAAGGACTGAGGAAGAATCCGACCATCCTGCAGTCTTTTTGATAGGTCAATAGAAACTCCTAAATAAATAGCTCTTGATGTAGCAGCATGTCATGTACTATGTGCACTAAAAATATTTTCATCAATACCACTGAGAGTTAAAGTGTTTTTAACCCAGTGACTTAAAGTTTGGAAACCTATATGTTTCTTAAAACTAATAAACAAATTATCAGGTTTCCTTAAATTTTCGTTTTATTTATATACCTACATCTGTAAGGTTTTTGCTGGACAAATTTCTGGACGAATATTAAAAAACGGAAACTTTACCAAGGTCTGTTTACTATTAAATTTAGAGGTTTTTATAAACCCTTTTATAAGTACCTTTTTTAGTTATTAAAATATTTTTAATCTTTGTCACGGATAAAATTTGAACACGATGTTCCGTTACAAGAGCTATTAGTGTAACAGTTTTCTTGGAAAAGAGTCTTTAAGTCAAGGTCTTCATTAGGAAATTTTGTAGGTAAGTAGCTCAATACAACTGCTGGATCCCAGGTAAGATCATACTTGATGTGGTTGGTCTTCACATAACGACTCCTTTCATGAAACTTTTTAACCTGTCATATTGGGAATTTATGTTTAATATTAATGATAATGCAGATCTATAGCTATTAATAGTACCGTACTTAGCACCTTTTTCGAAAATTTCAGTTAGAAAATGAACAATTATTGGTTTAGAAGTTTGAGTAAAACTAAAATTATTATTTTTGCAATATTCGATCCACGCCTTGATACCTCCTTCACACTGTCTCGGTAAGAATTATCCAACAAAGATGCCAACGTAATTTCAACGGACTTTGAAGACAGTGATCTTTTTACTAACGCTTTCTGAACAATTTCACGGCAACCAAGGTTAATGTTTAATGAAGGTTGAGCGCAGATCTGAAAGGAGATTTCAGCGAATTAGTATTTAATAAATACAATCACAACACAACCTTTTAAACAATGGCAACCATAGTTGCGTGGGCCAGTATGGTACTACCACAATACCCACAGACTTTTCACTAACAATTTTCTGAAGAGTTTTTGCATCTGGGTCATTTTTCCAGGTTACATAAATAGGACATTATAAGTTGCATCTGTTTGCAAAAAGATCAACCGATAGTATTCCAAACCTATTTGTTATATTATTAAAGGTATAGTCACTTAGATCCCATTCAGTGTCATTAAACTGTTTTCGTGACAAACTCTCAGCTTCTATATTATCTTTTGAAGTAATATAAGATGTAAAGATATTGATCTTACGCATTTCACGCTATTTCCATTGGTCTCGGGTAATATGATCCATATGTGAAAACTGAACACTACCCATTCTATTTATACAGGTAATGGTAATATCTATTCTTAACAATATATCACAATCGTAACTACCATAATTATGCGAATGTTTTAAGTCCGAAAAAACTGCTTTTAATTCCAGAGTATTAATGTGTAGCGACGACTCGCTTTCCTTCCAATGACCCGCTGCCTCTTTTCCATCACAAAACCCGCCCTAGCCAGTATATGATGCGTCAGGATAGATAGTTTTAGTGTATTGGCCTGTTCTAAGAGGAGAAAAGCCCTCTTCTAGATAATTTAACCACCAAGTAAAATCATCTTTATTATATCTGGGTAAATTCACTACCTGATCATAAGTAGGATTTTTTTTTTTTTTTTTTGGTGACAATATTTTAAATTGCTCGAATAACTTTGTGTATTATTTTTTCTATTTTAAGAACTTTTTTTTTTTTTTTTGTGGGTAGTTTTTAAAATAATTTTCTCTGAATCAAAAATAAACCCAAGGAATTTACATTGTGTTCTAGGAACAAAGCAACCTTCTTTCGTATGCATTATGAAACCTAAATTTATTAAAATATGTTTTGTAATCCAAACATTCTCATTACAATCATCACAATCTTTGCCAATGTAAAATATATTATCTAGATATATTATGGATGAAAAAATTATCCCGACGTAAAAATTCCATGACTGGTTTTAATATTTTAGTAAATACTTATATAAAGAGCGGTGCATAAGTCAAACGCTTAATATTTGAATTCATATAAAACGTTGTTATATTCAAATCGAAGGTACTTTCGGAAAGACTTATCAACATTGATGAAAAAATAACATGTAGCATTGTTTTGTTAACTTATCAGCGGTTCTGTAATCTTCCATTTTGAAGTGTTTTGTAGTAAATTAATTCAAAGATTTTAAATTATTTATGAAGCGATTTTCACCGTATAGCTTGAGCACAAGAAAAAATTTGTGATAAAATTTACCTGGCTCATGAGAACATACGAATATAGCATTTATTTTTAATAGTTTATCCAACGCTAAAATATAATCTTTATGGCCATGTATTGACCTTGGGTAAACACAAGAGCTACTTTGTTTAGCGGGCAGATATTTAAAAGGTCTTTAGTAACCAGCTATTCACGATAATATTAATGGATCACTCGTTATCTAAGCCCATTTTTGATGAAAATATCGTAAACGTCCATCGCACTGCACCTGGTGGTTTATTTCCGCTGGTTGCTAGTGTTCCACGACCGTTCGTGGTAGGTCCTACGTGGCGGGTACGTGTAGCTCTGCTGTGGAGCTCGAGCCGGCAGCTGTGGCTGCGGAGATGACGTCGTCGTTTTTTGCAATTTGCAACGTTTCAGCAACATCTCCTCCCAATAGATAATCATCGCAACTTGTATTGGTCAGCGTGTCACGCAGGCATACGTTTATGGAACTCATTATTATGTTACGATGAGTTTTAGTTTCCCTATTCTGGCTATCGCGACAAGCGTAACTCAGCAGTTTTAAAAGTTTTTGCTTCAAAGTTTCATTGAAAATGATTACCATCGCTTGCGATAAAGCTGCCAAGGCGATTCCAATTTGCCCTTTTTTTTTTTTTTTTTGTTGATGTATAGAATCTCGTTTGGTAAGAGTTTCAGCCAATGCTGCTTTTGCTTCTAAATTTAATAAAGGGAGCAAGTAAATATTTGCAAATTGCGGGTACAAGATAGTCCTCAACAGGCTTATCTTTAGATTCTTTAGATCTTCAGCCGACAACTGCTGGTTTTTAGACCTCTTCCGGGACATTAATCGTATCAAAAAAAAAAGGCTGATAATGACGGAGGTAGCTCGGGCACTTCAAATCTTGGATTCGGCGTGCAAGATCGTCTCCACCGCAAATCAGATTAATCGCCAACGGCGATATTATCTGGTAACTGACTAATCAAAAGAATTAATTATATGCATCGAAACTCGATGACTACACGCACATACCATGTGGGTAGTTTTGTGTCAACGACATTTTTTCTAATATTTATTAAAATTATATTAGAGATTCTCCACCGTACAACAGATTAATCGCCAACGGCGATATTATTATCGAGTAACGGACTAAATAGGAGAATTAATTGTATGCATCGAACCTCGATGACTACACGCACATACAATGTGGGTAGTTTTTGTGTCAACGACATTTTTTCTAATATTTACTAAAATTATATTAGAGATTCTCCACCGTACATCAGATTAATCGCCAACGACGATATTATTATCGAGTAACGGACTAAATAGGAGAATTAATTGTATGCATCGAACCTCGATGACTACACGCACATACAATGTGGGTAGTTTTTGTGTCAACGACATTTTTTCTAATATTTATTAAAATTATATTAGAGATTCTCCACCGTACATCAGATTAATCGCCAATGACGATATTATTATCGAGTAACGGACTAAATAGGAGAATTAATTGTATGCATCGAACCTCGATGACTACACGCACATACAATGTGGGTAGTTTTTGTGTCAACGACATTTTTTCTAATAAGTCCCAACACCGTTGGGTTCTTCGGAATTTGTAATTTGATGTCTCAACCTCCTCGAATTATTTTCTTGAGAATTTTCTCTTCCTTCGATGCACAATTTTTACCATTTAAACTTTTAAAATTTAACTAGCTAATTAATATATTTTAGTCGACGTGCGCAGGCTACAGCACGGAAACGCAGAATGAGTTCTGTAGACTGGATGCTGACATAGGGAGCGAAACGTGACAGTTGTTAAAAAAAAAAAAAAAAAAGAAAAGAACCCTTATCATAGACTCTAAAATCCGTGCAAAGGCTAGCAGTAGGTGGCGCTACTACATAAAGTAAACCTCAATCGCAAAGAAAGAAGCTGTGAAATATAATAGGATCGAGTTTACAAGTGACGTTTCGAAGGGAGTTCTTAGTAATGTGGCTTTTCGTTTCATTCTGGAAACTAGACATCCATTTCAGTCGGCAGTCACAGACGAAATTATTACCTGAAATGAGAAAAATATTTAAGAATATTGTTTGTTAATGACGTCGCAATTATATGTAATGAATGAACTATTGTATAGGTTATTGTAAAAATAATTGCTTGTTTCATAATTAAAATTTTAAAAATAATACGTTATTGCCTGTTTTATTTCTGACAGTCTCGAGAAATAATTAAAAAACCGCTTTTTGTTTGCAATATTCCTGCCGCTGAAAATAACAAATAGTCCTAAATTATATCTTTACAGAAAAAAAATGTACGGGTTGTAGCAGTAGCAAGTTTTTTTTTAAATTCCTTTGTTTTGACATGAAAACGTAAACAGGCGTGCTTTAAATTGGCGTTGAGGGCAAAATGGTGCACAAAAATATGATTTTAGCATCTTTTTTGTGTGAGTATAAACAATTAATATTTTAAAGTTTTTTAATGCTAAAATGTTGACACAAAACTATCAATAAATTAGTCGGGACCGGAGATCGAACCTGGATATCCCGCAAGCCGAAGAGCATGCTCTAACCTCAAAGCCCGTACCGATACTAGCAGACTTTGCAGCTTGTCGTAGTGACGAACATGATACAAGCAGTTTTTTACCTTACCTATGTTAAGTAAGCAACCTTTGGTTAATTTCAATTATAGGGAAAATACCGGGAACTGTCAAGCCTGGGGCAATAGCAGGTAAGTCCCGGTGTTGGTTTAACTGAATAATGGTCAACTTTCTAATTCGTAGAACGGTTTTTTATGGCAAATATTTTGCCTTTAACAGTCTGCATCTTAACTTTACTCAGAAATAAAGAATACTGAAACGAAATACATTTTCACTTAAAACAAAACAAGGAAGCAGTGGTAAATGTATTTCACGAAATTCAGCTTAAAAGAGATAATACAAGGAAATGCTAATTGGCAAATAAATAAAATATTATTTTTTCAACTTCAAAGATTTTTTGACCTAACCTTGTACAGGTGCATAGCTTTCTAAATAAAGATTACAAAAAAACTTCTAATATTTAAATTTAGAATTCAGGGCCTCTTGTACAATTTTTGTGCTATTTTTAATTTCAACATGTATACGAAAATCTTTATGTTATTCTGGAAATATCTTAGGCCTTACGCCTACGGAGCTACTCAATAGTAAACAGTTACAAACTTAAATTACTAACGAGTTCCTTGAGTGTCACCGCTCATACAGTTTGTAACGTGTCAGCAACTGATCGCGGCGGGTTCAGTCGCCACGCTACTGGTAACTCGCGTTTCTGTGTTTTTATTGCGAAAGAAATTGAAACTTTAAATATAAAATGTGTACAGGAGGTGGAAAAATATCCACGCTTATATAATTATAAGCTATCAGATTACAATTGAAAACCTTCAATGATTCCTTCATCGTCGTCTATAGAAAATATCGTCATCATCCTCGCTCGATGATTTTTGACATGACATGATTTTTTTGAACAGAAATACATAACGTAAATGACTGAAATCTTACAAAATTAAGTAGCGCCGGGTGTGAGTGTACAGTTTCTAAGTGATTTGTAATCTGTAATAACTAATAAGTTCCGTAACTTTAAAGTATTTCCGTGGGCGAAGGGCCTGGAAGATATATTTTGCTTGGTGGTAGGATCCCTTCTGGGTCCGCCTGGCTAGCGACCACCCTTTATATAAAGTCTGCCGCCAAATGTTACCGCTCCGGCGGTAATGTGTTCCGGCAATATTGTATAAAGAGCCAGTTCCTTCCTAAACCCGTGTGCTTTCATCTTCGACCTCATCGTCACTTACCATCAGGTGAGATTGAGGTCAAACGCGGGTTTAGTCACTTATAAAAAAAAAAAAAAAATATGTCTTAATTACAGTTTGATTAAACAATGCTTTAAAAATCTGTTATAAGGAAGATGTTATGTTTTTTTCTTCTGTGCCAAATATAGTACCTAAAAGATGTTGCGAAACAAAAATATTCTGGGTCATTTCAACACTAGCGTTGGGACAAATTTTAGAACAGTTAAGAATCAAATAGTGTTAAGTCGAGCTTTTATTACACTTGGATAATAGAAATATATTAAGTTTAAGTACTTTAATAATTGCTTGTCTATCTTTGGACACTCGAATCCTAGTGATCCTAGCTAAGTAATAGTATGTCTTAGGGATTCCCTGGATTCCAACAAACCTTCATATTAAAAATAATAAATAATACTAATAATAAAATATTTCTGACACTCACACGTGGAAATTCTGACATCCACCAACCAGCACTGGTTAGTAGTTTATGGTTTCTGATTACAAAGAGTTTCGATAATGATGAGTACTCGACTATTCTAAATGCGGGTAGTAGGTATCTTTCAATATAGCAGGTTAAGCAACGCGCTAAGTAATATTATGTGTTCATCAATATATACAGGGTGACTGGTGACAAATTTTAGATATTGAAGGAAAGCACTCTGTACTCGATTCTGATCATAATTATATAATAAAAGTAGGTAGTTAATTTTTCACTAAGATTCCTTATAAACAAATACTACTATAAATAATAAATAAATATTTCTGACGCTCACACAACACTATCTAGCCCAAATTAAGTTTCTTAAAGAACTTGTGTTATGGATACTAGATAACTGATATACTTAAGAAATATATAAACATACATTTTGAATAAATACATATTTTTTATTAGAATAAACTTAAATAAACATATAAACATTCATGACTTGACGACTAATAGCTGTGTTCATCACACAAATATCCGCCGCCGCCGGGATTCGAACCCAGGACCTCTAGCATAGAAGGCAATGTATGTTACCACTACACCAGCTGGTCGTCAAAATATTGAGTGTGCCAATAAATGTCACCGCTCTAGAAAGTTTTATGAAGAGGATCAACGCTCCTTAACTTGTGTGTTTTTGATCTACCACCTCATCGTTCCTTATCATCAGAGGAGATTGAGGTCGGCTCCAGCAGTGATGAAAAAAATAACAAATGTAACGTAAAAATATAAGCGAGTAAATTAATTGATATGTATAGCAAATGTACCAGCCCAACTACCAACTCCCGTAGGATGAAGACAATTTTTTTCAGAGACTTGAGTTCGTTTAAGGTTCCAAAATGAAGCCAAGGCTTTAATAAAATCCACAGGTTGCATTACGATAAATGGTGCATTATTGTTCTAATAGTGAATTATTGTACTAAGAATCTTCTATGCTGGACTGGGAGCGAAAGAAAAACATTGAATGTGCCAGCTGCTTCTCTTCCCGGGCATACTGTAAAAGTCAGTTAAGGGACCGAGGTGTTATGGGAGGCTTTTTTGTGGGCGATAGGCTGACCCCCTGTCACTGCAATATTATAATGCCTGCAAATTTGTCAAACTTGACATCAGATGGTTTTATTACCTCTGGTGTTCTGCCTACCCCATACGGGATACAGGCGTGAAGTTATGGATGGATGGGATGGAATTTAAAGAAAGAAGAATTTTTGAACTCGCGATTGTTGTAGATACTTTTGCTACATAAATATCTTCGTTTCGGTATTTTTCAGACCCCGCGGCCACGAGTGTGATAAATCCGTTTTAAAAATGTTAGTAACTAAAATGTCCATTATACGAGATAGATCTTACAATTTGGACAGTTTTAAACAAATTATCAGGAAAATGGGTCATGAATCAGTTGGTTCGACAGTACAATGCAAACGGAGCCCTAACATTTTCCACTTTACTTGAATAATTTGCAGAAATATTAATCACGTTCCTACTAGTGCCTGAGGTTGTGATCACAGTTCAGGAAATGGTATATTAAATTTAGTTTTATGACTGAGACGAAACACATTGTGAACACTGAGAAATCTGGGCGTATTAACTCCTGCATTGTACGCAATCACTTTAACTGGGAACTGGGAAACCTTTCAGTTTCTTAGTAGTGAATGTTTCTTGATTAAGATGGAGCAAAATTCGTTACACGGATATGAATTCCTACCAGTATTTAAATCCGGTACATGTTATGGAAGACAGCGTTGCCTTTGTCTACACCAAGAAGTGTACGTGTACGTGAATATGTATATTTTAATCACCTTTTTTTAAACGCTTCTATGTCATGACAATAATCAATCAATCTTTCTTTTATTAAAACGAACTTTTTCCTAAAACTTCGTAGGCGCATTAACAAAAAAGTCTTTTTTTTTGGCACTGCTCGGATCGCAATTAAATTACAAATGTATAGTTACCTTCTATCAGCAAACTGCTATTTTCTGCTTTGAGGTTATCTAATATAGGCTTAAGATTATCCAAGGTCAGGGCATAAAGTTCATTTGATCTCAAATCTAAGCTGCTCAAACCACGGACTCCCTCAAACAAACGGGGGCAGAGTTATTAGCCGATTATCATTTATTTCATTTCATTTCATTTATTTATTTTTGCACGAATACAGGTATAATGAGGTGTTATAGAGAAATATTGGTCTAAGCCATATTCTGCCTTGACAGCGTGTACAATATAAGAATATAATTAAGGCGTTCAATTACAATTACAAATTATATATAATTAATTACATTTATATATTACATTTTTATTGCATGTCATTGTCATTAAAATATTCCGATGTCAAATAATATGCTTTATCACATAAAAAATTCCTTAGATTAATTTTAAATTTGTCATAATTGTTTATTTTTTTTAAAGAAATTGGTAGCTTATTATATATACGTGGGGCCATCCCAAAAAAGCTCTCCGAATACAGGGTAGTTGCGCGTGGTTGGGCTCGAAGAACAACATTCCGTTTTGTTTTTAATTTTTCAAATATTACGAAATTTTTTTTAATAAACAAAACAGTTTCCAATATATAAAGACATGGAAACGTCAAAATACCAAACTTCCTAAAATACGGTTTGCACGAATCTGTGGCTTTTAGGTTATAAATAGCCCTGATGCAACGCTTCTGAGCTTTGAAAACGTTTCCCTCCTCAAGATATAACTTTTTAAGTAGCGAGACCCCATCAAATGCCCTTTCCGATATGAACCTTAAATATTTTTTTCCCAGAAGTAACTCTTCCAAATTCCAAAACTCCACAAAAGTATACACGGTCAAGTTATGAATATGGTTTTTTTCTCAAATCCAGCTTCCTCAAATTGTCCAATCCATCAAAAGTGTGGCGGTTAAAATAAAGTAAGTTATTCTTGTTCAAGTCCAATTCAAGTAGATTGAACGTATATTGAAAAGCTCAATCTCGTATCGTAGGTATGTTGTTTTTGATTAATACTAGTTTTTATAACTTTGGCAAATCGTAAAAAGACTCAATGTCTATTGCTTTTATATTATCTTCTAAGTTTATAACAGTAATATTGGGTAATGAAGCAAATGCATATTGTTGAAGTGTTTCAATTTGGTTCTGGGATAGGAAAGCTTCCTTCAAACTAGCTATATTAACAAGTGCACATGAAGACACTTCAACAATGTTTCCATACTTTACTTATATCGATCGTAGTTTCGGTAAGTAGTGTAGTGCTTTTGTAGGCACGTAGTTTAATGTTTCATCGACGCGGACGTTAAAACACAAACTTTGCAGCGTTGGTTGTGAGTCGAAACTTTGACAGACAAGATCATCGTAAGGTACTTATATTCATCTATGCTCGTAAAGAACCAAGCTGTTGAACACCCAGCATTCTAATTTAGTTACATTCTTTGGTTCTCTTGTGTTTTCACAGTAACAGTTGTAGTGTTACCTAAAGTAAGAGCCTAAGTAACCTACTATTTAAATGCAGAGGTAAAGAAAATAAAAAAATAAAGTTAAAGTTAATATATATCAATACATATAATAAAACAGTAAAAAAACGTGTCTGTACATTTAATATTTTTACAAAAAAACTTATCTAGGGTTATAAAGAAATGAAAAAAGAGTAAGAATCTGAAAAAAAAAAATTGTCTGTTTGTTTGTTTGTAAGTTTGTCTGTATGCACACGCTAATCTCTGGAACCGCTGGACGGATTTGAATGAACCTTTTTTTGATGTATAGCTGTGAAGCCGGGGCAACATAAAGGGTATATTTTATTTCGGTTACTGGAACACCTGATGCAGAACCCTTAAGGGATCATCAAAACCGTAAGAAATATAGATATGATGCCTTAACAAAAGTTGTCCAGGATGATGAGCAGATTCTGCAGGCATAAAAAAAATCTAGGATCTAAAAAAATTGTAATAGATTTTTAAAAGTTATGCCTAAAACTTACTTTACTAGAATATGGTGGAGATGTTCGGCATACAGATCAGAAGTACTCATTGCTCAGTTGCGCGTAGACCGACCATGAGTCTAAGGTCGTGGGTTCGATCCTGCTCGCGTAATTTTTTTTAATTATATTTTTTTTTTATTTTGTTCACAATAAATATTTAATTGTGAACAAAATTGTCTTTGACACCACTTGATTTCAATCAAGATCCAAAGAGATATCGTAATAATTTTAAAATAACTCCGTAATAAAATAGGTAGGTATGTTCGATAAAACGCGGGCGGGCGAGCGAGTGATTCGCTGGCATGGCCGGCCACTCACGCTGTTAATTGTTCGAGATACCTACCAAAGTCTGGGTGCCTATGACCATATTCACCCAACTTTTATTATTTCACTTGAAAGTAAGATTTCTCTGAATGAACCACCAAATTTTTGTAACGGTTGGGAGTAAGACTACCCACGAGTTTAATTTTATAACCTTCTATTCCAAAATATTAAAAATACTAAGTTTTTTTCAATTCGGTGAATAAGTCCGAATTTGACCTCATTCTCACCTGATGGTAAGTATAAATGAGGTCGAATACCGAAGCCTAGCCAGTTCTATCATAAACCCGTTTGCGGCTCTAAAACTGGCTCTTTATAAAATGTTTTCGGGACGCGTCACGCTGGCAGTAGTGATATTTAACGGCAAATTTCATTCAGCCGAGACAGTCAGTTTACCACCAAGCGGGGCTCACTCGGATTAGTCAATTATTCAGAGGCGGTAGGGTTATTCTAGGGGTAAATTATAACTAAATTGTCGTCAAAATCAATGAATGCTGGGTTTCAATATTTTACATGAGTAAAAGCTACTACAAACGAATGGTAGGTAGTTATAAGAATAGTAAGTAGTAATTTGACAAGACGTTGAATATTGAAACGCTTTATACGCTTCAATATTCAACGTGTATGATAGCTAAATCTACTGTTCGTAGAATAAACGAACATACATACATATAACTTCACGCCTTTATCCGTTATAAAACCTCTATCCAATAAAACCTCTATCCCTAAAATGACTTTTAAGGTATGCCCGGGAAGAGAAGCAACTGGTAAATTCTATGATTTTCTGTTGCTCCCAGTCCAGCGTGGAAGCAACGAACGGTGTTTTTGATATTGTAACGTGTAGGCGCCTTCCTACACATTTATAAATATCTATATTATTTATCATTGTTTTATTTATATTTCATATTAATTACATTTATTTCCATAGTATAATTATTTATATCATTATATACATATATATTACACAATACATAAATACTATTACACAAATAAAATAAGTTTATTTAGGTTTATTATAATCCATAAGTTATCGGTCGGCCGAGTAACCGGGAATTTTATCGTCGTGGTTATCGACTTTTCCCCGCACTGCGCAAGACACGAATAACGG
Source organism: Stenoptilia bipunctidactyla (assembly GCA_944452665.1). Taxonomy (NCBI): domain Eukaryota; kingdom Metazoa; phylum Arthropoda; class Insecta; order Lepidoptera; family Pterophoridae; genus Stenoptilia; species Stenoptilia bipunctidactyla. Next base: position 13,699,554 of record OX101735.1, read on the forward strand.
GATTCGGCCAGCGGAGGCGCAGGCGCAGCCTACGTGTTCTTGGCCCGCCAGTCGTAACTCGCTTACTACGCCGGGCGCACGCTTCTCGCTTGCTTAACCGCTATCTCCAAATTGTGTTTTAACTGCTATTAATCTTAGTAATCTTAACCTATTGTGTTTCTGCCTATTTGACTGTTGCGTTCTATACCTTTTTCTCCAAACTCTTTCCATCTCTTACGTACTCTTCTACATGTGAACTTTATTTGTGCCTGTGTAAAAACTCTCGTTATATCTATCTAATTTGTGCTTGCGTTTTAACTATATTTAATGTATTGTGAATAGTGTAACGTGTATCAGTACTTGTGAGTTCAATCAATATACGGACTTAACATAGTGAGTTGACTTTCATCTTCGATATACCTTGCTGCACCTTCTACATATATATTAAGACTAAATATATAAACATATATATAAAGCGTATTGAAGCTATCCACTCTATTATAACCTGAATACGCTTTACTGGTGACCCCTAGACGAACATGAGCAAGGCACGCGATGACGTCACGGAAAGTTCGAGAACAGGCCGTAGTGATGGGACACAGTCGATAAGCGATACCGATGTTTTTAAGGTTGGAGTTCGAGTTCCCCCTTTTTGGCCAGAAGAACCTGAGATTTGGTTTGCGCAAGTGGAGGGCCAGTTCGCAATTTCCGGTATCACGAATGACTCGACAAAATTTAGCTACGTAATTGGACATTTAGCAAATGAATATTCCCGAGAAGTGAAGGATTTAATCATAAGCCCACCGGTAATTAACAAGTATGAAACCCTTAAAACGGAACTTATTAAAAGGCTGACGGCATCAAAGGAGAATAAAATTAAACAGCTGTTGATGCACGAAGAGCTCGGAGACCGGAAGCCTTCCCAATTTTACCGGCATCTCAAAAGCCTTGCCGGATGTGACGTTCCCGAAGACTTTCTGCGGACCATTTGGACCAGTCGTCTCCCGCACAGTATCCAGACCGTGCTGGCAGGCCAGCCAGCATCTACACCTCTGGATTCCATGGCAGACTTAGCCGACCGGATCAACGACCTGGCATCTTCATCGCCAAGAGTTGCAGCTGTTAGTGACGCTGTTCCCACCTCTATCCTTGGGGACCTCACTAGAGAAGTTGCAGAACTGCGGCGTCAAGTCCAGCAGCTATCCATGGGCCGGTCCAGCAGATCCAGCAGACCCCGGTCACGCACTCGTGACAATCGCAGCCGTTCTAGACAACGGTCGTTGTCTAACTACCAGAAGTTTCCGTTGTGCTGGTACCACGCCAAGTTCCAGGAGAAAGCCAGCAGGTGTATCCGGCCTTGTGATTACAAGGCGGGAAACGCGAAGGGCAGTCGATAATGGCGGCTGACGATTGCCCATCTCCAACTGCATCATCGGGCCGCCTGTTCGTCACCGACCGTGCTTCGAAGACGCAGTTCCTGGTTGACACTGGGAGCGACCTCTGCGTCTTTCCACGGTCGGCACTCCAGGATCGCCGTTCCCCAACGGACTATTTTTTATGTGCCGCGAATGGGTCCAGCATTGCTACATACGGTTATGTTAATTTAAATTTAGATTTTGGCCTCCGTAGAAGTTTTCCATGGCGATTTGTAGTAGCCAATGTTACAAAACCTATTATAGGTGTAGATTTTTTAAATTTTTATCATTTAATCGTAGATTGTCGTAATAAAAAATTAATAGACAACTTAACCTCTGTAACTGCTGTAGGAAAAGTAGCAAGAAGCTGTGCAATATCTTCTGTTAGGGTTATGACTGGCGAATCGCGTTTTCATACAATTCTTTCTGAATTTCCAGAGATTACTCGCCCAGCTGGTACACTTAACACAACACCACACAGCACTGTACACCATATCCGCACTACCCCAGGTCCTCCTGTTTCTTCTCCACCTCGTCGTCTAGCTCCGGACAAGTTGAAGATTGCCCAGCAGGAGTTCCATGCCATGTTGGCTAATGGGACAGCCAGACCTTCGGAGAGCCCGTGGTCGTCTCCCTTACACCTGGCCCCGAAGAAGAACAACGGATGGAGACCATGCGGGGATTACCGTAAGTTGAATGCCCGTACAGTGCCTGACCGGTATCCGATTAAACACATCCATGACTTTACTCACAACGTCACAGGCTGTAAAATTTTCAGCACCTTAGACCTGGAGAAGGCATACAATCAGATACCGGTCAGTCCTGAAGATATTCCGAAGACCGCGATCACAACACCTTTCGGAATGTATGAATTTCCATTCATGACTTTCGGTCTTCGGAATGCGGGCCAGACTTTCCAGCGTTTCGTCGATATGTTGACCCGTGGGCTGGATTTCGTCTATGCCTACCTCGACGATTTTTTGATCTTTTCGCGTGACGAGGCTGAGCACGAGGAACACCTGCGCGAAGTATTCAAGCGTCTCAAGGAGTACGGCATGATGGTGAACACGGCAAAGTGTGTTTTCGGTAAGAAAGAGGTAACATTTCTAGGATACCTCATATCTGAACATGGTTGCAAGCCCCTAGATGTCAAGGTGGAAGCTATTAATAATTTTCCAGCTCCCACCAATGTGCGTCAGCTCAGAGCTTTTCTGGGGATGATCAATTTTTATAGGAGATTTCTTCCCAATGCAGCCCAGATACAAGCTCCACTACACGCACTGCTAACTGGCCCCGTGAAGAGTACCACGCCTGTCAATTTAACAGGCGACACTCTCACGGCTTTTCAAGCTTGCAAGGAGAGTTTGTGCAAAGCTACTCTCTTAGCACACCCCGACTGCTCGGCTAAGCTAGCCGTTGTCACAGACGCATCTGACAACGCTATGGGCGCTGTCCTGCAGCAGTTCAAGGATGGAGTTTGGCAGCCTTTAGCGTTTTTCTCGAGGAAGCTTAGCCCGTCACAAACAAATTACTCACCATACGACAGGGAGTTGCTTGCCATCTATGAGGCAATAAAATACTTTCGGCATATGCTCGAGGCACGTCATTTTATTGTCTATACTGACCATAAGCCGATCAGTTTCGCATGCCATGAAAGGAAGAAAAACTGTTCGCCTCGGCAGTATAGGCACCTTGACTTTATTTCCCAGTTCACAACGGACATCCGGCATATATCTGGCAAGGATAATATTGTCGCCGATGCCTTGTCTCGCGTTGAAGAACTGGGAGCACCTGTTAGCCTCGAGACACTAGCCGAAAGTCAAGTTTCTGATCCGGAATTACAGAAGCTTTTAAGCGGGGACTCTTCCCTGCGCTTAAAAAAGCTTCATGTTCCTGGAAGTCACGAACCCCTGTACTGCGACGTCAGTACTTCAACTTCCAGGCCTTACATTCCCAAGCTGCTCAGAAAGCAAGTTTTCGAGAGCTTACACTCTCTTAGTCACCCTGGTGCCAACGCATCGGCGAAACTGTTAGCCGAGCGATTTGTTTGGCCAGGCATTAGAAAAGACTGCAGAGAGTGGGCACGTTCGTGTATTGCGTGCCAGCGAGCCAAAGTCACTCGACATGTGTCTGCCCCGCTTGGCACCTTTAATTTACCCCGTGCCCGTTTTCAACAGGTCCATATAGACCTGGTGGGACCATTACCTGTTTCGCATGGCTATCGGTATTGCTTAACGGCGGTAGATCGATTTACTCGATGGCCTGAAGCAATACCGATCGAAGACATCACAGCAGAAACCGTTGCAAAAGCGTTGCTGTCGACCTGGATATCTCGCTTTGGCTGTCCGACAGAAATTATAACCGACAGAGGTCGACAATTTGAGTCAGCTCTTTTTAAAAATTTGTCAAAGATGGCCTCCTTCGAGCATAAAAGAACGACAGCTTATCACCCCGCTTGCAACGGTCTAGTTGAACGGTTTCACCGTCAACTAAAAGCTGCTATTGTCTGCCATGCGAACGAAAGATGGACGGAATCCCTGCCGTGGGTTCTTTTAGGCGTTAGGACCGCCGTTAAGGACGACCTACAGGCTTCGGAGAACGAGAGACGAGCTGGTTTACGGAGAACCTCTGCGATTGCCGGGGGAATTTTTTGAACCGACCACTGCAGGCACTACCGACATTTCCGATTTTTCTGCAAGAATCAGAAATTTTGCAGAGAAGTTGAGGCCTGTTCCAACTTCACGGCACGGTAAACAAAATGTTTTTGTTTACAAAGAGCTAAACACCTGCGATTTAGTCTTCCTTCGCGTAGACGCATCACGGGGGTCTCTCCAAGCCGCATATTCAGGACCACATAAGGTTCTTGCAAGAGGAGACAAAGTTTTTAAAATCCTCTGCAATAACAAAGAGGCCACAGTGTCGATAGACCGACTTAAACCAGCCTTCACACTATCCTCACAAGATGAAGAACCTCCTTCTCTAAATACTCCTCCCGATAACTCCAGTCACCCTGTTCGTCGCGTACGATTTAGCGACGAAGAAATTAGCCCACCAATTGTTCCAGGTGTCCGTACAACCCGTTCGGGTCGTAAAGTGCGAATTCCCGATTTTTATCGTCCTTGACGGTCTCTGGAGGGGGGTGGTGTAGGCGCCTTCCTACACATTTATAAATATCTATATTATTTATCATTGTTTTATTTATATTTCATATTAATTACATTTATTTCCATAGTATAATTATTTATATCATTATATACATATATATTACACAATACATAAATACTATTACACAAATAAAATAAGTTTATTTAGGTTTATTATAATCCATAAGTTATCGGTCGGCCGAGTAACCGGGAATTTTATCGTCGCGGTTATCGACTTTTCCCCGCACTGCGCAAGACACGAATAACGGGATTCGGCCAGCGGAGGCGCAGGCGCAGCCTACGTGTTCTTGGCCCGCCAGTCGTAACTCGCTTACTACGCCGGGCGCACGCTTCTCGCTTGCTTAACCGCTATCTCCAAATTGTGTTTTAACTGCTATTAATCTTAGTAATCTTAACCTATTGTGTTTCTGCCTATTTGACTGTTGCGTTCTATACCTTTTTCTCCAAACTCTTTCCATCTCTTACGTACTCTTCTACATGTGAACTTTATTTGTGCCTGTGTAAAAACTCTCGTTATATCTATCTAATTTGTGCTTGCGTTTTAACTATATTTAATGTATTGTGAATAGTGTAACGTGTATCAGTACTTGTGAGTTCAATCAATATACGGACTTAACATAGTGAGTTGACTTTCATCTTCCATATACCTTGCTGCACCTTCTACATATATATTAAGACTAAATATATAAACATATATATAAAGCGTATTGAAACTATCCACTCTATTATAACCTGAATACGCTTTAGTAGATTAGCATTAGTAGATTAGATAGATGTAAAAGCGTTCGGATAGCCAGAAGAAAAAAAAACTGAACTACACTAAAAATAAACATGGGAATAAGAATTCTAAGGAAATTCTCCTGGTAAAAGTACTAGGGGCTTAAAAATAATAAATCTGAAAAATAGTTGGTATGCAGTAGAAAATTTTGCTATGTTGATAGGGCTAAATTATTAATAAAGCTTCTTGCGCGATTTAGTACAGGGAGGTACAGAAGGCAGCAGGTCAAGCGTTACATTACCTGTCAAATTTCCTCAAACAATTTTAACTTAGGTAATGTCGAGGGCATAGATTTTAGATTCAAGTAAAAAAAAAATACCGATTTGTAACGCTTGATGTGCTGCCTTCTGTACATACAGAGATATATTGTAAGAAAGTTAAACTTAAAATAATGGGACTCAAAGTTTTATTCATTTCGTGATCATTTCTAGCTCTTGGAAGTTAGAAACCGTAGATTTAGAAGTAGAATAAAAAGTAACGTAGATGTGTTAACTACCAAAAGAAATTACATTAAATTGGCTTACCGTGAAAAGTAGCCAATCATAACTATAGATAGATACACATTATACACTGATAATGGCTGGATGGATGGATATTTGCTACTCTTTCACGCAAAAACTGCCGAATTTATTCTTCTGAAACTTTACAGTAATATAGCTTTACTTAAAATAACAATAAGCTATAATCAATGAAGATAGGTATTGCATGAATTATTTAAAATTTAAGACACTTTGGCACCCGATTTGTTTATAACGCAATGTGCCTAATATAGTTACCTATGTTTTTTGTTAGGAGCTATACATATTATTTGGGCGAAGATTCTTCATTTTTATTTTTGTTATTAAAGATAGTACTTAGGACCTTGGAGAAGAAAATAAACTACTCGAAATACTAATTCAATACAGATGAAGTCGCAGGCATCATCTATGTAATATACCTACCTACCTATACTTTTTCACAAAACACCTAGGTGAAACTGCGGATCACAGCTTTGTTGTAACAGTTTTTGAAGTAACTCTGTCTATCTATCAGTAACGCTTAACTACTGAATCGATTTTGACGAAATTTTGATAAGGTAAGGTTAAACTTCAAGGAGGATATAATAATAGTATTTATCCAACTCCAACAACCGGTATCCACGCGGACGAAGTCGCGGGTCACAGCTAGCTTACAAATAAAGGGGTACAAGATTGTATAAAAAGGCACTATTTACACTTACAGTCCTTACAGTAGATAGTTTTTCATATACACACTGAGATTTTCCAAATGAGTAGGTGTCCAGAAGTTTCCAAGTTATCAACAGCTCCAAAAGATTTTGCAGTTATTTGGTACTCCAGTAACTCCAGTATCTGTAGTAAATATCAGACTTTTAGTATTCCTTTTCTGCATGCTCTCCTTCTTCTCAGATCGATGTTATGATTTCAAAAAGCCAGGAGATCAGCTCGCCACTCCTTTTATATCCTCGATTTCGTTCGACAGCCGTAAATTTATTTATATTTCGAGAGACATCCATTTTTCATCGGCCAGCGGCTGTCACTTCTCGTATCAAGGAGGTTTTAGTTTTTGGAGCAGCGGTTGTGGTATGGTAAAAGTGGAGCCAGTACTTAATAATAATATAATAAAACTCTTTATTGTACACCAACATTGTTACACAGTTTAAATTAAAAATAACAATCACAATTAACATACAAAGGGCGGCCTTATCGCCGAAGCGCGATTTCTGCCAGGCAACCCAGGCATTGGTGGAAATAAATGTGGGCGAGGTGTACGGCTCGTAAAAATAAACTACATACGAATAATTACATACACATACATAAACGTTTACTTAAATACTTATGTACTATATAAATAAATACTATATCAATACACATATAAATATATAGGTATAGATAGTTAAGATGGACAGTGTTTCGCCAGGTAATGCCGTTTAAGCATTCGTTTAAAAATGCGCGGTTTGCGCGCCAAGCGGATCTCAATCGGGAGCTCGTTCCATAACGACACCGATCGAATAAAAAAGGACTTGCCTAAAAATGTGGACGAATGCGATGGTGTCGCCAGGAGTAAATTCGATGAGGAACGCAAGTTACGGTCGTTGTTGGTATAGCGGTAGTTTAAACGGTCTTTCAGATACGTAGGTATCGCTTTATCGTACAGAATACGGTAGACTAAAGAAAGAATGTGAGTATTCCGGCGAAGGCGAATAGGAAGCCACTTGAGTTTAGTCCGGAAGTCAGATATGTGGTCGTATTTGCGTAATCCAAATACAAACCTTATGCAGAGATTTTTTAGTCGCTCAAGTTTATTAAGAAGTTCTTCAGTTAAGTCTAGATAGCTGGCATCGGCATAGTCGAGAATAGGTAATAGGAGAGATTGTGCAAGCGTAATTTTAGTGGCAATAGGGAGGAAATTACGAAGACGCTTGAGCGAATTCGCCGCGGCAAACATTTTCCTGCTCAACTCAGTGACATGTGGTTTCCAAGACAACGTGCGGTCAAAAATAATACCTAAGTTTTTCACAGTTTCGCTATATGGAATAGAAATACAGTTAAACACTATTGGCGGAACTGACTTCCAGTCAACTCGTGAAATCATTTTATGACATCCAATGATAATAGTTTGAGTCTTATGAGGATTGATTGTGAGTCCATGATTATAACTCCAGTCCGATATCCGTTTTAAATCAGCGTTGTGTAGCAGGACAGTGTTTGACAGGTTCTCGAGATTATCTTGTGTATAAATTTGAAGATCGTCCGCATACAGATGGTAAGAAGAAGATATATTGAGAGTAATCGAGTTGATGAACAGAGCAAACAGGAGAGGAGACAACACGCCACCTTGCGGCACACCGGTTTTGACATCACACCAATTGGAGAATTCCGTCTCAGTAGATATTCGTTGCCGGCGCCCATGCAAGTAAGAATGAAACCAGTCAATAGTCGATGGAGATATGTTAAAAGAACGTAGCATTTGCAAAAGGATGTCAAAATCCACCGAATTGAAAGCATTACTGAAATCTAGAAGTGTAAGTACAGTAAGCTTCTTCTGCTCCATGCCCATACGAATATCCTCTGTGATATTAAGCAATGCAGTAGTCGTACTATGCCCAGGACGGAAGCCTGATTGGAGGGGGTTCAGTAATACATGGTCTTGCAAGAAAGCACTGAGCTGTTGGTGTACGAGTCCCTCGAGTACTTTGGAAAGGAAAGGTAAGATGGCAATAGGACGATAATCAGAAAAGGAAGAAGGATTGGTTTTTTTAGGGAGAGGTATGATGTTTGCATCCTTCCATGCATCAGGAAAGACACCATTTAAAACACAGTTATTTAGGATACAAGTTATTACAGGAAGGATAATGTCTAGGATAGGTATGAGAGAGGATAGGTACTTCTCTTGCTTCCAAATGTGCAAGTCTCAGAATAACTTGTAATATAGAAATACAACTTTAAAATTAATTGAGAAAGAAATGAATATAAAACCTAATAACAGTTTATAAATTATCTGTATTGAAAAGTTACATAAGCAACATGAGAATTTTTAGAGTTGACAAGTAAACAATAATATTTAGTTGAGAACATTTTCAGATACAAAATAAAAAGAAACTAAACCCTAATACAATATAACAAAAATAATGCCTTATAAAACAGTAAGTATATTACACAGTATACTTTAGAGTATCTGGCCGTTATATCGCAAATATTATTTTAAAAGGCTTTTTTTTAAGAAGCTGTGGCCCTTCTGCACTAAACTTTGATCCTAAGTTGATACTTAAGTTTGTACAGTCCGTTCACAGTTGGTTTACCTCTGACGTATGTTTTCTCTATGTTGGCCCTACTGTCCAGTTTCCCTGGAAGTTTGCATAAAAAATTTAAATAGACTTCTTTATTCTATTACAACAAGTTAGACTAAATTGCTGTAAATTTTCCAAATATTGTAAAAAAAACGAAATATTAAGCTCAAATATGAAATAATTATAGTAGTACACTATAATTATTTCATATTGAGCTAGACGTCCAAAAATATAGGTGCATACATTATTAGTAATACAAACGGATTTTGTAAATACATAGTAATGTAATACGGCAATCAAGACTCATGGCAGCCAACCTAACAGCTGGAGGTAAATTAACTGTGAATGGACTGTGGTCTGATTTTTATTGCCATTTGATCTGCCATTTGATTTGGTCTGACGGTTGATTTGACATGATATGCTTAAGTTCTTGCTTAGGTATAGTTATGACACGGGAAAACGGTGTCATAACTAAAGCAACAACTTACGACGGCGTTCGAAAAGTTATGCCAATACACTAATTAAAAAAAAGATATTTATTTTATTGATATTTTACCAAGTCTCTTTAAATAAAAAACATGAAACATCGTCTCAAAAATGAAAATTCCTTTCACCTTCACTAGTGGTGTATTGACGAAACCTGAGCTACACAAGTTCCCATAATACTTTATTTAAAGTATTCTTATTACTTTTCGATCACAGGACAAATGACAATCAATTCTCGTTGCACGTCATAATAGTACTAAAGTATCAATTAAGGATCAAAGTTTAGTGCAGACGGGTATTGTATGTTGTCTCGACTTTGTGCGTTGATTGACATTTCATTTACTAAAGTGTAGGTAATAGTGATGCAGAAGATATATGATCGAAACTCCATTGTTTGTTATCTGAAACCAAAGACTTTCTTTATTTTTGTATATTGCAGCAGTAGTCTAAGGTTCTTAACAAATCTTAATTTATTTTCGTTACATAAGATCATGTTGAGCCATTACTCTGAAACATTAGTACCTACATCATCTAATGTTCATCTAACAAAAGATGTTTAATTTGGTTAAACTAATCTGAAAATGTTTCTAGAAAATGAAGATCTTTACTATGGCTGACTTCATGTTTAAAAACGAGAACAAAAAGAGGAAAAGAAATGAAAAACTCAAGTTAGAAAAATAAAATTTAACTTAAAGTTCACTTTCAGGTACAGTTTATGACGAAAACTTTATACTTGAAAAATATCAATTCCAAACGTTAGAAAACGGATTTCAAAAAAGCTCTATAGGACTATCATATTTTGAAAGGTATATTCAAAAATTTAAAGTTACCATCAGTAAAATTCCATACAATTATAATTTGCAAATTTTAATTGTATAGCTTTGACAAACTCTAACAACCCTATCTTATTTCACAGTTCATATACTGTTACAGAGAATCGCATTTGTTTTAAGCTAAATATTTTGAGTTGAAACGCTACGAAATTAAGGCGAGGATGCAGCGTTTTTATGCTATTTTGAACTATAATATACCCATTAATGTGTACATGCTGTGTATGAAAAAAATATTCACAAAAATTAACTATATAACCAACCGCTGTGTAAAGATAGAAACATGATTTGTGAAAATTGGCTAGATAAAAAAAAGTCACAAACATAACACTAATTTACCATTTGAAACGGATATTGCTACGGAATGCCATAATAAAATCATATAAAAAATACATAAAAACATAAAACGGACTTCTCTTAACCAACGTGTAAAGCTAACTTTTAAATACCTAGTTATTATTTTTGAAAATAAACCAGTTAAACGTATTTTCGCTTGCTCACGTCGAAGAAATTCGCTAACATGGACGGGAAGTATTGAAGTACGCACCGTGCTACAAGAGGCCCTTAAAAGTTAAAGAGTAATCTTTTATAACTATCAACAGTCGATCGACAACGTCTGCGGGGCTAGCATGCTACCGTTGACAACGATAAATCTGGCCTTTTATCGATATTTTCTTAGAATATGGTATTTAGTGTATGTAATTTATTAGGATTATGACATATTTGGTTCTGTAGTCTTAATCATGGTATCAAATCGAGTTATTCTATTTACAATGGTGCGCATGTAGCTTACATAATAGGAAAAAATAACAATATAATATTTATCTTGTCGATTCGACTATTTATCGATGGTTACATGCTAGCCCTGGACAAGTAATGGATAAGTCGACGTCGATCGATTGGTGTGTATTGTAATGTACATTTTCATTTTGACGGCCTCCATGGCTAGTGATTTAAGTCGCAACTATGCAAAAGAAAAAAGAAGTAGTACTTAGGTTCCCTCTAGATCGGTACGTATACCATATGACTTTGCTTAGTTTGGGGCCATGTAGTTGGTGTGATGATTTTATTTTATTATTTTATTTATTTTAATTGATATGAGAAATGGCGTTCGGTTGAACAAGATTTTGATTTGAAGATTTGATAAGATTTCGATCTTGAGTATTTGGAATGCAATCTACATAATTAACCATTTTAAATACAACGAGTCATAACCTTACCATCTATAATCAATCTTCAATCAATCGTCGGTAGATCTTTTTTCTAAAAAGGCTACAACACACACCTTTGTTCAGAATTTCATAAACCATTAAAATTTTCCCCTTTCTCTCAAAATGGACCTAGAGAAATGTAAAACGCAATTTTCAAATCTAAAAACAAATTGTCCTTGTTGCCAAGCGCCTTTGTTGGCAAATTACATTTTACTATGAAATTGTTATAGTTCAGCCTGGTAAGTAGGTACTAATATTGTTTTCTTAAGAGTAGGCCTTCGTATAACCTCAATCTTACTTGATGCTAAGTTAAGATGAAAGCACACGAGCCCAGGAAAGTCTCTTTATAAATAATTGCCGGTTCACAACACCGAGGGAGCGGTAATATTGGCGGAAGATTCTATATGAAAGGTGGTCGCTAGCCAGTCGGACCCTGACGGGATCCTACCACCAAATTGATTCACTTGAATTACTCGCCTTTACGACACGCAACCAACTGAAAGTCTAAGTTAATATTTTAACGAGGTAAGTCTAATTAAGTAGACATATTTTTTTTAAAGGGAAACGTACATTTTTCTACACTAATAGTGTAGAACAATAAAAACAAAACATTCATAGTACATGTGGCAACTAAGTTTCCACCAATAAATAACACATTACAAGTAAACACTGCAGAATAACAATTTATATAAAAAAGGTACCTAATAATTAATAATTTATAACAGAAATTTATTCAATACGTATGTTTATATATTTTTTAAGTATATCAATTATCTAGTATCCATAACACAAGTTCTTTAAGAAACTTAATTTGGACTAGATAATGCTGTTTGAGTGTCAGAAATATTTATTATTATTATTTATTAGAATTTAATCTTAAAACATAAGGTTTAGGTATTTGAAATTGATTTCAAAATTCCTACTCTAAACTGACTAAATGATAATTAAAATATATCTAAATGTAAAAAATTGTTATTGTATGACTTGCTTGTTGTATGATCTTATAGAATTTAATTTTTTAAATACTTCTTTTCCAATGTATTTATTAAGCCATGAGCTTTATTTAATCGCAGTGTTTTAAGGCTGCCTGTCCATTGAAGTGGAGCGAGGCTGAATAGGAGCAGAGATTTTATGCAATCCTATTGGTTAATATTTCTCCGTTTCTCCGCTCCGCAGCCTCGCTCCGCTTCAATGGACAGGCAGCCTAAATCTTCCACCCACAAGGATAAGGCTGTTTAAATTATAAACTTGCAGGTATTTGCTGAGCCAAATAATTATGAAAAAAGAATAACATTGAAAGTTGTGTTAAAACTGCGATTGAAATATTCACGGATCATAATTTCACGATGCATGTAGTCTATTTGCCTTATGCTGAAGGGCAATAGGCCTTTTTCTACCGTCAATGCAACAAGATAGCGTACTATTTTGGAATTTTGCATCTAACAGTGCACCTTTGGGCCTCGGAAGTTAGTATGGAAAAAAACATTAAATGGGCAAACAAAAGTCATAGTTTTTATATAATGGGAATGTCAATTATATTTAAGTGGGAAATATAATTTAGCAAATGATTCAATTCTAAATACTTGTTTGCCTCGATGCAACTTCAAATTGATTATTGTTATAAATTTATTTATGAACGTGTTGTTAATATACCTTATATGGATAAACAAGTAATTAAATTGGGCTTATTTAACAACTGGTATGTTTAGATTCATTGAAGCAACTCCAACTGTGCTTTGCATTAAAGTTTAACTTTTGGCAGAGTTTTTCAACAAAACTTTTACTGAACTCTGCAAAGCCAGAGTCAACAATATTGATTACTTTTAAGGATGTGGATCCATCTCTACGGTGCGGCGCCGTAAGCCGTGTAACGTACTAACATTTTGTAGTACGTTACACGGCTTACGTTACACGGCAGTTTTTGGCTTGATATGGCCGCGAAAGACATATCCTGTTCCTGTTGATATGACGAATAAAGAGAAAAAAAAAGACTTGTGGCACTCGGAGACTGCCGCGGTAAAGCTATTGCATAGCATTTTTATCAACTTATGCAATTATAATTTATATTTATTTTATTAATTTTTTTATTTATTATTTTATTTATTTATTCATTAACAACTTAAAATCTTATATCTAGCACTGTGCCCCACAAAACCATGTTGTTGGTTTGACTGTGGGATCGAGTCTCCGTACTAATAATCGAAAACTAAAATTATAATATAACATACTAATAAAATGCTATGAGTTATATAGTAATTAACAAAAGTTTTTCATAGTCTAAACTTACAAGTTACATACATATTATTACTTTATTTATTAACCAAATTATATAATGCTTAAATTATTTATAATAATTTTGGTAATGAAGTATGATTTTCTTTTTAAATTTAAGTTTATTACTTTCTTGTCTAATGGCCTCCGGCAGTTTATTTAACAGGTATGGCAAGCGTTTTTTTAGCGTTCTGTCTCCATAGTAATTAGATATTTTAGGTACTACGTATCTTCCGGTGGCCATTGATCGGGTATTGTAGGTATTATTTACTAACGTCAGCTCTTGCTCCCGACCGGAATGGTTATTTAATGTTAGTAGGTATTTATGTTTTAAGCTTACTGGTAGAATTTTACATATTTTGAAAAGTTTTGAGTAGTCGTCTTTACATTGTTCTTTTACTTTTTTGCTAACAAGTAGTTTTAGAAATCTTATTTGTAATGATTCTACTTTATCGATGTATGTTTTAAATGTGAGTCCATAGCAATCGAGAGCATAGCTGATGATAGCATCTACAAGTGACATATATATACATCTTAAGGTACTAATAGGAACCCTATAACTTAAATGATAGAACTTTCCTAGCAGTATTCTAAGTTTTTCACAAATGTATTCTATATGATGGGACCAAGAGAAATGTTCATCAATTTTCATCCCTAAATAGGATACACAGTTAACTCTTTCAATTGGATTACAATTACAATAGGTTTTTTTAAGATGGAAGCATGTGAATTTGTGGGTATGCAAAACAGGTTCCTCTGATGGTCGCATGTATGGGGAATGTATCAATAGTAATTTGGTTTTGTCTACATTATGTACTATACCGTTATCATGTGACCACTTTATGACCGCGTCTATGTCTTGTTGAACTAATTGACAAGTGTCTGAGATGTCTGTGCCGGCGCGTAGTATGCACAGATCATCTGCAAACATATACGCTGAGCAGTGTTGTACCACATTGCACAGGCTATTTACGTGCATAAGGTAAGTCACAGGCGAGCATCCCGATCCCTGCGGCACCCCGCACCGTATGGCAATCCTATCACTGAACGTGTCACTGACCCTTACGCGATAAGAGCGTGCCGTGAGGTAATCACCGTACCAGTTGTTTAATGGTTCTACGACACCGCACTCCTGCATTGCGATTAAAACATTTTTTTTATCTAAAGTATCAAAGGCTTTTTTGTAATCAAAAAATATAGCTATAACGAATTTTTTGTCCTCTAAATAGCCATTGATTTCATCTGTAAATTTTGACAGCAATGTGTTTGTACTTCTTCCCTTTAAGAACCCGTGTTGACAATCATTTATTACTTTGTTTTTTTGCAGATATTGACTAAGCTGAATAACAATACTCTTTTCCATTATCTTATCGATGCTGGATAGTATGGCTATTGGTCGATAATTGGATATTTTTTTACGATCTCCTCTTTTAAATATTGGTCGAATAATCGCTTCCTTTAATTGATTTGGAAATGTACATTGCTTAACTGATGAATTTATTAGTTTTGCCAAAACGGGACTTATATTATCTGCTATTATTTTTAAATCGGACATGCGTATCAAGTCGCAGCCGGGGGACTTTTTAGTATCCATATTATTAATGATCTTTTTTATACCTAAGCTAGTTACCGGCTGCCATCTCATGCACACGTCCGCTGGTTTCACATATGAGTCTCTATTTAAAAAATTTATATCACATTCATGTTTGATATCAATTACTTCATTTAAAAAGTTATGAGCAAATTTATCACAAATGTTTTTTAAACTTTCTTGCCTATCCATATGGGATAAAATTGAAGTATCTAAGGATTGTTTATTATTACCAAGCATAGAATTAATTTTTTCCCATAAATTTTTCATGTTGTTTTTACATTTTAATATACTTTCCTTGTCGTAATTATTTTTACTTTTATTTATAGCCTTTTGGCATTTATTTCTGAACCTAGTGTAGGTAAGGCGCTTAACCATATTTTTAGGATCGTTGCTCCAAACTTCGAACATCCTATCCCTTTCCTTAATCATTGCTTTTAAGCCATTACTAATCCATGATTTATTGTTTCTATTGGATATGTTCACTTTTTTGGTTGTATAGCATTCATTATAAATTGAAATAAACGTTTGACTTAAAGTATTATACAACTTTATAGGGCAGTCTATCGATAACATGTTGTTGAAATTTATACCTAGTAATTTATTACGTACCAAATTATTGTCTAGGATACGTTTATTTATGAATGCATTAGTTCTAGGCGGACAATGCGAGCGTCCTCGTGGATCTAAGTTAGTTCGTCTCCATTGCACCGCGGCTGAAACCAAATAGTGGTCCGAAATTTTGTGTTTTATTACTGCTGATTCAATAGATGGGCCATTGCTTATTCTTATATAAATGTGGTCAAGACACGATTCGACTGTTTTACCCATTAAAATCTCTTTTCTAGTTACGTCCTTGATGCATTTTATGAAACCATACTCAGATAATAAGTTCTCGTATGCAATTACATTTTTATCACAACAATTTAATAAAGGAGACAGAACCTGCTCCATACATTTCTGGGCCACGGTGTTAACAACTTGACATTTGCTTTTTTTTATTTAAAATATAATCATGTTTCATCGCCGAAATTTTCAAGATAAACCAGTGTTGAGGAATTGAGATATCCATAATTTTGTCTATAGGTATACACAGAAGTTAAGTGAGCTTAGAATCACTTTCGAAAGCTATTATTTTTCTTATTGTTGAGATCTATGATCTATATGAATTATTGTATTTTGAATTATTTAGAGAGTTTATAATTAAAAACAAATAGTAGCACATTTTACTTAGATAGCATACTAGACAAAATAGGACATTATAAGATATTACCTATACTTACTTAGTTATTAGTTATAGTTTTAAACAACTATTCAAACTAATAAATTGATACTAACAACTTTCACTTTTCTTAGGGCTATCTTAAAAATAGAAAAAACCATGAAAATACTCAAGCGCAAGGAAAGAAACCAAACAAACGAGTGTACAAATAGATCGATTGACTTACTGAACGAGTTACCATAGTTTCGTTCTTCATTCACTCAGTATTGCCAAACCTAATAAAGAATTTCGCCTATTTTAATTACAAAATAATTATTTAAAATAAAACTAACGCGGTTAATTTACATTCATTTAACCTTATAATGATTCTCATTTAATATTTCTTCAATTTTACTCAGCGTATTTTCAATTATATTATGAGTTATTTATCCATACTAAAAACCCATGACAGCGATTTCCATATCTTGAATTAACTTGTTTCCCCCTCACTACATTTTTAGGGGTTTTATGTATTTTGAATAAGGATAAAATAAGCTATTTTTTTAGACCAAAGTCAACCTGTTAACCCTGTGGCCCAGGCTTACTCAGTTTCCTTTATGTTTATGTCACCACACATTACAATTTTTGAATTACTTGGCAGGCTATCAAGCAAAGTACGCAATTCTATCAAAAATTGAGAAGTTTTTTCTTGTTTGTTAATTCTTGGCGGTCTATAGATTGAGACAAGATAAATTAACTCACCTTGGTAGTCAAGTGCAATGGAGACGCACTCCGCAGATTGCATTCTAGTGGCTATTGACGTGTGACACTCGCGTGCACATAACTCTGTCCTTGTATAAACCAAAACGCCACCCCCAGTACGATCCGTCCGTGTATACGTATTTAAATTATATCCATTTATTTGGTATAACGATAACAGAGTAAAGTTAACATTGGGTTCTGTTATGACTATAACATCTAGGTATTTAAAACTGTCATTTAATGTAACTAATAGTTGGTTAAAGTGTTTTTTTAATGATCGTATATTCACATGCAATATATTTAAACTTTTTTTACTTAAGTAATTTATCCACTCACGCAAACCATCCACACAATTGTAGCTTACACTGGTTTCTTTTATAAAATCGATACAATTAAAGTCTGCGAACTTTACGGTTTAAACTTTAACAAAAGGAAATAGAATGTAGTTAAGTTACCTATCTATTTTGTTTTAAGTAAGTCATTTATTTCATTTTCTGTTTTGATCCATATTGCATGTGTACCTTCAGTTTTTTTCACCAAGACTTTACCGTTTGATATCCAGATGTACTCGTAAATTCCTCGCAGTTGTTTTTTGGCGTTATAAATTAAACTTTTAGTGCTCTTCGGTAAATCCTCATTTATGTATATTTTATTAGACATCGTTCCTCCAGTAATAATATCGCTCTTCAGTTCCGTCGGGTTGTTGCGTTTTGTCAGCCAGCTGTTTCGTGCTTCAATTCCACTTGGCTTAAATCCTAAAATGATGGCCGCTGGTTTGGTACCTTGCTTTGGTGTACGACTACGCGTTGCCCATTCAACATCAGCGCAACTCACACCAATTTTTTGGCCAATTTTGGTTACTAACTCCATGACGTTTTCACCTGTAAGCTGTTGTACTCCCACTATTTCTAGGTTATGTTTACGCGATGACTGTTCGAAATCATAAACTTTTTGTTCTAGTGCAAGGTTACACTTTTCTAAGTAAGTGCATTTGTTATTTACACTGACTACTGTCTTCTCGAGCTTAGTAATTTTGTCTTTCGACTGCTCTTGTTCGAATAACAAAGAATCGTATTTATCTGAGAGTTCAGTTATGCTTTGTTGCATAGTACTTAGCTGCTTTTTTAGGTCTGCAATCACACTCACTTTTCTCTGTATATCCTTTAAAATGTTTGCAAATCCTTGAAGTTCTTCTTCCGTCTCCTCCATATCTGACCCTTCTTCCTCACAATTATTACAGTAAATCCTATTTTTTCCAGCTTTTAAGTCTGCGGCGAGTCCTCTTACACAGCTTTTATGAAAATTTCCTTGGCACTGGCCTTGACATATAAAGTGCGAGCCTTTTTTAGAAAGATTTTTCTTGCATTTTTGGCACTCCATCGTAATTTTAAGAAAAATAATATTTTGGCGTACGTGCGCACCGAATGCCGCCGCGCGTGAGACTGTAATGTTGTTGTAATGCAGTAATGTTTGATCTAATATGAAGTTCCACAAGTTCCTAGTAGATGGCGCTGATTGTTTATTAAAGCCCGCATGTAAAGATATGAAATCAAAGTATCACCGCTGTGCCGGTCGGAGTGGGGGGTGTTAGGTTAAGAAGTATTTACCACAATTTCGACGATTTTATTATTAATTTAGCTAGTTTTACTTTCGAAACCGACATATTAATACTAACGGAATGTATGTTAAAAAATAATAGACCCTTACCGCAAATAAATGACTATACTTACTATTGCACTACCCAACACCTAAACCAAAATGATGGAGTTGTTATCTACATTAAAAACTCCCTGAAACATAAGGTAACGGAAATAAAACTGTTTCACGCATCATGTCTGCAACTTGAAACGCTAGACACTGTTGTTTTGGCTATATATAGGTCTCCGTCAAATAGAAATGCTGAACCATTTATAAGCTCGTTGAACACTCATCTGTCCTCTTTGAACTCTAGAGAAAGCATAATTATTACGGGAGACCTAAACATTAATATTAAACTTAAAGATAATGAACCTGCATTTGAACGCACTAATAGGATTTCATACTTAAATATGCTATCGGGTCACGGGATACTTGCTGGACATACACTTGAAACTAATGACAAAAACTGTCTGGATCATGTGATGCTTAAGCTGAACAAAACAAAATATTCGGCAGCTATTGCTGTTCTTCTGACTAGTATCACAGATCACAAAACAGTTTTCCTTTCATTGTCCAAGATAAAGCACCGCCCTCCAAGGTCTACAAATATGATTAAAACTGATTTTGATGGGGCTCTTACATGTCTGAAAAACAGTAACTTAGAAGAACTACTTAAATTTGAATGCCCTGACTATGTAATAGATAAATTAATTGATAAAATATTTAAAAGCCTTGGATCACACCGGGAATATTAAGATGTATACAAACCCGAAATAAATTACAAATAAATTATAAAAAGGACCCTGAAAATAATATGACTAGAATAGTTTATCATAGATATAGAAATTATTGTAATAACCTGATCAAAAAACTTAAACGAAATTATGAAAAAGAGCTACTAATAAAATCAATTAACAATAAAAAATGCTATGGAAATCTATTAAAAACATCACCTATACTAATAAAATAAATAGTCAGAGTTCTGAATTGCTACATTTTAAACCATCAAATTTAGATTCTGTAAATCACGTGAATAATTATTTTGCAAATATCGGAAAGACATTGGCTATGTGCATTCAGGATAGCTCGGACACCGAATTAGATCTTATGCTAAATAATATTCCATCTCAACCAAACAGCTTAGTTATATTACCAACAGATTGTGATGAAGTAAACAGTGTCTTAATGAGCCTGAAATCAGGCAGTGCAGCGGGATGGGACAAAATCCCTATAGCTTTCCTTAAACTTGCTAAAGAAGAAGTTGTACCAATTTTAACTCACCTCATTAACCTTTGTTTCGCACAAGGTGTCTTTCCAATCCAGCTTAAACAATCCGTCATCACACCGATCCACAAGAAGGGTGACAGAAGTGATATCAGTAATTATAGACCCATTTCCGTTCTATCCGCTATCTCAAAAGTAGTAGAAAAGCTACTTAACTATAGACTAGTTAACTATTTGGAAAAGTTTAATATTCTCTCCTCTACTCAGTTTGGTTTTAGGCGGGGCAAATCAACTGAGGATGCAGTGGCCGAATTTAGTAATCTCGTAGCACAGTCGTTGGATGAGGGCGTCAAATGTATCTCGGTATTTCTCGACCTGAAAAGTGCTTTCGACTCTGTGTCTATCCCGATTCTCCTACACAAACTGGAGCGGCTTGGAATTAGAGGTATAGCTCTAGATTTATTTAAAGATTATCTCAGCAACAGAAAACAAAGGGTAAAAATTGAAAACCATATTAGTGATTGTGAGGAGGTTACATACGGTGTACCCCAAGGTAGTGTCCTTGGCCCTACTTTATTTTTAACCTATATCAATGACCTATGTAACATGACCATCAATAGCGCAAAAATTTTCACGTATGCTGATGACACAGCGATTGTCTTTACTGGGCCCACGTGGAATGACACCAAAGTTAGTGCTGAGAGGGGTTTGATACGTGTCGCTGACTGGCTAAGAGTCAATTTACTTACTCTCAATACTGCTAAAACGAACTATGTCTGTTTTGGTATTGACTCTCGTAGTCAACCCAATGTAGATTTTAGTATTAAAATACACTCCTGTAATCAAGCTGCTCCGAACTGTGATTGTCCAGAGATCAAAAGAGTTGCTGAAATAAAATACCTAGGTGTCATGGTGGATCAAAGACTATCGTGGTTTTCACATCTTGAGCACGTCATAAACAGAGTCAGAAAGCTATCATATATTTTTAAGTCACTAAGGCATGTTGTACCGAGAAATCTAAATTTAAACGTACAGTCCCAGGCATATTGTAAATTAAATAATTCTAATAACCTTTTTAATAATGTATATATATCTCTAGTTCAATCTATCCTTATTTATTGTATATCGGTATGGGGGGGTGCAGCTAAGACGCATTTTCTTGGCCTTGAAAGAGCCCAAAGACATCTACTTAAAATAATGTACTTTAAGAGAAAAATATTTTCAACCGTATCTTTATACCAAGAATGCAACCTCCTAACAGTGAGACAGTTGTATATTTTACACTGTGTATTATCTACTCACAAAAAATTAAATTATAACCCTTTAGTAAAACATATAAGAAGAAAAGATAGAGTCGCTGTAGGACCTAGTACTAAAACCAGTTTTGCACAAAGACAATCTTACTTTAGATCAGCATTCCTATACAATAAACTGAACAAAGAACTTGACATTTATGATAAATTATATGGCCATTGCAAGAAAATTATCACTATATGGCTAAAATCTAAAACTTATGACGAAGTAGAAGATCTGTTTGAATATAATAATTTAACATAGGTAATGTGATGGATTATATTATATGTATCCACTTATGCTATTATATATATACACACACACTCTCTCACATCTCTCACACACACTTACACGCCCACATCCACTCCTACACACGGACATTCACACATACATACACTTTCTATTTTTCTTTTACATGTGTCTTTTAATATTTTAATTGTAAACATTATTTTTTTCTTTTGTTTTTGTTTTATATAAATGGTAGGTACGTTAATTTATAACATGCTTTTATGGAAGAGCGGAGTCCCCTGATACAGGCTATGTATGCTTAAAAGGAGACTCCAATCCCTAACATTATTATGCACTTTCTTTTAATAATAAAAAGTTTTTTTTTTTTTTTTGTTTTAGGTTTTTTTCGTTACGGAATTTCTGGATTCGGTCCCCACGCTCAAGGCCCGCGATAGAAGCTATGCAATAGCTTAAAAATATTGGGTAAATCCATACTTTTCCATAATGAACCATGATGGAGATAATTTTAAGAGGAAATATGAAGCGCTTAGCGGTGCGCCGTGCACAACGCCATGGCATGGTGCACCGTTACACGGCATACGGTGCATTCGTGAGTCACTCATAGGTCTTGAACCCGTATAACTTATTTTTTTACACATAAAGAGTTTAATATTCCAGTGCAATAGCATTTTAGTGTGGATTCAATCGCGTAGTGCAGCAACACGTGGGAGTTTCTGAAATAAGATAAATTCGTTTCTAGCATATGGAAATCCTGGACAATGCAACTTTTTTTTTGGTTGCAGTATTTTTTTAAACCGGTTGAATAATTTCAACGTGTATTAAAAAAAATTGTAAATACTGTAATTTTATTAATTGTATGCTGATGTCTTTATAGTTTTTAATCATACAATTGTAATTTTTCCTTTCAATATTACGTGCAATATAAATTAAATATATATTTTTTTATTCAATACAACTAACAAGCCAGGAAAATACAATAAGTGTACAGCAATTTTGCAAGTAGTTTCGTGCTTTTAATATTTAAAAAGGTCCTTTGACTTCCGTTTTCCGTTTAGTGCAATAAACTCGTGACCCACTTTAGAGGCTTTTTATTAAACGAGAAACTATAAAAATAATGCAGATATTAATATCAGTGACAGAAAAATGTATTCGATTTGCGTTTATTAAGCAGTTATAACTAAATAGTAAAAATAAAGTTTTTATTGATTTTTTTTTCAATTTACGCTTCTAAAATTTATTGGTTAGGTATACTTTTGATGAATTCCTTAAACTGATCCTCAATATATAGCTCACATGAAGATTTTATTAATATAGAATAATTAGCTGACCCGGCAAACGTTGTTTTGCCATATAAATAAAAAAAAAAATAGATGTTGGCCGATTCTCATAGATACCGGATAAGCACAAAAAAATTCATCAAAATCGGTCAAGCCGTTTCGGAGGAGTGTGGCAACGAAAACTGTGACACGAGAATTTTATATATTAGATAAACTGTCAAAAACAGTTCTCGTAAAATAAATCAAAACTTAAACGTTGGATGCTTTTACCTATTTGAATAAATCTTCATTACATTAAAATTTCAAATAAAAATACTTATATGATTACTAATAATAACAAACAAGACCACCAAAGGTGATGAGTGTTGTAGTTCTCAGGTGCAAAAAACCAGGTGCTTCTTTTTACCCGATCCCCTTACATTTTCAATTCTGAAAACCGATGAATGTTTTATAACATCTTCAAATAAAATCATAAAATCCATTTAAAAAAAAACTGCAAAAATATACTTCCTATATATTTGCACTTTCTAAAGAGTGAAATTAACAAAACTCTGTCTTTGATAAGCCACTCGCTATGTAAATAGTAGCAATTTAAATGAGTTGAAATTAAACATTTAAAACAAAAGAGCAATAGAAAATCCTTGCAAATTTTTTTTTATATAGTGAAAAAAATTAAAAAAAAACACAATGTAAAATAACTAACCATTTTCCAGTAACTAGACTAGGTATAACAAAAACAAATATTACGATATTTAGTACCTTTGTGCTTTGATACTTTGTTTTGCTTTATATCGTTTATTTCCAATGAAAAAGGTATAGCAAACAATTTAATTAGGTACTGCATTTTCCTTACGCTTCCTTCCTCGTATCAAATAATATGTTTTATTTTAATTGAATATGGAGAAAGCAAACAATGCATTACGTTATCTTATGTTTTTAATGAAAGAAGTTTTTATCTGGAATTTATCGCGATTAATTTATAATTAAAGCAAAAGGGTAGCTTAACAACGCGCATATATTCTATCACAGATAAAATGATCACCCTTTCCTAAAAAGTTGATGGAAGTAGTGTAAAATTATTTATACATACCTTGTAGTAAGCTTTTCCACTATAGTAGAGAAAGCAAATCTTTTAAAACGATAATTCAATTGGAGAAATAAACAGAAGAAAACGGCTTTCTAAAATTATAAAGAAGTCTGAAAGAAAAAAATAAAACATTTCTAATAAAATCGAAGTGTAAGTTATTAAGTTTGCAATGCAATAAAAGAGATCCAAGGTAATTACCAGAGGATGATATATTTTTATTTTTTATTTTGATCTTTAGAATTTTGATATTAATAGCTTTTAAGTTCTAGACAGTTTATTTTATTTAGTTTACATAACATTTTTCCTTATATCATAAATATATCTACTCATTAATGATGCTAAGTTATCATTTATTTATTAAAGTATAAAACCGAAGGCTTCATACGGGAAGTGGAATATAAAGGTATTAATAAGGAGTGTATACTTATAAGTTTATGTTCACCTGTATTACAGACCTCTTCAAGAGATCAACATCAAGTAAGTAGCCTTGTTATATAATAATTGTTATGTCATAAAACCGTTATACATGATTGGTAGTTCCGATTTGAGATCTGGATTGAATCTTGAAAACCAGTATTAGTCAGCCATCGTATTTTATGCCATAACTTTTAGCTGATACTGCGTACATGCAGTTGTAAGTTGTTTTCTTTCAAACTCATTCTTTGCGTTATTTGAAAGACGAAAATAGTAAGAAATCTATAGAGCTTGTACTATGTGATTTTTAGAACTTTGTATAACATGGTTCATTAAAGAAAGGAATTGAAAATGGCGGCGCTTATCTAGTTCTCTCGCTCGCATACTAGTGCCGTTTATACTTACTCTCGTGCGTACGGTCAGAAAAAATATTTCAATTTAATAAATTGTTATATTATATTTATTAATATATGTATATACACTATACAGGGTTATATGTAATTAGACCAGCATATTTTAAGGTGATATAGTTGAGGTCATTTGCTATCATTAATATCATTCCAAAGGGAGAACTATTTTAAAATACTTTTTTTAAAATAGTTCTCCCTTTTTTTACGAAAATTCAGTTTCGCTCCTTCAAACATCGATTCAGAAAAAAATAATGGTCTGATTTCTATTCAGTTTTAAGTTTTGGATAGATGTTTAAGATAGGCTCTAATAAAATTGTTTCAATGTAAATCCAAACAGAAGCTACAGGCGTATAATAAAACAGAAATGTTTTTTTGAAGAAACGTTTATATGAACAGCATTTTTCTCCAAAGAACTGCTGATGAATTTTTCGTGCACTTTTTAAAAACTCCATCAACTCTGTGGCTACCCAACGAGGTAAAACAATCTGATTGCACAATTGCAGAAATAAGTGCAAGAACAAAATCAAAAATCTGCAACTACTTTAACAAAGTTACCTTGCTAATTCCGCGACTTGTACTTGCACTAGTGATGCAGGATTTCCTTGCGTTGGTTCACCGCCCTCCCTCCCTCAAACAAAAGGCAAGAAAAGCAACGAACACGCACTTGGAATACTGTAACCCACGCCACTAGCTATCACCGACACGTGTTTCGCTTCAACCAGAAGCATCTTCAGGGTACAACGACCACCACCGAACGAATGTTTACGCGTGGTTACGGCGTATGTTCAGTTTAACTGGATTTTCAGAAAAAAAAGGGAAAAATGAGAGCAAATAACCTCCCCTATATCACCTAAATTCACTTGCACTTTAATAACTCGGCAGTTCGGTTAGAACCGCCTTGTACCTTGTCTTATTTAGTAAACAAGATTTCGAGATCAAATCAATTAAAAAAGTCTAAAATAAACAAATAAACAAACAAACATTTAAATCAATATATATAAAACTGTTCCGTTACTGACTGAGTGACTGAGGTACTGAGGTACTGAGGTACTGAGTGACTGAGTGACTGACAGACAACGTACAGCCGTAACTACTGGGCGTAGAGAGCTGAAATTTGGAACATACATTCTTTAGGGGATGTAGGGGTGCACTAAGGAAGGAATTCCCGAAATTCCCAAGGGAACGGGAATTATTGGACATTTTAGTTTGTATGAAAAATCTTATTCCTTGAGTGTACGGATACGATACTTGGCATAAAGGTTTTTAAAATAGTGACTGGTTGTTTTATGAAAGGAGTTCCCGAAATTCCCACGGGAATGGGAAATATATGATGTTTTAGTTTGAATGAAAAAGCCTAATTCCTTGAGTGCACGGATGTGATAATTGGTATAAAGGTTCCTTAATAAGTGTCTGTTTGTATTATGGAAGGAATTCCCGAAATTCCCACGGGAACGGAAAATATAGGACTTTTGAGTTTATGCGTGTACGAAGTCGCGGGCAAACGCTCGTTACATATAAATGGTTTCACTGTTTAGTTACAATTTATTATCATAGTTTATTGTTATCGTAACAAACATATTTTTAAATGGAAAGTTATGTTAAAAAAAGACATGATTTGATGTCGAAATCTGGTTTAAAAAATAAGACACGTTGAAAAAAAATTAATATTACCCCCTATTATCATATGAAATTTCAAATTAAAATAGTTTATAAAATGTTTTATTTCTTTCACTATTTTGCAAAATGAAAGAGAGCCAACACATTTAATCAGTGTTTTAATAATATTCGGAGAAAAATAGATCATAAAAAAACTAACCAACATCGACAAGGGTTTACCTGCGACTAAGTAAATAACAAGGAGTAAACAAAGTGCAAGCACACCGATGCTTATTGATATGAGACCTATATTGTTTTATTGGCTGCAGGGAAAAGTAGGTGGAGCTTCGATCCAAAATTCGTTCTTGGGAAAATTTTGTTAACTGGAACACCGGGACGGGAGGCGATTGTACATTGAATTAATGGCATACACGGAAGGGATTTCATATCAGTATTCGAATCTCTTAAGCTTTTACCAAATCCGAAGAGGCAGTGATAGCGATCCATCAGCACGTAGAAAACCATCATTCAGATCGCTGGTCCACTTGTTTTATAAAATAAATGATAATAAACACATATTTCTAACACTTAAATGATATTATCTAGCGGAAATGGTAAAAAAATGATAAGATCGCATGAAAAAATTGTTCAAACTTGGTTATAACATGTTGTTTTTTAAGTAAAACTTTAAGTGTGACTTCTTTTAGGAAAGAATCACAAAATACACAGTTTAAAAGTTTATTACTATATAGTATGTTAGCTTGTACCGCCTGCCACTACTATTTTTTATTAAAAATATAATTGAAAAGCTAGAAATTTATTAGCGCTTATCAGCGCCTGACAGCGCTGGTGACCCGCGCAGGAAAATATATGAATGCGCGCCAATAAGCACTGGACGGAGCCGACAAGTTCCGACAAGCTTCAACACGCGCTGGTCAGCGCTGGGAAATCATCGTCCGATGAGTCCGACATTCTTGGTCTGCCTCAACCTACTTCCTTTGTGTAGAACGGACCAGCGCTGTCAAGCGCCGGTAAGCGCTTATAAGTTACCAGCTTTCTTTCTGTATACGGCCTTATGTGCTTGTTTTGTGCTTTTCAGTTGATTCTACAATATTCTGCAGTCGGGTTTTTTAGTTTAAGTAATAAGATTGCTATTATTATTTTGAATAAAAAAAAACTGTCAACATAATATGTACAGGCCACCGCCATTTAAGATTCCTTTCTTTAATGATCCAAATTATACGTTATCATACAATACAGTGAGGCTCGAGTGTACTGATTTTTATTATTAGATTGGTTTCATATGTGTGTTTATTTGACGTCATAATGAACAATGTGGTTTGAGGTTATATCGACATTAAGTTAATTAAACATTTTAATTATACCAATAACCTTCATAGATGTAGGCTAGCTCGTTAAAAATATTTGTTATATCTGACTCTAAATAGTCTATCTCTAATTTCGTTCCTTTAAAACAAAGTCTGCAGGCCTATTACGGTTCTTTCATGACGTGACATGATAAACAAGATTTTTATAATACAACGATCAACAATTATGACATAAGAATAAACGAATTTCCTTTACATTTGCATGCAATAGGCGTTGCATTGCTTTTTGAAATGACAGTTTCAATCATCGTCTATGACTTAAAAACGTCAATTGAAAAAGGTGAGATCGCACCCACCTCTATGATATGTTGGTTTCTTGATTTCATTTGTGTTCTTCCATTTTGTTTGCTTTCATAAATAAATACTTAATTATTATATATCGGGGTTATTGTATTCAATTTACATGATATGCCAAATAATGATCGTATGATAAGTTTTAAGGCCGCTCCACATTCTCGCGAGAATCTCGCGAGTCGTTAATATAATTATCTTCATACATAGAATATAAAGCCTTGAGATCAATATGTTTTTATCACAATTTATCTTTATTTGTTAGTAAATAAGACATATTAGATATTAATTTTTATCTTCCTGGACCATTTTCAATACTAACAATATAAAAAAATTAACAAAAACTCTTAAAATCTATTACGAGTTACTTCCAAACTCTCTCTCTCTCTCTAAAGGGAGTTATGCGGGTGAAACAGCGGACACAAGCTGCCTGTCAATGCATTCAGTCATTCAACTAACCATTCGAATGCTTTCTTTCAAGGTAATTCGGCCATATTGAGGTTAACCATCGTTAGTAATTACGAATATTAGAAGTATCATTCGAATCAGGACGTTTGTATATAACTATCGTTTAAGTCGAATATTTAAGTTAGTATTAGTAGTTTATTCGACTGATATGATAATTCGCAGACGCGCATCGCTGAGATATACTCTGCGATATAACCGTTCAAATCGGCGGCTCGCTCGTTACTGAGAAACATGTGAGTGTGACTCCTCCACAAAACTCCAAACTACCCACAAACCCCAAAACCCACAAAAAGTAGAGACAAATGAGAGTAATTGAGTAGAATACGAGAATGGCTTTCTCGCGAGATTCTCGCGAGAATGTTGAGCGGCCTTAACGTCAAAACTATTTCATATCATCGCATGGTTTTGAGATCCATAATAGGCCTGCTGTTTAGTTCAAGGGCAATGTTTCCAAATTAGAATATTTAATAAACACTAGACCACAACGTAGCTAAAATTATGCTGGTATAGCTTAATTAATGGCGCACAAAAATGTTAGAGTTTAATGTACATAAATGGCAACCGTCATGCTAGGTCGTCTTTACATTTCGTCGTTTTTGACACTGTTTAAATTGTCTTAACTGTCATTGTCATGTCATCTGTCTTGTCATTTAGTACAAATCTGTCACTTGAAGTAAAGATGAATGGAATGTCTATGCACGGAGAACTGATTTTTAATAAATCTTGTGCTTATTTAATACGATGTCTATCTGAAATTGAGTGATTACTATTTGTTTGTATACTTATTCTCTTCAATATATCCTTGTGCTCACATTTTAGCCCCAGATACAAAGAAACAGAAACATATCCTTTACTTCCAACATATTAATTTATAAACTACTAGCTGCTGCCCGCGACGTCGTCTGCGTGAACGCTATGCAGCACCAAACGCACCTACGATTATAACACTGATAGCGTGATAATATGTAGCCTATATGTTGACCCGACTTCTTAACTATCTTCATGCCAAATTTGAAGTAAATCCATGCAGTACTTTTTGAGTTTATCCCGGAAAGACAAACAGACAAACAGACAAAAATTCTAAAAACTATATTTTTTGTTTCTGTTTCGATTGTAGATCATACCCCAAGTATTCTTTTAAAAAAATATTCAATGTACAGTTTTGACTTTCCTACCATTTTATTATATGTATAGATAAACTAACATGTTGGAAAAGCAATAGTTTACTTTGCTACATGAAACTATAACGTAAAAGATAATATAACCTAAAACTAACCTAAAACTATTCGTATCTTTGATAAAGTTATTCTGTTAGTTCATACCAATATGATATTAATTTTTATATCATGCTTTTTATTTCCAAGTAGAGCTTAACTGCTAGGTAATAAAACAACCATTTACTATTTTATTAGTACCATCCGTATCTTTGATGTTGTTGTAACCAGCGTTGTCAATAAAACTAGATCGAGTTGGATGTATGTACAGTCAATCACTTTGTTTAGTTCTCAAAGTTTTGCTGTATTGCAGAGTTATCAAAATTATATTACTTAGCTTAGCAATAAAACATGTCCTGTGTTCAGCGGTCTCAATTACTTAGGAAAAGTAACAGTAATGATAGAAATTCCCATACTATCTCGTGTAAAATTTGTCACTTGCGCTCAAATAAAGGAATTTATATCTTTAATTTCAAAGTCATTGAGACCGGCCGTAAACCGTTGAATAATATACCTAGATAATATTATAGATACTCTCACACAGGTGTTATACAGGGTGACTGGTTACAAATTTCGGATCATGAAGGAGAGCACTCTGAACTCGATTTTGATCATAATTATGTAATTAACGCAAGGATGACACGCAAAATCGTGAAGCGTTCCACATTTTTTTTTTGAAGTCGTCGTGGCGCCGTGGCTACTGTGTGTATCATACGATATCACAGATTAAGCAACGTTTGGTGCGGTCGGTGCTGGGATGGGTGACCGCCGACCATTCCTTCTCACGAGGACTTCCGTGCTTCGGAGGGCACGTTAAGCTGTCGGTCCCAGGTGCTGTATACTTGTATACAGTAGTCGTTAGGGTTTGTCAGAAGCCACATAGGCGCCCTGAAAAAAATTCTGACATCCACCACCCAGCACTGGGCCAGCTTGGTGGATTATGGCCTATACCTCCTCGACACCCAGGGGAGAGACTCATGCCCTGCAGTGGGCTCATTACAAAGAGTTGTGATGATGATGATGATATGTAATTAATATAAAATAAAGTAAAATAAAATAAAATAAAGTAGATATGGATAAAGAGAGCTTCTATTACATTATCTATTACATTACGCCAAGTATCTATTACATTACGCTTATGTAACCATGCGTTGCGTTATGAATTCTTTAACTTTCGGTTAAGTTTACTCAGTAAATAGTAAGTATTTATTTTTTATTATATTTTTTCCCTTCATGTATGATCTCAAACTATCACGTCCTTGAATTTCAAAAGTGACTCACTAGTAACCCTGTATAAGATTATTAATCTTTGAGTAATATAATATGATAACAATTTAAAACACTGTGTGACGTTTTACTACAGCATCTTGAGAATTTGATGTATAAGTTTGCAGCCTTGTACAGTCACGTCCAATAAAATGTATACACCTCGCAAATTATTCAGTTGAAATAAGGCTTATAGCCCAATGAAAATTTATACATTTCATTTTACGTTACTGTACACATTTGGAAATTGTTAAATCATTTATTATAAGTTGAATAGTACCAATAAAGCTTATAACTTTTATTTCAATTGGTTATAAGAAGTTAAATGATGATTTATTATATGCAATAAAGTACAAATGTTTTTACATACATACATACATAACGTCACGCCTGTATCCCTTATGGGGTAGGCAGAACACCAGAAGCTATAAGACCATCTGAAGACACGTTTGAAAAATGAGGTATTGTCGA
This sequence comes from Stenoptilia bipunctidactyla, assembly GCA_944452665.1. Taxonomy (NCBI): domain Eukaryota; kingdom Metazoa; phylum Arthropoda; class Insecta; order Lepidoptera; family Pterophoridae; genus Stenoptilia; species Stenoptilia bipunctidactyla. The sequence goes on from OX101735.1 coordinate 13,731,315, forward strand.
ACCGATGGACATGGAGAGAGGCTATTGCAGTGACAGGGGGTCAGCCTATCACCCACAAAAATGCCAATAAAACCTCTGTCCCTTAATTTACCGTATACAAATGTTTTTGTATAAGGTAAATTGCTCATATTTCTTATTATGTACGAATCTCTATTTTACAGTGTGGTCATTTTGGTTCACGCAGATTTAAATCGCTGCAGTAGCATATTTCAGTTGCAAACTCCATACAAAAAGGTGGATATTATTCAGACAAAGTTTAAAGTAACAAAGCCTTCTACAAAGCTTTGGTCACTCAGATTAGTCGCTGTGCAATGTATGTTTTTCAACTGTTTCTAAATGATTTAGTGTGTATGGTGCAGTGCATACACACGTTTAAATAAGTATCTACCGTAATATCACATAAGCAGTGAGTTTCACACATTAAAAAACGTAGCGTTTATTGCACAGAAATAAATAGCATTTTTAACTGTAAGTGGCACCCACCGTGATATTGTACCGGTGGCGGCGGCATGCGGCAGCAGAGCATATATTAGGTCAATTGGAGAAAAATTGAGGAAAGGGTTTGTGCGAAAATAAAATAAAGTGTTTTTATTTTATCTAGTCAAAGTGCTGGCCCAATCTATACAACGTGTAACATAATGAAGAGATAATACTTAAGGGAATTGTATGTTTGGTGATGTAGTTTATAAGTAACAGTAACATAAATTTGTTATCCTTACGGTTCGGCCGAAAAACAAGTTCAAAGTTTAGATCAAAATATCTAAGTGTCAACCCTAAAAATAGATGTTAGCTTTTGATGATACCTTTTCGATAACAGATGGTGTAAAAATAAAGTGATGGGTAACTAAGACAGATGCTACAAATTTCAGCTCACTGACTGCGGCACAAATCTTGTTTTAGCTTATTAGGTTAACTAGGGTTGTCAAAATATTTTATTGTAAAATAATTAAATAAATTTGTATGAAAGTTTATACCAGCACTGATCACGCTAATTATTTTACTGTATATTCTACGTATGGTATAGAAGCTAACCCATTAAGTTTTATCTGTCCATTTTGTTACACGTTGTATATAAAATTTTGGCATTTTGATGTGAGTCTATTTGTCTTTGGCTATGACGAAGCAAAAAGGAGGGTTATGATTTTGACCTGTATGTATGTAGGTATGTATGTATGTATGTGGGTATGGATGTTCATCTATTCCCTCAGAACTTCTAAACTAGTAATCATAATCGGACAAATGACAAAAGCAAAGCCTCTTTGCTGTCCGCTGGTTAAAGGCTATAAAAAGTTACGTTAAATTGACTACAGCGCCCTCTAGAGGACTTAAAGTGAAGAACTAAAAAAATTTTTTTTCTCTATAGTTTTTGTGGGGCATCAAATGAAAGAACTTTATAAGCACAGCTCAAATTTGTGAAAATTATCACTCGAAAATAAGTGAAATACAAGTTATAAGTAAAGAACTAAAAAAAATCTTGACTGTTTCGTGTGGGGTATCAAATAAAACAACTTCGTTAGCACATTTCAAATATGTAAACACTATTACTCCAAAATAAGTAAAAAAAAAAGTTTAAAAACTAAAACCCTACTACTAAAAACACGAAACAAGCAAATAGACTCTGCTGAAATATTTATGTATTTACGTCATATTGATAGAGATACAATCAAAGGATAGCCTGATGAATCTGTTTTGCAGTTTGCTATAACAGGTTATTTGGCTTATTACCAGCATGGAAGGAATTAAAGCTTCTTAAACCTCTTCAGCTCTAATTTCAACAGTACATACTCGTATAATATAAAAGTAAAGATATATTTATTAAAGCTTTTGACATCTGTTATTTTTTTGTACCAATCCTGTTTTCAAAGTGAATAAATAATGTTTATGCGCGTACGAATTCGCGGGCAAAAGCTAGTTGAATAATATGGAAATAAGTGAATATCTGATGCGAACAATCATGCTTCAACAATACTAATTAATTGCAGCTTAGACGCGAGTAAAAAAGTAATATTCTTTGCTTTTGTGTGTACTTGTTGTCACACGTAACCTAGACCATCATAAATAAACAACCTGATTTGTTCCTCAAGATCTATTCTTTACAATGTAGTGCAGAGCTTTGTAGCCTAGTTCTTATATAGCCTTCTATGGAACTGTACCTAGGTGCCATTGTTTTTAATTTTCTTTTATTTGATCTTTGTACGAAAACAGGCTCTAGAATTAAACAACACTGTCTTTAAAAAAACTATAAGAGTTATTTTTTCCCAAGCAGAATAATATTTACGATTATAACATTATGTGAGAGACATCTAAAGTGATATTTATGTAAATCAATATAAAACTATTACTGACTGCCAGGCAACGTAGCCACAGGTTACTACTGAGCGTGGAACATACATTCCTTAGGGAGTGTAGGGGAGCACTAAGGAAATCCCGAAATTTCCATGGGAACGGGAAGTATTGGACTTTTTTTTTGTTTGAAAAATCTTATTCCTTGAGTGCACCGACGCGACACTTGGTAAAAAGTGTAGGTATTTAATTTATGTCTGGTTTCACAATGAACAAATTCCCAAAATTCCCGCGGGAATGAAAAATAAAGGACTTTTTAGTTTATGCGTGTCCGAAGTCGATGACAAACGCTTGTTGACAATAAAATAATGTTAAACTATATCAACTAATTTAATGAGCATTTTGACGAGTTTGTAGATATCTTTTTTTTTTTTTTTTTTATAAAATATGGATAGGACGTTTGTCTTCCATGACACCTGATGTTAAGTGAACATGAAGACTAAGGTGGTACACGTCCATCCACGAGAATTGATCTGACTGAGAATCTGACTGAATTCCAATATGGTCGTAACTTCGTAAATTATAGAAACTCTTAAATATTGTCTTTAAGATTATTTTATTATTTATAGATTACTTTACACTGTTGTTAGCATATCTAAACACATATCTTCTCTTACGACTAAAAATTTAATAATAAATGAGAAGTAAGAAATCATTTTCTGGATGAAACTGATGTTCTGAAAACTTTTGTTTACTTCTTTTCGACATAACTTCTTTTTCAACCAACTTCCAAAAAAGGAGTAGGTTCTCAATTTGTCTTTATGTTTTTTTTTGTGTCTTTGTTACACGATATTTTGGACAATAATGAATCGATTTTGAAAATTCCTTCATAGTTGGTCCCATATCAATTTCATCGAAATCAGTTGAGTACGTATGATCTCGAAGAACATTATAACTCAGCCAAAGTTTTTCGTGAAGTCGGTTTTTTTAATGCTCTGCATTCGTTGATAATTTTTTAGATCTGGCGGTAGCATGTGATGAATGGTATTAAGCACTACTGCCAACAAAGCTTGTCTTTGACTAATATAAACTACAGATGATGTTTATTCTGAGGTGAATAGAACGGTATGCAAGCTTAAGAATATAATGCATAAAGTACATATTGCGTTATTATCTCTATTGAGACTTTTTTACTAGTATAGTACAGCAGGGGATTCGTTTATTAGTTTGAAATTTCTAGATTTGAAACAATGATTTTGCTTGAATGGTCAGCTCTTGGGGAAGGGAAAATTAAATCAAAGTTATAAGGGTACAATACTTAGAGTAAAAATATTAGGTATAGAGCCCGCGTATGGCATTTTCCTCCTAATGCGTAGCGTAGGCAGATGAATATTATGACAGATAGGGTTGTGAATCTTATGGAAAAATGTTAATAATTTTATCAGTAAAGCTGCGAATGCATGACCTTACTGTGAGTCATACAGAATAATTTTAAAAAGGGATATTAGTTAGATACCAATTGCAAATAAAATATATATTTCCTCATCAATTTACTTATTTTTCAACACACTTGCTCGTAAAGTGAGCGTTATTCTATTGAATTTAGAACTATAAACTGGGCTATAAGTCACGCGTGCATAATATATTATACCCTAGTGCATAATATAATGAATCCTACAAAGTTGAATTGTACCTTTGTGCAAATTACATGCGAGTAAACAGAGCATATTTTATTGGTCCGGGTTATACATAAAATATTTTCAGAAACAACAAAGAGGTTTTATACCACTTCAAATCCATATACATTTTTAAATGTTTGCGCCTTATATTAGTAAAACAAATTTGTATATCAAACAAATTATTCACAATTTACACTAATTTGTTATATAATATTAAAATATTTGCATTTACCACTCCAAATTAAACATTTTCGGCGCCATTTTTCAATCACAATTCACAGCTTTGTTATCAAATGTGTTTGTTATTTTATGACCACGTATGTCTGTCTTTTACTCACAAGTGTGTTGAAAAACGTCGTATGTAACTCGTGAGCGTTCCTAATTACAGTCTCGGCTCATTATTAAGCCCTCGCCTGCGGCTCGGGCTCAAATCACAGCCTCGACTGTAATTAGCAACTTCGCTCACTTGTTACATAATATACTATTTTTTTACATCAAGTAAATAGTTTGAGAACATAATTTGATTTGATGATATTTTCGATTAACATTTTTATTTAACGCGAGACAAAAATTAATTTCTAAAGCAACAATAATACCTACTCACAGCACAATGAACTAGCTGCGTAGATGATACTTATTTTACGAAATCGTACAATACATTATTATGAGATAGTAGTTTGATATGATGGTAGTGCGAATAACACCTGCGCGATATGAATTAAGACGGTTCACGCATACACCACGTTCTAACAACCACTGACTGGGCAATATTTTTTAGAGTATAAAAATACAACTGCATTTAAAAAAAGAGTGAGTGACTTTTTTAAAACCCTTTAAAAAGTAGAACGCCGCCCGCGCCCCAAATTTATTAACTATTTTGTACAACTCTGCCCAGGTAAAGCCTAGAAAGTGTAACCGTTAAACAGACAGACAGACAGATAGACTTTCGCATTTAAAATATTAGTTTGGATATGTACTGTTTTTTTAAATGTGCATTATATTGAATTTAATATTAAATCATAAAATTACTGTATCAAATAAATTATTTACTTTATTTTTGTCATTAATCTTTTTACTAAAAAAATTATATTTTGTTTGTTTCGGGTTATCGTTTTTACACGTTCGAACCGCACATTTAACCATTTTAATGTGTTGAATATCGAAATAAACACAGAAATGGGGTCCTAAAATAAACATGTCGAGCTTTCGATGACGATCTCTAGTGCTTGCGCATTGCGGTGACAATACAGCGTTGTTCTCACCCGTGCCTACTGTTCCCACTTGTTTATGCGTGCTCTATACTTTATTATTATTTCGTTGATGTACTATAGCACGCGACTGCTATTAGTATGTATACTACTTGCTATAGAGGTAAATATTATAGTTTGTGTTTTGTTTTAGTATCATGGCCTAGTACCACTAGGTTTGAGCCACAAATTAGAAGCATAGCTACACTATCAGATATATATCAGATAGACATTTTCCAAACAAAGAATACTAGACACAGAATTCTATCTTGTGATTGGCCAGCGGAAAATTGAAGATGACATTTCTGAAGAGTGAAGGTATTTTACTACGGCTTATTCTCATCCATCATTATATCACAGAAACTGTAATAACACTGCCTCTGGACTTATACTCATTTTTGCAGTCTTCAAAAAAACAAACTTAAAAAAAACAGGAGAGAAACAAAAAACAAGTTCTTATTTACTTATTTATTATTCCTATACCTTAAACAACAAACATAAGTAGATTTTTGTGCGGAGTTATCAATGCTAGAGTCTCGAGAGCTATCTAAAAAATAGACTGCAGTGTGTTGAAGTCACAAACCTAAACAAAAATCATAAAATAAGTCATAGATCAAATTTTATTGTAAACAGTACAGGCATACCACAAGGTAGTGTTTTGGGTCCGCTTTTGTTTATTCTGTACATAAATGATTTACCCAAACACATAACTAATGAATGTTTTTTATTTGCTGATGACATAACAATTTTAATTAATACTGTTAATGTCTGTGACCTCAACAAATGAAATTAAATTCGTTCTGACAAAAGTAATAGACTGGCTTAATAGAAATAATTTAAATATTAATTTATCAAAATCAAATATACTCCAATTTAATACAATAAATAGGAAAGTTCCCGAATTATGTGTAAACTACGATGGATTTAAAATTGACAGTGTAATTACTACAAAGTTTTTAGGATTTACTTTAGACAAATACTGTAATTGGAAAGCTCATGTAATGAATGTACTAAATAAAATTAACAAATATGTTTATGTATTAAGACGTATCAAAGATGTATCAGGGACAAAAGCAGCCCTTCTCGCCTATCATGGATACATATCATCGATTTTAAGGTATGGAATTGTGTTATGGGGAAACTGTGTCGATTTAAATAAAGTATTTCGTGCTCAAAAAAAATGTATTAGAATACTGTGTGGTGCTAGGTATATTGACCATTGTAAAGCTCTTTTAAAAAAAGTAAGGATATTACCTGTGCCCTGCTTATATATTTTTGAGATTTGCATGTTTGTACGTGCACACTCAGAACATTTTAAAAGAAATTTTGAAATGTTTAATTGTAGAGGAAGACATAAACATAAACTGTATGTACCTGCTCAACGACTTGATATTTTTTCACGATAGTTTGACACGGTTAAATATGATGTACTTAATAAATTATAACACCTATTGTATCGACCATATTTTGCAAATAAATTGATTTTGATTTGATTTCTTCTCTTTATATAATTTAATTTTAAATATCATCTCGTTATTACAGAGTTCAAATATTCCAGTAGCTGTTGAAATTCGCTATCTTGAATCTCTTCGCAGCAAAAATCTTCTCAAAACATTAAGTGATTTCAATGACTCCAAATTCTAAAATAGAAATGAATAAATTGTAAACTTTAACAACAAAAATACCAGCCTCACTCAATCATGTACCTATTAGAACAATAAGTAATAAAACATATTATTTTAATAAGTAGGATGGAAATAAAGTTTGTTTGTTAGTCAATGTTTTTGCCAGTCAATGTCGATAAATTAAAATTAGTATACTTTTTGCTTTATTGCTTTAACCTATACGAATTTGAAAATAACTATTTTTCCATTTTTGAAGATCAACCTACTTAAAAGAAATATTATTGTTACTAATGCTTATAATTAGTCATGTTCTTTTAAAGATAAATTTTATTTCTGGCCTACTCTTTGTACCTATTCTTATTTAAAATGATGATTATGGTTACTTATGGAGGTTCTCAGGGATAAATCCGCTTAATAGTTCTTCTAGAGTCTCATTCACTGAACTCAAATCATTTCGAAGATCAATTCCTATATAAACTGTACATCAATATAATCAAAACACATTTTGATTCCTTACCCAAATAGTTTATGTGCATTATGTGCAAACTGCATTGCACAAAAAAAAGACGTGTGGCACTCGGAGACTGTCGCGGTAAAGCTATTGCATAGCATTTTTTATCAATTTATGCAATTATAATTTTTATTTATTTTATTAATGCAGTAATGTTTGATCTAATATGAAGTTCCACAAGTTCCTAATAGATGGCGCTGATTGTTTATTAAAACCCGCATGTAAAGTTATGAAATCAAAGTATCACCGCTGTGCCGGTCGGAGTGGGGGGTATTAGGTTTTTTTCGTTACGGAATTTCTGGATTCGGTCCCCACGCTCAAGGCCCGCGATGTAAGCTATGCAATAGCTTAAAAAATGTAAAATACATATTTTAGAATAATAACAACGAATGCAGAGCATTAAAATAACCGACTTCACGTCAAAACTTTGGCTGAGTTGAGAATGTCATAAACATTCGTATTTTCTATCATATGAAACAAACATTTTAAAAATCAATTCATAATAAATAAATAAAAAAAATACACACAAAAAAAAACATACAAACGAATTGAGAACCTCCGCCTTTTTTGGAAGTTCGTTGAAAATACCTACTATGAGTAAAAGAACCATTCGTTTTACCTTTGATCTTTTACTTTATTTGTTTTTTATTTCATTAATTTAGTTGACGGAATTGTCAAGTAGACAAACTATAATGACATGATTCTGAAACAAATGAAACTCAACACTGGCCAAATACAGGCTGTATGGAAATATGTTTTGCCTTATAGGTAGGTACCTACAATCAGAAAATATCAACCAACGTCAAAAAAATTGTATCAAGAAAACTTCGAACCATTTTCTGTTTGTCTAGCAAATTCTGCTCATTCATTTGTACCCGCGGGTTGAGCCTTTCTATCGTGGTTATTTTAGAGTATTAAACTCGTGAAAATATCATTAAACGATTTAAGAACATTAATTTTACCATAACTTCTTAATTTAATCAAATACTTACCTTCTTAATTATTTATTCTGTATGTTTACAGAAATATATGACGTCATTAAGTCAGCAAAATAATGTTTAATATCAAAATTACTAATTCAAAACAGGCTTATATAATCACAATTGTATTAAAAGTGAATAACCATGTACACAAAATGGGCGCCTCTCATTCATACATCACATATCACGAAGGCGCAGTCATAAGGGTTTTCAGAAGCCATTTCGGCGACTGACAAACCCTAACGACCTTTGATATCCACCAACCATTTTCACTATTCTGTTGACCGAACATCCCGCAAATTGTCATTTATAACGATGACTTTACAAATAAGAAATTCCAGTCTTGAGCATCGTCGTTCATCGTTAAGGATACATAAAAGAGCGTGTGCAAAATCTCTTTAAAAAAAATTGATCTCACACCCTTTTACCATCGAACTACTAGACACAAACTGAACTCCCATACACAGGGTGAGTGCCACCTGAAGTAGGTACTCTAAATAAAAAAGATAGTAAATTTTTCTCCAAAGAAACATTCCTTTATTTTGGAATAGACAGCTTTCAAATATTTTTGAAATTGCGCTTGTTCCAATTGGGAATCAAACCGAATAAAATTTGTAAAAAATACACCCTGTATTTTTATTGCATCGGTCGTTAGAGACAAGGCGAAATCTCTCTTACATACTTTGTTTATTCTTTTAACAAATTAATTTGTATTAACTTTTTATATCGTGTTGTAATGCATATTATTAATCGTATTCTGAACTTTGTCTTTCAAATCGTTTACACATAAGATTTTAGTAATGTTTTTTTAAATCTCTTCGTCAGATCTGGTGATCTCGCGGGCCATCTGATTGTGGCGGTTGTACCAATCCATTTATTTAAATGGTTATTAATGTAGGAAGAAGTGGCTTCTACTATGGGCTGGAGCGCCATTTTGTTGCATAATTATTTGCTTGCGCTCTTCATCAGGAAATCATTTAATTTATTGCTGAAGAGGTTCAGTATTTCAATATCAGTGTAATAGACAGTGCTTAATCAAATAACCTTCGTAAACTTGAAGTAAAACAACCACATAAGTACAGATTTCATGGTTTTCCTTTTATAAAATTAACCAACTATGTTTGAGAGATTTAATTCTTGTGATTGACACTACCGATCGATGCAATAAATTACAGGGTTTAATTAATACAGATTTTAGTCTGTTCGATTCCCGGGAGAAGAAAACTGCGGTTTATTTCCTTTTCAAAATAAAGAATGTTTTTTTGGAGTAAAATTTGCTATCCCCATTATTTGGAGTGCTTGACATTCAAAAATTCCACCCTGTGTAGTAGCTAAAGATTCCAAAAAACGCTTCTATAGTCTCTTTTTGGTATAAAGGTGTTGCCAAAGTGTGTAGCAAACTGTCTCCTTCTGTTTTCCAGCATTCAGTGAATACGTTTCTCTTGGATGGACGTGTAAATACTTGGTTTCCAAGGTGACCTTCCAACAAACAAAACTCCATAACCTTCAATGTTTAGATTTTTGGCCCATATAAAAAAGGATTGTGATGATTATACTGTTGGAATCATGCAATAATTAATTTAAAATAAATAAGTATTTGATTTGACTTGTAAATAGGATCCTAGTTTCTTATTGGTTATTAGATTAAAATTCATCCCCTCCTAAAGTATATTTAAACCAAGACACAAAGCTTGCTGCATTTAATTGTGTTAGGATAAAGACGTATTATAACTTCTAGTGAGTTACAATAAATATAATAAGTATCTTAATCATCAAGTTTCTTTTATCACCCATAACCTACCTCTACAAAATACCACTTAGCTTCTTGTGTCTCTTTAATTTTTACAAGATAAGGGTTGTTTCGGCAGACAATAACTATTCAATATACTATTTTTCACCCCAGAGCAAAGCGGTGTTAAATAATTATAAGATTTATTTTCGAACGAAACTGAAATGATATCATTTTTGTTTTGTATTTTCATTTTAGTTCAAGAAGTCAACATGAAAATTATAAAGATGCATATCTGGTTGTATTGTTCAAACATTTATTAGGCAATAACGTTTCAAGATCGCACGCAGCATATTATGAATAATGTTGGTCTGAAGGACCAAAATATTGAAAAAAAAAAATTGGAAAAAATATTGCTCGCTTTCTGAATGTCATTTCGAAATTCGATAAAATGAAAACTGTGATTAATGGTAAATACGACCTTTTTAAATATGTTAATATATCTAATCAGCAGTGCTAGCACGGATCTTTTGTCGATCGTAAGTTTACGAATGCTCGTATAGTATGGAGACGGTTTTGCAAGCAATAATTGAAATCTATCCATTGCCGCACGGTCCGCTTAAATAAATGTGTTCCTTGTTAATTTTGAATGTTTGTTAACAGGTTCTACTCTTAAATAACTGTAAAATACAAAATTACATTGTTACTAAAAACTTGCAACCGACTCCATACTATACGAGCATTCGTAAACTTACGATCGACAAAAGATCCGTGCTAGCACTGCAGTACAGAGATGAATCAATCAAGTTTCTTACTTATCTTAATTTATAACATTTATATGTAGATTCATATGTGTCACAATCATCTTTCAAATTTCACCAAATTAGGTACCTAAGTTGGATATTTATTCAAATTTGGATTTATTTCTGTTTTTAATATTATGGTAAATGGTAGAATGCATTACCTCATTATTTAAATTCTTTATTCTGTAACTAAGGAAAATCGATTTCGTTTTCAAATATTTTTTGCTATCGTTACTTAAGCGCCGTTTGACAATCATAAAACATATATTTTATTCCTAGAAACGCTATTGTATAAATTCATAATAGTGAAAAAAACATAATATTATGTTTTGATCAATACCAAAATTATTCCAAAATGGTAAAAAAAATAATAATAAAAGCGGTACGAAGTTCTCATACAAGCCTGCCATTGGTCTTTGTCGATGGCATGGAAAGTAACCGGATAGGTAGTGATAATTATAGGTTGATTTCGTATATTGGTCAAGGCTACTGGTCTAAATTATCTCTCATTTTGTGAAGCCCACACATAATGATATACGATACAACCCTACGGTTGGTAACAATAAACGAACGTAAATATTAATTACCTTTATACTTTCTGAGAACAGGGAAATTAAACAGAATAATTCAAAGGAAAATTTATTAGCTTATAAGCTAATAACGGTTATATAATATGGCAAATCAATATATATAAAACTGTTCCGTTACTGACTGAGTGACTGAGTGACTGACAGACAACGTACAGCCGTAGCTACTGGGCGTAGAGAGCTGAAATTTGGAACATACATTCTTTAGGAGACGTAGGGGTGCACTAAGGAAGGAATTCCCGAAATTCCCACGGGAACGGGAAATATAGGACTTTTTAATTTGTATGAAAAATCTTATTCCTTGAGTGCACCGATGTGAAACTTGGTGTAAAGGTTTTTCAATGTGTGTCTGGTTGTGTTATGAAAGGTATTCCCGAAATTCCTACGGGAACGGGAAATATATGATGTTTTAGTTTGTATGATAAAATCCCATCCCTTGAGTGCACGGATACTTAATACAATATATACTTGATATAAAGGTTCCTCAATAAGTGTCTGTTTGTATTATGGAAGGAATTCCTGAAATTCCCACGGGAAGGGGTTGGACTTTTTAGTTTGTATGAAAAATCGAGTGTACGGATGTGATACTTGGCATGAAGGTTCTTCAAAGAGTGACTGGTTGTGCTACGAAAAAAATTCCCAAAATTCCCACGGGCACGGGAAATATATGATTTTTAGTTTGTATGAAAAAAACTTATTCCTTGAGTGCATGGGTGTGATACTTGGTATAAAGGTTCTTTCAGTGGGTGTCTGGTTGTATAGTTTCTGAAATTTCCACAGAAGGGTAGTTAAGCGCATACGAAGTTGCGGGATAAAGCTAGTAATCTATAAAGTATAAAGAATCTTTTAAAAATAAATTTAAAGAATTACTTCTAGAAATGCAGAAACTGTCATGTGAACATGTTTATTATTAATCCAGTTTCCTTTTTTTTTTGTTTTACCTATAAATCTATGTCAATTTAAAAATGAAAGGGCTTACACATAATTATTTATTAGTTTTTTAGTTGTTTTTTAATTAAACTATTTATTTTAAATGTTATTAGTGTTGATGTGACATCTTTATTTTGATACCTGTATAAATATTTATATATATGTCGGCGCGTTCATAGAGAAAGCCATAGATAAGATAAATCATAGAGATAAGATAGAGTGACTGATGGTGTCGGCGCATCCGTCAACATAAAACATCAGGTTGACTCTTAGCTGTCAAAGTCAGCCTAGCGAAGCGTCATTGTCGATGGTTGTGAGGGCAGCCATCTGAACACACAGTTGTTCGAGACGGCGCCCGCGCACCACGCTTGTGGCGAATCGCTCTGCATCCACGTGACAGTTATAATTAGTGCTATAATTAAGTTGGTGTCGTGTTGCTTAGACTGTACATTGCCCATTTGATTGTATATTTCGATTATTAATCCCGTGCTGATTGAATTACTGTGATTGTGACAAAGACTCGTGATTTCCCTGCTCGCGCCCACGTGCCTAACTATTTACCCACATACTCGTACATTACACAAGATGAGTTCCGATGAAGGCCCTCCTGCCCCTTCATCAGAAGTGGGATTACCTGGAGCACAAAACGAGAACCAAACCGTAGAAACAGACGCCCAAAAATTATTCAGCAATATGGAGAAGCTATTGTCTCGAATCCTTGCGGCTCAGCCCACACCAACCGGGAGGTTTAGTCATACTACGCAATCGCTACCGTTTGATCCTGAAGATCCAGACGCTGATATAGAGGGTTGGTGCAAAATAACCGAAGCTATCGTAGAGAAGAAATATTTGGATGGAATAGACCTACTCATGGATCTTACCAGTACTTTAAAAGGTCGAGCTGCTGCGTGTATCACTAAATTAAACTTAAATGAATTGGAGCGTTGTTAAGCAAGCACTTCTAGCAAAGTTTTCGAAACCAAAATTATTCCAAGATTATTTTGATGAAATTTTATGATTTCAACTTGGCAAAGAATCTGCATCGGAAGCCGCCCTTAGATTATGGAATTTAATCGACAAAATACCTAAAGATTTTATGCCCGAGGAAGCACTAACCGGATTTGTTATTTCAGTCCTATCTCCGAATGATGGATTGATTCGTCGCGAACTCAGTGCTCATAACATCAAGACTCGTATCCAATTATTTTAAATACTGGGACGTGTTTCTCTAAAGCGCCGGTCAGACAGTGCTGAGAGCAATAAACCTGAATCCAAGCGATTCCGGAATGATGAAAGATTTGGTGGCAGATGTAACTTCTAAGGTATCACGGGACGTCGTTTCGCCGAATGCCGGAAGCGTCGAGACGAATCGGGATTTAAAATGCAAGACACTTGGCCGAGTTCATCACGTGCGACGGAGAGTGGATCGTCTGTATCCTGTTGTTCGTGCGGATAAAGGGGGCATGTCGCAACTAGCTGCCCACAGAAAGGGAATGCAGTAGACGGGGCTACGGTCAGGGAGGTTCATAATTGCGAGCACCGCCCTTCCAGGGGCGCTTTGGAAACGTCTTCCGGTGAGTCTGTTCCATTTTGTTTGATAGCGGATCATCTTGCTCGTTGATAAAAGAGAGCTTTTCTAGTAAGTTCCCAGGTACTGTGCACAATGATCTTGTGTATCTTAAGGGCATTGGCGGTGATGAAATAAAATCTACGTCACAGATTTCGAGTGAGGTTAATCTTGGAAATTTTATAAAACTCTTGACATTTCATGTAGTACCAGACTCTTGCCTTGCGGGCCCTGTTATTATAGGTAGGTGTTATCTGTAAGCATTGTTTGCATGAAGTCTATTTATTGTTGGCACATTGTCTATGTTGGCACATTGAGTGAGAAGAGTAATGTCGTGTGTGGAAGGTGGTCGAAGGGATAATGTCGTCCGGGCCATGCAGCTGATAGCGGCTGGTTGAAGGGACACATTCATCCAGTCCAACCTTAAGTGTTCATTTGGTTGAAAGGACAGTGTCGTCCGGGCCATGCACGTGTGGCTGGTCGAAAGGACACACCCGTCCGGTCCAAATTGATGCTGTGTGATCCTAAAGATAGGACATGCCGATAAAGACTGCATTGTTTGTTAAGTGATTACAAAGGTGTCGTCCGGTCCATGAGTGGTCAAAAGGACACACGCTTTTTTGATTCTGAGACAGTTATAGTTGTACGACAGTAACATTACGTCTACTAGTCATAGCTTGTCAATATGGTTTAGACGAATGATGTCGTCCGAGTCAGAGTCCTTTAAGTTGACTGACTTGTTCTGATGTTTTGCAGATGATGGTAAGACGAATGATGTCGTCCGAGTCAGAGTCCTGTAAGTTGACTGACTTGTTCTGGATGTTTTGCAGATGATGGTAAGACGAATTTTGTCGTCCGAGTCAAACTGAGTTGGCTTGTCAATGTGGTGTAGACGTAAGTTGTCGTCCGAGTTAGACCCTTCCATAGGGCTTGCTTGTCTATGAGGCATCAGACGTAATGTCGTCCAAGTCAAGGAGTGGCTTGTCTTTGATGTCGATGTCGGTAAGACGAAAATGCGTCGTCCGGGTCACATCCTACTGAGGATTGGCTTGTCTAATAGTCACGTCCCCCAAAGTATCTAAATCAAGAAAAGACCTTAGCCTTCGTGTGCATAGGTGGTGGGAACTACCCTGGACGGGTTGGTAGACTTCAAGGTACGTTAACGCTTAATGTTACTTTTAAATTGTATTTGATATAGCAAGTTTACCCTAGTGGAGGGGATGACATCCATATGTGCGGATTCATCGGCCCCCACTAGATGGTTTCAGGAGTCGATCCTAGTTCAGAAAGTGACATCCATCTGGTTTGGTTTCACAAGTTCTGACTAGATGGTACCTATTGATATGTCAGGATGAACGAGCGTATAGATTCTGAACTGTTTGTTGCAGATTACCAACTTTTAGCGCCCGAGGACGGTCGCATGTCAGTCTGGCCGTGTCGGCGCGTTCATAGAGAAAGCCATAGATAAGATAAATCATAGAGATAAGATAGAGTGACTGATGGTGTCGGCGCATCCGTCAACATAAAACATCAGGTTGACTCTTAGCTGTCAAAGTCAGCCTAGCGAAGCGTCATTGTCGATGGTTGTGAGGGCAGCCATCTGAACACACAGTTGTTCGAGACGGCGCCCGCGCACCACGCTTGTGGCGAATCGCTCTGCATCCACGTGACAGTTATAATTAGTGCTATAATTAAGTTGGTGTCGTGTTGCTTAGACTGTACATTGCCCATTTGATTGTATATTTCGATTATTAATCCCGTGCTGATTGAATTACTGTGATTGTGACAAAGACTCGTGATTTCCCTGCTCGCGCCCACGTGCCTAACTATTTACCCACATACTCGTACATTACACAAGATGAGTTCCGATGAAGGCCCTCCTGCCCCTTCATATAGAAAGTGTTTGTTTGTTTTGGTTAGGTGCCGTGTGTACCTCCTCTAGGCAGTAGCTGAAAACCAGCGATTTACTCTCTGAGGAAATAATTACGCTAAGTGTTTTGTTACAAATTGTATTGAGTTTGAATTGAGTTTATCTATCTATCTATCAAATAGGTTGAATTTTTACTAATATGAAGTAACTACAACTAAATACTAAAGTTGGCAACGCATTCTTCAGTCATGCAATCGTAGTACAGTATAGACTATTTTTTCAATTTAGACTTTTATTAATTTGAAAATTGATGAAAATTTTAGTAATTTCCGTTGAAAAATAGCCGAAAACAGCATTTTGTTAAATAAATGAGGGTTTTTCATTTATCATGGTCTTTTCATGTAAAATTTTTAATTAGCTACAAATGGCCAGCTCAAAGAGAAAGCCCCGTAACGAAGATTAATTGGAATCTCAAATCGATTTTTAATTACTTTTTAACCAACGTTCAAAATTGTGAGCTTTATAATTCTAATAGGTTTGACTTCTAAGGTATCTTGTGTGATGTAAATCGTTCAAGAAGCTTGTTTATGCGTAAATAATTGTTATATACAATTAATTATTTGCTTCGATCCCATTTAGAATTCGATAAGCGATTCGATCAGACGACCGGCTGGTGTAGTGGTGACATACATTGCCTTCTATGCCAGAGGTCCTGGGTTCGAATCCCGGCGGCGGGGGATATTTGTGTGATGAACACAGATATTTGTCGTCAAGTCATGGATGTTTATATGTTTATTTAAGTTTATTCTAATAAAAAAATGTATTTATTCAATATGTATGTTTATATATTTCTTAAGTATTATCTAGTATCCATAACACAAGTTCTTTAAAAAACTTAATTTGGGCTAGATAATGTTGTGTGAGTGTCAGAAATATTTATATTTATTTATTTTTAGCTGCAATATTTACGTAATCGGAAGAAATAGTACAACAAGTAATATATCGAATTTTATGTATGTGACTTAGCTGACTAATGGTTAAATTAATTAATGGATAATGAAGGCGATGAAATATTTGTAGTTTTATTAGTCGTTTATTTTTAAATTTATTTCTTATTCCATTTGGCCTTAATCTTATCCGATAGAAAGTCACCAAGGAGTTTGCAAAATAATGATATCGCTTTTAGATATGGGAGTCAATAAAGGTGGCCAATAAATGAACAAACAGTGAAATAGGAGCACATACATTAGAATCAGGAGATATCATTGACATACTGCAGAAGTCGTCGTGAAGTCGTCGTGGCGCCGTGGTTACTGTGTGTATCATACGATATCACAGGTTAAGCAACGTTCGGCGCGGTCGGTACTTGGATGGGTGACCGCCGACCATTCATATCTCACGACGACTTCCGTGCTTCGGAGGGCACGTTAAGCAGTCGGTCCCGGGTGCTGTATACTTGTATACAGTAGTCGTGAGGGTTTGTCAGAAGCCATCTAGGCGCCCTAAAAATTCTGGGATCCACCACCCAGCACTGGGCCAGCTTGGTGGATTATGGCCTATACCTCCTCTTCACCCAGGGGAGAGACTCATGCCCTGCAGTGGGCTCATTACAAAGAGTTGTGATGATGATGATGACTGCAGACTCAAACCACTTTACTAAAGTTTGCTTCCTAAACGGGCCCGGTTTTGCGATTTGAACCATCATAGGAGTAATCACTTGGTCTTTGAATTAATATTTTGTTTTTCATTTGATACAGCAGATTATATAATTATTGGCTCAGTTAGTGACCAAGATCAAGAATGGATAACCGCCTCGCCTTTCATTATTTTCACGCTGATTTTTGTGCTCTACGTAGCGCGTTAAGCAGTCGATTTCGGGTGTTATATAATTACTAGTACTGTAGTCGTTACTTATTTATCTATACGATTTTTTTCTCTTCGGAATTACCAAAGAGGTCAATCATCGAGTCCAACAGCTCAGCTAGGCAGCTCCATAAAATCTTTTTGTCCCAAGCATTTACTGCAATTACCGCAGTGTCTGAAAATAAAGGGATTAGATTAGACCAATGTGTACTGCCAGCGATGACGTATTGTACTATTTTAAATAACTTTATTATAAATAAGGTCAAAATGGCGAAAGGCAAGGCGAGCAGTGGAAAGGGCTTGGAGTTTTCATACGGGATCGAATCAGAAATGAGGAGGTTACGAAATATAGTTACGGACACAGCCAGAAGAGTTGCAAATCTAAAGGG
The DNA here is from genome assembly GCA_944452665.1 of Stenoptilia bipunctidactyla. Lineage (NCBI taxonomy): Eukaryota > Metazoa > Arthropoda > Insecta > Lepidoptera > Pterophoridae > Stenoptilia > Stenoptilia bipunctidactyla. The sequence goes on from OX101735.1 coordinate 13,749,378, forward strand.
CACATAGCTCGCAGAAAGGATGGTAATTCTGCCTGAACGCCGGTGTAATCACATACTGGGCCACGAAATCATACAAACCATAATTGGGAAACACTGTGCACTGATAAGATATCAGGACTCAGTAATATTATTTCTTTTTGTTTCATTTCACTCCTAAATTTTAACAAAGACACACCCAAAACCTCTACAATAAAACGAGGCTTTACAAATTAAAATTAATAATGTAATAAAAATGTCACCGCTCAAACGCTTACCACAAGTCAAAAATAATTGTATGATGAATTTCATTTCGCAGTGAACCGGATCTGCTAAGCAGTTCAAAACCTTTGTGTTGACACGGGCGGCGTCCGTATGATTTATGACCGTTTTGCCAACTGTACAAAAGCCTTTGAGAAACGTTGAGTTGGGATTTTGTGGCTTGTTTTTTCTAACATGACGAGGTTATTCATGTTCTGCTGCCTAAATGTAATCAAATTGTGATTACTGATTTTGCGTTACACTGTAATGCTATTTTAAGTTAGTGTTGTTGTTCTTTTTTAAACGTTATAGCAAAATGCTCTTGACAAGCCAGTTTGAAACTAATTTGAAAATGTTAGTGACACATATAAACAATAATTTTAGGTTATAATATACTTTAGCAGCAGTACACATTTTAATTGACAAATTAAAAAGATCATTTGAAATTTCAAGGTTTCAATGTATTTTTTGGGTGCTAATTAAACTGACTTCTTTTAAATAGCATTGCCCTCTAAAAATCTAAGTTGCCTTCTAAATTACTATGTAAGCCACAATCCGTGCCACATACCACGTCGGGGTTATTTAAAAAAGCTCTAGGGTTTATGGCGCTGCGCCGGCCGCTGCCGCGGCACGTCTGGCTTCGCTCGCTCGGCTCGCGCACTTGTATTACTTATGCAACCTAACTGCTCCTCCTCGCGTCACTTGCACTCAACCGTACCGACTACGTTTTCCAGAATGAGAGTCCTTCTTGTCGCATAATATTTTTCATCGCAATGGCAATGAATAATTACTCAGTATAAATTATTATGGTATAATTATAGTAAAAATTGCTTCAAGACACATTTTTCGCAAAAGTAATTGTCTCGTGGCTAAGTTATGAAAATAGAAGCTTGATCACGTGGTCAAAAAAAATATTCTGTGTCTGGACTTATTATTTCTCAATTTTTTTTTATAAATTTTTCCTACAACTCAATGATTTACTTCAATGCGTAAACAATGGTAGGCCTTCTAATTAACTTATTAAAAAAGTAGGTACTACAATTTAAAATTAGTTTTTGGTTAAGTAAAATAACATAAAATCTGCGAGTTTTGAAATCAAAACTTTTCTCTTGATAACTTTTTGTACATTTAGAAATTCAGTTTTTTTTATA